>OX637532.1:139572273-141972273 GCA_951800035.1 Linnaemya tessellans
GCTTTTTCGGAAGCCTCTCCGCATTTGAAACTCCTTTCAATACTTCTTTATTAGAAGTAAACGCCTTTTTGGTAAAATTGGGTAAAATTGTGTTTCAACCAAAAAATTGATTTTTTGCAAAGAGGTACCTCTTTCCAAAAAAATTGGTCAAAAAATTTTTTTGCTTAAATGCATGCGAATTAAGCTTTTTCGGAAGCCTCTCCGCATTTGAAACTCCTTTCAATACTTCTTTATTAGAAGTAAACGCCTTTTTGGTAAAATTGGGTAAAATTGTGTTTCAACCAAAAAATTGATTTTTTGCAAAGAGGTACCTCTTTCCAAAAAAATTGGTCAAAAAATTTTTTTGCTTAAATGCATGCGAATTAAGCTTTTTCGGAAGCCTCTCCGCATTTGAAACTCCTTTCAATACTTCTTTATTAGAAGTAAACGCCTTTTTGGTAAAATTGGGTAAAATTGTGTTTCAACCAAAAAATTGATTTTTTGCAAAGAGGTACCTCTTTCCAAAAAAATTGGTCAAAAAATTTTTTTGCTTAAATGCATGCGAATTAAGCTTTTTCGGAAGCCTCTCCGCATTTGAAACTCCTTTCAATACTTCTTTATTAGAAGTAAACGCCTTTTTGGTAAAATTGGGTAAAATTGTGTTTCAACCAAAAAATTGATTTTTTGCAAAGAGGTACCTCTTTCCAAAAAAATTGGTCAAAAAATTTTTTTGCTTAAATGCATGCGAATTAAGCTTTTTCGGAAGCCTCTCCGCATTTGAAACTCCTTTCAATACTTCTTTATTAGAAGTAAACGCCTTTTTGGTAAAATTGGGTAAAATTGTGTTTCAACCAAAAAATTGATTTTTTGCAAAGAGGTACCTCTTTCCAAAAATATTGGTCAAAAAATTTTTTTGCTTAAATGCATGCGAATTAAGCTTTTTCGGAAGCCTCTCCGCATTTGAAACTCCTTTCAATACTTCTTTATTAGAAGTAAACGCCTTTTTGGTAAAATTGGGTAAAATTGTGTTTCAACCAAAAAATTGATTTTTTGCAAAGAGGTACCTCTTTCCAAAAAAATTGGTCAAAAAATTTTTTTGCTTAAATGCATGCGAATTAAGCTTTTTCGGAAGCCTCTCCGCATTTGAAACTCCTTTCAATACTTCTTTATTAGAAGTAAACGCCTTTTTGGTAAAATTGGGTAAAATTGTGTTTCAACCAAAAAATTGATTTTTTGCAAAGAGGTACCTCTTTCCAAAAAAATTGGTCAAAAAATTTTTTTGCTTAAATGCATGCGAATTAAGCTTTTTCGGAAGCCTCTCCGCATTTGAAACTCCTTTCAATACTTCTTTATTAGAAGTAAACGCCTTTTTGGTAAAATTGGGTAAAATTGTGTTTCAACCAAAAAATTGATTTTTTGCAAAGAGGTACCTCTTTCCAAAAAAATTGGTCAAAAAATTTTTTTGCTTAAATGCATGCGAATTAAGCTTTTTCGGAAGCCTCTCCGCATTTGAAACTCCTTTCAATACTTCTTTATTAGAAGTAAACGCCTTTTTGGTAAAATTGGGTAAAATTGTGTTTCAACCAAAAAATTGATTTTTTGCAAAGAGGTACCTCTTTCCAAAAAAATTGGTAAAAAAATTTTTTTGCTTAAATGCATGCGAATTAAGCTTTTTCGGAAGCCTCTCCGCATTTGAAACTCCTTTCAATACTTCTTTATTAGAAGTAAACGCCTTTTTGGTAAAATTGGGTAAAATTGTGTTTCAACCAAAAAATTGATTTTTTGCAAAGAGGTACCTCTTTCCAAAAAAATTGGCCAAAAAATTTTTTTGCTTAAATGCATGCGAATTAAGCTTTTTCGGAAGCCTCTCCGCATTTGAAACTCCTTTCAATACTTCTTTATTAGAAGTAAACGCCTTTTTGGTAAAATTGTGTTTCAACCAAAAAATTGATTTTTTGCAAAGAGGTACCTCTTTCCATAAAAATTGGTCAAAAAATTTTTTTGCTTAAATGCATGCGAATTAAGCTTTTTCGGAAGCCTCTCCGCATTTGAAACTCCTTTCACTACTTCTTTATTAGAAGTAAACGCCTTTTTGTTAAAATTGGGTAAAATTGTGTTTCAACCAAAAAATTGATTTTTTGCAAAGAGGTACCTCTTTCCAAAAAAATTGGTCCAAAAATTTTTTTGCTCAAATGCATGCGAATTAAGCTTTTTCGGAAGCCTCTCCGCATTTGAAACTCCTTTCAATACTTCTTTATTAGAAGTAAACGCCTTTTTGGTAAAATTGGGTAAAATTGTGTTTCAACCAAAAAATTGATTTTTTGCAAAGAGGTACCTCTTTCCAAAAAAATTGGTCAAAAAATTTGTTTGCTCAAATGCATGCGAATTAAGCTTTTTCGGAAGCCTCTCCGCATTTGAAACGCCTTTCAATACTTCTTTATTAGAAGTAAACGCCTTTTTGGTAAAATTGGGTAAAATTGTGTTTCAACCAAAAAATTGATATTTTGCAAAGAGGTACCTCTTTCCAAAAAAATTGGTCAAAAAATTTTTTTGCTTAAATGCATGCGAATTAAGCTTTTTCGGAAGCCTCTCCGCATTTGAAACTCCTTTCAATACTTCTTTATTAGAAGTAAACGCCTTTTTGGTAAAATTGGGTAAAATTGTGTTTCAACCAAAAAATTGATTTTTTGCAAAGAGGTACCTCTTTCCAAAAAAATTGGTAAAAAAATTTTTTTGCTTAAATGCATGCGAATTAAGCTTTTTCGGAAGCCTCTCCGCATTTGAAACTTCTTTCAATACTTCTTTATTAGAAGTAAACGCCTTTTTGGTAAAATTGGGTAAAATTGTGTTTCAACCAAAAAATTGATTTTTTGCAAAGAGGTACCTCTTTCCAAAAAAATTGGTCAAAAAATTTTTTTGCTTAAATGCATGCGAATTAAGCTTTTTCGGAAGCCTCTCCGCATTTGAAACTCCTTTCAATACTTCTTTATTAGAAGTAAACGCCTTTTTGGTAAAATTGGGTAAAATTGTGTTTCAACCAAAAAATTGATTTTTTGCAAAGAGGTACCTCTTTCCAAAAAAATTGGTCAAAAAATTTTTTTGCTCAAATGCATGCGAATTAAGCTTTTTCGGAAGCCTCTCCGCATTTGAAACTCCTTTCAATACTTCTTTATTAGAAGTAAACGCCTTTTTGGTAAAATTGTGTTTCAACCAAAAAATTGATTTTTTGCAAAGAGGTACCTCTTTCCATAAAAATTGGTCAAAAAATTTTTTTGCTTAAATGCATGCGAATAAAGCTTTTTCGGAAGCCTCTCCGCATTTGAAACTCCTTTCACTACTTCTTTATTAGAAGTAAACGCCTTTTTGTTAAAATTGGGTAAAATTGTGTTTCAACCAAAAAATTGATTTTTTGCAAAGAGGTACCTCTTTCCAAAAAAATTGGTCAAAAAATTTTTTTGCTCAAATGCATGCGAATTAAGCTTTTTCGGAAGCCTCTCCGCATTTGAAACGCCTTTCAATACTTCTTTATTAGAAGTAAACGCCTTTTTGGTAAAATTGTGTTTCAACCAAAAAATTGATTTTTTGCAAAGAGGTACCTCTTTCCAAAAAAATTGGTAAAAAAATTTTTTTGCTTAAATGCATGCGAATTAAGCTTTTTCGGAAGCCTCTCCGCATTTGAAACTCCTTTCAATACTTCTTTATTAGAAGTAAACGCCTTTTTGGTAAAATTGGGTAAAATTGTGTTTCAACCAAAAAATTGATTTTTTGCAAAGAGGTACCTCTTTCCAAAAAAATTGGTAAAAAAATTTTTTTGCTTAAATGCATGCGAATTAAGCTTTTTCGGAAGCCTATCCGCATTTGAAACTTCTTTCAATACTTCTTTATTAGAAGTAAACGCCTTTTTGGTAAAATTGGGTAAAATTGTGTTTCAACCAAAAAATTGATTTTTTGCAAAGAGGTACCTCTTTCCAAAAAAATTGGTCCAAAAATTTTTTTGCTCAAGTGCATGCGAATTAAGCTTCTTCGGAAGCCTCTCCGCATTTGAAACTCCTTTCAATACTTCTTTATTAGAAGTAAAAGCCTTTTTGGTAAAATTGGGTAAAATTGTGTTTCAACCAAAAAATTGATTTTTTGCAAAGAGGTACCTCTTTCCAAAAAAATTGGTCAAAAAATTTTTTTGCTTAAATGCATGCGAATTAAGCTTTTTCGGAAGCCTCTCCGCATTTGAAACTCCTTTCAATACTTCTTTATTAGAAGTAAACGCCTTTTTGGTAAAATTGGGTAAAATTGTGTTTTAACCACAAAATTGATTTTTTTGCAAAGAGGTACCTCTTTCCAAAAAAATTGGTCAAAAATTTTTTTTGCTTAAATGCATGCGAATTAAGCTTTTTCGGAAGCCTCTCCGCATTTGAAACTCCTTTCAATACTTCTTTATTAGAAGTAAACGCCTTTTTGGTAAAATTGGGTAAAATTGTGTTTCAACCAAAAAATTGATTTTTTGCAAAGAGGTACCTCTTTCCAAAAAAATTGGTCAAAAAATTTTTTTGCTTAAATGCATGCGAATTAAGCTTTTTCGGAAGCCTCTCCGCATTTAAACACCTTTCAATACTTCTTTATTAGAAGTAAACGCCTTTTTGGTAAAATTGGGTAAAATTGTGTTTCAACCAAAAAATTGATTTTTTGCAAAGAGGTACCTCTTTCCAAAAAAATTGGTCAAAAAATTTTTTTGCTCAAATGCATGCGAATTAAGCTTTTTCGGAAGCCTCTCCGCATTTGAAACTCCTTTCAATACTTCTTTATTAGAAGTAAACGCCTTTTTGGTAAAATTGGGTAAAATTGTGTTTCAACCAAAAAATTTATGTTTTGCAAAGAGGTACCTCTTTCCAAAAAAATTGGTCCAAAAATTTTTTTGCTTAAATGCATGCGAATTAAGCTTTTTCGAAAGCCTCTCCGCATTTGAAACTCCTTTCAATACTTCTTTATTAGAAGTAAACGCCTTTTTGGTAAAATTGGGTAAAATTGTGTTTCAACCAAAAAATTGATTCTTTCCAAAAAAATTGGTCAAAAAATTTTTTTGCTTAAATGCATGCGAATTAAGCTTTTTCGGAAGCCTCTCCGCATTTGAAACTCCTTTCAATACTTCTTTATTAGAAGTAAACGCCTTTTTGGTAAAATTGGGTAAAATTGTGTTTCAACCAAAAAATTGATTTTTTGCAAAGAGGTACCTCTTTCCAAAAAAATTGGTCAAAAAATTTTTTTGCTTAAATGCATGCGAATTAAGCTTTTTCGGAAGCCTCTCCGCATTTGAAACTCCTTTCAATACTTCTTTATTAGAAGTAAACGCCTTTTTGGTAAAATTGGGTAAAATTGTGTTTCAACCAAAAAATTGATTCTTTCCAAAAAAATTGGTCAAAAAATTTTTTTGCTCAAATGCATGCGAATTAAGCTTTTTCGGAAGCCTCTCCGCATTTGAAACTCCTTTCAATACTTCTTTATTAGAAGTAATCGCCTTTTTGGTAAAATTGTGTTTCAACCAAAAAATTGATTTTTTGCAAAGAGGTACCTCTTTCCAAAAAAATCGGTCAAAAATTTTTTTGCTTAAATGCATGCGAATTAAGCTTTTTCGGAAGCCTCTCCGCATTTGAAACTCCTTTCAATACTTCTTTATTAGAAGTAAACGCCTTTTTGGTAAAATTGGGTAAAATTGTGTTTCAACCAAAAAATTGATTTTTTGCATAGAGGTAACTCTTTCCAAAAAAATTGGCCAAAAAATTTTTTTGCTTAAATGCATGCGAATTAAGCTTTTTCGGAAGCCTCTCCGCATTTGAAACTCCTTTCAATACTTCTTTATTAGAAGTAAACGCCTTTTTGGTAAAATTGGGTAAAATTGTGTTTCAACCAAAAAATTGATTTTTTGCAAAGAGGTACCTCTTTCCAAAAAAATTGGTCAAAAAATTTTTTTGCTCAAATGCATGCGAATTAAGCTTTTTCGGAAGCCTCTCCGCATTTGAAACTCCTTTCAATACTTCTTTATTAGAAGTAAACGCCTTTTTGGTAAAATTGGGTAAAATTGTGTTTTAACCACAAAATTGATTTTTTTGCAAAGAGGTACCTCTTTCCAAAAAAATTGGTCAAAAAATTTTTTTGCTTAAATGCATGCGAATTAAGCTTTTTCGGAAGCCTCTCCGCATTTGAAACTCCTTTCAATACTTCTTTATTAGAAATAAACGCCTTTTTGGTAAAATTGGGTAAAATTGTGTTTCAACCAAAAAATTGATTTTTTGCAAAGAGGTACCTCTTTCCAAAAAAATTGGTCAAAAAATTTTTTTGCTTAAATGCATGCGAATTAAGCTTTTTCGGAAGCCTCCCCGCATTTGAAACTCCTTTCAATACTTCTTTATTAGAAGTAAACGCCTTTTTGGTAAAATTGGGTAAAATTGTGTTTCAACCAAAAAATTGATTTTTTGCAAAGAGGTACCTCTTTCCAAAAAAATTGGTCAAAAAATTTTTTTGCTCAAATGCATGCGAATTAAGCTTTTTCGGAAGGCTCTCCGCATTTGAAACTCCTTTCAATACTTCTTTATTTGAAGTAAACGCCTTTTTGGTAAAATTGGGTAAAATTGTGTTTCAACCAAAAAATTGATTTTTTCCAAAAAAATTGGTCAAAAAATTTTTTTGCTTAAATGCATGCGAATTAAGCTTTTTCGGAAGCCTCTCCGCATTTGAAACTCCTTTCAATACTTCTTTATTAGAAGTAAACGCCTTTTTGGTAAAATTGGGTAAAATTGTGTTTCAACCAAAAAATTGATTTTTTGCAAAGAGGTACCTCTTTCCAAAAAAATTGGTCAAAAAATTTTTTTGCTTAAATGCATGCGAATTAAGCTTTTTCGGAAGCCTCTCCGCATTTGAAACACCTTTCAATACTTCTTTATTAGAAGTAAACGCCTTTTTGGTAAAATTGTGTTTCAACCAAAAAATTGATTTTTTGCAAAGAGGTACCTCTTTCCAAAAAAATTGGTCAAAAAATTTTTTTTCTTAAATGCATGCGAATTAAGCTTTTTCGGAAGCCTCTCCGCATTTGAAACTCCTTTCAATACTTCTTTATTAGAAGTAAAAGCCTTTTTGGTAAAATTGGGTAAAATTGTGTTTCAACCAAAAAATTGATTTTTTGCAAAGAAGTACCTCTTTCCAAAAAAATTGGTCAAAAAATTTTTTTGCTTAAATGCATGCGAATTAAGCTTTTTCGGAAGCCTCTCCGCATTTGAAACTCCTTTCAATACTTCTTTATTAGAAGTAAACGCCTTTTTGGTAAAATTGGGTAAAATTGTGTTTCAACCAAAAAATTGATTTTTTGCAAAGAGGTACCTCTTTCCAAAAAAATTGGTCAAAAAATTTTTTTGCTCAAATGCATGCGAATTAAGCTTCTTCGGAAGCCTCTCCGCATTTGAAACTCCTTTCAATACTTCTTTATTAGAAGTAAACGCCTTTTTGGTAAAATTGTGTTTCAACCAAAAAATTGATTTTTTGCAAAGAGGTACCTCTTTCCAAAAAAATTGGTAAAAAAAATTTTTTTGCTTAAATGCATGCGAATTAAGCTTTTTCGGAAGCCTCTCCGCATTTGAAACTCCTTTCAATACTTCTTTATTAGAAGTAAACGCCTTTTTGGTAAAATTGGGTAAAATTGTGTTTCAACCAAAAAATTGATTCTTTCCAAAAAAATTGGTCAAAAAATTTTTTTGCTTAAATGCATGCGAATTAAGCTTTTTCGGAAGCCTCTCCGCATTTGAAACTCCTTTCAATACTTCTTTATTAGAAGTAAACGCCTTTTTGGTAAAATTGGGTAAAATTGTGTTTCAACCAAAAAATTGATTCTTTCCAAAAAAATTGGTCAAAAAATTTTTTTGCTTAAATGCATGCGAATTAAGCTTTTTCGGAAGCCTCTCCGCATTTGAAACTCCTTTCAATACTTCTTTATTAGAAGTAAACGCCTTTTTGGTAAAATTGGGTAAAATTGTGTTTCAACCAAAAAATTGATTCTTTCCAAAAAAATTGGTCAAAAAATTTTTTTGCTCAAATGCATGCGAATTAAGCTTTTTCGGAAGCCTCTCCGCATTTGAAACTCCTTTCAATACTTCTTTATTAGAAGTAAACGCCTTTTTGGTAAAATTGTGTTTCAACCAAAAAATTGATTTTTTGCAAAGAGGTACCTCTTTCCAAAAAAATTGGTAAAAAAAATTTTTTTGCTTAAATGCATGCGAATTAAGCTTTTTCGGAAGCCTCTCCGCATTTGAAACTCCTTTCAATACTTCTTTATTAGAAGTAAACGCCTTTTTGGTAAAATTGGGTAAAATTGTGTTTCAACCAAAAAATTGATTTTTTGCAAAGAGGTACCTCTTTCCAAAAAAATTGGTCAAAAAATTTTTTTGCTTAAATGCATGCGAATTAAGCTTTTTCGGAAGCCTCTCCGCATTTGAAACTCCTTTCAATACTTCTTTATTAGAAGTAAACGCCTTTTTGGTAAAATTGGGTAAAATTGTGTTTCAACCAAAAAATTGATTTTTTGCATAGAGGTACCTCTTTCCAAAAAAATTGGCCAAACAATTTTTTTGCTTAAATGCATGCGAATTAAGCTTTTTCGGAAGCCTCTCCGCATTTGAAACTCCTTTCAATACTTCTTTATTAGAAGTAAACGCCTTTTTGGTAAAATTGGGTAAAATTGTGTTTCAACCAAAAAATTGATTTTTTGCAAAGAGGTACCTCTTTCCAAAAAAATTGGTCAAAAAATTTTTTTGCTCAAATGCATGCGAATTAAGCTTTTTCGGAAGCCTCTCCGCATTTGAAACTCCTTTCAATACTTCTTTATTAGAAGTAAAAGCCTTTTTGGTAAAATTGGGTAAAATTGTGTTTCAACCAAAAAATTGATTTTTTGCAAAGAGGTACCTCTTTCCAAAAAAATTGGTCAAAAAATTTTTTTGCTTAAATGCATGCGAATTAAGCTTTTTCGGAAGCCTCTCCGCATTTGAAACTCCTTTCAATACTTCTTTATTAGAAGTAAACGCCTTTTTGGTAAAATTGGGTAAAATTGTGTTTTAACCACAAAATTGATTTTTTTGCAAAGAGGTACCTCTTTCCAAAAAAATTGGTCAAAAAATTTTTTTGCTTAAATGCATGCGAATTAAGCTTTTTCGGAAGCCTCTCCGCATTTGCAACTCCTTTCAATACTTCTTTATTAGAAATAAACGCCTTTTTGGTAAAATTGGGTAAAATTGTGTTTCAACCAAAAAATTGATTTTTTGCAAAGAGGTACCTCTTTCCAAAAAAATTGGTCAAAAAATTTTTTTGCTTAAATGCATGCGAATTAAGCTTTTTCGGAAGCCTCCCCGCATTTGAAACTCCTTTCAATACTTCTTTATTAGAAGTAAACGCCTTTTTGGTAAAATTGGGTAAAATTGTGTTTCAACCAAAAAATTGATTCTTTCCAAAAAAATTGGTCAAAAAATTTTTTTGCTTAAATGCATGCGAATTAAGCTTTTTCGGAAGCCTCTCCGCATTTGAAACTCCTTTCAATACTTCTTTATTAGAAGTAAACGCCTTTTTGGTAAAATTGGGTAAAATTGTGTTTCAACCAAAAAATTGATTTTTTGCAAAGAGGTACCTCTTTCCAAAAAAATTGGTCAAAAAATTTTTTTGCTCAAATGCATGCGAATTAAGCTTTTTCGGAAGCCTCTCCGCATTTGAAACTCCTTTCAATACTTCTTTATTAGAAGTAAACGCCTTTTTGGTAAAATTGGGTAAAATTGTGTTTCAACCAAAAAATTGATTTTTTGCAAAGAGGTACCTCTTTCCAAAAAAATTGGTAAAAAAATTTTTTTGCTTAAATGCATGCGAATTAAGCTTTTTCGGAAGCCTCTCCGCATTTGAAACTCCTTTCAATACATCTTTATTAGAAGTAAACGCCTTTTTGGTAAAATTGGGTAAAATTGTGTTTCAACCAAAAAATTGATTTTTTGCAAAGAGGTACCTCTTTCCAAAAAAATTGGTCAAAAAATTTTTTTGCTTAAATGCATGCGAATTAAGCTTTTTCGGAAGCCTCTCCGCATTTGAAACTCCTTTCAATACTTCTTTATTAGAAGTAAACGCCTTTTTGGTAAAATTGTGTTTCAACCAAAAAATTGATTTTTTGCAAAGATTTACCTCTTTCCAAAAAAATTGGTCAAAAAATTTTTTTGCTCAAATGCATGCGAATTAAGCTTTTTCGGAAGCCTCTCCGCATTTGAAACTCCTTTCAATACTTCTTTATTAGAAGTAAACGCCTTTTTGGTAAAATTGGGTAAAATTGTGTTTCAACCAAAAAATTGATTTTTTGCAAAGAGGTACCTCTTTCCAAAAAAATTGGTCCAAAAATTTTTTTGCTCAAATGCATGCGAATTAAGCTTTTTCGGAAGCCTCTCCGCATTTGAAACTCCTTTCAATACTTCTTTATTAGAAGTAAACGCCTTTTTGGTAAAATTGGGTAAAATTGTGTTTCAACCAAAAAATTGATTTTTTGCAAAGAGGTACCTCTTTCCAAAAAAATTGGTCAAAAAATTTTTTTGCTCAAATGCATGCGAATTAAGCTTTTTCGGAAGCCTCTCCGCATTTGAAACTCCTTTCAATACTTCTTTATTAGAAGTAAACGCCTTTTTGGTAAAATTGTGTTTCAACCAAAAAATTGATTTTTTGCAAAGAGGTACCTCTTTCCAAAAAAATTGGTCAAAAAATTTTTTTGCTCAAATGCATGCGAATTAAGCTTTTTCGGAAGCCTCTCCGCATTTGAAACTCCTTTCAATACTTCTTTATTAGAAGTAAACGCCTTTTTGGTAAAATTGTGTTTCAACCAAAAAATTGATTTTTTGCAAAGAGGTACCTCTTTCCAAAAAAATTGGTCAAAAAATTTTTTTGCGTAAATGCATGCGAATTAAGCTTTTTCGGAAGCCTCTCCGCATTTGAAACTCCTTTCAATACTTCTTTATTAGAAGTAAACGCCTTTTTGGTAAAATTGGGTAAAATTGTGTTTCAACCAAAAAATTGATTTTTTGCAAAGAGGTACCTCTTTCCAAAAAAATTGGTAAAAAAATTTTTTTGCTTAAATGCATGCGAATTAAGCTTTTTCGGAAGCCTCTCCGCATTTGAAACTCCTTTCAATACATCTTTATTAGAAGTAAACGCCTTTTTGGTAAAATTGGGTAAAATTGTGTTTCAACCAAAAAATTGATTTTTTGCAAAGAGGTACCTCTTTCCAAAAAAATTGGTCAAAAAATTTTTTTGCTTAAATGCATGCGAATTAAGCTTTTTCGGAAGCCTCTCCGCATTTGAAACTCCTTTCAATACTTCTTTATTAGAAGTAAACGCCTTTTTGGTAAAATTGTGTTTCAACCAAAAAATTGATTTTTTGCAAAGATTTACCTCTTTCCAAAAAAATTGGTCAAAAAATTTTTTTGCTCAAATGCATGCGAATTAAGCTTTTTCGGAAGCCTCTCCGCATTTGAAACTCCTTTCAATACTTCTTTATTAGAAGTAAACGCCTTTTTGGTAAAATTGGGTAAAATTGTGTTTCAACCAAAAAATTGATTTTTTGCAAAGAGGTACCTCTTTCCAAAAAAATTGGTCCAAAAATTTTTTTGCTCAAATGCATGCGAATTAAGCTTTTTCGGAAGCCTCTCCGCATTTGAAACTCCTTTCAATACTTCTTTATTAGAAGTAAACGCCTTTTTGGTAAAATTGGGTAAAATTGTGTTTCAACCAAAAAATTGATTTTTTGCAAAGAGGTACCTCTTTCCAAAAAAATTGGTCAAAAAATTTTTTTGCTCAAATGCATGCGAATTAAGCTTTTTCGGAAGCCTCTCCGCATTTGAAACTCCTTTCAATACTTCTTTATTAGAAGTAAACGCCTTTTTGGTAAAATTGTGTTTCAACCAAAAAATTGATTTTTTGCAAAGAGGTACCTCTTTCCAAAAAAATTGGTCAAAAAATTTTTTTGCTCAAATGCATGCGAATTAAGCTTTTTCGGAAGCCTCTCCGCATTTGAAACTCCTTTCAATACTTCTTTATTAGAAGTAAACGCCTTTTTGGTAAAATTGTGTTTCAACCAAAAAATTGATTTTTTGCAAAGAGGTACCTCTTTCCAAAAAAATTGGTCAAAAAATTTTTTTGCGTAAATGCATGCGAATTAAGCTTTTTCGGAAGCCTCTCCGCATTTGAAACTCCTTTCAATACTTCTTTATTAGAAGTAAACGCCTTTTTGGTAAAATTGGGTAAAATTGTGTTTTAACCACAAAATTGATTTTTTTGCAAAGAGGTACCTCTTTCCAAAAAAATTGGTCAAAAAATTTTTTTGCTTAAATGCATGCGAATTAAGCTTTTTCGGAAGCCTCCCCGCATTTGAAACTCCTTTCAATACTTCTTTATTAGAAGTAAACGCCTTTTTGGTAAAATTGGGTAAAATTGTGTTTCAACCAAAAAATTGATTTTTTGCAAAGAGGTACCTCTTTCCAAAAAAATTGGTCAAAAAATTTTTTTGCTCAAATGCATGCGAATTAAGCTTTTTCGGAAGCCTCTCCGCATTTGAAACTCCTTTCAATACTTCTTTATTTGAAGTAAACGCCTTTTTGGTAAAATTGGGTAAAATTGTGTTTCAACCAAAAAATTGATTTTTTGCAAAGAGGTACCTCTTTCCAAAAAAATTGGTCAAAAAATTTTTTTGCTTAAATGCATGCGAATTAAGCTTTTTCGGAAGCCTCTCCGCATTTAAACACCTTTCAATACTTCTTTATTAGAAGTAAACGCCTTTTTGGTAAAATTGGGTAAAATTGTGTTTCAACCAAAAAATTGATTTTTTGCAAAGAGGTACCTCTTTCCAAAAAAATTGGTCAAAAAATTTTTTTGCTCAAATGCATGCGAATTAAGCTTTTTCGGAAGCCTCTCCGCATTTGAAACTCCTTTCAATACTTCTTTATTAGAAGTAAACGCCTTTTTGGTAAAATTGGGTAAAATTGTGTTTCAACCAAAAAATTGATTTTTTGCAAAGAGGTACCTCTTTCCAAAAAAATTGGTCAAAAAATTTTTTTGCTTAAATGCATGCGAATTAAGCTTTTTCGGAAGCCTCTCCGCATTTGAAACTCCTTTCAATACTTCTTTATTAGAAGTAAAAGCCTTTTTGGTAAAATTGGGTAAAATTGTGTTTCAACCAAAAAATTGATTTTTTGCAAAGAGGTACCTCTTTCCAAAAAAATTGGTCAAAAAATTTTTTTGCTTAAATGCATGCGAATTAAGCTTTTTCGGAAGCCTCTCCGCATTTGAAACTCCTTTCAATACTTCTTTATTAGAAGTAAACGCCTTTTTGGTAAAATTGGGTAAAATTGTGTTTCAACCAAAAAATTGATTTTTTGCAAAGAGGTACCTCTTTCCAAAAAAATTGGTCAAAAAATTTTTTTGCTTAAATGCATGCGAATTAAGCTTTTTCGGAAGCCTCTCCGCATTTGAAACTCCTTTCAATACTTCTTTATTAGAAGTAAACGCCTTTTTGGTAAAATTGGGTAAAATTGTGTTTCAACCAAAAAATTGATTCTTTCCAAAAAAATTGGTCAAAAAATTTTTTTGCTCAAATGCATGCGAATTAAGCTTTTTCGGAAGCCTCTCCGCATTTGAAACTCCTTTCAATACTTCTTTATTAGAAGTAAACGCCTTTTTGGTAAAATTGTGTTTCAACCAAAAAATTGATTTTTTGCAAAGAGGTACCTCTTTCCAAAAAAATTGGTCAACAAATTTTTTTGCTCAAATGCATGCGAATTAAGCTTTTTCGGAAGCCTCTCCGCATTTGAAACTCCTTTCAATACTTCTTTATTAGAAGTAAACGCCTTTTTGGTAAAATTGTGTTTCAACCAAAAAATTGATTTTTTGCAAAGAGGTACCTCTTTCCAAAAAAATTGGTAAAAAAATTTTTTTGCTTAAATGCATGCGAATTAAGCTTTTTCGGAAGCCTCTCCGCATTTGAAACTCCTTTCAATACTTCTTTATTAGAAGTAAACGCCTTTTTGGTAAAATTGGGTAAAATTGTGTTTCAACCAAAAAATTGATTTTTTGCAAAGAGGTACCTCTTTCCAAAAAAATTGGTCAAAAAAATTTTTTGCTTAAATGCATGCGAATTAAGCTTTTTCGGAAGCCTCTCCGCATTTGAAACACCTTTCAATACTTCTTTATTAGAAGTAAACGCCTTTTTGGTAAAATTGGGTAAAATTGTGTTTCAACCAAAAAATTGATTTTTTGCAAAGAGGTACCTCTTTCCAAAAAAATTGGTCAAAAAATTTTTTTTGCTCAAATGCATGCGAATTAAGCTTTTTCGGAAGCCTCTCCGCATTTGAAACTCCTTTCAATACTTCTTTATTAGAAGTAAACGCCTTTTTGGTAAAATTGTGTTTCAACCAAAAAATTGATTTTTTGCAAAGAGGTACCTCTTTCCAAAAAAATTGGTCAAAAAATTTTTTTGCTCAAATGCATGCGAATTAAGCTTTTTCGGAAGCCTCTCCGCATTTGAAACTCCTTTCAATACTTCTTTATTAGAAGTAAACGCCTTTTTGGTAAAATTGGGTAAAATTGTGTTTCAACCAAAAAATTGATTTTTTGCAAAGAGGTACCTCTTTCCAAAAAAATTGGTCAAAAAATTTTTTTGCTTAAATGCATGCGAATTAAGCTTTTTCGGAAGCCTCTCCGCATTTGAAACTCCTTTCAATACTTCTTTATTAGAAGTAAAAGCCTTTTTGGTAAAATTGGGTAAAATTGTGTTTCAACCAAAAAATTGATTTTTTGCAAAGAGGTACCTCTTTCCAAAAAAATTGGTCAAAAAATTTTTTTGCTTAAATGCATGCGAATTAAGCTTTTTCGGAAGCCTCTCCGCATTTGAAACTCCTTTCAATACTTCTTTATTAGAAGTAAACGCCTTTTTGGTAAAATTGGGTAAAATTGTGTTTCAACCAAAAAATTGATTTTTTGCAAAGAAATTGGTGAAAAAATTTTTTTTGCTCAAATGCATGCGAATTAAGCTTTTTCGGAAGCCTCTCCGCATTTGAAACTCCTTTCAATACTTCTTTATTAGAAGTAAACGCCTTTTTTGGTAAAATTGGGTTAAATTGTGTTTCAACCAAAAAATTGATTTTTTGCAAAGAGGTACCTCTTTCCAAAAAAATTGGTCAAAAAATTTTTTTGCTTAAATGCATGCGAATTAAGCTTTTTCGGAAGCCTCTCCGCATTTGAAACACCTTTCAATACTTCTTTATTAGAAGTAAACGCCTTTTTGGTAAAATTGGGTAAAATTGTGTTTCAACCAAAAAATTGATTCTTTCCAAAAAAATTGGTCAAAAAATTTTTTTGCTCAAATGCATGCGAATTAAGCTTTTTCGGAAGCCTCTCCGCATTTGAAACTCCTTTCAATACTTCTTTATTAGAAGTAAACGCCTTTTTGGTAAAATTGTGTTTCAACCAAAAAATTGATTTTTTGCAAAGAGGTACCTCTTTCCAAAAAAATTGGTCAAAAAATTTTTTTGCTCAAATGCATGCGAATTAAGCTTTTTCGGAAGCCTCTCCGCATTTGAAACTCCTTTCAATACTTCTTTATTAGAAGTAAACGCCTTTTTGGTAAAATTGGGTAAAATTGTGTTTCAACCAAAAAATTGATTTTTTGCAAAGAGGTACCTCTTTCCAAAAAAATTGGCCAAAAAATTTTTTTGCTTAAATGCATGCGAATTAAGCTTTTTCGGAAGCCTCTCCGCATTTGAAACTCCTTTCAATACTTCTTTATTAGAAGTAAACGCCTTTTTGGTAAAATTGGGTAAAATTGAGTTTCAACCAAAAAATTGATTTTTTGCAAAGAGGTACCTCTTTCCAAAAAAACTGGTAAAAAAATTTTTTTGCTTAAATGCATGCGAATTAAGCTTTTTCGGAAGCCTCTCCGCATTTGAAACTCCTTTCAATACTTCTTTATTAGAAGTAAACGCCTTTTTGGTAAAATTGGGTAAAAT
Source organism: Linnaemya tessellans (assembly GCA_951800035.1). Lineage (NCBI taxonomy): Eukaryota > Metazoa > Arthropoda > Insecta > Diptera > Tachinidae > Linnaemya > Linnaemya tessellans. The sequence continues at coordinate 139,588,305 of OX637532.1, forward strand.
TGAGTTTCAACCAAAAAATTTATTTTTTGCAAAGAGGTACCTCTTTCCAAAAAAACTGGTCAAAAAATTTTTTTGCTTAAATACATGCGAATTAAGCTTTTTCGGAAGCCTCTCCGCATTTGAAACTCCTTTCAATACTTCTTTATTAGAAGTAAACGCCTTTTTGGTAAAATTGGGTAAAATTGAGTTTCAACCAAAAAATTGATTTTTTGCAAAGAGGTACCTCTTTCCAAAAAAACTGGTCAAAAAATTTTTTTGCTTAAATACATGCGAATTAAGCTTTTTCGGAAGCCTCTCCGCATTTGAAACTCCTTTCAATACTTCTTTATTAGAAGTAAACGCCTTTTTGGTAAAATTGGGTAAAATTGTGTTTCAACCAAAAAATTGATTTTTTGCAAAGAGGTACCTCTTTCCAAAAAAATTGGTAAAAAATTTTTTTGCTTAAATGCATGCGAATTAAGCTTTTTCGGAAGCCTCTCCGCATTTGAAACTCCTTTCAATACTTCTTTATTAGAAGTAAACGCCTTTTTGGTAAAATTGGGTAAAATTGAGTTTCAAACAAAAAATTTATTTTTTGCAAAGAGGTACCTCTTTCCAAAAAAACTGGTCAAAAATTTTTTTTGCTTAAATACATGCGAATTAAGCTTTTTCGGAAGCCTCTCCGCATTTGAAACTCCTTTCAATACTTCTTTATTAGAAGTAAACGCCTTTTTGGTAAAATTGGGTAAAATTGTGTTTCAACCAAAAAATTGATTTTTTGCAAAGAGGTACCTCTTTCCAAAAAAATTGGTAAAAAAATTTTTTTGCTTAAATGCATGCGAATTAAGCTTTTTCGGAAGCCTCTCCGCATTTGAAACTCCTTTCAATACTTCTTTATTAGAAGTAAACGCCTTTTTGGTAAAATTGGGTAAAATTGTGTTTCAACCAAAAAATTGATTTTTTGCAAAGAGGTACCTCTTTCCAAAAAAACTGGTCAAAAAGTTTTTTTGCTTAAATACATGCGAATTAAGCTTTTTCGGAAGCCTCTCCGCATTTGAAACTCCTTTCAATACTTCTTTATTAGAAGTAAACGCCTTTTTGGTAAAATTGGGTAAAATTGTGTTTCAACCAAAAAATTGATTTTTTGCAAAGAGGTACCTCTTTCCAAAAAAATTGGTCAAAAAATTTTTTTGCTTAAATGCATGCGAATTAAGCTTTTTCGGAAGCCTCTCCGCATTTGAAACTCCTTTCAATACTTCTTTATTAGAAGTAAACGCCTTTTTGGTAAAATTGGGTAAAATTGTGTTTCAACCAAAAAATTGATTTTTTGCAAAGAGGTACCTCTTTCCAAAAAAATTGATTTTTTGCAAAGAGGTACCTCTTTCCAAAAAAATTGGTCAAAAAATTTTTTTGCTTAAATGCATGCGAATTAAGCTTTTTCGGAAGCCTCTCCGCATTTGAAACTCCTTTCAATACTTCTTTATTAGAAGTAAACGCCTTTTTGGTAAAATTGGGTAAAATTGTGTTTCAACCAAAAAATTGATTTTTTGCAAAGAGGTACGTACCCTTTCCCAAAAAAAATTAGTCAAAAGTTTTTTCGCTTAAAAGCATGCGACTTAAGCTTTTTCGGAAGATTCTTCGCATTTGAAACTTCTCTCAATACTTATTTTTTAGAAATAATTACATACATTTTGGGACAAATTGTGTTTTAACCAAATAATTGATCTTTGCAAACTTTCACAAGCAAGTAAGCAAAAACATTTTTTGACCAAATTTTTTTTTGTTAGCTCAAATAATAAGTAAAAATTCAATAAATAATAAAATCCAGGAAAACATTTTTTTGGCCTTTGAAATTTGAAAAAATAAATGAGCATTTTTTCATGTTTTGAGCAAAGTTGCGCGTCCTATATCTCAAAACTAATGGTCCTATTTTGATGAAATTTTGCGCTGGCCTAATGTTAGCTCAAATTATAACTAAAAATTCAATAAATAAAATGAATATAAATTAAATATTAAAATTAAGTGTTAATTATCCAAAAATTATCTATAAGGTAAATATAAATCTATGCATTTCTACAATAGTTGAAATAAAATAAAATAAAATATAGAAATGTATCTCTTATTTAAAGTTTTTAACTTTTACGCCTTCAAGCAATTGTAAGTATCTTGAATTTGGACAAATCGCAATTTATTTCATGGAATTTGTCTAATTCGTTTAGAAGCTGCATAAATATTTCTACTTTTCATTTCGGCATTAAAATACAGTACGATAATAGTCTGGCAACGCTACTATTTTGCCTTTGCAAGAAAAATATTTAAAGCATTTCAGGCATTTTACTTAATGCTCTAAAAATTTCCACGCTTGTGTCTCAAGTCTTTAGCGACACTGTTCGCATCTGTAAGTGAAAGACTTAAGAAAAAAACTCAAAATTTCAGCATTTTTTTGCGTTTTTAACGTTTTTCGCTTTTATCTCAAAATTTGCTGCTGTAAATAGCACGAACGCACTGCAGCTGACATTTACAACTGCTGAATATAATTTTCTTGTGAATAAAACAAAATTTTAGTTATTTTTTTATAATTTTAACAAATATTTTTATTTCATTAAATTAATTTATGCAAATGTTTGAGCATTTCTTTTATATTTAAATTTATATTGGATTGACTTAATGTTAATTTTTGTTTTTTTTTTAATTTTCTGGTAAATTACTATCTTTTTATACTTTTTACACCTACTTAAACAAAATTTTTTTTGTATATATAATTTTTCATTTTTAATACTACAACTAATTAAAACAATGGGTCTTGATAATTTATTTAAATTAATTATAATAATGAAAATTATAAAACTTTTTCATTCACATATATAAATAACTAAAATGTTTGTTTTTCTTTTTATTTGTAATAAAAATACGTTTTAGTTTAATTATTTCATAATTTGTGTTGGTAGTTTTTTTTTATAGATTTAAAAGTAGTTTTAAAGCAAAACTTTTGAGTCTCACGGAAGCACTCATACACTGAGAAAATTATTTTGTTTGCATATAAAATTTATAAAAATATAAATTAAATGTAATAAACATTTAAAAAGAACTTGAAGTCTAAGACACTTAATAGAATATCTAAATTATTAAAAAAAGGTATTTACAAGCACATTTAGGAGGTATAATTTTTATAAGTTTTTAAAATTGTTAATGTTTTTGTTTATTTAATATCACTTAACTTTGGATGTTCAATTTTTAAATAAATTGTTTTTTATGGCATTTCAATATAATTTTAAGCAATTTCAGTTTGATTTTAATTGCACAATTTGATGGACTAAACATTTTGAGCCTTTTTAAATTTTATTTAATTTTTGTTGTCTGCGTGTGTGTTATTTTTAATAATAAAACTTAATAAATTAGCGAGAACATTGCGTTTTTGTTTGTTTTTTGTTTTAGCACTTAGAAAAAGCTTTTACATTAAATACATAAAATGAAATAAATTACAAATAAAAATTTAATTAATTTCAAATTAATTATTATTATTAAATACAATTTAAAAATATTTATTTATAATTTAATTTTCTAACAAGCCACTATTGTTTTTGATTTATATGATAATAAAAAAAGAGTAGTAAAATATTCTTATATAGAAATAAACTTAAACAATTACATCACGTTTTTTGTTTATTTTAAATAAAATTAAAATTTCATTATTTTTGTAACAAAATAAAAGAACAGTGGTGTGAGTAATTATTATTAATAATAAAAAACGGTTGCTTTAACAAATTTGTGTATTTGTATGTATTATGTTTCTGGGTTGTGTTTTGCTGACTGTAAGCGGTAATTTGCTTTTAAGCACTTTTGGAAGAATCCACCATTTTGTTTGTTGAAAATATTTTTCCGCAAATCTTTTGCATTGAAGACAAAACTTTAGTCGTCTTCTTTCTTTTCAGTTTTAAGATCATATTTAGCACACAGTTCCTCGGGAGAATAACTAGAAGTAGTATTGAAATAATAATAAATTTGGTATGTTTCCTTCACATTTCGACAAGCCTTCCAGTCAAAATGTTGTGCAAATTTAATAAAGCCAATAAACAGAGTTTCTATAATAATGGAAAGAACTTGCTTTAACAAGAATGAGTACAGCGACTTCTGGCCCTGATATGGAACTTGGTAAAGCTCATTTATACACTAGACACCATTTCTGAGAGCTAAATATTCCAAATTTCATATATTTTTTATAAAAGAAATATTTTTAAAATTTTATGACCGGGCGATTAATTTATTTATTTTTCTGCAACTAACTCTAATTAAAATAAGACTCGATATATGTACATATTATTATTTATTGAACTTTCAGTTATAATTTGAGCTTACATTAAGTCAGCGCAAAATTTCGTCAAAATAGGCCCATTGGTTTTCAAGATATACGACGCGCAACTTTGCTCAAATTATGCAAAAAAAAAGTTCATTTAGTTTTTCAAATTTCAAAGGGTACTCGTATCCTTTTTTTGTAAAAAAAAATTCTTGTATATCATTATTTTTTGAATTTTCAGTTTTGGTTTGAGCTAACATTAAGCCAGCCAGAACGATATCGAGAGACATCGTGGGGCCAGGCAGTTAAATAGTATAGTTTTTGTATCAATAGCAGTATTTACAGCAAAGAAAAATGTTTACTTTGCAAATAAAATTGTTTATTGGAGTAAGACCATTAAAAAAGAAACAATTATTTGATTTAAAAGAAATTTTCAAACTTACCCAATTAGATTTTGTAGATCGCAAACAAAACGGTAGACGTAACGTTTACCAGCGGTTTTATGTATAATATTTTTATCATAATAATAACGTAGACCTCTGCTCAGCTTTTCGTAGTTCATTTTTGGTTTGTTTTTCCGTATACCCCAACGACGAGCCACCTTAAAAATTAAAAAAAAGGAAATTATACAGAAACTTTGTCAATCGTTAATAGTTCCAAGTTACCTCGTCGGGATCTGTTAGTTTGAATTCCCAGCCATCGCCGGTCCACGATATAAAACCTTGACAATTTTTATCCATTAAAAGTTCTAGCAAAAACTGCCACAATTGTATGGGTCCAGAGCCTTGAAAACAGGGCACACCCCCCTGAGAGGGATAACTACCCAATAGTGCCTTATCCAAATTCATGGTTGAAAGATAAGCGGCATGATGTTGATTGCTACGATGGAGACCCCATTGATCGGGTGCACTTTGTGCAGCCATTGACGGGAATTGTGATGCATCGTAAGCGGCAAACTCTGGCGGATAGGAGTTATGAAACCTTGAACGGCCATAGTCGTTATATTTCTGTTCCACACCATTGAGACCATAAAAATCGGGTGAACTACCATCCAAATAGCTCGATTGACCCTGGTGATCCTGCGACGACATGCTAGTATGGTAGTCACTGTCATCGTAAGAGGCGGCAGCAGCTGCCGCAGCAGCCGCTTTAGCCATACTATGAGCGGGCAGACCGAAACTTGACAGATCAGTGGGATCGGTTTGATTGTTATTGGCACTGGCAGCTAGATTCCCGTACGCTGTTTGGGTGCCGGGTTCCTCTTTCATCTGGTGTTGTGCGTAAAATGCCGAATTTCTCATAGTCATTTGCATAAAGTTGAGATTAGCACCACTATTGTTGTTGTTATTACTGTTGGGAGAAAGTGCCGACACACTACTATTGTTGGTGTTGTTGCTGTTGTTATTGTTGTTATTGGAGGATGCAGAGTTTTGAGTTTGTGCTGGTGGCAACATCGCTACATTGCCAGCCGATTGAGGTTGTTGTTGCTGCTGCTGTTGCTGTTGCTGTTGAGGAGGCGGGCTGTTGTTGCGATCAAGTGGAGCTGTATAACCTAAAACGATACAATATAAAATAGGTTTAGAATAATGTTCTCAGATATTATATTTTATATGTACTTAAGTTTTTAACCAGTATTATTATTAGAAATAATTTTGGTTTATTTCTTTTAGTTTTATTACAAATGTGTGCTGATAAAGTTAAGGAAAAACTCGAACAACTTATTGTGTAAAGATGAAAACTGCAATTACTCGCTTAATCTTGTGATCTTTTTTACACTCAACAGATTTAAGGGAAAGAAGTAATACGTTTTTAGGGTCAAAAACTTTTTTAACTGCACTCTGGGTTATCCACGATTTTTTTATTACAGTATGTATGTCTGTACATACTATGTATCAGCCGGGGATCCAGCTTTACCGTTTGGAGGGCAACTTTATGGAACTTTATATAAAACAAAACATTTGAAATCTGCCATTTGAAGTTTATTCCAGCAATTTTATTAGAAGTGGGGGACTATTTCGTTCGATATCGAATGCGGTAAGTTGTTCCCGGAATTCAAAAACGACATGCCGATCGGCTGTGGTGTGCTGTACATGCTGCTGCAAATTTTAACACTCCTTCAATTTCAGCCTTAACTGACAAAATGTTTGGGGAGTTTTTCATATGAACATACGAAGATGTTTAACATGTATGTGCTGTGAATCGCAAGATTGTCGAATCACATGCGACTTGAAAAACGCCAATTTTTTTTAACGATTTTGAGCGATTGCGAATTCCTGCACACCAATTTTGTGACTTCAAATCGAAAACGCTTTATTTCATGCGATAAGCTATTTCCATCACATGCCCGTAAAATTTCCAAGTTTTTCGTTTTTAATTTATAAAAATTCAGTTATATAATATTCAATTCAAACTTAATATCTTATTGTTTACCATACGTCTCCACGAGCCATTGACTTGAACATGACGTCGGCAGAGCAACGGTGTTAATATGTCCATGTTCTCGCATGTGACTACTACGTGTTTAGTAATTTTCGTTATGCAAAAGGGTATAAACTGTACTTTATGTTCTGGATTTTTTAATTTTCTTTGGAATTATATATAAAGGCGAATATCGTGGGGAACATTGATGCTCAGCAATATGTTCAGGCATCTATGTCAAAGCAAGGAGGAAACATAGACATGAGCGGTCTACATTAGCCATATGCGATGTCCGACATGATGCTAAAACCAAGTTTATGACTAATGGGGTAGAGGGGTAGTTAAAAAATGTCCTAAAAATTACAATTTGTAGATAGTTATTATGGAATGTAAAATTTTCGTATTTCACATTTTTATACTACAAGTAATACGCGCATTTGCATGCCATTTGAATTTGTGACAAACCTTGTTGCAAGTACTACAGTATGAAATGGGTTCTATGATGTACGTATATTTTCAATTTACTTCTATTAGTAGTCCTATTATAATTAGCATGATTTTACCATACTATATACATATGTATGTATATAAGAAATTAAAGTAACATATAACCTGGGGACAAATTACGGCATTCCGTACCGATCGAAATTTTTATTTAAATTGTATGAAATTTCGCTCGATATGGAATGCGGTAATTTGGTCTCTGTATTTTTAATTTATTCCATAAACTTCGTGAACGTCTTATACCTACAGTGTGGATATTTATTATATCTAAGCTGGTTACGAAATTAGGGAAAAAAATCATTGGCACACGACAAGATTGCTGCTATCTCTGTAACAATTACCCCCATTTTCGTAAAAAAATAAAATGTGCTTCAAATCAATTTGAAAAAAGTTTAAATGAAAAATTTTGGATAAAATACATTTCAAACACATTTTAAATTTTATGAATATGGGGGTTAACTGTTTTAACTAAAACAAAAACCAAATAATAATAACAATAAAAAATACAAAAAAGGCAATGTATATTTAGGTTATAGAAAAAAAAATTGCTGTTACCCCAACTAAACTGCGCTCATTATCCCTTTATTGCGAAATGTACGATAATTTGGAAGGTTTTTGTTATACATCTTTTTTATTATACCAATTTTTCTTCAAAAAGGTGGATAAAATTATATATTTAAATATTTGTTTCTTCATTTCAATTCAATTTCGACATAAACTTGGCTGTTCTTTTCCTATATTTAGTCGAATATATTAAAACATAAAACGTGTGTTCGTTCAAGCGCGAAACAACTGTTTCTTATAAAATTTAAAGGCGTGACATCTAAATATTACAAATAATATGAAGCAATAGAAAAAACCCACCAAACAATTAACCCCTTCATTAATTTCAAACAAAAACAACACCATCATCATAACGCTTTTTATGCGCATGATGATTTGATAATATCGGCGAGCCAATCAAAATTCAATGAATTACAAATACCAACAAAACTTATATACTTTTATATAATCCGCACAGTAAAGAGGTGCAGACAATACATTCATACAAACACGCACACTTCTAAGCACCCCAATCTAAACACAATATAATATAAAGCTCATAGAGTATAAGATTGAGACACAGTCATGAAATCAGAGACCGGTCGGTCGGTGGGTTTCTTCTATCTCTTCTCGTAAACATAAAGACAAGCAAAATCTTCAACAAATTTCATTTTTGTTTTTCATTTCTTTTCATTAAAAGAGAGCAAATGCTATTAGACAACACCAATACCAAGAATAATGCTTTTACATTGTAAACTTTACTTTACAAGTTTGCATTATTAAAGATTAGCTAAACGAAAAGGAAAAAACTGTTGCTGTTAAGTGAGATCCAGCAGCAGCAAGGCTTTGGAGTTCAGTGTTTTCAGATATTGAAAAACTGAAAGAAATCGTAAAACGTTGGCTTTTTTTCTCATTTTATAATAAATAAATTAAGTCAAATTATTGATACATGCATTTGCTTAAGCATTAACACTAAACTAATAAAACACTTTTAATATCGGTGTTCACTGTCTGTTGCAAATTCTTTAGAAATAAAGCAGACCTATTGGTCTACGATAGTATTGCTTTTTCTATACTATAAAAAACTTGCTAAAAGTTACATTTACAGTTCCACTTGGCTAGACTTAAAATGATATATGTAGATTGGATTTTGCAATATTGTAAATTTACAGTCGGTTAATTTGGTTGGATCGCATTCGCATTATTGCAGCAATGAACAGTTCGGTAAGAAATTAACACCATTGAAATAGTTAATAGGCCATAGTGCTCTAGGCCAGAGTTTCCAAAACACATTTTCAAATGCATTTTTGTGATTTTTTTACATGAAGCTTTAAAAATATATTGGATGGGATTATATTTTTTAACCGATTCTTCCAACGTATTTCGATTAAATTTACACTTAACATAGATACTTTTTGATTGACAGCATCCTAAAACTATTTTTATTTTAATTAACTTATTAATAAATTTAACTGTTTTTGACTCTTTTTTAAGTAGGACCAGCAATCAGGGAATGATCCCTACATATGCAAAGCATTGCGTCGGAACTAGAAAGGATGAGATAGAATTGAGAGCCAAATGAAGAAAGAAGAGAAGATAGAAATTTGTATGTGGCTATTTTAACTTTTTTACTTCGCCGGATAATTTTTCCTACAGTGCTGACGAAGGAGGGCGCTGTCCCTTTGCTCTTCAGTGCATGATAGTGTTAATCGCTGCCAGTTATGTTTCGTGACCAGTGATATGCCTTCGTCACTGTAACAGGCCGACAACAAATGACACAATCATGCAATAATGCTGATCAGGAGAATTCAATTTCAACCATATTTTTGACTGTGAGCGGAGAATTGCGGCTTTATTTTTTTCTGAGTAATTTATTTGTTGTTTCCATCGATGTATAATATTTTTAGCAATATAAACTGTATTTTAAATTATATTCTTTAATAATGAGCTTTTAGTGTAAATATTTCGATAACCTACGGATATCTTCTTTAGGACCATTAAAAAGTAGCAGCCACAAAAAGATAAGCCCTTCCCAATTAACTTTAACAGATGCCTTGAAAAACTCCTTGGTGGCAACATTGATTTAACGCAAGTGAGCTTTTAAAAAATTTGTGTGCGCCGCAATCTGTGTTCGCATGCATGCATGAGTGTTGTCTGTATCTACAAGATACCATTTTAAATATGTATGTATGTATGTGTTTTTGCTTTTAGGGGGGGCATGTTTGCAAAAATATTCATTTACGTTATTGCGCAGATTGTGAGATGCTTTTTGTAGGGAGATGCTTGACAAGATTGAGAGTTTATTTTTTTCTACTCAGATTAGGTTTTGTTTTTCATTTGCAAATCTACATACATACCTATGTACATACAGACGTTTATATTGGCTGATACTCCTCCCATTTTCATTCTTTATTAGAGCTAAATTTTGTTTTTGCAAAACACGTTTTGGCAAGACATAATTAGACACATTTGTGTGTAGATTTTCAACTTTTTCTTTACTTTGGCAAGAAAAAAAAGAAAAGAATAATGGAGACAGCTTTTCATTTTGTAATTGCTAGGTGAAAATTAATTTTATTCTAAATAAAATTTGAACACCTTTGAGAAATTTTGATGCATAAAATGATTTTTAAAAATAAACAAATGGCATATATTTCGGGTTTTGAAAAAAAATTAAAATGAAAAAAATTTACACGTACATACACTGAAAAAAAACCCTTTACCAAAAAGTTAACGCTGAAAACAACAAATTTTTAATATGTGGGGAAGGTTTGTAACTTCAACAAATTCCAAACTCTTGGCACTAACGAACAAACATGCAACTTGTTGAATTCAATAAAATATTGGCCCCCTTGACTTATTTATTCGTGACAACCAACAATCAAATATTGCCGGTCTTTATTTATAATTGTTGTTGTACACATTCTCTGCTTTTAAATTCAAAGGGCGATATTAAACAGCAAAAAACTGTTAAGATACTTCCCCCTCAAAAGGATTAGCAAATAAATTACAATTTAATTAAAATCTGTTTAAAGAATATCACACCCTCATTTGGCACACAAATATCTAGACAACCAGGCAAGAATTCATTTACAAAAAAAAAAGTTATGTGGTGTGAATTTGTGGTTTTGTGCAAATATTTGACTTCAATTCTAATTTAAGAATCCATTTCCAACAAACCGAATCTCAATTAGAAGCAAATCTTTTATTTTTTAATAAATTTATTTATCTTTAGGATTTAATTTATAACTGTTTCAGTTACATGTTCCTTTTTTATTTGATCAGTTTGTTGTTGTCGTTCTTGTTGTTGGTGTTGTTTTATTTAAACTTGAACATTTGAACATTTTTGTGGGTGTTGATGTGATAATTACTTGTTGCTGTTGTTTCGTGTTGAACAATGTACATGTGTAGTAGTTGTTGTACTTTTCGTTTTTAATTTATATTGTGTGAATGTAATTAAAACATTTTAATTGCTTTTTTGTTGCCGTTGTTGTTATTATATTTATTTTTTGTTGCTTTGTAGTTGGTATATTTAAAATTGAAATAAATATTATTTGCAGTCGTTTGAGTTTCATTTCATTTTGATCTTGATTTGTTCGAAATTTCTGTGAATTGTAGATGCTCTTTTTTTAAATTTAAATTTGTTTAATTTTCAGTATTTTATCAGCAAAACAAGCGACTTTTGATGCACTTGTGTACATATGTAAGGGTAATAGTGAGAAATGCTATAAATATTTCTAAAATGCCATTCAAAATTTGCAAATTGTTTCGAATCATGCTTTTTTAAGATGATCTTGAAATAAAACAAATTCAATTATTATATGCAAACACAAGCAATTTCATTTACATATCTCAATTTTTATATTTTAAAATAACGAACGATTGAAAAAATATTTAAACTTAAATCGATATCAAGAATCGTAGAGAATATCTTATTTGGGATTGATTAAAAGAAATCAGTGGCAACCATCACAGATGAACGTTTCATTATAGAAAATTCACTTATTTTAAATTACGGCAAGTACATATTTTAATACACATAAATATTTTAATTTTTTCATGCAATTTTTCGTACATCTTCCGTAGTTTTACGTTATTTATCTCACATTAAAAATTTTTCGCAGAATATAAGGAATATTGCAAAATGAAGTTATATACCCACAGTTTGTCTAATAAATTTTTTCATTTTATTTTTCATTTTTACCAGAACAGTCACTCAGGTGACGAAATGTCCGCGATTTTTGCTATTCGTAAAAAAACTCATATGTATATACTTAGTATCCTGGTATACAAAAAATAGCAACAAAAATTCAAAAAAATGGATTATGAAGAATGTAATCAAACAGTAATATGTACAGGGATTTATATTTGTTGACATCAGATTAGTATTGATACAGTTCTCGTATAAAATTATTTTCCTGAAATGTGTAAAAACTAAAATTTGGTCCCATCAATAAAAAAAAACACGCGACTACTGATAATAAAAGTGTGGTGGATTTCGAAAGCAACTGTTTTGCTCAGCTAAACAAAAATTCGATATTCGTTTTTCCTTGTTCAGGACATATTTGTGATGTACTTTTGAGCAAAACATATAACGAATTTCGGCCTATCAAGATTATTAATTGAACATAAACATAAGAAAAAAATGTAATTCTAAATAAATACCTAAACAATTTTGTATTTCATAAAAATCAAAATTATGGAACTGCTTATGCAAAGTGAAGTTCGTAGAAATTAACTTGTTATATGTAAAAACAAGCAGATTCTAGGCTGAGATCTCTGTTAAACTAGGTTTAGTTAATCTGAGAACAGATATGTGCCGCCTTTACAAATTGCATATACAAAATTTAGACGGAACGGCTTAGTTGTGCGTAAAAACACATTCCAGACCACGTTAAACCAAATTTAAACTTAATCTACATCACTAAAACACTGCCTTAAAGAGAAACAAAACTAGAAAAGAGTAAATTTAGAGTCCACTTATTTATTATTATTATGTAACTGTTCTCCATCTTTAACTTGGCAGCACTGAATTTAACACAGCGAAATCAAGGTTGTATTCCAAAAAATCTACCAAATACCAATCCAAAAAAGGTTTTACGGTGGTTTTTACCGCAGTCATTTTATATGGCAAAGCGAGATATTATAATGGGTTCTAAGGTTAAAATCAACATTTATTAAAACCGCATTAGAGCGAAAGCACTACGGACCATGCATCAATTGCCGCAACAACTTAGAAAAGTTCCTTTAAAATACAGACAGGAAATTATTACATTTTTAGTATCGTTTAATATTCCTAGAAACACAAAAAATCCTATGCTTAATCTCAAATATGTTTATCTACAACAAGTATCCTAAATAATTTATTTTCTAAGTAATTTTGTGAAAACTGGTATCAAACAACAACACGTTCTTCTTTCTGCCAATAGAAACGCTTTTACAATTTATAAAAATTAAGCAATTAACTTTAATAGCAATGAAAAGAAAATCTGACTGCCACAGCCAATATGCGAAAAATATAAAAAATATGTCCATACATTAAAATCTCTACTAGCGGATAGCTTCCACAAGCAGGCATCACCCTTGTGCGGACATTTGTACTGCTCTTGAAACCATTATGAAGGAGATCAAATAAATTATAAAATAACAAACGAACGTTCCCATGAGTGATCGGGGCTATGAAATTACCAGAAATGCTAAAAAAGGTTCTGCTAAAATTTTACGTACTTCAACATTAATTTGTAATCCTTTAGTATGAAAAGTGAACTTTCTTAGTAAATAAAAAATAAACAAAAAATAATTTTGTTTGTTTTATTCTTGTTAACAGACGAATTTTTCTAATTTGTAGGAGCTTTCGCTGTGCTTCTTATCTTAGGCAGATCTTTTCTTCGTTATCAGTGTACAGATCTTGTCATTAATCTCAGCCTGTGATCGACACAACTACACCCTTGAAATTACATAAAATTCAACTTCGTAAATTACACATCAACTGCTAACGAAAATAATTAATTTTTAAACAAAATACTTCCCATACGATTTCATAAGCCCTCACACATTTGAAATTTTTTTACAATTCCGTAGCCAATACAATGAACATGCTAACTAATAGCAAATAAATAATCGATTAATCGACTTCTTCGGGTTGAATTATTTGCTAAGTAAAGTAAATATATTATTTACAATGTTGTTCTTCAAATACTGTTCAGTAAGTCTTCCCTACAGCAAGTAAAGAAAAAATACTTTTATTTTTCAAGAACAGAATTAAAAAATAGAATGTTTGTTGATAAAAGCGTTGTTATCAACAGCACCAGCATTATTAGAAAAAACTGTTTTGATAGGGTATACATCAAGTCCAATTATTTTTACAAAAAAAATTGATTCGCCTTGTTATAAACGGCCTTTAAGCAAAATTTCTTCTTTTATTAATTTTATTATGCGAACTCAAAAATATAATTTTAATTAAACATTTTAAAAGACTAATTCAAAACCTTTCCAACGTCCTATTTTTACTGAAATCAGATGCGCGTCCCAAAGCTGTTGCATGTTGAATATTGACTATCTGAAGTCGGAACAACTTCGGAGAGCTAATATTCAAGATACAACAACTTTGATTTTAATAAAAATAGAGACTTTGGAAAGGTTTTGTATTAGTCTTTTAAAATGGTTAATAAAATGTTATATTTTCATCTCGAGCATATTTGGAGAAAACTATATATATATATATGCGTAAAAATAATAATATATGTAAAAAAAAAAAAAGTTATCAAATTCTTATTTGACATATTGTTGCCACAATGAAAAAAAAAAGTTAATATTAATAATAATTTGCGTACTGAGTTTATTGTTTTAAACAAATTAATTAAAATCAAAAACGTTGTCGGTAAAATATAAATTTGTAACCAGCTGTCCAGTGGAATGGTTTGTGTGCACATATGAACTCCAACTAGCAAACCGTTTCCAGAGAATAAACTTGTGCTAAGCTTGAAACAGTTCAAACATTTTTGATTGAAAATTGAATGAAATTTGCTAATCATCGACAACAAATTAAAATTGTTTCAGTGTCAATAAAATAATAGATTATTATTTATCATTCCATCACCATGTGAAAACTTTAATTCAACATTTTAAGTGACTTTGAAAGGAATATCAGCTCCTTAATTGTATCATTTTATTTCTGTATATTTAAATTTCTTAGATGGCGCAATAAGATTTGCAAACATTTTCAAAACAATTTCTTTTAATAGTTAAATGCGAACACATCTAAACTCCAGCTTAAATAGTTTGATCACTCCATCAGAATTTGTTCACTTTTAGGCCGAATTATGACTGACTGGCAAAAACGTTATTCAAAACCATTTTCAATTACCTTGGCTAAAAAAATTTGCATCAATGTCGGTGTAGAGATGGCCAGTTGAGACCGAATAGTCTCCGACATATGGTATGGAATCATTGAAATAATTAATGCCCAACGAGGCGGCTGACAAAAACGGACCAGCCGCCGAGGATGCCGATCCCGGTCCCGGTCCCGATGCCGATACCGATGAGGGTGAGGACGAGGATGTTAGAGAATTAACAACCACTGAAGAAACAGTAGACGTGGAGGCGGATGATGACGATGATGTGGTCGAGACAACGGCAGGTGTGGTGGAGGAAACATTTGAGTTGGCTGAAGAATTGTTAGAGGAGAGAGATGAAGCAATGCTGCTGTTACTGCCGCCGGATAAACGTTGTTGCGTATGCTGTTGGGACAAATGCTGATGATGCGAGTGATGGATATGATGTTGTTGGGCCTGCTGTTGCTGGTGTTGTTGATGATGATTATGTTGCTGCAGTTGATGTTGGTGTTGGCTATTTGTGATACTGAGGTTGTGTGTTGTGGACAGATTGTTGTTGTTAAGATGTTGCGCTTGCTGCTGCTGCTGCTGTTGTGGATGATGTGGCGGGCTGTTGTAGAGATTTTGATATTGTGCTAAATTATGTTGCTGCTGCAGCTGTTGCTGTTGGGCATTTTGTTGATGATGAGTATTTATGGCGGCGGGTGAGGTTGTTGCACTGCTCGTATTATAAATTGGTGGCGAATGTTGAGTCAAAACTGCCGCAGCAGTCTGCCCGTGATGCTGCTGGGGCAAATGATATTGCTCGTAACTGTTGTACGATTGCAAGACCATGTTCGTTGATTTATCGGTTAAATCACTTGTATTTAAATAATTAAAATTTTGCAATGTGTGACAATTGTTGTTCAAGTTAAATTCCGTCTTTATTTGTGGACTAAAGTTCTGGCGTGTGGGGGACTGTGAGGGGGGTGATAGTAATTGCAATGCTGCCTTGTTTGATGAGATTTCACAAGCGGGTGTTGTTATAATGGTAGAACCAACTAAAAACGCAGAGGGCGGCATGTCTTCTGGTTAACTAGCTCGTTGTTAATGTTGACAAAAATTTCAATTTCCTTTGATTTCAAAATCAACGTCATTGACTTGTTTTGTATTTTAATTTAACAAACACTTACACAAACACATACACAGTGCGTAGCAGAATTCTTTTCAAAATTAACGATCGAGTTTAAAATATGGGGGATGCTTATACGAGTATTTGTTGTTAGTCCCCGGGTATTTTAATTAATATTTTATTTTATTTTATTTAGTCACTTGTCATTTCTATTGACATCATTTTCATTTATTTCACAACGAATATGCTGGTAGTACTTGCAAAGTACAATACATATTAACATAAAAATTGCTGGACAATAAATTGCTTAATAAATTGAATTGATTTCTTACATGAACTGGTATTTCAGAGGGTTTAAATTGTTTCAAAATTTATTTTCTTCCACAATAACATTTATATTAAAAGATTTCGCACACGAGCACTTGAACTTTTTTTTCATAAATATTTTTTTAAACAAAATTTTTCAATAACTATAAATGAGGGCTTTTTTAATTTAAGATTTTGAGTGCACATGTATTTTTTAATAATCCATTGGTTTTAGTAAATGTATTTGATTATTTTTCCACTTGGGGGTTCTTTGTTTAATTCTCTGTAAATTTCAATTATAAAGTTTGGCTACTGGGTGAATTGTTTCCCTTTAGAATTCTTCGATTAATAGATTTTTCTTCTAATCTGTTTATTAATACGATTTTGTTTCAAAAAATAGTGAATTTTGAACATTTTCTACTTTTTTAAAAATCATACGCGTATATCCGTCCGTACCTCTTGCACCTTTGACATCCGTTTATGAACTAAACTCACAACTAACCAATATTTGAAGTTGTTTTTCTTTGTTTTTTGCTTTCTGTGTTTTGTTTTTGCCACACAATATGCTCAACAGCCAACTCTCGAATTCACACACTCGCACGCACACACGCGCGCCGCGCCGCGCACACAAATGCACAGTCAATCAAAACTCAATTTTATTTCATTTATTTGTATTATTCTTGAAATTCATTCATTAGTACGGGTATGGTGGTGGTTAGTATCTGTGTATCTGTTGGATGTAAACTCGCTTAGATAATTTTTTTCATTTTTTTTGTATTTCTTATTTTCTATATACAAATGTGAATAAGTGTTGGTGAGTAGTATTGGCATCTATTAGTAAGTAGATGTGTTTACCAATCTCTATGTATAGTTATTTTTTTTTATATTATTTAGTTGTATCTCGTTTGAAATTTATTTCATTCGACGTTTTTTCCTTGCGTATGTTGTACTTTTGTACAAGTTAGTCGTATTTGCTTGTATGTACTTAGAAACGTATTTGCACATGTTCAGTAAAATCTATTGAAACTATTATTATGTTAACTTCATTCATATGCTTGTCCGAAAAGCAAGAAAAAAATTTAAGAGATTAATTAAAGTTTGTTTGACTGGATAATTTTCTTAATTATTTATTATGCAAAATTCTGTAGGCAACAAATGAAATTATTTGTGTATGTATGTATGTACATAGTTTTTTTATACTAAAATGTAGAACTTGTCTCAATGATTATGTTTAAAAAAGTTGTTTCTTTTAAACAAATTTTGAAGGAAAAAAATGTTTGAAAAATTATGAAGCAATACATTATTAACAAGAACATGTAAAAATACCCAGCGAACATTTTTCGCCGAATTCGGGCAGGCAGTTTATGAAAGTTAAGAAATTCGTTTCCGAATGGTTGCCAAGAATCGTTGCGAATATTATTCTCTGAGTGATTTTAATTTGTTGCTAAAATAATGTAAATTTTAAAATTTGTTAAATTAAGGCGAAACGTTTGTATTATTGTCAGACTTCCCTGACTCATTAGGAAACTTTACCAAATAGCAGAAGAACTAGTGATACATATTACTTATCTTCATACAAACATCAATTCATACATAAATGAGTATTTACATACATTTGCCTGTAAATCTCTAAAGGTATTATTAAGATGCTTATTCGAATTGAAATAGTACCACATGCCGCTAGGCACCAGTTACGAGTAAATTTCGCAACGGCTTTCTTTGATTCTATTTACAAATTGTTATTAATGTTTTTTCCATGAAATTAACACATTATTTACATTTTAAATAACTTTGTGTATATATATTACATTACGTGCAGCGTACATGATATTTGCTTATTGTTTATATGAAATTCAGATTTTATTTGCATACTATTTGCATTTAATTTTTATTCATTTTAAATGTAATTTAAATAGAGTGAACATTTAAATTACAAACAGTTTACATAATTTTGACACATTGTAAAATGACATTAGCATAGTTATTAAATAAAATGTATGTCCTTCATATAAAGTTTAAATTACATTTAAATCAAACATGTCACGTACATAACATTTTTTTTCTTTATGAATATGGCACATTATCTACAGGAGATCCCTATTCATGTTACTTCCAGGATAGATTCATGTTATCCATATGTTGTATACAGCCTTTTCCATATTATTTACTAATTTAATACTTATTATTTACTAATTTAATACTTATCTGTTTTATATTTTCTGATTATGGTTGATTCCCAGGCAATATGCACGACGCAATACACGTACAAATTATTAGCATAAAATAAACTTTTGAAAGTAAATTCCAATAAATTCTTTAAAATTCAAGCCATTTTGTTACAAAATAAATATTTTATGACAAATTTAGATACAACAAAATTTTAAATTGTTCGTTAAATAATATTTGAAACAATACTATTATAACGAAAGAAAAAAAAATAACAGCACACTTTAGTTAACAAATAACAGAAGGAAGAGGTGCTTGAAGTTACAAACGCATTTAAGAAGTTCTAATTTTAATAATCGTCATACCATTTCATATTCAGAACACGAGTGAAAGCCTTATTATTAAGGCATGTGCGTACATAAACAGAAGCTTGTTTTTTTCTAAACATACGTGTATTAAGAACAGTTTTAAAACTCATAAATAAAAAATGTTTAATTAAATAATAATTAATGGAATTTCATAGACTAAAAACAGTTTAACAAAATGGCTAACATGGCTAAATAAAATTATAAATAAAGAAAACAAAAATAAATAAATACAATCTAAAATTCATTCACTATTAAAGACCTTAAAATTTAAGGCACATAAAACAAATACTTTGAATGGGAATTGAAAAAAGAAAAAACAAACCACGCCACCTTTTTACTGCATGTGGGCTGCCAGTTTGTTGTCCAACCAAAAACAAATAATAAAATAAAACCATCGACAACATCAACTTCAAAACACTATCGGCAACATCAACGTGAACATCGTCATCTTAATAATCATCATTTGAGTTGTTTAAACATTCTTTTTTTTAATTTTTTGCCAAACAATACGAGATATTTTGTGGTACAGCCAAACATCAATGTTTTCTTCTCTTTGGTTACAAGCAGTTTTTAAAAGAGATTTTTGTTAAAAACCATTTATAATGTTTTTCTTTTTAGAAACAGAGTCTTTAAGGAAAAATTATTTACTAAAACTTAAAAATCATATAACAACCACGGAAAATGCATATTGAGTACGTTTCATCAAAAATTGCTATCTAAAAATTATTATGTACCAAATTGTAGTCAATTAATTTTGCAATTGAATCAATTACACGGTTGATCAAAAGACATTTAAATATTTTAATTAATTTTTAAATTGACATAATTACATTTATAATTTTGGTAACTCAAATCAATATTAAATGCTCAATTGCGAACGATTTCCTGCAGTACCACAGTGATTTTGTCCCGTAAATAGACCACTTTCGCCATGCGCCAGCTGTAGTGTTAATACAATTATTAATTTTGTTTTTCCCAAATTAATACGACTGTTTAAACAAAAAGCCAAATGATCATTTTAGGAATACTCTTTGGATGGCTCCCATATGCATTTCAACTTTAACCATGGAATTCTCTTAGGAAAATTTCTAGTCAAGTGATTAGGAATTCTAAAATATATCAAGAGCTGAAAAACAGTGATCTTCAAGGCGATAAAATTTTGTTTTAAGATTTGAGCAAAAGTAATACGATTATTTAAACAAAAATCCAAATGATCATTATAGGAATACTCTTTGGATAGCTCTCAAATGCATACATTTCAACTTTAACCATGGAATTCTCTTAGGAAAATGTTCTAGTCAAGTGATTAAGAATTCCAAAATATATCAAGAGCTGAAAAACAGTTATCTTCTAATAATTTAGGAATTTCCTTTGGATAGCTCCCATATACATTTCACCTTTAACCGAGGAATTCTCTTAGGAAAATTTCCAGTCTAGTGATTAAGAATTCTAAAACATCAAGAGTTGAAAAACAGTGATATTAAAGGTAATAAAAGTTTGTTTTAAAATTTAAACAAAATGGTAAATTTTATTACGGTTCTTTTTTTTAATAAATAAATATTAACAGATCTATTGGCAAAATGAAAAGTTATGAAGCCACTGTTTGTCGTTCAAGGTGGGATTGATAAGCCATTTAACATCGAATTCATTTCATATCATAAATTACACGTTAAAAAATTATTAAAAGGATCTTAAGTAATAAAAATCTTACTTAGTTCAAGGTTTTTTTTGGGAAACTCCATTTTTAAACTCGCCATTAATTATAAAACAGATATAACATATTTACGTATGTGGTTGCATATCTGTTAAAACTATTAAAACACTTGATTCACATGGTTTTCAGTTGTGAAAATAAAAGATAGCATCCTTTTAAAGTCTGCTTGGAGAGAAATAATTTTATATTTATCGTGTTTATGAGATGCAAGTGTGTTTGTAGTTATAAAATTGGATGTTTGTATGGTTAATAATATTGTGTTCGCATATAAGAAAAATATGTTTTTTTATGTTCAAATAAATGTCCGTCCGTGTACAAGCATTTATACGCTGCTTATGGCATATTCGTTGGTAAGGTTTATTTTTTTTTTTTTTCTTTATTGTATATAATTGTCGATTGGGATTGGTTAATATGTGGTTGATATTTGAAATTTAAATCTTTGTAAGAAGAAAAAAAATAACAATAAAACCAAAATGCTTTTCGTGTCTGAAACTTTATAAGAAATGACCATTTCAACTTCACATACGAGTACACACTCGAGTATCTAAGGCAGACACATGAGTATGTCGGTTTGTCTGTGTTAAATGGGTTGGTTGATTTGTCAGTTTCTTATTTTTTTTTCTTGGTTGAATGTATTGTAAGTTGTTTATTATAAACTTGTATTAGTTTGTTTAAACATTAGCATTTGATTGCCTTTTGTTTGTTGTTTAATGAATTTTAAATCTTTAAAAAGCGTAGGGGGGTTTGTCTTGCAGAAAGTTTTTTTTTAATGTTGGTTTTATTACAAAATGGCGTTTGTCTTTTTTTTGTATTATTCTCTTTTTTTTCTTGTATTGGAAAAGTTAATATATTTAAATAAAAACCTGTCTTAATGTATTCATTGATTTTTTCAAGCTTTTTTAATTATGGCGATAATTAAATGTCTTAAGTGTTTTTGATCATTAGAGAATGATTTTTTGCGTTGGTTCGATTAGCCTTGGGAATTACAATATTTTATATAGGTATTTACAGATGTAGGTAGCAATATTTATACTTTGTCATTTAAAGCAGTTGGGAAATCTGCAGCAAGAGCTTCAATTATTTTATATACATAATTTATTTTTAATGTCCGACCGATTATCTAAATGAATTAGGGTACGGCTAATTACTTTTGCGAAAGGTGGAGGGAGCCTGGAATTTTGTCGTTTCATGGTTTGGAGTTCTTATGAGATTGTGGGCTTTTTTCGAATGATGATAGTTTTTCTTTTTTTGTAACAACAATTTGTAAGTAAGATTCTACATTTTTTAAAGTTTTAACGATATGTAAAAAATTTTGCCAAAACATAATTTTTAAAATTTTCTTTGCACTTTTAGCATTTGACAAAATACGATTCTATAAGTTCGGAAATCGAAAAAATTTTTATTTATTCTACAAAAAATAATAAAATAAAATTCATGAACTGACTAAAATTTGTTTATATCAAAACATATAAATCTGTGGAGGCATTTTATTGAAAATGCTTATAGTAAATTTGTTATAACAACAACATGTCAATACTTATTTCTAAATTTACCACATTTTGTCGATTGCTTGTATTCTTTACAATATTCTATTAGAATAAATTCTTTCAAGATGCATGTTAAATTAAATTATATAAACTAATCAAATGTTACAAATAACAACAACGACTTTATTTATTTATTTGTTTATAATTCTTTTTTGTTGCTGGCAAAATAATTCAATTTCAAAATGAATTACTTTTTAGATAATAACACGAATTGCCTCAATAAATAAATATTTTTTGTTCTTCACTTTAATGTAGCAAATTTGCTAAAAATCGAATAGGTATGCAGCGAAAATTTATTAAAGAAGATTTAAACTTTAATATACGAAGAAATCTCTTTTTTTCGATATTCCAAAAAAAATCCTCCTTACACTCTTTAAAGAATATGTAAAAGAACATTATGGAAAATGTTAACATTATTTTAATTACGTATCACAAAATACATCAGTATTTAATATGACAATATAAATTGTAATCTTTTAATACTTGTATCACATACTTCCAAAAAACTTTTGTTTAAATATTTTCTAACAAAATCGTGGCATGTACCGCTTTCCCATAAACTGCCAATAATCCTTAACATTAAACACACGCTTTATTATCCTTACCGAAATGTCAATTGAAAAAAAATATCATGACTTTGACAAATTGCAGTTTTTATCACCACATCCTGCTTATAATTCATCACAATTACTGGCAAGTGATTTGTTTTTGATTGGGGACTGTCATAAATGACTAAATTGTTAGAGGAATATAAATTTAAATAAAACTCTGCACTGATCACTTTATTTCAACGGCTGTGCACAAAATACGTATAAATGTAAATGCAAGAGGCCTTTTCTTAATTATTATTATTATTATTTTTTTTTTTTTTTTTGCTAATTCAATACACGCCGTTTAATGAACTTTTATCAGCCATAAACCAAATGTGGTAAGTCCTTTAAACTTAACAACATAATTATATTCGAAACAAAACGAAACTAACGAAGAATATAATTAAAATTCTTGCAACATCAGTTTTTTAGGCTTTAAATCATAAATTTTGTTCCAACTTTATTAATTTTGTATTTTATTTGTTTATTGTACTTATTTTTTTTTTGTCTTCCACCCGAGCTGTTAGCTTGGTTCGTATGTCTGTCTGTCCGTCCGTCCGTCCGCCTATCTGTATTTATTTTCGGACAAGAAATGTCATCATATTTCAAAAACGGAAATCAAACAAAAAAATTTTATATACATATATTGGATAAAAAAATAAATAATCGCACACAAAAAATTTTACTTTATAAAGTGCTTGTATAATATAATCAATCGGGCCAGCCAGAGACAGAGAAAGGGAGAAAAAAGCAGAAGATACCTTTCCAACATTTGGTAAGAAGTACAAATAAGCAAACGTTTTTGGAACAACAACAAAGCCACTACTGTTTTTTTTATAAAAATAAAAAACAAAAACCAAAAATTGAGAATTTCATAAAAAACGTTAAACCTGGGCATATATGGCGTTTCCGGTTAAAGCACGTGCGCCTGCGCGTTTTAACAGATTCTGCTAGATTTTTTTTTTATTGTATTCAATCCCGTATGTTTAAATTATTAGGGATTTTCTAAAAAGATTAAGACTACAACAAAAATCATAACAGCAATTAACAACCGAGTCTATAAATTTCATTCATTTCTTTTATGAAATAGTTAACATGTATTGACATGATTTGATGACTGGCATTGGTAGTTATGCAATAAATTTAGGCGGTGTTCCAGTAGCGAAGGAAATATTATATAACATATTTTAAAACCAATGAACGTAATAATATGTACATGGCAAAAATCTTATTGTAAAATTTTAGTTCATCGAATTGTTTGTAACAAAAGGAAGATGGTAGCACCCACCGGTGACTATTGAGAGTAATCGAGGCGAAGCAATTAGTTTTCGATATAACATTTTGTGAGCTTTTATGGTGATCTTGAGAATTCAATTCATGCAAAATTTTAATGAATATTTCAGGCGAAAATATAGTATTAACACACTCCAATGAAAAACACTAACTGCTGTTGGGCGATGTTGCAACCCATCGTTTGATCTAAGGAATAACATATAAATAAAATAAAAGCAAATTTTAAAAATTGTTTTTGTTTTAAATGTCATTTATTCGGTCGAACTATAGCTTGCGACATCGGCGAACTGGAAGTTAATATATTAGTAGCAAAAAAACAATATCTCAGTGAAACATTAGATAGTTTCGAAAGAATTCAATAATATGATGAACTAGTGATGTTGAGGTGCCGGCAGTTCCAACCATTTCTAATAATTTTATAAATGTGCTTCTCACTACAAAAAGTTCACGTTTATAATTCCAATTCATTGGATTTGTTAAAACTTTTTAGAACCGGTACTCGGCTGAAGAGAAACCTTAAAAATTTGATCCTCTTTGATCCGACAAATTACATCAACGTTATGCCAGGTTTTCAAAAATATATATATACATACATAAAATGAAAGAAGGTTGCATGAATGGCTATCAAGTCAACGGATTGTAATATTTTTGTTTTCGCCAACGAAGCTCTCGTTCATCTCGCGTGAAAGTGTTTTGCACAGCATGACTTGACGTTGTTGCAAATACTCGTATGTGTGATGCCCAGTAGCACATGTAGCATTCGCTTCAAACCGCTAACAAATATTTCTTCACTTCAACATACGAGTACGTACATATTTATTAAATTTGAAAATAATTGCCAAAAAGGTTCACGTTTTATTCAATTCCTTATTTTATATCAATATAAATGTGAAAATTATTATCATACTCGTATCATAATTATCCACTAAATCAAAATGTGAATTGTTGACACAAACTCGTAAAATCACAAAGGAAGAAAAAGAAATAAGGGGTAGAAGAGTAGAAAGGTAAAACCTAAGTGAAGGGCTGAATGATAAATGTCTGCCTTAAACGCATATAAAGTATGATTAGGAGTGAACAAAATATGAATTAAGTTTGCTTCACGGTGGTGATGATGATGGTGGTGGGCATGGTGTGTGCCACAATGCATTTGTTAAATAACTATTTAACAAAAAAAAAAAGAATGAATACAAAGTAGTTTATTTGGCAATTGTCATTTGACAATAAGAAAAAAGATCTCCCTTTTATTGAAATCTAAATTTTGTTGTTGTTGAATCTAGGATTTCCTTATGAAAAGGATTACATATGCGAAGTGCGTGAATGCTGCAACACTTTAATGAAGAAAGAAAAACCACTTTTCTTCTTTTGTATTTTGCTAAAAAAATAAATTTGTAGAAACACGAGACAAAAAGTAGGAGGTCCTTTGCTTCTTTTTTTTTTTTTTTTTGTTGTTGAGTACAAGATGAACAAATAATGAAATAAAGTTCAATGTAAGTAAGTGTATGCAGAAGACAAACAGGAAGCGCCTATAGGCTGAAAAAAAGTTTATATAAAATAATACAATACTTGCGTACGAGTTTATGGTGAATTTATTATAAGAAAAGGATTAAACAGCTGTTGCTTGCTTGTACTGGTATTTTGTAGACAATTCTTTTCAGGGTAGTTGCATTTTTTTACCATTTGATTAAAAACTGTTAACCCTCTATTGCGCAAGTACTTCAATTTGAAAAATGCGGCAATTCGATTAAATTGGATTGTCTTTTAGCAAAGTTGCAAGTGTTCCAGGAATTACTATATATATTTAAGCGAATAGTATGTTTACTTGGCAGGTCGTCAAAAAATTGTATCCAGATACAAGTCTGCATCGATAATTAGTTATTTCTGTTTGAAAAGTTAATAAAAGTAACATTTACTTGCTTGTAGCCAATAATAAGTGACTGAATTCAAAGTCTCAAGTATTCAGTTTTCCTTCATGTCTACTAATATTTAGCAATAATTTTGTTCATACCTCAACTGACATGAGACTTTACTCAACCATTTGCGGCATATTGACTCAATGGCCACAAATGTGTGTTCATCTAAAAACAAATTTTGCAACAAAATGGGTTTGTTTACTTAACAAGAAAGTGGTTAAATAACTACTTACAGGCAATGGATGAAGTGGCAGACCGTTTTCCAACACTATTGAAAGATTTTAGTGCTGTAAAACTATTCAATATATAAAATAGACTACTGCAATTGTTTGAATATCATGTTTCTTAGTCTAAACAAAATAGTTTAACAACTCTAAAGCTTAAGAAATAAGAATTAAAATAAAAATAAATAAAATCTTATCGAACACGTGTCTTGGTATAAAGTATTGTTACCGAAAAATGGAAAATTTTCATACACACAAAAAAAAATCTATTAAGAAAAATCCTATAGATATAAACAAAAAGAAAATTTCAAGATCAATTCTATACTTAAATAAATTTCAAATTTCAATAGTTTTGAATTGATACGACTATTATCAAAACAAAAGAATTATTAAAAAAAAATATTTTTTTTAAATAAAAGGGCGCTTGCGTAAAGATTTCCAATGTATTGAATATTGGAAAACAGCAATAATAATGCCAAGTGTTCCAACACAAAAAACACCATCACCAACAACACTAAAGACAACAAGCAAATGTGTAAAATATATAAACTTCCGGTTAATCATTTATAAAACACGTCCATATGAATGTACACGAACGTTCGTACGTACGAGTACCTTCTCTCCCTCATTCAACACACAAACACGTTTAATAACAAACACACTTGTACATTTATGTACGTCTAACGACACTAACAACAAAAACATTAACAATAACAAGAACAATTGGAAAATAAACATACTAAATAAAAAACTAAGTACGAGGGCTATATGAAAAGTTTTTGATATAACACAGAATATCGGAAGAAGACGACTTGGTTTGTGATATTAATTTGTGTGTTTATTGGGAAAATTCGAATTGGTATTATCATTGCTTAGGTAGGAATGCAAATTACATGGCCGTTCTAATGAAATTAATTCCAAAAAAATATGCAAAATGGCCGATCTAAGATTTTAAAAGTTGAAGGTGTTGCATTAAACTTGTTTAAATTAAAAAATATATTGACAATTATTGCAAAATTATATAGGGTCCGCAATCTAACCTTTTTTTTCAACTAGTGCTTGTTTCGTGAATGGTAACACTTAGTTCATGTCTGATTTAACAGATAATTAGTTTAAAAAAAACGAGTCACTGTTTGGTGCGGATTTTGGTCCAGAGGCATAATTGGGCCATTTTCCTTCGAAAATGAGCAAGGAGTGGCCGGCCGTTACAGTCAAAGGCGATCGTTATCGGGCCATGCAGCCAATTGAATGAAATTATTTACCATTATTAACCGGAAGGATTATACTTTCAAATAAAAAATGAAATTTGAGAAAATATTCAGTAGTCTTTTTATAGCATTTTCAAAAAAAAAGTTATTTGGCGGACCCTATATAATAAATATAAAAAATGTGTTTCTCTTGTAAAACTTTTAAAATGTCAGATAAGCGTTTTTGCATTTTATGTGACCATGCGCAAACCCTTATGTAGTTTTATAAAAATCTAAATGTTGAAATGGTAGCCCCAAATATAGAAATTATTTGTATTTGTATATTTTCTCAACAATAAAGTGACGCTGCCAAAATTTGATGTGAGTTACTTTTACAACAAAGCCCAGTTTCAAACAAAAATTTAGGACCTATAACAGGAGGAAAACCGGTACTCCTCATACAATACAATATTTCCATATCTCCACAACTGTCTGACTTTAAATTTGACGACGTGGGTAGTCAATGCATCCTTAAGGAGAATCTTGACGGTTCAGTAAAGGGGAGGCGGTGAACAAGATTCAATCCTGATAACCATTAATCCGATTAAAAAATTAATTAACTAATCGCTCAAAGATAATTGTTATAAAATAAATTGATTTTGATATTAAACATGTGACATACACTGAGAAAGAAAATTTTATAAAATATCGGATACAAATCTACGGATAAAAAAAATCATTTAATAAAACAAATTAATTATAACTGAAGTAAATGTTGATTTAATTCACATCTTTATTTAAGCAAATTATTTATCAATTAACCAATTAATTAAGATATTATCCCACCTTTTTCTATTTAGTCACTTTCACGAAATGCCTTATCAAACTAACCTGCTGTAGAGGAAAATTTAGAAATGGAATAAAATGCAGCCAGTAGTGCAAAGTATCTTTTATTTCTATTTTTCTGTCCGCCTGTCCGTCCGTCCGTCTGTCTGTCGGTGTGCTATGTGTTAATGTAAATCGGATGTCAACTGTTTATTATAGAAAAAAAAAGAACAACATTTATGTTTATATAGAGATCTGGCTGGTCTAACGAAATAAGCTTACAATAGCAGTGGATAAATGACTAGATGGAGGGATGACTGAATGGATGATTGCATGAATGGATGAGTAGCTGACTGCCTGACTGGCTAATGCATCCAAATACCAGCCAAGTACACGCTTGGACACTTGTATTTTAATATGTGCGTTGCACACCACGTACGTTTCTTCAATCGTTCAATTTACGCACGATGCATTCAAATGATTTCAAAAACTCAACTCAACTTTAAATCCATGCTACTAAAAAAGGAAGATCAATACTTGTTAAACCAGTCAAAGCATATCCATGCATACATACATACGTGGCACACATGCACGCACACACATTCGCATATACGCTTGTGCTCATAAAAACCTGTTACTTTTAATTTAATGAAAAATATTATTTATTAATTGTTCTTATGGCTAATTTGTATTTGTATTTAGTTATCTTTCATACTCATTTTTCACGTAAAGAAGAGGAAAAGCTACAGTTACACGTAAAAAGTTTTGACCAAAAACGGAAGGAAATCATAAAACAAGCAACGAACCTGTTGTTTTAAGTGCTTGTGTGAGACTTTAGTTCGAACTCAGGTCTTTATTTATGCTGTTGCTGCGGCTGTTGCATTCGAAACTTAATAATTGTTATTAAATTATAGTACGTCTCGAAAAAAGGAGGAAATTACTATTATAAGTAGGTAACATAGATTTACCAGAAAACAGTTAACTGTTTTTTTTTTCATTAATCTACCAACGAGACAAACCTGCTGAGAATTATTATAAGCTAGGAAATTCTTACTGTCTGTGTGCTTAAGAAATGGTTTAGCCATTGACTTTATAAATACGCAATAATAATAATAATTGTTACCAGTCAGAAACTTGTACAAAAAATCAATTTCATCAATAAAATGCATTTATATTGCATTTGAAGTTTTACATCCTTCAAGATGACAAAAATGCGACTGAAAATCTTGATATTATTCTCGTTTCATCCATTGAAGTAAATTATTTTGTAACCTTGATTAAATGAAAAAACGAAGAAGTTAGTTTCACTTCATTTGATCTGCCGATTAAAGAATCTATTCAACAGTTAATGCCGGATATAAACGATAATTTGCTCTTCAACCAAAGTTGCTAATTACCGAAAATATGCCATTTTAATATAAAAACATAATTGGAGAAAACAATTTGCATCATCCCGAAATCTGTTCGTCTGATTAGGTTATTAGATATAAAACTCCTCATTCATATTTTATTCGTTTCACAGATATTCAAAAAGGCAAATATGTTGCCAACACTTGCATAAAGTATAACCGGTAACTCTGTTAGTTACACTATGAAATAGTCTAAAGTTGAAAGTTGAAATTTGACTACTAAGTCAAATTTGGGGAAAAAATCTCTCAAACAGCTTATCCTAATTGTGTTCTCTATACAAAAGTCTATATCAAGCACCGCAAAATAAACAATACCGAGTTAAAAACAAATAATTAATTTTTCAAGTTCTTGCAACAACAATATTGCTGTCAGTGTTAAATTTAAAATAATTCGCCAATTTATTTCTTCTCCATCTGCAGCAATTACAACAATCCAATACCTTTCAATAGCAACTGATTTTATAACATCAATTGATCGTTAGTTTTAAATCGACACCTGAAGAAAATATCAAATATTTTTATAGGACATCCTTGAAAATGCACTCCAACTAAATGCTTCATTAATCAAGCGTATTAATTACTCCCCATTTGAATAAGAGCGAGCGCACCGAACAAAAGCCATCACTTAATATGATCAGCTTTATTATTATTGCTTTATTAAAGCGTATGTAGGGAAGTATGTATGTGTGTACACACTTATATGGAGTATGTGTTATTGTTTGTACTAAAGGATATCAGGTTTCATATCCGGTCTGATTAAATACATACTTGCTAGCATGTGTAAATAAGAAGCAGATCAATAAAAACAACGAAATAGTAAATGAACGATTTTTTTTTTATATCAAAACAATAAGAAGACGATCATGCACACACTCTTACTTTATTCAAGTGCCGGGATGTCTATACAAGCGTGTATAGATGTGTGTTTTTAAAGTGGTGGTATTTGCTCTTCCGAATTCCTGTTCATACTTTGATGTGTTTTATTTATTTATTGTTTGTTTGTTTGTTGGTAAATTGATGAAATGGAATCTGCAAGATTAAGTCAAGCAGAATTATGGGTTTTGTTTGTTTTTTGCAATCTTATCAAATAGGAGATACGAACATACTTTAAAGCTCATTAGTGTTGTGGTATTGTTGCATGGATTACTATTGTGAAATTATTCGAATTTAGAATTCATCGAATTTAAGTTTTTTTTTTATTTCCTTTTAGAATGATAGAATGCTTATTTGTTTTTATGAAAATATTCGAAAGAATAATTAATCAAAATTTTAATGAAAAATACAAAAGAATATTTTAATTGAATTTTTAATAACAAAGAGTGCAAATAAATCAAGTTGTATTCTATTTGATAACAGCAGGTGAAGAGAATTTTATGAATAATTGTTAATATTGATAAGACATACACATATACATACATACACACACACGTATAGAATATTCACAAAATAATAAGAATTATTTTACACACTTTCAGCTTTGCTAAAAGTTTGGGCAAACTTTTCCTGCTGAGCCGGCAATACAAGAATAACTTAAAAACATTTTTATTTTAAAGAATTATTTTTAATTAGCACAATACAGTAAATAAAAAAAATTTTATATTTTTCTAGCAAAAACTTTTTAACTAGGATCGGCACTCAGGGGTGATCTCAGCTCACACAAGGCATTGCACCGCAAATATGGCAAGGAACACATAGTGTGCAGAGTGAGAATTTTATTTGCAGCAAATTTTATTTATTAGTTTACTTTACGGGCGAATTTGAGCTGTAATAACGACGAAAAAGGATGTTGGAATACGTTCTTTAGTACAAAATTTCGTCAATCGCTGTCTGTCCACTTCTGCGGTCAGTGCCAAACCTTCGTCATTTAAACAACCGACAAAAGGATGATGTAGGCTAAAGCAGTTAATGAGTAGGATTCCTTCGGTGGATCTTCGTAATCCACTCGTTAACTACTTTAGTCAACAGCATGCTTTTCGGTTGTTTCAATGACGAAGGCTTGGCACTGGCCGCGGAAGTGTACCGACAGCTATTGCCAAAATTATGTACTAGTCCTCCTTTCCTTATTCCCGGCGCAATCCATTGCCTGAGTAGAGATCACCCCTGTGTACGGGACCCAGTTAAAAAGTTTTTGCCTTCTTCAATTGACAACTGAGTTTAAATATGTAGATGTTTTTTATGAAAGTTGTCAAACTTATGACGCACGTTGAATGCTTTAGCAAATAGTTTTAATTTTTTTTTTTTTGCATTCTGTGCTGAGAATAACATATGGTAAAAAATAATTCAATTAAATAAATAAATTTAAGTTGAATAAATAAAATATTGAACAAACAACGTGTTTAATATCCGTCAACAAAGTACTCATTGTGACAACCTTTTCCGTGCGTACGTTAACGTCAGTTACAAAATGCGGCGCGTAATGTATGACGCATTCTATGTGGCTCGGTTTTATGTAGCGTTCATACCCTAGGAATAAGTAATAGGAATATTCTATTACTTATCCCTGTGATATTAAGAAATTATTAACGAAATATTCATTATTTCATTGTTTGAAATAAAATTCCAATAATTTTATATAAAAAAATGACCTCGAGCTTAATAAATAATTAAATTAATTATTATTATTTTTTTTGCCAGTGAGGAGGATTTCAAACCACTCGACGCAGTGGTCGTGGCCAACTGCGTCGAGTGGTATTTCCACTAAAACAATCCCTCCTGCTATTCTGGTGTATTCGCCTTCACAGGACCGTTTTCTGCATTACTTCGAGAAGGCCCAGAAACAGCGTCCTGGAAAGGTCTTTGCATTATGTGCCCACGTCTAGCCACATAAGAATTATTATTATTATTATTATTATTATTATTATTATTATTATTTTTATTATTATTTTTATTATTATTTTTATTATTATTTTTATTATTTTTATTATTATTATTATTATTATTATTATTATTATAATTATTATATAGGTATAGCGTCTCAAGAATTTATGCATTTACCTTGCATTAATGAATTTTATATCAGTATGAGTAATTTGTTACTCTCGGGTTCAAAAAAGTATTCTCAAATAAATTCTTCGATACCCAAATCAAAATATCGTCTCTCATCATTGATGTGTCTGCTTCAACAGATCGCAAATTACTGTTCTCTAGAAGTATTTAACGTTTACTTAGAAGTATTCAACGTTTACTTTTGCTTATGGCTTTTAGCATTTTAGCCAACGAAAATAAACGTTAAGTTCAATGAACTGAACAAGCTGAAAACATTTTTCATCAATTAACTTTTTTGAAATTTTAATTTGTTTTACCTTTTTTTGCTTTTAACTATTAAAAACAATGTAGAAGCAGTTTACGTTTATAGATCATTAATTTCGCCAAGCCATTATAGCATGTACATAAATAATGTGAATAAGTATGTGTGTATGTACATACACATGCACATGTGTGTATGTACATACAGGGCATATGTACAGTTTAGTTAAATAATTGACTAACCAATAGCTAAAAGTTAAACGATTCCTTTAACAAACAAAAAATTATTAAAATTGAACACTCTGCTGCCTTTTAGGTTTCCCAATATTATCACGTTATTCCCACGCAAAATATTATTTCTCTTAATTATTAAGGACTAAGTATATGTGAGGAATGTATGCAAGTACGAGTACATTTAACTCAGTATCTATTTCGGTACGCAAACAGGTTACGGCTCATTGCATATGAAGTTAATTTTTCTCGCTAGTTTTTCCGTTCTTTGTATGTGTCCTTTAAAAGTGGCTGCTCACTTAAAGTACCCCTTCCAACGTTTTCCACTAGGACGTGGGAGAGATAGTTAATTGGTTTTTTGTACAGAAAGAAATTTATTTTAAAATTTAAAAGGGTTTGTTTTGTGATTATTTCCCATAAATTTTGTTTTAAAGTTAGTTATGTGATTTTGGTTGTTTATAAAAGTCAAGCACATACATTTCACGGAAGAGGTTAAAGTTGACAGGAAATCGGGAACTCAGATACACACACACACAGAAACAAACAAATGTGATCTAGTTAATGGCAGGCAAACATGTTATGGGAACTTGTTTAAAGAAAAATATTTAAAATACTAGAGCTGTTTCCGCATGTTAAACTAACCAGATCAACTCGTTAAAAAAAATTTTTGAAAATGGTTTTCAGGGGTTTTTTCTTTATTTCCATGCAAATTTTCTACGGGAGTCAACCGAAAATTTAAATTTGATTGAAATTATTATATTTTTTGGTTTAGTAATTTATTTTTATTCTGAAGAATCTATACAAAGGATAAGCGAAATATTGGCAATAAATTTTATTAAGTTTCATGTCTAAAAATGAGCAATTTTGCAGCAAAAAAAAGCAACTGCTAACACTTCCAGCCACGAGTTTATTGCAATAAAAATTTTGAGTCAATAATCCAATTATTTTCAAAATGTATATGAAAGTAAATTTCCAACTTTATTCCTAATACATTTTCAGTATCTTATTATGTGGGAATAAATCCAATTGTTCAGTTGACAAATTGTATGGCAGGATTACAGTAAAATAACACTTTTCCAGGATTATATTAATTAAGAAACACAACAAACATTTGCGTTTATGCTTGAGACACAAAGACCAGACAATGGCAATGACAATTCTGACCTTAACATTAGCTAACATGTAGGTCTTTAATACGAATATCATCATCAGTCATACTTAAAATGAAATATGTATTTCATTCATAAAATTCCTAAATTCATTAATAAGAAAAACAAAAAATTGGCCAGAACAGATTGGCCATAACCATTCACTTTCTCTCTGGTGTGTCTATTGTCAAACTCAAGAAAATTTATAAAAATAAAAAAGAATATTTGTAAGAAATTACACAAAGACTGCTCTTTAGCACACACAAACAAAAAAAAGCAAGAGCAAATAAAAGCAATAAAAATCAAAAGAACAACTAGAATATAAGAAAATCACATCCGGTAATTTACTTCCTTAAAATGTCAATGTATTTGTACACAAAACAAACCTGCAAACACACACACACACAAAGTAGCGCACCTTGTTTTATTAAAAAGCAGGTTTTTGGGTTGCATTGCCATGTTGTTGTTTATTTTTAAAACAAACATGATATACAAGATAAATTGATCTTAAGATCTGTATTTTTATTTTCTTATTATTTAAAATGTTGAAAAAAAAGAATGTTTTTCTGAATGAAATTCAACGCCCGCACAAGCAAATTAGGCAAACTCAATTTCTAAATATGATGCTGGAAAAAGGTCCAACAACAGCAGGTATAAGCATAATGATCCTTACATATTCGACTCTCTGTCTCTCTTTTCATCTCGGCTCTCTTCTTTAAGAACATCATACACGTTAGAAACAATAGCAGCATCTTAAACTAAAAATGCATCTTCTTTACACACTTTTTACTGAGTGCTTAAGTATCTAGTGCAAATACCTTATGTCATGCTTAAATACACATACTGAATACATGCACCTTACAAAATGTTTTATTTGATAACAAAAACAAAATATTCTCACAGGATATTTGAGTACGGAACAAAAAATTATTTTTTTTTCTTAATATTTTAAGGAAATATATTCGATCAAACATCCCTACAATGAGAAAATATTTGGTGTTTAAAAATATACAAAGTAAAAATTTATTTTTTTCTTTTTCTTTTTTTATATCTTTAAAAGACATTTAAAGGAGTGTAAACAGTGTTAAAAATTATATTAATTTTAATTACTTGAAGTCTTACGTCTGCAACAAATGCATCAGTCTGCAGCAATTTTTATTGTGCCCCCCATTCTTATTAAACCCTGATTGTGGCAAGTTTGGCAAGGAATGATTTTGTGCCGGAACTCAATCATATGATTGTTTCAACTTGCGGCAACACTATGAACCAGCCATTGTAATATTTTGTACTTTGTTTTGTTTTTAATGCGTGCTTAATAACAGCTCCAAAGAATGAAAACAAAACAAGCAATAAAAACGAACAACATGGCTAGAGATGGGTTAAAAAGCAGGGTAACTGATGGCCCATATGAGAATATACACCAAAGAAGTTCCGAGAAGTACACACCCAACGTTTTTTGTTTATATATAAATTTAATAATGATTATCGTGTGATTCTACCCTCAGTTGTAATTTTTAACTCTAAGGAATAACAAACAACAATAAAGTTTTAAATACATAGTCCTATTCATAATCTTGTGCAAATGGTCTTGCATCATTGCAATTGCAAAATAATTGTACTCTACAGCAACAAAATACATTGAAAATGCTCTTAAATACTCTCTCAATTTGCAAATGCAATGATGCCAAACCATTTGCACAAGTTTGTGAATAGGGCTAATATATTTTAATGACTTGGTTGCAAAATGTTTGCTTCACTTTACAATTAGAATATCCAGGACCCTGCTGGCCTTGCAAATGACAATTTTAAAAATTTTTTCAGTCTATATCTGTGCCTAGAATGCGACACCATATACATATTTGATTTGTTTTCAGCTCACAGTCAGCTTTGCAATGCTAAAGGATCACATCCTTTTTATGGTCTGTTCATATGAAACCATTTATCATTAACATCGAGATAAAATCCAAGTGGTGTTTGTTGCTTGCAAGTATCTGAGCAAGCAGCATTTGCAACCGTATTGTTGTTGTTGTTTCATTATTTTTAGTTTTGAAACTAATATCAAGGGAAATCTTATACCATTTACCGCCACCTTCAAAAAAAAAAAAGACCAACAACAACAACAAAACGCAAGAAAGGAAAAAAATCAACATTTAAAAAAGTGAACAACTGTTGTGAGTGAATTTTCATTTAAAAATAAAAAAAGCAACCAACTTACATGTGTTCAATTCAGTCAGTCAGCCAGTCAGCCGGGTACTCACTCATTTATTCATTTACTTAAGCTTTGTCAGTCGGCTGGATGGCTGACTAGCTGGCTGAATGACTGTTTTCTGGCTGGTTGCTGTTCTTGTTGTTGTTTAGCTGACACAGAGCCTTAAGTTGTGTTGTAGCTGTAGTCATGGTGATTGTTGGACAGGTGCACCTATTTTTTTCCTCTTCTTCTTCTTTCTGCATGCACCACCACCACCAGCAGCAGCAGCAGCAGCTCCGGCAAAGACACAGTCAACCATATTCATTTACAAACTGTTACGTTTTTAGTTAATTTTCTTTCTGGTGCTGATGTTGATCGCTGTTTTTGATTTTAATGCATCTTTTGCTCATTCCTTTTTGTATATGAGCGAGCGCATAGTAGATACTTGTACCTATTTGTTGCACACAATTCCTGCTGCCTTTTGCGCCATGGGTAACCCCCTCATTTAATTTGTATTTAGTACGTCTGCTTCATCTTTTTCTGTAGGCTCCCTTCGGTGTTATTGTGTGTTTATTAGGATCTCATTTACTATTCACTCAAAAGTGATTGAAGTTTTTATATGCCCTCTCGCTTCTTGTTTTCTGCATAATTTTGTTGTGATTTTTGCTTGTTAGTGTTTGTTTTTACTTTTATTTCTGTATATATATATATATTTTTTTTTTTCATTTTTATTATTATTTTTAGCTTTAATTAGATTAACCATGAATTTCACAGTTTCTTTTCTTTAGCAGTTTTTCCTCATCTTCTGCATTTTATTTACTGGCATTATAATCATTAGTGTTGTGTTTTATTGACTCGTGTACTTTATGTTTCAAACAATGGCTTCTTAAAAATTCTGCTAAAAAGGGCATCGTAAAATGAAAATCCACAAAAACTTGGTGGGAATCCAATTCAGTAAGTGTGTGTAGTGTTTACAGCCGACATTTGGCTTGATATTACGGTTAGAACATCTGGTTTAATTTTTCAAGTCAAGTTCAAAGGAATATAAGAACAGTTTGTAACTAAGTGAAATTCTTTGCAAACGTTGCACTGTTGCAGTTGAAAAATTACTCTAGAAACAAGAGCTATTAAAATTTATTAGTTCCATATGCATCCTTTAGCAAAACTTTAAATTGTCAACAATGTTTTGTACGACAGCCGATTACACAGTTCGCATTTGTCTTCAGGCCGATCATAATGCCAAATTTGCTATTTCAGAAAAGTATTGGTTTTTATTCTGAAAAAATTGTTGACTACAGGAAGGCCAAAAACGAACTTGGATAAAAGTTTTAAAGTTTATATTAGGTTTGTCATACATACAAAATTCATAGCAAAAAAAAAAAAATACAGAAAGGGAGAGAGGGAGAAACTCTTTAAAATTTCACATCGTGTATGAGTACACTCTGTCGCCATTAGACCCACTGTGGTGCCGAGGGGACTTCATCCTATAAAATCCTTCCAGTTACTCGACCCGACATTTTAAACCCCTAAGAGGCTAGTGAGTGGGACGTACTTGAGGCACGCAAGATCCCATCGAAAACGATGGCCTTTGCTAACACAGTCTGGACACTACTTCCCTCGACTCGAACCACTTATTGCTGGCTACAACAATATCAAAAACCTATGTATATCAGTGCATTATCGTAAATAATACAAAACAATTACATATGTTATAATTTTTGATGCCTGATAAAAATGTATTTCAGTGTTGTTGTTGTTCTTATGGAACTGCCTTATTGTCTTACACATACTTAAAATGATTTTAAATGGTTTTAAATGACTTGTTGAATAACTTTTAATTTGAATATTATTTCCTTTCAAGTGGACCATAAGAATGTGTTACCAAAAACATATTGAAACACTTAACAAGGCTTTGTTAATAAATAAAAATCAACAACAACAACAGCAACAACAACCAGAACAGCCATATAACAATTCTGGTCAACAAACAATTAACAAATGTCAATAACAGAGAAGATACACAATTAAATAGCGACAGAAAGTAAAACATAAAAAACCCACAACCAAAAGAATATAACGATCGAATGAAACGTATGAATGAATGAATGAATGAGATTTTGGAAAGTGTAAAAAATCATAAACACATGAGTACCGCAATCGAATGGACGGACTGCAACAACAAATATATACAATTTACATAAAAATTAACAATATTGACGAAACATAAAAAATAAAACGCTCGCATGCTTATACGTTTTATGTTTGATCGGTCTGTTTGTAGGTAAATCGGACGACCGGCCTGCCGGTCTCTTTCAACATCAACATCACACGCAACAAACAAAAGGACCGATGATTTGGTTTTTTTTTATAAATTATTATCATTTTTTTTTGTTTTTGTATCGCTTTTGTTGGTGGAAGTGAAATACAAGGAGAGAAAAGTAAATAAGACAACAAGGCGGCGAATTATAAAAGAAATAACTTTTTTATTTTTTACAAATTATGGAAATTTGGTTTTGTATTTAAGAAGAAGTTAAAAAAAAAACAGTAACATATCTGTCACTAATTAATAAAAAAAAATTTATTTAATAATTTTGATTTGTTAAAAGGCTACTGTTTGTCATTTGTTGGAAATATTTCGGAAATCACTTGACAAGATAAAATACATAAAAATACACACACAGACTTTTTTTAATGACTGCTAATGATTTCTGCAATAATAAAATATGTACGCATATATAAAAATAAACTTGAGAATATAGGGATAGAAATATATTTATAATAATCGATTACAAAAGTATTTTTTTTTTTTTAATAATTTTGTCGTCCTAGCAGGTACATTTATAGGCAGGATGTCTTCATTTAAGGCAAGGATAAAGTAAGCTAATGTAATCCCTGCTTATGGATTTTTGAAGCACCCTGTATAGTGCAAAATTATTTTAAAAATTGCTAATTTCGGCCACTGCCAAATGTAGGGTACATGACCAAAATCTTCAAAGAATGGCTTTTCATCACGTAAAGAAGTTACAGTAGCATTTCTAACAGCATTTTTTAAAATTTAAAGATCGGAATTTTTATAACTTGGATTTTTTACGACATTTTTGACTCATACAACGATTTAAGGCCATAATTTAATTTTAAAAATCATTAGGCCTCTCAGCTACACTTCTACGATATTTGGTTTATATTTATTAAACTATTACATATGTGCTATGAATCGCACGCTTGTCGAATCACATGCGACCTGAAAAACTCCAATTTCTTTTGAACGATTTTGAGCGATTACGACCTCCACAGCACACCAATTTTGTGAATTCAAATCGAAAACGCTTTATTTCATGCGATAAGCGATTTCCATCACATGGCCGTATATTTTTTGTTTGTTTTTCAAGACACTAAAGTGCACTTTAATTATCACAATTGAGTTAATTTCAAATATGGCTCCCCGTTATTATAAAATTTTTCTAATAACCAGCAGAGCCATTTGGCAAAAATTAATTTCAAATTGTGTATTTTAAATTATGCCGACTTTAACTGCCATTTAACGACTCTCAAACATCATTATTAGGCGTCAATTTAAATTTTAGCTCCTAGTGAATTTCTTGTCTTAAAATTTTCCTCAACTGTAATAAATTTGAAATTAAAATTTGTACAAAAAAAAAACTAGTCACTGGGTAAAAAAAAGCAAAAGAAACAATTTTCCCACGTTCATGAAAAGTACGAAATATAAGAAGAAAAAACGAAAAAATGCTGGCAAATTACTAGACAACTCTAACTCTTGTAGCAGAAAGCAGCATTAACTCAGGTGCCAACCAGCCTTAAATTACAAGTATTTTAATAAATTGTCATTATGTTATATTTTCAGTTGCTCTTGTTGTTTTTGTTGTGGCCCATGTCTTTGTACTTTTTTTCTGTTCACTATCTTGTTTATTTTCGACGTAAGTAATTTTCAACTGTAGATGGTGGTGGTGATAAAATACAAATTTTGTAACAAGATAATAGTGGTAGATTGAATATGTGGCAAAAAGAGAAAACCGAACAGAGTCTGAGCATTTGGTCACATTGAGCCCAGTCTAGTCATTCCGTTGCTCAATGTAGGCGTTTTAGTTGTTATGCACGAAAGGACACTCTCGTAAACTCTCATTACAAGCCAACATTCATATTGCACATGTAGGCACTTGTTTATTGACAAAAAGGACTCTAAAATGTTGACAATTCAAGAGACAGCATTGAAGCAACACTTGTTGTTTAGCCAACTAAAATAAAATTATTATGCAGTCTGCGTTAGGGGTGATATAAATAATATAAGGGTCATAATAAATGACACCCTATTTCCAAAGACTTTTTGAAAATTTATTTGAAATACAAGTTTAAAAGGCCTGCTATCTGAAGGAGAATTGATTTGAAATAATTCTCACGTTGTTTTTCCTCCTAAAAGATCTGGTCGTTAGACACCTGAATATATTTTATTAAAATGAAATTTTAAACTATGTAATTTCAAATTGTAAGAGGCTGAAACGAAATTTGCTTTCAGCATCCTGATAACACCCTTTTAAACTGTTTCGACTAATTTTTGACGATAAGAAATAACGAAAGACAAAAACAAAATTATTCCACCTGTTCAAAATAAATAATTTTTTCTTGGTTAACCCCAAAACGAAATTAAATTTCTGCAAATAAAATAAAATTCCAATTAAGTTTATAAAATAACTTTCAACCCTAATGAAAGTAAAATCACTATAAAAAAAAGAAACAATTCGGAAATATAAACGGAAATTGAAAATACTACTAACAAGGTTCACAAGAAACAAAGTCGCAGCTATACTTTTCCTTTCAATTGAGATGACGGTGTGAAATATAAGATGCCATTTTTTATTTATTTTTTAATGTTGGAAAAATATTTTATCATAATTCAATAAAATAGACAATTTCATTGCAAGTCAATTGATATCACAATGGGGCAGTTTAGAACAAAATGTGTAGTAAGGAATATGCATTCGGAATTTTTAGACTTTCATAGACTGAAAGCACTACTTTGCTACAAACAAGATGATTGACT
The DNA here is from genome assembly GCA_951800035.1 of Linnaemya tessellans. Classification (NCBI taxonomy): domain Eukaryota; kingdom Metazoa; phylum Arthropoda; class Insecta; order Diptera; family Tachinidae; genus Linnaemya; species Linnaemya tessellans. The sequence continues at coordinate 139,629,896 of OX637532.1, forward strand.
ACACATTCCCAGAGATTAGTAAGAAGGAAGCCAAGAAAAAATAAATAAGTGTTTATATGTTTGCATAGGGAACGGTTTCTTAATATGTGTTTGAAATATTTTCGAAGTAAATCGACCATTTCTGAACGCATGCTTCGATGGGTATGGCATTGCCAAGAATTCGTGGAAGGCATTTTATTTATTATTTTACTTCACCGGGAAATCTTTTTTATGTTCCCGATTTATTTTCATTTCAATTACGTGAACATGCACAATCATGATTTATGTAGTATACAAATAATAATCAGTTATAAGAAAGGAATATTTTTTATCAATAAACTTATCATTTAACTTAATATTGTTCACATTTTTGCAAAGGACTTTTACGGTAACACATTCTAAACAAACCTTACCAATGTTTAACTTATTTTTTTTCCCACATTTTAAAAAAAATTCTGCAAAACGAAGTATAACATTTTTTAATTAAATTAGTTACCTTTTAATCCATCGTACTGCTGCATGTATGAATAAATAAATAATATATTAATTACAAGATTTTAGTTTCAATACATTAGAAGAAAAATTGAAATATAATAGTGCAATAAAAAATTAAAAAAATATGAATGGGAACATTTCATTTTAACGTTTCACTATTTTTAGAAAATTAATAACTCTAGAGTGCGTCATCTGATTTACATATAAAAGGAGAATTCAATTCCGTTCGCAAACGAAATTCATTGTATATTTTCGTTCTTCAGAAAACGATAAACGAAACAATTTCTCGGAATGAAATCATTTTTAATATCATGGATGGAATCAGCTAGTGAAATTAAAAAGATTTGAATTAAGATTCATAGGCTAATTGTTCGAAATTTGTTTTTTTTTTAAATCTCAGAAAGACATGATAACTATTCCAAGGCACAAAGGAAAGTCAACATCAGTTTTATTCAACTTACACAGCAGAGCCGAACAGCTGTTTTCGAAAGCCGCAAAATTTTCATCACCAGTGCTCATGTGTATTGTGTTGTCACCACTTATTAGGTGGTTTAGTTGAATGTGATAACAGTTCCTATTTACACAAATTTTATTTCGAACAATTAGCCTATGAATCTTAATTCAATTTAATATAGCAATATAAATGTTCGCGAAAATACTTACTACATAAAAAAGATTTCATTCCGAAACAATGTTTCCTTCGGAATCGGAATCTGTGGTATGGCTGATAAAAAATAATTACATTTCTAATCTGCATGATACAGAAATATTCTTAATTACAATATAAATCATGTATTTAGCTGAAAGGCTTTGATTAGCATTCTTTACGATCTCAAATTTATTTATAATAAATTTTACACTCTGCAAATATTGTTGTCTATAAAAGAAAAAAACCTCCTTTTAATGAGGGTTCAGAGTACTCGTTTTTATTGTTCTTTTCTAAACAACTTTATTATAATAAATTATTTTACAACTGCTAATTTGATCAGATCATAAAAGATTACAAAATATAGTACATCCCAACCAAATAAACTGAAGAGCGAAAAGTATTTCTTTTTTCGTATTAAATGAGTGCGTTTAATTTCTTCACTATAAAAATATTAATAGTTTTGTGCCAGCATATTTAAATAAACGTACGTTTTTGCTTTTGATAAAGCAGAAAAAGCTTGCAAAACTTCTGCTATGAAAAATATGTTTTTTTTTTGTTGCATTTTGCGTTCCTAAATGCTGACGATTTTGACTTTCTTTTACCCACTACCAGTTTTTGTTTCGCTGCTGGATCTCTACTGCTCTCTATTCTGTAGTTAGTATCTTTTAAAATTAATCATTCACACTACGCCTTCATACAATTAAAAGAAAAACTTGAACGTTTTTCAGGGTATTCAGGTACATAATAAAACTTTGAAGAAATAAACTTTGTTTATTTAGCATTTAAATTGTTTGGCCGATACCATAAAAAAAAATATATTAAACTCTTTCTGCTTTTTATTAAGTTAAGTATCAAACTAATTAACATACAAATTTTGCAGCGGTCTGCTGGTCAAAAAAATGCAGAACAGAAACTTTAAATACCTACCAAAGATACAATACATACGATATACAATGATGACTTATAGGTCATAAACCCTTTCAACTAAAGGTTTGTTAAAATGTTGACGAGTTGGAAAATGTGTTCATTTTAGCGAACAGTGAGTGAGTGAGTGAGTGAAATACAGCGGGAGCCATAGTATATTTTGAAAATAAAAATCCCAACTAATTTATTAGAAAGCTGGTGTTTTTAGGTTTTCAAAACATTAAACAAAAATTTACTTTAATTTATGACCATAATATGATTTTATTCTCTTCTTTTATCACATTTTTTTTTTCTATATATTTATATTTTCTCATTTGTATGAGTCGGACTGCTGGTGAATACTGGTGAAATAATACAAAAAACTACCTTTTATTTGTAGCTGATTTCACATGATGTGCATTTTATTATTTTTTATACTTCAACTCATTTTGTATGTATATTTAAATAAGTGCTAAACACCCTCAGATACAGCGTTGTTTCAATACAAACACTTTGGGGCAAAATTAAGGCACAACTTTCTATGGCAGACCAATTTTGTTTTTAATAAATTAAACTATTTTTTAAGCTCTGGGTCTATATTTTATATACTTATGGTATTCACTTTTCTTTTCAATACTTCACTAAGCTTTGTTTAGTTTCTTTAGGAAATCTTATATTTTGTTTTTTAATGCATATTTTCTTTTCTTGCTTTTTTTTTTGATGCCGAATCGAACACCTCACCCATTAACATGCAAAATGTTGCAAGGAAAATGTGTTCTTGCTACAATGAGAGATGCTCAATACAATTGGCAATTAGAAATCGTAGGGACATTTCGAGGCTTGTCCCAGTCGTAATGAGACACTACGCATAGGTCCGTGAGATCCGGGCATAAGTTGACATTACGATGAAAGGATTTTGTACCCGAAAAATTTTATTAAGTCACTCACATTAGGACGGCTACCATTTAGAGGACATTTAGAATGGGATCTTTAAGCCTATAAGAAAAATTTCTTGAAAATATTTCAGGTTCTTGCTGAATTTAATATGCCAGGGAAGTTCCCTCGATGGTTATGGTTAAAAAATCTTTGCATGTTTGTAAAATTTTGGCCAAAATCAACACCGTAATCGTGTCATCGTATTAACTGGATACGATGGGTCCTGTGAATTTTTTCTCTTCCCAAGATTGAATAGACCCATGAAAAGATGGCGTTTCGCGAAAATTAAGCAGGTAAAAGCTGAATGAATCGCTGAGACAGAACAAAAAAACCAGAAAGCACAACTCAAAACTGCGTCGAATATTACAAACAAACTTTTTCACAATTATATATTATATCTGAGGAGTAGGACAAAATAAAAATTTACGAATAAATAAATATATTTTGAGAAAATTCAAATTCACCTTAGTTGTTGAACAGACCTCATAAAAAATATTAACTAAGCAATATTAATAGAATTTTGTAAATCAGAAAGGCCCAAGCCAAGGGCGGCAGCAAGCCCAAATCCGCCACTGATCATAGTAATTAAATCGCTGTAAGCAATATAATTTTTAAGCCACTATATTTTCACTCCAAACTGCATTTAGAAGCACTAACTAACACTCGTACCCAAATCAACGCTCAACGCTTTTAGCGATTTCATTCTTAACATTATTTTTTTTTTCAGAATTTGTCTCGCGTCTAGTTTTAATTTAAAACTATATACGAAAAACAACAAAGCACACTATACGAAAAAAGGTTCCATTGCTGTACAGCGTATGTAAATAGCTTGTGTTTATGTACGAGTATGTCTTTGTAATTTAAAAGTTGCGATAACATTTTGATATAAAACAAAACAGAAACAAAAAATAAATATTAACAATCAGCCATGTAGTGTTTTAGTGGATTTATTTTGTATTTTATATTTTTTTTCAGTTTTCAGTTTCAAAGCCCAGCTTGTATAACAATACTGGGTATACTTTCAGTATCTGTAGTTTGATTTACTATTATATACTTGTATATATGTATTTTGTTTTCAGAAGAAAAACAAAAAAGAATTAATATTACGCCATAGAAAAAATGTTACGGTCGAGTTAATTTTGAAAACAAAAGAATTTTTATACACACATTTCAAACCAAAAGAACAAATAGAAAATATTCATACATAATAAAGCTACAAATAAAGCGATTTTGTATAGAAATAAAATTAATTTCGAAAAATATAATCTTTTTAAATTAATACTCGTATCATACGAGTATGAAAGAGCATATGCTTTATTTTGTTAAGATTGTAAAAAAAAACTTTTGATTATATAAATTTTTTGAAAACACATTTCATTGTTTGGTTCATTATCACCCACACTTTTTTTTTCTACTTACAGTACATATTACATTTCACACCTTTTGTGCTTTCTTCGATATTCGGAATATATTTTCGTATATTCGAAATTGTATGTAATAACGGTACATGATGTCCTGTTATCAAAAGGAGCACATTTCTATATTGAAACTTCTTAAATTATTACATGATCACAAGTTGTGTATGTCTCACACAAGGAATTTTTGTCAAAGACAGACTAATAATTCTATATTCGATTATTTTGTAGCAATTGTCTAGATATTAATTCATATCTACAAACAATTAGCCGAATTTTATTTAATTGTTCTGCTTAGGTTGTTGTGTTACTGTTGTTGCGTGTATAAGTTTCGAGCAATATTTTATACGCCTGCCACAATTATTTGGACCATAAGCGCAGGAGGAGACAACATTGACACCATATTTTCAAATATGATTCAAGTTTCCTTCGTAAAATTTTCCTTATTACAATACAGGGACGCATTTAAATGCCAACGGATTTAAAAAAAAATTGTTTTCTGCAAAACAATTTAAGCTGCAACTAAAAATTCTTCTCTTATATTTTGTCAAATATTAAGACAAGGAAGGGAAGTTTTAGTTATTATTAAAATATTTGTAAATTTAATTTATATTTACAAACTTATGAGTGCAAAAGTGGAGAGTGCCACGTTTATTTAATTTTTATTATTATTTTAAAATGTTTTGTCTAGGATGTGCACTTAAGTGAGAGATGTTCCCTACTGGTGCATTGTACGGAAACTATGCAAAGAAGGAGATGATGTCATTATTTTTATAGATGGTGAAAGTTAAAAAGAAAGAACTGTTGATAATAATTTTTATTCCCCCTTATTCTGTAACTATTTGTCAGTGTCACGTCAAGACAATATTAAAAATAGGGCAGTTAAATTCTGGTTGTGGGTAAGAGGTGATGACTGCTGACAGCTTGTAATTATCTGTTAAGTCCTAAAAAATAATAAGAGGCAGATGTCTTAGTTTTGATATTGTCTTGACGTGACGTCGACAAACAGTTACAGAATAAGGTAAATTATTTATTTTACTTCCAATTCGCTACGATATTGAGGAAGGAGGGAGCTTTTTTAATCGTCGGTGCTGTTCAGTAATCAGTTCTATTTCTTTGACATATAAATAGAGCGACAACAATTAATACAATCACTCCATATAGCAGATAAGACAAATTTGACCCCATATCCATGACTGAGTACGGGACTTAACGAGTTGACTGTTTAAGCCAACAACTTAAACAATTCCTACAAAACTTTTCACACAAATGGAGTTGCCGGAACAATATAAAAATTTAATTACAAAAGTAGGCAGTGCCACACCCAACTAGTTTTATATTGGAAAAGACGCACCCAGCAACGTTACCACTGTGATCCTAAAGTGTCAATTTGGTCCTCTTTGGGCACATTTACCACTTTTTCGGACACTTTTTTTAAAACTACCCTTTTTATAATTTTCTGGACAAGTTCTTGCTATTGTTTGCCGTTTTTGGACAATATGTAACCTCTTTTTGAAAATTATTGTTTGCATAAACGAATTTAAGCTATTTTCTAGTAGCTTCTTTCTTATAATAAATGAATTTCAAAAATTTTCCAAATTACAACACGCGTTATCAATTGAAGTTTTCACTGAAATCGCAGCTGCTTAACAAATTTACAGCACAAGTTAAATTCCTTTAAATTATGGATTCATGTAAATTAGAAATTCTAGTCAGCAACACATAAATTATCAAACACTTGTTAGCAAAAAAAAATAAATAAATAAATAAATATATTATGTTAAAAATGTATGTGTTTCAAAACTTATATTAAATTCTTAAAGGTGCCATATATTCATAAGGCTATTTCATAAGTATACACACAGAGAAAAAAGCAGTCTATTGATGATTTGGTGTAAGAGTCAAAGAAATGCAGGCATAGACGCACTTAAGCCACAACAAACAAAATATGTATATGATTAAGTTTTGAAGTTTAAAACAAAATTTCCATATACATTTTTCTGAAGGTATTTTCCGAATAAAATTAATTTTTTTTTGTATACGACCAATAAGACGTAATGGTTCAGTATATTGAACTGAGCAAGCGCAAACTCGTTTGACAGCGAATTTGTTTTTTCAGTGTATGGAACACAACTTTTCAGTTTATATGCAACACATTGCGTGCAATATAATTATTTATTTGAGCTTGTTTTGCTTCTGTTAAAAAGATAAATAAATAAAGTAAAATATTATATCATGTATCTAGATGTGCACACACATGTAACTGTCTTTGAGTTTTTTCTTCGTTTTGTTGTTACAGATTGTTGATTTTGAAAATGACAATAGAAGAAAAAAAAGTTCAGTTCAAAAACATAATTATATAGTTTTTACTTGAATTTAATTTTCGGAGCATAAAAGTCACTTGCACTTTTATTGCATAACTTAGCATTAAGATTTATTGGGTGCCAGGAATAAATAAATACGAGTATTAAAAAAGAATTTTACAGGAAAAATGTCGTTACTCGAACGTTAACGTTGCATTTACATAAACGCTTACGTTACGCTTTTATATTTACGAGTTTAATAATAACGGACAAATGGGTTTATATTAATTATATTAACAAATATTTTCGTTATAACGAGAACTGGCTGACAAATTTCATTAGTCATAGAACTTTAAAACTCGAATGAAATCATTTTTAACATTTTACAAACATTAAATCGTAACGCATGAATTAATAATGAATTTCGAAAATTCTTTGCACTTTTAAATTTGTTTGGAAATACTCGTAGCAAGAGCGACCCTTTGAAAAATATCAACTCATGAACACCTGGATATCATTTTAATATAAAAAAAACAACAATATCCCATTAAAGTTAAAAATAAAGTTGCAAATACCATTTTCAGTTGAAATTTTATTACATGTGTTGTTTTATTTTAAGTCACCTAGAAAATCAAAAACGTCAGGGATAAAATATAAAATTTAAATCACATTTCACTGTTAAAAGCCGCAATCAAATTAAGTTCCCACTGAAAATATTGTTCTCCCTACAACATTTTTATTTATTTTTTTTTTTTTTTGGAATATATTATTCTATATCTTATGTTGCTGTTTTTTTAAGTTTTTCTTCTCATTTATATTAATGATGTAAATCAACCAAGGTTTTTTCGTTCTTATTTCAAAACAACTGATATGCAAATGTTGATTGTTTTACTTGTAAAAAAACTACATCAATATTATGGAAATTTCATTTAGAAATTTTGTTTAAGCTAAACACAGTGGCTCCACGTTAACGACCACTAGACAAACATTGCAGAAGGTTTAATTTAAAGCCATGCTAATTTGATATTAACTGCGCCAAAAAAATTTCAAATTAGCAAATAACTAAAAAATTATTATGAATAGCAAGCTAATAATTATGACAGGATTGGGAATTAGTAAAAAATTTTAACTGTACTTTTCAAATCATGTATTTAAATTTTATAATGAGTTTTAAAGTTAGGATACATTTTGCTTCAAAATGTTTAAAATTTTTAAAATATTTTGAAAATATTTGTTAATAAAGAGATGTCGAAAGGATATCGAAGTAACAATATTAATAAACATTAATTTATGAATTTAAACACAATCAGGAGAATGACATCCAGAGGAATAACACAATAACACAATCGATCTAATCTCAAATACAACTAATTTAGATATAAAAAATGTAGATATACAAAATGTAAATATACAAATATGCAGATATACAAAATATTATTCATCTCCTCCTAAAATTTTAGTTTTCAAATATTTTCAAAACTTTGTTTTAATTTTTTTTAAGGAGAGACCTACAGGTTTTAATAATTTTTATTATGTAAGTATTTTTTACAAAATCTCTAAATTAAATTTCACTAAAAACCCAAAGTTTTTGTTAAAAATCCAACTGTTGATTGTTATGACTATCGGTCGTCATATGGGAGTACACGATCTACAAACTTGAACAATTTCTAGGCGCACAGATGTTCCTATTTTCATAAAATGTTTTTTTTTTTTTCTAAATTCTATATATGTATGAAATTTCACTAAGAATCTAAATATTTTATTAAAAATCCTACTGTTGATCATTTTGATTGGACGTCATATAGGAGGAGTACAAGACGTAAAAGCTTCAATAAATTTTATGCGGCCATGTATTTTGCATATTAATAGGAGTATGAATTGTAAAAAAACATATATTTTATACACGTAAAAAAAAAAATAAAAAAAAAAAGATATGTGAGGCCCGTCCAAAAACAATATTTATTTATTCATCAGTTTTTGTTTTGTGCCTTTCGAGGTCGTTAGTTCCCTTCAGATACAACTAATACAATTTTTTGTGCCAGCAGTTTATATTTTGACGAGTTCCATTCTGGACACGGCATCCGTATGTCATGAATAAGATGAACAATTTTAGCCTCCTCCCAACAGTCAGTTGCTGCTAGTTTAACGCTATAATTCACAAGCAAACACAATAGTGTTCTCATCTAAAGATAAAGTCCTGAATATAAGTTCTTTAGGCATGGGAAATATATAACTACTTTGGAAGCAATTAGAGTTCTAAATTATATTTCGTATAATTAAAAATTTTCAGAAACTTTTTTGAAAAATCAATTTTATTTATTTCATTAATTAAAAACAGTATTAAACTTATTTTGTCAAAATCGTAGGCCTAACATAAAATATGTGATTAATTATTCATGGAATCACCGTACACTGAAAGCCCACCATATAAACATAAATGAAAATAAAAATTGTGCAGGGAATTTTTGACATTTGTGCAGAGATAAACATAGTAAAACCGTCATGGTATGGTGAGTGCACTGTAGTTGTCTCGTACCACACCGACAGCCTAAAAGCATGACAATTAATGAAAATGATTCAAAAACTGTTGAATTAACAGTCGTAGTCAATTAAAATTAAAAAACAAAAATAAAATAAATGGTCAGCCTTTGTTTCACATACACTAACATTTACACATACATACTCGTAAATTTGTATACCTTGTAACCAGTGGGACTTTTACTAACGCAGTACACTCTTCTGTAGTACATTTTTCGATTGTAAATGATTTTTATTTATTTATTTATTTAGGTTTTGTTTTAACACTGATCGTGCACAAAAATTTAGTACCCATTTACTACCACACTCTCATACATACAAACATTTATGGGGGCTGTCACATGTTGACAATTATCATTTTTGATAATCTCGATGTCTAGTTACGTTTGTATGTTTTTACATGGCGAATCCGAAACCTAAATCAGTTAAAGATCTTTATCTTTACTAAAACGAATAACAGAAAAAAAAAACAAAAAAAAATATGATGGTTTGATTCTGCGATTGTGTAAAATGTAGACCACAATTCACCACAAAATCATGAATAAATTATTTAATTAAGTGGCACACACTCGCACACACACACACACATGCACATGATATTAATAACGCTGTTTAGTTTTATTAGACAAAATATGTTAAACGGCATCAAATTTGAGAAACGCTGCCACAGTAGTACTAAGGGCAGACGCTTCATATATTATCCAGCTGTTCCAGATTGAAGAGTTGAAACTGCATTCCAGGAAAATATCGAAAATTACCTTCAGAATACCCTATTCTATATGTTTCAGTATGATATACAGCGATCATATCAAGTGCTGTTGCTCTACGAAGGTCACAAGTCTGCAACATATATGTTTTCTATGTGGGATTAATGTTTTGTATACATTTTCTTTTTTGTTGTTGTCATTTCTTGGTGCCATTTTCAGGTGTGCCAAGTTGTTGAAACAACCATCAACAATAGACGGGTAAGCAGTTTGCAAGGGAATGCCACACAACGAAAAATATCGGAAATGACAAACGTTGCCACTAGTAGACACTATCGTGTTTGGACACACATAAATTAATGATTTCAAAGGCCACTTCTTTGGCCTATTCTCCCTCAAATGCACTAATAATTTTAGAAATTTATTTTGAATTGAATTGCTATGAATTTGTGGCAGCAGACTCCAAATTTATTTCTATTATCGTAGCGACCTTTTTCGTGAAATTAATCATCACGGGACATACTGTCGGTCACACAAAAACCTAACAGTAATCAAAATTACGAAAACGCATACTTCAAGTTTTTATATCAGGTACCGTCCGAGAACGCAAATAATAACTTTGTAAAGCTTTGGTACCGGCTGCCCGACCATTAATATAAATAAAGCCAATACTTGGCCGTTTGTTTTGAAGCAATTTTTAAAATGTGATTTCTTCGTTTAAGTTTAAATAAAAATTCAGCGGACCATGAAAAGACGAAAATAGTATTTCATAAACTTCTTCTTTTTGTTGTCTTAACTTTGTGTTATAAAACAAAAAAATAACCGAACAACTTAGCGCTTTTTAATTAACATCTGCATGAAGTAGGAAAGAACTATTTTGTTCAGAAGAACAGCCGCACCACAAAAAAACATTTAATTGCATAATTTGCTTAAAAATAATCAAAACCTTAAAATACATCCATCAAGAAAGAAATAATTATATAAATAACCATGTGGAACAGAATAACAATGACAGTATCAAAATTTAACGGTTTAGTGTGAACTTATTTTACTTTTGAAAACTAGGAAATCGTCTTAAGTTAATAAATACTCGTATAAATAATATTTAAAAATTTTACCCGATGTTGCTTAACATTTCAAGAGTTATTCTATTCGTAAAGCCAAATGGAAACCAAACAACATTTCTGAAACGCACTAAATCAAATTAAAAGCAACCAAGTTTTCTGTTTCAAACTTCAAAACCACATTTAGTTCTTGTTTTATTCTACTTTAGAAGAGAGATTTTTTTTAATAACGATTTATTTGTTATTTTATTTCTGCTCAACTCTATAATGAATACTCATGTGTTACTCATCACCTTTGTGCCCTCAATGTAGCGCATCAATTCCAGCGCCATGGCACACTATAAGTAATTTGTATGAATACAAGCAAAATATATAAATCATTTGCCTGGCTATTTGTAAAGCATTAAATTTTTCAAGTCTGAATGTAGTATTTGATTATGTCTGTCTATACGAGTATAATAACAATAAAAAAAAAGAATACAAATACAAAAACTTGGAAAAAAATTAAAAAAAAAAGATCAAGCCAGGGTCTTTGGCTGTTTTGGTTGAAAGCATATCTAGGCTAGTATATCTAAGATATTTGCACGCAAAATCAGTTTTTCAAATTGCATATATTGAAAATATTTGCAAAATAAAATGGATTAGAAAAATATAAATTTCATTTGAAAACAACACATGCACACTTACATACTAGTATGTGTGTGTGTGTGTAGGCAAATGTAAAACAAAGTATTGAATATGACATTTTTCAGTTATTTACGTCGCGACGCTTTTTCATTACTCTTTTGGATTTTCTGAAACAATTTTTTTTTAAATGAGGTATTTTTGAAAACCTTTCAAATTTTTATTTTTTACACGGAATTTTTTTATGTAATTCATATTAGATATTCAGCCTTATCATGAATTTCACATGTGAAAATTTCCAAACACAATTTATAAAATCTTACATGTTATTCATGGTATTATATTTTTCACCTAACCTTCAGTGGCATCAACTTAATTCCAAAAAAACTAAACTTTCAGTTTACGCACAAACTTTCATAAACCAAATGAGAAGTACACAAGCAAAGCAATTGTAGACTTGGATATACTACTATGCTTTTTGCTGTGTAATTGTTGAATGGCTTGTTTTTTAAGTTTGTGCATAAGTCAAGAAGTTTTGTTATTTGGGAGTTTAAGTTGTATCAATCAATTTTCATGAAATGATTTGACCAATACTTGGCCATCGGCAACATCTATGTATTCATATTATCCCGACTGGGAGGCTGAATGCATTTGTATACCACCAGATTTTCTTTTAATTTAGAATATAAATTTATTGCCCAAATAATTACTTGTATAATAATTTCAAAATTCTCCAAAATAAAACAAAAATTATAAAAACTAAAATTTTTAATAAATTCCACTAGTTATGAAACTATAAAGTGGATTAATTTGTAAATGGTTTTCATGCCACATCATAATAAGTGTGGAAAGCCATAATGTCATTTATATTATTGCAAATGACAGCAGCAACGACAGAAGAAGAACAACCAACTAACACACACAGCATGAAAAGAGGATGGAGGCATAAACAAAACCACATGAAAAATTAAATTAATTATCACTAGAATGCAAGAACATAATGATTATGTTGAAGTTACCAATTTTCGAATAAACATTCAGATATTTTATCTCCACAAGAGAATGCATAAGGGACCAATTTGATGCTGGTGATGATCTTTCGGTTGTTGCTACTTTAACGGCTGAATATTTTAAAATTCGTTTTAAAATGGACCGACCGTGATGTCAGATGACGACGACTACCTTAATTAAGTCAACGAACATTTTTTACAGTTTTGAATAATAAAAATATGAAATATACTGAAATGAATACTCGTATATAGCAAGTCAAACATGGCATATGAATGGCATAGTGTTTTGTTTTAGTTTTTTTTTTTTTTTTTTTAATTAATAATGTTATAAGGCCATAAGTGAAACTAATTTTAAATTAATTTAGATTAGATACAACTATAGCAGTGCGTTAATAAATTAAAAGCAGTTTTCGAATAAATGAGTTTCTTATACTCGTAGTTTGTGCAACATGGGCTACAGGGAACAATTTTCGATTAAGAATTATAAACAATTTTGTTTTAAGCCTACACTGGCGCCAATAACAAATTGTACTTGTACGTTCTCTGACTTTTTGGTTGATTTTCCCCTTTTCTTAATAGAGCTTCTTCTTTAAAATTCATATTGCTGTGGCCGATTATTATAAATCTCGAATTTTGAACACACACGCACTGTTGACTAATTTAGTTGTTTCTTTTTTTTATAAATTTTCAGCGTCTTCTTTTTCAATACGAAACTAATTTCCGTTTCAATTTCAATAACATAAATAACATTTTATTCAAATTAAATTAATTGTTTATCCAAACAAAGTCATTTTCTGCTCGTTGTGCAGACTAGAAAGAAATTTTTATTGTAAAACCTGCTGCACCCTACCTTGTGGTATGGTGAGACTTGTGGCACATGTTTACACGAATGGCGTCTTCCTATTTCACTAAATAATATACAAGTACAACGGTTGCATTGCAAATATTGCAATGATTATTAGCATAATTTTGATTTAGTGCAATTAAATCAATCGTTAATTCAAATCATTGAAAGAAGTCATGTTTATTAAGAAACTATTGCAGAATAAGATAATTAATTAATTATTGCATTTTGCTAGGCCGCAATAGGGTTTTTTCTTTAAATTTTGTTTTGTCAAATTAATTTTATACACTTTTTCAATTTTATTCATCTAATGCATTTTTTAGCAAAAATGGAAATGCAACTTGAGAGAAGAAAAAATCATAAAACCCAAAATATAAACTGTAGCCGATTTGGAAAGTCGTTCAGTATTTCGAAAAACCACTTGATTGCTTAATCATTTAATAAGTAATTATTTATAATTGTTAGACAAATTAGCACACGCTACACACTTTTAGTAACGAAACAAAAATTTATTTCGAATACACATAAAAAAAGTATAAATAAACATTTTGACACACGCCGGATATGGCCAAAATCGCATAAAATTAAAAAAGTAAATAAAATGAAAAAGGCATATAAATATTAAATGAACCGTTGCTGCAAGATTCAATGATATTTTGATACTTTTTTTTTTTTTGTTTACAAAAAGAAGTGGCATTATAATGCAGTTAATGCACTTCGCTTACTTTTAAGACACATTTCAAGAAAACTACAACAAAAAAAACACTTTTACAATTTTGTTGTTAAGACCCACCAAAAATTCAAATAAATATCCCAAAAAACAATCAAGTACTGTTTCTTGTTTTATTTCCCATATTTTCAATTTCCGGTAAAAAAAAAAACGAATCAAAATATGAATTGTTGCACTTACCGCTGTGATGTTGCTGTACTCTAGGTGTTGTTAACGCTGTCGCTTTTGCTGTTGCCGATGACGTCGCTGTTGATGTTGTTGTTGCTGTATGAAATGTTGTTACTGATTTATCACTTGTTGCTGCTGTTGTCATTATTGCTGTTGTTGTACCAGACGCTGTCGTTGACGATGATGGTGCCGTTGTAGATGTTGATGATGTTGAGAAATCTTGTGGTGTCAAACGACTATTTGTATTACTGTTGTTGTTGTTATTATTAGTGGTGTTTGTTGTATTTGCATTATTGTTGGTTGTATTTGCATTGCTACTACTGTTACTGCTAAATCCCACCTGATGGTCCGAGTCACAACCTGAAGATCCAGTAGTTCCTCCTGTCACATATGAATTATTTGTATTTAGACTATTACAATCCTCCGAAGGTCTTTCACAATCTGGAATGAAAATATTGAAGTGGAGTGTTATAATTTTTGCTACGCAGTAAACAACTGCTAAATAATCTGTGATTCATTTTATTCCTGTCCACTAGGTGGCGTAATGGTGCTGGTAGCAACAGTATAAAAAAAAATCAAATTTTGTGTATCATCGATTAGGAATATTGTTTCACACATTTTTAGAAAGAGACTGTTTGTGTCCTTACAGTTATGATTTAAGAGTGTTAACATGTTCTGCTAAAATATTTATCATAGTGTTTTACACAGACATGCTGAAGACATCTTCTATGCAAGAATTGAAAGATATTCCATGAAAAATTTTATATAACAATGAATGGAGACAACTTTAATTTAGGCTTTAAAAAGCCAAAGGAATTACATTTTTTGTCTTCTCTACTGGAGTTAGTGCGTTCAACCATTTGGGTAGACTGCCTTCAAATCGTAGTGACATAGTTTTTTGGTTCCAACATTTTAAATTTAAAGTTAAATTTAAAAAAAAATAAATCGAAAAATACCTAAACGGCCTTATCATGAATTCCACATGTGAAAATTTCCGAATGAAATTTATTCATGGTATCAACTGTTCAGACGTTTGGAAATTTCCAAGGCTGAAAATGTTTTCATCAAAATAAATGGATTAGTTTCGATAGAATTCACACATACAGAAAATTCTCTTAAATAAATATTTTAGCGAATAATAGACATAGTACGGAAAAAACATGTCAAATATTTATATCTTTTTATTTGAAACGTGAACAGACATTATTGAACAGTTGGTAAAACTTGAAGGGAATTGAAACACTGAGGTTATGGTCAAACTTGGCAAGGATTTTACCAAAGGCAAGTAACCAGTAAATACTAATGAAAATATTTTGATTCAGATACATATTTGTCAAGCATAACTATTGAAAACTGTTTAACTCAATAAACACTTTCCTGAATTCAAGGGATTTTCTTTAGTATTAGTGATTACGAATTTTTTTTTTTTCGAAATGTTTGCCACGTGTGACCGTAACTTGAGTTTTATTCCATTTTAGAAAATTGCGTTTTATTCCTTTTTAGAACAGACTCCGGTTTAATATGTTCAAGTTTTGTATTTTAAATTACTTTATATTCCAAATTTTAAACTGCTAGAACACAATAGTTTTATGAAATCCCCTCAATACATCCTTTACTCCAGTAACCATAGATCGGACTTAATAATGGCTAAAACTAATTATTTACAGACTTTTGTAAATAATATTGTTTCATCTCATAAATATTTAATGTAAGCAAATTATTTCCATTGGTGCATATTTTTACTCATTTTCCATTCCTTTTAATATATAAAATTAATTTGTATTTTTACCCTTTTCTATTAAATTACTTCATATTTATAAGTATAACAATTTAACTTAATTTTAAACATAAAATCAACCAAAGTAGCAAAAAAAATTGATTTAACTTGAGCATAAAATTTTGCATTTGCTCGTAAACCCAACTAATATATTAAATTAATTTAAAAAAATAACATTGATTGTAAAAATAGCAAACTTCCTGCCTAACTCTTCTGAACAGTGCACGGACGGACGGACGGACATGCCATATTCATATACTTTTTAAGCAGCTATAAATCACATTAAAAAAGGTGTTCAGTGCAGAGAAAACAAGCAAAATGTTTCATTTAAAAGAATTAAATTATGAAGAAGAAAAAAATACAACTTGGAAATAGAAACACTGTCCTGATTGGTACCTGGGTTCAATATGACTTCCAGTGTTCAATCAAAATCAGCCCAGTAGTTTTATGTGTTCGCTCGCATGGGTAGTGCCCCAAGTATAAGAGAACGGGTTTAAATGCTGCTGCAAAGAAATAAAATGGTCGTTCATGATTTTTTCTTTGGTCAGCTTCAACTGCAGAGTTTCTTAAATATTGTTCCCCAAAATAGTTGTAAAGGTATTACTGGGTTTTTAAGGTGACATTACTGAAATTTATTTAAAAAAAACCGATTAGAAATATATTTTAAGAAGTGTTTTTCACTAAAGATGTAAAAGCTAATTTATAAACATATTAAACAAACTTTCTTACAAAAATTCATTTTATAAGGCTTTTATGAATCATGTATACAGTTGTATAGACAATTGGATGGATAACAGTATAATAACTATTTGGAAATCTCCTTATGGGCTATTTGGAAATCTCTGCCATCAACCATGTGTTAACGTGAAAAACTCCAACGATGTATCTACGATTATAAAAACACCGTTAAAATATCTTTGAACACAAAAAGGAGCTTTTTTGGTTTGTTTTATTTTTCTCTTTGCAACTTATATTTAGCGTGGCATAAGGTGCGTGGATGGTAAGAAAGGTACGGTCAGTCTGGGTTGAGCCAAAAATGAAATAAACAACAACTCAAGTACGAAACAAACATGTGTAGCATGCTGCGACTTAATGCAATAGAATAACGACTGACCTCAGCAACAGCAGCAGCACCAGTAGCAGCATTAGTGGAAGTAGAATCAGCTACAACGGCAAATAGCACCAGCAACAGAAGTAGACATTTTAGTTGATGGTGATTTTGTTACCTCGAAGACATCCGCTTTTAAGCTGATTTTCCGTTCTATTTATCTTTTTTTTTTTTGCAAGCTTGATTTTTCCTCGCATTTATTTCGTATTTTTTCATGTTTCTAATGGTCAATGCAATAACAAAACCTTAACAACTCATAACGTTGTTTACTCGTAAAAATTGGCAATATAGAAATAAGAAGAGAAATCTTTGTATTAAGGAGGCCTTCTATAAGCAAAAGTTATTCTTTGAAAATATTTCAAATACGTCTGTGAAAATATTTCAAATACATCTGTGAAAGTTACCTATTCATTTGTATTGCTGATTTTAAATGAAGGAAAATATCTCTTACTGTAGTTATGCCCTTTTGAAATTCTTGTCCGTCGTACACTAGAGTCATATCTAAGCAAGGATGTCTAAATTTAATGCTGGGAACTTCTAATAAAATCTTGAAGTTATAGGAGGGGAAGACAAGTACGCCTCACACAAAGCAATTATTTATATGCCCATATCTGCAGAACAACAATAAAGACACTCACTGAATTTGATGTGGATAAATCACTATACAAAGTAATTATTAATTAATTAACAAATACGTTATTGATGCATGCTTCCGAAAATTACTTTAATACAATAGGATTTGATTATGCAAAGTTGTTAGCCTTTTTCTGGAAATTTTTTTAGTTTTCAAGAGTTGAGTTATGATGGAAAATGTTATTTCACGTTATCTGATTTTTTTTATTAATCTGTGCTATGACCACCTTTGGGCCCACTAAATATGCATCAGTCAGGTTATTTCTTTGTCTTGGTTTTTCTATCTATTACTAATATTTGAATTTTATGTAATTCATTATTTAATCAGTCAGATTGATTTAGAATTACTGCCTATTTCTCATCGTCGAATGAATTCTTTCTTTCGCATACATACATTTGAAACAAAAACAATTTATAAAATGTTGTTTGTATTTTAAGTATATTTGTACGAAAGAAAGAATTCGTTCGACAATGAGAAATAGGCCCTTAATATTTTAATTAAATCAATGTTGAGTTTTATAAATTTTTTATTATTTATATGTTAAACATATTCGACGTTGTTGAAAGAAATTCATTGGTATTGGTATTAGACAGCTTCAGAGCTGGAAAATTATTGTTATTATTATTTTTTAATTAAAATAACTAAATGAAACTAATTTTTAAATTATGTATGAATTTTTATTAGTCGAACTTTTCTTATGTAAATTGTTAATTCTTTTCAACGGGCTTAAGTTCGAATCTGCAAGACTGCAAATCATTTTTTATTCTTTTATTAATAAATGAATTTGTTCAAATTCTATTTATTATTTAGATTGGAATAATAATAAATATAATTTGAACAAATTCATTTATTAATAAAATAATAAAAAATGATTTGCAGTCTTGCAGATTCGAACTTAAGCCTGTTGAAAAAAATTAACAATTTACATAAGAAAAGTTGACTAATATAAATTCGTACATAATTTAAAACATTGCGGGGGCACGCGCACTTGTTCATTGTAAATTGACAACTAAATTCAATTACTTGAACATAAATAACAAAGAAGCTTTAGCTATCAGCAGCCGATGGCTCTGAAAAAAGCGAAAGAGATACATGGAATATTGGGAATATTAATCGTCAGGGTTGGGGAATTTCGTACTAACCGAAAAGGTAATGACTTAAAAATATGAATGTGGGAACTTCTCATATTCAATTTTCGTTAAAAACATTGGTTAAATAGTTGATATTCCTACTCACTGGCACCACTTGCAAAAGTGGAAAAATTGAACAAAGAACGAAAGCAGTACTGATCCGTTCTGCTGGTTTGATGATTATTGAAAATATTCTTAATATTCCAATCTTAATATAAATAATAAATATAATTTGAACAAATCCATTTATTAATACAATAATAATAAATTATTTGCAGTCTTGCAGATTCGAACTTAAGCCCGTTGAAAAAATTAACACAACTAATTTTTTTTTTTTATAATCAAACATATTTTATATTTTAGGAAGAAATAAATTGTATTGAAAATCAGAGAAATTAAAAATAATAATTCCAGGGATGGAATGAGTGTACGACGTACGTCGGTGAAGGGTATTTAAGATTCGGTAAAGGGTATATAAGACTTAAAATGTGTTTTTTGTCATGGTTTTAATTTCACTTGCTCAAATTCATATTACTGATATTTTAATTTTTACAATTTCATAAGCAATTTTATTTAAAAAGTCTTTAAACTTAGATATGTGAAATTCATAAATAAATATTTTTAATAATAAAATAGATTTCCCGCGCAGTTGATAAATTCAGCAAATAATTGACGAAACGAAAAAATGAAATAAAACTTGTTTTATTGCCATTAAAACAATCTAGACTTTGTTAGCTTATTTTAAGAATCGTACTATCCTTTATTTGTTTTTATTATTATTCTTATTTAATTAATTTTTTCTTTTATTGCTCTGGAATGAAGAAATATCGTTCCCGACTCCAACTATTGTTCATGCATTTCAATTTATACGATAAAAAAATCATTAAAATATATGAATATCATTAAAATATATGAATATCAGTAAAAAAAAATATATTTTATCTACTTAATAAAATCAACTTGCTTTACTTTAATATAAGAGAATCTTTTTTGAAATTCTACACACTTTCTAAAAAATCATGTAATTAATTCCATTAAAATTTTCCTTTGAATTCAAACCATAAGAGAAAAAAGTCCTGATAATTAAAAGTTGTAAAATAAGACATAAAATATTTCTAACTGGGAAAAACATGCCAGTTCCCGATGTTGTTGGCCGTTTACACTTGTTTTGAATTTATTTATGAAATGCGTTTTATTCTTGTTTATGTTTCGGGTGACGATTATTATAAAAATTATCAAATTTGTCAGGTGCAATCGTTAATAGCTGACTGACTGAGTGAACAAATGAATGAATGAATGAGTGACGGACTAACTGATTGTGGCGCCAACAATTTGTTAATATGCTTGAAACGTTTAAACACTTACATGTTTTACACTATTTATAATTATTAAATGCATACATCGATCGCTACACAATTTACTTGTGGACAGTCGTATGCATTAGACTTGTCAATTACTCGTAATTCGTGTTCAAAATTAATCGAAACACAAAAACAAAACAATATTCTTTGTCTTGTTCGAATAATGAAGTATATTTAAGTTTATATTTGTTCAATTCAATTGTATAGGAATAAAAACGTTGGCGGGGTCTTTTAGTCACAGGACTAAAAATTAAATTAAAAATTTGTGTTTTTTAAAGCCCGCTATAACTTAAAATTGAAAAAAATTAGATCAGATATTAAATTTGTATCAGACATTTTCAACAAAATCAATATTTGGTCAACATTTGAAAATGTTTACGAAATGTTAAATTTTGGTTCACTTTTTCGCACGTTGCCATTCTTATTTCATGGTTAATACAAACAATGTTGACTTGCAACGCGAGAATTGAAATTCCTAGAGAATAAAAGAGAGATTTCCAATCGCACAATCTTGGAGGCTCATTGACACGCTCATTTCTTGCAGTCAACTTATCGTCAAATTTTGATTACATCCAGTTGACGGTTGCGGTCGCCATATGGTACGTAGAGGCAACCTACTTCTCGCCCTGATCTTTTTATCAGCATTCATCTGCATTGACAGTAACGACGCTCCGGAAAGTTTTTTGAAACATAAGATCCACTGCAACCACCATAGGATATCGAAATTCCTATCAAAGCATGCGAAATCCAACCAATCAAATATAATTATCACCAAATTTATAATTCTATTCGTGCTGATTCTTTTCCCAAATTTACAAAAATAGCTAAAAATTGATTACTGAGGGGTTTTGCACGAATAAAATTAACTAAAACCTCTCAATAATCAATTTTACTCTTTTTTTTGTAAATTTGAAAGAATCAGCACGACTACATTTGAAAATTTAGTGTTAAACAACAGATTCCCAAATATAGAAAATAAATAAATATGATTTTGATTTAAAGTGTTTTGACCACGATCAGCCGTAACATTGAATGGATTTCTTTATCGTACAATTTTAAATAAAAATTTCAATCTTCGTTATGAAAAATTGCAATATACAATTTGCATAGAAAAGTTATTTAAATATTCCTTAATAAAATTAAAATTACTTTTTATTCTACATTGTAAAATGTTATTGCAGGTGACTGGCTAAAATTATTATTCGAATAATTCGTATGATGGCACTAGTATATACTCGTGTGTGTGAGTGCTTGTGAGAAAATGTTTACTTCTAAATAATTAAGTAATAAATATGCAATATTCCTTTCTTTCCTAACCCAACACAGGTAACCAAAAAAATAAAAAATAAAAAATATTATAAAAAGTGTACATTATATGTAACTTTTTGTTCACTTGTCCTCAAAATAATTTGTTAAGATATCCCACAACTCCTATAATTGAATTAAAGCATGTACACACACATACTTAATACATACTCGTAATAAAAATACTTACCTTTTTGTAATATATCCAGATGTTCCCATAGTATATCGCCGGTAAAGGCTGGTGTTATGGCTAAAAATTTATCTTTTCCTAATTCAATTATATCACGGCCTTTCATTTTTAAAAACGGTTCATGATTCATAGAAACCAATGAAAATTCTTTTATTGCCCAATTAATCCAATATATGACATGCTCTTCAGTCCATTCGCGGGGATCTGTAAAAATTAAACAAACAACCAAAAATAATAATTAAATTAATTACAAAATAGACATCAAAATGCTTGTCAAACGCTTAAAAGTTAACAAATTTTTTTTCTTTTTTTTTCTTGTACTACAAGTAATTTTACGACATTATTTTTTATATATTGTCATTGTTATTAGTTATTAATATGCATTTAGCAGCACAGAGTTTTAAGCAAAAGGGGGTAGAAATTATTTGCCTTTGCCTTTAAGGCTTGAACTTGCAACCCCTGTTTATGGAAACAAATTCTCACTGTAATTTTATTCATTTTCAATTGTGTGGGAATATGTGTGTTTTTATTTTTCATATAAAATATATTTAATTGCTTTATATTATTACCCTAACTTTTTTTATTATTTCTGTTTTTCTTTGACTCTTGTATAACAAATTAATGAAAACAAAACTTGTTGATTGTCCCATTTGAATGTTTAAAATGTATGAAGACATTAGAAATCATTTAGTCGGTTGATAACTACGAACAAAACCAAGTGTGTGTGAAAAAAAAATTTCGCAATCCGTTACATAAGCTAAGTGCTTTAACAGAGCTCTGTTAACTTGATAACATAGAGCTGTTGGGCATGGGAAATCTAAACTTCACAAACAAAACTAAACAATTATCATAAAAAAAAAATTTATGATTATTTTTTTTCAAAAAATGAAGCTGGAAGTCGCGCAATGGTTTCGCCGTACCAGAAGACCATCGACACAATCCGCTTATTGAATTCAAAATTTGACCTTAAATCGATTTCGAGAAATAGGCCGTTAATTAAGGCGGGTTCACCCATGTTTTCCGAACAAAAGTTTTGTCCGGACAAAATTTATTTTACTGAGAGTTTTCTGCAGCACGATTCACTCATTTTCATAAATTTGTCCGGAAAATCAAAGTTGCCATTCATATAAAAATTTAATTTTGCAAAATGGTTGTACTGCAGCCATTTTTTATGTTTTGCTTTGGTTTCTTGATATTTTAGATATTTGGATATTACATATTTTAAATTATTTTTCAAGAATTTGTGATAATAATAATGGACGAGAAAAGTAAATTGCTTTACCTTATGGCCATTGAATTGCATAAAGCATTGTTATTAGCAAAGTAGATATAAAAATAGAAACAAATAGACAATATTAGTTCTCAAAATTTATTTTTTTAGTCTCACACACAATTTAATATATCAAACACAAAATGACACCTCAACTTTATGTGAAATAGTTTAACGTATTGGCAACTCAGTTCAATTGTCCGGACAAAATATTATAAAATTAAACCAATTCAAGCTGAGAGTTGTTCGTAAAAAATATTTTCTTTCTCTCAAGAAGAGAGACGTCAAACTACATATAAAAAAATTTGTCCGGACAAAAATTTTGTTCGGACAACATGGGTGAATCCGCCTTTAGGCTTTAAGGTGTTACATTTTGACACCTCCAGATTGCTTTCTGCTTGGCCACATGTAGTCACTGATTTGCAATGATAAACCAAAAGTAACAATATGACCACCTGCACCAACGCTTATATATTTTTAACAAGTAATTTATAAACTTGGCAAAATAATAAGATAAAAATTTATTTTGCGGACAAAATTAGAAATGCAATACATGTTTTATTGTTTTAAAAATGGACTAAGATTTTAGGCAAAACTTACCTTTGGTTATATTGCAGTTCTGTACCTCCTTCTCCCAAGAGGCAAAAGAGGCTTTTAACACCTCCGCTACTTTACGATTTGTACCAGGCGTTAAAGGAGGTATTTGTGTAGGCACATCTAAAAAAAATAAAACACATTAATATAAGTAGAAATAAAAAATTTTGATAAAAGTGAAAATACAGGAAACGACATTTCATAAAAGTTAAACTATAATAAATTATGTTTTGATTAAAAGTTTTTCGAGCAAAATTAAAAGTTCCTTGTTAACTATTTTTCGAACAGAAATTGAAGCTTTCAATATTTGATCATATTTAATAGTTTTTCAGCACAGAATCGGACAAATAATAAATAAAATATATTTAAAATATCGAAGAAACAACTTCAAATTATGCTATCCTATAAACGTTATTGTAAAAATGTTCATTCTCATATTTTGAAGAATTATAATTGTTAAAAAATTTTCTAATATTCCACTCCTAATAAAACTAACTAGAATTTAATAAAAAAAAATTCATAAAACAAAAATAATTTGCAGATTGCAGATTTGAACTTAATAAAGGAATTCATATCTTAATAATAAAACTAATAAGTTCGACAAATAACATTTATATTCTTGTTAAAAAAAATTTTATTTTTTTAAATAAAAGCATACGTTTTAGTTCTAAAAATGCTTGTATATAAAAATAAAATAAATTTAATCCTAGAATTTTATTCCATAAGATTAGACAGATAATACAAAAAATTTCTTATTTTAATAATTACGTTTAAAAATGCAGAGTTTTAAAAACTTAAACGCACAGTTGTTGTTTTAAGAATTCTTTTTTGGTTAAAAAATTCATTTATTTCTCAACCAAGTCAGTCTCGTTTTCCCCCTATAGACCTTGTCTAATGCTTCTCAATTTGTTTTCCCCTCCAAAAAATAATAATTGTCCGTATAGTCAAAATATAAATTCACATTAGACTATTTTTTCTTCAAATCTCATTGTTCCATTCTAATTAACGCACACTTTTATCAGTTACGGCCAAAAGCAACTACATATTCACCCTTATCGTCGTTGGCGTCTTTCGCATTCAAATTCGACAATTTGTAGTAGATTAAAGAAAAATTTAGCTTTTTTGTTTTTAAGCTATTACAAATTGGCGAATTTGAAGGCCAAAAACGCCAACCACGATAAGGGTGATTAAATTCATTGTTGATGAAACTCAAGGTCATTACATCAATGATTCTACAATGATTCATTATTTCTTTTAATACGACTACAGTTTCGGTGGAACTTTCTAAAATTCAAAAACACTCTTCTGTGAAATGTCTAGGATTTAAAAAAAAATCTCTATAATTAATCTATATTGTTTAATTGGTATTAATTGCTCGAAAAATGTGTTATTCAAAATTTTCTTATTAATCACTCGATCAAAAAAAAAAAAACTCTAATTCGTTTATACTCTAATTGCTATATGTACATGTTATTAATCTAATAGTGGAAGGTGTGTAAGATATTTACCTTTTAATTTGCC
The DNA here is from genome assembly GCA_951800035.1 of Linnaemya tessellans. Taxonomy (NCBI): domain Eukaryota; kingdom Metazoa; phylum Arthropoda; class Insecta; order Diptera; family Tachinidae; genus Linnaemya; species Linnaemya tessellans. Next base: position 139,655,148 of record OX637532.1, read on the forward strand.
AGTTGTTGTATACAATTGTTGTAGTTTGTGTGCTTTAAAATTAAATTTATTTGTTTTAAAGCAAGAAAAATAATTGTTGCTGTTTGTGCTAAGCAAATGATTGCTGGAGTTTGTATTGTTATTGCCATTACCACTATTATTGACGTTATTATTATTGTTAGCGATATAATATGGTTGCGTATAAGGATAACCAGTCATACGCAATGGAACACGCAAACGCGCATCCGACCAATCAACCCATTCATTTGTCATAATTTGTTGCTAACAAATAGAAGTTTACGTGAATGATTTTCTCTTTAATAGTTCATTAAGTCATGTATTTTATTTTTGATTTGACGCACTTTCTTGAAAAAATATTAGTTTAAGTTGAATTAATAGAGTTTATTACTTTAATTTGTTGGGTGCACTGAAAGAAAAGCTATTTGGTGGTTGAAATGAAAACATTACGTTGCCCATTCCCTTGTACTATTAGCACAACGAAAAATTCCATTAAAGGCCAGTAACAATAGGTAACAGTACGAAACATTTTTTTTATCTTCTTTCTAAATGTTTTATTGTCGTTAATGATAAGAAACAAATTTCAGACGAGAAATGAAAAACTTCAACGGCAATTTCAAAACTAAGGCCTATACAAATAATTCTTTCAACCAACTTTTATAAGACTACTATTAGCACGTTTTTCTAATTAAGTAATAACTTTTGAAATTAAAATTTATTTAAATTTGCCAACAGTGGAAGGCCATAATTTTTTATAATTGTTTATTGAAAGTTATTATACTCAGATAAGTATATGTATGTAAATATGAAAGCAAAAGGGCTCAACATCGGAATATGAGATAATAATCTGTAAAGTCGTGAATATGTTAGAGAGCAACGTTCTATCTGCCCCCCAAAAACAAAGGTAATAAAAATTTGCGTGAACAATATAAACACACGTTTCTTTTAGTCTGGGAATTGCCTAAGCTGAAGGTAAACACTAATAAACATTTTTAAACGGGCATTTGACGTCAATTTATATTCATGTATTAAATTAATAAAAACACTTGCGTCATGCTCGTTCAAAAGTACACATAATCTAGTTTTAATATGTTAATCTTATTTGTGAGTACAAACACAAACTTTAAGTTAAATGTACATTTATATTTGTTTTTATCCTCGTCTATTCGACACATTGTTTCAGTCAATTTATTAGATATTTTTCTTTTTGTTATGTGATCAACGTTTTTGGCTATATGCCTGCATTTCATTTGTTCTTACAGCAAATCTTTAGTAGACTTAAACCTAATTCCAAAATAACAAAACCTTTTAGCTTATAGATAAACTCTCAAAAATGAATTGAGAATTACACAAAGTCTATAGTTTTGGTTGTGCGATGCTAAATTAATTTTTAATTGGTATAAGAACTAATTAAATGCAAGCGTATAGACATACTTGATCACATAAGGAATAAAAAGCACTAACGTTTTATATATCGTTCATTTACTCAAAGAACGTCATAACTCAAAAAATTTATTTTATGAGTTAGTGATGCAGAATTAATCCTCATGTCATCCTTCATATTGTGTAGAAATTTCATACAAATATCTTGTTTACTCAAGTCTTGAGAACAAACTAAAATTTTCTTTTCGCATTAAGTTGTGTGTAAATTGAAAACTTCAAACTCGTTTTCTGGCAAACTCGTTTTTTGAGTTATGACGTTTTTTGAGTAAATGAGCGATATTTATTTAGGAATTTTATTTTTTAATTTTAATCGTGCTAATTCTTTTTCCCCAAATTTACAAAAAAAAATTGTTCAGCGATAAAACTCATTTTCGGTTGAATGGATACGTGAACAAGCAAAATTTGCCGAATTTGATGTGAAGAGCAGCAAGACGGATTGCAACAACTGCCAACCGAACCATAATTCTTGAATGTAGATTATGGGCCGGTGGCATCACTGGATGGTACTTTTTCAAGGACAACGAAAACAGGGACGTTACTGTGAATAGCGATCGCTACAGTGCCGTGGCTACAAAATTTATTTCTTTGCACAAAATGGAAGACCTGGGGGCAAATTACGGCATTCGATATCGATCGAAATTTGTATTTGAATTGTATGGTAATTTCGATCGATATCGAATGCGGTAATTTGGCCCCTGGTATTGCCTGGCATATGGTTTCAATGGTGGTGAACAGTTTATTGCACGTTTGATGCCACTCAATTGGTCGCCTAGATCGTGCGATTTAACGCCTTTTGATTTCATTTTATGACCCTATGTTAAGGATCATTTTAAAAAGAGAGTATGACAACATTAGACAAAGCCTTCGAGGCGTAGCCGCGGTCAACATTTACATGCAATTATTAAATAAATTATATAGATCGTTCTATCCACACAAATAAAGGCTTCATATATTTCTCTAAGGGTCATTGTTACAACTTAAAGTTAGTTAAAAGTGGATTTTATCGGACGTATAAAAACTTTATCATTTGCAAAATTTTACTTTAACCTAAGGTGAGCGATGAATTACGAATTTGCAATAATAGAAAGCTTTTTATGCGTCTGATAAAATCTTACTTTTAACTAACTTTAAGTTGTAATAATGGCCGTAAATTTTATGTGTTTTTCATCCATTCCGAAAATTCATAAGAAATCTCCCATTATATAGTGAGAAATATATGTATGTCCCCACTTATTTAGTGCAATAAAAAGTGCGCTTTTGAACACCCTGACTTATATATCATGAGCAATAGTACGAGATATATACACGTTCACATTTGAAATCCTTTCAATACTTATCCATTAGACTGAAATTAACAAATATTTCACGCTTATAGTGTTCTTATTAGACAAATTTTGTTTAGAAATATATCAAATAAGAATGTTATAAACATGCAATGTTTTTTATGAATGAGGCAAATGTATAACTTTCTAATTAGGGTAAATTTTCATGATATAAACACTTGAACCGGTTTCAATAAATCCCAGAACAAATATGCGCCCATACTCCCCCTTCAATTCATAGCAATTTGTTACAAGGCCAGGGGTTAAGAGAAACTGAATTGACAGCACAGTGTTTACAAACACAAAAACATCAGAAAACAAAAATAATGTGGCGATAAATGTAATTTAATTGAGCCCATAATATTTTTGTATCACAATCAAATGTCTGCCCAAGTTGTATCTGCCTGATTATGCTTGTGTTGAGTTTGATGTTCTAGTGTAACAAATCAATTCAATTCATTGTTTAAACTTATTGACCTTCTCAATTGATTGTGAAATGAATGAATGCCGTACTATTACTATTGAATGGGTGAATGGAGAAAGAGGGTTATGACCCTTTCTACAAATTAATATTTTGATTTTTCTTTTAATAAAAAAAAGAAAATAAATTGTAATAGCAGCAGCAGCAGAAGAAACAGTCTACAAATATGGATGCATTGCGTTGTGTTTATCAAAATAATCTGAATTATTGTTGTTATTATTACTACAACAATAATAAACAAGAGCGTAAAGTATAGAAAATACTATATGTGCATGTTTATACAAAGGCTGACTTTTTTACATGCCAACCGTATACGAACACATGAGTATAGAATTTGTATCTGGAAGAATAACAAGTGTTAATTTATAGCACGCGTTTTTGTGTGTTTCTTTTTCTTATCCACAAGTTTGAGGAACAATGCTGGGAAAGAAAGCAGTCTGACAGAAGGAAAATGCTGGCATTGTAGCAGCAGCAGCAGCAGCACTTGAAAGGGTAGATGGATTTGTTGCAATGATAATATTCACAAAGAAGAAAGTTGTACTTTTTAAGAATTCAAGAAAATGTCATTAAAACAGAATCACAGTGTGTGGGTGCAGTTCCAGATTTGTATTCTTTTTCTTCTTCTTCTTCTTGTTTTTTATTTATACTAACTACTTAATAAAATTGTGAACAATTGTGACAGCCATTCAAATGGAAGTAGAGTACAAAGAGTTCGGCTGAGTTCAAGTAATTAATTCAATTGAATTTATTTCAATGATGTTTTTATATGTTTCGTGGGGATTATAGTGAACAAAAGATTTTCAAGAAACTGCATATTGACTTCTTTTCTTGCGTTATTATGTCAGTGATGATAACAACTGCAGGAATTCAGAAAGAATTCCCAAGAATAAGGGGAAATTATTGACCCTAAGCGACACAAAACACATCAAAAATTTATATTTGACAGCAATTTCAATTTAAGGTTTTATTCCTTCTTTTTATTTACAATCGTGAATAATTTTTTTTATTTTTTATTTATTTTTTTTTTTTTTTTTTTTTGTATTAACATTTGACGTTTTGTTTGTTTTAGAATTCTAATCACAGGTGTTTAGCTAAAATACAACATTTATCTCAGAGATATAAATAAAATATTCTTTCTATTTTCTTGTTTGAGTTTAAAAACACACACGCACACACACCTGTACACATTTCAATAAAATATCATATTTGCATTTTCCAACACTTGCATTTAATTATATTTTTATTTTACTTCTTACTTCTTTGCATATCTAATTCTTTTGTTTAATTTTTATGTTTTTTAAATAAATTATTTATTTGCTTAAGTTTGTTTTATTAATTTTTTTTTTGCTCCCAGAAAATGTCTACAATTTTAATATATTTTTGTTGTTCAACAAAGAATTTGTGTTTATTGTTGTGTATCTATTGGATTCGTAAAATATGAACTGAATAGTGAGTAAAATAATGTTCGTAACGATCAACATAATATCCTAAAACATCAAAACACAAACACTTTGATACAGATGCATGCAGCACTCACTTATCCATGCTCTCACGTACTTTTCCGCTCACTTATACTATTGCACCTGGCGAACACGACGCCAAGCAAATAATATAAACAAAGTGGCAGAAATGTATCTGTTCCATACACATAGATACTTCTTGGGAGCTCTTTCATTTTATTCTCTTAAATTATATGAAACATTTTTTCTCTTTAATCACTAAAAATTAAACTTCATTCACAAATATCCACCTTATCAGACTACATATAATCCAAAAGAGAAACGGCTTGAAAAAACAGCATAAAAAATAGTCTGTGTTTTACAAAAGAGATTTTGTAAAAGTTGTGCTTTTTTATATTTATTTCTCTAGGAGAGTGTCTGTATTTGGCACGCTAATCGAAAATTAAAAAAAACACAAAACGACCAGCGGAAACGGCCATCATCATTGTCGACACACTACAATATGTTTGTTGTTTATATCTTAAAAAAAAAAACTACAAAATCCAACAAGAAATCACAATTATTAGAGAAAAACAACAGAAATTGCTCAACAAACTGTTAAAAGACATTTTAATGGTGAAAAAGGCACACTCGTTCTCTTTTATTTTATGTGTGATCGAATAGAAGGAAGATTTACAGTAGGATCTTCCTTTATTGGTTTTTATGGTATAAGAAAATTGAAGAGCATGAGGCATGTTGTAGTAAATTTCGCAGATATCTAATTGCATGTTTTCGTAGCCTCTGTGTCTAATAAGATATGTCTATACTTGGAAACTAATCATTCTTCTTAGTTAGATGTTTTTCTTTTAGCTTTTAATCACATCTTTAATAACTTTCCTGGCTTTTATGATTTAAACTTAACAGAGGATGAGTTCTGTATATATTTAAGCTATTTATGCTACAACTTTGCTAATTTGTAAGAGAAACATGAAAAACATGTCCGATAATTCCATCAGTTAATTCGGATCTTAACATTAAACATGTTTCAACTTCTAGTATATGAAGGGAGAGGAGGTTGTTAGGGTTAAATAGTCTCTTATACCAATAAGAATCAGAATATATTGCAGATTCCTTAAGCGAAAGGAGGAAATTATGTTCTCTCTATAGAGCGTAAGTGCAATTTATTACTGGCAGCAATAAACAACGAAATATGGCCACGTCATATTAACCATTCAATGTTATATGGGATGGTATAACATAATAGATATAATATGATGTATCGTGTCTTAACATAATACAGCATGACACAAAAAGATAGCATAAGATATAATAGCTCAATATAAGAGAATATAACATAACTTAGGAAAGCAAGACAGCACATAAAATAACGTAGCATAATATATTCAAGCGTTTACATCAGTGACGTCAAATGTGATTGTGTTGGTGAGATCACTCTTATCTCTTACATTCCCAGCGGGAGAAATGTGCGGTTGCGAGGCCTAACTAGTGGCCTTTTCTAAGAGTATCCTTTTATTTACCAATAATATCTTCTAATTTTATAAGTTGTAAAAAAGGGTTTCGAAAATTGCCAAGTGCTCAGATATTTAATTTTAAAATATTTCTCCATTTTTAAGCTGAACATTTGGTTAGTTTATATACAAGAGACACAATTTTTACAAAAAGTCTTACTTATGAATTAATTTAAAAGCTACTTTAAGAAATTTTCGAAAAGATGTACCTACATACAGTGGATCCAACTTATTTCCAACCTCTTATATGTATTGTATATGTATATATATTTATATAAATATATTATTTCTGTTTAGAGGCCTCAAAACAGGACTTGCGATACTTCCCGCTGAATGAGAGTGTTTTTCAGTAAACAATTGTGTATGAGGCTGACATCACTGATTTACATAATCAAAATCGTCGCTACAATTCTGATAGTTTCTTGATTAAAATCGCATTAGCACTTGTGCAATTTTTATTCCTAAATCGCAATAACGTTTATATTATGCAATTTTTATTCCTAAATTATTTACGGGATGTATACATATAAGTTTATCTACGAAGGAAGAAACGAATACGAATTTCTAGAACTCATGCTTATATAAACCATTTAAAAATCGTTACACCGCTTTTGTGTCAAAAATTACACACTTATGTAGTGTTATGTTACGTTAGAACAAATATATAACATAACATAAAAATGTAATATAACATAGCAATCACAAGATAACATATCTTAGCATGATATAATATATTATACCACAATAGATCGTTTTCAGGCCACATTTACTGTTACTGATAATCTGCATCCCGTGAGAGGCCAGACAGTGCGCACTGAAGAACCTGTAGCCGCTGTACAGGAAGGCATTGAAGGTGATTCGTTCTCAGCAAGTGGGGTTGTGTCCTTGCACTTTATGGAAGATTTTTTTAAGTTGTTGAAAAGTGGTGTTCCAGATTGCGCCTTCTACGCGCCAGCCCTGGCGGTCACATAACAGATATCATATTTACGCATTAATTTCATAACATATTTTTTCCAATAAAGCCCGTTTCATTGATATGAAAAATATATTTCTTTGTTTTATTATGATTTAAACTTGTGATACTCTATAAAAAACACTTTATTTTATTTTGACCGAGAAATGAACAACAGATTAAAATGAATGACAGATTAACGCGTTGGTGAGTTCACGTGAACTATATCATAAACAAAATATTGTGTTATTATGGAGCGTAAGTTCAAGAAAGATTGTTTTTGTTATAACATATTTAAGATATTCGAAAATGTTGTTTTTTTTTCATTAAGTTGTTTTATTTATTAATTTGTTTTATCGAAGTCGTTTAAGTATTACTAATTCTTGGTGATATTAACAAATTGTTAACGAAATATGGAATAATAAAATAAAATTGTACTAATTTGTTTTTACTGCCTATTTCTCATTGTCGAATGAATTATTTCTTTCGTACAAATATATTTAAAACAAGAACAAAATTTTATAAATCGTTTTTGTTTCAAATGTATTTCTACGAAAGAAAGAATTCACTTGGCAATGAGAAATACGCAGTTAATACTTTGAAATTTATCAATTCCATGAAGCTAAGAACACAAGCAAAAAACGCCTTAAATTAAAGTTGTATATGACATTTTATATATTTTATTTTAAAAAATACAATCAACTATTGTTCTTTAATCAAAACAAATTTAGAGAATTCTCTAAAATATCTTGTAAAATAAAACCATAGTAGTAGCCTTGTGTAATCGGTATACAGGAGTTATTTATCAAATAAAATCAAACTCAATCGAAATACTTTAACACGAAATAAATCACATTCATAATTATTCAAAATTTTTTCTGAATTCCTTTTTTTCTATTATAATTTATATGGCCCATAAAAAGAATTATTGAAGCCTTTTACAGCTGGATGCCTGGTGTGACTTAAAATTTCAAGGCGCCATATAAGAGAATATGAAATAATTATTATAAACATCACAAAAATAAGTGTCCAAAAGATTGAATTCATGAATAAAATATTAAAAAAACAAAAACAAATACTCGTACGTTCCACAAAAAAGTGTTTAAAACTTACAGACATGAATGAAAACATGGGCAGAATGATTGTAAAAAGAAACTATAAGAAAAATTACTACTGACAACATAATTATCTTAATACATATTTGCTTCTTTTAGTTCACTTCAATTCTTGTATTATATTTCATGTTGTTGCCTTGTATTTTTTCCGAGTCAATTGATTTCTTAAATTTATTCAAAGGCAGGGGAAGAGAGCAAATAGTAGCGTGTTAATAGTTGTAAATATCGGTTTATATATTAAGTTTTTTTTTCTTTTCTCTCGTTTTTTTTTTTTTTTAAGAAAAATATGAAATTGTATGTGATGTTAATATTAATATTTAACAGACAACCGTCTCATTCATTTATTGCAACAATATATTTTGACTTCTTCACGCTTATAATGCATTTAACTCACGCATCATCGTTTTGTTTTCTTATTATAATAACAAATTTGATGTTGTTTTATCCCAATACAAAAAAAAAAAAAAAACAATACCAAACAAAAATATTCTATAATATTGTTGAGTGGATTTTTCATAAATATCTTTCACAATTTTACACTTATAAAAACAAGATAAGAAATAGCGACAGCGAAACTAAATACAGAACAATATATGGTAGGGATCACTTTGGGTGCAGGCAAGAAAAATATCTATGATATAGGATAAATTTTGTGGAACATGCAATAGTTGAATGAATAGAAGAAGGCCAGGAGTCAAATTTTGGGGCACCTATTTAAAGAAGGAAGTAGTGGTATGTGTGTATTAGTATTCGTCTATAGATCCGTTGTGTTCAAAGTTTGATTGCTTATACGTTTGAAAGACCGCTTAAACCTATTTTTATTAAATTTTCTTTTTATACCCTCTAAAAATGAATTGGAGGGTATATTAACTTTGTCATTCCGTGTGTAACGCAGTGTGATCTGACATCGATAAAGTATAGATATATATTCTTGATCAGTAATGAAATCTAAGACGATCTGAGCATGACCGTCTATGAAATCACGATTCTGTGTAAACGAAAAGAACCAGACCCTTCAAACATACTACAAATATATCTTGAAGGAAAGCATAGGTCAAGTTCGGAAATGGGCCAAATCGGACAAGAGAGAAAAAAGTTCCCTTAAGAAGAACTAAACCAACCTTTAACAAACGACATAATTTTTTAAGTTTTTGTTTTTAATTTTGTTAAGCATAGAATATTTTTTTATGTCAAAGATGGTCCAACGCGTTAAACTTGCAGCTATAAAATTAAAAAAAAAAATAATTTCTGACCCGCCCCCTTTAGTGGGAGTTATTATATGCAAGAATAGTGCAAAATTTTAACAAATTCCATTCCTTAAAAATAAAATTTTTAAGATTTTATGACGAAGCTGATGTGTAACCTGATCCTCCTCTGCCCTCTCCCCTCCTCCCCCTTTGCCACCAAATGACCCTATCAATAGAAATTTTTGTTTACACTTAACGATCCCAAAATTTTATTTCTAGTGCTTTATGGCGAAGGTGGAATGTCTCCCCCACGGCCCCTCCCGGAGTGACCACTAGAAAATAGAGTTTTTATTTACAAAATATTTGCAGGGTATTTAAGTTTCGACCCGGTCGAATATATCGTTTTTATTTGTTTTATATAACTTCTTTTCGTAAGTTATTTTGATTAAAAGTGTTCTAAACTATATTTCTCAAGAAATCGTCCAATTGACACAACCAATTATTAAATATATCAGAAAAACTCGATCCCACGACTCGACTTCGTATTCTACGTGTCAACTGCTTCGTCAAGAGCAACTTCTATTTATGAATTTTTTAATTTGTTTTAAATCCATTTCCCTGTTGCAAACGTAAATTTTATTACATATAAATCCGTTAAATATTTTTTTTATGTAAAAACAATTATTAAGTAGAGAAATTGAACTGTGTAAAAAAATATGATATGTAAATATTGTGAAAAGTAAATAAAATTGAAATTGAATTAAATTATTGGTCGAAAAAAAATTGGAGCGATCATATACTTTCCCATCATTACAGATCTAAGATGTTCACGTATATTTATTTATTATTTATTTTTAACCAAGAGCGGTCTTTGAAAGTTGCTGCATAAGTAAAAAGTCATTTTGGTTTTTTGTAAGAGTCACAAGCAGAGCACATGTCTAGTTACCTTTTGTTACAAATAAATTTCTGATAAAAAATTTAAATACATATATCCGTTATTAGATTTCTATCCAAACTATCAAGATATTATTTAACTTTAATAATTTTTGTTTGCAGTGAAATTTTAATTTAAATCTTTCTTTGCTAGAGAAACTTTCCAAATTCCCACAAAACTATTAGTAATAACGAACGATTCGACCCATTGTGCAAAAGGTATAATTTATACATATTTCCAACTATACAACACTTCTGTGGTTTTATTAAAAAGCAAAAAAGAAAAAAAAATATTAACAACCAACTTTGAGCTAAGTTTAGAAGAAATATGAAAAAATATCTTAAGAGTGGCATGTTGTTCAATTATATTAGAGTTTAACGATAATGATGTTGTATGTGCCACGTTAGTTTGGTTCTTTTTTTGTTCTTCTTCTAACTTCTTCTTGATGCTAGAATATTTGTAAGTGATGTCTAGAACTTGTATTGTGGTCATTTCCTTATGAGAAAACTAAATGGAATGGATAGAAAAAATTTAGAAAAGCAAAAAAAATAAACAACAAACACGTAACATCAATTCATTGATTTATACATTCATTCATTAGAGATATTTGTATTTTTTTTTTCTTCTGTAAACTTAGTTTACGAGTGGTTCATTCATAAAAATCTATGTTTTCCGAGATGTCTACTTATGCGAGCGGCACAAGATACCTGAACAAATTATTTGTTTTGTTTTACTCTTTGCCAGATATTTCTTAACAACTTTTGTGCTAGTGTTATTAAATAGTGGCGATTTATGCCCGTGAGTGTGTGTGTGTATGTGTATGTGTAAATAAGTTAGATCCAAGATTGACCGTTTTAGATTTTATTTACCTTTTTTATAAAAGTATCTGAGGTTTTTATCATGCTGATGATGCCTATAAAGGAATGTTTTTGTGTTTTCTTTATCGAGAACCAGCTTAAAACAAAAGAAGATACAATAAAATTCCCTTACAAATTAGGTTTTTTTTTCTTGTTGAAGCATTTAATTTTCTTCGGAGTATAGTGAACGAGTATAAACGGAAGCAACGGAAGCACAAGCAACAGCAACAAAAACGTGATTCCACAAATACAAGACAATCAGATATCTGTGCACGGTATATTGGGCATCAAGTATCTTGTGGATGTGAATGGATATCATCGTCATCATCGACAACATTACGTTCAGTCTCATATGTGCTTAATATTATACATATATGTGCTTTTTTTTACTTAATTTTTGTATTTTGTTAAAATTTACTACTACCACCGCACTTGCGTATCGATGTTTATAACGAAATATCGTGTAAAGGCGACACGAGAAATTCATTCATAAAAATTGTTTCTGTAAAATTTTGTTTGGCTTTCATTTATTCGCCATTCAACACGATCGCTTAAATTTTTTTTTTATTCTTTTATTTTATTTATATATTTTTTTTTATATGCATGTACATATTTTTCAGATACAGAAAAACAATTTTGCAGATATTTTTCTTTTGGCTTTTGTAGCTGCTGTCGTAGCTCAGCAAGAATAACAAATTTGCAAAATACTCTGAAAGAGTTAACTGATGAAGAAGGGTGGAGCAGGGTGGGGTGTGGTGTCCACTTTGTGTGTACGTGCCTGTATGAGTGCATGAGAATTAGCTTGATTGCTGGGCTTGTGGGTAATCTGAGTGTAGCGTGTGTTTTACAAGTTGTTTTCATGTTTGTATAGATACGATTTCATATGTAGGGATACAATTTATTCTTATCAAGGTACAAATTAGTCATCGTATTTCAATGTGTTGCTCTTTCTGTCCATTGTATATTTATTTATGATACCAAACACAACCTTAGACTTACAGCCGTCAGCAATTTATACGAAATGGGTTTTGTTGCAGATACTACAATATACATATGTATATATCAATATATTTGTGAATAAATATCGAATGAAGGCTTGGCAAATATCCCTCGACCACATTGTAATGTAAAGAATTTCAAAATGCTGTCATTTATCAAGCTAGAATTGGAATGTTTAGAATACGAGAGCAGTTATCTATTATTATTCACCAGATATACCAGATTCGTCCTTATCAAATTCAGTTAATGGCTCAAGGAGTGCATACCAATAAAAAATGTGTCCGGTTTTAATATTTTAGAATAGTTTAAAAGAATTCTTATTGTGCTCTTTACAAAAGAGTCATAACATAATAAGACTTTTTGACTTGGCTTTATTTGTTAATTAACAAATAACTTAAAAATCGAATTTATTCCGATCATATCACCGGCTGGAGCTGTTTCTATTTATAAATAGAAATCTATTTATTTGTGCCATTATGTTATAATATGTAGTGAAATATCGTTTATTAATTTCTTTAATACAAAATTGAAATCGTATGCCATCGTATGCGTATATAATTGAAGGTTCTATGACTTTATTGTTAAAATAAATCAAAATCTGATCAAAAAAAAATTTTAGAACTCATGCTTATAAGCGTTTGTAACATATCAGAGATATTATTAACATTTAACAAACACTCATTAATAAACGCTTTGATATTGCCCATAATTGTCAAAGTCATTATCAACAATTTATGCAAAAGAATCTTATTCTAACCGCAAATACGTTACACTCTTTGATTTTTAATGACAAACAGACGACGACTGTCTACACTAACCAAGAATGATACAACACACAAACGTTCATGCATTTTTCTTCTTTATTCAAATTTGCAAACTTTCAGTTAACACAACACACATGAAAGTTAACAAGTTATCATAGAAAAAAAAACTTAATTCATTGATGAGGCAAATATTAATGACCGGAAGTTATCTTTTTATTTTGAAAAAAAAAAACAGAAACTTGCTTTTTTCACTACTCGTATTATTGAAAAACTAATAAATTGTATAAAAACAGTTAAGTTGTTTTGTTAACAACTATTTACACGTACTTGCCTGTATGTCAGTCAGTATTTTCTAATATCATTTTTTTTTTTTTTTTGTAGTTTTAAGTACTTTTATTATTTAATTATTTGCACATAAATCACAACTACAATATACACAGACCACAATGGTCAATGGGACTGACTGCCTGGCTTGTGGTTTTCCAAAGGAAATTATGAATGAAAATTTATAATCAGTTATCGTACAGCCGATAATATTAAAAAAATTTTTTTTTGTTAGATAGGGCCAGGACTCATTGGATGACCCCTACGTATGCAGTAAGACAGACAGATGAGAGCATAGATAATTTTTTTGTAACCTCCTTCGTCGGCTAACGAAGTAGGTTGTTGTTACTCTGCTCTTAGTCAATGATAATGTCAATCGCTGCCCGTTATGTTCAGTGAACAGTGCTATGCCCCTTCCGCAGTGAAACAGACCTACAACAACTAACACAAACAAGCACTAATGCTGATTCAATACCATTTTTTTCGGCTTCATAATCCTGTGTGAAGTACTTCAGCCAACAACACCTTCAGATAAGTTGCTAAAATTTTATTAATTAAATTTTTTTTCAGTTGGACAAATTGTTATTAAATATAAGAACATTTTAATCGTATCTTTGGAAACGTATCGCATTATGTCTTTCGAGAAAACTACAACTTTTAAATTAATTAAAAAAAAAAAATTTTTTGGTATTTTCCTAATACAGAAATTAAAAAAAAATTCGACTAATATTTCACTTCACATTTTAATGAAGGGTACATAAGAGTCGCTACAATTGATCAAATCCCTCTTCAATGGTTATCTTTATTTTATCTCAGGGTTTTTCCGTAACAAAATTTTAAGTGGCTTGCGCGTTATTACAAATTTTTGGGTTTCTCAAAACAATTATTATTATAATTTTTATTTAAATACTTGAAAAGATAATAACTACTGAAGTTCTGTTGTCTGCAAATATTACAAATAACACAGCAAGAAAAGTGATTCACTGTTTAGCAACTTTTACTATGAAAACTATTTAAATTTGCGGACTGATCTCTTAAAAAAATAAATTAATTAATACAGAAGCAATTTTTTCCTCAAATTACAACCGAAAGAGACATAGATTTATTCCACAACACTTTTATTAAAAACTAATACTGCGATCCAAATTTATTTACAATTGAATAATGCCAAATATTCGAATCCCAAAATTATTTCAGATATAAGACGTTTTTGCAATATAAAGGGCTCCCTAGGCCACCATTTACGTAATGTGTCATATGTTTCCATCCCCATTTTTCCATAATGACCACTCAAGCCAATTTTTAAAAAAAATTTTTTTTAATTGATATTCGAATTCCAAAATTATTTCAGTAACATATAAGAATTTTTCTGCAATATAAAGGGCTCCCTGGGCCACCATTTTTTTTAGCTCGGACCAGCGGTCAGGGGATGACCTGTACATATGCAGTGCATTGCTCCGGAACTATAAAGGAAGGGACAGATGAAGAAATATGAAGAAGATAGAGAATTTTTAGTACTGCTTTTACTTCGCCGGCTAATTTTTTTGCTACAGACGCAGTAGTCGCTGCGAATTATGTTTAGCGGCCAATGCTATATATGTAATATAATAACAATTCTATAATGAGAAATTTCAGAAGAAACATGACAAAAAATTTGATTTCCATCGTCGCACAGTAGGCATAGTTTTTAGTTTAAATAACCACCCACATTGAGGTAATTTTATTAACATCAGGATTTTTTTGTGCATATTTATTGGAATCGACATTTTAATTGAAATTAGAGATCCTGTCCGAGTAAATTTCTCTTTTTCAAAAAATATGTTATGGCTCAATTTTTGGATTTAATATCAGATATTTCCATGTCATAATTTTTTATTTTTTTATTTTTTTTTTATTTTGGACTAGCACTCAGGGGATGACCCCTATATATGCAATGCATTGCGCCGGAACTGAAAACGAGGGGATAGTATTGAGGGGACAGATTAGGAAAGATGAGAAGATAGACAGTTTTTTTGTAGCTATTTCAACTTTTTACTTCGCCGGCTAATTTTTGATGCAGGACCGACGAAGGAGGGCGCTGTTACTCTGCTTTTAGTACATGATAATGTCAGTCGCTGCCAATTATGTTCAGTGACCAGTGCTATGCCTTCATCATTGAAAACAGGCTGGCAACAACTAACACAACTACGCACTAATGCTGATCAGAAGAATTCAACACAATATTTCATAACTCAGCGCGGGCTCGAACTCACGACCCTCCGCTTCATAGTCTCGTGTTCTACTACTTCCTGAATAGAGACTCAAATGAAGTCTATTCGACTTTAGATACTCTAAGTCCCGGTTTACACTATGCAATTTTTGTCGCAGCAATTCTTGATATTTAGTGAGGAAGAGCGAGAAAGGAATACAAATGGTAGATATATGTATATTCCTATTGCAGGACTCTCACACAAAATAAGAATTGCTGCAACAAAAGTTGCATAGTGTAAGCCGGGACTAAATATTTCCATTAAATTTTCAACTGTTTTACACGACATCTTACTGCGAAGTATGTATTCGTACATGTCTTGTGTTAATTTTAACACATTGATTGAAAGTCGTCGGCCAAAATTTCAATTGCATCGATTTAAAATTCTGGGACAAATCATCCGACATCAGAGATCTATGGCGTGAGGAAAAAGTTGGTGGTTCACTATAGGCGGAAGTTTTAGCCAGAATTACTATTTGCCAAATTTGTATCTTCGAATTTGAACAAGAAACCTTAAAAAAATAGCCGAACCCGTTTAGAATGAAAACAAACACTTTTGTGGTAGCAGCATTTCATTTTGAAATACAAGTGTAACCGTACCTTTACCTACATCTCACATTATTTTGCCAACGTTCAAATCGATATTTTCTAATTCAATATTGACACTTTATCAAATACTGATAGTATGTATTTCCCAAGTTTATTTCCACTGGAAATTCCAAGAAAATATTAAACCTTGTACTTGAAAATAATTTTTAAACGAAATAAAAAAAAAAATAGTAAATAAATAAATAAAATTTAGCAATAACAAAAAACTCAAAATAAACTTTTATATAGAAAAAAAGAAATAAACATAAACTAAATAAAATATTTCCAGGAATTTAAAATAAAAACATTTAAAACTTCCCCTCAGATTGTATAAAATTCAATCGAGCTGTACTAAGCGTCGGCATACACTCACGATCAAGTAAAGAACTATTGATTAGTATTTATAGTTCTTTAAAAATAATAAACGAAATGTATGTAAATCATTTTAGAAAGTGATTAAGAGAGAAAAATTATAGCAAAACTATCCACAATGTGTGTTTTGAAAACACACCACCTGAACACAATTGTAATGGAAGATGTGGAGGAAGATAAACAGTCACATTTATCGGATTTGACATTTCAATGTGAATTAAGTTTTATGCAAAGCGACAGCATAAAAGCAAAGCAGCAGGTTGTAACAGGGGCAAATAAAAAAAAATTATTGGTTTGAATTTTTAACAAAGTGAGAAATGAAAGCACGCAGCAGTGCCGAAGCTTATGTACTCTTCATAAAGTAAATAGTATGTTTATACGTGTGTGTGTGTTATTAGGGAGATAACGATACATCATATTTGCTCACTCAAAAAGAATTATCGCCAATACCGACATGCATATTGAATTCAACATAAAATTAGCAAAACTAAAGCATTATTTTTAGGAAATAACAGCGTGAGATTTTTTTTAAATTAAAGTTTTAGTCTTCTAAACTAAGATTGAAGGCCCAAATCCAAGGAATTCTATAACCTCAAACACGTTTTTTTCCTTTTTTTGTTTTTTATTTAATGGTGTTTTCTTTTCTGCAAAACATAAAACATTGTTTCACTTTATTTCTTAAAATTTCCAGTTAGGCGTAGTTTTAAGGCACAAATTAATATTTCTAGGGGATAGTATTTTATTTTCTAATAAATTCACTATTTTGAAATTATATAATATAGTGCCATTTTTCCATAAAAAGTGCACAAAATGTTGCACTCTTTTACAGAAAACAAAACAACATAAGTTTAATTTGTGCTATTATTGTGAGGAAATACTATTTATTCAGACACATGTAACAAGTTTTATGAAACTTTTAAAGAAATAGCCAAAAATTTTATAGGAAAAATTATTTCGACATTAACTGCCTACTTCTCATTGCCGAATGAATTCTTACTTTCGTATAAATACATTTGAAACAAAAACAATTTATAAAATTTTGTTCTTGTTTTAAATATATTTGTACGAAAGAAAGAATTCATTCGACAATGAGAAATAGGCAGTTAAAGACAAAAAAAATTTTAATGAGTGTTTTGAAAAATGCAATCGAGCTTCGCTCAGCTTTTGGTCATTAATATTGTTTATTTTCATAATTAGTTTTCATATTTTATTGGCAGCATCTGATTGATCGAGATTTTGTATCGCCGCCATTCCAGACTCAATCAGGCTGATTGTGTATAAGGCGTTGGCGTTTACGCCGAAGAAACTTACAAACAGTTTTCTTGAATCTACTACGAAAAACGACTGAGGCGTAAACGCCAACGCCTTATACAATCACGGGGAATATGTATTCTCTAGTATGGATGTCCTGTAGAAAATGTCAATTGTGAAACTGTACTCAATTACTATTGATACACCCACCAGTATTGTGACTTACAATACCCCACTATTACTACAGACCTTTAACATGTGCGGGTCATAGAAAATCCACTACTGACATTGGTACTGGTAATGCACTAGTACATTTTTGATAATTTTCTGATATACATATCGATAATGAAAATGCATAGTTTGTTAACTTTTGGACGTGTACAACCCCTCGCTCTGATTTTTAGATCATGAGGGTGATGTTGGCTCAAGTACTTAACACGAGACTATGAAGCGGAAGGTCCTGAGTTCAAACCCGTGCTCAGTCATGAATATTGTGTCGAATTCTTCTGATCAACATTGGCATGTGGTTGTGTTAGTTGTTGTCAGCCTGTTTCAGTGATGAAGGCATAGCACTGGTCACTAAACATAATTGGTAACGACTGACACTATCATGTACGGAATGCAATGCATATGTAGGAGTTATCCCATGAGCGCTGGTCCGAGTCACAAAAAAAAAATAAATGTGTATATACAAAGTTGCGGAACATTAGTCCACTGCAGCTTTATGAAACATCACAATTTGTTGGACAATAATTTAATTGACGTTTTGGAAGTCAGCACACACATACATACATATATCCATAGGCAACAGCACCTGAAATATGTGCACAATATATAAAAGTATATTTAAGGTGTTATTCATAAAAAGTATTGGATGTTTATAACATCGTTATTTGACATATTTCTATATAATAATTATCAAATAAAATTGTTTTAAGCAAGAAATATTTTTTATGAATTAAGCCTTTAGTCCATAGATTGTATGCATCCTTAGAATCATCCAAGCTGCGAGTTATTTACATTCGATATACGCTACTTTTTAGAGTTTTACAAATGAATATTGTAGAAATTACAAACAGAACAACAAAGTTATATGTAACCTCTGCACCTGTAGTGATTGTGATGATATAACAGCTGAAACAGCAACAGGCTTTTAAATACAGAAAATAAAAACATTACAAAAGAACTATGACAATCATATAAAGAAATATAAATACAATATGCACACATGCAGTTACAAAAGAGAGCCAGCGAAATGAAAAACAAACTGAAGTCAAAACACCAAACAATCTCTGCCGTACAAAAAAAAAAGATAAATAAAATCAAACAGCGAATGTACTTTTTTTTTGTTTCTACAACTTCCACATAATGGTATTAAATATAAGGAATGAAAAAAAAACATTTTCCTTCAAACAAAAGTTGGTACTTTTGGTTAAGGTAATAAACCACGCGAGTAAATTTGTACACGAGTACATTTCACAGCAAAAGTTTGCCAGAGTTCTGATACGTAAAGTCAAATGGTTTGATTGGTAAAAGAAAAAAAAATTATATCCATATTTTGTAGTAGACGTCAATGCAAGTGCAACGTTTGTACGTGTGTAAATTTGTGTTTGTATGTTTTTCTTACACCGGAAATATAAAATTACACACTCAACACTTTTGAAAGTGTGTGTATGTTTATGAACCTCTAACACATCAGCTGTAAAGTTTTTAAATACTGGTAATTTTTGGGGAATTTCATCAAATAAACAGTAAATGAATTTATAATTTCATAACCATAAAAACAGTGTTCGTTTTTTTTTTTTTGGAACACAAGAAAGCAAAACGTTTGCAAAGATTTTGACCAATTTGGCAAAATTTCTTTTTCTATGGAAACATATTTATAACAGAATTCAATGAAATTAAATATATGAATGGACTTTTTTTTAATTTATAAAAACGTATTTTTTATCCCAAGAGAAAAGAAGTTATAAAATTTACGTAAAATCAAATGTTATAACCACATTAAAAAGGGGAAATAAGGGGGCACGTCAATTACATATAATTCCAATTAATTTTGGCATAGAAATTTTATTGATTTTATAATTCTGTTTACTGGTGCAAACTTTCAAACATTTTTTAATTGATATCACGAATTTTTTAATTACCATCATTTAAAATTTTGTATTGCATTTAAGCCGATACTTCTCTCTTGTACAAAAGTACTAGCAGCATTTTAATACAGATGGAGATATTTATTACATGCTTGTATGTACTTGGGAGTGTGTGTGCTCATGACAGAGTCGATGTGTGACACTATTAAGATATTTATGACATTTTGAAATATTAATTGATATTTAATTGAATAGTTGTGAAATATATGTGTTTTATGTGATAATTTTTGGGCATGTGAACGACGTCCAAGGTATAAATAATTGTTGCCACTGACAGTTTCAATCTAAAACAAGGAAATATTTTACACCTGCAACTTAGAAATTTGAGATGAAACTGATTTTTTTTAATATTTATATTTTTTTGACACATCGTTGCTTTTGAATTGATACGAATCGGAAGAAATTTGTTGAACATATGTTATGTCAATGATGTGTTGTATTTTTACTGGATCAAAGTTTAAAACGTTCTTAGTTATCAGTTTAATAATTTCATATGTCTATACAAATTTTCGACCACCCTTGATCACTCAAAACGATTATTTGCAAAAACAAACTCCACCCAATATTATTTCCCGGATCTTAAACTATCTCTATGCCAAATTTCATCCAAATCGGTTCAGCGGTTTGAGCATGAAAGGTAACAGTCAGACAGTGTTACTTTCAGATTTATTATATTAGTAAGAAAAAAATTGCAAGTCATTATAAAAAGTGCAAGTCATCATAAAAAGTGTGAGTCATCAAAAAAAAATGCAAGTCATCATAAAAAATTCAAGTCATGATAAAAAATGCAAGTCATTGTAAAAAGTGCAAGTCATCATAAAAAATGCAAGTCACCATAAAAAGTGCAAGTCATTATAAAAAGTGTAAGTCATTATAAAATGTGCAACCCATTATAAAAAGCGGAAACTTATGCGCTCATACCTGCGCGTATAGAGTATTAAAGTTGATTTGTTTTTATTTTATTATACTTTTTACCCCCGACTTTTTCAGCGACGAATATGTGAATTTACTATTTGTAAGGATCCATAGAGAATATTTTACAATACACATATGAACAATATAACGAACTAATACACACTCCTTTAATGCAAACAAAAATAAAATAAAAAAGAGCTTTTTAAGCTTGTGTTATCGAAATTAGGAAACTCTAGACTCTTTAAATTTCAAACATATTCAGACAAATTATCTTACAAAAACTTTCTCAAACTTAATGTCAAAACATTCTCATGATCTTCATGCCATTGATTCAGAGCAAAAATTTTGAAATTTTTTTATACTAATTTAAAAATTTCTACGAAATAGTTTTTGCCCGAAGTTCACACTCTTGTGCCACCCATCTTGTTCAAGAAACATGTACACAAAAAATTAAAAAGAAACAACGAAATATTTTGAAAATGATATGAGAAAAAATTTATTTAATGCACGTACGCACAAGTGACAAGTTTACAGCAAAGCATCCGTTACAAGACGTGCTAATTTTTTTGAATGCAACAAAAAAAAACAATAACATCAACCAGAATATTTTACAAAACAACAAATTAGAAAACTAATTTTGATGGAAAAAATTAAGAATATTTAACTGAAATGCAAACAAAATCATCACGTTGTAGGCGAAACAAAGCCACTTTTTTTTTCTTTTTTTGTTTTGTTGAAAACTGCTGAGATCAAAAATACACTAACTTCACTCCGGCTTCTTAGAACACTTTATAAACTGGAAATAATATTTATTCAAAACTTTAAAATTAATATAACAAAATTTCTCAGTAATTCCGCAAAAAATACTCCAAGCAATTAATGCGCGAGTTGCAGGGAATTTTCATGCTTTATTTTATGCTCCGATAAAAATATTTCAAATACATTTAATAATTTTACAAAAGTCAAGAATTTACTAGTTGTCCCAAGATATAGTTCTGTCGCACAAAGACATTTAAAATAAAAACAAATTCCACAATGTTGTTTTAGTTTTTCAACTTCTTTTTTTATATGATTACTATTTCTGAAGATTTGGGTCTTTATTTTATATATAATTTTTATCAACTTTTATTTGCAATATTTCGTTAACCTTCTGTTAACTTCTTGAAGGAAAAATGAGACTAGAATCTCAAAAGAAATAGTTTAATTATCTAAATTTTTTCTAACTGAAATAATGGGACAGAATCCCTGTGAATCACAAGGGCACCACAAATTTCTGCAATCGTTTATACACAACAATTTTATGAACTTGTGTTTAATGAGAGCGACACTTCGTAAGGAAAAAATGAAACTACTGTACAGAGTAACAACATTTAGCGATATATACAAAAAAACTACTGGAAATGTAAATCTATCTCTACTCAGGTATAGAAAATGATTTTTTGGATTTTGTTCAAATTCTAAGAAAAATCACTTTCTAGTTCAAATAGTTTGTTTAATTTATTAAAATCAAAAACTTGATATAAAACTTAAATGAATTCACGTCTTTAAATACTAGAACAACAACAAGAATTTAGAAACATGTTCGAGATTTATTTATTATTTTGAAACTTAAACAATTCTTCGTCAGCTAAGCAATAAAATTCTCTTATGGTATTTATTAGTTATTATCCGACATCCTAGCACAACGCATCGGACATGAGCATTTTTACAATTATATGGTCTTCTAAGAGTTAAAAATAAGTAAATGGTGTAATCTTTTAAAAGCTTTACTAATTACAATTAAAAGTATAAAAAAAATTATTATAATAAATACGTGTATCTGTAAAAAAAAATTCGCAACGAACGTACACGCAAAACAATTAAATCTTAAATTCAGAGCAAATTCCTAAGAACTGAAAAAAATTCTCACGCCTTTTTTTTTGACATCATGTGTTGGTTTTCGTCAAGAAAAATCCAAGATCCCGAAAAAAAATTTATAAATATATCTTCAGTCGTCTTTCTGATTTCAATAGATTTCAAGCATTCACATATGAATTTACATACTCAATGTACCATAAATGTTCTTAATGATGATCACAATGTCTACACATACAGACATATTCATATATTCACACATGCCTGTACAAACATTTACAAGCAACATCAGCTAAATGCCAACAATGAAGAAGAAACTGCGCTACTCGAATTACCAAAAAAACATGAAAAAAGACATAAAAAACCATGAAAAAGGAATGAAATAAATAAAAGTCCTGTGTACATTGTCTTTGAGACAATCTGTACAAGGATCAGTTTGAGCATATAAACTGTGTAAGTACCTGAACTGATCTTCAAGCTGCCGCCATCGCCTCTTCCCACACAACTATAAATGTATGTATGCTCGTATGTACACAAATGTCTACATACTTGTCTAAATACATATTAACTACATGTTGTCTACTATACTAGTGTATTAAAAAAAACAGGGTTTTTAATCAAATAAAAACTAATTTTATTGGGGCCAAAATTTCAAGATGGAAAATAATAATTAAATTTCAAGCAACTACGAAATTTTTAATCAAAAGAAATTTCACGTTTAAATTGCAATTAAAAAACATTAATTAAAAACTTTAGCTGAACTGTTTCGAAGTATCAATTGAAACAGTAATTGAAATGTCGTTATAGATTCATTCAAACTAAATGAAATATTTTTAAAATTCAATTTAAAAAAGGATATAGTCGATATATTTTTAAAGATTCAATTACAAAAATAATTGCAATATTTTTTAAATGTTGTAAACAACACATATTCAACATGATTACGGTTGAACCTTTTCGTCATCAAATTTGAAGGTTCTGTTGGGTGAAGTAGTTAACACGAGTCTATGAAGCGGAGGGTCTGAGTTCAACCCCGCATTCAGTCAGGAAATATTGTGTTGAATTTTTCTGATCAGCATTAGTGCATGGTTGTATTAGTTATTGCCAGCCTGTTTCAATGATAAAGTGATAAAGGTATAAAAAACTCGACAGTCTGTAATAGATTAAAGACACAAGTGAAATCGAAAAACGCCAAAAGTTATTGGGCTGTTAACGTCAGGTTGATACAGTTCTCGTATGCAGTTTCCTAACAAAATTTGTTTAAATAAGAAGTATCATTTTCAACTAAGCCACCTAATCATGAAAGCGTTGCGGCTTTCGAAAACAGCTGCTCTGCTCTGCTGTGTAAGTTGAATAACTTAAAACTGATGTTGACTTTCCTTTGTGCCTTGGAATATTTATCATGTCATCAAAAGAAGAAAAACCAATCCAGACAAATTTACTTCGAATCACTGAATTCGATTCCAAAATACTTTTGGCACGGACAGCCCGAAAATGTCAATTAAAAACGGAAAAACCCCATAAAAAACCAAGTCTTTAACAGTTTACACCTCTTTTAGCAACACTCTGTACAATAAAGTTATTCATTATCCTACTTAGCGTATCAAGAACAAAATCTGTGTGAATTTTTCTTTTAAATTAAACTAAAATATATCAATATTTTTTTTGGGTTTATTATTAAAAAATACAAGAAGAACGAATCGCGCAAGTGATTTTACACAATTGCTTTATGGACTCCAACTCCATCCAGTCAGTCGTCAGCCCCCGTCTGTGTTGATTTTAAAGACGTCGCAAAAAAGCCAACAATAACAACAAAAATCGTTTGTCCAGTTTTATTTTATTTTTTATTTTACTTTATTTATTTGCTTTTAAAAACATTAAAACCCGTTTAATCTCTTTTTCTTTTTTGTTTTTCTCTTTTATATGTATTCCTCAAAACATCCCGAAAACATCAAGATCATCAGACGGAGCTGGTGGAGAAAAACATCGCCTGTATGCCAACAACTTTACGGGGCAACGGTGGCAGTAGCCGTGGGAATTTCTACTTTTTTTGTGTATAAAGGCAACAACAATAAAAAAAGAAGTACGTAAAAGATGCGCCAAAACGCCTCTTTGTTTAAATGCTCTTATTTTAACTCCTTGTTTATTACAAGCATCTACTCGCTGATAGTGTTTTAAAGCTACTTTTTCAACATTTTCTTTGTTAGTTTGTTGAGGAGCTTTTTTTAGTGTTTGCTGGAACTTTCTCATGTATCTTGTACAATTTAGCTGGTTTCAAAAATTAAAAAAGAAAACGAAAAAAGCCAATTCTTTATTCTGGGCTGTTTCTTTGTTGGTACTTGAAAATCATTCTTCCCCCTTTTTAGTTTTATTGTATTGCAGTTTTTTATATTTATTTATTTTTTTTTTAATATATTTTTCGGTTCTTCATTCATTTGGGTTTAATCAGGTTGTCGCCTGAACTTACACACACCAGATTTGGTCAATAACAAAATGCATTTAAGTGTTTTTGGTTTATTTATTTTCTTTTATTTTTATTTTCTTTTTATATTTTTGTGGAGTCTTAATTTCTCATATTTGATTATCCTTTATGTTGAAATTTGTTTTCTTGGGTTTTATATTCGTCCACATCATTGATGTACTTCACATTGACCATTAATTGATAACATGACATGGGAATTTTCTTTTACGCACAATTGTATTAAATCCATTTTTACGAATTTTATATTTTTTAAATTTAGCTAAAAACTAATTTTCTTATTAATATAATAATTGGAGTTTGTAAGAATATGAAAGCATTTATAGAATTCTAGAATTTTAAGAATCTTTCTTGTTTTATTAATAAGACTTTTATTTCGAACATAATGAAGTATTTATTATTTCTTTTTTTAATTGTTCGAAAGGTCAAACAGGAAAGTCAACATCAGTTTTCAGTTATTCAACTTACACAGCAGAGCAGAACAGCTTTTTTCGAAAGCCGCAACGCTTTCATAAGCAGTGCTCATGTGTATTGCGTTTGTCACCACAAACTCCTTCGTCAGTCCTGTAGCAAAAACTAGCCGGCGAATAAAACGGTTTACATAGCTGTTCTATCTCCTCATCTTTCTTCATCTGACCCCTCAACATTATCCCCTCCTTTCTAGTTCCGGCGCTACAAGGCCAACGAAGGAGAGTGCAGTTGCTCTGCTCTTTAGTACATGATTGCGTCAGTCGCTGCCCGTTATGTTCAGTGATCAGTGCTATGCCTTCATCACTAAACCAAGCTGACAGCAACTAACACAGCCATGCACTAATGCTGATCAGAAGAATTCGACACCATATTCATGACTGGGCGCGGGGTTGAACTCAGGATCCTCCGCTTCATAGTCTTCGTGTTAACTACTTCAGCCAAAAGCACCCTCACCCTGTCTGGTATAATCATTTCAAGTTCTCAAGCAACTAAAAACAGCCGATGTACACATGATGTAATGGATCAAAGGTAATTCCAGTGTGTCTAGTTTATCGGCAAATATGAATAGCTTTTTCTTCTGTTTTTGTTTTTTTCTTCTTTTTGTTTGTAAAATGTTTTTAAGCATTTCCTATAACACAAACAATTAGGCAATTTTCAATAAATTTTGACTAGATTTTATTTCGCTGTAGATTAAAAATTTAGTTACAACTTCCTTTTTCTTTGTAAGTACTCGTCGTAATCAAACTTTCGCGGCTGCTCTATAAAATCAAGAAGCCATACAGTCTAATAAAATTTTTGATTTGTTTAAAAATCAATACGGATGAAAAGCAAGAAGAAGAAGAAGAAGAAAAAAGATATTTAAAAACAAATTGACTTTGTTTTTTAAACACTTCATAATCACTTCTGCTGCTCACTACTCTTCCTTTCATTTCTGTTACGCCAAGTATTTTTTCATAATTTTACAAGTTTTGTTTTTTTCTTAAATCTGTTTTAATGTTTTTATTTTGTGTTATTCGCCCCCAATGAGCCATGTAATTGATTTGATTAGCGCTGTTCTTTGATCTTGCCATAAATATTTTTCCCAAGTTTGTTTTTCTTTAGTTTTTCAATGCTTTTCGAAAAATTGCATTAAATATCCGTGTGTCCGTCCGTCCGGCCGTATTGTTGTTTATGATGATGCATGTTTAGATTTGTGTGCACTTATGAGTTGTAATTGTTAGAAAAATGCTTTTAAATCTTTTTCTTTTCATTTTTTTTTATTTGATATTTTGTAAATGTGTTTTTTGCGTATTTTTTCGTATTTAGATAGTCTCTCCCGTTGTTCCCAGTCATATAAACTTAACATTTTTATTGCATTTCAAAGTAAATCGAGTTGTTAAAAGATGTTTATTTCGAATTTCAATTTAAATGTTTATAATAATTCAATCAAATAATACTTATTTTGAATGCTTTTGTTCAGAAGCAATTTCGATTATTATAGTGGAAGTGATATTTCAAACTATTTGATAAGAATTTAAGAGGATGTTTAGGAATTCACTGGATCGTAAGTAACAGCTTTAATTAACCGATAATCAATTGTAAATAATAAATATTGTGCAATAAACCCAAGTTTTTTTTTCCGTAATAGTTTTTATCAGCATTCCAAAGAAAGCCCTTTGCATTTATCAATAATTGTTTGGTTATGCATCATCATCGTACACATTTCATTATTGGTCATTAGAAACATGCACAATACAAGTACATTAATAAATGGCCACTCAAAAAAAAAAATAAATAAAAAATAGAAAACTCGCAGATATTATTCAACAACTCACTGACTGACTTATTTGTAGTAGGTAGCTACCAGCTACAAAATGTTATTTTTCAATTAGCGTTTGTTGTCTTTGTTTTTCTAACGACAAGATTGTTTCTATTCCCTTTTCTAGTTGCTATCATTCATACGCAAAAAGTCTAGACATCATTGAACTGAATTAGTGCACTGCTTTTGAAGAACAATGATAAAGAATATGCCTCAAGTCATAAAAAATGTCAACTAAATACTAAAAATAAAATGCCATTATTTTCTATTGATACTAAAAAGATGCAAAATGAAGTAAAACAAGAGAAAAATTGCGAAAATATTGTTAATAAGGCTTCAAAAGGTACGGGCATTAGTGAGTGGTAAGGTAAATTGTGGGGAATTTGGTGAACATTTTTTTAGAAGTGGGTTTGTTCACTGGCCCCCTTTCTCATGCAATTTTCCCCTGTTTTCTTAAGTAGGACCAGCACCAAGCTGATGATTCCTACATATACAGTAGATTGCACCGGAACTAGAAAGGAGGGCATAGTATTGAGAAGACAGATGAAGAAAGATGAGAATATGGAGAATTTTTTTTTTTTGCTATTTTAACCTTTTTTTTAGGAGTAGGACCAGCGCTCAGGGGATAACCCCTACATATGCAATGTATTGCGCCGGAACTCGAAAGGATGGTATAGTATTGAGGGGACAGATGCGGAGAGATGAGAAGATTTTTTGGTAGAAATTGTAACCTTTTTACTTCGCCGGCTAATTTTTTGCTACAAGGCCGACGAAGGGGAGTGCTGTTCCACTGCTCTTTAGTACATAATTGTGTCACTCACTGCCATTTATGTTCAGTGATCAGTGCTATGCCTTCATCACTGCAACAGGCTGACAACAACTAACACAATCATTCAGAAGAATTCGAATGCTGATCAGAAGAATTCGACATAATATTCATGACTGAGAGCGGGGTTGAACTCAGGACCCTCCGCTTCATAGTCTCGTGGTAACTACTTCAGCCACCAGCACCCTCATCAGCTAATTTTTACTAAATGGCCGAAGGTGCTGTTACTCTGTTCTTAGTCAATGACAGTGTCAATCGCTGCCCGTTATGTTCAGCGAGAAGTGCTATGCCATCGTCATTGAAACAGACCGACAGCAACTAACACAACCATGCAGCAACACTGATCCAAAGAATTTGCATCTGGACTACTTTTCATGTCACCATGTTAAGTTATCGATTTATTCCGGGAAACGGGCAACTCTTGAAGCATTGTAAACTAAGATTCAAGCCACCATAGAGGCCATACGGCGAGCTTTATTGGGAAAAATTATTAGTACAAAAATGAATTGATCGTATGAAACATGTAACCAACAATCATATTTAAAAATAAATGCCCTGAATTGTCCTACAGATTATAATAAAGAGAAATCTGTCTTGTATTATCATTTTAAGTTCTCATGCACCTTAAAAACAAGTAAGAACGTTATATTTGAATCTTAAATTATATCGAATCTTAAATTCCCTCCAAATGTTTTGTAAAGAAAAAGTCTATTTTGTAGGCGTCACTCCGGGAGGCGCCATGAGGCAGACATCTCAACTTTGCCATAAAGCTTTAAAATTAAATTTTTAAGGAATACAGGCATAAATTATACAATTTGTTAAATATTTACACTATTTTTCCATGTATGTAATATGTTCCTTCAACGCCCACTAAAGGGGGCGGGGTTCAAAAATAGATTTTTCTGATTTTATGTCTCCAAGTTCAACGCCTTAGACTTTCTTTGACATAATAATATATAATTTGCTTAACAAAATTAAACAAAAAAAAAAACTTTAAAAATTATAAGGTTGTTTAGAGGTTGCTTTAGTTTTTCTTAGGGGAACTTTTTCCCCTCTGGCCAAACTCAGCCTATTTACGAACTTGACCTGTGCTATCCTTCAAGATATATTTATACCAAATTTCAAAAGTCTGACTCTTTTTGTTTGGACTGTAGCGTGATTTGCACAGACGGACGGACGGACATGGCTAGATCGTCTTCGATTTCATCACTGATGAAAAATATATATACTTTATGGGATCTTTCACTGCGTTACACACGGAATGACTATTCGAATATGCCCTCTAATTCTGTCGGATTGTTTTTTGGAAATTTAAAGTTTTTATTTCAAAGTATGAGTTAAATGAAATTTTTTTATATATAAATTAGATTTTTGCCTGAAACATCTTCCAGTTTTTAAATCTTTGAAACAGCAGATTGTCTGTAAACCCTGTAAACTCATATGTGGTACATAGTTTAATATATTTTTTATTGCTTGAATATAACTGAGATATAAATTCATTAATAAATATTTAAATGGTGCTCTAGCCGTCGTGTCTTATTCAAGCGTTTTTCATTTAATTTTTCTTTTTAGTTTTAATTATTGTGTCCACTTAAGTGGGCGTTTTTTAAGTTCAAACTGTCAGTGGTTTACGAGTCATTTTTTTTGCATTTAGAATTTTTTCTTTTGTGGCTGTCATTTATATTAAGTGTTGTAATTGCATTTAAATTCTATAGAATTAAAAATAAAACGAACTTTATTTTTGTATTCACTGAAATATTGAGGGGTTGTCGTAAATCTGTTTGTTGTCCAATGCGTTCATTTTTACTAAACTATAGCACAACAATGTTTAACATTAATTAGGGATTTTTTTTAAATGTTGTTGTTGTTGGCTGAATGAATATGGTCTTGAATTTAATTAGATTTATTAATAATTAAAATGTCTTGTTCGTTAGCAAAGCTTTTTTAATTCATTTCTCTTTTTTTAAATATTTTTTAGTTTGAGTGAGTAACTGCAATTAAATGATGGCACATACGTTTTCGTTTCAATTATTCGTTTCAATTAACAGCATCGTAAGATTGTGGAAGAATATTTTACATGTGGGCAGTAATTGTCATACATATAGAGATTTTATTTAATATTCAATTAGTTTTAAAATAGTTTTGAAGATATTTTTAAGCAAAAATCTTGGGATAATAATTAAGTTCTTTTGGAGAATACAACTAAAGAAGCAAATGAAATTAACCAAACCGTTTTACTAATTTCAATTCTTAAATTACACTTTAAATATTTAGAATATTGAATATTGGAATTAAAATTTGATTACCAAAACAGATTTGATTAGAGTACTCCGATTTTTCAAACAGATCTTCTATATTTTTTAATATATTTTATATAAAAATTCTTTATGATTTTATTTCAAATGTTTCTAAAATAGCCACCATTTCACTGGCCTTGACGGCCTACTTATAACGAGCACCCAAATCAACAATATTTCAATTCTATTAATTAATCTAAAATAAACAATCAATCAATCCAACATCAGAAAGTTGATTTATATTTAAAAAAAACTGAAGAAAATTTTATAAAAATACTACCCCAATTAAACAGTTGTGTTTATTATTATATAAAACATTTTATTTAAAAAATCTGTTGTCGTTATGTGAGCAAAACAGAAAATCATACACAAACTGCCAAATTACCAAGATCAATATTTACTTGAGCTTTATTTTTAACAATAAATTTTGAAAATAAATAAACTTAAGTTTTATTACCACACAAAAAAATAACAAAAAACGATTCGTGGTAAATAAATAAAACCTTTACTTTGAAATATTTTTTTTATTTCTTCGCTTTCTTTGAAAAAAAAAAATCAAATTAAACTGAAAATTATAAACAATTGATCGCTTCGTTTCTTTCACTCGTTTTTATTCCTAAGCACTCGTAAGCAAATAATCAAAAATAAAAACCACGAGTGTCTTAGAATAAAATATGAACGCAGTAATTAAATATATTTGTATAAAATTAAACAGACGGGGGCAGGTAGTCAACAACAGCTACGAGCATTTTTTAATGAATGGCTGAGTGACTGACCAGATGAGGAATAAGTTGTTCTGCTGCCTGTGAATATGATGTGAAATGTTTTATTTTATTATTAAGTTTTTTATAACAGAATGACCTACAAACTGCAAATAAAGTTGATTATTGCTGATTTGGCCACTACATCAAAACAACACATAGAGTTTGGATATATAATCAAATGTTTACTTGGTAAATAACCACGTAATAAATATTAGAATTTTGTAATATTTGTTTTAGTTTTTGTACAACTAAGATTTTGGCACTATTTTGCCATCAATAATTGGAAATCAGTTGGCTGCCGATTTATGTTTTCTTAACTACAATTTGGCTCCTATAGCTTTAACATCTGTTCGGTATAGAATGTTTTTCATATGAATTTTGAAACCAACATTAAAAATTTGATTTTTAGAAAATTTGCCAAACATTTTTCAATTGAGGGCTTTTTTTATCTTGGACCAGCACTCAGGGGTTGACCCCTATATATGCAATGCATGGCGCCAGAACTGAAAACGAGGGGATAGTATTGAGGGGACAGATGAGAAGATAGACAGTTTTTTTGTAGCTATTTCAACTTTTTAGTTCGCCGGCTAATTTTTGCTACAGGGCCGACGAAGGTGGGTGGTGCAGTTACTCTGCTTTTAGTACATGATAGTGTCAGTCGCTGCCAATTATGTTCAGTGACCAGTGACTATGCCTTCATCACTGAAACAGGCTGGCAACAACTAACACAACTACGCACTAATGCTGATCAGAAGAATTTAACACAATATTTCATGACTCAGCGGGGGGACTCGAACTCAGGACCCTCCGCTTCATAGTTTCATGTTCTACTACTTCAGCCAACATCACCCACTTGTTGAAAAGTTGTAAAAAAAGTGTAATCAATACTTCTCGAATGGTTTGCAAATTGACTAAAAAACTATTTTTTTATTAAAAAGTTGTTTCATTGCAAACTATTACTATTTTATTTCTTTGTTTTTTATTATTTTTTTGTCTTTTTGTTATTTTTTTTTTAATTTTTTTTTTTTTTATAATGTCGGAATATTTTTAATTAAGAATTTTTTTATTTAAAAAGGTGTTGAAATTTTTAATTACAAAGTTTCTTAAAACTGTTTCTCGAAAAGATTTTTATTTAATTTTTTTCAATTAAATCTTCAATTGAATTAAATATTTTGATTACTGAATATTGTTTTTGTATTGTATACAACATATTTACTTAATTAAGACTTATCATACCCAAATCGACGAACGCAGAACTTAAGCTTGATGATTAATAATTTGAATAATTTGAAATAAATTTGTCATAAATTGTTAAAGATTTAAAAATGCATTTATGCCATTCAAGACCAAATGTTCAATAATTTATTGTTTGATTAAAATTGATGCTGTTATGTCATTTATGATCTGTTTAATTTATTTTAATTATTTTCTCATTCCATTAATGATCGATCGTGTTGATCAACAAACAAATAATCTTTATTGTTGATTTCAATATTTCTGATGCTGCCGTCTTTGCGGCTGTAAAGGATGATTCGGTTTTTAGGGCTTTTTTTTATTAGTAATAAATAGTAATGTTGTTATCATTGTTGTTATTTTTTTATTTGAGGTTGTGTTTTTGTTAAACCGAAAACCAACACAATAACGCACAAAAAAGTATCCCAAGTTTTTCTTGTTTTTTTACAGATCTTTTTGTTAAAAAAAAAAACAATTTAAATAAAATGCTACTGTTGTTTTTTTAAGACAAACAATTCTATTTTATTTATATCACCAAGAGAAGTTGTAATACTTGGTATTACCAGCAAAAAACAAACTTCCCATTAAAGTTGTTAACAAATCAATTGGAGCATCTGGCGTTAGAAGTTAAATTTACTTTTCTATGCCCCTCAATATATTCTTTTTTGTTTCTTTAGCCTTGATTTGTTTTCTTTCTAAACATGTCTATTAAATTAACATATTTTTTATATTTTCTAGCTTTTTTTACTTCTTGTGTATTTTTATTATCATGCAATTTTAAATGTCTTTTTCTATTTTCGAAATTAATGGGGATTTAATTTAATTTTTATTTAGTTTTTTTTTTGTTTTATTGTAACCAATAGATAAAGATTATTTTTAATGGTGAGAGAGTTAAAAAGTTTTTAAACGCGCGATAGTTTTCACTGAGATTTGTATGAGATTTGCTTTTAAGGGCCTGGGAAAGAAGTCTCTGTGAATTATTAGGAATAAATTGATTTATGATTATAATTAATGTTTTAAGACGTTTCAATGTATTAAATTCTCATAAAACAAATTATCAAATTGTATTTGAGCAATACGAGATTTATGAATGAAGACATTTAAGATCGAAGCAATCATTGAAGAAAAGATAATACAAATATTTTTATATTAAAACAAATACATAAGAATTTATGTAATTTTAAACTTTGTTAACGAAATAGTAATTAAGGCACGTCTAAAAAGTATTAAACGGTGTTTAACGACTATAAATAATATTATAAAAAAAAATAGAAGCCTGAAATTAGTAAAATATGAAAAACAACGATTTTTTCCATATTTTGCGAGCCGTTTATTTTTTCCTATATCGATGGCTTAAAATAAAAAAGGCCTAACTCGATTTTTTGTTGCTTTACAGGAGAAGGAAAAAAAACTTAATAAAATCCGTAAAATTTATGACACAAAAAAGTTTTGATAGCTTTTTAATGAAATATGTTGCATCTTTTTTTTAATAATTGCATCAACATTTTTCTTTTTTTAGAAATTTTACGAATTCTACTAAGTTTTTTCCTTCTACTGTAAAGTAATACAAAATCGAGTTACGCCTTTTTATATTGTATTAAGCCATCGATATGTAAATTCAATTAAGTTGTTTAGATGGAGCATAAGTTTTGATTACATTAGATAAGAAGAAAATAATAAAACGGCAAGGCAGGCATTCAATCTGTATTAACATCAATTTAGCTTTGTATAAATAAAATATGTTGTTGTGACATTCAACTTGGCCATATAATACGAGTAATTGGCGATAATCATACATATATACAAGTACTGATGATGAGAGTGTAGAGATTTTCAAAAACAGTATTGTTCTGGTCAGCTGTGTAAGTCGGAACATTAAACATATGGTGAAGCGAAAGTTGTTAATAATTAGAAACATATTGGGTAAAAATAGGTAAAAAAAAATTTAAATTAACATTATATTAAATTGAATTAAGATTCATAGGCTAATTGTTCGAAATAAGTGGTGACAAACACAATACACATGAGCACTGATGATGAAAGGGTTGCATCTTTCGAACAGCTGTTCTGCTCTGCTGTGTAAGTTGAATAAAACTGATGTTGACTTTCCTTTGTGCCTTGGAATATTTATCATGTCTTTCTGAGATTAAAAAACAAATTTCGAACAATTAGCCTATGAATCTTAATTCAATTTAATATAGCAATATAAATGTTCGTTAAAATTCTTACTACATTAAATTAACATTTTTTAAGCAAATATTTCCTAAGTGGAAACTTAATAGGTCTATTAATCAGCCTGGAGTAGGTTCGAAATTTTCACAATTGATTGAGGTATTAGAACACGAGACTATGTAGCGGAGTGTCCTGAGTTCAACCCAGCGTTGAGTCATGAAATGTTGTGTTGAATTCTTCTGATCAGCATTAGTGCATGGTTGTTCTAGTTGGGGCCAGCCTGTTTTCAATGACGAAGGCATTGCACTGGCCACTGAACATAATTGGGACCAACTGACACGATCATGTTCTAAAAAGCAGAGTAACGTCGGTCCTATAGCAAAAATTAGCCGGGGAAGTAGAAAGGTCGACGTAGCTAGAAAAAAAGTTCTCTATCTCCTCATCTTTCTTCATCTGTCCTCTCAATGCTATCCCCTCCTTTCTAGTTCCGACGCAATGCACTGCATATGGGCATTTCCAGAAAAAAGTCCACCTTGATCGAAAAATTAAAATTTAACAAACAGATATTTTCCTAATGTATTATAAAGGAGAAACTTCTAAAATAAATTAAATTTAGGAGCTTAAAGCTTTCTTTTGTTGGGATGGTGAAATACTGAGCTACAAGTTTGAAGTTCTCGTTTTTGTAAGTGTTTCTTAACTTTCTCTTTATAATTAACATTCCTAAAATCAATTTCATAATAATACTCTTATTGCAAAACTGTTGCTACAAAAATATTCAATCATAAAACAAATGCAAAAAATATATTTAGTATATCGTAGTTTTTATATAATTTTCTAATATTTATGTGTTTTTCGTATTTTTTAACAAAATAAATATCAAGTGGAAATTTTAGTAACGTAACGCCAGTAACGTAACGCCAGATCTTTTTTCCCTCAAAGAACAAAAGGAAAAAAATTTTCCATTTAATAACTTGGAAAATTAATGTATATAAGTCCAAGTTCTACCAAAAAAGTTTTGATTAAAAAGACTTGCTCAAAATTCGCAGAGTTAAACAATTTTGTTATCAAAGTCAAATCGCACTTCCTTTTTTTGTAACGTAACGCCAGGTAATTTTTTTGAGTATATCTTGAAATCCTTAGGCTCGATTATTTGCATTGTTTTTACTGAATATACAGCTATCCAATCTCTTCTCGAATGTGAGAAAAATACTTTTTTAAATTATGGTTTTTAAAGTTTTTTTAAACATATCGTCGTACAAAAGTAACGTAACGCCAAAATGGAAATGCCCATATGTAGATGTCATCTCCTGAGTGCTGGTCCAAGATAAAAAAACCCATTCTGCGGTCTAGTGACTCCACTACCTTTTAGCATATAGAACCCAAGCTTAGTCAACAATTTTGTTACATTTCGACAACTCGTTTACAAACTGCTCAAGTATTTTCAGTCCTTTTTTTATCCCCACTGTGCAGAGATAGAATGTGACCAAACCTAAGAATTTCCCGACAAAACATTGAAGATGTAACAATTTTTTCCCCGAGCTCTTAAAATAGTTTCGATATTTATTGTGTTGCCAGTGTAAAATTACAAGAAATACCACAATAGGTGTCATACACGTTCAATAAAGATGAAGTAAAAAAGTTGAATATTTCTAATAAATAACTTAAATGTATATGTACGTACTCAGCCAATATTGTATTTAAAAACATGCAGGAAACTCACCTGGAAAAAAGAAAAAAATATATTATTTATTATTGCAAAAACAAAATATATATTATATAATTTCAATAACATTTTTTGATTTCGATACATTCAGAGAAAAATTATTACTCAAAATGCACTTTTGCATTATATTTTTGGTTTAGATTTTTATATTATTTAATTCCGTATTAGATAAATTGCTAAGTCTGAATAGAATAAAATTCGTTGTATCTCTGTCTAAATAAAGAAAACCCTGGAATATTGGGATATACGGGTATATGTGAAGGATTTAAATTTTTTTTTTTTTAGAAATAGGAACCCCTTACAGGTGCAATTTGTTTCCATATTTCCCCTTAAAATAAAAGTTTTTAATTTATCTTCGTTCTGGCCAAATTGGAGTTCTTTTGACAGCTCCAATTTCTTAACCAATTTTTTAACCAATGTTTTTTTCTTCTCTTTCACTTTTGACAAGGCGTCATTCGGTCAATGGATATACAGATTCATTGTATTTTTTTTTTTTTTTTTTACTATTCCAGAAATCAAATAAAATTTCTGTATTTTTTATTGTTATTCATAAATTTACATTTGGCCCAGCACTTAATTTATTTCATCAACATTTCATTGATAAATCAGTCTTGTTTTATTACACTACATACATAAATACATGCGAGTATGTACATATTAATGTAGTTTTTGGTCCAAAATTTCTTATAACAATACAAATCAAATACAACATTTTCCCTTTCCCACACTTTAGTTGCTAATTTTACCAGCGAAGTGGTTGTAAAATATTATTCGCGTACTTGACTAAATTAATCTCTTGTGAAAACTATCGGAAATGATAATTAATTATAATCTTTATCGCCGCCAAGTTTGATTTTAATAAAATCAAATATTATTATATACTTTGTGAGCCAAAATGTTGATACAGACAAACAAAAATACACATGGACCAGTCAAAAAAGCAAATTAATCTGTAATTTGCAAAACAAGTTTATTTATTAATCCATCAACACACAAACATGCAAGAGAATCTATACGTTATAAATGTACCAATCAATGAATAACATACAAATGTATCTATGATTACGAAGCATGTAGTATGTAAGTGAGCGTGTGTGTGTGTATCCCCCTGTATAGCTTTGCATTTCAGTTGAGGTGTCTTAAAACAACTTTCATTCATTATTGTTTCTTCAACAGTTTTTAAAATTTAAATCCAAAACGAATTCATTTTAATCAAGAGATTTTATTTAAATTGTACACTAAAAATCTTTTCTTTTTGTCGATTCATCGACTTGGGCATAATTATGGCTTGAAATTATGTTTCCCTGGCGCTATAAAATTGACTCAAACCAATAGATTCTTTTTTTTTTTTATTTATATTTTCTATGTGTGTGTGTTTATGTGAAAGAATGATTGAACGAACGAACGTATGTGGTATCAATCCATCTATCCATCTCAGAAAAAAAATATTGATAATAGAAACATAAACCTTGTGAATGTCCGTCTGTCTGTGTGTGTCTGTCCTACAGAAAGAAAAAAAAAACAACAAATGAATGAATGAAGATTTTTTAGCAATTCATCTAACACAAAGTTGTTGAAATCTTAGCATTTAGAGTCTGGAGAAAAAAATTTCATTCATAAAACTTTGCTTTTGTAGATAATGAGTGTCTATTAGAGGGAACAGACGCCGGCCGTGAGGTGTTGCGTGCTTTGAACTCCTTTAGATTCAACTTTACTTTAGCTAGCGTGAGTATGTTTGTGTATGTTATTGGCATCTATATATATATTTTTTAACATTGTTCAGTTATCTATTGAGGTTTTTCTGTTCGTGCTTTTTTTTCTACAAGATTTTTTTCTAACTCGTTGTGTGTAAAGATTTTAATTCATAGTTTTATTTTGCTATTTTTTCTCAATGAAACTGGTTTTTTGATAGCATATCTCACAGCAGAGATTGCCAATATTTAGCTAAAGTGTATTATTTGTTAAGAAAAAGAATATCTACGAGCACTCGCAGGGCTATTCCGTTGTTATCTAATAAATTGGAATATTGAGCAGATCCATATCCTAAAGGCCTAATCCATAAAAAAAATATTCATATTTATTATAAACAATACTTTTTGATATATTAACACAATTAAAAAAGAAAAGTGCTCATCTTATTTGAAAACTCTCAAAGCAGATCAGTTAAAGACAGCTAAGTCGCCACCTCTGATAAGTTTCTTGACTTTTTACATGTGGCTTAGTGTTGTGATGTGTAAGTTTGAACGTGTATATATTTTTGTCATTTCCATCCTCTTAAAGTTAAGCAGCAACATCAGCAACAACAACAACAGCACCACAAACTATCAAACGGCAACAAAAGCAGCTGCCCATCCGGTCGGTCAGTGGGAATAAAATAGTAGAAAAAAAATAGAAGAAAAATTCAAACAAATGAAAAAAAAACTTGGTTAACAACGTCTTGGTCACTTTTGATACACACGCAAAATTAGAAATCAATTTAAACAGTGATCAGGTGGTGGCTGGCTGTGGGGTAGAAGAAAAGAATAAAACTGTACGCAAAAGCAAGTGAAAATCTTAACAACTACATGCAACATAATAAGCAGCAACAACTGATCTAATATAATCAACACATGTGTTTGAGAAAACCTTTTTGATTTTTATTTTTCTCTAAATCACAAAAAATAATAAATAAAAACAATCCCAAGGGGTACCCAGACCATCCATAATGGCAAATATAACGAAAAATTACTAGTTTGCTGAACAACATGTTGTTTGCTGAATTGAAATGAATTGAAAATTTTCATCAATACTTGTTGTGTTGTTAACAGGTTTTTCTTCTTACAATTTTCATAAGATCTAATGATACGCTCCCCCTTTTTTCCAGAAAATTTTTGCGGCTATATTTTCGCTACTTTGTTGTTGTTGTTGTTGTTGTTATTGTTTAAAGCATTTGGCCCCTACCAAAGTGTTATTATTATTCGTATCTGTCATCTGGGAAGATCGAAATGGTCAAGCAAACGCGATTAAATGAGATCAAGCTACAATGATGTTTGGAAAAAATATCATACTAAGTTGTAGACAAAAGATAAATACATCAACCTATTTTTAGTATTAGAAAGAAAATCTGCATCCGTTTTATATTTAGACATCATGCACTGGCACATGTAATTTCCACGCAGACAGACACCTGATGTCGGCCGGTGTTAAGGAAAGCGAGGATGTCAACTTGTGTGTAAAAGTGGCGCTTTTATTGTGTGCTTTGCAAAAATATTTGCCAAATTGTTGGATTAGAGCACAAGGAACATCTTTTTGTGTTCGTAAAACGCTTTTTCCGTACGAAAAAATTAAAACGAAAATTCTTCAAGTACAAGATAATAAATAACTTCAATCTAATCTAAGTAAAGTTGTCAGATCTTTTTCCATTTAAGTTTTAGGAGCCACTTGCTAAAAAAAATTTGGGATAGCTTTTATTAATATTTAAAAACAAAATATTTTTAAATTTTCAACTTCGACCTTGAGCTTCTTAGCTTAATAATAGTGTTTATGCTACAGTTTGAATAACAAAATTCACATTCATATTTATTGTGTATTAGAAGAAAGTGAGTTTAAAAAAACGTTCAGCCTTAAATTTATTTACAAAAATTCTTAGTGGCACGGTTAAAAAATAGATATCAAGTTATAAATAAATGCCGAAATATTGCTAAAGCATTTTTTATTCACATACTTGCGAATCATTTTTATTCGAATAATTTTCCTTTATTATCAAAGATCAGCCGCCTTATTGTGTTCGCCGTTTTTCGCAACTCAATTCGACATTTTGCAATAGATTAAAGAAAATTTTAGCTTTTTGTCTTTAAGCTTTAACAACTTGTCGAATTTGAAGCCGTAAAACGCCAAACACAATAAGGGTGATTGTATTATGTCTATTACACACTACATTTTTGTATAAAAAAAACGTTTCAAAGAAAACTTTTTAATATTTGTTTATTAATAAATTCGATAATGCGTTTTAAAAAAAATTTTCTTTAGAACAATAGAGCTAACAATGAAGAATAAACATTCACATTTACTTATACATATAATATAGTATAAAAAAATTCAAACCATAAAAATTTGGCAAACATGAGGAAATTAATCAAACAGCAAAACAGGGATTAAAAGAGTGTTACCATCGCATTGATACAGTTCTCGTATACTACTTCGTAATAAAATTTGTATTAAAAAAAACTGGTATCACAACACCATCTAATAAGTGGTAACAAACGAAAAAACACATGAGTACTGATGATGAAAGTGAAGCAACTTTCGAAAACAGTTATTATGCTCTGCTGTGTAAGTTGGATAATTAACTTGATGTTGACTTTCTCTTGTACCTTGAAACTAAATGAAATCAGCTTTCATTCATCGATATTTACCGTGGAAATACACACTAACTAGAAATTACAGTATGAGATGGCAAAAGGAATTTTAAACTGTATTTCTGAACTTAAACCTACCAAAATATATTCGTCGGCCCTGTAGCAAAAATTTGCCGACGAAGTAAAAAAGGTTGAAAAAACTGTCTATTTTCTCATCTTTCCTAGTCTGTCCCCTCAATACTATATCCTCGTTTTCAGTTCCAGCGCAATGCATTGCATATATAGGGGTCATCCCCTGAGTGCTGGTCCAAGATAAAGAAGAAAAAAAAAAAAAATATATATATATATATATATATATACTTCTAAAACTGTTTCTTCATTATTATATAATTTATAACCATTTTATTAAAAAAGTAGTTACACAAAAATATATTTCTAAAAGCAAATTAATAGAAATTTTAAAATATAACAACAAGGTACATCATATAGTCTATTTCAATAACATTTTGGGAAGAAAAATTCTGTTTATTACTTTTTATATTTTTTTAACTTCATTACCACAGAGAACTTATTTAGAAAAGGCTTGAAGCACTCTAACTCTGCAATCTGTTGCAAGTTTAATGCATGAACAGCGCATGAAAATTACCTTCTCTACCACCCAATACAACAGCACATTTAGTAATAAACATTCTCCTGTATTTCATATGCGTTTAATCTATAAACTTCAACTCTATCTTCATTAAATTTAATATACGAAAAACTAGGTCCGGAAGTTCCCAACCATGTAATAACAGTTAATGTGTTACATCGAACCTAATAACCCCAGTAGAGAAGTTGAAAAATATTGGAAAAAAAAACAAGCAAACGATCAGGATATATTTCCGCAAGAACTGGTTCTTTTTTACCATTTTCTTTTTTTTTGTGTGAGACCATTATTTGATTTGTGGCAGCAGCAGCTAGTGGTGAGAGAGAAAAATCAGGGCATGTAGATAAAAATATTAATTAATGAAAAATAAACCAATAAAATGCACAAGCTCACATGCACATTCAAGCCCAGGTTCGTAAAGGTGATTTAAAGCTAATTACCGTAAGTTGTCTAACAAAGCAGAGTGAAAAATGTAGCTCAATATTGTAAATTATGATAATTATATGTGGGATTCTTCTACTAAAAAAATTATAATAAAACATTTAAAACTGCTTGTGTAGGTCTATAAAATTTGTTTTATTGTATTTCTCCTATACAAATGTAAATTTAAATAATGTTCGATATCGATGCCCAATTATCCTAAAGCTCTTTTTTAATGAATACTAATTAAGAATGTAAGAAAAATAAAAGAAAAAACTCTCCCCCTGCTGCCACTTATTTACTTAAGTTAGCGGTATTCTGTGTAAGAACACCCACATAGAGTTCATTGTTATTCCAAGCACCCTACAATTACATATTAATTCTCAAAGGTGGTATAATAAGGAAGAAATATGTGAATAGCTTATGAAGTCCATAAAATATTTAATGTGTTATTTTGGGCAAACCTTATTGGCAGTTTAGATTAATGACTGTAAATATACTCCGATGTATTTTTAATTTTTATTTTTTGAACTGCTATAAATATTGCGTCTCAAACAATGCTACCGCTTAAGACAATAGTTTGAAGTTCGATCAATTTGCTCGACATTTGTATAGCACATTTGAAAGGTTCATCTACAAAGTTGCAAGTGATATGACTTTTACAAAGTGTGTTCACACATCTGGCATGTGTGATACATTTAAACTAAAACTTTTACTTTACAATGACTTTTGTTTCTGTTCTTCTTCTGTAGTGCAACGATTGATCAGATTTTGACTTCTACATATAAAAAAAATTTCTTGCACTTTTTACAAATTCAAAATTATTACAAATATGTATAGCGCATAATGAACTACTCGTAATTTATTTACAATTATCATGCATTGGAAAAACTGCAGCGAACTGAAGTGAACTTGCAAGTTCAGATAAATTTTCAATACAACAACGCCATTTAATTGTTATCAAGCGTATAAGTTTAAACAAAAAAAAATTAAATGAATGCTGTGAAATATGTAAAATATAAACAGTTTTCAATTGATGAAGTAGAAAATAATAATTCAAATGATGTCATGCACATGAATTATAATTAATTTTGTAAGCGTTCATTTTAATTAGAGTTCATTTAAAAATAATTGCAGTACATCAATATTGAAAAGAAACTGTTGCATTTTAAATGGTGAGTGAAGAAAGATCATTAGATTTTTTTTTCAATTTATTTTTTAACAATTCAAAATAATCAGGCAAAATCAAGTATGTAATAGGTATGTGTCCTTACTGAATTTCAGCTACTGTCGTTTGTATTTACAGTGGCTGCAGTTCCTTATAAAGCTATAAGAATAAGTCTCAAAAAATAAATAAATCTGATGTAAGCTCTCAGGATTGTATAGTTTTTAACACTCTGTGACTGGCGTGGTAGTCTAACAGACACCAATAAACATAAAATATAATTTTGTCCCGCTATTATATAAATATCGAATCAAAAAACTCTTTAACATAACTTCATTCTAAAAACAAAAATTAATAAATAGAATTCTATGCCATTAAACTATAGCATAAAATAATTTCACTAGGTTTACAAAACGAAACTTGGAAAATATAGGCCGACAAAATAGTGTCTAATGTACTACCACGTCAGTAGATTTGCAACAACAAAGTCACGTCACTCGCAGAGGGTTAATGTTGTTTTCTTGGATTTTTTTCTTTTTTTAATTTTTATAGTTTCTATCTGCTTTTTAATGTACGTTTAGTTGTATTCACAAAAAATACTTCACACTATTTTATTTGCTTTATTTCGAAGTTTTTATTATACATATACATATATTTACATATGTATATATTGTATTCTACTAAAAGCTATACTTTTATGCATACATTTTATACAAATAGCTTCCAGTGGATTCATTTTATTCTCATAAGTCCTAATTCATAAAGAAATATTTCATGCTTATAAACCTCTTATTTAACAACTTTTTTTATAAAAATATGTCAAATAAAAATGTTATAGGGATGATATATTTTTTTTGAACTAGGCCTATAAGTTTTATTGCAATAATTTTTGTTCGAATTTTTTATTCGAATAACGTTTATTCGAATTTTTTATTCCAATAATTTTTATTCGAACAAAAGTTAATCGAATAATTTTTATTCGAATAAAACGTATTAGAATAATTTTTATGCGAACAAAGGTTATTCGAATAATGTTTAGACGAACAAAAGTTATCCGAACAATTTTTAAGCGAACAAAAGTTATTCGAATATATTTTGTTCGAATGATTTTTATTCAATAACAACCAGATGTGATTAATGCTTATGCTTATAATGTATAATGTTTTAATTATATTCGAATAATTTTTATTCGAACAAAAGTTAATCGAATAATTTTTATTCGAATAAAAGGTATTAGAATAATTTTTATGCGAACAAAGGTTATTCGAATAATGTTTAGACGAACAAAAGTTATCCGAATATTTTTTAGGCGAACAAAAGTTATTCGAATATATTTTATTCGAATGATTTTTATTCAATAATAACCAGATGATTAATGTTTATGTATAATGTTTTAATTTTATTCGAATTTTTTATTCGAACAATT
This sequence comes from Linnaemya tessellans, assembly GCA_951800035.1. Taxonomy (NCBI): domain Eukaryota; kingdom Metazoa; phylum Arthropoda; class Insecta; order Diptera; family Tachinidae; genus Linnaemya; species Linnaemya tessellans. The sequence goes on from OX637532.1 coordinate 139,699,629, forward strand.
TTTGTTCTAACAAAAGTTAATCGAATAATTTTTATTCGAATAAAAGGTAATAGAATAATTTTTATTTGAATAAAACGTATTAGAATAATTTTTATGCGAAAAAAAATTAATCGAATAATGTTTAGACGAACAAAAGTTATCCGAATAATTTTTAGGCGAACTAAAGTTATTCAAATATATTTTATTCGAATGATTTTTATTTAATAATAACCAGATGATTAATGCATATGCTTATAATGTATAATGTGAATAAAATTTTCTTAGGTTATTGTATTATATATTAAGATTTTGTTGTTTATTTTTAGTTCCATATAAACAAACTAAAACTGCATATTATTAAATATATACAATTCTAGAATTAAAGTAAAAATAAAATCAAAAATTAAATTAAATTAAATGAACGTGGAAAGTTTTCAAGATAGCAGTGAAAATATAAAGCGCTTCACAACATTTGAGTAAAAACAATTTACACAATACATATTTTCATAAAGCTTTTTAATTTGCTACTAGCAGGTGAAGAAAAGCAAGTGGTCAAAGAAATATAACCGCAATCGCGTTTGTCCTTTTAACGAAAAATAATCATTTTCTATTCGCAAATTTCATGATATCTTTTATTTTACACAGTGGCGCAAGTCAACGGTCTGTCACACAAATAACATTTAAAACAAAATGTTAACAAAAAGTGTTTTTTTAATGTATTTATCCGACAGAATGACAGCTTCTGGCATCGTCCAACATGCATTTAGTATTAAAAAAAATAAATATTATCGTACAAAGTTGAGCATAAACACGCACACAACCAGTACCAGCTAAAATATATTGGGTGGATACACATGAAGGCCCGTGGTCGATGTTTTCATGTTCCGCCCTGAATTTGAAAATAAATTCACTTTCTCATATAGTTTAGAAATTAGAACCTAATTTTTCTACTGGATTTATAGTACAGAGACGATTTAAAAAATAAATTGTTACTCAAATAATTATAAAAAAAATTCATCAACGAGAACCTGCGAATTTCTCGTATATTGTTTATTATTTGAATTACAATTCAAGGAGTGTTTCACACAATTTGTTTTTAATGAATGATTGCAAATTAACATAAACTAATGAATGAAGAAATGGCCGTCCACCGCCAACCATACAACTCAATGAATGAAAATTCAGTTTAGCGTAAAAAATAACTATTCATCATTGCAAAATTGCAACGTCTAGATTGCGATAACAAACAAAATAAAATAAATTTATTTTTTTTTGTCTGTTGTTGCTGTTGTTCGAATTGCAACACTATATTTTATTTACAAAAACAACGTTTTTTATCTAAATTTATAACAAAAATACACACAATTGCATACAGAACAAACTAAAACAAAAAAAAAAATAAGCAGTTGCCAGCTAAAATTAAATATTTCTTTTTTACAAATAAATAACAGCAACAGCATCAAAACCTTTTATCGTTTTTATTTTAATTTTAAAATAAAGCTTTAAATCCATGAATGAATCTCTGAAGCCAGCCCAAACAGAGAAGCGGGAGAAATAGAAAGATGATGTATTAAACGAATAAAGCAAAAAAAAAAGTATTTAATTTGAGGCAAACTAGCCATGATTAGGAACATCCGGTTTACTAACCGAAAAAAAGCTACACATGAACTCAACATGCGTTTTATTTTTATTTATTTTTTATTTTAATCCAAAACAACGTAAAAAGGAAAATTCGAAACCGAATCCGAAACAGAGATGAAAAACAAAGTAGCAAAGTGATGATTTCGTTGTTGTTAATTTTAGACACATGCACATGCATGTTATATATGATTATTTGCACTCACACTAAGACATTCAAATCGGGTAGGAGTTAAAGTAAGTTCCTTATTTAAAAGTTGGATATACACATTTCTAGAAGCTCGATAACACTTAAGAGAATGTTAAACGATCATATCGTGGTGACTTTCTCACCTTTACGACCAGACCACTCTAACACAACGGCAACCTATTATCGAGATGTACCGCTGTATTCGTAAAAATGAACATTCATCCAGAGGAGTTGTGGTTTAAAAATCTTGACGTTGTGGGTGACATACTGTGACCACAACAATCGAGATATTGAAATCAAAGTTTGGCGATAATTTAATTTCGAGAAAAGAAACTGCCAATTGTCCTTCAAAGTCCTGTGATTTGGATTGTTTTCTGTCGAGCCACTTGAAGTCACTTGAAGCAACAATTGGCACCTTGGATGCATACATTGGTCAGCAATGTCCGAAAAATTGCTCAATATTTGACATTCGAAATGCACTTCGCCAAGAACAGCCCAAAATCCAAAATTCTGAAATATTTCAAAATATTTCAAAATTCAAATATTTTGTTTGCAATTCTTACAGAAGCATACAGTTTTGAACAAAATTAGGCAAAAGCTTTATTATTGTAGGTATTCACCCTTATTTTGCTTGGCGTTTTTTTTTTGTAATAGATTAAAGAAATTTTTGACTTTTTGTCTTTAAGCTATTACAATTTGTCGAATTTGAAGGCCTAAAACGCCAAACACAATAAGGGTGAATATAACCCATGTGACGTTCGATAGTCAAAATAATTAAAAGTTGAATTTTTAATAAAAAATTGGATTTTTAGTAAAATTTCGTACGTGCAATTCCTCAAAAGATATATTTTATAAACATTGAGATACCTGGGCGAATAAAAATTATAATTAAATAAGTGGTGACAAACAAAATTCACAAGAGTATTGATGATGAAAGTGTAGCGGCTTTCGAAAACTGCAGTTCCGCTCTGCTGTGTAAGTTGAATAATTATAATCTGATGTTGACTTTCTTTTATGCCTTAGAATATGTATCATATCTTTCTGAATTTAAACAAATTTTCGAACAATTAGTCTGTAAATCTTAACTGAACTTAATATTAAAATTATTGAAGGTTGTAGATCGCGTGTCTCTAAATGACGCCAACTAATCAAACTGATCAACAGTGGGATTTTCTAATAAATTTTTTATTCAAAACAACATATAAATGAAATTATAATCAGTCTTTCTTAATTAAATCGGTCAGACATTTTTCTTTCAATTTAAATTTTTTTGTGCAGGTTGGTTTCCATTCAAAATATTTACGAATTGCTTGAGTTTCTTTAGTGAAAATTTATTTCTTCTGTATATTGACCTACTGCAGATTTTATTCAATGAACTAATTACTTTTATTTAATTTATATATTTTTTGTGTTATTTAATTTATTTGATTTTACTTAATTGTGATAAAAATCACATTAGTGTTCCCCCTAGCCAATACATGCTCTTAAGTGTACATACTGATCGTGTAGTCGTGAATATATTTGCTTAAAACTTGTGTATAAGTTAGCTGGGAAAGATAATGACAGTGAAGATTATGTTGATTATATGGATGGCACATATACTTGCACATACACTCAACAGCAGCTCGAAAACACTTGTGATGGTTACACTGATGATGGTCATGCACTGCATTTATAGCTTGATTATTGTCTTACACTTCTTTGGATTTCAATGCAATTACCCAGCAAACATAAGTCTTTGATCTCAAATTGAAAATATGTAACAAAAGCAAAAACTTTTCATATGTCAGTGTCGGCAAAGAATTTTATTTCTATGACTTTTGACCGTGTCTTAAATTTCTGCGAGGGCTACAAATCACGTCATTTATCACATTATCCAAAAATTGGTTATCTAAGCCATTTTTCTAAGTTAGTCATTTAAAAGTTGTGTATGAGAAAAAGAAGTCGGAAGTGTTATTAAACGAAAATAAATTAAAACTAAAACCTTTAAGCTTTAAACATATCCGTTCACGTTTCAGTAAATTTAAAAAAAAAAATAAAACAGGCGAGAAGGATAAACATATAAATTATAACACTGGCTTAATTCATTACTCACTATACTTAAGGGAATAGAAAATAAGAAAAGAAACGGAGCTGCCTACTGCAGTACAAAGTAGGACCGACATATTCCATGGTTAATACGGGAGAAACACGATGCAAAAGATTCCTTCTTAGCAGTTTTTCAAATTAAAATATTACGTTATTTTTCACCAATTTCACAAACTTTGCAAAACAAGGCGCTGCACTATAAACGACAACTATAACCTCAAAATCATGAAAGTATTCTAGGGTTAAATTCTGCTTTATTTACTTCACAAGTTAATTGAATCGGAAATTCATATATCATTTTCGTCGTTTCAACGATTCATGTTTACGTTTTGTATATCTCACAAAAATATGAATGATATTTTAGGGTTAAAAAACTTAAATAATAACAATTTCTCTTTATTTCAAACCTTTAATTTTGTGTTGGCTGGGTATGCTACCACCAACACTACCGCAAAACATTGGGGCGTGAGTGAGAGTATCTGTGTGAGTTTTATAGCAGAAAAAAATCAACAGAAGGATAAGAGGCAGGCCTATGACTTCATAGTCAACGACTGCCACTACAGTTACAATTGGTACTTCGAGTGTAACTTGTGTTTGTGTTTTGGTGAGTGGTGCTACTGGGGGTATTCGTACTATTTTACTATAGTTTTATTACAGATTGTATTGCTTTTTCACTGATGCTGGGGTATGGTTAGATGCTGTTGTTATTTTTATGGATCTTTTTTATTCATTACTGATCATTATAATTATTATAATGATGATGATTCTTTTAGCTACTCGACTTTAGTTATTTTTTATTCTTTTTTTATTGTTGTTATTTGTATTTATGTGTATCTTTTTCTATGTCAGCAGCAAGAATAACGATGTTGAAACGTTACTGGGGTCTGTCTGATAATGTTTAGCTACTAGTATTAAGCTTTAATTTGTTTTTCCATTCTTTTTTTTTTTATTTCTTCATTTCAGAAGTTAACGTTTCGTGTTCATGTTCATTGATCTTATTTTTATAATATCTTTTTTTTCCTTTCGTAATCTTTTTACTTGAAGATTCTGTGCAAGAATTTTTATTAATTTGTTCAAACAATACTAGTAGCACTAAGATCTTCATCAGCATCAGTAGCAGCAGATCATTACTCTTTCTGACTTGACGTTGGGTCCGTCATGGCCATCACTGTCTGTTTGATTGATTTAACAAACCATTTACGAATCTTTTGTTGTATTTAACCTCACTAACTGCTAAATTTAAATATTTTAATTGTTCTAGTTTACCATTTGAGTATCATACTTGAGGGAAAATAATAAATATCGCAGTCTCTTGACACGACATGTAAAAGAGGAGTTAATTGTGATATGAATCGCAAACTATTAATCCGTTTTCAAAGTTATAGAGAAGGGTCCAAGCTTTAGGAATACATATAAATTTGTTGTCCACCCTCTTGGGATGCACGATGAGCTCTAGGACTGTGAAAGGCAACTATTCGCATAACAAACATTTTTTAGAATTCATACCCCGGTATTCATAAAATTTAAAATGAGTTTGAAATGTATTTTAATAAAATTTTTTCACACAAAATTTTCTTAAAACAGATTTCAAATACGTTTTATTTTTTTATGAAGACCGGGGATAGTATTTTAATATATAAAATTGTATATAATAAATTTTAATAAAATTATAATATTTCTTTTTTTAGGAGAAAATAAAGTTTGAGAGTTCAAAATATTTTTCGCTGTAAATTTTTAAATTTCCACTCTTATGCTCTATTTTACTTTTCAATAATATTTATTTGTTGTGGGTTATGCTATTCTATAGCCCTAGATTTCATTGGTGTTTAAATAAATAAACAATAAAAAAATAAAAAATTAAGATTTCATTGGTGCCAAACCACCAGCACACCTTTAAGCAAATATAAAAAATGCATAAAATGGTTTCGTTCTGGCAAATGACATTAAAATCAGTTTAGCTTTCCAGAAGCTAGAGCTCTAAAAAGTTTTTGATGTTCAGGATTGTAGAACAGAAGATCATTTTGTATTTCGGCACGGTAGTCAATAAATCGATTATCTAAAAACTAAAACCCTTTTCCATCATACCTAAATTGAAAACCTAATATTAATCACTTAATTTATATCAGCCATTTCCTTATTAAAGATAGGAAAATTAAAGATAAGAAAATTCACTCTTCATCAATTTTATTAAAATATAATTGCACCAAAAAAAAATGCTTTTAAATCAAATGACTCATACGAAATTATTTAATGTAAGACTACAAAAATTATTTTAGAAACTAAAGCGTAAAAAATTTGACAAGTGAGTCTGGTAGAAAATGTCATTTAAAATATAAGAAGAGAAAAACAACACAGAAAACTGTAAAAGTGTGACATGCAGTTTTGAAATTTGTTACAAACAATGATAACAAAAACAAAAATCTCCCAAACAAAACCAAGAGGCAAAACAGCAATTAAATTATAAAAAGCAATTTATAATCGATTTCATAATTATTTGTTTTGTTGCGCATGCGCACCTTTTAATTTGTTGTAGTTTGTTGATTATTAAATGCAGCAACAACAATCAAACTAAACTTGAGTATCCAATGATGCGTTAAATTACTGAAAAATACAATTTTATTTTTTTATTTATGCTACGACCATAAATATTTTGTAGAAATGTTAAAACAGGGTGTTTACAAAAAAGATGTACAAAGCTATTTTCGGTATTATTAGTTAATTTCTCAACAATTTTCATATATTATGCATCGAAATGGCTGACTGTGTGATCGTGAATTTCAAACCCTACAAACTCATCAGTACAACCAACCACCAACACCACCTCTTCAAAGACACCCTGTTTGGATATCACATCATATTTGCATGTTAAGATATTAACATAAAATCCATTAAAAATATACTTGCCAGTTGCAACACTGATGGTCATTAAATGTATACGAATGCATAGAGAAACATATAATATAATCCGCATAAAAAGAGAAAGAAAGAAAGAAAACCAGCAAACGATAGAGAGGAAAAAGTCATAGCAAATGTTAAAACGTTTAAGTTTCAAACATCATTTAGTTAAAGGTGGTTGCAGCAAATGCAGCAAAACTAAAATAGCATAATCGAACTTTTTTTCTTTTAGAAGAGGGAAAAAGCACGCTTCATTTGTTTTATTGACTCTTAGTGTGTGTTGTTGGTGCATTTGATACTCGTAGTGTTGCATTTAACTAGTCTGGTCAATTGTACGTATTTTTTAATCTTGTTTGGTACGCATGCGCCACTTTAAATCGAAACGATTGTACGGGTTTTTGATCCAAATAGCCGCGGTGGCAGAAGCACGATCGACCATTACATTAAATTTAGTATCAAATGCATTCGTTGGACGAATGAATATTTTCATATTATATGTAAGTATATTCGTACAAGTATTTTCATATGTATGTACGTCTGTATAAATGAATGGATGGATGGCTGAATGCATGAATGAATGGATGATTTTTGTTATGACCATAGAACTGGAAAATTGTTTGCAATATTATTTACTAGACGCAGGTGCATTTTCATTACTAATAGATCGCATGTGTATCTGCTACAATTCAAAATATCAATTTCATATTCGTTTCCCAGCAAACAAGTGAACTTTTTTTCCAAAATTCCACAATGATTTTTCTTCTTATTCATCTGCTTTCTGCTCAAGGATTTCATGTTGAATTTTATATAAATGAATATAACGTATACGCATAGGTTTACTGTCATTATTATTATATCCACCAGAGTTCGAAATAGTGTACATATTTTATCCTCTGTACACACAAGTTTACATCAACGACATTGAAAAACATGACATTGAAAAATGTATGCATGCCTCACTTTGTACACAAATAAATCTTGAGTGTACAGGACTGTGCATCATACCTCAAGTGTATACATTGAAAACACTGAATTCACTTTATGTACGTATGCACATTTGCGGAGATGATAACATTGTATTTGTTTTGTAACTTCACAAAATTAATGTGTTTGTGCGCAGTAAAAGCAAACACTGAAAATATTATACATACCCACCAGTTTCAAATTAAAAAAGCATATACACGAGATGTACACGAGTACACTCATAGTTATACACAAGTAGAAAGTGTACACGATGAAAGAAAGACAAATGTCTACAGTGTATTCACAAGGTGTACATTGTACTAAAGGTGTCCTATAAATTTTGTTATACATTTCCACGACAATAAAGTCCCAATTGATGCCAATGTACCAAACAGGAAATCATGTAATTAATTGAGCAATTAATACTTAATTGCTTCATACTTTAATCCAAAATTTCCAAGCATTCTTTGTGAAGTATTTGCATTGAGAACAAAAATATTTTGTACAATATCTACATGAAATCCTTTGAAGAGGAAAACATATTACTAAATTGAAAATTATTTACCGGGCTTGAGTTCAAATCTGTGAATTCGCAAATCGCTCATTATTATTTTAAGGAATTTCATTAACTTGATTTTTTTTTATGAAGAGTGGAATATTAGAATATTTTTTATAGTCATCATGCTAGCAGAACGAGCCAATATTCATCGCCCGGGTGCTAGGCCATCTCAGTAAAGTTGTTTATTCATTTTTTTTTTTTTGAAGGGGGTACACAAGTGAAAAAGATAACTGAACAAAGAATCAAATAAAAATCTATTGATCGTTACCGCTCTATTCATAAAAACTACTGTATGTTTATTAAGTGCTAATTTTGGAGTTGTACAGAACATTTTTTAAATCTTATGCTAGAGTTAATGTCGACGTCGTCGACGGCGTCAAATGTCAAAAAAAAGTTGAATCGTATGAAATTGTATGAGAGCAGTTAATCTCAACGCGTTGCAACGCCGTAAAAGTTCAATCTATTTCAACTTTTTCGGCGTTGAAACGCCGTCAACGGCGTCGACATTAACTCTGGCATTATGAATTTTTATACAAAAATTAAACATTTTACAGAATATTGATTTAATTTTTTCCGTCTTACTGATTATTGACCAAAAAAAAAAAAATTCCGATCTGTGTAGTGTTTGTAAGCAAATGATAGAACTGTTACATTTTAATAGTTTTCGTTTGTTGGGATACCGTTATTATTTATTACTTGGCTTTGTAGTGGTGGATGATGGTGGTAGTGGTTGATGTTAATGCAGTCTTGTATTTTAATCGCATATTGGTTGCTGTAACTGTTTCCAATTTATTGATCAAGTTTTCTTTCTAAATTTGATACTAATTCAATGCACTGGCAAAAAATAATCAATCATTCTTTTCATTATTTCGAACTTTATTTGGTTGATTAAATTTTATTATACAGCAATGAATTTGGCATAAAATTTTGTGTTTTTCTTTTGTTTTGATGTAATAAAATTATCAAAAATAACCAATCATAAAAGCTTAGTAGCTTTTGAAAAAGAGTGCAACTGAAATCATTTAAGTTATTGAAGCATATTTGTTACAACAATATTATGGTTGCGGTAAATAATGAGTGATTATTGTAAAAATACCATTGTTGATTTTTTACACATATTTTTAAATGCCTTTTGTCATAGGCTAATTTCCGAAACTTAAAAATTTGGTAAATACGAAGAAGGATAGAGGGAGTAGTGTTTGTGGACATTTGATTTGAATTTTCCCACGTTTAATATATCATATTAATCTAAAGTTAACCTACAAAAAAATATCTAAAATTATACAAGAAATATAACAAAACTTTTTCACTGTTGCTTTCATTATAATATTTTTGTAAAAATTTTCTTAAACTATTGTATTCTTTTTGTTTTCAGTGTATTTGGGCACATATCCATACACTTCAGTTTTTACAGTCACACTAAGATACTTTGATTTGTCGCACATACTTTGCAACTCATTCGTATGATTATTTGTATGTACAAATATCCTGTGGTATTGGTTTTTGTCAATTACAATGTAGACTTATGAAATTCGTAGGCTCTGTTATTATTTCATTTCGTATTACAACATGTAGAGAGCGAGCCTCATCTTCATATGCCTCAATCGATCTAAGCAACGTTTCATTAGTTTTACTTTGTCTGGCTTGATTTCTTCACCTTAATATTATTTCTAAAAGTTACGAGTGCAACGAAGATGTCGTCATGTTTGTTAACATCTGCTTGTTTTCTATTATTATTATTTTTTTTTTCTAATTACAAGTTTATGTCAAATCAGTATTTTCACTACAACCATCAAATATTTAACAATGACCAAGTAAGTTGTTTTGCATGGATGTATTATTATTATTTATTACCAAATATTTGTTAATTTTTTTATTAATATTTTTGGAAGCGAATTTCTTAATATTTTTTTTTTAGCTTCCTGTTCAGCATCAGTCATATTTATATCCCCCATTTCATAGTACAGTGTATTATAGTACTTTAATCTAGGAATAAAGTAATTTTGAAGTCTAGCACATGTTTGCCCCCAGGCCAGAAATTAACGCAACCAGGTGCTACATAACAACAACGTTTGTTTCCTTGTAAAGTTCTGGATGTTGTTGTTAGTGGAAACTTTAAGAATCTTTGCCAAGTAGCTGTTTGTTTGCGGTTACGTACTAAGTTAATATATGAAGACTTTTCTTAATAATTCTCTGGCAGCAAAAGCTTATATTTAGAGAGGGATATTTTAAGGCACTATCATTTCATATCATTTAATTTCTATTTTAATTTATTTGTTATATTTTGAAGTAGTTTTAACCGAAAAATAAGGAAACATGATTTTATATCTGCCTGTAAGCATTTTATTTAACAAATGTAAGCGTTTTAACTATTTTCATTTAAAAATTTAGGAAATGCATTGGTTAAAGCTTAACGTTTATAGGCTAAATACTGCAACTCTTAAAGCGCTGACAAGCATAAAGAATACAATGAGCTGTGATGAAGGCCTTTACGAGTTGTGAATATATAATAAATGCATTATTTTTTTTTAAATATTTTAAATCACTTTAAACCAACTGCCTTTTAATAAAAATAATTAGTTCTTTATAACAAAATACCTTTGGCAAAAGTACTTTTGAATAATCAAATACCATTTGCAAAAGTAATCTTCAACAAAATACCTTTTGTAGTAGAACGTATTTTTTAACAAAGTATTTTTTGCAATAGCAATTTTTAAGAAAGCACATTTTTGCAATAGTACTTTTTAGCAAAGGACCTTTTGCAATAGTACTTTTCAACAAAGTACCTTTTGCAATAGTACTTTTCAACAAATTACCTTTTACAATAGTACTTTTCAAGTAAGTACCTTTTGCAATAGTACTTTTCAATAAAGTACCTTTTCCAAAAAAGTACTTTTTATCAAATGACCTTTTCCACAAGTACTTTTTAACAAAGTACCTTTGGCAAAAGTACTTTTCAACAAAGTACCTTTGGCAAAAGTACTTTTCAACAAAGTACCCTTTGCAATAGCATTTCAACAAAGTACCTTTTGCAATAGTACTTTTCAATAAAGTACCTTTTCCAAAAAATAATACTTTTTATGAAATGACCTTTTGCAAAAGTATTTTTCAACAAAGTACCTTTGGCAAAAGTACTTTTCAACAAAGTACCTTTTGCAATAGCTCTTCATCAAAGTACCTTTTGCAATAGTACTTTTGAAGAAAGTACCTTTACAAAGGTACTTTTCAACAAAGTACCTTTGCAAAGGTACTTTTGAACAAAGTACCTTTTCCAACAAAATGTACTTTTTAGCAAATGACCTTTTGCAAAATTACTTTTCAACAAAGTACCTTTTGCAATAGATAGTACTTTTTAACAAAGTAAGCCTTGCAAATGTCTTATTTAGGTTTTTTTAATGGTACCGTTTGAAAATTTTACTATTACAAAGCACTTTTTGAAAAAAAGTACTTTTGAAATAAACAAAATTAAACAAAAATTAAACAAAAAGTTGCTTTTTGGTCTTTTGACACAAGTTGTTGTAGGAAGGGCCGAGAAACACGTAATAAGTTTCAAAGATTTCTGCCAGAAATTACACTAGTTCTCAGGAAAGCAGTAGTTAATCTGATTTCTAAATTTTGCTAAACACCAAAATAATTTTTTAAATGTTTGCTTACATGCTTGAGAAACATATAGGTGATTTTTGCGGTTATTCAGAGAATAGCTTTAATAGTCATTTTAATAATATGAATTATAAATAGTTGCAAATATAATTTTCTGCTCTGGAAGATTACATATTGAGTGTCGCATATGTTTTTATTTTTATTTAACTTTAACAACTATTACAATTACATGTCACATAAAATCTCCTAACAGAGAATAGCACAGTGATTTGCGACTGTAGCTACAACACTGCAAACAACTCAAACTGCCAAAATGTCTTAGAGCAAGAGAAATTATTAACATAATCAACATCGAATACAAGATAAAAACTGTAATAAATAAAACCAGATAACAGATAGAGTTACAATCAATTTTAAAGAGAATTACAAACAACACAAACACAAGGTGTTGCGGCGGTGCTTTGGGCCACATCATTTCTTTACTTTCATCATGTAAACCAAATTGTAAACATATTTGAAATAAAAAATATATGTATGAACATATAATTTTATGATTTGTTGTTATTTCAGTTTTATACTGCTTCAAAGGTAGCGCCCATAATAAAAAGCTATAAAAATCTATTCACCAGGAATTACAATGCAGCCTAACAACAAAACTTAACACACTACCAAACGACATTCGCGTACACAGGAATAGCAGTATTCCTCGTATCGTGTAAGTGGCGCTTAGCCTAATAGAAAAACAAAACAAGCACACACACGAATTATTTTTCGTTGCTTCAGTTGCAAGTAGCAAACAAAAACAAACAAATAACAAACTCCTCTTTCAACACTTTTAATAAGTTGGCTACCAGCCACTTCCAAAAAATAAGACCCAAAAATACATACAAGCAACAAGCAACATCACCTTGTTTGCCGATATGTTGCTGATCTTTAACCAAAATCATTTTTAAAAGAATCAAAGAACTTCAAATGTTACACAAGTATTTAAGAGGCAGTAGCTGCTGCACTTACTAAGAGAATACGTGCTTTCATTTTTGGGGGCATGCAGCAACTTTTTGTTGAAAACATTAATGCACATTCCGTAAAACAAATAAAGTCTTTGGCGGCACAGACACAAAAGCGCCACACGATATTTATTCGGCAGCCAATGTGGCATACAAAAAATCTAAACAAATAAAGAAATAAAACTTCAGAATTCAAGTACGACAGCAGCATATCTGAAATCTAGTGGTAAATATTCAGATGCATGTGAATAAAATTTTATGCTGGCAGATAAGAATGATATGATTATGATTACTTCAGCCATTTCTCAATGTAGTTCATATTTCAATCCATTTTAACAAAAAAAATTGAAAAACGATATTTTTAAAAAGTACTTTTCTATATCTTTCAAAAAAGTGCACTCCTGAATAGCAACCATTCTTTCAAAATAGTAACGTTTGACAAATAAACTTTCATAATAAGACCTCTTACAAAAAAGCACCTTTCAAAAAAGTACCTTTCAAAATAGTGCCTTTTTTAAATGAAATTTTAACATAAATATAAAAAGATGTTTTTAGAATTTTACTTTTTGAAAAGTGTCATTAACAAATACATGTAAAAAAGTACTTTTGAAGTCGGGAAAAGGCGTCTTTTAAAAAATCATCTTATCAAACTAAGTTTTGATAAATTATGTTTTGAAAATGCACCTTTAAAAAAAATAGATTTTAAAAAAGTGCCTTTTAAAAAGGTACCTTTTAAAAAAAGAACCTTTTAGATTAGTGGCTTTTAAAAATAACTTTTGAAGGAGTACATTTTAAGAAAGTAACTTCCAAAAACCTACCTTTTCAAAAAATGCCTTTTCAAAAAATACCTTTTCAAAAAATACCTTTTCAAAAATAACTTTTCAAAAAATAACTTTTAAAAAACAAGTTTTAGAAAAGTATATTTTAAAAATTATCTTTCAAAAAGTACTTTTTAAAATAGTACTTTTAGAAATGTACATTAAAAAAATAGCTCTTAATAAAGTACCTGTTAAAAGATAAGTTTTAGAAAAGTATATTTTAAAAAAACACCTTTTAAGAGAGTGCTTTTTAAAAATATTACCTTTCAAAAAGTACATTTTAGAAAAGTACTTTTTTAAAAAGTACATTTTAAAAAAGTACTTTTTTAAAAAGTACATTTTAAATAAGTACTTTTTAACTTTTTAAAAAATACCTCTTAAAACAGTACTTTTTAAAAAGTAACTTTTTGGGAAAGTACATTTTTAAAATATATCATTAAAAATATTACCTGACAAAAATTTAAAATTATACCTTTTTGAAAAGTTCCACATAAAAAAGTAAATCGAAAAAGTATCTTTCGAAAAGTTAGCTTCCATAAAATTAGCTTTTAAGAATTATCTTGAAAAAGTACTTTTTAAAGAAATTTTTTAGCAAATATCTTCGTACAAATACAAATTTTATAAGTAAATTTCAATAGAGTTTGATTTAAAAACAGTTCCCACTAAAGTGAAACTTTTTTATAAAAAGTAGATCAAAAATATATAACGTATATTTTGAAATGTGAGATTTAGCAAATTAATTTTTTAATAATATAAAATTTGAAAAACATTACTTTTCGAACAGAAATACATTTTGCAAAACTACATGTTTAAATTAATTACTTACAAAAAATTTCCTTTGTGGTATCATAAATAGTTTAAATTATTTTAAAAAGCCCTTTTCAAAAAAAGAGTAACCTTTAAAAACATTTTTTTTTATAAATTGCTTTAAGGGAAAGTATCTCTCTAGAAAGTCAATAGCATACAAGATTTTGTCCTTTTAATATTATTTGTATATTTATTTCATGGTAACAAGCTCTTAAAAATTTAAATAACAAAAGGATATTTCGTCGGAGACCTTGAAGGCTCTCTAATGAAAAGAAAGTCCAACCAAGTTAACAATAGCAATTCTTATGCATTTATTTATAATATTTTTGTGTCAGAATTGAACAACAACAATATTTTCTTAATTCGATATAAAGTATTTCATATGAATGGCGCCTCGAACGTAACAGGTAGCACAGTGACAACATTAATCTTTAACGTTAATTAATTCAACATATTTTTTATCAGCGATGAATAATTTACAACACAAAAAAAAACACGGTCATGTGTAAACAGCGTTGCCAAATGTGCAGATTTATCTGCATTTGACAGTTTTTCTAAGCATTGAGCAGTTTTGCAGTTTTTTTTCTTTAAAAACCAGTTTTTCTGTAAATTGTGCAGATTTTGCAGTTTTTACATTTTAATTTTTTACTCTTAACTTTGTTATTTTAATTCCAATTTCTGAAACCATAATTTTACCCCATTTGCTTAATATAACAGTGGCAAGGTTTAACTATACTTTTTTATACGAGTATGTAATTACTACATACATCTTTTTGCACCCCTGACCACAAAGCAAGTTGAATTTTACCAAGGTGTATATTGCAGGTGGGAGCACGAGCTCACTAGCCTAACCTGATAAAACGTCAAAATTAGTAGTGTCGTTTAACGATTTTTGCAACTGTTAAGGTAGTTTCTACAATAAGTGTTCTATTTTTGTAGAAATGGTTGTACCTGTTAGAGAGATATGCCTTGTGTTTTTTTTTTTTTTTAGGAGTAGGACCAGCACTCAGGGGATGACCCCTATATATGCAATGCATTGCGCCGGAACTGAAAACGAGGGGATAGTATTGAGGGGACAGATTAGGAAAGACGAGAAGATAGACAGTTTTTTTTTGTAGCTATTTCAACCTTTTACTTCACCGGCTAATTTTTGCTACAGGGCCGACGAAGGTGAGTGCTGTTACTCTGCTTTTTAGTACATGATAGTGTTAGTCGCTGCCAATTATGTTCAGTGACCAGTGACTATGCCTTCATCATTGAAACAGGCTGGCAACAACTAACACAACCACGCACTAATGCTGTTTAGAAGAATTCAACACAATATTTCATGACTCAGCGCGGGCTCGAACTCACGACCCTCCGCTTCATAGTCTCGTGCTCTACTACTTCAGCCAACATTTGTTTGTATGTACATACAAACAAATTTAAATTTTTAATTATTGGTTTCAATATAAATATGAGAACGACATCGACTTGTCGAGATTCTGGAACAGGCAGTATTATATCTGAATAATAATGAACTCTTTTTGTTTATTTAAACCCTATGTATGTACCTATATATTTTTTATTAAAATGAATTGCTTTGTTATATGTAAATGTATATCATATTTAATTTGTTGTGTTATGTTTTTGTTTTAATAAAAAAATATGAAAAAAACTATATATTTTTGTGAATTTTTTATGTGCAGTTTTTTTACGTGAAAACCAGTTTTTTTTCTAAAGTTGCAGTTTTTTTTTGAAAAAGTTATGGCAACGCTGTGTGTAAATGAAAAATGCGTCAAAATACAATGTTTAACACTATTTATTTTAAAAGCTTGAACTAGAATGTTTGGAATTATTAATTAAATTAAATTGAAGTCGAAATAAAAATTTTATAAATAATTAAGTGTTCAATAAATTTGCATCAACGGTTGATTATGTTTGAAGTTGTTGTGTGCAAGAAATAAAATTTGGGATTGAGATAATTAAACTTTAGGAATTTTGTCTTCGTTTGCTTCAATCTCTTTTATTAATTGTTTAATTAAGAAAGCTCTAGCATGCTGTTTTTTTTTCTTCTCTTAGTTTTTTTAATGCATAATCCCAAAACTGGTTTCAGTGTACAGAGTGACCGATTATTTTTTCTACAAATTATTGCGCTTACAAACACTAAAGATGCCAATACGAAATAGAATACTCGTATGTATAAAATTATAAAAAATGGCACTTCAAATATTTTTATGCAATGATTTTCATTAATTTCATTTCGTCTTCGCACGGTCTTTTTGGCTCAAGTTACCTTCACTGCTTTATTGTTAAGAATTTTTTATTTATAATGAAAGAGAACACCTTAATTTGTGTAACAAATTTCTTTTCCCCTAGTAAAATCATTCCTGACAACCATGTACTCGCACATATTTATAATAATCTTATATAGAACTATGATTCCCACTTACAAATCAACTATTTTAGGTTTTTCAAAAACTCCATTGGAAAAAATCAAAGACAAATACAAATAATATGGTTTAAAATGATAGTCATCTTCCTTTTTTTTTGCAAAGAAAGAAAACTACAACTGGAAAGTAAGAAAAGTTGGGGAGCAAACATTTTATGGTCAGCTGCTGTTAAAAAAAAATAAATACTGCCTGCCACAAAAAGAGTAACTGAACTCCTTACTTGCCAATACTTACTTACTTACGGTTATTGCTTCAAATGTGTTCGTTGTTAGTGAAAAAAAAAAACTGAAGTTTCACCTGCTCATTTTTAATTTTTAGTGTTTTATTTAGCCATGATTTTACTGCCATGATTTTGTTTAGATTTTTTTCACCATTTCATAGCAGACAATTGCATGGTATGAAAAATCACAAACTACTACTGACTTCTTTCTGCTTACTACTGGTAGTAGTGCCCACTTGCAAAAGTACGAAGCAACATGATCATCATCATCATCATGATCATCGCCATAACTAGCATTCAGATAGCCAGCTATGATCATTTTCATATAGAGACGTTAAGTGCTAACTATATATTGGCTGTTGCAGGCAAATCGTATGTATTTACTTGTATTGGTCTGCCACTAACTATTTGCTACAACAAAAAAAAAAGGAAAAGAAAATAGCGAAAACACCGCAAGCTTTGGAAACTTTAAGTCTTTGGTTTCTGTTTGAGTATTTTCCCCAATCTGCTATAAAAAAATTTTGCATGTAGCGCTTCAATAAATATTTTGCTCGTTACTCCATACATTTATAATTTCATAAATATAAGTTTGCAGCTTTAATTTTTTATTAGTTTTATATTTATTTGCAGCTTCTGTTAGAAAAAGTTTCGTTTTAAAGTATATATTTTTATATGTTTTTCATACAAAATAAATCATTTTTAATTTTCTTAAAGAGAAGAATTGATGTTTAAAACCATTAACTTTTCTGCAGTCCACTTTTTAGAGAAACCTTTTTAATTATTGTCAAAATATTTTTCTTACATATTTTTTTAAAAATTATTTTCTTTCTTTCAAATACGCTTCTAAAACATACTTTTTTAACAACACGTTTTTAATGTTGTTATTTTATGTATACATTAGAGTATTTCTTTAAAAGGTACTTTTTTAATATAAATTGTTTTTTTAATTTATCTTTTGGAAAAGGTACTTTTTTTAAATGTACCAAGAAAAACGATATACTTTTTTACAATATGTTTCAAATAAATATAAAATCCTTTGAAAAATGTACATTTTATGGATCAGTGTTTAAAGGCACTGCTTGAAAGTGTACTTTCTCAGAAAGGTACGATCTGACTGAGGTACATACTTTCTTTCTCGTAGATACTTTTAAAATTTTTTATTTATTTAATTAAACCTATTCTAACAGATAGCTACTATATATACATATATGTATATATATTATTTTTTTAATTTTGTATCTTTATTTCATTTCCATTTTAGCTTAACAAAATCTTTTTTTCCATAATAACGTTACCGTTATATTTTAATGGCGATTAATAAACCAATATAAAACGTGCAACTTATTTCCAGGTAAAGCCCTCGACTTTTCCACATTTAATCTTCAAATATTTCAATACTGTACTAATATCTCAAAACACTGATTGTGAATGTTGCAACTTTTACATGGTAGTCCTTTATCAAAGCTTTTATCAAATCGAATAAATTCCCATTATTGATAATGGAAATAAAAAAAAATATTCCCAAGGTTAATTATTTTAAAATACTAGTTTGTTTAGAAGTTTTGTCACACACCACAATTAAAAATTCACTTTATTTCTCAGCCGTAGGGCAGGCAACATTTTTATAACAACCTGTCTTGTAGCACAACCATACACCATTGTAACAGAACTATTACCAGTTTATTATGTACAAACACCATTTCTAGCACAGACATACTGCAGACACTTGTGGTGAAAATGGATTTTAGTAGAATTGGGGATTTTAGTATACCTTAAATCTTCTAAACCAACCATAAAGAGTTACACAATGTTTTTGCATAACATATACTGGGTTTAGAACAATTTTCTAAACGTGAATAAAATACCGGTAATTAGTAAAGATTTAACAATAATAAAGAAAACCCAATTAAAATCGAATTAAAAAGCTTAGAAAATTGATTTTGAGCCCGATTTTTTTAAGAATTTGTACAACCTTTTCTAGATTTCCGCGAAAAGTAAGGAGAAGTCGTTCTTATATTATTTGTTTTTTTATACGAATCTCAAAACCTATGGTGACTAGATGCATGGGGTGTAATAAGAGATAAATCTATTAAGGGGCCTTATTACTATTTACAACAACATGCACACATAACAAATTGATGTAGCATTAATTTTATATTTATATAAAAGGAATGTTACACCAATTTGATATAACCACTTGAAACTTATTGTCATATATTCTTATTAAATTTTCGAGATTGGCTTTATAAATATTAAAATTCTAAAAATTTTAAAACTTGAAATGTGTTGAGCATATTGAAATAAAAGTTCGTTTACAAAATTACGAAATAGTTTTATGGATATGCATTTTAGCCAGATATGATATTTTTGTAAGCTATACTCAGTACATTGAAATTTAAAAGTTATCTACATGAGTAGATATAATTTACTTTTTATGATATTGTAAGTGGCCATTACAAGCAGTGGTTTTATTTCAATTTGTTTTCATATTTTATTCTATGTACTTAGTTGTTCTCGTTATTCGCTGCACGCAGTTTACGGGATATGATTAATTTAGAGATTTCCGTTTCACAGTTTTTGTCAGCATTTAATGATTGAGATTGATCAAAATTTAAACAAAGCAACATAAAAACCGGAATATTTAAAAATAAATTGAGTACGAAAAAATTTTAGAAAATTATTAACTATGACACCAAAATGCAAGAAATTATATAATAGTTTACAACAAATTTCAAAAAGAGGGGAAAATTAACAAGGATTTGTTTTATAACTAAGATCCAGTCTAAAGGACTGTATTATTGCCTTAAGTTGCATTTTAGGCTATTGAAATGAAAAAAAATTCATAGGCGTCGATTGCCATTTTTTCTTAAATTCTATTGAAACGTTGATCTACATCGCATATGTATTTGAGTTTAAGACCATTAAATAAAGACTGAAGCAACACGAGCTATTTTGGCTTTATGGCATGACAAGTTCCCAGAACACATACTCGTAATTTCATATTTTGCCGGGTCAATTGGCGCCAAGATCATGCGATTTAACGCCGTTATTTATTTATTTTTTTTTTTTTGCTGCGTCAAATAAGTTTAAGTAAATTGTTTCAAAATATTTTCTGTCCATTACTTCTATGCAAAATACCTACATAATTAAATATTTGTACATGTGAATGTTAAACCTTAAAAAAACGTTTAGCTACAATTTAGTGTGATTTTTTATGAATTACATTTTTTATACATACATAATAGTTATGTTTGCAAATAAACAACACCAAATACAAACTGAAAAATAAAATTATGAATGAAAACCAGTAACGTAAATTTTAAATTAAATGCAAAAAAATAACGAATAAAAAATAAATCCAAACAAGCAATTTTATGAATGAAATCGAATGAAAAGAAAAAAGACAACAAAAAATGTTAACACAGCAATTTTGAACAAACTACTACAAGAACAACAAGCAAGAGGTAAATTGATCTTGCACAGGCACACACACAACACACTAAGAAAGTCATGCTGAACCACAAAATACTTTAAGAGTTGAATCAATAACCCAGTTAACAAATATACGCAAGCAAAAGAATATAGTTAAAGATCTGAAATTTTCGTGTTGCGTCATAAGAGTGAATGAATCTGGTTACTATTCCACAGAGACCAATTAATTCAGTGTCTAGAAACAAAACGAGTAGTTATTCGTAGGTCTTTCATGTTGAGATCGATTACATCATCACACCAGAATGGTTGCCTCACCTCCTTTGAGTACGGGATCTGGGACTTTAATGGAAGCAACGGCTGCAACTCTTAGCAATTGCTGAATTAATTAATTTACTCGAAAGATCTTTCGCCCCATTGTATTGTCATAAATTTTCCAAAAGAATAGGTTTGTTCTGCTGCTTTAACTCAAAATTGTAACTTATAAAAAACTGCTTTTATATAAGATCAGCTCATTCCTACAACGAACCTTGTACCGTCAGTGCATGATATTCTATAAACCCTGTCATTAAAAGCTCAAAATCGTCAGTGTTGGTGGTCAAGCAATATCTAAATGCATTTCATTTAAAATAGAATTGTGACAATATGTGATATAAAAATTTCATAATACTTTATATAACGTTTAGGTGTTGGCTGGGTTATTTCACATACACAAGACTTACACATATATGATATTAAAGTTACACTACACACACGCACCTTAGAGAACATTGATTCTGTGTAACTATTCGCAAGCTGATCGCTATCGTCCAGCCAGCTCCCCATAATCATTAATAGACGACACTGGACAACAACATTTTAATTATACGTACGCGATTACTACGCCATAAAAAGGCAAGTGTGCACTCATATCAGCATAGGCGAGTACGAAATGTGCACTTTTTATAAAAAATATGTATGTGTATACATAGAATATGTGATACATAATAATGATGAATAATGGACACCGGTTAAGTCATAAACAAATCAGTAGACTCAACTATAAAATACCATGGAACCTGTGTGAGGTTCGGGTTAACAGGAGCATTTCATTCGAGTTCTAGTTGATAGATGCTTAGAAAGATTTATTTATGTTAAAGCAAATGCGTGCGTGCTTGTGTGTATATGTGTGTGTGTGTGCTAATGTGCTGCTGCAGCTTGTTGGCGATGCATAATACTATCTCAAGTTTATTGTAACCAGTTCTTTCGTCTGTCTATTTACTTAAAGTGCTTCAAATTGGAGGGCCTACGATTGAAAATGAAAACAACAACAACAGATAGCCAAGTCAACAAGAGTAATGAATGAATGATGATAATGAATGAACATAATCAAGTGGCAAGACGGAGTTAAAAGAAATATGTATAGATATATTTTGAATAAGTTTTAGTCAAGCTATTGCTAAAAGTTCTAACTGCTTTAACTTTAATGAACTTTTTGCTTTTTACGCTTTTTTTCTCAAAGTTACGATCTTCAGAAGTTTTTTAAATTCTATGAACTTTCTGAGCCAAATAAAGTTGGTTAGTTGCACGTGAGAAAAAGAGAAAAATTTTTACTTATAAAAATTTCACGAGAAAATTGTATACGAGAATTATTACAGTTAACACAAATTAGATTCCTTTGCTACGATTGGTTCACTTTTTTTATATCCCATTTATTACGAATTTTGTTAAATGTTTTCTATGTCAGACTTTGTGGACTTTATATTGAGGTTACCAAATTACTCTCTTGTTGAGATATTATAAATATACTATGTAAAAGCTTTTTTTTTTTGTTATCTCAACTCGTAGTGTTATATTGAGAAAAGCATGATATATATGCCAGCAGAGCAGATCAGTTGTTTTCGAAAACCGCTACACTTTCATAATCAGTACTCATGTGTATTTTTGCCTATCACAACTTGTTGATTGGCTAAGTTGAATATGACAACAGTTTTTAATTATAAAAATTGTATAATGAAATAGTACCTATACGAGAATTGTATCAATAGTAAAGTGAGGTTAAAACATATTACCTATAAATCACTGTGTTGCCGTTTGACCATTTTTTGCAATTTGCTATTTTCTGAATTTTTGTTCCATTTCCTGTTTCATAACAATATTGGCATATAAAATTCATGTTCAACAGCGAAAGATTTTTAAAAATTTCTTGAAATAAAATTACTTCTGTGTACCACAACTCAAGTTGTCCACCAGTCCGAAAACTTTGCGTTAGCAGATTTTATAAAGTTGTTCATTTAATTTTACACTAGCATACATGCATCTGCATGTCAAAGAGGTTCAAATGCTTTAATTTAATTTGTTTAATAAATCGTTAAATTGGCCCGGCCCACACGTACTACGTACTAACATAATTCGAAGTTTACTTGCACTAGTGTTGATGTGTGTCTGTTCTTTTATTGTATAATATGCCAGAGGTCTCAGCCAGTTGCTTGTTGTTTTATGATCTTGCCAGAGCTCATTGACTTTGCCTCCTACTTCTATTTTCCAACAAGGTAATTAAATTTTGAAAAATATTGCATATGAAATAACATTAAGTGAATAACCACCCTTTATTTATCAAAATCAATAATATTTGATGTATGTCAATATAAATATTCAGTTTTATGCAACAAAATAACATCTATAGGGTATCGAAAGCAGAAAATAAACCATAAGAAGAACAACAGAAACAAGTATATTTCTTTCGATTTCGATTCAAAAAACACTAAAGCGCCCACGGTCAATAACAACAAAATGCATATAAAATTTTAAGGGGAGCATGCGCACAATCAAACACACACGCAAATTTAGCAGCACAAATTTATATGCATATAGACATAAATACATACGAAGGCAAGTAGATACATGCATACATATGTACATACATATGCACATATATGTATGTATATCTATGTAAATATGTATGTATGAAACTTACAGGCCTGGCTGGTTCTTTCAGTCTTTCATTCATCCAACCATACACTCACTCAGCCAGCCATTCACTATCTATTAAACATGTATTTTTTGATTTTTTTATTTTATATTTTTATATCGAAAATAAAATTGAGGTGTATGAAGAATAAGTTTTGAAATTTTAGCCCTAGGTTAAGAAAGAAGTGGCAAAAACAACAAAAACAAAACTTAAAAAAGAAACACGATAAAGCCGGTTTAAAAAGAAAACGACAACAAACAAACGCATTATACGAAAAAAAGCACAGATTTTTCCCTTCTCTAGACTGGCTCTAGCAATATTTTGTTCTTTCTCTAGAGATAAGTAGAAAAAAATCAGTAAAACAAATTGCAATTGTCGTTATAGAACTGCATGCAGCAAGAACAACATCAATATCAGCAACAAGAACAAATGCAATAAAAAACGCTAAATTAAAGTGATCGATTATAAAAAAAAGTCAAAGTGGTCTTTTTTGCACTCCGTTTTCTCCCTTTTTATTTTATTGCTAAAAATACATGTTGCATGCAAAAGCCCAAACAACAACAACAGCAACAAAAATTGTTTAACTCAAAAGACATCCAACAACTATGAGCGTTTAACGAATTAAAAGCAAAAAGAATAAAATATCAACAAAAAACAAAAGCAAAATAATGAATGAATCGAATGACAATCATCAGATGTATAAAATAAAAACAGCAACAACAACAACAGCAATAAAATCATAAAGGTATCCACCATACAAACACACACTCACATTCAGCTCCATCATCATCCATTCATCCTCGCATATCCAATTTATTCATTCATTCATCTTCCCCACAGATCAGATATGGAAAATCAAGTTTTTTAAATGGCTAGTGAATTTCAATTAAACTAAATAAGTAATTATTTAACTGTACCTCTCTAAATATTATTAATATTTATTATAATAAATTAAATTCAAAGACTTTCATATTTTATTTTAATGAACTTATAGAAAATTTTACGCGAATTTAGAAAATACATATATGTATTATAAATTGTACGGTTGACTGGAAAATCAGAGAACAAGTTCAAACAACCAAGAGTTCACTTTAAGAATAGTTCAAATTTTCAAGAGGGAGATAGTAGTAAAAACTTAACAAGAGTTTTAAAACACTTTTAAAATATTTAGCATTTGCAAAAGCAAGAAAACATAGCAGAAATTTATTTTCTATTAATTTAACTGCAAGAATTAAAGTAATACTGTTTTTATATAAAACACAGATAATGGCACATTGCCGAAACCGGTCTGTTTTAAAACGAAAATTGACTTGATATGCCTGAAAATAAATCACAATCCAATTAAGGGCCATTATTACAACTTAAAGTTAGTTAAAAGTAAGATTTTATCAGACGCATAAAAAGCTTTCCATTATTACAAAATGGATTTAACTTGCCAGGTAGGATAAACTTACCTGTAATTTATCGCTCACCTTAGGTTAAAGTAAAATTTTGCAAGTGATAAAGTTTTTATACGTCCGATAAAATCCTACTTTTAACTAACTTTAAGTTTTAATAATGGCCCTAAGCCTCTTTGGCCAATAATTTAAGCACATCTTATTCCAAAGTAAGTTAAAGTTTTGGATACAAAAGAACACATAATAAATTAAATAAATTTTAGATTAAAAATTAATCAAATATTAGAGGATTCCAAAATTTGTTGCATTCATAATAAATCACGGCTAAAACAAATGTTTCATTTAATTTTATTACAAACGTGGTATTATTGATTAATTTGATTTGTGTAATAGCACTGAACTTTCCATGTCTGTTATGGATCCCAAAAATATCACAGAAGCAATCATTCATACATTCGCACACAGAACCGTATATACAGCGACATGCACAGCTGTGCATCCAGCATAAAAGGGACAAGTACAAGAGTACGTTTTGATTTACGTAATAAGAAGTACTTTTTTTCTTATCATAGGTATACCGCCGAAGACCATGCAGCTTTTATATTTTTTCGTTAGAAACGCGTTGTTGAGTTGTTCTTGCTGATTCATTCAGTACAGTAGTATTGTCAGGTTACAGCAGAGTTAACCGTTGAAAATTTTGTACATCCTAGGACCATTTACATGTGCAAACCAGAAAGTGTTGTAGCATGAACATGATTTTTTTTATTCTATCAAAATAAAAAAATTATTTCCCCCTTTTAAAAGCTTATTTTATATACCTATTTTAATTTTGTAGGTACAAGGTTGATTTTTAAAGTCGACCTTAATTTTTAAAGTAGATTTTTATTTTCTCAATTTAAACATGTTTTATATTAAGTACTTTTACAGTCGATTGGTGTATCCACTGTATAGGATTGCTGTATCTTTATATACGAGAACTTTTCAACCTCAAGTAGTACCAAACGATTTTATATCTTACCATCTCTTATGTAGGTATACATATACATATGTATGTACGAGTATGTATGTATGTGAATTTCTATAATTCCTATAAATGACTTCGGTTTTGTTGCTTTTGCTTTGTATCTTTTTTTATTCGTTTTCATTTCACTTCTTTCAGTTGCAAAGTATTTTCAAAATGTATTTACATGCATACATATCGGTACAAAAAATGTTGAGCGCCCTGTCCAAAAGGCTTAAATCATAAGCAATGTTTAATGTTTAGTAAAGCTTTATTTGACAAATTTGCAATACAAATTTGTCATATTAGCATACTTTATTAATTAACCGCCTTATTCATAAAAAATATTTCTGTTTTCTAAAGCAGTTATAAAACAAATTTTGTATGGAAGTCTGCTTCATAAGCCTGTTATAAATAAAATATATTTTCTTATAAGTAAAACTTTACATATGTATAATATATTTCTGTTTTAAAAAGGGTTTATAAAACAATTTTTATAGGGTAATCTGTTTCATAAAGCCTTTATAAATCAAAAATATTTTTTATGAAAAAAAAAGAACTAGGATATTTTTTTATGAATTACACCGTATATATAAAATTTTTATTAATTATGTCCTGTTAGGTCCAACATATGGCAATTTACAAAGCAACGATTTTATAAACATAACAATATGCCCTAACAATATTTATATACGAGAATTTGCTTCAAAAGTTAAATTAAAAAAAAAAATGTTTCATATGAAAATTAAATTCCATCACTTCTTCGTGATCTCTATTGAATGCTATTAACGTTTTCTATACCTACAATAAATACATATAAAATATTAATAAACCAAAATATTAATAAACTGTTTTAATATTAAAATTAACTATTTGTTCCAGCAGAAAAAAATTTTTTTTTGCTTTTTTACATTACAAAATTTTGTGGTAATTGTCGATACCTATTTTGCATTTAAATCACTTTTTTGCTTCTTTTGCAACACTTTTAATATGTTAGTTGCGGCATTTGGCAATTTCTGTGACGATACGCATATTATATGTACAAATGAATGAAAATAAAAGCGCGTTTTATCAAAATATTCGAAGAATAAAACAACAATAAAAGTGAAAAATATATTCATATTTATTCTAAAATGGAAAAAGAACAGAAAATCGTCGTCATATTGTTGCTCTCATTAAAAATTTAATTTTTCCCTTAATGTACTTTGAAATAAAACACACAATCTACATATATGAATGAAAATTTTTACTTCTCAATTTTTGCAAACTATGAACAACAATAAAATAAATTTTTATTTAAAAGTTAATCATTCAAAATCAAAAATATTACAAGCTAATAATTCTTCTACTTCGTTTTTTTCCTTAAGAAAATAACTATATTGTTAACGATTGTACCTACTTATCTCGTAGATTATAATTGCTTCAATCATATTTTTTTTATTAGAAAAATACTCCTAACAAGCTTTAGGTGAATCTGCCATTTGATGTTTTATGATGAATATCTGCAGTCCACTATTCAATTCAAATACATGAATGTGAACGAACACCTACTCTCTCAACCATAATAATTTAATGTTTATTTCTGTCTCGTCGAATTCATTTTAATTATTTCGTTTCTAATCTTATGAAAACAATGTGTTAATAAATTGAAATATGATTTAACAACACAAGAAAAGAACGAATGAAAGTAAAATGTTGTCCAAATAAACAATCCATGGATTATACTTGACATTGAATGCTTTTGCAAGCAAAGAACCGGCAACAATAAACACATAAAAACTGAAAATGAGCGGAAAAAACCTGGAATAAGACAATAAAGCAAAAGTATTATTGTGGAATCTTATACACGCTTCACAATCGTATTAAGTAATTTGTATATTTCCCCCCTACATGTTTTTCTGACAACTTTCCCTATCTCAAATATAATTAATTATAGGAACATATTACGATACGATACCATTGATAGGCCCAAAATTCGTATGTTTTACGTAATTGGGGTTTTCAGTGATGCCAATACATTTTCCATAAAATTTTTGTGCAATACAAATTATCAAATATAACAATGTTACAAGCAAATAGTAATTATAATTTCTATTGGAATTAATACAGTTGCGGTATGTTTTTACCTTATCCTTTAAATTTACAATTATCTGAATTAGGGCATTTCTAATTGCACATAAGTATATATGTATATGGATTTAAAGAAATTTTTCGAAACTGTACAAAATTTTATCAATTTTGGTCTTTTTATATTTATTTGATGCCTTTCATTTTTATATTAGCAAGTTTTCCGTTCATTACCCATGTACCTTGACCGAAATTACGGCGTTCGATAACGATCGCATGTACGCACATGTGCATATAATTAAAAACTGACCATGATCACAAAGCTCACAATCACTCAATACATATTAAGGAAATTATTTGATTATAATATTGTAATACAATAGCCATAAGAAAGTAACGAAGAATATATTCTAAATATCGAATAAATTTTTGTAATAATATGTTAAAGATTTCTTTTAGTTTAAATTTAGATTTCAATGTTAAGCCACATTGGGTAAAGGAAACCCCATAAAACATAAAACTCGAAAAAAATGTTTGAGGAATTTAAAACATCAGTGCTTGAACACATTTATTAAGTATGAAATGAAATCTTAGGATTTTCAACCCGCTTGGCTCTAACTTAACTCATAAATTGTTTAGCAAACAAATTTGTTTGCCCAAAGTAATTGATCATTATGCATACATTAAGACAACAATTATGTGATTTATTTTTTACATTTTCCTTTCATGGTTCATTAACTTTTGGCTAAGTTTTTCCCCAAAGCTTTTTTATAATTCATTTCTAAATTTATTATCAACCACATACAAGCAATTTCTTTTCGAAAAAATAAATAAATAAATACTGCTGAAGAGGAGAAAAATAAATTAATAAACATTTTTCTGACACTTGGTTAATTTCAATCAAAACACACCTACTTTTTTCACATAATCCCATACATATTGCAAACTTGTACACACACGCACACACCCATGCATTAGCCTGTGTTCACACTAACGCTTGCACACGTACAAAGAACTTAGAATGCTATCGTTTAAATTAAACAACAACAGCAAATAAACAACTTATAATTAAAAAAAAATAAAAAAATAAATAAAAAACTAACTTGCTGCATAAAAATGCATAAACTGCTGCACTGTCAGACAAAGGGCCTTTTCTACATACACACACTTGTACTCCCACAATACAGTCGAGAAAAATTATTAAGAAGAGTTCCAATTTTGGAGCACATTAAAATTTAAACATTTTCTAAATAATTGTATTTGAGATATAGTCAAAAGTAGTAACACGAGACTATGAAGCGAAGGATCCAGTTGTTGTCAGCTTATTTCAATGACGAAGGAATAGCATTAGCAGCAATTGAGCAATCATTCTTGTTTACACTTCTCGTTTAAGCACTTGCTACGTTCCAGTGCCCAAAACTATTTTCCAATTTTTTAGAAGCGCAATTCAAGGTTTGAGCCGCGACTCATCTCATGCACAAAATAATTGAACATTCAGAATATATACACATAAGCATGCCTCAAAGTGCCCATATTTATATTGAATCGACTGTTAATGCACGCACAGCGACCATCTGCAATACAATTCAATCATTTCTTATTCCATTCATAATTTCAACAGTTGTGAATAGTTTTGTTTTCCCATTTTTATTTTCAACAAACTAAAAGATACAATATAAATTACAATATGGTTACAAATGGTTGTCAGCCTAAGTAGCGAACTTTTAGACTTGTATAAAATGAAGACGAAAAAAAAGCCTAACAAAAAACAAGTCAAAGAAAGAATCACTTATAAATCATAAAATACACATGAAAAATAATGAATGATAATAAAAAAAATAAGTGAACACTCGCACTATTTATAAGAGGGAGCGTGTGTATGTTGGATGGCAGTTCGAGTTGGTAAATAAGTAATAAAAAAATGAATAATAAAATAAGAGAAAAAAATCCAACTCAAAAGTGCATTTAAAAGACCAGTAGTCAGTTCAAGCCAAACAATTCAAAAAGTTGGCACAGAAGTTGTAGCGTCGTGCTCGGCGCGGGAGCATAATCAAAATCATAATGATATAAAGAACAAATGATTTTAGTTTTGTTCCTTAAGAGAATGCAAATAAGTTGTTTTCTAGTTATTTTGCTATTTTTTTTTGTTCTTTTATATGTATTTTTGTATATTGTTATTGTTGTTTTTTTTTCATTTCATATCTTCATGTATGTATATATTTTCTAACCGATTTGAACGTTTGGACGCCGGATATAGACGACGTGACTTTTTTCGTTGAAAAGTGTATGCGACTAAACTGAAGAAATAACAGCTGAAAACCTGCGTTTTTGTTTGTGCATTTTGATTTCAAATAATTTTATTTTTATATTTAAATTTTTAGTGATTTATAATTAAAATAGAATAATTATGTAATAATTTCCATTTCAACATTAATTTATTCAAATATGTTAACAAAATTTAACACCAGGTACACGAAGTTCAAATAACAAGATGGAGATAAACACTGAAGTAAATAGCAAAAAAAAACCGATATGAAAACTTCTTGGGAGTTACATAAACCACACTCTACACTATCTCTACACTAAATCGATCGGAGGCATTAACTGTCTATATAGTACGATTCTTAACTTATTTCCATCACAGTGCATTTCATGAGTAGAAATCATACACTGAATTACGCTTCAAATTAAAAGAGTAAATATTTTGCTATGACTCGGTGATAAGTAGTTCCTGTGATACTTTAGTTTTTACATTCGCAGCGCCGGTGTACAGGTACCGACATAAATATAATAAGAACCTACAATATTAATAGTATAAATAGACCCAAAATATATGAATATGTACGTACATTCACAGATAAAAGCAAAAAATAAATAAATTGTGTATAAAGTGTTGGAACCATGGTAAGATTAAAAACATATTATGTATTGAACTTGAACTTTACAAATACATGTACCCACACACACATACATTTTTATTATACTATTTATAAATATATGTGTGTATCTTTAGCAAAACAGTTTAATAAAATATATACAGGCAATTGTTGGTTCTTTTGGTTTTTAACAAACCAAGTCTCATTGGAACCTTATTATTTTGTATTATAATTATTTGTGGACCTTATCTTATCAATTTAGTGCTTTTAGGTTTAATTTTTTTCACATTGTGTTATTTTATATTAAAACAAGTAAGAACGTTATATTCGACCGGGTCGAATCTTAAATACCCTTCGAATGTTTAGTAAATAAAAAAAGTCTATTTTGTAGGGATCACTTTGGGAGGCGCCGTGAGGGAGACATATTCCTTTGCCATAGAAGATTAAAAAGTAAATTTTTGCTGTTATTAAGTGAAAAAATATATTTTTTATAGGGTCATTTAAGGGGCAAAGGTAAAGGGAGGGTAGGGCAGAGGATGATCATACGCATCTCAGGCTTGTCATAAGCTGTAAAGCTTTAAAATTTAATTTTTACGAAATGTAGGCTTAAATTATATAATTTGTTAAATGTTTACACTATTTTTCCATGTAATATGTTACTTCAACGGCCACTAAACTGAGCGGAGCCCAAAAATGATTTTTTGTGATTTTCTGGCTTCAAGTTCAACGTTTGGACCTTCTTTTAACAAAATAAAAATAAAAAAAAACTTTAAACTTTAAGTTGTTTTTTAGATGTTGGTTTAGTTCTTCTTAGGGGAACTTTTTCCCTCTGTTCCGTTTCAGCCAACTTACGAGCTCGACCTGTGCTATCCTTCAAAATATATATATATATATATATATATATATATATATATATAAAATTTCATGGGTCTGACTCTTTTCGTTTGAACTGAATCATGATTTCCACAAACGGACGGACGAGCGGACATGGCTAGATCGTCTTAGATTTCATCACTGATCAAGAATATACTATATACTTTTGGGGGTCTTAGACGTATACTTCACTGCGTTACACACGGAATGACAAAGTGAATATACTCTCCAATTCTTTTTTGGAGGTATAAAAAAGCCCCACAATCTGTATGCATAACCCAGCAACAACTACTAGGGGGTTACTCTGTAATTCGATTCGAAAATAAAACTGTTCGAAATTGTATGTTATTAACATTGAAAGTCGAAGGCATTCTCTTTCTGTTTCAGCAGTTGTTGATATACAAATCCGCTGGCAAATTGGCCAAGCGATTGTTAACTTTTTTGCATTCAGCATTGCATATAGAAAAACATACATAGATATGTACTATATCCTTGTTATGAAAATAATTTGTGTATTAGGTATTTGTATTTGTGACTGCAGGTAATGCTGCTAATACATAATTTTTTTGCTGGGATATTCATGATAAATGATAAAAGTTTAATATAAGCAAACAAATTTACACACTAATGACAACATTGAATGACATCAAATTTTAAACAGGAATTACTCGCCAGGCTGCTCGATTCTTTTCCTACAATTATTTTTATTTGGTGCACGTCTATAGGATAAGGTTAGTTAATTTTGTATGATTGATTATCCTAATATCCAGTTGTTAGCTTAATAATTATATATCGTTAGAATAAATGCAAAAACGGCCATCATAAATTTTTTTAAGTTAAAACAACGTCGTAATATGGAAAATTTTTTAGATAGAAAAGCAATTTTTTTATATTTACAATAATTCACATCGAAAATTTCAGTAGAATCGTATTCAGGGATAGAAGAATGTTTACTCAAAGAACACTTTATAGCACTTTTAGCAAATAAGTACTCTTTATCATATTGGCGCGGACCTCAATTTATCATGGAAAGAGTAAAAAATTCCATGTATTTCTATTTCTTAGAAATATTTCATGTGTTTATACACAATTATAAAAAAAAATTCTTATCAACCGTAACGGAAAAAATTATTAGAAAAAGAACAGAGTAAAAACACGAAAACAAGTACTATTCGTTGTTGTGCCTTAAGCCCCAATATCTGAATATTGAATATGTAATTGTGTGAAGACAATAAATAACTGTAATAAAAATCAGACCCTTAAAGAAAATGTCTTTCAAATGAATCTGTTTTGTTTTGGAAAAACGTTACTTATTGAATAAATTGCAAGTTATTATTTAGCTCAAATCAAATGTTCATTCTTATTGTGTTTGGCATCGTTTTCTAGGACCCCAGTGGGCTACATAGATTCTAGTCTTCCTAGCAACCTGCTAATCTGCTGTGAATGGCATTTTTCGCCTTTAAATTCGAATTAACCCAGTAGAAAATGGGTCGCACACGCAATAAATATGATTGTTTATAAAGACTATAAAACTAAAAACTTACCCAGTGACGCTTCATGATCGGATATATCAGATATGCTGCATATTGGAGGTGGTAACTCTTTGCTGCCATCAACAGGTTCCTCTTTAATGAAAATATTTTTGGTCTGCAAAATAGAAAATAAAAGAATTCATGATACGAAACTGAAATTACCCCGTATGAAATGTACACGAAAACGTTTCCAGAGATTTTTTTTAAGGCGACTGATTAACTATTTAAATTTAAATGTTAAAAAACTATTAACATTAAAAAAATTCAAATGACCCCATATACGAAGCTTTATCAAATTTCTTTATCAAAACTTATATCCGTTTTAAGTCGTTGTTTTGTTCGGCAATTTCTACATTTTAATTCTTTTCTATTGCATGCAATTTAACTACATATCATGTTCTCATGTCAGTGAATCATTAATTAATTAATTGATGTTGTTCGCACCCTGTAAAATGCAACCAAGTTCCCACCATTAATATTCCATACGCATACGATTAGAACAATAGAGTCAAGCAAAACTTTATATTATTTTTGCTTTTATTTCTATTTCTTTTATTAAATACTTTGCATAAATATTACAACAACAAAAAATACTGGGACGTTTTTGGAATTATGTTACACTATGGAAATGGTTTAATGTGGTCGAAATAATGCTCGGCTACCTACACAACATTAGAAATGGTATTACGGCTATTGCAGAACCGCAAAGGAGTCATTGCTATTTAGTTTCTGATTCGAAGGAATTAGGAAAAGTTAGGTTTTTGTAAAAACACCATCACAAAATCAAATCAAAACAATTCGTTGATAATTCAATTCTGTTACAATCCAAACGATTAACGCATACGCCTTACGTAATACAAAGTTTGGATATGGCATAGTATGCCACTATTTAAACATATGGAATTATTATTAATTAAGATAATGGGTAGTATCCTTATATGGCTTTCAAACGTTGGTAAAGGAATACTAAATAAAAGAAAAAGCTTTAACAACAGCAACAAAAAGGTTACTCATCTTTAAAGAAAAAAAAAAAAACTACTACAAAGAAAAAACATGATGCAATTTTAAAAAAACGTTAAAATGTACACCAAAGTTATTTTGTGTAATTGAATACTTAAACCACTGTAGCCATCCGGTAACCAATACTTTTGCAGCCCAAATGAGATGACTTTTTCAAAATGTGTATACAAAATTCAAAGCAATATTTTAATTCTGAAAAGTACAACATATTGTTTCTGCGTATTGAAAATCTTGGTTTTATCCTTTTTAGTTGGGGTAACAAATTTTTATGGTTTACTGAACCACGGCTGAAGCGGTTGTTAGGTTGAATCAATCAAATGGAAGTTTATTTTTGGTAATTCAATCTTAATTAGCTGGAGTTTCTTTTTCATGTAGCTCTAAAATATCGATAGTAATAAAAATTTTAATCTGTGGTTATTACTTCCTTTAATATGCTCGTAATTAAGTCAGTTTAAAATATATGTATATGTATTTCAAGTTGTCTACATCTTAATATATTTTATACTGTTTTAAATTTGATGGAAACACATGTTTTAAATAAAAAAATCTGAAGAACTGAGTGACATACAAATCTGTATTCTATGTTTATTATTTTGCTTTCTATAACTTGTCAAATTTCTGACAGTTGAAATCTTAGCATAAACGCTTTCACTTTAAACAGTCAGATAATTCAGCCATCCGTATTATCAAATACACGCAAATGTGTAAGAATCCACAGATAAAATCTCATTAGGTGACGTAAGAAATAAAAATATTTTACAGTTGGGTGGTTTGAGAAGTTATTTGTATGTCAATTCCAATTATTGTGTGTGATAATCATTTTGTATATACTGGCAATGCATGCCAACTCGTTATTTTTATTTTTTTTATCTTGGGTCAGCACTCAGGGGATGACCCCTATATATGCAATGCATTGCGCCGGAACTGAAAACGAGGGGATAGTATTAAAGGGAACAGATTAGGAAAGATGAGAAGATAGACAGTTTTTTTTTTCGTAGCTATTTCAACCTTTTACTTCGCCGGCTAATTTTTGCTACAAGGCCGACGCAGGTGGGTGCTGTTAATCTGCTTTTAATACATGATAGTGTCAGTCGCTGCCAATTATGTTCACTGACCAGTTCAATGCCTTCATCATTGAAACAGACTGACAACAACTAACACAACCACGCACTAATGCTGATCAGAAGAATTCAACACAATATTTCATGACAGAATGCGGGGTTGAACTCAGGACCCTCCGCTTCATAGTCTCGTGTTCTACTACTTCAGCCAACAGCACCCACTTGGGTCAAAATCCCTCGAAAAAAGCTGGGCTTTCCAAGTACTTTTATGTCATACCTCCATTATCGATGGTTGCATTTTCATAATTTGTAGCATATTGGAAAGATAAATGGTTGTGAAAAATGTTACATAGCAAGACCATCATACATTGCATAAGCTGGATCGAGTATGCTAAAACCACAGTCTATATTTAAAGTAATATATCTACACACACTCGAATCGATTTTAGAATTTCAATACACTAGCTTTCAACCAATCGAACAATTATATTGCGGTGAGTTTATTATTGCAAATACTCACATATGTACTTACGTCTGCCTGTATATCTGTATAATACTTTATACGGAATAGTACTTGCTTAAGAATTGTACGTGTGATATACTATTTGTTGTTTATTGAATTGATAATTATGATATTTGTGAAACATTCATTTGACTATTTTGACCTCCATTATCATTCTAAGTGACAACATCGTTAGTACACACCATCTTTTGTACACACACATTTCAAATACTACATGCACAACAATTTCTATGCTCCGGCTAATACAGCTACACACAGTCACACAAACACTCTCGCACAGAAAAAGTCCATCCATTCATTCATTCATCCATTTATTTATTTTTATATGTATGTGCATATATTTTTTTGAGTCAAAGTTACAATTGAATTTAAGTCCCCACAAGTAATAAAAGTCATGAATGTCATATTTGCTCTGTATTTATTAAAATGAATTTAGATGAAAACATACAAGAATAACAACAACAAAAAAGCACAAGTGAGAATGTAGATGAGACTTTATAGTCAGCCCCACACAATATCGGGTTGTCGAACACTGAAGAAGAAGAGGATATTCAGCTCAATTCATATTTATAAGTACGTTTGCGGCTACTGTTTGTACGTTTCGATATTTAAAAACGAAACAGTTGTGTTAAAAATATTAGTAACGAGTTTTTTATGTTCATGTAAATAGTTTCCACACATGGAGAATTCAGGCTGTCAGATTTCTTCATATTTTTTATACCCTCCAAAAAAGAATTGGAAAGTACTATATAGTCACTTTGTCATTCCATGTGTAACGCGGCGAAATTTCCCTTTGAGACCCCATTGAATATATATATATATATATATATATATATATATGTATATATATATATATATATATATATGTACATATATGTATATATATATATATATATATATATATATATATGTACATATATATATATATATATATATGTATATATATATATATATATATATATGTATATATATATACATATATACATATATATATATATATATATATATATATATATATATATATGTATATATACATATATACATATATATATATACATATATATATACATATATATATATATATATATATATATATATATATATATATGTATATATATTCTTGATCAGTGATGAAATCTAAGACGATCTAGCCATGTCCGCCCGTCCATCCGTCTGTGGAAACCACGATTCAGTCCAAACGAAAATTGCCAGACGATTGAAATTTGCTATAAATACTTTTTGAAGCACATGTCAAGTTTGTAAATGGGCTGAATCGCGCCAGAGGGAAAAAAGTTCCCCTAAGAAGTACTAAACTAACCTCTAAAAAAACAGCATAATTTTTACAGTTTTGATTTACAATTTTGTCAAGCAAAGCGTTGAACTTGCAACTAGAAAATCAGACAAATCCATTTTTGAGCCCCGCACCCGCGTTGAGGTAACATATTACATGGAAAAATAGTGTGAATATTTAACAAATTGTATAATTTAAGCCTACATTCCTTAAAAATTAAATTTTAAAGCTTTTATGACAAATCTGAGATGCTCTCTGATCTTCCTCTGCCCTACCCTCTTCAAACATTTGACCCCTAAATGACCCTATAAAATTTTTTTTACACTTAATAAGTGACTTTTATAAGTGAGCTCAAAAAGTGACTTTCGTGTTTCTGCCCCACGGTCTTGCAGATTTGAGCTTAAGCTCAAATAAATTCGAATAATAAGAATTATACATTCATATTTATGTTTTTTGGGGTAAAATTTCCATAGGGTTGGAAAAACACGCCCTATGAAATCTTCTTATGATGAAATCTGATTGTGTGGATTTTAAAACATACTAAGAATTTTGAAATATTGGCTATAGTACAGTTACCTAATAGTTTTGGCATAAATAAGCTGTTGATCTAGTTGGCGAATATAATGTTAATTAGTTATTTCATAAATTTACTAAATCGTATTATGAGGAATGGTAGATGGGTCCTTCCTGATGCATTACCATCGTATTTTTCCCATATTCTTGCACAAAAATATCTAAAAGAAATATTCGTATTGCTGTACATTTTTAACCACATCTATCTTTGTTCCTTGTGCTTTCGTTCGTCTCTCTCAGCTTCTTTGTTTGTTAGTTTTTCTTGGATTTTTCTATGGCAGTCGAGTAGCATTTTTGCCTCCTCTTGTTTTTATTGTTATTTTATGAAGATCATTTATTTAATTGGGTAAAAGTGTATCATAGAATTGTTTATAAATAGTTTGAAAATATTTACATACAAAAATATTTTTTAAAGTATTCATTCGTTTAACAATTCGAATGCATTGAACGTACTCTTCATACGTAATGCTAAATTTTCTGTAGAATTGTACATCTACAATAATGCGATTAACACGTTGTACGGGTATTGATCGTTGGAGTATCTTTTGGTATGCATTGCGCTCACTCTCTTCTCAAGAGCATGAATGTGTGATAATAATTGTCAGATATAAATCATAATTTTAAGACATTTTAACGACAACATTAGTTTTTTATCATTTGACTTGATTCCTTTTTTTTTCTCTTCTTCTTTATTTGATTCTTGAAAAATGACAATAATTCGTTGCAAATGAATAATTAAATAGAAATACTTAAAACGGTTTTGGAATATTTAATTGCTTTAAGATTGATTTCTTAGAATATAGGAGTTTATGGACCACATTTATTGTGTGTGTATGTAGTATGTACATACATATATGCAAAGGATTCCTTCCATTTCTTAATTTTGAGAAAACGTTTTGATACAAAAAAATTACTTATTAAGCTTCGTAATATGTATTTTCAAAGACAATTCTTATAGGTACATATACATACATATGTATGTATGTACGAGTATGTAAATTGTTTGTATATATGTACGTATTATTTTATATTCGCATAACTAAAACTGACTTTAAGTTTTGTTTCCAAATGAATTACCAGTATGATTATTTAAAGGAAATTTCAATAATTATTAGTTTTTAGTGAATACCTTAATCATCTTTCCAAGAAGGCATGGAACATCAATCTTCCGATTTGTTACAAATTTCAGATATATAATTGTACAAGAACTTCATAAAATTTTTTTTCAAAAATCCTTGCTCAATCGATTTTAAGGATAAGGTTTACTTTTCAGCTCATAGAAAGCCGTGTGGAGAAATGTCGTGAGAGATAACATTGTGAAAAATCCTACATCTATTTATATATGTGAAGATAAATTTAAATTTCTATTAGCAGAGACACAAACCGAAAAATGTACCAAACCTATTTAACAGAGCTCTGTTAACCACTTAACATATGGAGTAAAATTTTATTAACAACATTTGGAAGCAAAATTCTAGAAACTGGAACCCAGGTCTGCCCAAACTAGTGAATATAAATTATGGCCCAAGAAGTACTTAATATATGGAAAAATGGGGACAGGTACACATATGCAACTAAATAGAAATGGTGGCCCAGGGAGCCCTTTATATTGCAAAAAAAGATTATATATTAACAGAGCTCTGTTAACTGCAGAATATGTTTGGTACAACTTTCGGTTTGTGTCTTCGCTAATATAAATTTAAGTATATATTCACACAAATCAAAAATTTTTACAAATATTATTAATGTCATTGCGATGCCTGTCGCCACATTTGCTAATTGTCATAGATAGAAACGAACAGTCAGTCAGTCAGTAAGACAGTCAAAATATAAATAAACAAAAATAGATATTTTATATATTATTTTTAACACTTTTGTCAATAATATGGAAATGCAATGAATGCATACGAGGAACGTGACAAAAATGCATAAAAGTCGACAACAGCAACAATAGAAACAGAAACAAAATAGGAATTAAAATTTTAAATAAGCTTAAAAAAAAGAAATCTTGACTACTAAGGTAACACCACTTACCTCAATTAAGTTGGATAAAAATGTGACTTTGCGATTCTTTTTCAAACGCATTGTTGACGAAGCCGTACCCGTTAAAGATGATGATGATGATGATGACGTGGATGACGAAGAAGCTGAAGAATTATTTAAATTATCACAATTATTTGTAGTTGATAAAGACGACGAAGATGAGCTTTTGTTAAATAAATAATTTGAAGGGAAGCTTAGTATGTCATTTAAGTGTGCCGTTGTGGGCAGATGCTGGTGATGATGGGCTTTATCATAGAACGAAGCCGTAGATGTTGAGGTGGGCAACATAAATTTATTAGGTGGTAATTCGGTTTTACAAATCGCTAGTTCCATATTGCGTTACATCTGTAAATGAAAGAAAAGGGAAGATTTTGAACTGTACGTATATTCTATGGTGTGTAGATTAAAAAAAACAATAGCTTTTATAAATTATAAAGTGCTGTTGGCATTTCCCGGACATATCTTGTATATCATGCCCTCCAAGCCTGGCAATATTTGCCAGAGACAGATTTTTAAATAAAAAAGAATTAAGTTTTTCTTAAAAGTTTGATACAAATGTAATCCAAAGCTGAGCACACATT
The DNA here is from genome assembly GCA_951800035.1 of Linnaemya tessellans. Lineage (NCBI taxonomy): Eukaryota > Metazoa > Arthropoda > Insecta > Diptera > Tachinidae > Linnaemya > Linnaemya tessellans. The sequence continues at coordinate 139,740,041 of OX637532.1, forward strand.
TAAAAGTGTACTATAAAGATAGATATGCTTTTTTAGACAGAATTTCTATTGAAATTGTAATGATTTTCTATTATCCGCGGTTCCCGGTATCAGCTACGTGCCATTCAACACACATTCATAAACCAAATTTAGCCTAGGATAACGGAGAAGCATTTCAATTTCAAAAAGAAACTTCTGGCCTTAGCGAATAATAGGCTTGAAACACCCAGAAGGGAAATGGGAAAAGGAACTATTTTCAGATGAATTAACTTCTTCCTAATCCGCAAAATATTCTCATATAACATTTTTTGGGGTTTTGTAATCTTTTTATGATTTGAATATAATCGATTCATAAATTGTTTATTTTAAATAATTATGTGTATGCATTGTGCGATTTTATTGCTGCAACAGATCAAGAGCCTAAAGCAAAAAATAAATACTAAAACTGTATCGTTTTTGTACAATTACACCTACTCACTTCATATAAAACTGAAATAAGATTTATTATGAAAGAGTACAACAGATTGTCTTTATAATTTTTTGAATTTAAAACAAAAAAGATATTTCGCCGCTACTATTTTTATATACAAATTCATTCATAAAAACTTATTTTCATTCGACTTTTGTGATGATGCTTTTTATATTTCCGAAAAATACTAAATTGGCGTTTAAACTTTAAAAACAAATATGTATTCAAAATTACTCTTCAGACAAATTTAAAAATACACTCTTTCATTCATGCCTTTTTAAATGCACGTGCATACAAGCCGTAAATGTTTGTACATCCAACCACAGGTAAATAGTGGAACAATTGTCTATTTTGTTAGTATAATTCTTTTTTTTTTTTTTTTTTGTGAGCGTAAGTAAATAAATATTTGTTGACTTCAAAAGTTACCGGGGAATGCACAATTTTTAGTTTGTCTTTTGTATTCTTTTTATGACTTTTTATACTATTTTATTTCGTTTCATTTTAATCTTTTGCCGCTCTATATCGTATCATTATTGTCATAAAAAATAATAATAAAGATGATCGCGGCCATCATGCTCATGTGTCTTATTGGGATTCATATTCCAAAACTACGTGTACTTTTTTCTGGGTGTAAAAACACTTAATGTGTTTTTCTGAATGAATAAATTGTTTGATAATCATATGTGGTATGTATTTTGTAAAAGGCAACATTATAAAATTATGTCAATGCTTAGCGTTACATCTTACAAAATAAGGTGCTTAAATTAAATTAATCAATTAAAAATTGATATAACAAAAAATTAATTTTATTTCTTTACGTCAATTTTTTTTAATTTTTTTATAAGGATATATGCAATTCTGCAGCAGATTTTATTTTATGATCATGTTCCGACAGTAAGAACATCTGATTGTCTTTTCTTGCAAATTGAAAATGTGACTGCAATAATTTTTAATTATAAGATACAAATAAATAAATAAATAAAACTGGGAAATGTGTATATTCAATATATTACTTTTTGTATGAAAATATTTCTCCGACACCACCAAAGAATTTTCATCTGTTGATTTCTCTGTTTAGCAATTGTATAGTCGGACTGCTCTAATATTGTAGCCATCTTTTTATTCCGAAACTGAGCAATGATGAGATGGGAAAAATATTTATTCAATTACCCGGCACAAATTATTCTTGCTTTTAGCAGATCAAAATATAATGGTTACATCTTGCAAATGTATTTCCGTTTTGAAGAGAATTAACCAGGAGGGTTACTGCGTAACTCGATTCGATAGGAATTACTTTCGAATCATAATGTTAATAGCATAAAAATTCAAACATTTTTCTTTTCGAATCGAATTACACAGTAAACCCCCAGGTATTATTGTACACACTTTCAAATGTAAATTATTATGGGAAAACAAAGACCAATAAATAAATATTTAATAAATAAAAATTTGATCTTCAGCCATATTTATTCATATTCTTTATTCTTTATTTTTTATATATGTATCAACGCCAATTCTGAACGAATTTGCATATAAATGTAAAACGATATTTTAAAACATCAACAAATAAGAGTCATACAGCGTATTCGCAATAAATAAAGTAGACTTGATCAACACTTTAAAATAAATTTTCTATGAAATTTTTACTTTAAAGCACACTTGAAGTACACATTAATTTTTGTGAATACAGCAGACAGTCATTAAGCAGTAGAAAGCATATATCGATGGTCACAAGTGGATGGTCCCCAACTCGCATTTTCACGAAATTGAATGTATTGGAATCACTTCCAATACATTTCACACACCTGGTCATAAAATATTTAGTGCAAAAGTATGAAATATAACGAATTTTCAAACAAAGCATAATGTCAGTTTCTAAACGGTCCGCCATTTTAACTAGTGCTTATTTCGTGAATGGTAACACTTAGCTCATGTCTGATTTGACAGATAATTAGTTTTATCCTTCCACTGAACGAATATGGTTGTGTATACGCTTGAACAAAGCTGGGAAAGTGGGCCTGCGATCGACTTACAGAAGATGCCGATTTTGCCAAAAAAAAATCATCTTTTCAGCTCATTTTGAATTTGGCGGGTATGTAAACAAGCAAAATTGTCGCATTTGGGGCACAGAAAACCCGCATGCATACATTGAAAGGCCGACGCAGCCAAAACGACTGTTTGGTGCGGATTTTGGTCCAGAGGCACAATTGGGCCATTTTTCTTCGAAAATGAGCAAGGAGTGGCCGTTACAGTCTATGGCGATCGTTATCGGGCCATGTTGAACGAATTTTTGTTCACAAAAATTGAAGAGGAGGATATTGGCAACATTTGGTTTCAACAGGATGGCGCTACGCGCCACACAGCCGAAGCTACACTCGATGTTTTGCGCCCTGTTTTTGAAGATCGCATTATCAGCCGCAGAGCTGATGTCGTTTTGCCACCTCGGAGCAGCGATTTGAAGCCGTTGGACTATTATTTGTGGGGTGCCGTCAAAGATAAGTGTTACGCCGACAAGCCAGAGACAATTGACGCTTTGAAGGACAATATTCGTGAAGCCATTGGTGAAATACAGCTGCACACAATCGATAATGTGCTTAAAAATTGGACCGATCGTGTAGGCTACTGCATGGACAGCCGAGGCAGCCATTTGAATGGAATTATTAAACGGAGGGTTAACAACATAATAATTCAGTTCCACATACGAGAAGTTTTCTTTTCTTTTTTTTACTTGGACCGGTATTCAGGCGATGATCGTAGAAATTCATTACAGATTCACAGAGGAAGAAAAGTGTAGCTGAATAAAAGCCTTAAGATATTTGAAATATTTTCCATATGTATTACTCATCCACCGTGTTTTATTACTGTTTTTTGTTTTTTAATTTCTTTTAAAAATTAAATGTTATCACATTTTTATTTAAAGTTCTAAATAAATTCAAAGTAAATATTTATGATTGTGGTGTAGATTATGAATATCGTTGTATGTATGTGGTGTAAAGAGAATATTTTTTTTATAATTATTTATTTTTACTGCACTAGTGGGTGTTTATCAACCAGTTTATGAGTTCATAAGTATCTACAATGCTTTTATTATATTTTTTAGTTTATTATGTTGTTACTTATTGTACAAGCACAAGTACATAATGCTAATACTAGTGAATGTCTATAAGTGTATTTACGCGTTTGTATTATGTTTTTGCAAGCGTGGGCTATTCATTCAGTAAAAATATTTTTGTGATAAAAAGCAAGAATATCTTTTACATAAAATAAGAAATAATTTTATTTTCGATTTTGTAATAATAAAAAGTATGCAAACTGTATTATTATGGGAAAGTGATCAAGAAGAGATAATTATTAAAAATAATAATAAGCTCTTGGTAAGCAAACTTTTGTCTTCTTTTATATGCAATAATAAAAATTATGAAAATAAATTTTCATTCATATCAATTAATAAATACTACATCAAAATTATTAGTTTTAATTTATCAAAACTCAAAATCAATCCTGATTAATAGTTTTCACATCAAATTTTCAAAAAGTATTTCTTTGACACTTAGGAAATCACCGAACGATGTGATAACAAACATTTTAGACTTCAAACCCAATTAACGATAGATTGATGGGAAACATGTGCTTACCAACCATAAATAGCGTTGTAATCTTATGAAAAAATCAAAAATGGTGTTATTTAAATGGAAGGTTAAAATCAATTAAAATCCGAATATATGTATGCCCTCAAACCATTCATTAGCAAATTGATTTATTTATCTATGGAAAATATTCGATTATATGTACATTTTAAGAAATTTTTAATTTAAAATTTTACAAAATATATGGATATACTCGTATGTGCAGCATATAAAATATATGGAATTGGTACAAATAGATTTATAAAGATTTTTATTTCTTTCAACATTTTTTTAGTCTTACAAAAATAATTCAACATGATGTAATTATTATTAAAAAATCTTGAAGGTACTCATTGCTCGTACTCTCACTCATTAATATTCATTCTATTAAATAAAAATTATTATATTACAATCGTTTTATATTGAACTGTTTATCATTGTAATAGAACAATATTCACGCATGCCGTCAATCAGTCATTCACTCGTACATTCGCTTGTTCGTTCATTTCTCAAGCACACAATCAGTCAAACGTAACGTCAAGAAACATTTTTACGAGGTCAGAATCTTTGAAGAATATGTTGATTAAATCATTTAGCGTTTTAAATTAAAATTTATACATTTAACAAAATCAAATAATTTCTTGATTGGATAAGCGAAATATAATATAAGAATCCAAGTTCTAGACTAGCAATAAATTTAATCTAACGATAAAACAATTTGTATGAGAAAACTATGAAAGCAAAGATTAACATAAAAATATAAGAATTGAAAACAGTGGGATCTATCTGGTAACATACACATTCACATGTATATTCATAAATTATGAACAAAAACTAAAAAATACACCACATATTTCTTCAGTTTGGAAGTCTTTTACAAAAAGATAATTAGAAAATTTTGATAATCGGCTTAAGCATTGAAATTAATCCAGAAGTTGTGTAAACACACAATATCAATTGCGAAATTGTGTTTGTATAATTGATTTAAACTTGACTTTACAAGTTGTGAACATTTCCAATTGAAGTTTTGCAGTGAAATGATGCAAAGTTTAACCAATAAAAAACGAAGATGGAAAGAAAGATAAAATTAATGCAAATCAAAAATCGCAAGCTTTTCCCTTCCCCTCCGTATTTAAATGAACCCCTGAATTCATTAAAGACTGAATTCAATTTGATTTAAAAAATGACAAAAAATATATACATATATCTTCTTTGAATCTATAGTTCGATTACGTAAGATACACTATTCTAGTACCCGTAGCTTTACTTTCAGACAGAAGACAAAACTGGTAAATGTTACCGAATAGACACAATTTAATTTGATATTTCTTTTTCTTACGTCAAATTTCTATAATAGAATTCTGCATTCATTACCAGAGTGCAGATACAAAAAAAAACAAATAAAAATACATACAAAGAAAGAGTCAAAATTTAATGCAAACAACGGTTATAAATATATAAATATTTTTAGAGATTCGTTATTTCAGTTTTTGTTCCGTATAACACTCGCATAAAATAAAATTTGGAATCAATTATCAAATTGTATGTATAATTGTGTTTATACAAAAGAAAACAGTGAATGCTATTGAACAACAAATCAATTGAATTTTTATTACTTAATTTACAGAGTGTGAAGTTAAATTTCCAAACACACAGCTGTGTTAGCGTTCTAACATGCAAATAAGCCAAGGGGAAGATAGGATAATTGCCCCTAGTTGCATTATTGAGCAGCTTATGTGAATAGAAACGCTAGTTTGGGCAGAACTGGCTCCAGCTCCTAGATTTTGGCTTCCAAATGAACTTAATCAAATTTTATGTGGTTAACAGAGGTCAGTTAACTGCACAATATGTTTGGTACAACTTTCGGTTTGCGTCTTCGCTAATATAAATTTATATTTATCTTCACACACATAAACTGCTACTGTTATTATGATTGCCTAAACCTTGCGACGATAAGATTTTTATTGAATTAGTCTTTTTTCAGTGATATGGAAAACCAACTTTAAATTAATTAATAAATTAATAACAAAATTACAGTGAAACTTTGATATAACGAGTTCCAAGACAAAGCCTTGATATAACAAAATTTGGAAAAATACGAAAAAAAAATTCGTTATATGTAACTATAGTTTTGCACACACATTAAAAATTCATTCTTTTGGTAACGGGACTTTGCCATTTAGGATTTATTCTAATTTCATTATATTGAAACATTTGAAGGAATATTTCGCTATATACAGGCTTTTTTTGCTTAGACTTTGTTCGTTATAGATATTATTGTATGAAACACTTTGCAATAAAGAGATTTTCTCAAGGAACTCAATAAAACATACATTATACTAACTTTTTCGTTATATCGAACTTTCACTGTATTTACAGCTTTAAGTTTAATTTGTTTTTATGTTTTAAAGATAACTTCTAGCCCAAGATAAGATAGCAAATCTACACAAACCTAATAAAAATACTTGTATTCTGCAAAAAAATGAAATCAAAAACAAGAATATAACAACAATGAATTAACATAATAGAATAGCTGCTACTTTGAATAAAAAATTCATGTATAAATCTTAATAAACCTAAATTTTCATATAAATATCTATTTAGTTTTCAGTCTTTTCGTCTCGCATGTAAATCTATTTATCTGTTTTATTATTACTATTTTTTTCATTCGTAACAACCACAAAAATATGTCAGTAATTTATCATTTAAATCACATTTTGTGCTATTTTTTCACTTGCCACTTGCTGCCGTTGTTGCAGTTATTTACTTGCGGGCCAGTTTGTTGTAAATTGAAATCAAGGTTATTTTGATTGCAATCTCGTAAAGGTTTTCAAACTACAACTACAATAACAGTATAAATCTGCATTAACAACATATTGAGTAGTTTAAATAACCATCCATTCATCCATTACCAGAAGCAGATAAATAATGATTTGGGAGCATGATTTTTTGTAAGTATGGGAAAGAGTGTTAAAGCAAAATCAGTACGTGGTGTTTCAAGTGATGCACAACAAAACTTATCAAAATATATATACATATATATATATATATATATATATATATATATATATGTGTGTGTGTATATATATATATATATATACATATATACATTTTTTGTATCACAACTAAATTTAAAATAAAAAATTTTATTTAGAAAAAACTATCATTTTATCCAGACCAAATTTATTTATTTTGTATTTATTTTCTGTATTGTGTTTCGTTACTTTTGGATTTTGTTGTTTTATCACCGGAAGTTGTTTTGGTCTACATACTCGCTTTGCATACTCGCATATTAATACGTGCATACTTATTCACATATATGTATGTTTATGCAACACCATCTCAAATTCATTGTTTTATTAAAATTTTGTTTTTAAAAAGTGCAGCAACAATAAGTATTACTTTAATATAGATATAATGCTGGCTGCAGATGAATAGTACAACAATTTTTAAGCAGAATAAAGATTTTTTTAATCCTCTTTAAAAGCTTAGGGGGTAAGATAAATGTGCACAAAAAAACGTCAATTGCAATTTTATCAATTGGAATACTGTAGCACAATTTGGATTCAAATTTAAGTAATATTACAAGTTTTGTTTATAATAAAGGGGAATAAATAATATAACGAAATCAACAACAATACCAGATATAAACAGTTAATCAGGATGATGCTGGTTTATTTAAAAAAATTGTTTTCAAAAGGAAAACGTAAAACCATAGTCAACGGCATGGAAAATGTAGCAGAAAAAATAAATTTTTCGTATTATTTATTTTGATATTATTCGAATTCCAAAATTATTTCAGATATAAGATTGTCTGGGCCACTATTTTTATTTAGTGGCATATTTATACACATCCCCATTTTTCCATAATGACCACTGATCTTCTCAAGCCAATTTTTGATATAATTGATATTATTCGAATTCCAAAATTATGACTTTTTCTGCAATATGAAGGGCTCTCTGAACCACCATTTGTGTATAGTGGCATATACATAGCCATCCCTATTTTTCCATAATGACCACTGATCCTCTCAAGCCAATTTTTTAAACAATTTTTTAAAAAACGATATTATTCGAATTCCAAAATTATGACTTTTTCTGCAATATATAGGGCTCCTTCAGCCACCATTTGTGTATAGTGGCATATATGTAGCTATCCCCATTTTTTTCATAATGACACCCTGATCCTCTCAAGCCAATTTTTTTAAATTGATATTATTCGAATTCCAAAATTATTTCAGATATAATACTTGTTTTGCTCCCTGAGCCACCATTTGTGTATAGTGGCCTATGTGTACCCATCCCCATTTTTCCATAATGACCGAAAACCTCTTCAAGGAAATATTTTTTTTTCAAGTGAATGTTTTTACAATATTTTATATTTTCATAATTTCTAGTCTAATCACTAGTTTGGAGAGAACTGACTACAGTTCCAAGATTTCGGTTGCCAAAAGTACTTAATAAAATTTTACTCCAAAACTTAATTGGTTAACAGAGCTCTGTTAACTGCAGAATATATGTGGTACAACTTTCTGTTTGCGTTTTCGCTAATATAAATTTAAATTTGCCTTCACACACATAAATAAACATATGTATACATAATATAAAAATTACATAAAAATAATTTAGAGCGAAGTTTACTTTAGAACGAAGAGTATTTTTTATTTCAGTGCTAATCGAAAAGTTGATGTAGAAAAATTACCCCATAATGCATCACTGTTCATACACACACATGTACGTGGAAACAACCAAAATAAAAATTTTTGAGTTTGTACGATATTGTTATAACAACAACAACAAACCTAGCGACATATAAAATCTTCAAAATGTTGAAATTGCTAAATTATGTGTCTGTCTGGTTGTCTGAAAACTTATCTATTAAAGAACATTTAAGATAAAAAAAGATAAATAAACATGTGTCACTAGGAACAACAAATTAAAAGTAAAGAAAAAACATGTTACTCGTATCAATAAATAATAATTAGTACACTGAAATTATTGCATTTTCAAAAGAGCACACATACACACACTTATTAAATATTGTGTTACTTGTGATTTCTTTTTTTTGTTTTGTTTTTTTTTTCTTTCTCATAATTTGTGTGTGCTTCGTATGACCCATAAGGTTGCATGTTTCAAGAAGTGTCTGTTGAACACATGACCCCACACGATACAACCTATACAACAACTTGTTATACTATCTATGATATGAGTATCATTTGAACGAGCAACTGCAGACCATTTCAATCTGTTCTTAGTCCGCCAAGTGGAATGAGTTTGCTAAAAATAAGGGTTGAAGAAATGTGATCATTTTAGTTTTTAAATTGTATGTGTGTGTGTGTGTGTGTGTATGTGAGACACATTCATTCTTGTACATATAAATAATGTATATTTTGAGTTGGTATTTGTTGACGTAACGGTACATGGGGTATTGGATATGATCAAATGCCAAGATTATCCCAATATTTGATTTCCACTTGGTACTTTTTGGTTAATTTTTGTTTTCGTTTTTTGGTTATAATGTGACATACATGCATATAACATGTACACAATCCAACGTCGTGCATTTTGGGATGTTAAACCGATAAACCATTCGTTAGTCTTTTATTCAATTACAGTAAAAATTCGATAATCCGGACTCCTCTAATACGGAATATTCGGTAATCCGGACAGAATTTTGCAGCTCATTGCCTATTCTATAATCAGGATTGATTGCAACTCTATACTCCGAATTGAATAACACCCGTTTTTATTTATATTTTTTTTATTCAAATCACAACATGCTTTGAAAAATACAGTTAAATAGTGTGATATGTTAGCACATGCGGTTTTAGTTTAGTATTGATGCAAGATGCCTTCAGTGAAGAGAGCACACAGGACTTTATCTATTTTAGATAAAGTAAAAATTGTTGAAGAACTTAGTAAAGGTATGAGTGGAAGGATGTTGGCCTTAATAAATACATACATGCGTAGTAATCCGAATAATTCGCTAATACGGATAATTCGCTAACCCGGATTGGGGTCTGCAATCAATTATCCAGATTATTGAATTTTTACTGTAATAAGAAATAAGTTTGGTTTCTTGAGAAACAACGTAACTTGAGTATATACATATGTAGTAAGAATTTTAACGAACATTTATATTGCTATATTAAATTGAATTAAGATTCATAGGCTAATTATTCGAAATTTGTTTTTAAATCTCAGAAAGACATGATAAATATTCCAAGGCACAAAGGAAGGTCAACATCAGTTTTATTCAACTTACACAGCAGAGCAGAACAGCTGTTTTCGTAAGACGCAACCCTTTCATCATCAGTGCTCATGTGTATGGTGTTTGTCACCACTTATTAGGTGGCTTAGTTGAATTTGATAACAGTTCCTATTTACACAAATTGTATTGTGAAAAAGATTACGAGAACTGTATCAACCTGATGTTAACATGTTATTGTTATAATACCCGTGTTACCGTTTGATTATTTTTCTTCATGTCCCATTTTTCTGAATTTTTTGTTCCATCATACCTAAGTCAAACTTATTTGGTTTGAATTTTATACTTAAGTACATGTGAACGTTTTTCCAATATTTTTTTGAGTATATAATTTTTTAGTTTTCAACGGTAAATCGCTATATTTTCAACACTGTTCCATAAGTGTAAACATATTCCGAATATCATGTAACCAATAGAAAACAATTAATTTAAACGTATACATAATCTAATAACGACGAGTGAACTATTTTATTCAAGAGATTCTACTTCAATGAATGTATGGACGAACAAGTTGCGGTTACGAAAACACGAATAAAGAATAATGTTAAAAAGTTTCAGTACAGGTGGAAGATTGCGTTCATTTTGTGTCCGATCTATTCGTTTTATGCTGTCGTCCAGTATACAAAACTATATATTAAATGTCGCCGGTGTTAAGCCACAAACGTTTTTAAAATCAGGACAACTTTCAATTGTAACAGGAAATTATTTTAGTGAAGACAACATTGCCTCTTTCAAAAGATGCACATAGAAATATAATGTGTCATTGTTAGTACATAACGATTTTGCTTATTATTCCAGGGGTCGTGAGTACCCAACTAAGCGATATCACTTAGTAGGTTGTGCTAGTTTCAAAAAGTATAGCAGCTTTCATTAGGTCAGTGGAATAAATCGTTTTAAAAAGTAATACATTTAACAAAATAGTACTTTTCTCTGAATATCATGAATATATGTATGAACACTAGTGTGGCTGTTTTTATGTAGTTGGTAAATAATTCCCTCTCATCGGGTATGTTTTTCTTTATATACATATCTTTTCCCCTTGTTTTTTGTATGGATGGCTGAGGTTTTTATAACAGATAGTATGTTGTAGTTATTATATTATTTTTCCTAAGTTGGTTTATTATTTATTCCACAGCGATAGCAGCAACAAAAAAAGACACTTGCTGCACTGTACACAACCAAATAACTAAAGAGGGATCGAAATCAGCAAGATTTTCGTTTAAAATCGCAAATAAAAAAATGAACTCAAGGAATTAGATATAAAGACAATATTTATGTCATTTAAAATGTTAAACAACTTATCTTAAAAAAATTCGAAAACGAGTTATTTTATTGATTACAATGCTGTACATCATATTGCATATGTGGACACAATTTTAAAATTCTGCTATTAAAAGCAAGTTATAGCCAAAACTTAAAATAACGTAGGTATCATTAAGTATCAACATATGTACATATATGAATTTTTTATGAAATTTCCAATGCGGTCTTAGTATAGGTACATACTCGTATTTATTTGTTTTGCGTCATTTTATTGGGTACAAATTCAAAATCTGATGGAACACAAGTATTGGGCAGATTGGTCAGAGAGATTTTCAAAACTTTGAATGCAATAGCGCCAATTATTTCTAGGGGCAGATATTAATAAGTTTAAAAATGTGTAAACATCGAATCAGCTTCCAGATAATTCGCAAATTACACGCTGGAAATTGTTTCACTTAAATTTTTTTAAATGAAAAGAACTTTGGCAGAACGAAGTCCTTTAATTGTGAAATAACGAAAAAAAAAACATTGTTGAGATATAATGATCATAAAACACCTTTGCACATCTTTAATTGGCTCATTTAATAATAATTTTTCTATTTTTGTTTCTTGTCGACATTAACGATGCCAGTTATTCAATTTTTTTTTCTTCTTCAAGACAATTTTCTGCCAAATTGTTAATAAATAAAGAAAAAATGTCTTTATGTACATATTTTTTAAATGCACATACCCACATAAAGTTTTATTTAAAGAAGGAACAATCTATAAGCATGCAAAGTTGCTGTCTCAGGTTTGTAACACTCTACATTCCGAAATTTGGCTTACGAATCTAATGGAAAATTCCATATACGTCCGATAAAATCCTACTTTTAACTATCATCAAGTTGTAATAATGGCCCTAAGATTTTTAAATATCACTCGGAGAGAATTACACAATTTTCTAACTGTGAAGGCAAAATTAATTAGTTAAACAACATTTAACATGGCCTTTGCTAGCCAATGTTTTTGTTATCTGCTAACAGCGGCGTATTTTTCCTCCAAAGCAGATTATCTTTCATATTTTCAAATGATGATATTCTTGCTAAAAATACTTAGAGTTTCTTATTTTTATGCCTGGACCACTATTACAATTTTACTCTATAGTTAATTGTTTTGATATGCCTTGAATGATACGCAAACTTTACAAATGAAATTGAATTCTCACAGAAATTAACTGCTATTATTAATGGATACTAAAGTAATAGAAACAAAAAACTAACTCAAATTAAGTAGTAGATATTTAACCAAATCTAGTTATATTTCTTTCACACACCTTATTTTTTCATACTTCATCTGTAATCCGAACCCATGATCCTTCAAATAAAAGGAAATATGCTTGTTTACATATTGTCGAAGCACATAAGATATCTACATGTGTACATACATACACTTATAACAATTTTTTATTGATTTTATAATCTTTTTTTCTAATAAGATATTTGGAAATGGTATTTTAAAAGGTACAACAAAGTCGTTCCAAATCGAAAAATATTCTGAAAATTGTGTGGTTTATTGAAAACTCATAAATACATACATACAATGCACGGCATACATGTAATACCAAATTTGTTGATCTTGCCTGCACAAATAAAAGTTCGTATGTATGTACATATGTTCACATAGTTTTACAAAGGTGAATGTACATATGTGTTTATATTTTTAAGCAAGTACTTTTTCATAAAAAGTATTTATTAGTGGGTTTTTTCTTCATTTTCTTCTTAGCTGCTTGCACTCACTCAAAAGTGACATTTGTAGTTATGCTAGATCAATTTTTTTTGGTTGTGCAGCCGTAATGCATTATCTACGAGAAAAAACAAAAAAATATCACGATATTTATCTACACATGTTCAGTTCCATTAATTGTGTTGACTCAGAAATAGATATTTTTTTTGATTTTTCATATTTTTTAAGTGACTATATATAAAAATCATAATTATTTTCGCAAAGTGTCAATGAAAATATTTATTATAAATAATGTATAAAAGTTATATATCTATTTTAGACTACTTTCTGGCATTTGATGCCAGCTAAAAACATATATAATATTTATTCAATTAGAAATATTGCACCAAACTAACAGTTTTTCAACAAAACTTTCTCATTATTACAAATTTATATATTGCAGGTAAATGAAAAAATTAACAATTCTGTAAAATATCTTAGTGGAAAAGAGCATAAGTTTTATTTAATGAATAGCAATTTGTGGGTAGTCTGCCACAAATCAAATGTCCTGAATGTACCTGTCCATTGACGAATGTACCTGTCCATTGTCGAATGTACCTGTCCAATGTATAGAGAAAACTGGGAGTGGTACAAAATGTCTATGAGGCATAACATATCGAGTATATCAAAATATATTGGGTCCGCCAAATAACTTCTTTTTTTTTGGAAAATGATATGAAAAAACTACTGAATATTTTCTCAAATTTCTTTTTTTTATTTGAAAGTACAATCCTTCCGGTTAATAATGGATAATAATTTCATTCAAATGGCTGCACGGCGCGATTACGATCGCCATTGACTGTAACGGCCACTCCTTGCTCATTTTCGAAGAAAAACGGCCCAATTATGCCTCTGGACCAAAATCCGCACCAAACAGTGACTCGTTTTGGGTGCGTCGGCTTTTCAAAGTATGCGTGCGGGTTTTCTGTGCCCCAAATGCGACTGTTTTGCTTGTTTACATACCCGCCAAGATCAAAATGAGCTTCATCTGAAAAGATGATTTTTTTTTGGCAAAATCGGCATCTTCTGTAAGTCGATCGCAGGCCCACTTAGCGAAGCGAAAACGCATGGGATGGTCAACCATATTCGTTCAGCGGAAGGATAAAACTAATTATAAAACTAATATACTAAACTATAGTTGAAGTCTACTAATGATTTGGTAAAGCATGAATGAAATGCATATAGATATTGCTTACCCATCAACAAATAAATTTCATTTATTAATAGTTTTTGATATAAAAACCAAATTGCTTTTGCTCAAATAAATCAAAACAAAACCAGTCAGTAGGAATATCAAGTGCTCAACCAATGTTTTTAACGATATAGAGTATGAGAATTTAATCGTTTTAATATGAAAATAGAAAATAATCACTTCGCCTTTTATTAAACAAGACATTGTTTTTTAATTTAATTTAACAACAAAAAATTGTTTTTCTATATGGGCATTAGCAAATTGTTTGTTTCAAACTTCTTTAATTTAAAAGTGTAATAATCAGAACGCCAAGCCCTTGTTTTTTGTAATGGGCCTAATAGTGCCATAATGAAAATAAATCTGATGTCATTAAGATAAAATAATTAATTATAACTGGAAATTAGTTAAAGTTTAGAAACTTATCTTGATTTAGCTAAAGGAATAAAAACTAGTAGTTACTCTGTTGCATCTAAAACCTCGTACAGATTTTTCAAAACTTATAAACACATGAACACAAAAGAAACAGATAAAGCTCAAGTAATAAATCTGGATGATGAGTGGTGGTACGTACAATCAAGTGGCAGTAGTCAAACTGACAGCATTATTCGTCCGTCCGTTTTTCCTCTACTATTAAGAAAGGTTAACCAGTAGGTATATAATTAAAATTAAAGCATACACAACATCGCGATCAAAAACTTCCATTTACACACTTACACACGAGTAGATACATAAATACATGAATACAAATTACAACTGGAGGCACTTAAATCTACGTAAAACGAAAATCTATGATCATTCATAAAAACTGGATTTTTATGAATTAAAAACTAATTTCTTTTTCTTCTTTGCGTTAGTTTTTCTTTGAAAATTTTTATTTTTGTTTCAAATGCACACTTCAAATTTTATTATTTTACAAAGAACTGAAACAAAGAAACAAAATCGAAAAATTACTATGTAAAGAGGTGTTTTTGAGGATTACATACATATTTAAACCACAATCATCGCGCTTGTGAAGTTAGATACAAAATGCCTATAATTTTTTATATTTCTAGTTACATTTATCAACCATATTGCCTTTTTCGTAAAGGATTATGATAATAATTATTGGTATTAGGTACATACCTACTATGTATATAGCAACATGATATTAACGATGTGTTACAATAAAAGATTTTTGAGATTGTATAACTTGTTAATCACGATGATACAAGCAACATAACAATTACATTTTACCAGCTTTGGGTGTCTTCATGGTATGCGATCAAATTATGGACGTTCTTCGGAATTACAATTCTTCTTTTATGAAATTCTGTAGAAATTATTATATAATTTATTTTTAGATGGTTCTACAACCATTTTCAATTTCTTTACAAATCGATTTTCGCATTTGAAAAACTTTATTTTTGACAGATTTATTAATTCAGGCGCTTTTTATGTTAATGTTTGTTAAGGTACGATCATAAGTATCAGACCTTTGCCCAAATAGGCCTAACTTCTAAATACTAATGAAAAATATTTTAATTCAGAGACCTATTTATTATGTAAATCAGTTTCACACATAACTAATATACTGTCTGATAGAATCCAATATTATTGGAAACTGTTTAACTCAATATGTAAACAATTATCCGAATTAAAAGGTTTTGCATTAGTATTTAGTGGTCACGCTTTTTTTAGCAAATAATTCCCAAGTGTGACCATAGCTTTACTCAGTCGTACCTCAGAGCAAACTACTTGGTTTTAAAGGGTTATTTTTTAGCAAGTTTCTTTTTGGCAACACCGTTTTAGGAAACTCAGCTGTTTTCGTGTAACATGTTACTGTTAAAGATGTTCAGTTTGGTCTATAATTTAACCATGTAGCGACTTACAAATGAGCAACGGTTACAGATTATTGAATTTTATTAATAAAAGACGGTAAAGACTTTTTCCGTTTTAGGGACGAAGCTCATTTCTGGTTGAATGGATACGGGAACAAGCAATATTGCCCTTCTGCCAGAAGCATTCCAAGACCCCACAACGGTTGACGCACTGGAAGTCAATATTGAAGAATTTATTCGTGAGATACCGGCCGATAAGTTAGAGAGGGTATGCCATAATTGAACTCTGTGTATGAACATGAAACCATGTTTAAACATTGAATTATATAGATCGTTATATCGACTCATATAAAGATTTCATACACTTCTCTAAATTTTATAGGTATGTGTGTTTTTTAATCAAATTCGTACATATGTATGTATGTAGATTGTACAGGCATATGAATGAATGTATGTATGCGTGTATGCACACGCGGACTTTCAAATTGGTCCAGTTAATTCATATTAGGTAGGTATATTTTGACGCGTGAGTTTTTTTCTTAAAAATTATTATCTTCATACACAAGAAGTACATCATTCACATTTGATAGAAACAAATTTTTAAATAATTTCAATAAGAAATTAGGCATTTGTTTCAAATTCTAATTCTGCCGACAAATTATTATTTATAATTTTAGGTGTTCTAAAACAACTAGGGAACGAATATGTATGGATGTGTGTACATTGTATGTATGTATGTGCATATGTATGTATAAAACATTGTCTAAATACAAGTGGTAATTAAATCTGAAAAGGCTCTAGCAAAAATACTTAGAAAGCCAAAAACCAAAAAGCCAATATAGACACAATATATATGCATACCTACTTACATACATATACATACACTTATGGATGTACATATGTATATGTGCGTTCCTATAAAAAATATGAAAAGGTTTTGTTTATTTACCTGCGTTTTTAAAACATTGGTCGGCCGATTTTGTAGAAACACTTAAACAAACTACGTACATACACATACATACGCCAATGCTGCGTTGATGATTTCGTCTTTGCGCTTGTTGGGCTTGTTTTATTCTGTTTTCTGCTTAAAAAGAAAACCCAAAATATTTGTTGTTGCCGTTGCTTTGGTTTGAACCACTCGAATTATTGTTGTATGGTTTTTTATTTAAAACACAAGTAAAATACACTGCACTCAATATAAATAAAACTGCGTGGTTGTATGAATTTTTCCTCTCTGTTTTTGTTTTTAGCTTTAATGAAAAATTTTTTTTATTTTGATCTTTTTGTTTTCCTTATTTCTTTACTTAAGATTTTATATTTTTTTAAATATACATACATACATACATATGGATTTTATTGTGGGCAGCACAGTAAGATTATACATATATAGGTATCTCAAAAATTTATTAATGAATTAAATTTAATAATATTAAGGCACTTTTATATGGATGACAAGTTTTTGTTTACATTACAGAAATAGATTTCATTGCACTTTTAGAATACCTATACACTATGATTTAAAAGCCTTAATAATTTTCAATTTCCTTTCTTCAATAGTTTTATTAGCACAATTCGTTTGTTATAAATCACTTAACTTTATTTGAGGCGAATTTCTATTTTTGTAACAGAGAACAGATTTGCGATAATTTTCTATATATATTTTCAACTTTTTTGCGATATAAATTGTTAAATTATTAATTTTTCTTTATTTGAGAAATATATGTATGTATATTTATTTACTTTTACCAGAAACATTCACTCAAAATATTTTTAAACCAATACAAATTAATACATACAAACTTTGCAAATTTTTAATTCTATTTCTGTTTTCTTGAAACTATTCTGCTAGAACAAAATCTGATATATTTAATGTCTTTTTGAAGCGCCTTACAAAAATCCACACGTTCGACTTTGTAAGAGTTTCTTTATCTACTGATTTTAAGAAACGAGCCTCAAATACAATCTACAAAATTATAATTAAGAGTGTATGTTCTCTTATAACATAATTTCGTAAAAGAGTTGCCAGGTCTAAGCTAAATTTTACACCTTTAGTAAGTACTTTAAATACTTTTTATCTCCATAATTATCAAGTATATATAAGGACAATAGTTAGTAGCAAAGTCCTTGATAAACTCAATCCGGAAGCGGCTACATTTTCATCGAAGCCATTATAAATTTAATATTTCGTATTAAGAAAAAGTGAATTAAAATAGAATGTTGAAAACACATTTCACAGTACAGTGCACTTCTTTTAGTTGTATTATAAAAATCAAAGGTCTTTTAATTTTTCCATATACACATTGTCGTTCTCAATGTGCAATACGGAAAATTGCACAATTATATTGCAAGCAGGCGAATCACTTTATACCCCACTTCGGTAATGCATATACATGTAATCTTTATTCTTATAAAAATTACTTTGGATTGCAACAGAAAATAAATGTGAGAAGGCAACTCTTTTGCTCTGTTATCTCATAAACAAAGAGAATCATTCTCGATCTCTTACATATTTTATCTCATTGTTTGTTTTGTTCGTTCTTGTTCTTTTGTTGCTGATAACACTGTAAAAAGTGAGAGTGCCATTTTAGCAATAAATAACAAATAAGAAAACAAATGAATTAGAAACAGATACACAAGTAGTGGATAGTATGTTTGCATGTGTTTTCATATTCTTAACTTTATTAATGCAAGCTTGTCATGTTTACATACATGCATATTGATGCAAGAACATATCAATACATATATTTAAATACATTTATATATTTATATATATATATATATATATATATATATATATGTATATATATGTATATATATATATATACATATATATATATATATATATATATATATATATATATATATATATATATATGTATATATACCAATATGCATATAAATACATACCTTCATACATTTTTATGTGAATTGGAATATTTGATGAACATTTCTTTATACCTATGTATTATATATAAGTATTTTGTAAACAATTATATGTGAATACATATATGTAAATAAGTACATATATTTTAATTTTGAAACACAATTTTGTACGCTACACGTATTCCCGTAACCGACATACATAACACAAAATATTATTAAAATTACTATTCGACCGGCTTTTTAATTACGCACTTTTTCTTCTCCGCGCGACTGATGTGATGATATAAATTGACACCTATTACAAGACTGAAGCTTATTTAGTACTTGATAGATATACAAAGTGTGAGGCATGCATTTTGCTCTTAAGAAGAGCGTTGCCACAGTCTGAAAAATTGTACGAAAACATATATGTATTTAAAGTTTAAATTTTAAACTATACTCCGTATATGTTATTTTCATACTTATATGAGTTTCCCATTACGCTATCGTTTTTAAAACAACCCATCATATGCATATATCATTTATAAAATCATATATACTTCTATAAAAAATATCAAACCCAACATTTTCATATATCAAGGCTATATTCAAACTCGTATGCTTAAAACAAAACTATGAAACTAGTTAATAGCAAAAATTTCCAAAACACAAGATATAATAGAGCTAAAATGAAACTATTGTACCATTGCTCCCATCACTGTTTCCATAAACGACACTATGGGTTTTAAAAAAATTCATACTATTAAAACGGAATGGAAAACTCAGTATTACCGTGCTTTTTTCAGAATATATACAGAATACAGATACATATGTAGGTAAACATATGAATATCATGACAATATCAAAAATACTGTATTCATTTTCTTCGGTGATCGACAACTTCTAAGAACATCTTATTATATTTAAGACCTTAGATAGTAATCACAGGCAGTCAATTTTATATCCCTTTATAAGAGAGCGTGATTTTGAGTTAATAATTCATTCACGTGAACATTCCTACTCTGCATACAAAGTTCGGGATGACTATTAATATTTCAAAATAAAAACAAATTAAGAGTGGCCAAGCAGTATAGCAGTATAAGTGTTATGTATAATGAACAAGGTTTATA
Source organism: Linnaemya tessellans (assembly GCA_951800035.1). Lineage (NCBI taxonomy): Eukaryota > Metazoa > Arthropoda > Insecta > Diptera > Tachinidae > Linnaemya > Linnaemya tessellans. The sequence continues at coordinate 139,760,408 of OX637532.1, forward strand.
CAAGGGATATACTATTTACAAACAATGCACATCGTAAAGAACAAAAAAAAAAGCTACTGGGGCAGGTTGCACGCAAAAATAGAAAAAATTAGTAGATAGATACTTCCATGCATACCTACATGCATATATTTTTATGTGAAAAAGGGTGTTCTACCTATAACACTATGAAAAAGAGAACTACCACCACCAGCAGGGCAGAAAAAAACCAGAAAGTCTGTATAAAAAATTCAAAGAAACAAGAGCTTTATCAGACAACTAAAAACGTAAAACACGTGCAACAAATATGTTTTAAATTCACAGGCTATAAGCATTATTATTATTATCTGTATTCAAATGCAAACTGTCAAATGGCTACTACCGTGTCTGAATCTATAAATAGGATAAAATGAGTGAATGTTTGATCAAATGGCACTATGTTTAAAAATATAACACTTGACTACTTTTAGTGTTCAATAATAAAATATCATGTACATATGTATATACATATGTATATACATGTATATATATATATATATATATATATATATATATATATATATATATATATATATATAAATTTCGTAAAATACTTTAATTAATACTAATAGAAAATAGTCTAAACCCTTCTTTGTCGTAGCTTTTTGACGAGAAAGACTGATTTTAATGTTTCGGAAAGTGCCTGGTATAAGTATCTTAGCACTATAAATATAAGTAGTTATTGATTTAAGTTATATTATTTATAATATAGTTTTTATTTTCTAATTTATACATATAATAAATTTTATTGAATTAATATATCTTCATTTACTATTATCCACTAGGATTTTTGGATTAGCCACACGAAAAACATTTGGCACCATACTGGCCAAAGTATTAAATAATTCTTCAGAAATATCATGAGGCAATAAAAGTTGTAATGTACTAGAAAATAATGTTTTGTTATTAAAAATATTGCAATTTGTCACCTAAAATCCAAAAGGTCATAAATGATAAATATTCGAAGTAGTCTATTTTGAACTTTTTGACAGTTACTGAACTTTCGTATTATAAGTGACAATATGTATTGAAAATAAAATTAAAACACACATGTACCTTAATTCTGCACCACCCCATGAAGCCGACTCAATCATAAAACCTTTAGCACACTTAAACACAAGTTCTGCTCTACGAATACACCACTGCACTGTCATATCTTCCGACATTTCGTGTCTCAATAGTGCCGGTATTGTCAATGTTGTTACATCGTGCCTACTGGCTGTCTTTAAAATGTTACGCAATCCTAATATAACTGGATGACGTGAATTAATTTCACTTGGACTGTTAATTGGCTCATCCGAAATTAAGTGGAATATAACGTGAGATTGAGAGAGATTAGAATGTTTCGTAATAAAAAAGTCCCCAGTTTTTAATTTTGCACTAGTTTTCACTGGAGAATTGCTAGCGCTGCTATGTGTGGAATGGATTATACCGTCATCTCCGCTCGTGATGCTAATGTCAGTGCTAGCTGTACTTAAGCTTTTCGTACTGGGTGTAGAGGAAGAGCTTAAATTAAGCTGACGTATTTGTTGCTCGATTTTTTCTAATTGGTCATCAATCTTGAAAAATATTGATTACAAAAATGTTTAAATATACATAAGCAATATCATTTAGTTCATGGTATAATAATAATAATTTATATACCTTGATTTAGTTTCAACAAAATTTATATAACTTATTTTAGAATTAAGATAAGGTTTCAATGGGAATTTCTATTTAAATTTCGATATTAATGGGAGGTTCTATTTAAATTGTATTGAAGTTACGATCGATATCGAATGTGGTAATTTAGCGCTTGGTTTCGTCAAATGAAAAACATTCTCTACCAAAATAAGACGTATAGTTACATGTTTTTTGTTTTCTTAAAAAATAGTAATGCTTTCCATCATAACTTCTTTACAAGAATGTAAACAAGACGTCAAGTAATCAGTATATCAAAATGGCTTTTGTCACAACTTGCCTGATCAAAATGAAACTCTGTCGACATATTCGCATTTTTTATTATGTCCTTATTCGCTTGCGCCTGTATGGATGGTGTTAGGACCACAACACCGCACAAAGAACTTGAATATAACCCCAAAGCCATATTTAGACCATTTAAACTTCAAAAAAAAAACGAATACAAACATTAAAGAATAATTTTTAATAAAATATAATATTAAACTACACCTTTCATCAGCATGTAGAGGATTACATAAATCGTTGACATTTGCACTTAATATGCGAATATTATGCATATGTTTTAATTGCGACCCCAAATGTATGGTAAAGCTTTCCTCCATGGATGGTTGTTGTGATATGAACATTGATGAACGGTTGCCAAGCGGAGTGGCAACTGGAGATGATTGAAACAACTCAGAAACTTGACTAGTTATCCAATTGCGATATTCATTCTTTTGGTGCCCACGTTTAGCTTCCAATTCTGATTCATAGCGTTTGCGAACATAGTTTTGAGTTGAATACTGTTGCGCTAATAAATTATTGATATCATCAGATGTTGTAGTTATGTCTAGTTGATTTATTTTCGACTCCATCTCTTCCTGTTGTGAGTTATTTAAAGTTTCTACTTCTTTGTCCATGTGTGAGTTCATATTTGCTATTATTTTGGCATACGCTCGTTCCTTTTTCAATATCTCTTCCAAAGATGAAGAGTGAACAAGACGGTGAAAACTTTGTGCAAAAATTTCATTGTCTGTTGGTCCTATGCGGTCTGCGAATTGTATTAATTCCTCTTTGTAATGCCTTTCTGTATCTTTAATAATTTCTTCTATGTCCACCTCATTAGCAAGGACCTTTTCTAATAACTTTTCAGCGTACTCGTCCCTAAATTTCTGATTTTCAAAATCAATAAATATTTTCAAAGACTTCTTTATGTCTAAAATAGAATATATATATGTATATAAATATGTGTATATAAGAACTAAATTTTTTAAACTTACTGATATTTTCATCTAAATAGCGCATCATAGGATCCATTTGACTGAGAATTTGTGTTACCAGTTCTTCTAGCGACTCATCTTCATGTGGAATAATTACATCTATATTTGTTTCCTGTTTTGTTCCTTCATGGTCATAATAGCTGTAGCAAAATTGTTTTCTTGTAAAACCTTCCAAAGATTCAACCATATTTACTCTTATTTCAGGTGACTGTTGACACCCTTAAATTATTTTAATTAATAATCAGCTGTTAGTATGAAACTCATGAAACAGATGTTGGTACAGGGTTTGAATTACTTATTATTTGAATTCCATTAAGTCGATTGCCAGTAGTTACTAATGTTTTCTTCCTTTATTATATACATATATAATTTTTATAACAATAATAATAATAAGCGTATATACACGACATATTCACTTGGGTGTTCAATTTATCGGTATTCTACTTATTCGACTAATCTCACTGTTAATAAAACACCTTTTGGGTTAATCCGCTAATAGTCCCTTAGTTCTGAATTAATCTATTAAATTTTCGGTAAATTAATTATTTTCGATATATAAAACATTCATTAATTTGAGATATTATTAGCAAAAAATATAACAGTTCTTAAACTAAATCAAATAAGCAAACATCTATGTAAGTAAGATCAGGGATGATAAATTCAGTACAATTATACTTTTTTCAATACAAACGCGTTCTAAAATTGCTGCAGTTAGTACTGAAAAAAAATTATATATGTTATAGAAGTTTCTAAAGAAACCTTGGGAAACATTTCAGTGACATTATCTTTCTAATTATGTGGAGACACCTTAAACTTCGTATGTATGTGTTCATTTCAAAGCAAAAGAATTGGTTCCTATTCATATATGTGTAATAATTGATATTGTACAATAAAATTACCTGTGTGTATATTATGTTGGCATAAGACATAATATATTAGATAAAATCAAAAGCATTTTGATTTATATTGCGCAGCATGAAATATTTTGTATATGCAGAGAACATATATCTCAGACAATAATCTATATCAAACTAGTATCCAGAAGTTTTCTGTCACATTCTTCAATACAATTCTGCAATTTAAAAATTTAGTAAACTGTTACAATATACTCAGTTATAGGATATGGCTATAAAAGTAGTTGGTGGCAAAGTATAGCATGTATCAGTATGTATTACTTCAGCAATTTTTAGTACCATTTCCTTATTATATACTGTTTTCCATACCTGCACACTGGTAAACACAGTCTAGTGGCAAAATCATTAACCAAAAGTTTTTTTAAACAAACTGAAAAAATAAATCTATAAAAAATCAAACGACAAACATTTATAAGAAAATAAAATATCGAAGGAACAGATATGGAAGTGAGTTTAGGGACATCTAATGAAGACGAAAAACAAATAGATTGTAAGAACAAAGCCAATGAAACTGTTACAGAAATGCAAGTTGTGGTCTTGCCAACTGCAGCATCAGCAGTAAGAGAAGCAGCTAATAGCGCTAATGCAGCAGCTATAAATAATACAAATCAAGTGGGGGAGAACATAAACTCAGTAATGCTCTCATCGAAAGCCCTAAAAAGATGTTTAAGTGTGCCAATACCCAGATCGCAGCCACAGTCAAGAGAAGTATCTCCAGCTCCTGTTTTTAATATATTTGCACCACGCGGAAGACGTTATTCAGCTAGTTATAGTCCTGCTAGAGGGATGCCAGCTTCTACCATTGCATCGGTGTCAGCTCAAACTGGAAGCGCTGTTCTTAGTGGCGCCGTTGGATGTCCGAGTGCTCTTGGTGGAAGGACAGACTCCTCACGATGTGTTACTCCACGTATTTCTCAGTTAAGGCAAGAAGAGTGTGTGGATAGTTTAAATATGCGTGAGGTTACCCACGAGCGTGAAATTCACTCGGCCATACAAATATCACAAAGCTGGGAGGATTTGTCTTTGGTGGCAGAGAACTGGTCCTGCAAATCATCAGACGAACTTAGTAATCCTTTACAAGTCATGGTCGGTGCTGGTATGAGCAGTGGCAATAGTTGCTCAAGTCCAAGCCCAACAAATAATCGCACTAACTTACGTCTTCCGTATGGTTTGTCACCATCCCCCACTCGTCGCAGTACCTTTGCCACACGACGCTCGATGTCACCCATTGCTATACGACCATCTCAATTAGGTCCGGTTAAAAGGAAATTTGAACTGGATGAGGGATCGTCTACTAGTTCATGGAGCAGTTTATATTCCCAACCACCGGCAAAGAAAATGTTTTACGAAAGTCGTGGATCGTCACCTATTTGTCAGTCACCATCGGGTTCAATATGTCCTAGTCCTGATTCGGGTACTGGTACTAATGACGGACGTATTACACCCAAATTGTTAATATCAAAATTGTGCACCAACAATGCATCAAATTCAGCTTGTTCGTCACCAATGTCGGCTTCATCTTGCAGCGATGTTATTGAGTCTGCGTCATCAGCTGTAAATCCGCACTTTTCTTCATCCTCATCCTCTTCCACATCGTCCAATTCTTCAATACCCGCCTCTCTAGTGTCAATCAATAGCGAGCCCATGATTATCGGCGGCAGTTTGGATGAAACCCTCTCCATTGCTAACAAAATGACTTTACCAGTCATTCAGGACGAGTCTACCTTGATGGATTTTATTAAACCAGATAAAACTTCATCAATGAACATGGAAGCTTGTTCAAAAATATTAGTGGAGCCTATGGTCACAAGCACAACTTCAAAGAATGCATCCGTTACGTTGGGTGACAAATTGTAAGCATGTGTTAAAAAAAAATATTTAAATTAAGAAATACAATAGAATGTAGTTAGTCTTTATTTAAAATCTACTATAATCCAAAAAACTAAAACTTGAGTGTTAGTTCTGAAGTTTAGATTGGAAATGAATACAAAATACTTTTTTCTTCTATTTGAAAACTAAATAAAATAAATTTCTATATTTATCAATATTATTAAAATCATATATTCATCTAAAAATTATTCATTTATAACAATGCTAATATTTAATTAACCTCATAAAAAGCTAACAAATGAAAGCCCGTCAGTTATGTAATTTTATTTAAAATAATACTTATAGAAATTTACACAGAATGCATTCTTAAATTTATCTCCATACTCAACATTTTTAGCAATATTTTTTATATTTTTGTTTTCTCAACTAGTATAATTAGCTAAATAAATAAATTGTCAAATCAGTTTTTATTTAAAATTGTATTTCAATAATATAAATTTCAAAAAATTATTTAACTAAAAAAATAATCTCATATTACGAGTACTATTTGTTATCTATTTATAAAATTAAAATGATGTGAATAATTGTGGAGTTTGACATTTTTAAAATAATTTCAAGCAGACAAAATAACTGATATGCTTTTATTTGCTACCATTTGTATTCATATTTAACTCATAAACTTAAAGTATGTAGCAACATATATTCTTCAAAAATATTAAATATACTTAATATTATTAAATTTTTTTTTAATTTAGTGTTTATGTATACAGTTTTTCTTCTAGTTTTTGGATTAACAAAGAAACAATGAGCCCTCTGTATTAAGAGCCTTATTTTGTACACAACCTTAAATATTGAATTATTTTGTAATTCGACTTTTCACATGCAATTTCTCATGTTTAACGTTTCGTTTGACAAAATAAGGTCCTATCTATCTACAAACACACGGTTTGTAAAATCGCATTATAATATTTGTAATGTTAAACATTTTATTTTATGTTCGCCCGTAAGCCTAACTTTAGTCGATAATTTATGTTAATATTAAATGTTATTACTAGGTTTCTTAATTTTAGTAAAACTTGTTTAAAAATGATTATAATAAAAACAACAACAAAAAACAATATGTAATGTTAATCAGATATTAAACGAATAAATTGGTCAAATTTTTTTTCGAGTAATTACAGTAATCGGTGTTAATTATTATATTGAGAATGTTTTATTAAGTTTTGATAGGCTCACTGCATACTTTCGACATTTAATTCATGATCTTCAGAGATGAACGCTTTAGTTGGTCTTTGGCGAACTTATTTTATCAGGTAAAGTTGTTCATTATAAAATATACGAATGTATTATATGGTAACTTAATTTTTGCCGAATGCTTATCCTGAAAAAGATAAGCATATGACTCTTAACAAAAAGAAGAAAATATTCTCAAATTGAGAAATGTATTTACATATTCTCAACTTACTCTCTAACATATTATTTTCAAATGTTTGATTGTAATATAATGTACAGCATACATATGTATGTATGTATGTACATTAGTAAATGACATATATTTTCGTTTTGTGAGATCATGTTCAATATTTAACTTAATGGATTTCACTAACAGTTTTGTCGTATAGCTTTCTATTGGCAGCGAAAATTTTACTGTCAATTTAAAAAAGTTGATTTGGACTTTGATATGAATAAATAAACCCGTCTTCTATTCGTCGTCACATTTTTGGCACCAAGATGTACTTGTTTCCTCTTCATTTTCAGGATTGTTTGTGCTTTCAGTGGCATCCTGACCATACAACAAGCTTATTATTGTTTCCTTTTTACTTCATCGTCGAATTTTTTCCGGTATCTTCGGCTTCGTAATCTATGCATTAACAAATTCAGCCAGCGGGACCTTCTAATCGACATATGATTGTCAAATGTTATAATTTATTTTACATTTCTAAAATCATCAAATTGAATTAGAATGTGGAACTCAAATCCTAGAGCTTTGCTTTGAAGATTGCGGTTGACGTCGCCCTTAATTTCAATGTAGGTATTCACATATACATAAGATTCTTAATATTATATGTAATTTACTTGTCCGTAAATTCGAATGGATTCATAACATTTTTTATTCGAAAAACTTAATATTCCAGTGAAATACCGATTAAATTCTGTTTAAATATAATCCCGAAAATAATATATGTTACAACACAGCAATTAATATTTATAACTTCTTAAAAGTTCAAAATCGATATTTTGAAACAATTTTGAAATAATAATTTCATTTGTATGGAAAACAATTTGTTTAAAAAATCAATTTTTATCAAACTGGATCACGCAGAATGCCAAACAAAACTATTTTTTCTTTAAAGAAAAGCGATGCACAGTGGTTTCCCCCATAGGACAAAAATCAAAAAAGTTATTGTTTTTTTTAACCTTTATTGCACAAAATTTATTGATAACACTCTAAATTTTATGAATCTAAATAATTTTGTGGTTTTTTGGCGAGATTTATTGTTTGTGTCCGTTGAAAGTGGAGGTATGTTTATATTGCATATATTGTGGTTGCATAGCCATAAAAGAAAACTTAAGTTTATCCAAAAAGTTATTCGCCATATTGTGGCAGAAGTTTCCAAAAACCCTACAAACATTAACTTTTAACTTATTTTCTACCAAATTAAATAACAAAAGCCAAAAATATGAGCCCATAAAAAATCGCTGAAGAAAACTTTTTTCACCTTTTTAAAGCATACGTTTTTCAAAAACATCTTTTTCACGTAGACTTTTAGTGATATGGCCCTCATATGCCCACTACGTCTTATGCATCAAATAGTAGGTTTTTTATCCCTCTTTAAATTAAAAAATATTGTGGCCGAGGGTTTTTTTGCATATTTTCGCATATGGGTGTGATTTACATAGTCATCCGACGAAAAATAGTGAATCGCATTTTGTTTTGTACTATTTCTTTTTAAGAATATGAGTAAAGAGAAATTAATTTTTTTTTAACTTTATATTGCAATTTTATGGTATTTGATTTATAGTTATGAATAGAGAAAAACATCTTTTTTTTAAGAAATTGTTGTTTTAAACTTTATATTGCAGTTTTAAGGTATTTGACTTTCAGTTTAAGTGAACCTTACTCATTGCATTTGAAAACAAATGTAAAATTTTAATTCTTATCATTAATTGTTTTCGCGATAGTGATAAAAGTTTCAAAAATATCAATATGGAAATTAAAATAGGTTTATTCTGTCAGTGCCAATTTTCTAGAATGTATGTGCTTGATATTTGGAGTTCTACAGCTGGTAATTATCATTCGAAAGCAAACAAAATATTTCAAATTATGGAGAAAATATTTAATGCAGAAAAAACTAAATTCGACCTTAGGAATTTAACAAAAGTTTTAAAAAGCCTTTGTAAGCAGATTGATAAGCTTTGGACGAAAAATATCACGCATAGCTACAAATACAGATCTTTTAAATCGCCTCTTTTTAAGTTCAGATCCATTTATTTCTGGAACCCGAAACTTACCAACAAAGAAAAGAAGTAGTTTAAGTCAAGGAGTTTTAAATTTGCTTAATATTTGATATATATTACTACTATTTTACTGTATTACCTTATATTACTTAATAATACCCTATATTGCATTATTTAACTTTGTTTAACTTTTTAATTTAGTTTTTTCAGTGTATATTTCGAATGAATCAAAATGAAATAAAAATTTACAAAACTTGTTTAAAACAACCAAATTTTCATATTAAAATACTTTATTTCAAACATTTTTAAAAAAGATCTATAAGCCAATTAACCCTTAAAATATCAAATGGTTACTGTGGCTACAGTTGTTAATATTTTTTCCTAAAAATTTGCCAACTTTAAGTTCTTCGGGCATGAAATGAGCTGAAAAATTTTGAAGACCCCAGCTTTTTTAGTTTTGAAGATATTGATTTTTGACCGCTTTCCCATATAAGGGAAACCACTGTGCGATGGCTCCAAAAATTTTTGAATTGTTACATTTATTTTATATAAAAGACATAATAGTATTACATACATATATAAGTAACGAAAGCACTATATAATGTACTCAATAATTTTTTATCAAGTTCAAAGCAAAATAGTTCAAAATATATTCAAGTTTTAACTCTGGTAGTAGACTAAAATATGCCAAGAATTAATTAGATATTATTAACCTAGAATTTCATATAATGGTCGAAAACCTAACTGAACATCTATATCAAATCCCGTAATTTTGCCCCGAATTTCCGTTTACCTTACTTAACACCAAAGGAAAAATATGAACACATTTTTTTGTACATTTATGTATTTCCGTTTTTTATTTTTTTCATTTTTTCATTCATAAATATAATTTGAATATATTCTTTATTCTTAAGATTAAGAAAATACTTAAATGAAAGAATAATTTGTCCCAATATTGTAAAAGATGATAAGGAACACATTTTTTGTAGTTTTTTCTTTTTTTTTTTGAAATTTCAAAAATGGAGAAGATAAAATAAGGATATATTTGAATAAACTTGTATTAGATTGCCTGATTTAAAAATATTGTTCTTCTAATATTATAATATTTCATGAATAAGACAGCGACATGCAAATTCATTAAAATATACATCATTTTTTGTGTTTTGGTGGTTCTTGTTGCTATATTTATGATTTTGTTTTTCTTTTTAGAATAAAAATGTTTTAACAAACCTTCTTGTTTTTAATACTATGTATTAATTTATTTCGATTTTGCTTTCAAGAATTTGTTTGCATAATTTTCATTTGTGTGATTATAAGACTTGTTGTGTAAACTACAAAACATGTTACCAAACTTAAAAAAAAAAAAATATATATATATATATATACATATATGTATATATGTATACACATATATGTAAATATATATATATACATATATATATTATATACATATATATATATATATATATATATATCTTATATACATATATATATATATATATATTATAAACATATACATATATATATATATATATATATATATATATATATATATATATATATATATATATATATTATATACATATATATATATATATATATATATATATATATTATATATATATATATATATATATATATATATATATATATATATATATATATGTATATATATATATGTATATATATATATATATATATATATATATATATATATACATATATATATATATATATCTATGTGTTATATATATATATATATATATATATATATATAATTTATTTGACATATTAAGTCTATAATTATAGATACAAAAAGTATATTTATGTATTTATTACAATGTGAAAAGTACTTTATATTGCCGAAGTAAAATAGATGAAAGAAAACTTTAACCATAAGACCAACATCAGCGAAAATATTGAAATTGGGTATGTAAAAATTTCTAGTCATTTTATCAGCTTTCTACCTTAGACCTTGATTCAAATAAAAAAAAAGTTCAAAAGGATTTACTAACTTCTTGCAGAGACCTAAATTATGTTTGTTCCATTTTTTAATAATGCGAAAGGTTTGTTCCATTTTTTAATAATGCGAAAGGTCAAGTGGAAATCGGAAGAGTAGGAGTTTGTTTTATTTTTTAATGAGATGGGCCTGTATTTTGTATATACTCTTTTCATATGTGTATGTTTGCAATGAAAACAATAAAAGTTTTGTAATTACTGTTTTATTGTTTATTTAATTTAAAAGTAAAGTTATATTTATTTTAAGAACTAAAAAAGTAGCAAAATATTATTAAATGTATTTGTTTTATGGTGTATTGAAAAAAAACCGTTTTGTCTGGATAATGGATGAAGAATCATATGTATGCATGTTGTTTATATGTAATTGTTTTGCGGATTTGGAATGGCTTGTATTACATTATGTTTAAACTTTAAAATATTCGTTTCTAAATGAAAATTTCACGAAAGTGTGCCGATATACTATATAATATTAAAGACAATAAAACAAAATATTCTTTTAATACATGGATTCCCTGTTTTGAAAATTGTGGCTTTTAGTGGTGTGAAGACAGCTTTTTGTAAAATGTAGATTTGGATGATTGTTGACTATGATTATTAAATTACAGTTATATATAAAAAGAACGCTGAAAGAAAATAAATATATACATAAAAATAAGACACATAATTAAAAAATGTTCTTTTAAATACAATAGAATTTTGAACAACCTTTAACATAACGTTTATGTTCTAAAAGACGAAAACCTAAGAGAGTTGTTTTAATAGTATATTTTTAAATCAAGGCATTATACATAGTTTCTCCACATGTACATATGTATATACATGTCTTGAGAAAACGAATAGGAAGTTATCGACTGTTGTTTCTTCAAGCTTTTTTTTTAATTCAGATATAATCAAAGAGAATTTGTAAAAAATAAATATGAAGGTATGTATACGCACACCAAATGGTTGCGAGTATCAGTACCAACTTTAAGAGAAAGAAAATAAAGTCTAGCTTTAATATACTCTGTATTTTAATTAATTAATTGAATTGCCCGGTCCGATTGAATTTGTTTGAGTTGGTTTATTTAAACTTCATTGTTTAATAGTAAAATGTATATTAAAATATATTGGAATATATTTTAACGGTGTTTTATTGATAACAATTAGTTTTGATTTCAAATCAAACACAAAATCAAGTTTGACACTGAGAAAATAGTTTACATTTTTGAAGAAACTGAGGAATATATTTGCAAGAATTTGTTCAGTTGATTGGTTATTTTAGTTTTTTAATTTAATTGGTATTTCGCTTTCTAGAACATAATTTTATATACATATAGGTGGCTATATTGAAAACCGATTTAATTGCTAATGCCAACATTATTTTCAACACTCCTTTCACATATCCACATACAATATATGTACATCTATATCTTCCGTCCTGTGACATCATTGCCTCCAAATAACTGTACAGGTTTTCTTATTTTATTTATTTTTTTGAAAATCAACTTAATTGAAACTATTCTTAGCTGTAACATCTATTTGACAGCTGCAATGGCACAAGACAGACGATCGGTGGATGGGTAGGGCTGTTAATGTAAAGGCAATACAATTTTGTATAGGAAAACATGTTTTATTCCCAAATCAATCGATTTTCATTATTTGCCTTTTAGTTCAAGAATAATAGCTTGACAAACTTAGAACTTACCACAATAAACAAAATTGTTATTGATATTTGTATTTGAACTATGCTGTTAATAGCATATTGTTTTTTTATATTTATTAAGAAAGATTTTCGGTTGCTTAGGTTGTATTTTCTTTTCTTGTTTTTTGCAGTATTTAAAGTTATTTTTTAATTTCTTTCTGTTTGTATTGTTTAGTTCTTTTTTTGTTTTGTTTAATTAAAGTAAGGAAGTTTAATTTAGTAAGGTTGATGTCTGGGCTGGCGTCCCGTCCCTCTCTGCTTTCCAGATTGATAACCACCGCTTCCAGAACCTTAAATAGACAAGAATTAAATAATAAAAAAAAAAATAAGGTGAATTCAAATGTAATAATTACAAGAATATATATAACACTATTAGATATATCAACATGTTTTAACTAAAACTACTACAAAAATCCAACAACCAATTTCTTGTTTATTTGAAACCAAAATGATTTGAAGTTTTTATGCGTTTATTTAAATTTTGACCGATTTCTTAAAATATTTTTATTCAAAATTACTCATTGAATTTGTTTCAAAAATACCAATTGTTTTATAAATCGACAAATATGAGTTTTTTTTTTTAATAATTATATATACTACCTCCTTTGGGACCACCTCTAGGCCCACCAGCACCACGATTACCACCACCACCGCCTCCACCATTACCGTAACCACTACCGCTACCACCATAGCCATCATAACCGCCTGTATACCCGTAATCTTTTTTAATTGTGGAATTTGTTGGTTTAGGTGCGTGTGTTTCGATTTTGATATTTCATTTTGTTTTTATTTTTCATTTGATAATTTTTAATTTAATTTTTTCAATGGTATTTTGTGTTAACACATTCATTTATGATTTTAATATAGAAACATAAAAAAAGCAAAAAAGAAAACAAAATAACATAAGAAATCTGTATAAATTACATTAACTACTACAATTTACTACTTTACATTCTTATTTATATCATTAGGGGAAATAGCGGTCAAAATTGGTTTTATTTTTTCATTATTAGATTTACAAAACATATAACTTAAAGCGGTAATAGGCATTTGTTCATCAAAACACACGATTTTTTTTTGTTCATAATAAGAGTTCATATTCAAAAAGTTTCATTTTATTAGAAAATTGTATGTTTACATTCCAAACATCTTCAATCTATTAAATGATGACCCGTCAGATGAATTACACTAGCATTCAAACTCAATACGTGTGTTCAAAAAGCCAGGTACTGAGTTTTCATTTTGAAGTAATCTTTCTATAAATGTCGATTGTTGTATTTTTCATTTGGCAGATTCTACGTGAAATTCGGATTAAGAGCGCACACCGCCGAAACTAGTATGATTACCAATCAAAATTTGACGTGGGATGACGGTAATAGTTCTCATTACTAAATACTGTATCTAATAATTTAAAATAGAGCCTCTTTCCGCATTTTGTAGCAATTCTTTTTTAAACATTTGCCATTTGTTCGAAAAGTATATCCCGGTTCAATCAATTTAAATATATGATGTTATCACAATTTTTCAGAAATTTTCGATTGCATACTCTGCAGTTTGTTCATCTTATTTTATTTTCTATCTGTTAAGACTCCTATTCCAATACGGCAAAGATATGTATATAAATTACGTACTAACATATTTTTAAAATTCTGTCCATGTAATACTAACGAGATTTTAAATCAAAACAAATATGAATAAAATTTTATGTATCAGTTAACATATGGCGGAGTTACAAAACATCAAAATACTTTGCAGTGATATGTGGAAATTTATAAATTTTGTAAAAACACTGTATCAATCAAGTTGAACGACGCTGTTTGCTTGCTCTGTACGCAATCGATTACTTTTATTATAGTTGCTTTGCAACTGGCATTTTGGAACTCATTCTAACACACAATACGTTTATTATACGCGTATACTCATCCTTAACGTTAATCATATTCCGGGATTGTGTATCGCAATAACATATCTTTTTATACCAAACGTAAATTTATGTATCGAGAATATCAAAATTGCTGTAGCTTTAACGATAGATATCATTATTGTTCGACCAAGCGTCAATTATAATATATGTACGAAAAATTTCGATTCATCAAAAATTTTATGAAAAAATCCTTTTGAAATTGTTATGAGGAAAACAAGTATATACACATATATATATCTATATACGTACATATCCATATATATCTATATAAATACATGTGTACATATGTATGTACCCAGTTGTTAATTTAGTCGCACAAGATTTTGTCTTAAATTACTTGTGCTCGATTTGGACTGTCATTCACGATAATTTAATCAGCAAATTCGTACATTAACTTCATTAGGGACGAGATAAGGAAGAATGATGTTGTCTTCAACTAAACCTTGTTATGTGAATGGACAAACTGAACGCCGTCGCCCATATTGAATCGTTTACGGTTTTTTTCGAAAATGTCGCGAAAGTGCTGTGCTTCAGATATCGTGGAGAATTATTATTGTCGTTCAACCGCCATTGAGGATATCTTAAATACGAGGTCAACTGGGTATACTCATAATACATATATATGTATATGTATATATATATATATATATATGCACACATACATATGTATTTATAATATATAAATTATACATACGTATAAAGTTTGTATATTATAAGATATAATCCATAAAAAATATTTTATGTTTATAAACTGCTTGGTTTGACAAATTGTATATAGAAAAAAGAATGTGAAATAAGCAAGTTATGAGCATAAAATATTTTTTTACGAATTAGACCTAAATAAACATACAAATAGGGACAAAACAACAGAGTCAGCAGCAAACTTAAAAGAATACATGAGAAACAAAAATATTTTTAGGGTTTTTTCTTTTATTTGCTCTTTTTAATTACATATACACATGTCTAATATAAGGCTTTTTCATAAGATAAAAACAATTATAATAATTTAAGCTGTTGGTGTTTTGAAATGATTTCTTTTAATATTTTCGATAAACAAAATAATGTGTTTAGTTTTGTTTGTACAATAAAATATAAACACATTATTTGTAACGATGATTTGTTTGGGGCGCAGAGATTGACAGCTCATTCTCTTATGATTTTTTAATATATTAAAATTATTAGATATAAAAAGATAATTTGAATTGGCTTAAATTTTCTCATGTTTCTACAATGTATTTTTATTTTTTGATTTTTAACTTGACTTACAAAGCTTTGTAAGTTTTTACCTTATTTTCCACACAACAATTTCAGCGTCATTAAATATTTTTTTAAGCATTTCAGAAGAATTGTAAAACGATTTTGGGAAAGATATTTAAGTGTTTGTTTCATATTTTTTAAATATGGTTTTGGAATTGCTTGCCAAAAATTTTTTTGTGTGTTTTAATGTCTCACCTCACCGCAGTTAAAGGGGGATTGGATTTTGTTTATATAATTTATAATATATGTGTAATATAAGATTATTTAAAAGAAATTGTAAGATTTTTTAAGAAAAACAAAAACAAATTTACTATTATTTTAAAGGGGGTTTCCATTTAACTTGTAACTGTTTACAAAAATATTTTAAAAGTTGTTTAACAAAATACTAAAACTAAAAAATGAGAATTTTAAGATTAATTAAATTAGAATTCAAGACAAAAAAAAAATATGTTTAAATCTACTACATAACAAAGTTATACTAAAAATACAATTAAAAATTATTAATTACGGAAGAATTTATTAAAATTAACCACAAAAACCAGGTTAAAAAATTAAAGACTTAAGCAAAAAAAGAAAAAAAATTTTTTGAAAATCAAATCATAGCTTCAGATTTATAAATTTCAAAAACAAAAAATGGTGTGTGAGGCGAAACATTTGAAAATTCGGTATTACAATGTTTTCGTTTAGATTTTTAAAGGCATATTTTAAAATTATAATAAAAGATAATTATATATTGATAATTATATATATTTTTGTTTTTAAACTATACAAAAAAACTAATTAGGCAAATAATAAAAGATTTAGTTAATTGTAACAAAGATACTTCAAAAATATTAATAAAGAAATGTTTAATTTTTTTCTTTTTCGATATTTTCAAAATATATTTGTATTTCATTTCTTTTTTCCTTTTTTAACTTAAATTTAAAGATATATGAATGAAAAAAAAAACATTGAGAAACATGCAAGTGGTTAATAAAATATATGTAAAAGTATATATTGTATGTAGAATTTTTTATATATAAAATAAAGTAATTGTAACATAATTGGATAAATATATAAATTTAAATTTTATTTATTTTTTAAATTATATGTAATCAAAAGTTAATATATTAATAATAAAATTATGTTAATTAAAAAACGGATTGAAATTTAAATAAAAAATATACGCTACTCAAACTAGAAATTGGCAAAATTTCGACATTAAAAAGAGTTGGTAAACAATTTTTAATCATCACAATATATAAATATATATATATATATATATATATATATATATATATATATATACATATATATATATATATATATATATATATATATATATATATATATATATATATATATATATACATATATAAATATATATACATATATATAAAAATATATATGTACATATATATATATATATATATATATATATATATATATATATATATATATATATATAAATATATATACACATATACAAATATATATACATGTATATATGTACATATATACTGGTGGTTTGAGCTCGTTTTGCTTTTAATTGTTGTTTGAAGCGATATTTAATGGGTAGAAAATATTAAAATTTAAAAATTTGTTTCAAATTATGTTTAATTATTTTACTGTCATTAACACATATTTTTCCATTGCTTTAATTAAAAATTGACGAAGTGTGTTTTATTAAAAAGAAAACGCCGCATTTACATGCAAAAAATTGTTTTATTAAGTATTTTAAAATCTGTAGCTGATGTTAAAAATAAAGCTATTTATTATTCTGACGATGGACCAAAAACTAATATGAAAAATTGAGAAAAAAAAACAGGATTTGTAATGTCTGCTGTATATTACGTATTATTTTTTTCAAATTGTCCGAAGGCAAATAAAAGATTATAACCCTAGATATACATAAATAAACATAAATCAGTTTTATATTTATTATTGTATAAAAGGGAATTCATAAAAAAAATTATTTATAGTGTAGAACTTGCACTGCTAAAAACCAGAAAGAAACCTTGTACATCTATGTATATAGCTTTATAAAATAAATTCCCATTTCAAAACGATATCGAGAAGAGATCTTTCTTATATTTTATGAAAAACAGAAAACGTATTGCACGCTGTAAAAATAAAATAGAATGTACAAAACTGGGTCACTAAGTAAATAACTAAATTCCTTTTTCTGATTGGATGCAGCAAAGTCCTTCTCTAAATTAATATTTATACTCAATTATACATATGTATTTTTAAGGTTAGAAAAGCATGTTACATAAATAACACAATGAGAAGACTGGTGATAGTTTACCTAAAAGGTATCGCTTTGAATCTGTTCCTTTTGTTTTGTTCATATTTCATGTTATCTATTATCTAACCTCGAAACTATTATTAGGAGTTACATTGTATAAAATGTTTGTAAATATATATTATAATTAATAATACCGCATAACAAAAATATATGCAAATATTATTTCTTAGAATATCATATTGTATATCTCTTTATTGTTTTTATGGAGTTATAAAAAAATTTATAACCCTTTTTAATTTTCATTCAACCACTCGCTGAGTGGTGGACGAGTATATGTATGTATGTATTACATATTATATAAAGGCTTTGTTTTTTATTTGACTTTAAGCCAAATTAATTATTAATAATAAATATTTATAAAATAAATAACTATGTATTACGGAGAAGGGGTCGGCCGGTCGGTTGTATTAATTCCTTTTGTTTTATCATTAAGGTATAGAGGTAAAAAGTAAAAGCTTTGAGGTATTAATTGTCAGTAGGTTTTAGTATAGAACGAAAACATAAAGGCACATACAATTACATACGTACATATGAATTGTTTAAATAAACCATTGAAATTTTTAACCTACATTTTTGGACAATGTTTCTGCACACGAGTTAATTTTAGCTTTAAGTATATAATAAATATGCGTTATTACACTACATATATTTACACATGAACTTTTTGGCACAATGAGGTATGAATGTTTTTATACAATAAAGTCGGTTGTTAATCATGCTCGTAAATAACATGTACATATGTATATATTATTAGCCGACTTTAATAATTGTTTTTGAAAAACAAATATACATATATGAATATTAGTTTCACTTTTAAATTTTTGAAATGGGAAACTGCTGGTTATAGTTTATAATAAACAGCATAATGTAGTTTGACTTTAACAATCATCACGTCGTACGATTTTTGCCAAAAACTTTTACTTTTTCCTTGATTTTGTCCTTTTTATTTTTCTTTGCTTGGTTCTGCTCGCAATCATTTTTAAACTAATTGATCTTAATTTTCGTTGTTGCACTTTATTCCTACTACAACTATGTATTTTTTAATTCTCTCTCTCGGTCACTCTACAAAAGAGGTGGTTGTTATTAATATTGATACTTAATTTCTTAATCAACACACACACACTCACTCACACATATCTAATAACACACACTCTTCGTCATTATTTTGTTTGTAATCGTTTAATTATATATATTAATGAGTTTAATATAAAACGTTTTGCTTTCGTATCTTTACGTTAATGGTCGTTTGTAATTTGGTTTTAATTTTTAATTAATCTCAAGCAACATTGAAACAAATTTATTTTCTTTTGATATCGTGTTCCAAATTAAAAAGAAAATGTGTACAAAGTGTTATAATTTTTAAAGTATATTAAAATTTATCAATGATAATTATGAATAATAATTCTTATTTAAAAAATAGAACTCTAATAGAAAAATATTAAGCTGTCTAAAATTTGTTTTTGTTTTTCTTTAAAATCAAACAAAAAATATAGTATATAATTTTATACTCAGACGTTTGAATAATACGGAAATCAGTATATCAATAAAATAACAGTAATTATGATTTTTTTTTTCATTAAACTTTAAAAAATTTTATCGTTGCAAGCCTGATTTATGTTTTGTTCATATGAAGTTGGTGTAGTGTCTATTGTGTTGTATGTTTTTGAGGTTAAATTTTTTTATTTTGAATATCTTTTTATTCCCTATTCTTGATTGTATGTACGTTTCTTGAAGAAACTTACTTAAATTGTTGATAATTACTATTATTTTTATGATAATTGGATGACGTGTTGTTATTGTAAAAATTAGATGATTGTGCAGGTGCACTATTACTATAATTATTTTGGTATTTACCATAACCATAATCGTATCCGTTAAAAAATCCACCACTGTAGTAATCACCATAACCAGTGTCATAGCCATAACTACTATAGGGATATGCACCAGGACCAGACCATTGGGTATAACCTAAAAAATAATAAAAACATTTTTTAGCAATTATTTTGTTAAAAAGAAGTACAATAATTGTACAATTTAGATTTAATAGGTGGTCCGATTCTGGATTATAACATAAAAATATCTATTTCTACTAAATACGGCTTTTTATTTTAAATTATTTGGCTTCTGCTTTCCTATATGTAGGTAAAATCTTCGAATTTTTTTTATGGTAACTTAACATTTTCTATACAAATTTCTAAAATATTCATAAGCAAACTAGTACGATAAAAACTTGTTTATTGCCATATTCTTATGTGCAATGATGTATAATTAGTTACGATAATAGTCGAGAAATAAAATGTCACTTAAAAAAATAATAATAATTATTACTGCAAACTTACCACCACGTCCGTAACCTCCACGACCACCACGTACACCACCGCGCCCGCCGCGAACCATCATCATTTGGTTGTCTGGTTTAGGGGTGGCGCGTTTAACATCAACTTCCTTGCCGGAGATCTTTTGTTTAGGTGTTTTTAATAATTCGGTAACAACTTGTTCTGAATCGAAGGTAATGAAACAGAAACCTTTACGTTGCGACTTTTGTTTATCAAAAGGCATTTCAACATCAACAATCTGTGAAAAAAACATACAAATAGATATGTATATTAAGTTTTTTTAAATTAAAGTTACTTCTTTAACACTTACATTGCCAAATTGACTGAAATAAGTTTTAATTTCATCATCACTGATTTCGGTGGTTAACCCGCCGACAAATATTTTTCCATGACGGGCTTTCGCCTTTTTGGGATCGACCTTTTTGTTGTTAATAACATGTTCACCTGCTTCATTTACTTTGTCAATAGCATCAGTTTGTGTAAATACGATAAATGCAAAGCCTCGAGAACGACCAGTTTGTGGATCTGTTTTAACATTAATGCTCTCAATTTCCCCAAATCTACCAAAATGCTCACGCAACTCCCCTGATAAAAAAAATGTGGAAAAAGACAAAAATTTTATGAATAATTTGCTCAGTTTTCTTCATATTTCAAACAGTTAACTTACTTTCTGACGTTTCCCAACTCAAGCCGCCAACAAATAATTTTCTGTAACATTATTTAATAGGAAAAGAATAAAAATAATTTAGTTTAAATTATTCTAATATAGGAAATTTCAAGTGTAATTATTTAGATTTAATTTTAATTTTATTTTATAAAAAAAAAATATCAGCAAAGGATAGCGTTACGTTCTAATAACACGATTTCACTTACAAATTTATAGAGAATTTTAAAAAACAATTCACCAAATCTAATATCGAAAAGTTTTTCAAGCGACAAAAAGAGAAATCAAACGACAATTATTTATTTTCAAAGAATATGCTTAAAGAATTCAATATACAAAAATATCTTACGTTAGTTTTAAACAAGTCTAGACAAACGAGACTGGCCAAAATATTATAAAGAGAATATGAATATTTCAATATGTTTAACACCGCTTTAGAAATCTTTAAAATTGTTTGTTCGTTGGTTGATTCAATAAATAACTTTAAAACTTTAGCTTTAATTTTGTTTAATAAGTTGAAAATATTACAATCATACATATATTTTTATTATTATTATCGTTAAAGTTACAACAACGTTAAGTAGTTTTAATCCAATTTAAATTTCATTTATTCGCAATAGATAACTAGAATTTTGTGTGTATTTTTTATGCTTTACTATGATAAATACCATCGTCTCATTGGAAGGCAGTAGTGTTGACAGTATCTGGAGCACAAATCACAGTCCAAAATGCATCGTCTCTTGGTTGTGCCGCAGAGGTGCAGCCAAAGGACAAACACCTGCATATATCATTCATTCAATCATTTCGGTTATCAAAGCAGCCGTAATTGTTGCGTATGGATTTATTTGTCTTTCCACTGAGAAGCTACATTGGTTTCTTTGGTTTGGCATGGTTATGGCTTAAGTACCTGCCGGAGAGGAACAAGATTAGTTCACTCAAACACAACAGGAAAATCAATGATATAAAGATTATGGATTACTGCAGAATATTACAAATTATGTGTTATATTCGTCCATTTTTATTTCAAACAAAATAGTTTTGTTATTTCAACTCAAAATTGGTCAAATTCTCCACGACTTCCTCTTTTCTATCCTAGGTTGTAACTTCTTGAATTTTCTTACAAAAATTTCGTTTATTTACTTTGAATTTATTTTCATTGATCAATAACAAACTTTCTTAATATTAACACAATGATTGGAATCTACAGTAATTCTGTTTAACAAAGTAAATATGAGTTATAAAATAGTTCTTTATTATTTAAATTATGATCATTAATAATTTATCAACTATATGTAACAATAAGTAATACTTAAATCAAATAAAAAAGAATCCAACCATTGCAATTTAATTTATTATATTAGATATTTTATTCATGATAATTATTTCTTTTTTTTTATGATAAAGTAAAATAAAATATTAAGTAAATAAAAGCAACTTTTTAAACTTATAAAAAAATTGAAATTAAAAAAGTTTGAAAATTATTATCATGTATGTACGTACACAAATAAATGAAAAAACCCGCATCAATGGAATTAATTGATTAAACAAGAGCATTTTACACATACAAGATTTTACACCATGTATATTAGGCATATAGTTTCTAAAACTTTGCAACAACAGACTTTTCTTTTAGAAGTGTTGGGAATTTTATTTTCTATAGCTAGTTTTCGAAACTCTCCTGATTTTCCGAAACTATATACATATTACAAAGCTGATTATATCAAAATCATGAAGTCAGTTTTTATTGCACATTTAGTACATTTTTATTACAATTCAAAGATAATCATAAAATATAAACACAACATCAATCAACAAATCAGTGCTGTGCCAAAGTTATGTTCAACATTAATTATATGCCTAATGTACATATTCAATTCATTGATTGTTTTTACAAGGACCTAATTCAAGCCAGATAAATAATTACATTATACAAAGAAATATATTGAAATTTATTTATCGTAACCTGAAGACCAGGGAGGTTACTCTGTAATGCGATGCGAACCCCCTGACTATTTTTGTATGAAATAGCAGCATATAACATAAGGGGTGGGGGTCTGCTAGTAAAGGAATCTCTAAGCTGCAAATGAAAACCCAAATGCCCTAGAAAACTTCACTGAAGCAGATTACATAAAAACAATTGTCATATAATTTGATATGATTAAAAATAAAATACGACACAAAACATAGTACATAATTTTTAAACAGAAATAAATGTCGGCGAACAATAAAGCTCATTTCTATAGTGAACCTTACAAAAACACGACTCATACATACAAATAATTCTTAATGAGAGTTTTTAGTGTCTGTCGGCCTGGGCCCGTTTATGTCTATGCGCGAATACCTTCATTTTTACCAAAAGCGTTGCTGATTTAATACAGCAAAGAAAATATATAGATAGGTATACATATATATTTTATTTTGTAAATATGTAGTTTAAAAAAGAATATACTTATCATGACGTGTTAATTGTACCCTTTTTGTTGAAATTTTGTAACTTTTAAGGTCGGGTTTTCGAGAGGTGGTTTAAGTTTAAACCTAGTTTAACGAAGTCTGAAACTCTGATCTTTCCAGCAAACCGCGATTTTTTTTATTATTTCATTAAGGACTCACATTATAAGCAAAAATTTTGCATAAAAACTTGATAATAGCGACAAAAATCTGTTTTCAGATTAACTAAAGCTGGTTTAACTGAGATCCCAAAAATCCAGCCTAAGTAGTTTTTTTCTCCCCGTTTATGACAATTATTACATTCATGATAGAGCGTGTGTAAATATGTACATTTAAAAAGCATTTTTGCATATGCTTTTTATGTTTTGGTTTGCAACCGGGAATTTAAAAATAAATTGAACCATCATTTTTAATAGATTTTTTTAGTTTATTGGACCTCATAAGTTTGCTGTAGATCATAACTTAGCGTGTACACAAATGACTGTCCGACGGAACGTACTTTTTTAGACCAAAGCCGAAACTGAACCTGAACCCGAACATCGGTCGATTTTACAAAGTTCAATTGAACCCGAGCTTCTTCAATTGTACTTTATTTATTTAAAACAAAATAAAATTTAAAGAATTCATAAGAAAACTTATACATATGTATATGATTGGACGTATTTTCTAACGACATCTGAAATTACAACGAATTAGTTTATTTTAGTCCCGGTTTACATTATGCAATTTTTGTTGCAACAATTCTTGATATTGAGTGAGGAAGAGCGAGAAAGTGATACAAATCGTACATATTCCTATTTCAATACTCTCACACAAAATAAGAATTGCTGCAATTAAAGTTGCATAGTGTAAACCGGGACTTAGTTCATCAACTTTCACTTTTTTCTTACTAATACTGCGTTATGCAGTAATAAGTACGGACATAATAAATTATTTTGGATGGGTACACCAATTTCCATCTGTATTTCACAGAATCTAAAAACTGGTCATGTGTGGCTTTATATTAATATGAATAAATAAACAATATAGAAGTAGCTCAACCACAAATCATCACTGAGATAAAATTGAAAATTCCTCTTCAGAAAATTAACTAAGCACAAACATCAGCAACTTAAATTTTCTCACATAATTAAACAAAAATCGTCACATTTTACACTATGTAGAGGTACGTAGTTTTAGTTATTTTCTTCGTCACAATTTTTTTAACTATTTCCCAAGGCAAGTTTCACATCACAAATATTTATTTTTCATTTGGCGAATACTACTATTACCTAATTCGATTAAAAGACGAATATTAGCGTATCACTACAAACGCGTGCAGATATGTACATACATACACGCATACCATGTATGTAGCGCAAGAAATCATGGTGTAGGCAATCGGGAGCATAGGAAGACCTTTTATATACACTATTCCGAATTAAGTTAATAAAATTTGTGTTATTTTCGACATGAAAGCTTTTTTTAGGATATAATTTCGGTATACATTTTTGTGCACATTTCAAGCCACTAGTAAAACACATACTCATACATATGCATGTATATATATATATATATAAGTACACACATCAGAAAAGTAAACAGAGCGACCGGTATAACAAAACGAAGATATGAACATAAGAAAACTAAAAATGACTAAAATAATATATGCGAGAACCGCCATTTTGATAAAAATGACTAGGCAAACGAAATGTTGAGAAAAAATTGGCAGAAGAAACAACTAAAAAGAAACAAAAAAAATGTAATTTGCAAAACAAGGCATAATCAACCTAAAACATGCGTTTTGATGAAAAATACTTAACCTCACTTTAAATACACTATTAATATAAAGGTAATTAGGAATTTCTTATGAAAAAAAAAACGATATTCCAAAGAAAAAGGGAATACTTTACATTTAAAACAATTTCAAAAAGAATAAAATAATGTAGGTACATATGCATATATTGTCCCTTTAACAACTGAGGTACAGTTGTACACAGAGGCGCAAAAATGAGAAAACAGATAAACATATAAGTTATCTTGTAGAAAATAAGACATTTTGTAAATATTAACAACAAAAAAATGCATATACGTCGAAGTGGAAAAATTATCTGCGATTCTTCCTTAATTCCATATTTCTAAGTGGCATGTGTATACAATTTTTCTCCATCAGCTTTTCACGACTGTGCTTACTATATACTTTTCTATTTACGTAACAATATTTTTGGAATGAATTGCCTTTAATATCTTGGAGAATATTAGAAATTTGTTGAAATACCTGTCATCGTCGCGTGCATTTGTATCGTTGGCATTCCCATTGGTGTTGCCGGCAGTTCCACCATTTTCTTTTTCATTGGCACTGACGTCTTGTGAAAAATCCTCACCATTCATTTCACAATCTTGATTTTTGTTATCGGCCATTATATTTATATATTAATGCGATTTAAAGTTATTTCTTTATATTGAACTTCACTAATAGTTATTCTAAACAACTGTTAAATAATTATTCTGTTTTTGCGACAACACGAGCGGCAAAAGCTGATGACTGTAGTAATGGCCGGAAAAGACAGAAATTGACGATGAACACACTAGCGAATCGCAAAATCTTGCTTTTAATGTGCTGAATTCAAATCACGTGCTGAATAACATACCATATATTTATCTCTTTTAGTTTGTTGCTTCATAATAGAGTTACCATATCCAACCTCAAAGTGCTACACTACATTTTGTCGAACATATATATTGTTTTAATATATATCTACAGTTCTGTTAACATACATTTGTTAAGTCCGTGTTCAGATAATACCAGTCTTCATGCAACTTGTATATATAGTAAAAAGGAAAAGCATATAGGCATCAACTTGAAAATTAGATGGGTTTTCAAAACAAGTTCTACTTATATGCAATATTTATATTTATTCATAAACGACCCGGTTCTTGTTAAAATAGTCGAAATAAAATGACAATACGTTTTCATCAGCTATTGACTTCGCCTTTGGCCAGCCATGATAAGTCCGACAAATGGATAACAGAGCAGAGATGTATGTAGTTACAAACAAATTTACAAGTTGCGTGGGTGTTTACACGGCACAGAGTTGTCAATTAACGTTTAACATTTGTTTTACAACTTCTTTAATACTTATATATACGCTTAACTTCTTTAATAGGGTAATCTATATAATATATACATATATATATATATATATATATATATATATATATATATATATATATATATATATATATATATGTTCAATTCAATTTATGGACCTTCCATCTAAATTGGTTTGAATATGGCATGTATAGGGTATTTCAACTTCTATATACGTTTTTTATCCCCACTATTTTATATTTTTAATATTTATTGTTCTTTTATTGTATAGTATAACACAAATAGCACATAGAAGCGGATGCAATTCAGCTATTGAAAAGTGTGGAAAACAAAAGAGACCAATAGTGAACATGTGACAGAGATGTATATAGGTGATATTACGCATATGTAGAATGCACGAAGAGGGAAAATATCACGATGCTGAGAAAAACAGTTGTAGAAGAACAAAACGGGGTTCGTTCACTTTAAACCAACACTTGTTCAATTTCAATGCTATAAACTGCAATTATTTTTCGCATAAAAATATAAAAGGAAAACTGCACTGAAGTAACTTCATAACATTGTAGAAGAAACAAAATATAATAATAACTGTGATTTCAACAAATAAATACATTGTGTTGAACAAAAAGTATATATATAATAAATAGAACCGAGTAACTTCATTAATTTTTGCCATATACCACGAAGAAGAAAAGGAAAAAACGCAACATTTGCAAATATCTATATAGTTATTTTAGAAGAAAAAAAAAAGAAGCAGCAGCAGACGATTTCATTCGACAAGGGTCGATAGGCACAATTACCACACAGCACGACACAGAAGTGAAGGGGAATAAAATAATAAACGCCAAAAATTATAAATTATTTTAAACAACAATCGTACTGAAGTTAGTTTTCGTTAAATTCTATTAAAATCGTTTCTGAATATATGACTACAGCCTGATTAATATACGGAAAATTGCCAATATATTTGTCGTCGTTTGCGTTCTGCCTTGAAAGAAAAGAGCTAAAAAAACTAAGTATATCCAAGATTTTGAAGAAAATCCTTAAACCTACGTCAAGTAAAAAACCTGCAGCCTTAGTGTTTTTTCCATCACAAAATTCATCTGAAAGCAATAATATCGAGTGCTTTATTTAACAAAAGAGGTAAGAATTATTTTACATTTACCATACTCTTTCGTTTTCGCTATTCGTTTTATATGAAGCATAATGCTAATAAAAACATGCGGTAATGATGTTTCATCTTTTTGTTTTTTTATTCCTTTTATTCATAATGGTTTTTGCAGTAAAACATTTTTAAAAATTTTGTATATGCAAATATCTTCCGGCTTAACATAACCTCAAATATCATAAGTCTTTAAGCACCACAGAAAAGAGCACGCACTTTTTAGGACTCAGATTTTTTTTTTTAAATTAATTTGCTATTTATGTTGTAAGTATTTAGTGTTGGTATTTTTCATTTCGTTTTATTTCACTTTAAATTGATCTAATTTTCTTATGTAGTTAAAAGTAGGATGACTTATTTATCTAAAATCAAATATAGTATAAACAAACTATACGTTTAAATTGCACGCTTATGTGCATATAAATATGCATGTGCATATACATACATAAGTATATACCTACATAAGTATTTTCATATACATAAGCATGTGCACATACATAGGTATATACATATATATATATATATATATATATATATATGTATATATTTATATATATATATATATATATATATATATATGTATACGTATATACAGATATATATATATGTATACGTATATGTATGTGTAGATATATAAAAAAGATATTTATATACATATATATATGTATATATACATGTGTGTTCATATATATAATTACATATCTATATACATACATATATATAGATGGGTGTTCATTAATGAGTTGTAAATTGAGTAAGAAGACATGCGTATACAGTTGAGAACAGAATAATAGCAGTAAACAATAAAATAGAAATAAAAACACTATTGAGTAAAATAAAACAAAGCAACTTTACCAAATGGAAAATTTTGTTGAGTGATAAGAAATGGAAAATGAAAAAGGTCTGTTAAGCGCATAGTTTTAGACGTTTAGAATTTTTATATAAAGATGGTGTTTTTCACCACATTTCTGAACTTATTATACAGAATTTATTTAAAAATGATTAACCCATTAAGTCCCAAATCATATAATCCATAATTCCACGTCCACATGATACCGAGGCGCATTAGGTAAATATGTAGTTAATGCAAATAAATAAAGTAATGTGGGTGTGAACAGATTTCTCATCAATAGTATATCACTAATTAAAGCATCTATCGGACTAAATAACCTTGTCCTGATATATAAAACTCTGAATACAAAAACGATCGTCTTACTTTTCTTTACACGTTTATTTAAATTTTTAAATAAATTTTTCATATATTAAGGGCTGCCGCAGATTTCGATTCCGTTTGGAAACGAGGTTGATTTCGATTTCTCAAAAAACAAGAAAGGAAGCAATTTTTTCAGAATGAAATTATTTGTATTTTATTTAATGGTTTTATTGAAATCTTTTCGTTTCGAAAAATGTTAGTTTATCGTTTTCTGGGAAAACAAAATACGGAATATTTCCGAATGGAATTGGTGGAACGACCTCTGCAAAATATTTCAAGTGATATCAAGTTAGCTAAAACCGCATTTTTATATGAAAGTTTCAAAGATTCGAGACTTCTCATTAAAATATTTGTTCCTTATTCTTCAACCTTCTCTATCACCATACATAATTTCGTTTTAATTTTGGTAAAGTGGATTTAAGGCGAAAAAATTGTCAACTAAAATTTTAGTTTAAATTGTGGTAATTCCAAAGAATTTTTCGAATTAAAGTTTTTCAGAAAATTCTAAATGAAATTGCTAAGTTTAAAATTGGGACAACACTTTTCCGGACTTTTTTTTGTTGTTTCAATATTTTAATGTTACATATTTGCAAAAACAGGCAACTAAATATTTACTACCGTGTTCATTACATGGGGTTATGCTCTTTTGAATTGCTCTAATAAAATCGCTACTTTATGTCATAACTTGATTCCCGCAACCGGTAAAAATTCTTTATATTTATATACATATTTTTATTTTAGCATACTTATTCGATTACAGTTCGCAATAGAAAACACTATTCTCAAGCAAACAAATATTTATTTGCATATTATAAAGGTAAATTTACTACAATAAAAGAAAATAGAAAACAGCCCCACTGGCTCCGTTCAATCAAAACGTTAACACGAAATCTCTAGGTAACGAGCAACTAGAAAACGAAATGGTAATGGATGCAACTCAATCCCAACAACCATCGCCACAGTCGGTAGGACGTGAATTTGTTCGTCAATACTATACTTTGTTGAATAAAGCACCCAATCACTTGCATCGTTTCTATAATAATAATTCTTCGTTTATACATGGTGAATCCACTCTTGTTGTGGGGCAAAAGAATATTCACAATCGTATTCAACAATTGAACTTCCATGATTGCCATGCAAAAATTAGCCAAGTAGACGCTCAGGCTACTTTGGGCAATGGAGTTGTTGTCCAAGTTACTGGAGAGCTTTCAAACGATGGACAACCAATGCGACGTTTTACTCAAACATTTGTGTTGGCTGCTCAATCGCCAAAGAAGTACTACGTACATAATGATATCTTCCGTTATCAAGATTTGTACTCCGATGAGGAGGTCGACGGTGAAACCCGTTCTGAAAATGATGATGATCATGAACAACAACAGCTGACTCAACCAGCACAAGTCGGTCAAGTGGTTGTTGCTTCCGCTCCTACTGCAGCGGTATCGGTCAACGAACAACCAGTTGCAGTTGTTAGTGGAGTCAATGAACCACAAGGATTGACAAATCAGATTGTAGCTAGTGCTAATGCCACTGGTGGTGTCTTAAATCAACAAGCTCCAGCTGTTTACTATCCAATGCCTGCTGCTGGAGGCCGACCCATGACAGTTTTACCTCCACCTCCTGGTGCCGCTCCAGTAGCTTTAGCAGCAAACTTCGCTAACGCAGCTGCCGCGGTTGTACCTCAAGCTGTTGCAGCCACAAGTGTTACTCAACTGAACGGAGTTGCTGCGCACGATGAACTTATCAATACACAGCAAGCAAGTATTACCCAACAAACACAGTTGACAACCAACCAAACATCACCAGTTTTGACACAAGCTGCAGGTACTGTGTCGGTTGGTAACAATGCTGTACTTAGTGCTCAAACTCCAGCTGGTGTTGTAAGCGTGCCCGTAGCTGTATCAGCCTCTGCTGCAGCTGGTCTGCCCCAAAATACTTCAGCGCCGGTACCAAATTACCAACAATCTCCTATTATCCCAGCACATATTCTGCCGCAACCACAACAACAGCAACAATTACCTAATACCCCTTCCCAATTCCAGCAACAACAGCAGCAGCAACAAACTATTCTACAGCAGCAGTCGCAAACAACATTAAACGCTGTCTCGCATATAGTAGATACTGAGGAAACGACTAGTTCTGTAACCGATCAGCAACAGTCCCGACCTACTACAACCGCCAATGTTGTTGCAAGTGGTCAAACTGCTTCGCCATCCGCAACCGTTCTGGAACCAACACCAGTGGTCGAAGATTTCAAGACAATCAATGAACAGCAACAGCAGGAGAAATATGAGGCTGCAAAACAACAACAGCAACAACAAAATGAACCTAAAACGTATGCCAATTTATTTAAATCGTCCTCATCGTCCCCCAGCAGTTTCGTAAATGCCGCTATGCAACAGCAACAACAAATACAACAGCAACAGCAGCAACAACAGCAAACGGTTAATAATATGTATCATCAGACAAGTTCTCCGATAATAACCTCATCGAATAACTATTCTCAACCGGCCAGTTCCACAAATTCAATTCCAGTCTATGGTAGCCGCAATAATAACGAAACCAATTCAATTCGACAAGAAAACAACAATGGTCAAGGTAGTGGTGGTCCTTTGCCGCAGCGCTCAAATCCTAAAAGTTTTAACAAAGGTAAGCTGAAAACTATTACTTGCTTACATAAATATATATCCTTTTATTATTCAAACAAGAGGTTCAACTATTTACTTCGAATGCCGCTTATAATAGTTACTGTTTTTTGAAAACATTTTTATAATTACTTAGGATCTATTATTTTTGCAAAATTTTGAGCCATGATAGTTATCACTTTTTGTTCTTCGAACTGAAATTCCAATCTCCAAAAAAGTTAAATTTTATTTTAATATCGTAGAAATTTGCTGATTCAGAATTTGTAATACTGATGTAAAATATCTTTCAGACTTTGACCAACGCCGCACCAGCAATCCCCAACAATTCGGAGACAATCAACAATTGTTCTTAGGCAATATACCTCATCATGCCTCAGAGGATGACCTTAAATCTCTATTTAGTCGTTTCGGTCAAGTGGTTGATTTAAGAATTCTTTCGAAATCAATTGGGAAATTACCACCGGGTGCTAGAAACCCTCTAAATTATGGTTTTATTACATATCACGATGCAGAGTCAGTGCAAAACTGTTTGGCCAATTGTGTAAGTATTAATATTATTTAGGTGGCATTCCTCCGGGAAAATTAGTATCACTTTAAGAAACATTATTTGATTAAATATTTTTAAGCCCTTGTACTTCCCTGATTCGCCTGATGGACAAAAATTGAATGTTGAAGAAAAAAAACCCAGAACTCGTCCTAACGATATGCCACCACGACAAAATATGGGAGGTGGCAGCGGTGGAAGCGGAAGTGGTATGAATAATATGAATAACAACCAACGTAACATGAGTGGTGCGCCACCATCGCGATCATTATCAAACTCTGGAAGTATGATGCGTGGCAATAGTGTGGGTAATAATGCCAACAGTATGTCACGTGGTGGTTCTAGTGGTGGTGGCTCTGGTGGTCCTCCACGTATGGGTGGTGCTTTTAATCGCAACGATAATCGCCCCTCAAATGGTGGTAATAGTGGCGGTGGTTCTCAAATTCGGGGTGGTAATTCACAGTCACAGGGTAATAGCTATGGTGTGCGACGCTAACCATTAATATTTTTCTATCATCCACAAACACCTCCAGCACCACAACCATCATTACCACCTACACAACAAACAGTTCCGGCGACATCCGCAGCAAATGTAGTAGCTCGTCCAGCGCTCAATTGTTATGCTAACACTACAACAATTGCGGCTAATACAACTCAATAAAAGAGAAGCTAAACAAAAACCCAAATTGAAATTCACACACAAAAAAGAAGAGAAAGGAACACAACAGCTGGAAAAGCTACAGCAGCGTAATTAAATGTAATCTTTATAAGATGTCTCATGCCCGCGTAAGCTCCCATTTTAGCGTTCCTTTTCTTTATTTGAATATGTTTTCATTAACATTTATTTATAATTTTAGTAATTTTTTTACGATATTTCTGGTAAATTTTGTAAAACGAAGTATTTTATTTTTACGTGTACTTTTTCTTTGCCTAAGCTGCCTTTTTATGTAAAAAGCTGTAGCTTGAAAAGCTGTTGTTTTGAGGAATTCATACTTAAAAACAATCTTGTAGTTTTTCAATTTGGTAAAAAAAACTCGTTTTTTATAGTATTTATTTTTACAAATTTATAAAATTTTAATCCCAAAAATATATGTATAAACAAATTATAGGTGTGTTAGTTCTTTTTCTTATGCGGATTGAAAAACTGCAAGCAAGTGGTTTTAAGTAAAAGCTAAGGTTTTGAAGTTGTAATTTTTCATTCATTCCGCCATTTAAATATTTTCTTTTTAATATGTTGTATATTTTTTTTTTTAATTTGTGAGATCATGGTTATATCCAGTTTGTAGAAAAGGAGTTTTAAATATTTCTAAATTATTGTTGAATTAATTTTACAGCCTGTTTTTCAAATAACAGCAAATAGCATTTGAAACAAATTCTAAAATTTTATTTTTATTTTAAATGTTATTTGTTAGACAGAACGATGGATTGCGTTATCACCGAACAGGCCGATATTTTTTAAAACAAGATTTCTATTTTATTGTTGCATATTATTTTTTTTAATATCTTAACATTGTTTTCATTTCCATACCAAACAAGACTAAAAGCTTTTAAAAGCTATTATGAAAAAAAAAAAACAAACAGATACACACGGCGGCGCCTTAAATATAAATTAAAAAAAATATATTTCACTTCTCTCTACTACTATCTCTCTATATACATACATATATAACTATATCATTTTAAGCTCTCATTTATGATTTTTTATGAAACAAAATTTAGCTTCATTTATTTAAACAACAATTCTGTTTTTATTGTCTTCTTAGTTTTATTAAATGATATTGAAATGAAATTTTATTGAACTTTTTTTTGTAATTTATAAAAAAAGAAAACAAAAAAAAAATACACAAAAATGATGTAATTAAAATATACAGAGGATTTTTTTTAATTATAATAAAAAAAATTATATATTTTTTTAAAAAACTAAATTTAACTTAAAAGGCGAAGATACATATACTTTTTATTAATAATACATATTAGTATTTATATCTTTACGTTAGACAAACAAAATAAGAATATGATCATTGAAAAAGGTACTAATGTGTAGATTATTATTTATGATCAAATTTCAGACAGCAGTAACAAAATCGCGATTGCTAAAAAGAAAATAAGACCCGATTAACACAGATCGAACTTTAAAAATAACTTAAAAATATTTAACTGTTCATCCAAAAATTTTTTATTTGAAAGATAAATACATGTTATTAAAGTTTGAAAATGATTCTGGGCATATATCCACCATCAATATATTTATAACGATTTGCCGGAGTGCACTGATCACAATTGCGAGCACTGTACGATAATTCGTTTGACCATTAACACTTTCGTAATTTATATCTCGTTGAAAACATTTTATAAATATGGACTAACCAGCACCTAAAATTCGCAATTATTAGTTCTTCGAATACCTCATTTTTTCTTATTGGACAGGATGTTCGTAAATATTTTAAATTAACATTAAAATAAACTTTCCAATTAGCTTATTCTAATTAAATTTAAACACCTCGATTACTTTTTCTATTGAATAGTTAGAACAACATACATATTGATGCTTTGCTGTAATATAGTCATAACTCAAAATTCGACAAATATGAGATAGATATAAAAAAATTATCCAAGGAAATCGGTGATATGTTCTGTCCAGCAAAAAATCATTTTTTGTCTCTCCTTTAAATAAAACTATGTGGACTATATGGATTTTGATGCGCTAAACTCAAATCCGTTTTCGGTTTTTTTCCATTAGGTCGGAATTTTTTTTTATAGGCGTGGCAAATTTTTCCCCCTAAATTAGTCAGGTACGGAGACATATTTCACCCCAACTCGAGAACAAGTCATCCGATTTTCAAAAGTAGAACACCAGATGTGTAACAAAATTGCATTTACTTTAGTCGAATATAATTTTTCTCTATCCTTGTTATGGTTTCAGAAATTAATGAAAAAAACAAATTTTTTTTCGTGCAAAATTCGTAATTTTTTTAGTTTAAAAATGGAATTAAAAAAAAACAAAGCAGATATTCAAAATTTTACACATTTTTCTGAGAGCTACATATCTTAAAAATAAAATAAGCTATAAACCATAACAATCGGTTAAAAAAATGTAGATTTTATTGTCAATTTACCACAGATAAATCGGATGACTCGTTCTCGAGTTAGGGTGAAATATGTCCCCGTACCTGACTAATTTAGGGGAAAAAATTTGCCACGCCTATAAAAAAATTCCGACCTGATGGAAAAAACCGAAAACGAATTTGAGTTTAGCGCATCAAAATCCATATATTCCACATATTTTTGTTTTTAAAGGAAGATTTTGCTGCTGAGCAGTGTAATCAGTATTGTGTACAACATTGTATCCCATTCAGGACAAACAAATGAAACTATTTGCGAAAATATTAGCTCTTCAAAATGGGAGTTGATTATGTGTTTACATAAAAAGACACGAAATGTGCTACAAAAATAGAAATAGTTTTTACGAAATGCTAGGAATTAAACCATAAATGTAAGTGCAAAAATTGGAAAACGATTAACTTTTGCTACGGAGCATAATTCAACTCTTCCAAATTCTTCGATGGCAGAAAAATATGGAATGCACCACATGCGTTTGGTTTTATTGTTCCGAAAAATTCAAATACATATGTGTATTATCAAGATAAAAACTCCTTAACAAATATTTTATTTATACTTCTGCTCAATGACCTGATATTAATCCTATCGAAAATTTGGGCATCCATTTAATGAACAAACTTGAAATGGACCAATTGTATAAAAATTAAATATGTGGCTAATTGCTGCATCTAAACAAATTATTCTATAACTGAACACATTGTAATAAACTCCTTTCGCATGCCGGGCCTGAGGTCGAACTGATTCACGATAAAGTCAGTGTAATTTAAATGCGTTTGATTCTAGATTTTTGCCTAAAACGGATGAAAGAAGTAGTTTCACTCAAATTTAGAAATCACACGATATTTATGGAATGAAATTTTGAAGCATGTTGATCTTTTGTTAAAAAAAATCAATGTAACCATTTAATATTCACCCCTATTCCACGTTTCGATTGCGTTCCTGCATTCAGTTACACTTGAGTCGAAAAATCGTATTCCAACAAAACTTAGTAAAAAAAAGAGGAGTATGTTTAAGCCGATTATTTTATTACTATTAAACGTGTGAAATAGAAATACAAATAACAAAATTTTGTAATCATTGCAATTGTTATATTGCAAAAAGTTAATTTAGTAAAAAAAATTATATTGTGGCATCTCAGGATATAAGTAAGCCGTATTTGTGGCTAAACCATATTTAAAAATGTAGGACAACACTTGGAGAAAACTGGTCATTTTTATAAAACATTAGGACATTGAAAACTCAGAAAAATTTTTAATATATGTATGTACATACTATGTACTTGAATTAATTTTATTTTTATTACATTTAACTTAGATTTTTTTAATTGCACATACATAAATTCATATATCGATGCTCACAAGTGGAAAGGCTCTCACTCAAATAATTTAAACTTTACAAGAGGAGAAGGCAAAAATATAACAGAAACTGTAATTATAATTTGCTTCTAAAATCGTAATTTTTATACTATTACACAAAATTTTTGTAACGAGGTGTATTTGTGTGATATGTATTGGAATCACTGAAAAAAGTTAAGTTAAGGTATTTAAATAAAAATAGATTTGTGTAAGTTTACGACTAGGCGTTTTTACCTGTTTTGACTCGGCGAAGAGCAATAGGAAGCAGGGCTACTTCGGACCATAATTTATTTCGACGACGAATACCAAAAAAGGGGGACTAATGACAATCCTAAACTATAGAAACGAAAATCGAAAAAGCAGAGAACATTTGGAATCGAAACGCAGAATAGAGGAGATTATTCTCTGGATTGAAATGAAGTAACTTTTAATTTTTAACAAATTTTTTGCCATTTATTTAAGATTTATTTTAGGCTTTATGCATTTTTAATTTTTATTTCTTATAAAATATTAGATATATTCACCTAACTGACGGATACGAACGCAAATACATGTCTAAAAATGGTCGAATATTCGCCAATACGAATATTTTTGACAAACTGTATGGAAATGTGTGTGTAGTATAGGTACGTGATGGAAACCGATATCGAAAAAAATTATTTGAAATTAAATTTTGTTAAATTATCGTAGACAAGTAAAATTGAATAATGGGAAACTTTATACGACCGATAAATTCCTACTTTCATCTAATACGAATCGCCCTAAATCTTTTGGAAACAACTATACATATATATATATATATATATATATATATATATATATATATATATATATATATATATAAATTTCTAATGACTAGTCTGTGTATGAGAAAGCATTTCATCTGTTTCATTTAAATATTCACGACCTTATTACAAAGTTGTGTTTAAAATTAATATTTTTCACGGAAAAAATTCCAGTCTTGATTCATTTGCTTCTCGCAAAGTTCCAAACTCTTTAGGCCGTAAATTAGAGAAACACATTAAATTGAATAAAGTATATGCATACATATATGTGACTTACGAGTACTATTACTATATCAAGAGGTGAATATGTGCTACAAAAAAAAAATCAGCGTGAAATCCCAGATCTAAATTTGATCGGAGTCGAAATGTATTTACTAAACGAATTGATAATTTCGTTGGATTTTGTTGCCTATATAAATCAACCTTTTCTCAGTGAAAGAGAGCAGATTTTACAAAATGGGTTCTACATTTTGTTCCTACTCATCTAAATAACGTCTACAACAGTTGTCAAGATGATCTGCAGCTACCGGCAGTGTTTCGTTGCCTTCTAAAATTGCAGGTCTATCGTGAGCTTATTTCTCCATGAAAATAATCAGCCTGATTGTGTAAGGCGTTGGCGTTTACCCAAATGCGTTTTTTGTACAAGATTAAAGAAACATACACGCAGCTTTCTTTAATCTACTACGAAATACGACTGAGGCGTAAACGCCAACGCCTTACACAATCAGGGGGAATAATATGCATAAGTTAGTATAATTTATTTTGTTTGTGCGCCATTTTGAATTGTGGAATTTGCTTATAAAAATAGTTTATATTCTAATGGAGCCAATGTAGAAGAGCCAGAAACTCCTTTCAAAAGATGAACTGGTAGACCACCCAGAACCACTTAAATGTGCTTATCTAAATGTTTACTAATATATCTGAGGATTTTCTAAAAAAATAGTAATGCATTTTTAATGAAATGTATCAAGGTAAAAATTTTGTATGAAAATTGTTTTAATGCATTTTTCAATTCCATATTATTTTCTAAATACGGTCGTATATACTTATAGCACAACTTCTTCTCTATAAATCTTCTATACGTTAGCAATATCGTACCATTAGTAACTCAGATATCCGTGATTGTGGTTCTGTAATATTCTGGACAATCACATGAAATATATGAGATAGAAAAAAAAAGTGGGCATAAAACACATTTCCATGTATGTACATACATATATATATATATACATATATACATACATATATATATATATATATATATATATATATATATATATATATATATATATATATATATGTATATTAACATTTTTGAATACAAAAATCTGCACAAAAATTATTGAAGAATGCCCTTATAAGCACTTAAGACTGAAATACGCAAACACACGCTGCAAAGGGTAAAATATGCACTAATAATTCGATGCCAAAACCCCTAAATACTTGTATAAAATATCATATTCGTATCTACATACATACATGCTTATGTTATGTATATTGCAAAAACTTATCTACAAGATTGTCCAATTTATGTACATCGTATCCATACATCTACAGGTTTTATTAATTTTTAATATACATACAAACGTACATACATATGTATATCTTATTTAGGTGTCACTTTACAACGGTTTTTGGTTCTAAGGAATTGTGATGTTACGATATTTTGAAGGTGCGATATTTTTACACTGTCAACTAAAATGCAAAACGCCCCAACTACCAAAAAATTCGAAACCAATTACACCCTAAACAGAAATATTAACCTTGATTGTGTAAGGCGTCCGCGTTTACGCCTCAGTTGTTTTTCGTAGTAGATTAAAGAAAACTGCTCGTGTGTTTCTTTAATCTTGTACAAAAAAAGCCTTAGTCTTAAACGTCAACGCTTTACACAATTAGGCTGATTAATTTTATTTAGAAAATAAAAAGACGTAGCTAAGACTAGGCTCGTTTAATTAAATTGTTTATAAAAACAATTGGATTTTTTTAAATAGAAATAAACTTTATATCACTTCCTCTCTTTTTTTCACAACCTAATTAGATAAAGCCTGCTCATAAAATTGAGCTGTGTGGGAACTTCGTCTTACATTATTTGTTTTTACACCATTTAATTTCCGCTTATTGTGTTATACACAGTACAATATATGAAAACCTCGAAATATTTACTATTAAACATTGAGGCCCTAATTTTGTACATCACCTTGAGTTTGTGAAATCTAAATGCTAACAATTTGTACATTCATAAATTTTTTGGCTTTAAAAATGCTTAACTTTATATTAAAAACAAAAAAGCCAACGGAGTTAAATTCTTTGAAATTTTTTATACATATAAATTTCACAAACGCAAAGGATTTACACAATTAGGGCCCAAATTTTGAAAACTACATATTAATAAAGATAATAAGCTTTTGATTCAGAAAAATTAAAAAAAAAAGACAACACATTAACTTAAAACATCAACGAAGAATAATTAATTATTTTAGGTTTCCATTCAGTTTTGTACGTAAAGAGAATATTATAAAATTGAGATGTGAAGTTGTTTGAATAAATCAGCATGTATTACAAAGTAGGTTTCTAAATCTAAATTATAATTCGTATATACCTGCATAAATGCATTTTCTATTTATTCAACTGCTGTTTTACAAATTAATTTTTCTTGTTTTCTGAATTAACTGTTCGCACTATAATTTGAAATATATTTATTTCAAAACTATTTTATCTTACAATTTGTTCTTAAATTTTATCATTGGGCCTTATTACGGTTTTCGATTCTATTCGAAAGAATGTAATAAATTAAAGAAAAATACATGATTTTACTTTAATCTATTACAAACACTCGAGTCGAATCGAGAACCGTAATAAGGCCCATTAATTTTTATTTCAATAATTTCTTTGCTAAACCGTTCTTTTTTTAAAGATTTCGTTTCATTATTTTTTTTTCCAAAATTCAAGCTACCACCACTCAAAAATGTAGTTCATTAAACTA
The DNA here is from genome assembly GCA_951800035.1 of Linnaemya tessellans. Lineage (NCBI taxonomy): Eukaryota > Metazoa > Arthropoda > Insecta > Diptera > Tachinidae > Linnaemya > Linnaemya tessellans. The sequence goes on from OX637532.1 coordinate 139,801,079, forward strand.
ATAACTAAAAACCATTTAAGTTAAGCTAAAATAAAAATCTATATACTATAAAATAATGAAAAAAACAAAGCAAAAATTACAAAATTATATACATACATACATGCATATTATATTAACAAATATTTTTTTTAACGAAAATAACAAAAACTAGTTTTAGTTTAATAAAATTAAAAGTGTTAATTATAAAATTAAAAAAAAAATTAAGTGAGCAGCAGGTTGATACATAAAGTTTAAAATTTGTAACAAACTTAAACCTACAATAAAATAATAAAACATTAAAAACAAGAATTTAAAGTTCAAAACTTAATAATACTTAAAAATATTATGTGTTAAGCAATTAAAAACTATAATAATGGATCTGTTCTGTATGTCATTCGAAATGAATATAATGTTAATTTTCATAACATTGTTGTTATTGAAATTACATTTTTACAAATATTTTAATTTTGAGTGAAACACAGAACAAGTCCGCAATGACGTTTGAGCATGACATGAGGTGTAGAAACCACATGAATTTAGGTTAAAATTTTGTACATGTAATTAAAAAAAATTTTTGTTTTATATAATTTCGCTATTAATTTTTTCAAAATATATTTTAAAAATTCTTCATTTCAAATAGTTTGTTTATTAAAAATCAATCATTTAAATATACTTATTTAAATAAATTCAACATCAATTTAAAATAAAATATAAATGAAATATTTACGGAAAAAAGTAACAATAAAAACTTATTTATTTAAAAATATATCGCACATGCACTACAAAAGTTGTATAACATCAAAAAGCGTAAAATATTCTTTACAATATTCTTAAAAGTTATTCCACATTTGTAGTGTATTCGCATATGTTGTAATTTTTTTAATAAAAATTTCTAGGTAGAAAAAGAAATTATACGGAATTAGCGTTAGCCAGCATATGTAGGATGATATAATGTATTTCTAATTCATAACCAAAAAAGAAAAAAATTAAGTCTTCCTTCACCAGAAAGCTAAGAACAGCGTGAAAATTTTCCAAAAGTGCCACGAAGGGGGGGATTTATCGAAAAAATTGTACTATGTATGTATGTATTTCAAAAACGAAATAAATGGGACATTCTTCATTTTCAAAAAGTCAAAACTTAAAATTTTAATAACGTACTTAAAGCAATTTATTTCAGATATTGTTTCAAACCAAATGGTCAATAAATTAACTGAGACAATGAGCCATGTTCACAGAGTATTTTGGTTGCTCAGAAAACGATAAACGAAAAAATTTTTCCAACTGAAATCATTTTTAATATCATGAACGTAATCAGCTGGTGAAATTAATAAAAAGATTTCATTCCGAAAAATTTTTTCCGTTTCCGAAAGGAATCGAAATCTGTGACTTGGTCCAATATCTCAAATAAATTACATTAAGTGCTTTAATAATAAAACTACGTTTTCCTACCTAAACATGTGTTTTACTTATAGGTGCGATTTGAAAGATTAAATTAAACTTTTTATAAAAACTAATATTATAATAAGTAAGTAATATTTATTGTTTTCTATAATTTTTGAAATCATGAACTGGGCTGTAGTTGTTTTAAATAACAAAATTTAATTATTATAAAATTATTTTTTCCAATTTATAAAAGTTTAATTAACAGAAATTTTCATAAAAAAATTTATTTTATAAGACTCCTATGAATTAATATATTTTTTTATATAAATTACGGCAGTGTCAATCGCTGCCAGTTATGTTCACAACCATGCACTAATGCAGATCGGAGGGTCACTCTGTATGTATAGACTAATCCCCCAGAAAAATTCGACTCTTGACTAAGCGCGGAGTCGAACTCAAGACCTTCTGCTTCATAGTGTAGTATTAACTACCTCAGCCAACAGCACCCTCATTTGTTTGCGAACGAATTCTATTTTACTATAGTAAAAGAACGAATACAAACGAAAGCTTATAAACATTTTACATAGTTATTTAGGAATATTTTGAAGTTCTTTGTTGTTTGGACTTTTATGTGTAAGGATATATGTACATATACATATCTCGTTCCGTAGCTAACAAAAAAATATAAGCAACAAAAAATTTAATAAATTTACGGGAGGGAGTTTATAGAGGTTGATATATCTTTGTTGCCATGAGAGGTATGTAACTTTAATCAAAATTATATAAAAACTAGTAATAATTATCCTTTGATACTAGTTTTGCTTAAAGGAAACTTTGTAGTTACAAAAAAAAAAAATAAATAATAACTATTTAAAGAGAAAATTGATTTTCCAAGTTATCATAAAAAATAGATTTAAGCAAAAACGATTTCTGAAGACCATGTCGCTTAAACTTTTTGGTGGTCATGGCAAGATATGTTGTTTGTATGTATGTGTGGATGCATGTGTGTCCATTTCTACCCATTTTTTGTCTTAATTTGTGAGAGAAACTTATTTTTCATTCTTCGTAGTTTTTTCATATACGTATTTTGTTTATAAAATTCACGAATATTGAATTTTTCGAATTAAATCCGTTGATAAAAGAAAGAAAATTCCAATATACTCCAATGATTTATGAACTATATTTCATTGTTGATTTTTAGATACTCGTAAGAAGTTTAATAAAAAACATGTATGTGCATGTATAGACACGTACAGTTCAAAATATAAAAGCATTTTATTCATGTTGCATATTTTAAAATAAAATAGCTGGTTTTTATTCAAACAAAAATTTTACATCTTAATTGAACATCATTATATTTTATTTTTAATAGCCGGTTTAATAAAAATACATACATCATCAGTTCACTTCAGTATACCTTTACTCACTTGCGATGCTTTTTAAATAAAACATAATGCATTTTTTAAAACGTTTATTTAAAAAATGTTATTTTTTATAACTTGCATATTTAAAAACTAAAAAAAATACTGTAAGTAGTAAATAAAAACTTACCCATTACAGACGAAAAGACCATAGCCGTTTTAAGAAATTCATACATACATGCAGCACCATTTCGTTTATGGGCGTATTATGCTTTTAACAGTACATATTATTTTTGAAACCTCTACCAAGCAGCGGCATCTGCCACGCATTACGTTCGTTAACGAGAAATATGTCATGTTTGAATTTGGTTTGTTGCTTGAAAGAAAATATTGAAATAGTTCAAGTTTTAAATAAAAAAATCATATTTCAGATTCGAGTAATTGCAACAAATTTTCTATATAAAATGTATAAATTGCTTCTAAAGTATAACGTATATGTATATTAAAGTAATGTATGTAGTATATAAATGTATAAGTATATATGTAAAAAAAAAACATAAAAAAAAGAATTATCTAATAAAAAAGTAAAGTTGGTGTTATAATTTGTTAAGAGATTTGAAAAATAACACAAATGTAGGAGAAGGAATGTTAAGTTATTCTGTTTTAATAACAAGTGCGTAAAGCGTTAGTGTTATTTTATATAAGTAAAAGGAACAAGTATTAAAATATTCCTTTCAATTTACGTATAGTAAATAGTTAAATAATTTTTTAAAACTATAATTATTTAACTTAAAATTATTTAATTAACCAAAATTTTCATAGAATATACGTTATACATTAAAATGTAGACATGAAACTTTTCATATATGTACATTTACATATATATATATAATTAATTTACACAAAAAATTATTAAATTTCTATATTAATTAATATATTGGTAATAAATTTTTTACGAGTCACGTACATAAATATCTCCTGTGTTAAAAGTTATATAGCCTAAATCAGTTCTAAACTTAATTAAACCAGAGGATGGATAACTTTTCATTTCTGATGAATACTAGCAGTAGATTATATAAAACATGTGCTGAACGGAGCGAAAACTCTTTACACAGCGAATTTTCTACAATATCAGTGTTGTTACAACAGCGCAAATATCATCAATATCAAAATGAAAAACTGCAACAAAATATTTTATTTTAAAAGGCTAAAAGCAATTTTTAAACCACTGACTGAAAAGCAATCTGCCTCTTATCGTTTGGATTTTAGGTGGTGAATATGTACTCGATGTATATAAGACATGAGCGATCACGTGATTTTTAAGGGACATCGGAACTGTGATTGAGATCACATTTAGATAGTTCTTTTCATAAAATATGTACATATGTATCTATATTTATTAAGTACGCAAGTCTACAATAACATTCTGGCAATCAAACTCCATAAACATATACAAATTTTGTTTGTTTTTATATGGATTTTGAAAAAGAGAAACATAAATTATCATGTGTACAAACTTCGAAGAAGAGAGAATAGAAGAATAGCAACATCAAATAGTGGATTATGAAAATTTGTTTATGAAACAAAAACACAAAAGAACGGCTTAGCCACTGGTCCCAACTGAGATTTATAAAATTTCAGTAACAGTGATTAAATCACAGGTGCGGAAATGTCGCTCATTTCCAATGTATGTATATTCATCATGCAATCAATCCTTTGAATACAAATTTGATATTAGTTCTAAGCATTTCCAATACCAATTATTATTTAATAAGAATATACAATTTATATATAAATACACATTTAAATAAAGGCTGAAAAATGCATATACATATGTATATTGTGTGTAAGATAACTTATTTCAATATTTCCAGACAAGTTGTAAAAGTAGTAAGCGCTGTTCTACATGCATACATACTTACAAAATTATGTATACATTACAAAATTTAATTAGTTTACAATTAAATACGCACATAAAAACAATAAAAAATAACAGCCACAAATAATTCATTTAAACAATATACATTAATAATAATTATTTATATTTTATTTACTTCATATCTTATACACTGTAATAAATATCATTGAAATGTTGGGATAAAAATTATTTTTATTCAATTGAGTTGTAATAAAAATTAAAAATAGTTCATAATGTAGAAAATATGGAATTTATTTATAATAAATGGAAGGTAGTATTTTTCTCAAATAAAACAAATTAAAATCCAGCTCAAATAAAAAAAAATTAAATGTACTTATTTTCTATATTTTATTTATGATGTTATTATAAACAAAGTGAAAAAATATTATATATAATATATAAAATTAAGTGTTTTTTCTTGCTTAAAGTTTCTTCTTCCTCTTCATTCATGACGGCTGTTTCAAAAGTTCCAGTCCATTTATTATTCTTGAGTATTAGCAGTTCCGAAAAGAAGAGGAAATTTTTCACTTCATTTCTCCTCATACATACGTATATGGGTAGATATGGTAAGTAGTTGTTGTAAATTGATTAATTTTAGATGAATTGGCAACATATGTTATCTGTTAAGTTATGTAGGTTTTATCGTTGTTTTCTGTTGTTTAAAAGTTTGTCTATATATTTATAGTGATATATTTACTGGTGATGAGTAAAATAATTATATAATTCATGGATTTGTCCTTTACAGTGATTTCAATTTCAGCAAGTAGGTTTTGTTTTCTTATGTAAAATAATTATAAGTTTTTGTTATATATCTCAAGCACTCAGAAGATATCAATTATTTTGGTTTGTATGTTTATTACCTTGTTTTTAATACATTCTTAAATAAGTGTTATATATTTATACATATGCATATATAGAGAGAGAAACATCTTAATTGCCTAAATAAAAAATAAAGAAAGATATAAATAGTATAATAAATAATATAAGAGTATAGTATATAAATATATAAATTAAGTATACATATTTTATATATACATATACAGTCAAAGCCCGGTATAACGAATACTCTGTTTAACGAATATCCGATATAACGAATGGCCAAATTTTTACATTAACTGCCTTATATAGCGAATGGTTAAAAAAATTAATCTCGATTTAACGAATGACATGGCAAAATACAAAATTCGTTATAGAACCGTTAGTTTTTTGTGTGTGCTTTTTGCTTCTTTGCTTTATGTTGAAAGAACACGTGTGGTGCGCTGCTTTTTTTCGTTGAAGTTTCAGCAGTTTTATTTGGTTTATTGTGAAAACGAGATGTCTAGTCGAAAAAGGATTTCTTTTGATAAAAAATTAAAGATTTTAGAAGAATGTAAAAAAGGTGTTAATCTTTCGATAATCTCCCAAAAATATGGAATAGCAAAATCATCAATATGTACCTTAAAAAAGAATGAAAATAAAATTGTGGAAAATTTAAAAATTACAAACAATGGTACAAAAAATCGACGATCTCTTAAAAAAGGTGAATTTCCCGGAATGGAAAAAGTTCTTTTCGAATGGTTTCTAGGCCAAAGAAATAAACATATACCCGTCAATGGAATGGTTTTAAAAGCAAAGGCATTAGAAATCCATAATCAAATGTACGGCTCCAATTTTCACGCAAGTGATGGCTGGCTATCACGTTTTAAGAAAAGATATGGAATAAGATTGCTAAAACAAACCGGCGAAAAACTTTCAGCTAGACAAGATTTAGTGGAACCTTTTAAGAACCATTTCCATAACTTAATAAGAGAACATAATTTAACAAGTGATGCAATTTTTAATGCGGATGAGACCGGTTTATGTTGGAAATTGCTACCTGATAAGACGTTTGTCCATGCAGGAGAAACCAGTGCTCCTGGTAGGAAGCTATCTAAGGAAAGGGTAACAGTTCTTCTCTGTGCAAATGCATCTGGTTCAAAAAAAGTAAAACCACTCTTAATTGGTAAAGCAAAAAAACCTCGTTCGTTTAAAAACAGAGTTATTCCGTCAAACTACACCCACTCAAAAAATGCGTGGATGAATTCGGCAATTTTTAAAATGTGGTTCTTTGAAATGTTTGTTCCAGAGGTAGGTTTTATGCTCAGATGTATTTTTTGAAGCAGTGTTTATTCTGTTTTTAATTTTTTGCAAGGTTGAACAATTTTTGGAAAGCAACAATCTACCCATAAAAGCACTACTTATTCTTGATAATGCACCAAGTCATCCGCCAGCAGAGGAGCTGGTCAAAACAACCATTGACGGAAAAATATGGACGCTTTATTTACCACCTAACGTAACACCTTTAATACAACCAATGGACCAAAATGCCATCCGCATTTTAAAAATGCATTACAGGAATCATTTACTCAGCAAAATTATTTCATCAAAAACAGAAATTGTCGTTGATTTCCTAAAAAATCTTAATTTGTACGAAGCAGCTTATATGATCGATTTGGCTTGGAAAAAGATAAAAAAAGAGTGCTTGGCAAATTGTTGGAATAAAATTATGTCATCAGATAGCGGGAATTTTGACGAAGAAGATGAAATTCCCTTGTCCCGACTAGGTCAAATGGAAGACGTAGAGTGTCTGAGACGCGGTGTGCGTTTACTAAGCGCTGTTTTTCCAAATGTATGTTCTATGTGGCTAATTTAAGACTTTTTAATCCATATTCATTGTAATTTCAGATAACCTTTAATGCAGATGATGTAAGCAATTGGAATGAGGATATTGTTGAAGATGTTAATATCGAAGATGAAGAAAATGAATGTGACGTTATTCCTGTCGAGTCGGAGGAATTAAAAATTAAACACTCAGATGCAATTAAAGGGTTCGAAACTTGTATATTATGGTGCGACCAGAATAGAATAGACGTTTCAAAATCTCTTGTATTAAGGGAGTTACAAGAAGAAGCAATACAAAGAGGATTGCAAAGTACGTTAAAACAATCGTTCATAACAGATTTCTTAAATAATCAATAATATGAATGAATTAATAAATTTGTGTTCATAGTATCCAAATATAAATACATAGGTTTATTTAAATTTTTTAATGAAATTTTTTGTAATAAATAAAATTTCTTGAATAAGCGAAAAAATATTAATTAAAGTTTTATTTATACACATAATTATGCAAGTAAATTTTAATGTTTTTAAAATTGCGTAACGTTTTTCTCAAAATTTCAAGGTAAAAAATTACTTTTCGATATAACGAATATCTCGGTTTAACGAAAAGGTTGAACATTATATCATTCGTTAAACCGAGCTTTGACTGTATATGTATATAAAGCGCTTTAGGAGATTATGTTATTTCATTAAATTTATAAGTCATTGACGATTATAAAGAGAAATAAGAACGTGCCCAAAAACTGCAACTATTGAACAATAACTGTAAGTGGCTAAAATAAAAGTCTGAGCATGAATCATAAATATTGATTTTAAAAAAGTCAACAAAGAATCTTTATTTGTTGCACAATTTTTTCTCCGGCATATTTTAAAATTTGAAATTTCACAAATTTTTTTCGATCAAAGATAACAGATACATACTGAAGTCTTTTAACAAAATCATCTACAAGTGCAAGAAAAATGACTATAGTTAGGAATCTTTTGTGTATCAGTTTAATAAAAAGAAAATAAAAGGATTTTCATTACAATTTTATTTAGAATTCCTTTGACAATTTGAAATTTATTGTTTAATTCGCAAATTGAGTAAGATCTGAAATGGGTTCAATTTTCAAGAGCATTTAGCTTTTCCATAGGACATATTTACATGTATGTGCTGTGAATCGCACGATTGTCGAATCACATGCGACTTGAAAAACGCCAATTTTTTTTAACGATTTTGAGCGATTGCGAACTCCAGCACACCAATTTTGTGACTTCAAATCCAAAACGCTTTATTTCATGCGATAAGCGATTTCCATCACATGGCCGTTAAATGTTCTATTTCACAGTGAACTGAGATAATAAAAACAAATAGATGAATTACATTTTTATTTTTGAATTATTTATATATTACTTTGTCTATTGGTTTATTTCATTTATAAATTTTTAGCTTCACTTTTTGTAGAAGAAATAAAAAGTGAAACTTTAACCAAATTTTTTACTTTGTTCCATGACTGTCGCAAGAATATGGGCGAATGTATTGAACTGATGTATTTTGATTAAAGTGGATACTATATGTAAAAGGAAATGATGCAAGTCAAATATGTTTTGATTGTATTAAAAATTAGAATACCAAATACATATCGGTCAAATTTGAACTTTTATTTTTATTGGATAAAAGTTAATTTTTAAGTTTTATTTCTGGTCGAAATATATGTCAATTACATATATATTTTCTTTTACCGATATACATGTATATCGGTTAAGTTTCTATTTTTGGGCGGAAGAAATCGGTAAAAATATCAATTAACAGTTGAGTTGAATATAAAATGTTCTCTAATTAATACTGATTTCACATGGAATGTATAAATTCTTTCCTTCTGGCATACAAAAAATATTAATGGCTGGTATTTACTATCCGATTTTCCGGAAAACTCTTCGTATATCACACTAAACTTTTTTTCAACACAAAATAATTATTAACTGATAATGAAAACATACATATACGTCTTCAATTGATTTTTAATAAATTGATGTACAACATCCGTTTAGCGCGACTTTGCGTGAACTTGACAGATTTTGTCAATTAAAAATTGAGCATTACATTTCGTATCTCGTTGTAATGAGTCCCTCTAATCTTTGATGTTCTTTTCAGGCACAAAGCTAGCCAATTTTCTCAATCATAATTAAGGGTTTCAAGTAAGAATAATTCATGAACCAACAACCGTGTAATATTTTATAAACCAATTTTCACGTCGATGTTAGACTAATTCGTTTAAGAATACATTTGTATTTATAAGGTGTAACAATGACTTCCGCTGTAACTTAAATTTTTAAATATACTGAAACAGTGAATGAAACGTAACATAAATTAATATTCATAATTTAAGATCACTTATCATTAGAAATAAAGTACATATTGAATAGATATTATTGATATCTTCTTAATATTAACTAATCAAAATCTAAGCATATTCTTAGTTTAACGAATAACCAATTTAGAATATGTACCTATTTAATTGATAATGTTAAATAGCAGCGGTAATATATAAGAAATTAACGTCATTATTCTAATATATGAGTGTTTAAAAAACATACCTGTGTATAATTTTTGTTTAATCTTTAGTTAATATTTTGCAAACTAGTGCATGCAAGGGCTTTGGATGTATGAATAAATTTTTAGAAAGTTTAAAATGTCTGTGGTGTCTTTGACTTTTGTTCACACATAAGCATTCGAATTCAATATTGTAGATGTGCCTTTTTTGACAAAATCGTCATTGAATTATTTATAGGCGAAAGTACATGCGAGCCTAAGATAAAGAAATAAAAAAATATAACAATTCACACATTTTTTAATGAAGTTCTTTAAAAAGCCAATGGACAGTTTTTATGTTTGCCAATTATTACAGCTCAGCAAAACGATAAACGAACGATAAATTTGGTCATAGAGTAGGTTTAACTAACAATGTACAAGAACTACTAAGTCTTACAATTGAATACAAAAATATGTATCACAGTACAATCAAGTGGGGATTACTTTTATCTGTTAATACTATTATTTGACGTAAGAAATAAAGTATATTTTGTTAGAACACCAGCATAACATAATCTTTTTTATAAGAACGAAAGCATTCATCAGGTTTAACAACACATTACTTATTTATGGAATTATAATTGAAAAATATTAATGAAACGCTTACACATTTAATTAAATAATAGTACAAAATATATATTCAAAATTGATATACAAAGTTAAATAATAATTATAAAAATTGCGTAAAATACAATTTTAGCTTTTTAATGCTTACCATAAGTGGGCGCAGAAGCAACGCTGTATGGGTTCATTCTGTTACCCTGCAAACTACCAGCTTTTTGAGGCCCGCCGTTATAAGTCTGTTGATAACTACCAAAAGTTTGAGCACCGTTTGTCGGTGACGTTGCTGTTGTGTTCCAGCCATTGGCAGCTGTAACAGCAGCAGGGGCTACAGGAACGGCCGCTGCCGGTGCTGCATAACCATTTTGTCCCCAACTTGCTTGTGGTGCTGCATAAGCAGTGGCATTCCATTGTGGTTGTGTAGCAGTTTGGGGTGGAGCAGCATACGCTCCATATGCAGTAGGTTGTTGGTATGCTGCTTGCGGCGCTTGGGCATAACCTGTTCCCCAACCATTATAGGTTGGGGCTGGAGCGTACCCATATGCTGCTTGTTGATTATACGCCGCTGTCGGCTGTTGATATCCACCAGGTGCTGCTTGTACTGCGGGTATCATGCCAATAGGGGCACCTTGTTGTTGAGCAGCTAATTTTCTTGCTTGTTCTTGTTTATAGTTTGATTTCTTAACATCTACTAGAACATATTTGATAGTGTGATTTTTATGTACTGAAATCAGATATTACAAATTTCAACGTTATTATCCCTGCAAGCTAGAATTTGAAAGATTATCACTACAGTAATGTGTACTTACATACTGCTTTGTCAACTGAATCGTAATCATCAAATTCCACAAATGCAAAACCACGCTTTCGACCCGTATTCTTGTCAGTCAATATTTTTACCCCCAAAATATTACCAAATTGTTGGAAATGTTCTTTGAGAGATTGTTCATCATGATACTCTTTAAGACCACCAACAAATACTTTCTTCACTGAAGAATTTGCTTCTGTGCTTCCAACTTCTGGACGTGGTAAGGCACGTTTTGAATCTACAGTTCTGAAAGATTATGGGATATGTAGGCGTTTTTTGTACAAGATTAAGGAAACACAGGCAGTTTTTCTAATTTACTATGAAAACCACGAACCATTCAGAATATACTCATGTATAAAAATAACTTTAACTAAATGGAATAAAGTTGTGTTGTTTTGGAATCAGAAACATTGGCCTAAAGCTGTTATTACCTAATAAATACCAAAACAGATACCGGGATGGTTACTCTGTAATTCTATGCGAACGCAAAACTGAACGCATTTGTTTAATATTTACTTACTATATTGTAATGTGTGGCGTTTACGTCGTAGGCGTTTTTTGTACAAAATTAAAGAAACACACATTCAGTTTTCTTTAATCTAATACGAAAAACGCCTGAGGCGTAAACTCCAACGCCTTACACAATCAGGGCCAAATTACCGCATTCGATATCGAACGGAATTTCTATACAATTGTAATAGAAATTTTGATCGATATCGAATGTCATAATTTACACCCTGGCTGTATATCATTTTTCGTCTAATAATACATAAGAAATGATGTTTGGCTTTCACATGCGTAAGGTTACTCTCATTTCGCGCAATTTTTACTAATTTGAGTTTCCAACATAATTATATTATATAGAAATGCATTCCGTCACGAAAATTTAATGCAATGGAAAAAATAACAGTTTTACAAGAAGAAACATATTGAGCCATGTTACTATCATGATAATCGTAGTTTCTACAGTTTTTACCTTTGTTAAAAATTAAAATTGCCAGTTATGCCCTTTATACATAAGGCCAACGACATTTACAAGAAGCCGATTATATTTCATTTCATTTGGCCATACTAGATAACTATTTAAAATTTAGGATTGAAACCTTGAAAATACATACTTTCCATCTACAATGTGTGGCCTGGATGCCTGTGCTCTATCAACCATAGCAGAATCCTTAAATGTAATGAAACCAAATCCTCGGGAACGTTTTGTTGTTGGATCGCGCATTATTATCACATCGATTACTTCACCAAATTGACTATAAAAAGCTCGTACCGTGTCCTCTGTCGAATTAGGTGACAAACCACCCAAAAACATTTTACGCAAATGGTCATCTGTAGGTGGTTTGGTACTTTGAAGCTACAAGACACGCAAAAAAAAGAAATTTTATAGCAATTATTTCTCGCTTTAGATATACTTTGTGTATGTACATATGCAATTTTCGCATAAAATTAATAACTGTATTCGTCATCGTCGCTTGGGCTTTAAAAAGTCAGCTACTTAAAAAATCGCACAACAAACACATGAGCAAAAAACAGTGTACCTTCGGTCGTCTGATTTAATGATGATGATTTCACCATGTTCCTTTCTAAATTCTTCAGCACTTTTAATGTTAGCACAATATTTTGTTCTACATACCTGTCCATTTTCTTTTATTGGGTTGGAATTACTTTGAATCTCTTGCTTTATCATTTTCTTAAAAAGTTAACTTTGTTCCTTTTTGTTAAAATGGTTATAAATTAATTTTTTTTATAAAAAATATGTATACTTCTGACGCCGATAATTTTTATGTGATGATGGTTGAAGCATGAGGGCGTAGAGCTGCTGAAAGTTAAAGATAACCGAGTACTTGGAAAGTACACGGAGAAAAATTTGTTATCAAAGTACTGTATTTTGTTTCGATACTTTAACATATTAAAAGCGGCACACACGACTTGTCAAGGCAGATACTCTCAGTAGCGCAGCTGTGTATTAAATTTTCCTTGGTGCGTGTTGAGGTATTGTCAAATGTTTATACACAAACCACATAAAATGTTTTTTTCTCTTAAATCTGCCTTGTTAATGATGGTTCATCTTCCTTGATTTCGACACAAGCTCTACATTTTCTACCAACAATATACGAGTGGTTTTTGGTGTTGTTAATTGTTGTATTAGTGAGAGTACATGGTAAATCAGCCTTGCGACTTGTCAACTATTTGTTTACTATGAGTGAATTTTTTTTGTCACGTGGAGCATCGATGACGCTTGATCAAGGCAGCTGTCTAACAAGTTTTTCTTGGTACGTCTCGAAACACTATCAAAAGTTTATTTACAAGCTAAATAAAATGTTTTTTTTTTCTTGAACCTGCTTTGCTAATGATGCTTTTTCTATCGTAATTTTGACATTAGCTCGTAACTTTCTACCAACAATATACGTGTGGTTTTTGGTGTTGTACCAGTGAGAGTACCTGGTAAATATGTCTTGCGCTTGATGGTGTTTTACATCATTAGCATGGGCATTACAATTGTGCATATTCTGTTTTGACCTTATCATGAGATATACCTCATGTATATATGAAAAGAATGAACTTCATATTATTTATTATATCTGGTAGCTTTTATGTTCCTATATCACCATTCCGTTTCGTGATTGCCAACATCCGTCATGAACATCACTGCCATATTTTTTCAACTATTCGTTAAAGAACAGATTACACCATCCTTTTTGTTGGCGTGAAGTTTCAACCGGTCACAACACCATATTAGCGGCACAAATCCAACATAAGTACACACCTAAAAGTCGTGATATGCATCTAATTGTCTACATATCGCTTCAGATCACATTAATCGCATGTGTTAAGAACAGATCAAAAAGATTATATATTGCTTACTTTTGTTATATAGCACATAATATATTGAATGTTATATCAAAAAACTTGATATATTTTTAATACTAATAATATTGATGGAAATATTACTTTTCTCTTAAGGAGCTCATACACGGTCCGATTTTTTTGGCAACTGTTCACAATGACAATATAATTATAATAAAAATTTGCCCCTTTACGCTGCAATTATACATGCAAGTAGTGGCATACCATTGTTGTATACGTATTACCAACGAAAAATAAATTCGAAATAGTCGAATCTCATGCAATTTGATTTTCTGTTTACACATGCCATTGTTAGTTCATTTTCAAAATGACGTCGAAGCGTAAACTTCAAAAAAATTTGTTTACTAATACAATTAATATTTTATTACTCATATCCCACAAAAGTGGGTTAGAATGGTATAAATTGATTAATTTTAAAATATTTTGTTGGCTCAATTTTGATTCCATATCAACTTTTTGTTTTGTTTGTTATGTAGAGTTACCGAGTTCACCATATAGGCGCATTTTTGGGGAAAATGTTAGCATATATTATTATTAATATTATTTTAATAATATTAACGCTCTTTAATTAACAAACTTGCTTTTTATGCGAATTTCAAGAAATACTGCATAATACATTGAATAAGTTAAAACTTTAATTACAATTTTACTGTAATCCAGAAAGTTTACATTAAATTTTTGGCAGGGTAACATTGATTATCGTTTTGACATTTTTACTCGCATGCAAAATTAGCTGACACTGGAGCTGCCATTAGAAAAAATGCATGTGTATTAGTAAAAAGTTGTAAGTGTATTGACTTTTTCGAACTCCCAGTGGCATGTGAAACAGCTAAGTTAGACTCCCCGACGAACTTAGTACCTAATTTTATATATCATGTACTAAGTGGTGTGATACGCATAGTTTTGATGTATTCTGGTGTATTTAATTCATCTGGCAGTATTTATTTTTAAAATACAACTCAGTGATAATTTTGCCGTTTCGTTTCCACTTTAGTCCACGCTACGAATGCTGATATCCGCCATCGGTCATTTTTAATTCGTAATCCAAGTGAAGAACGTCGTTTGTGTTTGCAGTGTGAAAACTGTGAATTATATTCCGAGTGTAGTTAATTTTCTGAAATTAGATTAAAATATCAAGCAAAATGACGAATAAAAATGATAACAACCAAAATGATAACCGACAAAATGGCAATGATGATAGTTATGATGACGTAAGTAGAAATGTGTTTTTCCAGAAATTTCCAAATGACTTGCATTGAAATCCGCCATTTTGTAATTTGGACCATCCATTAAAATCAATATTATACATACACATTTTTCATGCAAAATTTAATATATGTAAGAATTTTTCATTTATCTATTACATAAATACTTTAAGGAGCCAATAACTGAGCCGGAGCATTTGCGTAAACTATTTATTGGCGGATTAGATTATCGTACCACTGACGAAGGCCTAAAGTCTCACTTTGAGAAATGGGGTCGCATAGTCGATGTTGTTGTAATGAAGGACCCACGTTCCAAACGTTCAAGAGGTTTCGGTTTTATAACATATTCCAAATCTTCAATGATTGATGATGCACAAAGTGCTCGTCCTCATAAAATTGATGGTCGCGTTGTGGAGCCTAAACGAGCTGTACCACGTCAAGACATTGACAATCCAAATGCTGGTGCCACCGTAAAAAAATTGTTCGTTGGAGCCCTCAAGGATGAACATGATGAAAATTGTTTGCGAGATCACTTTGAGAGATTTGGAAATATTGTTGAAATCAATATTGTAATGGATAAAGAAACTGGCAAAAAACGTGGTTTTGCTTTTATTGAGTATGACGACTATGATCCCGTTGACAAGATTGTGTGTAAGTAGACCATATTGCAAAGATGCGAATGTATGTGCATACACTGTTCTAATATCTTTCCCATTTAATTTCTACGCCATATATTTTTAAATTTATACAAGATTTATTAAAATGTTAATTCACTAACGCATTTTTCTGGGCAAATGTCTGTTTTAAAATTTATATGTTTGAAATTCAGGCCGTAATTCTGTAATAAGTTTAATTTATTGTATTGAAGACGAAAACAAGTTTGTGAAATATGTCTGATTTTATTTTTGTTTTGAACATATTGTTCATAGAAAATTGTCAATAATATGTACAGTTTCTCATAAAACTTTACGAGTAGTAAAAGCGTAATCTTAAGGTTTTCGAATCGACTATTAGATTTAGGAAATGCGTTTTTAGTTTTACAAACTGGCTGCTTGATACAACTGTAATAACGAGTCCAATATTCTTTTAGCATACATACATATATATTCAAAGAGTAGAATTTTGTTTATATTAATGGTAGGTGTTTCCATAAGAGTCGGCTTTGTGTAGTTGTTTACAGTTCCCTGACAAATTGGCAAATTTATCAATAATTTGGCTCAGTTCTTTTTATAAAACTGTAAGAGTAATAACAGCGTCGGCTTAAGCTATGTTATGCGAAATAGAAAATGGTTTTCGTTGTAACACGCAGCCTCGCTACAAGTTCTGTTAAATGTGGCACATTTCTGTAACTAATTAAAAAAATAAAAAACCACGTTTACATTCATCAGAAATCAAAAATTGTAAATTATTTCTGACTTAAATTTGCCATATCAAGTTTTATTTAAAAAAAAGACAAGTGTACAAATTCTTGAGAATTTAAGTATTTCTTTTTACTTCTAGTGCAAAAAACTCACAACGTTAAAGGAAAAACTTTAGATGTGAAGAAAGCTTTACCTAAACAAGGTGGTGGAGGCGGCGGTGGCGCTGGTAATGTCGGTTCCGGTGGTAATCGTGGCGGAAACATGGGCCGTGGCGGTAATATGGGAGGCCGTGGCAATAATATGGGTGGTGGAAATATGGGGGGCGGCGGTGGTTGGGGTGGCAACCGCGGTAATGATAATTGGGGCGGTAACTTCGGTGGTGGCGCCGGTGGCGGCGGTAGTGGCTTCAATGGAGGAGGCTTTAATAATGGCGGAAATAATGGTTGGGGTGGGGGTAATAACATGGGACCATGGGATAATGGCAACAGTGGTGGTAGTGGTGGTGGCAACTGGGGCAATAGTGGGGGTAGTTTTGGAGGCCCTGGAAACAACGGCCCTGGTAACAGCGGAAATTGGGGTAATAACGATAGCTTCGGATCTGGTTACCAGCAAGGTTATGGTGGTGGCCCACAGCGTGGTGGTGGAAACTTTGGAGCGAATAATCGCATGCAACCCTATGGCGGCGGTGGTAATTTTGGAAAAGGTAAATAAAGTTTGCATGAATTAGCGTTGAATTCCAAAACATTAAAATTATTTGCTGTTGTGCCAACTTGCATTGTTTACAAAAACAAAACAGACTGCATCATTGCAGTGGATTTTGATGTTTTTGAACTCATCCTATAATTGTAATTTATAAAATAATGACATCTCGGACATAAAGTGAAATTCTTCAAATTCGAAAATTTCTAATAGATTATATTTAAGCCAAATTTAATGTTATAAATTTAATTTATAACATATTAATTTATTATAAATTGGCGAATTTGAAAGTGAAAAACCCCGAACTTAATTACGCTGGGCAGTAATAAGTATTGCCACTGACATTCCAAAAATGGCATATTTCGCCAACACGTTCATCTTATTCAGAAGATGCAATGTTACAATACACAGTCCCAACTGTAAGATAAATATTTAACGAACATTATAAATGTGTTAATTCATTTTTATAAAAAAAAAATTGACGAAAACGCATTTGCCACAAAACGCAGAGCGCTGCTCTAGAATTCTATAATTAGAAGACTGAATATGACAAGAACACACAGTCCCAGCTCCGGATAACATTTTCAATAGTTATATCTGGCGTTTTTTGACTGTAAGATAAAATTTGAACAAGTATGATATCAGTGTTAATTTATTTTTTTTGTAAAATAATAAATTGATGAAAACGTATTTGTCACAAAAAATAGAGCACTGCCACAAAAATTCCACACTACGAAGACTAAATCCGACAAGAATACAGTCCCAGCTCCGGATAACATTTTCAATAGTTATATCTGACGTTTCATAAGTAAGATAAAATATTTAACAAATAATATACATATGTGTTATTTTATTTTTATTAATAAAAAATTTATGAAAACGTATTTGCTACCAAACGTAGAGCGTTGTTACAGAATTTTATTATTAGAAGACTGAATATTGAATATGACAAGAATACACAGTCCCAGCTCCAGATAAAATTTTTAATAGTTATATCCGGCGTTTTTTGACTGTAAAATAAAATTTGAACAAGTATGATATCAGTGTTAATTTATTTACATATTTTTTTTTGTAAAATAATAAATTGATGAAAACGTATTTGTCACAAAAAATAGAGCACTGCCACAAAAATTCCACACTACGAAGACTAAATACGACAAGAATACAGTCCCAGCTCCGGATAAAATTTTCAATAGTTATATCTGACGTTTCATAAGTAAGATAAAATATTTAACAAATAATATATCTGTGTTATTTTATTTTTATTAATAAACAATTTATGAAAACGTGTTTGCTACCAAACGTAGAGTGGTGCTATAGAATTTTATTATTAGAAGACTGAATATTGAATATGACAAGAATACACAGTCCCAGCTCCAGATAAAATTTTTAATAGTTATATCCGGCGTTTTTTGACTGTAAGATAAAATTTGAACAAGTATGATATCAGTGTTAATTTATTTTTTTTTTGTAAAATAATAAATTGATGAAAACGTATTTGTGACAATGCTACAGAATTCTATTTACTCGAAAGGTTGCCAAAACGGATTTTATGTTTCTTGAACCAACTCGATATTTTGTACTGCATTAAGAACGTATTCAATTTAAATACTAGACTAGATTGTTGAATTTTAAAAGAAGATATTTTATTTGTCCAAGGTTTAGAAAACAACTCGAGTTAAATTTGTTTTTCATTTTAGGAAATCAAGGTAATTTTGGAAATAGCGGCGGGGGATTCAATAACGGCCCCATGGGTGTCGGCGGCGGCAACAACAGAAGATACTAAGGTAAGTGTTTTTATTGGCTGAAAAGCTATTTAATTTTCGGAAAAAATACAATTTTAGTTTGGCACAAGATAACTTCATAAGTTATTTGCAAGATAATAGAATTTTTTTGTATGGAATTTGACACGTAATGGTTCATGCCAAATGAGTGAACCTCATTACAATCTCTGTCAAGTCTAATCGACAATTGTAATAGACAGTAAGATTTTTCACCGTCTTGCTTATAATAGATGAATAGCAGGTATGTGATGAAAACCGATGTTAAAAACAGATTAAAAAAATGATAAAAGCTGTAATTAGGTTGGTTAATTATTTTCGCCTCTTGGAACATTTTAATCCTATTTAATAAATTAAATTAAAAAAACGTTCGTTAACAGACTTCCGAATTTTATTTATTTTCAACTGATATTTGAAAACACTACCGGAAAACGAAACGAATTTCAAATGGAAACATGGCTTATATTATTTATCTCCATTTCACAAACTCAGGAATGATCGATTTCCATCACAAACCTGCCTTGTGTTGCTAAAAAATTATAATTTTCTTTTTGTAAAAATATTTTTCTTCAAAATCAAAAGTAATTTCAAGATTATGAAGTTTAGTAGCAAAATGCTAAGTTGAGAATTACTAATGTTATTTTAGACACATTTCAGTTTCCATTAAAAATAATTAAAATTTTTTAGACAGTTTAACAATAACAATAAAACATTTTCAATGCAAGCATTTTTAGAATAATGTTTCGTTTTATAAATTTTAATTAAAGCATTTACAATATTTATTTGTTTTTATCTTACAAAATTTTTATAGGTGTGTAAAGGTTTGTCCGCCAGGTCCAAAATATATATTTATATAATTATAAAAGTCTAAACCAAGCAGAACAGAAAAATTAATTTACGTATCTACCAAAATTATAAACAAAATAGAGAAAAGTTACACAAAATAATAGTCGTCCTTCAATATTTTCTTAACTCCAAGTACAATTTTAAATATATTGACATAATATAACGTATCCCTGAAGTAAGTGTGCGAGATAAGAGAAAGATGGACAGTTTTGTAAGAGTAATAAAAGTAAAATAAAAGCAGAAAGAAGATCAGTTTACTTTAAAAAGCGTGAAGAATCAGAGGAGAAGAGGATGTTAAATAAAAATTGAGGACAATGAAGAAGCAGTTGAAAGTGTTGTATGAGAAACGCAAAAGGAGAAAAATGAAGAAGGATCGGCACAGATAAAAAGGAACTGGAGATTAAGATATTTTGTAAACCCACCACAAAAGGTTTTTTTAGTATTTAAATTGTAGACCAGTTCATACCTAATGTAAAAGCAAATTTTGCTTAAAACAAAGTATAGTATTGTAAGTTTCTCCAAATTTATGTTTAGGTGTGTTCCCTCCACAGCATTTTTAACATCATTATGGATATAATAAATTTGAAAAAGAGAAAAAGTTCTAACAATGAAGGGCAATGAATGAAACAAAGAAATACATTAAACATAAATTAGTTTATAGTTGGTTTAGTCATATGTATCATTAGAAAAATTCTGGTATTTTGGCGTTTTATATTGAATTCATAGATATAAATCAAAAAGCAAATCATCGCACGTATAATTTTTACGTGTGTTCAATTAAGATTTTTCACTTAAAATCTGTGTCAGTAGTTTTTAAGATTCCTTATGTATAGACATTAAGTTTAGTTTAAATGAAATATGTGTGTGGCAATTACACCATTTTTTTAATATATGCTACCTTATATTTTTTTCTGTTTATTTACTAATTACAAGGAAAACAACAGCAGTAGTAACAGTTTTATTATGTAGAAAGAAAACGACCCAACAGCTGCAGAAAAAAGTATTAAAATTTCTTTATTAACAAATAATAAAATAGAAAACATTTTTGTAAATAAACTGCTGTTGTTAAGTATTTTTGTAATATTTATTTTTATTTACACCACTACCCAAGATCTTAATTATTCTAAGTTTCTCAACAAATTGGTCATCATTTTACTCTACTTTCAACAAGAAATAGATTTTAAAATTTGTAAGAGAAGATGCAAATATATGATAAAAATAACATTGTACAAACAAAAGAAATATAGATGAGTAGTTTATTTCTTGTATTTTTTGCTTTTATAGATAGGAAATCGCAGAGCTCAGCTCCCAGTCGAAGGATTTTCTTAGCAAAAGGAGGCATGAAAAAAGATAAAAATTTCTCTTAATGAAAAAATAGTTGACAAGCATTTCTCCAAAAATGTATGTGAATTTATGTATATGTACTTTGAGTTTTAGGCTCAAATCTGAATATGAAGTTTTCTCATTTATTAAATCGATTTTCGTTTCAAGTTTTTTTGCGAAATATTTCCTTATCGAGTTTTTAATTTTTATTCTACTATCTTCTCTGTATTCTTTGTATTTATTTTTTAAAGTAATTTTATCCTTTATTTTGGGTTTCAAGTATTTTTGATGGCTGTGAGTGTCTGTGTGTTTGTATAAATTTTGACACACTAAAGTTTGCCTTGTTCTTCCCACATCACTTTCTTTAAAAGAAAGATGGAAAGAAAAATGCGGCAATGTTTAAGATGCAATTTCGGATTAATATTGGCAATACGAAATAAAAAGTAGATGGAATGTAATTTGCGAGGTAAGTCAAATATTTCATAACGTATTTTTCCTTAACAGTCTCAGCATTGAATGATGAAAGAGGGCCTTAGCCATTTTTGGATGATTGGTTTGGTTTTGGATTGGTATTCAAGTACTTTTTTAAATTCATATATTAAAAAGATTGAAATAAAGTTTTCTTTTTTAATAATAATAATTAATTTCAGTGTTTTTTGAAATTTTGGTTCTAAAACGACGGCTGCAAGTGAGTATGTGGATTACATTGCTAATAACAGTTAAATATGTCTTCTGTATTCTATGAGCATTATAGTGATATATATCGTTCTCTGGATCCAAATGTCTGATATATTATGTAACATAATGCGATTCGAATTGAAATGATATCTGGAAGTTAAATTCGATTCGAAAGGCCTTCGCGGTTGTATAATAAAAATTCCGCACTGCATGTTGTAGAAGATAGTGATGCTCATTTTGTACTCGTATTTTTGAGTCAGATTCTATCATAATTAAGAAAAGAACTTAAGTATTTTGAAATTTGAAAAGCTGTGCACTTTTATTACTTTAATTTGCAAAAATTATAAAACTTAAACCGAACTTTGATATTTTGTGCTTTGGCTGGCGGATTTTTTCCGCAAGGTACTAACAGCCAAAATAAAATTGGTACAGCTCGAATAATGCCGATGAAATAACGAATTTGAGATCCGACTGATTCTGGTCTTATCGGGCCTGTTCTGTAAATCACGTTGGGTTGAAATCGCGTGAATTCAAAAATAAATCATGGATCTGAAAACGTTCTTAAAATTAGATACGGAAGTTTTCTTCTGGATACAATATTTGAAGCTATATATAACAGCAATATTGAAAAATGTCTGGAAAAATATTTCTATTAGTGGAGATAATTTTCTAATATCACGATTTCAAACCACGTGATTTACAGAACAGGCCTGTATATAAATTAATTGAACTAAACGTTCTTTATATTTTTAGTAGAATCCTTATAGTCGTTGATCTATAATTATTTTTTCACTTGCTGTCTTTAAAAGGTACGTTTTACACTAAAAAAATGGCTATACCTAGTATTTTATAGAAAAAATTCAAAAATCTTAAAAGCATTAAACGTCCTAAGGGAAATATCCGAGCAGCATCTTTTTCTAAATTGGTTGGTGTGTACGCCGAAAGTGTTCGTAATGTGCATATAAGCTGTACTTGATCTACGAAAACCGTCATTGGCGTATACAATCACGGTGATCAAGTTTTTGTCTTTGATTTTTCCTCAATGGATTTACATACGAACAAAAAATAAAAATAAAAAAACTGACATGGTACACAAATTGTTACTTGAAACAAATATGAAAACCCTACATGCTGAGTTTAGGAAATTTTAAATAGCAAACGTGACTCCGGAAAACATGTAGGAATGAAAAATGAGCCACGGCGATAAACAACTTTTATTTTACTTTTTAAAACTATTTGGTAGAAAACTCGGATATGTCAATCGCAGTTACTGGTTGACCCATAGTTGTATTCATTATCACATGAGAAACGCAGTGTTGATTTGTCTAAGTTCCGGCGGTTTTGGACCCAACTTGTTTTCTTGCGAGTTGTTCCAAGACGAGAAACGTATGAAAAATCAAGTACAAAATACTGGTTGTGTAAAAAAATAATTTTTGTATAGAAATTTGTAACCATAAAATAATTTTTTTGAATTAAAGGATAAAAGTATAACTAAAACAGATACATAATGTGCCTCATTACGGTTCTTGAATTGATTTGAGAGTTTGTAATAGATTAAAGAAAACATTTTTGTTTAATTTATTACAAACTCTTGAGTGGATTCGACAACCGCAAAAAAGTTCAGTATGGAAACAGATTTTCTTTAAACATTTATTTTCAAGCCTTAATACTGGCTTCTCTACTGGCATCATAATACAAAATTTAAAAATGGCTAATAATTTCGTTTTATTTGACCTGTTTGAAAAAGTATGTCCAATATATTTAAAAATTCCCGATAGTTAAACTCCAAATGTATTCCCCGTTGTACACCGAAACATTTGAAAACCGCTTCAAATTCCCGACTACTAATCATGTGCTGCATATTCCGCGTTGTTAGGGCACGCATCAATTGATTTTTATGTATTGTTCCACAATTTTCACGATCAAAATCTTTAAATAAGGAGCTTAAATTAGATATGTCGTCCGGCTGACGAGCTAGTTTCATTAAAGCCTGCGAACAAATAGTGCGCTCTTCGAAATTCAGGAAACACTCTACGCAATCCAAATTGGCTAAATGTATGATGGGCACAGCGGTCACTTCTTTATCACCCGTTTCCATTTCAATTTGTATAAAGATTTCTTCTAAAGATCGACAAAAATCACGATATAAAACACAGCAGGCACGTTTGGGTGAACGGTAACTGTTCAGTGGAATTAAAATATGAAACCGCATGAAATATGTAGATAACAAACGTACATATGTATGTATGTATGTATGTATGTATGTATGCATGTATGTATGTATGTATGTATGTATGTAAGTATGTATATTAAGACTAAAAAGAACTCACATTTTGCACAGTGCATCGATCTCTTCTTTTGTCAGCTTTATGTTGGCATTATCCATGCCCCTCTGAAAATCTACATCCAGAATTTCTCCCTCCCTATGACGATCATAATCTTGAATAAAATCAATTACCGATATACTTTTCGTTACTACTTGACGTTTAATTTTAGTCAGAAGTTTTATAATATCTTCTTCACTGTGAAAATCAGATTTCGAAGATTTGTCCGCAGTTGGACAACCGTTTTGCACCGCAACAGTTGTTAACTTCGGTACAGCGTATTCGGCAGGGTCAGCATCTTCTAAAAATTTGGTGTAATTGAAACCCAATTCATTTCCGTAGCGATCATTTAGAGCATTAACTTCGTCGTTGGACAGCAATATTCCGTTTGTAACAAAGATTTGATTGGCGATTTTACAGGGAACATGACCACTGTTCAGGCTGTTTAGGTGTTTTTTTTTTAAATACACACAATTTTAAAAATAATAAAAATTTAATAACACAATTTTAAAAATTGTTAAAGAATTAAATTTTAATTGAAACCAATTCAGTTTGTGCTGAATTTATTTACTGAAAATTTGTATAGTGAAGTAATTTTAAGCATATTTCGAGTTTTAACGGCAAAATCAAAGCTGAATATTGCCACCTAAAATCGAAAATCGACAAAATTTCAAAATAGACTTTTTGACTGGTGATAAACTGATTTAGTTCCCATTTACACGTTGCAATTTCTGTTGCAGCAATTCTTGAGTATTTAGTGAGGAAGAGCGAAAAAGGAATACAAATGGTATATATTCCTATTTCAGCACTATCACACAAAATAAGAATTGCTGCAACAGAAGTTTCATAGTGTAAGCCGGGTCTTAGACAAAAATACATCATAACTATGTAATCTAAAAATGTCTGCTACTTGCGATGTTCATTATTCAAAATAGGTGGACCAGATGGGAAAGTACATAAATATGTATGTATATAGCGATGGTCACAAGTAGAGAAGCACAGACGTAACGGAAAACGGAACTGATCATAATAGAAACTGTTATTATAAATTGCTTGAAAAATGTATTGATACTATTGCACAATATTTTTGTGGCGATGTGTAAATCAAAATACGATTTAGGGCATATCGTTGGTCTCAAGTAGAAAGGCCCTAACTCCATTAATTTTAACTTTACAGGAGAATGTTAAAACAAAACAAAAACTGTATCGAACACAATAGAAACTAGTTTAGTTTTGATGCTAGTGCCATAAATTTTTGTGACGGGGTGTATTTGTGTAAAATGTATGGAAATCACTAAAATATCCGATTTCATAAAATATACGAGTTAGGGCCTTTCTACTTGACACCAACGATATGCATATATCTATGGTCATAACTAAAAGGGCCCTAAATCGTATTTTGATTTACACATCGCCACAAAAATATTGTGCAATAGTATCAATACATTTTTCAAGCAATTTATAATAACAGTTTCTATTATGATCAGTTCCGTTTTCCGTTACGTTTGTGCTTCTCTACTTGTGACTTGTATGTGTGTGAACTATCTGCATAAGTTGCGAAAACTTACTGATCATAACTTCTAAAGAAAGGATGCATATATAAACGTCTATTTTTTATGCGAATTTGAATTTTTCTTAAGGACTCTTCACAAATATCTTGAGTTTTTGGTGATGCTTGTTGCCAATTTAAGGAACCAGGGCGTGGCATTTCTTGAATATAGGCTGGTGGTGATTCAATTTTTAATAACGGCGTCTTTTCCAAATATTTAACAGTGAATACTGGGAGCAAGAAATAAAATAACACTTATAATTCAAATTTATTTTATGTTATACTTTTTTTTACCTTTATCAATTTCATCCTCAAACCTACGCCACATTACGCGATTTGCATCGATTGGATCTAAATAACGTTCGTAAAGCATATGGAATTCTCGTTGAGTCAAATATTTGCCCAAGCCCATGTTGTGTAAGCCACGCTCGAATTGGTTAATGGTCACAGTGCCGGTGTGTAGGAGATCAAAGCCCTCCAGGAACTCATGTATTCGAATGCGTTTTTCATGCACTTGCTTTTGTATACAAAATATAATGTCGCATATGTCATTCTTCTCTTTGGGGTGATTACAAAGGTCCTTAAAAAGTCGTCGAGCCATATTGCTTCCGTCTATGGCTGGCAGTTTGGGTAAATCCAAATCGATTAATTTACCGGGAAAATTATCCACAATTTGCTAGTGCGTTAATGAATAGCGTTAATTAGTGAGCCTTAAGCGTATGATATTTACTTTTACCTTTGCGTTATCCATTAGTTTTTTCTCCTTTAAATAGTCGCAGATATTTTGAATATGTTTTACAAATGCCACGTAATTAACCATGTAGGCATTCATCATGTAACGTTTTAACAATAACAGAAATTCCTTGTCGGACAAAGGAATTTTCATAAAGTGCAAGACACGCGAAAAATGCGCAACGGTAACGGAACCTGCATTTTTTGTGACCTAAAAGTAAACTGTAGTAAATAACCCTTATTACGGTTGTCATTACCGTAGGCTGTATTAAATGACGTTAAATATTGGCCACATTTCTTAGATTTTGTTACGACTAGAAATGCTGTACTGGACTCACGTCGAAGCCAATTGAATTCCTCAGGCATAAACCTGTGATCAGGACCATTTAAATTAATTTGGCTTCAGCATGGGTTTTATGCAAAATGAACAACTAATCGGGTTCGACACAAGTCAATTCTATAACCCAATTGTTAAAATATTAGGGAATTTTTTCATAAAAAATAATTTTGATTTATAAAATAGATTTCCATATAAAATTTGTTTTATAAACCCTTTATAAAGCAGTCATGTTTTTTTATGAATAAGGCAGTAGAATTATATATTAAAATCCTAAATTAGACTTTGACAAGAACTTATGATAAAACAAATGCGATTTAAATAGACTTGTGTCGAAATCTTTCATCCGCTCGTTTTTGACAAGATCTACTTATTGTCAAAATTGTAATTTAAATGGGTTTGATCAAAGGTTCTTGTCAAAAACGAGCAAATGAAAGAGTTCGACAAGAGTCTAGATTTTAGACTTGTGTCGAACTCTTATCCGCTCGTTTTTGACAAGAACCTTTGTTCAAACCCATTTAAATTACATTGGCTTGATAATAGGTTCTTGTCAAAGACGAGCGAATGAAAGAGTCTAGATTTAAATTAGTTGTATTAATTGTAGGTTTTTGTCTAAAACGGATTACTGAATCGTAGGATTGTGTTTGAGGAGAAATACAATTTTTTTTGCAGCACCCAGTTTTGCAAACATTTAAATTATATGAGTGTGATCTAGACTATGTTCGAACTCGTGCATTCGCTCGTTTCTGACCACATCCTATTATCAAATACATATATATTAGACTTGGGTCCAACTAGCTCATTCGCTCAGTTTTGACAAGAGCCTCTGATCAAACCCATTTAAATTACATAGGTTTGATCAGAGGTTCTTGTCAAAACTGAGCGAATGAGCTAGTTGGACCCAAGTCTAATATATAGACTTGTACCGAACTCTTTCATTAGCTCGTTTTTGACAAGAACCTATGATCAAACCAATGTAATTTAAATGGGTTTGATCATAGGTTCTTGTCAAAAACGAGCTAATGAAAGAGTTCGGTACAAGTCTACTAATATATATTACATTGGTTTGATCATAGGTTCTTGTCAAGAACGAGCGGGTGAACTAGTTCAACCCAAATTTAGTTTCACTGCAGACTTTTGTCTAAATCGAGCGGATAAACGAGTTGGAAGCTAGTCTAGTTTGATCGGAGGCTTGTGAACTCGGAAATTGGCTTGTTTTAGAGAAAAAACTCTGTTCAAACTAATGAAATTTATATAAATATGATCATAATTCCTTGTTGAAAAGGAACGGATACGAATTGGACCCAAGTCTACAATTTCTATGAGCTGGATCTCAACAATTGGATCGAATAAGTTCATTAGACGAATTAATCATTTCGATTACTATTGATGTAATTTTTTTATATGTACTCATATTTACCAGTTCATAGTCTTGAAAATATGGCAGCAGTGGCAAATTAGAGACTTGAGCAATTTTTATTAGAATCAAACACAACGCACGACGATCTTCTGGCCGAGATATAATATTAACATGTTCAGGATCCGTCCATTCTAATCCGGTTGTCAAACTTTTTGCCACTTCCCCGTCTTTAGCTTAAAGCGTGCACGTAAAAAAAGAGTTAAATTCTTTAATAGTATTTAATTATAAACTTACTTTCATCGCACACAACCTTGCAAAAGTCTGAATATATTACGCGGCCATCACGCAACCGAAAATAGTCCGTGACTTCGCGCAATTCAAAGTCTGATAATCCAATTATATTTTTGTATTTTCCCAAAACACTACTAAAGAGAGACGCTATAAATATACGGACGCTTAATTAAAATCGTTACGAAAAATAATAAGATATTTGTGCATACCTGAGATCAATCCTTTGTTAGTCGGATCATGGGCACAGAGGTCGGCACAAATATTGAAGCCATAACGGAAGATTGCATCTTGAATTTTGCGACATGCTTTCCAAATTTCATTCAAATTTAAATTTTGCTAGAAATGGCGAACATTTTTTTTTTTAGAAATACATATTTCAAGTTTCTTTTGAAAATAGTGCAACTCACTCTTTTGTCGTCCTCCATAATGATGTTTTTTTTAATTTCAAAACTTATAAATTTCTACAAAATATTGAAAAGAAATTTGTCAAACATGACTTAAATTTATATTGCTCGTATGTAATTGAATAATTATGGAGTTACATTTAACCACATTTTTGCACTAGCTGATTTCGACAACTCAGGTCATTATATTTACTACTATTGCAGACTCATTATTAGGAGCACTTCTTAATGTTCGAAGAGAACTTTTCTCAACGCGAATTGGCTTTAGCATGAAAGGTATATGTCATCTAATGTCTTGCTCCAACTCACCTGAAACCATTACCATTTCCGTTTTTTTAATATTTTGCTGCAAAAACTTTTCAACTGCTGTTTCACAAGCATAAAAAAAATACTGCGAATAAATAATATTCAACTCTTTTAGATAATCGCACAGACATCGAAATATATAATGAAGTTTGATGTCATGTATAACCATCACTTTCCTTGATTCAGTATCAAAAATCAAAATTCTTTTAATTTTTTTCCAAAATATTTGGAAAAAATTTCTTTTACAAAAACTTTTCTTAAATAGCGTCTATACCTGATATTAATTCTGATATAATATGAAAAAGAACGTCGGCAGAATAAAGAGAAAAATATATTTATATAAATATTAATATGTATGTAGGGGAAAACGTACTATTGTAAATATCATAATATTTCATAATTATCATGCAACCGTGCAGTAAACATCTTCGTTTACTTTAATAGTACAGTGTGTTTTATATTACATATTTATATATACTTTTTACTATTTATATATATTTGTTTAATGCGAAAATAGGATCACCCAAAGAGTAATCTTGGAGCGCTCCTTTGCGAGTAATGGATTACTCCATAAAACTCCGAAACTCATTGGATTTTTAACACAGAATATCCGCAGACACGAGCACTCCTTTTAAGCTCCTTATGGAGTACTCTCTTTGATCTTGAAAATGACGACAGATGTAGTAATCGTTTTTGACTCCTAAAAGAGCATAAAGGGAGTAATTTTTCAATTTCTTTTTCAACTAGTCGTCTTAAATGACGCTTAGAAACTACATTTTTACACATTTTTAACAATTTGTTACTTTACTCGTACTTTTTCGCTTTTTTTAATAACACGTCTTTCACTTTTTAAAACTAAACTGACTAAATAGAAAAACAAAACGAAAACATCAACAATTAACAGTTATGTCAAAGAAAAAAAACCCAAAAACGAACTGATACATCCCGCATTGATCCATTTGGAGTATTAAGCGAGGCATAAACAACAAAACAAAACAAAAAGTTTCGATAGCTCGCTTATTAATCCAAATGTATGAACAAGTCATTACTCCTTTATTGCTCGATTATGGATTAATCCATATATTTTTTACTCGGTTGTTTAAAAATTACTTTTGGCTTTTACTTTAATACACAAAATTATTTTCTTGTGTCTACATGAGTGTATGTGTACGTTTTCTGTTCATGATATTGTTTTCTAAATATATATTACGAAAACAATATTATAATATTCGATATAATATTAATATAATACTAATATTGCAGTCCACACGTAATATGATTCTCTCTGCTATGAAATTTGACGTTTGCTGATAGAAATATATTTGATATTATATCAGGTATAGGCGCTATGTTACGCAGACTTAATATTCAGAATTAATGTCGGTTGTTAATATATTAAAAATTAAAAAAAAAACGGCACTGGGCTGGTATATCGCCCTTGATTACATATTATAAACAAACATTTAATTTTCATTAAAATTTTTAATTAAAAAAAAAAATTGCCCGAGTCTAAAGTAAACATGTCAGAAGTGAAACTTCTTTGGCAAACTAATTTTTAAATCTTGTTTATATTTATGCTAATTTAAAGCTTTAGATTTCCGAGACTTTTAGGAAGAGAAAAAGGAAGATATTAGGAATTTAATTATAATTAAATTAATTAAATACAATTAATTAATTATAATTAAATTATGTATCGAATATTTATTAAATTATAGACCCAATTTTTCAAATTGATTTCTTCGATATGTAAATTATTTTTGATTTATTTGAATTTAAAAAAGAGAATTTATGAAATATTTTTATTTTATGAAAAACAGTATTTTAAATTCTTAAATTAAATGGCAAATTAATATGCCACATGAAATGCATTAAAATGATAATGTACAATAAATAAATAAAAAGGATCTGCGTTTACTTTCTAATATTTAACGACTAATCGAATACGATCTCCCTTCCTCTACGAATCCTTCTCAATCGATTGCTCCCTACTCTCGCTACATGGCTATGTGCTTCGTGCTACGTTCGCCCTCCTCTTGGACGAAAACGTCTCACATTTTCGTGTCGCGGTTTCATCCGTAAAAATTTTACTCTCATGCGCGCAAAGAAGTTTTTTAAAAAAATGAAATCATTTTTGATTTCATTAGCGAATTCCGTGTCTAATATTACAAATTCGTTGTGAAAAATAGTTTGATTTTTCGCTGACCAAACAAAATGCAGAATCAATTCTGTTCCCAAATGAAATTGAATTCTGTCACGGTACGGCTGCGTATGATTAATATTTGTTTGTATGGACTCGTATTACTCATACGTCTTAAACATACATTTAAGCGGCGTGGCCGCACATCAAACTGATGCTTCAAACTTGTGTATGTGTTGGTAAAATTGTGTTTGGCAGTGAAAATCTAATTGTTTTGATATTCTTCAAACTCACATCAAACCATACGTGTGAGTTTTTTTCACTAACACTATCAAAGAAAGCCGGATTTTGAAGCGTCAGTTTGATATGTGGCTATGCCGCTTTAGAAACAAAAACCTCCCACATTTTCGTTTCATCCGTAAAAATGCTACCCTCATGTGCTCAAAGAAGTTCCACTTCAAAAATCTTCCGAACTCTCTATGAGATGTGCACAAGATATTTAGTTATGATAGTTTTACATAAAATTGTGATTTGGGCATCACAAACGAGTGTCCTTGCTGGCTTGCGTTCAACCTTTTTAATTTAAAAGTTTACACTTGCAATGTAAAAATTCCCAGACATAAAAGGTACGTATATAAATATTTTTTGTTCCGTCACTATTATTAATTTTCGTGTTGTACAGTGTATTTAAACATCAAACGAATGGAGTACTTATTTTCTATGCGACTAAACCCTGCTGCCAATACTTGAGGTGTATTTTATGCTTGCGTTTCGTTCAAATCTTAACAGAATAGTTTTATGTTTTTGTAAAGTTGCTAATACCAAGAAAATAACAACTTGATAACAAGCGAAGTGAAATCATTGGTATCGTATCATTTCATTATGTTGGTTTTAAGTAACTCAAAGGAGACTTAAATACCTTTTGTATTCCATTAAGTATTTACTTTTCCCAGTGTTTCCTTTCACCAACTCATTGATTGAAACGTTTCAATGATTATTTTTATATACACACACACTCACATTTTTTTTTTGCTGATTAAATCAAAATAACTACTTTATTTATTGATATGAAAACTTTTTATTTGACACATTGTTGTCACAATACTACTATATATAAATGAAATTTATTTGTTGGTGGTTAAGCAATGTCTATATGCATTTCATTGGTGCTTTACCAAATCGTCAGTAGACTTTAACCACAGTTTTGAAAAGTTAAAAACCTCTTATCTTATGCATATACTTCCGAAAACCATCTGAGAATTCACAACTTGTAAATTACAAACTATTTTCAAAAATAACAACTGAACAAGAACATAGGCTTGCAACTCATACAAAACTAAACCAACAAATAAAGTATGTTCGATATGAATCTATTTTATTTTTCTACACCTTAATACAATCAGAAATCCATTGGATAACAAGAAAAGTATTTATAAGGCAAAATGAAAAATAAAATCTAAATTGAACTGATATGAAAACTTTTTATTTGACACATTGTTGTCACAAATAAATTTCATTTATATATAGTAGTATTGTGACAACAATGTGTCAAATAAAAAGTTTTCATATCAGTTCAATTTAGATTTTATTTTTCATTTTGCCTTATAAATACTTTTCTTGTTATCCAATGGATTTCTGATTGTATTAAGGTGTAGAAAAATAAAATAGATTCATATCGAACATACTTTATTTGTTGGTTTAGTTTTGTATGAGTTGCAAGCCTATGTTCTTGTTCAGTTGTTATTTTTGAAAATAGTTTGTAATTTACAAGTTGTGAATTCTCAGATGGTTTTCGGAAGTATATGCATAAGATAAGAGGTTTTTAACTTTTCAAAACTGTGGTTAAAGTCTACTGACGATTTGGTAAAGCACCAATGAAATGCATATAGACATTGCTTAACCACCAACAAATAAATTTCATTTATATATTTTATTTATTTCTATCTTTTAAGTTGAATTTCTCTTCTTTTGTATTGCAGCATAAAAACAGGGTTTATAGTAGTGAATAGTGGTTGGCTTTTTGTGTTGTAGTTTCCCATTATTTTTTCTTCGAAATCACTTAATGATACACACAAACTAACAGTATCCTAACAGTAATAAAGTCATTTTCATTCATTCATCAGTAAGCCTTCTGCACCCTACACTGTGTTGATAAACGTTTTAAGTGGCTTCAGGATTATAGAGTTTTTGGAAATTCTGAAATCTGGGGCCAAATTACGGCATTCGATATCGAGCGAAATTTCCATACAATTTATATACAAATTTCTTTCGATATCGAGTGCCGTAATTTGCCCCCTGTTATCGCTGTGGCTGCTCCAAGGTCCGAAATGCAGTCGAACCAAGGTATGTAAATATCACTTCGCTGCAAGTCTTTTAAGTGCAAAGGAGCGAATGATTCAATGCTCATGTATAAAAACCAATATTATTAACTGCCTATTTCACGATGTCGAAAAAATTGTTTCTTTCGTAAAAAAAACTTATACTTTTTTTTATCTTGGACCAGCACTCAGGGGATGACCCCTATATATGCAATGCATTGCGCCGACAGGCAGTGAGTGTTAACCCTTAAGGGTACTCCGCAGTCGGCAAAGCCTTTTTAATTTATTTCTTGTTATTCTCTATGCACATTGATTGGTTGCTTCATTCACTGGACATTTTATTCAGCTTAACAATTAAAAGAGAACACCACTCATGTGGTATTCATACATATATTATATTATGTACACATATATTATTTAATTTAAAGGCGATTTTATGACTACAGGATACTGTAATCTAAGTTTGCAGGAAATAGTGTAATGTCACATAGATATATAATTGCAATAAGGGGTTAGCTAATTTTTTTATTTATAGGGATCTGCCATTGAAAGCCAGAACTTCCTATTAAATCTTATTTGATCTTAACCAATTTCAATAATCGGCGAAGCTTCATATTATTAAGCTTTAAAGTAGCGATGAGCGCGTGAGTGAAATTACGCCCAAGATCACGAAACTCAAATTTTTTTCACGCACGATCAACTCGGCAAGATTTAAGGCGCTCACGATCACGTACGTTCACGAACGGATTATTTTTAATTACGATGGTAGTCATTTTGCAAAAACTCATACAATCACAGTAAAAAATCGTATGGGAATGCGTCCCTATAGCACATAGATATGTATGTGTGTATGTACATACATACATATTTTCCTTAGTAGTAAAAATTCAAATGAAAGAACGTATTTTTATTCCTTAACCCTATAAGTAGCTGAGATGTTCTCTGAGCTTGCACAGGGGAAACGTCTCCCCCAACGCCCTTGCCGGAATGACTCTGTCAAAAGAGAGATTTAATTGGGTACAGAGATGTCTTAAAGGAACTCTGTCCCACCAAGTTAAACATTTTAAATTTACTTACTAAATACTTGGAGGGTATTTAAGATTCGACCCGGTCGAATATAACGTTTTTACTTGTTCTTATTTGTTATAAGCTTTTTGAGCCAAAAAAGTTGGCATCACTGATTATTTCGTTTTAGAAAAAGTGATCCTTTATAGCGATATTTTTAGTTAATAACAAAGAGGTCTGAATACGTAAAAGTTCTCGTTAAGTGAAATGGATATAAATATGTATGTATGTGTGCATACAATAACAATACTTAACAAAATTATTTTTCTGTGTTTAATAACTCCATTACGGTTAAATTTTGGTTTTACAGCTACTTCTTTTTCATTACTCTCCGTACTATTTTTTTCACTTTCTTTAATAGACAAACAAACACACACGCATACAATCCGCAATGTTCTTTTCGTTATTAAGGGAAATGAAAAGAAAATTACCTCAAATGGTTGAAGTGTTTTACACAGAGAGCAAGTTTGTGCTTGTAGCTGCGATTGTATGTGTCTTTATGATGATAATTTCAAGTGGCATTATGCCTCTTTTGGCCGGAATAATCAGCAAAGGGATGCTAATAATACAAGTGTAAGAGGGTCAAATACAAGAAAAAAATATTATGTGTATAAAAAACTTTTTTGCCGGCATAAAAATGAAACTGTTACAATAATTATTTCATTAACAGCCAACTAATAAAAAAATCTCAAGTTCTTGTTTCTTCCAAGAGAAGTGGTGGGCGGGCTGTGCACGAAAGTAAAACTTGTACTTGCAAGTTAATGAATATAAATATTTTCTCCTTTTTCGCACCAAATTGAAATGAATGTAGAGTTATTGTTATTGTTTTTTTTTTGTTTTTTGCTTTAAAGTGATTTTTTCTCTGATGTCTTTTTCATAATTTTTAGCACTTTTTTTATTGTTCTGTAATTGTTAATTAGTTGAACATAAAGAGCGGGTAGACCGTAGAAATATTTTTTTTTTCATAAATGGCAATTTTTTTTAATTAAAGAAGATGCCAGACATTTGGAGATTATAAAAAATATATGTACATGCTCGTTTGCATATATAAGTGCACATTTGGATAATTTTATTTTTATAACTCAGGAGAGTTCATGAATTCAGAGTTGTATTTGATATATGTAAGTAGCAACAAGTATTAACTGCCTATTTCACAATGCCGAATGAATTCTTTATTTCGTATAAATATATTTGAAACAAAAACAAAATTTTATAAATTGATTTTGGTTTTTATAAAAAGAAAATTTTATCTATATACGAGTACAAAAGACCACAAAGTTAAAAAAATCTTATATGGAATCTTTTCAAAATTTCTACCAGATACGCAACTACCCCCTCATGCATTGTACAGGTCAGCTTAACCATCATTTCTGTTCCAATACTTTCTCGTTTGTGCCTTCAGGCAAAAGACGAAACATTAAGACGTGCATAAAATTACAGAAAAAAAATGATGTAAAAATTCATTAAGTTCTAATTTCAATCTTAAGCGTAAGAATGCTAATAGCATGGTGGCGGTTACGTTGGAAAACATGTTGGCATTAACGTGACAAAGAATGTTAATCAGCAAGGTTAACAATGTCAGTCATTTAGCGCTTAGTTTATATGTACATATTTTAGTGTTAGGTAATGACATCTTTTTCTTTTATTTAATTTTTTTAAATAATTTCTTTTCCACTGATATTTACATTGCTGCTGGCTCCGTACGTCCAACCTACCCGTGCTTTCTTTTTTTTTTTGTTTTTTTTGTTCATTTTGCACAATAAGAGAAAAAAAGAAAAAACCAAAGATAGAAATGTTGAATTTATTTGTATGCTGACTTGTCTGATACATCCTGTTGTGTTACTTGTTCCCTTTATATTACATCTTTGCCTTGTTACAGGAGTTTTGCTGGCCCTAAAATATGTAACGAAAGAAAAAAAAAAGCACAGCGAAAAACTAAGAAGGATGCTTTCTAATTTATATGCGTTTCAAGTTTTAATTACGTGATAAAAATGCGGAAAAAGCGCAGAAAAAGAATGCATGCAAAAAGTGAACTTTAAAAGGGCGTCACTTGAGATGGATGTTGATGGACAGCATAGTATCCTGTTTTCTTTCTGTCACACTAGTTCCTCTTCACTCTTTTTTTTTTGTGTCTTTTGCAATGCACACAGATCGTTAGATGGCATTTAGTGAAGAACATTCAAATGTATCGTGCTTGCAAATACATGTCACTGTGGTTAAGTAGACAAATTAAGTCATTACAGTTCACTAGCTCCCAAAGGTTTATTTTATTTTGTTGGAGAAATTTTATACAACATTTTTGTTGGGGAACTTTTTTTTTCCTAAAAATATTAATCTGATTTTTAAGCAAATACATTGAGCTGAAATTCTTAATTTGTAAAGCATTACAAGGAATATGCCATAATTGCATATAACGTATACGCGTAGAATCACTCTCTGCATGATTATACCAAAACTGTATTATCCAGTGAAATCTGCATTACCTATACTGTTTTTACTTAGTTTCCTTTTACAAGCATGAAATTGATGCACAGCTAGACGAACTTTGCCACTAAAAGTATGTACATATTTATAAAGAGTTACACTTTAAGTTCTAAACACTTAGCCGACAGCAGACTTCACAAATTCACCTGATTCATTTAATCAGGTTTAGGTATTAGATTTAAGTATAAAATTTTCATTAGGGTAGGGCCTGAAAGTAGGCAACCAAATTATATCTGTAAGCCAGCAGCAGTTTGTTTTTCCCTACAATTAAGTGGTCCAAGGCAAATATTAGTGTCCTTTAAGAAATACCTGAAAGTGCAGGAAAAATAATACCAACCTTAGGGAGCTCCTTCAGGATAGGTAGTTGCATAATTATTCAATTTGTGAAGGGTAATAGTTCACCAAAAAAAAAAATTGTTTTGGATATACTTATTTAATTGGCTCAGGGACAAATAATATTGTGGGGCATAGGTTTAGTATAGTCGTTCATCAGTGTAATTAAATTTTTTTTTGTACCATTTAAGAATTGTTCTTTTTTTTTACCCGTGTACATATATATATATATATATATATATATATATATATATATATATATATATATATATATATATATATATATATATATACATATATATATATATATATATATATATATATATATTTATAGGAAGATTTAGTACTTTAGGTTTATTTCAAACTTTTGATAAATATAAACGAGCTGAAATATTGAGACCTTTGTTTCAGCATGACTGTCATTGGTGGGATACATGGTTGTGTGTAGAATTTTTGTTTTTGTACATTTTTATTTTTTATGTGCAGCGTACCCAATGAGGAGGGTTGGAACCTCGCTGAGAAGTGTTTGCCGAATGAGCCGGACGGGAGCCTTGTTGGTCACTGCGGCTGCAACATAAAATGGCTATGTCTATGTGTTTAGAGCTTGATGCTGCCAACTTCAAATGCTGCTCTGAAGCCCATCAGGGATGTGTAAATCAATCAGGGATGCCGCATATGTATTTTATAATGAATAAAATTAAAGGTATTGATAAAAAAATGTAATAATATCACGAAAAACTATAAAAACACATAAATTTATTTCTATATTGTATTTTTGTAATGTTCTTTTATGTTTAATATTAAAAAAAGTTTTTGTTCTTATTTTTCAAATTATATATATAATGGCAACACTATATTTGTTTATTACTGCCCGTCAAAATAGAAAGTAGCCTAAGTTGGCAGCAGCAGCAAATGCTGTTGTGCAGTCCTGCTGCTGTGCTGCCGTGAAAATAGTCGTTTTCATTTAAACACATGGATTTTATTTTTGACATATTGCTGCTTGGTGTCTGCTGTCGTCTATGTGTTTAGAGCTTTATTATTAAGATGAGAATTTTCTTTATTCAGACTCAAATCCAAATCTGAAATTTGCATAATTTCAGTTGTAAGCAATTGCGAGACGCTGTTAACTTGTTAATTTTAGAATTGTTAATTTTTTCCTTTCCACACCACTGTAATTTTATTTAGTTTCTCTGCATTTATCATTTTTTTATGTCAAAATAATATAAATAATATAAAAAACTTGGAAATAAACAACAAATCTGTAACAACATAAAGGCGTTATTTTTTTTTCTTTTCATAAAATTAAAGGAAAATGTAAGAAAAAAAGTGTAATACTTCATATTCAACAACATAAATTAATAAAGCAAATGAAAAAACACAAAAAAATAAATAAAAGAAAAACGATTGTACGCCGTTCGTTGAAATAGAGTAACAAAACTCAAGCCAGTTACAGTTTACAAAATGCGGGTTTATTTCAGATGGGATTAATTGGTCTTTTTCATGTTATTTGTGTTTAATTAAACCTTTTGCGCGAGATACACGAATGTAAAATTAAAGAAAACCTGCACTCTTCTTCATGTTCTGAACCTTTATCACATGGTTAAGACGATAAAGGCTGGTATCTTAAGATTTTAATTAATTAATTTGGCCTGCATGGTATTGCAAATAAGTCCAAAGAAGTTATTTATAAAAATGTTCTTCGATTTATAACTGGTTAATAAGGCAAATTTTCTTACAAAAAGTAGTTTTATAAGGCTCTTATAGATAAAAAAAATTTAAAAACTAATTTTAAATGGCAGCCAGATATGTCCTTATTTAACTGATAGCAATAAAATTTACCCAAAATACATACTTGTATGTAGACAAGGCCGTTTTGAAGTAATTTTTTTATTCAAATTTAGGAAGTATACACATAAACCGATTCTTGTTCAATAACATCCTTAAGAAAATATTGCTTTCGCCATACTTAGGCGAAATTGGCTAAAGTCAACGTTATGGATGACTAGAAATATTTTTTGTAGAACATATTTGTGACATCTTACAACACAGTATTTTTAATAGAATTTTATTTTGTAGAGAGAAAACTTAAGAAACAAGTACAAAAAACGAGTCATGAACAAACCGTACATACGAGTTTACTGTGAAACTGAAAAGTTTTAGATGACTGTAATCAATTTTATATGTATATGTATATGGATTTTATATAAACGTCCTTTCTATTGGAATATGTTACAGTAAGTTACAGAGATACCAAATTATAATAATTTGTTGTGAAATCTTGGTGTTGGTAAAGAAGGCAAATGTATGTATTTTATTAAATGTAGAAAAAATAATTTCGACTAGTCTGGTAGTAAATAATATTGGGCCTTATTACGGTTCTCGATTCGACCGATAAAAATGTAATAAATTAAAGAAAAATTCAAGATATTTCTTTAATCTATTACAAACACTCGTGCCGATTCGAGAACGGTAATAAGGCAGATTGAAAAAGAATTGTGTAATGCCAGTACTGCGCAATTTGTGTTTTACTGTAATTTAACTGTGGAGAAAACAGTTTTTTAAAAAAATTCTTAAACCTTTTCCTGTTATTGTACAACTTAGAGATGTGAGAAAAACTTCATTCCCGATCACGAAAGTTTAATTGTTTCAAGCATTTCCTCAAGATTTAAGACTAGCAAATCATGCACTCTAAGGCTTAGATCCCACTATCTACACAATTTACCGATTTTCGTCGGTTCACTGGAATAAAGTCAAAAGTACTAAGCCAAAATTGTATTATTTCTCATTTAATTCTGAAACAGGTCTATATGGCTTTATTACCAATGCAGTGTGATGCAATTACAACCTTATATTTCCATTAGTTGACATATAAGGTAAACTTAGCTTATTACTTATAACTTTATTTCAGTGAGCCGACGAAAATCGGTATTTTTTTTTTAATTTTATTTTTTTGCAGTGCATTGCGCCGGAACTAGAAAGGAGGGGATAGTATTGAAGGGACAGATGAAGAAAGATGAGAAGATAGAGAGTTTTTTTGTAGCTATTTCAACCTTTTTACTTCGCCGGCTAATTTTTGCTACAGGACCGACGAAGGTGGATGCTGTTACTCTGCTTTTAGTACATGATAATGACAGTCGCTGCCAATTATGTTCAGTAACCAGTGCTATGCCTTCATCATTGAAAACAGGCTGGCAACAACTAACACAACCATGAACTAATGCTGATCAGAAGAATTCAACACAATATTTCATGAACTCAGGACCCTCCGCTTCATAGTCTCGTGTTCTACTACTTCACCCAACAGCAACCACCACATTGCGAAGATAGTGTCATCAATATATTATATCACGTATTTTCAAGTAAATTGATAATAATTATGGGAGATCACGCACGTTTATAAATTTAGCTATAAAACACTTAGGGTAAGCAAAAAAATTGTTTTTTTGTAATTAAATTTATTCGAGTAATGAAATATTCAAAAGAAGAAGAAACTTAACAGGAAGTACTTTTTCTGAGTGAATGAAAATTATATTAAAAACTCACGAAATTTTTTAATTTTAAGGGAACTGCTACACGTCCAATATATATTGAACGCGATCCAGTATCGCGATATTTATTGAACGTGTAGCATGCAGATTGATGGATCGCGATCCATATCGCAGAATGGCCTAAAATATCAAATCCAGATCTTGGATCGCGGATAGCGTGATAAATATTGAACGTGTAGCATTTTCATGATATTAGATCGCGATACGTTAACCCTTAATAGCGTAATGGTACCGCTAGAAAGCAACCAGGTATTTGTTAAAATTTTCAGGTAAATAGAAATTGCGAAGACAGTTGTAGAGTAAAATATGTTTAGAATTGCAAGTTTTATAACATTGATTTTTTGTCCGGTCAAAAGAAAAAATCAGGCTATTAAGGGTTAATAAGAAGTGAAATAATAAAACAAATAAAATAAAAGACGCAGTGCAAAAAATTTAACAAATAAAAAGTAAAAAAGTTTATTACATTTGAGTAAAGTTTTTTTTAAAAGGGTAATGCCAGAATATAGCGAAAGCGAGTGGGTTCTGCCGGTGGAATCGGAATTAACGACCGAAAAAATTATTTTGAAAGGCTTCATTTTTAATTTGGAGGCATTATCGGGGTTGTGCCACTTGTCGGCTAAAGCTTTTTTTTTGGTTTTCTCGCGACATTTTTTTAATAAATGATCCGCACAGCACAAAAGTAACGTAAATACTGACGCGATAAATATTGAACATGCAGCAAACGCCCGTGATCAATCAATCCATTAAAATGGATCGCGATCTAAATATCACAATATATATTGAACGTGTAGCAGTGCCCTAAGTGACTGTAACCGTGATTCAGACGTGGCACCATCTCTAGTGCAAGTACTGATGTACATATTTATTTTGACTTTGCATTCTATTACACGCAAAACGGATTGTAGTTATACATTTTTCAAAACAGTACATATTTGCTAAGATGAATCTAAAATAGTATATCAAGGCTATAGTTTAAGTTGAAGTATAAGTGTTCAGTATATTGTGTAAGTGTTCAGTTGATAAGTAACAAATAATTTATCTAGTTCTCTTTTCTAGCAAAACTGTCGTCTTGGTGGTACAGGCAAACGAAAATTAATCTGTGATAATAAATAAATGGATAGCAATTCTTTTTCTAATGTTCATGTGATGTGATTTTAATTTTTCGATACTCTTACGGAAATTGTCTTTAGCAATCAAAGCAAATTATTATATAACAAAAATGCATCCCTGATAAGGTTTTATAAAAGTTCATCACACCAGAATTATATATTTATAATACTTTTGTCGTACTATAAATTGCCTTTTTTCAAGCATTTATTTAAAGGCTTTCATTCTCATTTATTTATAAAGATGTTTATGAAAAATATTAAAATGAAATTCGTAAAAGCCACATATCACTGTAAATGTTTAAGTATTGTGTAAACTTCAGAATCCTTTTTCCATAGC
This sequence comes from Linnaemya tessellans, assembly GCA_951800035.1. Taxonomy (NCBI): domain Eukaryota; kingdom Metazoa; phylum Arthropoda; class Insecta; order Diptera; family Tachinidae; genus Linnaemya; species Linnaemya tessellans. The sequence goes on from OX637532.1 coordinate 139,843,702, forward strand.
AACAAGACCAAGCCAAAGAGATCTAAACAACAAATTTTGTAAGTTAACACTTGCAAGCACACACTTCCTTTTTCGTTTATTTTTATATTTTCTTTACCTGCTGCAATTTTAACTTTTTAAATTAATTTTTGACAAAACAATTTTTTTTTCTAACTCTTATTTTTCAAGAATAAGAACTTTTTAGTAAATAGATTGTGTTACAAATGTATGTAAACAATTTCAAAATGCATTAAAAATTTTTTATTGCATTTTATTAAAATATTTTAAATGAGAAATACATAAAATGAAAAAGTGCAAAATATTAGAATATTTTGTACAGTTAATGGACATTTAATGTTTCCATTAAATGAAAAATTCTCTTTAGAATAATTTATCAAGCATTCAGTAATTCGACACACTACTAAAAATAAAATATTCGTAGAAAAAACTAATTTGAGAAATCGAGATTGAAATATTAAAATTATTATAGGAAATTGAATACCAGTTAAATTGTCTAACAAGAGCGTGTGGAATGTATCCATCAGCTATTAATTTACATTCCAAATACAGTCTAAGTGCGTATTGAGTTTTCGATATTTACATCCTTTGTCCTTTCTATAAGATTGTAAAATAAATTTTTAAATACAATCGGATTTTAAATATAAATAGTTAATTTTAGCCATATATATATATATATATATATATATATATATATATATATATATGTATATATATATATATATATATATATATATATATATATATATATATATATGTATCTATATATATATATATATATATATATATATATATGTATATATATATATATATATATATATATATATATATGTATCTATATATATATATATATATATATATATATATATATATATATATATATATACATATATTAATATATACATATTAACAAAATCAATATACATAGATACCTATACAATGTATACAAAAAGTTCAAGTCTTTATAAAAAATATGCAAGTCATCATAAAAAGTGCAGTTATGAAGTGCAAGTCATCATAAAAAGTGCAAGTCATTATAGAAATTACAAGTCATCATATAAAGTGCAAGTCATCATAAAAAGTGCAAGTCATCATAAAAAGTGCAAGTCATTATAGAAAGTGCAAGTCATTATTAAAAGTGCACGTCATTATAAAAAGTGCAAGTCATTATAAAAAGTGCAAGTCATTATGAAAAGTGTATAATATACATACTATATTGATAGATATCCAAAGCATATGAGAATTTTGCGTGTGCTGTTGACTGAAGTAGCTAACACGAGACTATGAAGCGGAGGGTCCTGAGTTCGACTCTGTGCTTAGTCATGAATATTGTGTCGAATTCTTCTGATCAACAATAGCGCATTTTTGTGCTGGTTGTTGTCGTCAAGCCTGTCTCAGTGATAAGGGCATTGTACTGATCACTGAACGTAACTACAAGCGATTGACACTGTCGTGTGCTAAAGAGCAAAGAAACAGCACACGTCTTCGTCGGACCTGTAGCAAAAAATTAGCTGGCTAAGTAAAAAGTTCAAATAGGCAAAACACTTCTCCATCTTCTCATCTTTCTTCAGCTGTGCTCCCAATACTATCCCCTCCTTTCTAGTTCCGGCGCAATGCACTGCATATGTAGGGAATATCCCCTGAGTGCTACACCGATTTAAATAAAAAAGGAATTAAACATTTTATTAGTTTTTTCTTTTTTTAATTTGATTACTTCGAAATTGGAACTGATCTAAAGACATTTTAGTGGCCTAAAGTTCGCAACAGGATATGCATACAATCATATTCCAAACAACAAGGGGACATTTTAACTCAAACTGGCTGAGCGAAACAACGCTGGAAAGTCTACCACTATAACTCCCAACTCTGTGCTAGTGTGTAAATTAGCTCATGGCCACTGGTGAGATGTCTGCATTATTATAAAAGTTATAGAAAAAAACACATTTAGATTAGAAAATTCCAATTGATTTGATTTATTTGATTTTAAAACAAAATTAATAATTGAAACTGCAACACAATTAATTAGCATGATTAAACAAATAAAATAAAGTGAAACTCAGGGAAGTTTATTGATCTTTCAATAATAATTTGGATAATATTGTACATTTTACGTTAATGATTAAGAGCAAACGTTGAGGTCAGACGTGGCAAATATCTGATTGTACAAATTGTACAAATTTTGCAAAATTGGAAATTAAAATGCCTACATGCTGGCCAGGTTCGCCATGATAAAAGATGAAAAATACCAAGAGACTGACAAGCTTAAATTGCATAATTTATTAATTAAAATCTTGAAAATGTATCAAAAAATGTTTCTTTAATTGAAAACAAAACATTTTAATTTTCTATTGTGTGTCATTTGGTGTGCCTGTTTGGTTTTTCTTTTCAAATTAAAAAGAAAATTTTAAAATTTTTTTTTCGAAATTTCGAATATTTGTGTTACACAAAATTCAAAAAAAAAAAAGTTATAAGAAGTTGGTTTTAGGTCTCATCTTACCTAAGCCAGTGCGTGTTTTAAATTAGGAAAATAGTTATTTATATTGATAATCTTTATCAATGGGAGTATCCAAACATGCAATATTTCGCATCATTAAAAATTAACTTAAATATGAGCACGATGTTTACAGATAGCAATTTTAAAGATTTTTATAATTGGGAGTCTCACACCATGTACTATAACTTTATAGGGTCATTTCAAGTATGTAGACATTTTTCATGCAAGAGGTGTGTTAATATAATACCGCTATTGCTGGTAGATAAAAATAAATGCTAGTCCGAAAATTACTAACATTTACAATAAAAGAAAAATATTATCATTATGAGTGCAAAAATATCCAGTACATCAAATATTAAATTTACATAAACATTTTACAATGTTTTGTGAGTCCCTTAAATATTTCTTTATTATAACTTACCCATTTTCTCAAAACCGTGACTTAATAAATTCACATAATGGCATTTTAGCGACAGTTTTATATAATTCATATTAGAGATGACATAGTGAATGAGTTCGGAAGTGTCACTTAATTACTATTAAAGACGACAATGAATTTGATGGTTCAGAAAAATGTGTGTGAAAATATGTGTTAATCAGTGGCACGAAAAGTCATGTAAATTGAAATTATCTTCTTTATTTATGACATTATAATATTGTGAGACACGTATTTTAAGGAATTGCGGTTGCGATCCGCTTTAGTCTAGTTCTGTTAGAACTAATTATTTTTTTTATTTTGTTTTATTTAAATGTTTAAATTTTGCTCATGTAATTTTATATTAGTCTTAAATTCGAAGGTTGAATTTATGAATTTCTTTGTTTAGAAAGAAATATTGGAAAAAAATAAATAAAATTAAAAAAACGTTGCTGCACTGTTGAAATTTTTTCACACGCATGAGTACACAGAGAGCCAATTTAAAAAAAAATTATAAGTTCACAACTTTCATGCAATTGAGACGAACGATGAATTTCGAGATTGGCCAAAGGTGTAATATAAGGGAATTTTTATTTTACACTAATACTAATACATAAACTTTGGTTTAAGACAACAGAAGTTTAATTTGGAAGAGTAGGTAAAACATCGGTTCAAAAAGAACGGGTAATCCCAAAATTTACTTGCGTATTAATTTGAATTGTGATGAAAAATTAGCTGAAGTAAGCAATTCTTAGAAACAAGACAATAACAAAATAATTTACACATTTTATTCTGAACTAAGTACTCGTACTTGGTATGGCTAAGTAACACATTTTTACACATTTTGATGAAATAACCTTGAAGAAAATACGAGAGTAGATCAATAAGTCTGTTACTTTTTGAATAAAAAAATATCTTTCAAGCACTAATTGTGTAAATCAGTTTGCTTTAAGGAAATTTACATGCACACAATAAGAAAATGTGATAGAGTTTTATTTTTAGAATCTAAAAATTTTAATTTTGCTTTCTATATAAAGCCCACAAATTTTGTAATTTTTTTTTTATCTTCAACCAGGGGCCAAATTACCGCATTCGATATCGAACGAAATTTGTATTTAAATTGTATGGAAATTTCGATCGATATCGAATGCGGTAATTTGGCCCCTGGTAGTATATCAAAATTTGCACTACATATCGCTTTTTTAATCATACATGATCATACCTCAAAAAAGATCAAAGATCATATTAAGATGGTATAAAAAAGGAATTTCGTTTAAATAATTTAAAATTTTAATTTTTTAAGATATGACAATTGTGTATTACAAGGAGCGATATGTATGCTATACTCAGGGATGGAAATCATGTTGGTTTGCGGTTCAGTTTTAAGTGCCGTAATTTGCCCCCAGCACTCAGGGGATGACCTCTACATACGCAGCGCATTGCGTCGGAACTAGAAAGGAGTGGATAGTATTGAGGTGACAGATGAAGAAAGATGAGAGGATAGAGAATTTTTTTGTAGCTATTTGAACTGAACATTTTACTTCGCCGGCTAATTTTTGCTACAGGACCAACGAAGGAGGGTACTGTTACTCTGCTTTTAGTACATGATGGTGTCAGTCGCTGCCAATTATGTTCAGTGACCAGTGCTATGCCTTCATCATTGAATACAGGCTGGCAACAACTAACACAACCATCCACTAATGCTGATCAGAAGAATTCAACACAATATTTCATGACTCAACGCGGACCCTCCGCTTCATAGTCTCGTGTTCTACTACTTCAGCCAACAGCACACGAAAATTAGCTAAGTTATTTTTTAATATAGTCCTCTAGGTTTGTCCAATTTTTTATAACATACAAATAATTAAATCGAACGTGTTCATCACTATAGTTATTTGAAACCCATATTATGGAAAGTTCTTTAATATAAAGGGTGTTTTTTTATGAAGTTTTTTTTTATACGAATCACTCTGTTGTCTGCCAGCTGTTTTGACAGTTTAAAGTGACATCTCTACTCAGTATTGTTTGGCAAATCATCATGAACAGGTTAACTCCAGAACAACGCTTGCAAATCGTGGAAATTTATTTTCTAAAACAGTGTTCAATTAAAAATGTTTATCCGCTTTTTTACCGCAAAATTCTCTTCAGTGATGAGGCGCATTTTTGGTTGAATGGATATGTCAACAAGCAAAATTGCCGTATTTGGAGCAAAGATAATCCACACGCCGTTCAAGAATTACCAATGCATCGCGATAAATGTACTGTTTGGTGCGGTCTATGGGCTGGTGGAATCATCGGTCCTTATTTCTTTAAAAATGAGGAAGGACGACGCGTTACCGTGAATGGAAATCGATACAGAATCATGATCAATGAATTTTTGGTGCCAAAACTTCAAGATATGGATGTAAACGAAATGTGGTTTCAACAGGACGGTGCCACTTGTCATACTGCGGGCGAAACAATGGACTTATCGAAAGAACATTTCAACGACAACATTATTTCGAGAAATGGACCGGAGAATTGGCCTCCGCGTTCGTGTGATTTGACGCCACTCGATTATTTTTTGTGGGGATACCTGAAATCATTGGTTTACGTGGATAAACCAGCAACGATTGACGCTTTGGAAACCAGTATTCAACGTGTCATTGCTGAAATACGCCCCCAAATGCTTGAAAAAGTGGTCGAAAATTGGACCTCCAGAATGACCTTTGTGCAAAATAGTCGTGGTGGCCATATGCCCGAAATTATATTTAAATGTTAAATGACAAGAAATTATCTACCAAATAAAAATTTTTTTTGGCCTTTTCATAATTTGGCATGTGTTTTATTTAAATTTCAAATCGGCAAGCTCTTATAAAAACACCCTTTACAAGTGATCATTTAAAACTAAAATTACTGGTGCATTTGTTCACCGTTGAACTTAAAGGTGTAAAATTTCCATAGCATTTATCAAACTAACTCTTGGTTTTTTTTCCACAAATGTTAGCCGGCGAAGGAAAAAAGGTTGAAATAGTTAAAAAAACTGTCTATCTTCTCATCTTTCCTAATCTGTGCCCTCAATACTATACCCTCGTTTTCATCCCCTGAGTGCTGGACCAAGATAAAAAAAATTAAGGCTTCATGAGTACAAGAAATTCATCTCTTTTATATTTTCCTCAAATCATGCACTAGTGTGCAATGACTAAATTTTTATAGAAATCAACTGAGGAATGTTTTTTTTTCCTGCAAAAGTGGAGGGAAATTCAAGAAGTGATGGATATTTTGATCCTCCCTCGCATATAAAGTATCACAGAGAAAATTCAAAAGCTTTGATTTAAGGTAACTAGTGCACACTTAATATCTGATGAATACAAAAGTGTTAATTCAAATTATAAACAATATTTTTTTAAAATAACAAATTTATTTTCTAATTAAAATAACTTTGGAAAAAGATCATACATATTTTTACGTTAACTTAGATTGGGTTTGTGTTGTTAGCTGAATACATTTTACAATTTACAGCTTATTAATATACGAGGTCTGTTCAAAAAAAAATTATAATAATAATAAATAATAAATAAAAAAATATTAGAACTTTCAAATTTCTTTAAATATACGAACTGTAATACCGCCAGTAATATTCGATTGGTTGCTAGTGTTTCTCGACCTTATTTTGAAATATAAAAATTTCAATTTCTGGTAATTACAATAAGCGATTCTTCTCTCAATTTTCCATAAAATCACAGTATTGCTGGATATGCAAAGTTTCTGCTTATGGTGGCCTTTCGTTTCACGAATAATTTATTTTTATATTTAATTGCTGTTATTTTCTTTTACTAAAATATGAGTTAAAAAATATTTCTTACTACTGAATTGAATTTTTATTATTTCAAATTTTGTTCACATTTACATAGTACATATTGAATTTATGATTTTTTTTTATTGCAGATTAATTTGTGTACAAAATTGAAGGCGAATGTGAATTAATTTCACAGTTTTATGCTAAAATTAAAAATTAACACCTTATTCATTGGCTGAGATGCAGTTGGGGCCCCAGTGGAAAGATAGATGTTGAAAAGTTGTAAATAATTTGTCAGCTCTGTTAAATAAGTGTATTTTATAAGTAGATGAATAATTTCAAAACACATTGTTTTTCATTATAAACGGCTATTTCGATAGCTCAAAATCGCTTCTATATATAATTTTTTCTATAATAACTTGTTTGAAACACTTCTCGTTATGAACAATTAAATATGGAATTTAAAGCAAATAAAGGTCATTCCAAGAATTAGAAAAAAAAGTATTTCATATCAATATTGTGTTTCAATGAGTGATCACAGACAGGCTTGTGAAGAAAATCTTAAAATTTAATTTATAAATAAATATGTGTTCTTTTAATTCGTAGTACAACTAAATATTATTTTTTGTTGTTCAAAATTTGTTGTCATCGTTCATTTAATTAAACAGGCATTTTGTGTAGTAGGTACTTGTGAACAACAACGTACTGATATTTAAAAATCTCCCAAGAATTTATATGAGTGTGTGTGTGTGTGTGTATGTGTAACAAGATGTGCGTGTTTTTGTTATTTTGGAAAATACAAACGTCATAAGAATACGATTCTCAATTTTTATTTTACTTAACTGTAGGCTTAAATCGCCTTATAAAAACCAACTTTTAATAAACTCATGTCATCATTCGTAAACGTTAACGTTGAGAGTTAAGAACATTTCTAAGCAAGCAATTATAAATTAAATAAATTTAACAAAAATAAAGAAAAATTAATAGAATAAAAAAAAAAGAAAAAAAAAATATATAATAATAATGAGGTGCCTTATAATCTTGTTTACAATATTAGCCTGTGTGTTGGCTTTGGTTTGGTGTGCGGCCGTGGAACAGCCGGAACAAATAGCAGCTGAAACCCTATTGGATGTTGATTCTGGTATTGGACACAACAATGAAGGTGTACGTCAAACTCGTCAATTTTATGGCTACTATGGCCGTCCATATTATGGTGGCTATGGCGGTTATTATAGTCCCTATTATGGCGGTTATGGTTTCGGACGGCCCTACTATGGCTATTATGGCGGTTACTATCGTCCCTACTATAGTTACGGCGGTTTCTTTGGCTAAACCATTTTCTTATGAATTCTGTTAGGCTTAATATTTAAATGAAATAATTTTAAGAATATCAAATAAATTTGGAAATATTAAATATTAAAGTTCTTGTTTTATAAAAAATAACATGATAAGAATTTCAATCGGCAAAAATGAAACGAATAAAGTGATTAAGTTTTTTTTGGTATATTGTAGGCAATAATAAATATGAAAAGCAGTGCTATAATTGTAAGGAAAAATATTTCTTTCCCAAATTTTGTATTCTGTGTATTATTAAACAAGTGTTTATGTGTCTACTGGCATTGCATCAAAGATAATTTGATAATGTTTGACAGTAATCTAATCAAAAAGATCTTTGATGTTTTTTTAAAATAGGATTCAGTTGCATTAAAGAAGCGTTATGTAGTGCAAATTTGTGACCAGCAAAAGTCGCATGGCTTGTTTTTGCGCCCATCAGCAGCACTTAATAATATTTTATCTTAACGCATTGTGAATTTTATGTTTGTAAATTATTTCGTATATTGACTTAGAATTATTTTCGCTTGTCAAATCGCACCTTAGTTGTATATGGACATAATACATTTTAACAGCGCATCGCTGAGTAGCACATAGGTTTTTGCTAATGACAAGTTCTGCTGGTTATTGTTTTTGGTTTTCTTCAGTATACACAAACCATGTATAACTGACTAGTGTAAAAGAAAACCAAACTCAATGCTAAGCTACTGCGTGTGCAAAAGCACATGCAAACATACCTACAGGCATATAAACATATATGCGTACATATGGCTGTATATTTACGATCGCGTCGTCTCAATTGTTTTTGGTTTTCTTCAGTATACACAAACCATGTATAACTGACTAGTGTCCAAGAAAACCAAACTCAATGCTAAGCTGCTGCCTGTGCAAAAGCACATGCAAACATACCTACGCGCATATAAACATATATGCGTACATATGGATGTATATCTACGATCGCATCGTCTCAATGTGACTTGCTTACAAGTGTCTCAATTGTTATTGTTTTTGGTTTTCTTCAGTATACACCAACCATGTATAACTGACTAGTGTCCAAGAAAACCAAACTCAATGCTAAGCTGCTGCCTGTGCAAAAGCACATGCAAACATACCTACACGCATATATGTGTATGTACGTACATATGGATGTATATTTACGATCGCGTCGTCTCAATTGTTATTGTTTTTGGTTTTTTTCAGTATACACAAACCATGTATAACTGACTAGTGTAAAAGAAAACCAAAATCAATGCTAAACTGCGGCCTGTGCAAAAGCACATGCAAACATACCTACTCGCATAAATTTGTGGACAGCCAGCCTACATATGTACGTATAATATGGTATAGTAACAGAGGAAGAATTTGTCTGTATGTTTAAGTTGACAATTGTATATATAACAACGGTTCCTTATGAACATTGTTGTAGTTGTTAAGAATATTTTCATATTGTAAAGCTCACATACATGCATGAAAATATTCATGTGTACCTACTGAGCTCGACTATAAAAGGCAGAACATTTTGCAAAGAAGGAGGAGTTCCTGTGCAGCCGGCGTGAAGGTAAGTCGATTTAATTATTTAGTCTTTGCTTCTTATAAATTAACTCGGTGGGTTTCAGTAAGGAGAAAACCACATCGGAGTTTGTGTCCCATCTGAAAAGTGAAAGTTCGACCTGGGATACCAACTCCAGTACAGTGGTACGCTGAAACCTTAAACGTGAGTACGGGGTGAACTACTATCGACAGAAAGGTGAAAGTTTTGTCGGGTGGTACGTTCGTTCCGCACACACCGTACGCGTATTGTGACGGGAAGTGCCGTTCAGAAGCAAGACCGCCGCGTAGACGACGATTGGCAAGAACCGCTCAGACAGAAAGGTGAAAGTTTTGCCTGGGTGCTCTCGTTACTCGCCTGTCCGTTTGTAAGTAGCCCGTCGCCCCTAGCTGAGTCACCGTTGACGATTGTGGAGAACCGAGCCGACAGAAAGGTGAAAGTTTTGTCAGGTTCGCTCTCAACACTCGCAAGCCAGCCGGGCCCCTTTACGTCGACATTTCGACGCTCGGTAAATTCCACGCCGCTGCCGCTCACCGCTGGAACCACCACCATATTTTGGGTTAAATAAATAAGTCAGCGAAAATTATAGTGAAGTGTTTTTTTTGCCTCTGGTCCTGTAAAACAATAAATTATAGTACGACCCTGGACGCCGCTGATCCTTACCCCAGCTAAGAGCGGAAACGTGTCGTTACAATGGCGCCCGAGCAGGGACCTGAGGATTTTTTTTTTGGAGAGAAAATAAAACCAAATTGTTGTGCTGAAATAAATCAAAAAACTTGTTAAATTAAATTACAAAAACAATTTTGCTAAATACATGAAACTGTGCGAACTTCTTTTTTTAAATAAATAAACAAAAAGAAAAATTGTGAACTTTTTTTTTAAAATCAAACGAAAAAAAAAAGAAATAAAAATTTGATAAAAATAAATGAAAGTGAAAATGCTGAAAACGTCGTGGGTATATACGCTCAAGAAGGATGAGCTTTCCACGTACCTGGCCCATTTTCAGCAAACCAACACCGGAAGTGTCGAAGAGCTGCGGAAGCGTTTCAGCAATTTCATCGGTGCCGATCACGACGGTGTAATCACCGAAAAATTACTGGCCCTCCAATCCCAGCACGAAGGAGCCGCTCCAGCCATCAACCTCAACCCACCAACCTCAGTTTGGGCGACACCAGCGCCCCCGGGTGAGAAGACAGCACCAGCCCCGGAATCGGAAGCAAACACCCGTATTCTGGTGATCGAAATAGTGAGAAAGTGGAACCTCAAATACGATGGCGGTAAAGACCCGTTGGGTTTTATCGAAAGAGCGGAGGAACTAGCAGGTATGTACGGGGTGAATTTAGTCGATGTCATGAGGGTTCTGGCCGAATGTTTCCGGGATAAGGCCCTGGTGTGGTACCGCAACAACAATAAAGATTGGCAGCAGTGGCCAGCCTTTAAAGCCGATTTTCTAAAGTTTTTCCTGCCATCCCGCTATTTCGAGAAATTGGACGATGAAATCCGTAAGCGCACGCAACGTGCCCGCGAACCGTTCAAGGATTATGTTTTGTCGCTACAGACCCTCATGCGTCACGCCACCATGTCTGAGGAACAAAAGCTAGAGCGTATTTTCCGAAATGCGCTACCCGACTACCAGTGGTATATTCGCCGCCGGGATTTCACTTCATTGGAAGACCTCATCGATTTGGCCGACGATCTGGAAAGTATCCCTACCACCTCCAACCACGGTAGAGGAGAGCACCACCGATTGATGGTAGAAAAGCCTACCTCTCGAGTGCGTGCCCGTCGGAAACCCAGAGAACCAGTGAGCGAGAAGAAACACGCAAACCAGACGGAAATTGTGTGGGAAGACAACAAAGTGCGAGCGATGGTCCGGGTCGGAAACCAACTAGTCGCTACGACACTGGACACCGGGGCAACGAGAAGTTTCATCCATCCACAACTCGTCCGCAAACTTATCCCCCGACCAATGTATCAGCACACTCAGGTGGACGTGACATTGGCCGACGGCTCCAAGTCAAGCATCTACCGAGCCCTGAGCATCGAAGTGACCCTGGGCAGGAAGACAGCCAACTGCGAGTTCTTAGTAATGGAAAAGGCCACTGAAGACATCATCCTAGGGCTCGATTTCCTCCAGATCTTCGATACTACCATCAGCTGTGCCGGATTAACGGCCCGTAGCAGCGCTGACAGGCCCGATACGTCGTGCCCAGGCAACCACTTCGCTCAGGTAAGAAATAATGAACCCCATACTCCATTTTCAGATAAATGGCGACCCAGCCATCATACTGACAGTGAGAGCCAGAGAGTCAGCAAATTTTTGCAAAAGGAATTGGCAAAATTCAGCGATATTAAGGGGTTATCCAATGTCACCAACCACAAAATTGTCATGAAGGATGACCGCCCTATTAAGATTAGGTACAGCCCCCGGAACCCAGCCATGCAGGCCATCATTGACCAAGAAGTTGATAAGTTGATCCAACAGGGTTGCATAGAACCCTCTCACAGCCCCTACAGTTTCCCGATTACGCTTGTGAAAAAGAAAAACAACACCGTGGCAGATGCTTTATCTCGCCAGCCAGTAGAACTGGCCCACATATCACATGCAAACGCCGCCGATTCGTGTCCATGGTTGGAAAAACTCACAAACGGCGTAAAAACAGACCCTGCGAAATTTAGCGACTACACCATCGTCCACGGCCAACTCTACCGACACTTCACCAAGGGAGATTCCGAGGAAAGTACACCCTGGAAGTTGTGTATTGGCACCCCGTTAAGACTCCAGATTTTCAAGGAAGCACATGACCAGCCAACTGGCGGTCATTTTGGCATCCGCAAAACGATCCAACGAATCGCGAGTAGGTATTACTGGCCTAAAATGTCACGAGACGTAACCCGCTATGTCCAACAGTGTGACACATGTCAACGATACAAGACCGAGCAGAGAAAACCAGCAGGGCAAATGCTGACGAGAATTCCCGACGAGCCTTGGGCCACGTTTTGTGCCGATTACGTCGGGCCGTTGCCCCGAACACGTCATGGGAATACGGTACTCCTAGTATTCTTTGATAATTTTTCGAAATGGTGCGAGCTAGTACCTGCACGTCGAGCCACAGCAGAAGGAGTCATCAAAGCGTTCCGCGAACGCATCGTGGCCCGGTATGGGGTGCCCAAAATATTTCGTACTGACAATGGAAGCCAGTTTACGTCATCCTCACTCAAGAAATATCTGGCTGACATAGGTGTAAAACAGCAGTTCACCGCTCCATACACGCCACAGGAGAATCCCACGGAACGAGCAAACCGCACCATCAAACAGATGATTGCTAAATTCTCCGGCTCCGATCACAACCGCTGGGATGAATTCCTTCCGGAAATCATGTTGGCCATGAACACCGCCATATCGGAATCGTCTGGCTACTCGCCCGCCTACCTAACTCAAGGTAGGGAACCCAGACTACCGAATGCCGTGTACGACCACGTAACAATCGGAACGGGAGCCAAGGTCCTCCAACCCGATGATCGTGCAAAGAAGCTTCAAGAAATATTTCACATCGTGCGCTCAAATTTAAATAAAGCATCCCAGAGACAACAACATTATTACAATTTACGACGCCGCCAGTGGCAGCCGCAAGTGGGCGAACAAGTCCTCGTGCGACAGCACCCTCTTTCGCGAGCAGTAGAAAACTTCACAGCGAAGCTAGCCCCAAAATATGGGGGACCATTCATTATTCGGGGTTTCGTGTCGCCCGTCATCGTCGAAGTTTCCGATATAGCCACCCAGAAGACACGCACCGCACACTTAAGCGACTTGAAGCTATACGTCGCCCCTCAAAACTAACAAGGTCTCCCTCCTCTCTTTTATGGCAACTACACCCTGACGCTTCATCCCCCCCAGGAGGAGGAATAATGTGACCAGCAAAAGTCGCATGGCTTGTTTTTGCGCCCATCAGCAGCACTTAATAATATTTTATCTTAACGCATTGTGAATTTTATGTTTGTAAATTATTTCGTATATTGACTTAGAATTATTTTCGCTTGTCAAATCGCACCTTAGTTGTATATGGACATAATACATTTTAACAGCGCATCGCTGAGTAGCACATAGGTTTTTGCTAATGACAAGTTCTGCTGGTTATTGTTTTTGGTTTTCTTCAGTATACACAAACCATGTATAACTGACTAGTGTAAAAGAAAACCAAACTCAATGCTAAGCTACTGCGTGTGCAAAAGCACATGCAAACATACCTACAGGCATATAAACATATATGCGTACATATGGCTGTATATTTACGATCGCGTCGTCTCAATTGTTTTTGGTTTTCTTCAGTATACACAAACCATGTATAACTGACTAGTGTCCAAGAAAACCAAACTCAATGCTAAGCTGCTGCCTGTGCAAAAGCACATGCAAACATACCTACGCGCATATAAACATATATGCGTACATATGGATGTATATCTACGATCGCATCGTCTCAATGTGACTTGCTTACAAGTGTCTCAATTGTTATTGTTTTTGGTTTTCTTCAGTATACACCAACCATGTATAACTGACTAGTGTCCAAGAAAACCAAACTCAATGCTAAGCTGCTGCCTGTGCAAAAGCACATGCAAACATACCTACACGCATATATGTGTATGTACGTACATATGGATGTATATTTACGATCGCGTCGTCTCAATTGTTATTGTTTTTGGTTTTTTTCAGTATACACAAACCATGTATAACTGACTAGTGTAAAAGAAAACCAAAATCAATGCTAAACTGCGGCCTGTGCAAAAGCACATGCAAACATACCTACTCGCATAAATTTGTGGACAGCCAGCCTACATATGTACGTATAATATGGTATAGTAACAGAGGAAGAATTTGTCTGTATGTTTAAGTTGACAATTGTATATATAACAACGGTTCCTTATGAACATTGTTGTAGTTGTTAAGAATATTTTCATATTGTAAAGCTCACATACATGCATGAAAATATTCATGTGTACCTACTGAGCTCGACTATAAAAGGCAGAACATTTTGCAAAGAAGGAGGAGTTCCTGTGCAGCCGGCGTGAAGGTAAGTCGATTTAATTATTTAGTCTTTGCTTCTTATAAATTAACTCGGTGGGTTTCAGTAAGGAGAAAACCACATCGGAGTTTGTGTCCCATCTGAAAAGTGAAAGTTCGACCTGGGATACCAACTCCAGTACAGTGGTACGCTGAAACCTTAAACGTGAGTACGGGGTGAACTACTATCGACAGAAAGGTGAAAGTTTTGTCGGGTGGTACGTTCGTTCCGCACACACCGTACGCGTATTGTGACGGGAAGTGCCGTTCAGAAGCAAGACCGCCGCGTAGACGACGATTGGCAAGAACCGCTCAGACAGAAAGGTGAAAGTTTTGCCTGGGTGCTCTCGTTACTCGCCTGTCCGTTTGTAAGTAGCCCGTCGCCCCTAGCTGAGTCACCGTTGACGATTGTGGAGAACCGAGCCGACAGAAAGGTGAAAGTTTTGTCAGGTTCGCTCTCAACACTCGCAAGCCAGCCGGGCCCCTTTACGTCGACATTTCGACGCTCGGTAAATTCCACGCCGCTGCCGCTCACCGCTGGAACCACCACCATATTTTGGGTTAAATAAATAAGTCAGCGAAAATTATAGTGAAGTGTTTTTTTTGCCTCTGGTCCTGTAAAACAATAAATTATAGTACGACCCTGGACGCCGCTGATCCTTACCCCAGCTAAGAGCGGAAACGTGTCGTTACAAATTTTGGAAAAAATTTGCACTACATAACGATCCTTTAATGCAACAGGATCATATCTCAAAAAAACATCAAAGATCATATTAAGATGGTATAAAAGACAACTTTCGTTTAAATAGTTTAAAACTTTAATGTTTTAATATATGGCTAAGGTGCATTCCAGGGCGTATGCTATACCCAGGGATGGAAACCATAATACATTTGTATTTCTTTTGCTAAATTTTTCCAATCTGTTGCTATTGCAATTGTATATTGTATAATTAAACAATTTTTTTAGCGATTTAATGCCTCTGAATTACTTTTTATGCTTCCATGTTAAGTGATTTGCGTATGCCGATGCATTAGCAGTCAATATTCAAACCACCATTGATGCCATATCGCCATATTTATTGTAAAAATTAGTAAAATATTTGATTGATCTAATGAAGCATTTAACTGGGAGTAGTGGCGGACATAGGCCAAAAATCATATTTAAAAAACTGCCATGAAATTATCTACTATAGTATAATAAAAAATTTTTTCACTCCAACAATATTGCAGTCTTGTATTATCTTATTAAATTTTCTTGCAGTTGTAAAACACCCGATATTATTTTTTTTTTTGAAATTATTATACTATTTTGTTGAATTTTACAAAATTATATGAAAATAATTTTATAAAAAAATATTTTTATAACAAGTTTAAGAAAAGTTATATGAATTAATTGATAAAATTTGCTACGAAGAAAAAAATGGTATAAAGTAAGAAAATAATTCATTTCACTTCTAACAGATTTATAAAAAATTCTTTCAAATCAGTGATATAAATTTTTCCCTAAAAAAATTGCACACGAAATATTGGAATAAATTTTTTTTTATACTTAAAATAAATAATTTACAAAACAATAATTTACAAAATAATTATACATAAAAAGTCTAACTGTTTAATTTATAAAAAAAAAATTGAAGTAATAGCAGGCTTATAAAATAAATTTTTGTATGTACATTTGTCCCATTTATCTGTTATAAATCGGAAAAACCATTTTATAAATTTGCCCTTAAGTACTTATTTTTATTTTTTTAAATTTTTTTTTTCATGGGCCAGCACTCAGGGGATGACCCCTACATATGCGATGCATTGTGCAAGAACTAGGAAAGTTGGTTATGGGAAGAAGGATAGAGGGAGTAGTGCTTGTGGTCGTTCGATTTGAACCTCCGCAAGTTAAAATTGACAGGAAAGACTTCTGCTGCAAGTTTGCTCCACATACGAACCGTTCGACCAAAGAACGAATTCTCTCTGTGTGGTGCGGTTCACTGGGCACAAAAGGATGCGCCCTATATTAAGAGCGGGTAGCTCGCAAGAATAAACGTTTTTCCGGCCGAAGCTCCCTTGTTTCACCAGAACACATTCCGTTGTAGTATCGGTAGAACAGTGAAACACACCCCACGTTACGTCGATGCTCCAATGAGTCAATAGAGTTGGCTACCCTACTGTCACCGATGAGATTCTTCGCTCTCTCTTGTAGGCGGTCGAGCAACATCAAAATAGACTTTGAAGCACCGGCCCATACATGAGAGTTGTATTCCATTTTAGCCCATAACTAGAAATTATAAAAGAGGCGAGAACAGCAATAGCAACATAGACTTCAGTTCAAAAGTCAAAGAAAAAAGTGGTTATTGAACAATAATTTTTTTTATGATTGAATTCAAATTTGCCCCAAAACATTTATTAACCACACTGCACACACGTGTACATACGAGTGTGCATGTATGTATGTTTGCGTGGGGCTAATAAAATAATTTCCCCACAACAAGTTCAATCAAAACCTCTTAATCATTAAGTTATCTGCTTGAAAAGCATACAATTTTGCCAAAAATCAAATATATATTAAGTTTCAACACAAACTTCTAGCTGAGAAAAAAAATTAATAATCTATTTTTTTTATACTGAAATAGTATTTCAGAAATACATATGTTTTACAAATTCGTATCTTTTGTATTATTTGTATTTATCTAATACAAACACGAAATTGGAAAAGCAACACGAAACTTTTGCTGCGTAATCCCTGTTGACATAATTAAATCACTTAAAACCACTTATATTTACGCTACTTATTCCAACTTATGGGGAGAGCTCTGGCATAAAGTAAAGTGAAATGGAAAAAAAAACGATGGAAAACTAATGACAAAAAAGCACAAACGTCAAGAGTCTAGCATTAAAAAAAATATATATATCAGTATGCAACATACTTGGCACACAAGTTTTGTGCAAATTGAAAAGTAAGTCTTACCTTTGGGACATCAGAATGTTGTAAAAAGTTTTATTAATTATGGCGGTCGAGCTTTTATTTTCCTTGGGCCTTGTTATACTAAGGCCCTCAATAATATTTTTTATCATTACAGGAAGAAAGTCTATATGTGTGTGTATTGCTTGCAATACCGTTAAAGTATTACAGCTGGTAAAAATAAAGTGTAATTAATTTTGAAGGAATCACTTATTCTTTATTTTGATAGGGTATGGAAGATTATATCGCAATATTTTTATTTTTTAAAATTAAATACTTAATTTAAAAAGAAATTTATTTTAATTAAATAATTATATCAAAGTTATAATTAGTTATTATATAAATTGCTTTAAACTTTTTTTAAACGGAAATGGCACTCAGGGTATGACCACTACTCTTGCAATGAATGTATTGTGCCACAGCTGAGAAGAGGTATGGATGGTTTTAAGAAGGCAGATGAAGAAAGATGAAAGGAGAGAACATTTTTCGCAATCATTTCACTTTTTTAATGGGTCGGCGAATTTTTTCAGCGGTACCAACGGAAGAGGGCTCTGTGATACCCTCTTTAGTACAATATTTTGTCAATTGCTATCGATACTGATCTAATGTAGATCAGAAAAACTCAGTCCCATATACTTTATCGAGCCCGGACCACCGAATTTGTAGTCTATATGCTAACTACAGACCTCACACAGAAACGTAAAAAAAATTAAATACATAAAATACAAACAAAATTTCTTTTCATCAATACAAATATATCATTTTGATTGGAATTCTCCCCGTCAGCATTTTATGAAATTAATGATCATATTCGACTCCTTCGCTTCTGATCAATTTCGACTCATTTTCGAGACAGTTTGTGGTAGTTCTTTATATATTTTTTTTGATTTTCCAGCACGAGCTTGCTGTTTATTTTCTTAAATCACTTTCTAAGTATTATTGTATTCTGATATTTTTAAGCTTAAGGTCTCTTTATTTTAATTTAATTTTTAATTTCAATATTTCGTCACTCCTTTGTGTGACTTCTTCAGGAAATTAATTATAATAATTTCCTGAAAAAGTCACACAAAGAAGTGACGAAATATTGAAATAAAAAATAAAATTAAAATAAAGAGACCTTAAGCTTAAAAATATCAGAAAACAATAATAATTAAAAAGAGGTCAAGAAACCAGAAGAATTTATCACTTTCTAAGTATTTCTGGGAATAATTTTCGAGTCTTATTTTAAGCGCAAAACTGATTAATCAGTTTTTGATCACCTAAGGTACTCGAAAAAGACTCAGTTTGGTGAAACAATCTTCCACATGCTGACTGGTCTATTTTTTATAACAGCAAATAATTTTTACATATAATAAAACAATAAAAATAACTTGAATTTAATAAAAATTCATAAAAAATAATTTTCAGATTGCAGATTTGAACTTCAGTCCAATAAAAGAATTCCTATTTTTAGATATGCGTATTTTTTATTTGACTATAGTTCACCCAGAGAAAAGAAAACATCCAATTTAAGAACTCAAGCTGGAACTAATATATAAATCCAATGTTATTCCGAATTTCATTGATTCTTACACCAAAACAATTAGTAGACTTCAATCTAATTTCAAAAATATCTTGGCTTATACACAAACTTTCAGAAACAAATTGAGAATTACATGAGAAAAAGCAAAGCCTCCTTTGAAATTTTCAAAAATACATCTAACAAATTCTATACAATAGTTATACATTTATTTTAATTTTCTATCTATATACAATTAGTTTCCCATCGAGTCATTAAACAATAAAAGTATTTAATAAAGCAAAACGAAAAATAAAATTTATATTAATGAATTTAATTCAGACACGGTCTTAGTTAAATTAAATTATAGTTAATTTATTTCGGGCACGGTTTTAGTTAAATTATTAAACACACAATAAACAAAATATATGTTTAATAAACTAACTGAGACAATATTCCAAATAAATTACATCAAATGCATAAATGAGTAATTTGTTGATATTATAAGAATTTGTAATTGAGATTTTCGAATATATCAAATAGTTGTTTCATTGACGAGCTAAATAATCAATTAACATATAATATTAATTTTTACTAACCCTATAATTATAATCAAAAACTCCAGTGTTAAAAATAATTTTATTCAACTTTACTTATCATTAGAAATTATTTGAATTTATTTAGGTATAAAAATTTGATCAATTCTATTATATCGTTAACTGCTGAAAATTTGCATCTGGGTTGTGTTTGCTGTTCAAGGATAATTGTAGCAGCACGTTGTTGAACCAATTTAAGGCCTTTGAGGCTACTCTAAGTCTTTAGTACAGCCCATTAGAACGCGCGATAATCTACTACATGCCTAAAAGATGAATGAGTCTGCAACTTTACAAATCAAGTTATGTAACTGTAACAAATTACATCAAATATAAAGGAAGTACGCATATTGAGATGGTGTGGTTATGATGATAAAGTATGCAAACTAACGACTTACATACAAACAAACTCAAGTAACATGCAATCACATATGTGTAAGCATGTAGTCACAAATAAAGGCACTTATTATTTGGGAGTGCTCAGTACCTGCAAGTACATCAGAAAATGATGTACGATGCATCATATTTGCTTGAATGCCATTTTTGCTTGGCATGAGTACATTATGAATCTTTCTATATGTTCCATTTCCCCTCCCCCCACCAAATCCCAACTGAACAAATACACAAATTCCCAAAATGTTAATAACTTAGAAAAAAAGAGGAAAGAAACTGACGAAAGAAAGTTTTTAATAATCTTCATAGTCCGCTGTAAAATCAGGAAAGCTTTTCTTTGTATGTGCGAGTATTAAAACTGGAATATATGACGTTTTGGTGAAAGCAGAAATTCACATACGAGTACGTATACTCCCAGTGAAAAAAGTACACCCAAAAGAAGTGAAATCAATCTAGAGTTTTTAGTCCGGAAGTGCTGCCTGCCTGTATCATTTGTAATGCATTTTACAAAGGGATTGTTATAAAAAATTGTCCTCTCTATTCATTGGTATTAAAGTCATGGTAGGAATGTGAAGAAAAAATTGCTGCAATGCACATAAAATTTGAATTACGACAATAGGGCTCTTTTTTATTGATAAAAAATAAAATTATTCTATTTAATATCTTGCAATTATTGCATAGCAAATTCAAATCAATTAAATAATTATTGATCTCATTAATGAAATCAATGAAAATATATAATAATTTTTATTACAGACATATTTGATACACTAATAACAAAATTAGTAGAAAACTTGAAATTACAAATTATGAGTCATGGTATCAAGACCTTCTTTTATCATTGATAAGTAATTTATAATTATTTTCTAATGTTATATTAATAAATATTAATGATTATAAATTATTTTGGCTTATTGAAGAAATTAATTCTTTTACTGCTACAACATTTAAAAAAAAAAAATTCTCATAGATACTCGTATCAGAAATATTTTAATAGAACTATATTTTTATTTATTTCTTTGTAATAACTATATTCGATAATTTTGAGCACTGTGCAGAACAATCTGTATGTTGCTGATAATAATTTGCTGAAAAGTCAAATGTATGTACAGAGTTATTATTACTTTGAAAGCAGCTTAAAGGTAATCAACTATAAATAAATTGCAACATATTTCGCTGGGTTTTTGTTATAATATTTAAGGAAGATCAGCATTATTTACAATGTAAACTGCAAATTATGCACATGTATTAGACCGACTCACGTTGTATGGTGATGAAAACTATGTTTGCTTTCTTTATGGCTATTTAGGAACTAGTTTATAGTAGCCATTCATTACAGGATGTTGATAGAAATTATTATATATTTTATAGTAGTTTTTATTTTCTTCAATAACAACATAAAATAAGGCTGAAGCACCTTTTAGAAATGTGTTTCAGTGTGAACATACTTTAAAGGATTTTGTTTAAAATAAAATGTGAAAAATATCATGTCCAAAAATGTTGCTGTATTTTATTTATGTTTGTATTAATATATATATATATATATATATATATATATATATATATATGTATATATATATATATATATATATATATATATATATATATATATATGTATATATATATATATATATATATATATATATATATATATAACGATACCAGTGTTATTTGCAAAATATTGCATACTTTCAGGTAAACGTTTTCAATATTATTGTTGCTCTAGTAGGATAAAATTACTACTAAGGCGTATGAGTATTATTTAACTAGAACAATATGTACCTAGAAAGTACCCGCCAAAATTTAAATTGCAAATGGATGAATGCATAGCAGGGATGGAAAAGGGCTATTTTGATTTTGTACCAATTAACTAAATAAAATGTAATTTTCATACCATGACGGTACGATTTTTTTATATTTTTTATATTTCTATAAATAGAAATTCTAAAACTTCTCTACACAAGTATACAACAAAAAAATATTATATACATAAAAATCTAGGAATCAGTTGATTAAATTTTATTCAAAAAGTCATACAATTTAAAATAATAAATTTTCTGGTAGTTTAAAATTGAGGCAACGAGACATTGATTGAAAACTTTTTCGATATTTGGAAATCAATTATTATACCCTTTTTCAACGTGATTGTTTTTGAATCAAATATAAGGCAGCCAAACGATGAAAAATGTTTCTGTTGCGAAAAATTATAGCAAATAATTGTAAGTCCGTTAGTTAAATGAGCCATAATTTAGCAGAAATATGAGACATAAGACACTATTTTGAAAGATTCGGGTCTAAAGAACCGTTTTCTCTCGAAAGAACAATCATTTTCAAAAAGAAACGACAAAATAAATATATAGAACAAGCAGAGGAGTAAGAAACGATCCGAAAATTTCATGAAGTGCTGACTGGAATACTGTATGTAATAAAAAGTTGACACAAAATCTTTGATTATGTAACCGTATAATTCACAGAAATATTTTATGTTTCTTAACTGATTCACTGAGAAATTAACAAACATTTTGAAGCATAAAACGTTTTTATGAACTAGGTGTAAGCTTTTGATTGAGATATTTAAATTGTACCAAATTAGTCGTGGTATTACCACGGTACCAACAAAGTCTAATTGTACCAAAAATAGTACAATTGTATGTTTTCCACCCGTGATGCATTGTAGTATTAGTGAGAGAGAGAGAGAGAGAGTAGAAACCAATGTCTTCTATTTTTATGTGCATGGTGCAATTATGTATGACCATATATGTGAGGAATTAATTTTGCTTCCTTGTTTTGAGTAAAAAAAATTATATGAGAAATGAATTTTTCACATAAATAAGTAAAAGGAATTAGTAAGAAATTTTTATTATTATGTTTTACTAAGATGAAAATTAATAGTCGGACTTAAAGTCAAATCTATCAATTTACGAATTAATTTTTTATTTTAACAATTTTTTCTAAATTTATATTTTTTTATTAGGACTGAGTATTTTGCAGTAAGAGTATTTTTTATTATCTTCAAAGCAGCAGAACGGATCAGTACTGATTGCGAAGCAGCTGATCCCTCTCACTAGAGGTCATTGTTCATAATAACTACATCTTTTAGTTTATGTACAAACTTTCAAAAACCAATTGAGAATTATAAAGGATTTTTGTTTATTTTCATAACGACACAATTCATTTTGATTTTAACTTTTGTGTGTTATGTTTTAGTTTTATCAAAATTTGCTTCTTATTTTGGAAATCAGTAAAGCATATTTTTCTTAGTCATCAGTTTTTTGTAGATATTTTACAAAAAAAAAATTTTTTTTAATGAATCGGTCTTATGTATGTGCATATGTAGATACAAATAATGATGAAAAAGTATTTTGCAATGCAGTTTAAAGTTAGATATTTGCTATTGAGGGGATTCCACATGGAACGAGCAAATAAAATATGTTAACGCTTTCCATGGAAAAATATAAGTTAAAATTTAAAATGGAAATGATTGTTAGTCGAATATACTATAAGTATAAAAATCAAATGGTCGATTTTTAATTGATTACATACTGGGAATTATTATCCACATTTAGGTAAGGATATGATTAAGCATTTATTTGTATCTCTAAAGTATTTCGTAACTAATTATGAAAAAAATAAACACGTATAAGGAATTAATATATTTATTTTG
The DNA here is from genome assembly GCA_951800035.1 of Linnaemya tessellans. NCBI lineage: Eukaryota > Metazoa > Arthropoda > Insecta > Diptera > Tachinidae > Linnaemya > Linnaemya tessellans. The sequence goes on from OX637532.1 coordinate 139,867,427, forward strand.
AAATTGATTTGATATCGTCAGATTTTTTTTTTACAATTTTTCTTAACAGCAAATCATTGACAAATGAAACTCCTCTCATGTTAATACTTTCTTCAAAGTTCTTACTATTTAATAGCCTGTGTTAAACTGAGTGTTTGCATAAAAAGTAAAGCGTATGCTTAAGAAGTTTTTGAAAGATGTTGCTTCCTTCTTTTTTTTTTTTTGGTTAGAAAATTAGCTGGCATCAAGTGCAAACATGAACATGTATGTATTACAAGCAAAACTATAATAAATAAAAGCTAAGTAATGCCTAATTAAGACTTTTAGCTAAACGCAAAGTAAACAACAACCATAATAGAGATGAAAAACATAAAACTTTTTCTAGTGTTTTATGTCTTAAAACCCATATGGTTTAAATATTCTACATGTGAGCAGAGTTTGTTAGATATTGGCAGTAATAGAATTTAATTATTTTATGTACAAGATTGTTTTTTTTTTGCTATTCAAAACTTAGTCTAAGAATGAGAGATTTTTTTTTGGAAAATGTTTATTGAAGATATTGCTGTCAGAGTAAAAAATATTTAGATTAATATAATTTTCGGCTAAAATTAGAAATTTATTAGAAATGGGAAACAAAAGTCGCATATAGAATAAAATAAAAGAAATAAATCTTTTCTCTTTGTTTTTTTCTAGGAAATCGGTTGCAAAAAGAAAATGGTATATTTTGAGCAGTAACCGCTAGATATGGGAAATTTTTTACTAACCGAAAGTGTAGTAGCTTACAAAATGAATACAAGAACTCTAACATTTTATTTCGGTAGAGTAGTTTATATTTGTACTAATTAGCACTACCTTCAAAAGGGCAAAAGTCTGAGCATAGATCACTAATAAGATGGCGTACTGGGCTTAAAATCAGTACTAATCCATTCTTCTAGTTTGATGATTATAAAAATATATTGTAAATATTCCTGTCTTAGTGAAAATTACAAATTAAACAAATTCTTATATATAATCAAATATATCCTTTAAAGCAGAGTAAAAAATAACTTCCGCAATATAAGAGTACAATGTATATATTTTGCATCATTATACAAATTTTGCAATTTATCAATCTCCACAATTCTATTTATAAAGTGAATTCACAAACTTAACAAGTAATCTAGACCAGAGGTTCGCAAAGTAGTTCAGAGAGATCTACGTTGGCTTAGGTAAACATATGTGATAGATATTTACATATAAAGCATCATAACTCACCTAGTGCTACAGTCGTTTATTTATTTATCATTCGTTTTTTTACTATTGGGAAATCTTGTCCACTTACCTGAAAATAAATAAATACAATTATTAAAAATAAATTCGATCAGGAAACAGTGTAAGAAATATGATAAAAATATATCTAATTAAAATTTATATCTAATTAAAAATTTAATTTGTTTTTGAAGGATGTATAATATTTTTGGTAATAGTAAATAAGCATGCAACCACTTTGTATTTGGAAAAGAAAATATATAATTATTTTTCTGTTATGAAATTTTTATTTGATATATTGTTGTCACAATACTATTTTAAATGAACACGGGTATTATAACAATAACATGTTAACATCAGGTTGATACAGTTCTCGTATTCTTTTTCACAATAAAATTTGTGTAAATAGGAACTGTTATCACATTCAACTAAGCCACCTAAAAAGTGGTGACAAACACAATACACATGAGCACTGATGATGAAAGGGTTGCGTCTTTCGAAAACAGCTTTTCTGCTCTGCTGTGTAAGTTGAATAACAAAAACTGATGTTGACTTGCCTTTGTGCCTTGGAATATTTATCATGTCTTTCTGAGATTTAAATTAAAATTTCAAACAATTAGCCTATAGAATCTTAATTCAATTTAATATATTTTAAATGAAATTTATTTGTTGGTGGTCAAGCAATGTCTATATGCATTTTTTTAGTTAAAGTCTACTGATGATTTGGTAAAGCACCAATGAAATGCATATAGACATTGCTTGACCAGCAACAAATAAATTTCATTTATAATTATTTTTCAAAATCTGATATATAAATAAAATTGGAAAAGTAAGCAAAAAAGCACATATACCTACATCCGAAAAACGTAAATTAAATACCAATACACTCACAGTATGGCTGCTATTAAACAATAAACACAAACTTCCCTGCTTACTAATGATGTGATCAAATATTGTTGAAAATTACTCAGAGTTCGCCGAAAAGTCCTTAATTTAAAGTTAATTTTTTAAATAAAGAAAAAAAAAAATACAATTGAGTAAGAGTCCGTATCTCCCTGAATAGTGTGGATATTGGGATAGAGTATGAATTGATTGTATGTTATGGAAAACCACATAGAAAAAAAATTCTGTATGATCAAAGTCCATTTTTATACAAAAAAGGATTGGACGATATATTTACTTTGTCATTCCGTATGTAACGCAGCGAAATATCACTGTAAGACCCCATGAAGGATATAGATTCTTGATCAGTGATTAAATCTAAAACGATCTAGCCATGTCCGTCCATACGTCCGTCTGTGGAAATCACAATTCAGTCCAAACGAAAAAATCCAGACCCTTGAAAATTGGTATCAATAAATTTTGAAGGATAGCACAGGTCAAGTTCGTAAATGAACTAAATTGGGCCAGAAGAAAAAAAAATCCCCTAAGAAGAACTAAACCAACCTCTAAAAAACAACATGATTTTTAAAGTTTTTTTGTTATATTGTTAAGCAAATGATATGTCAAAGAAGAGCCAAAGAGTTGAACTTAGAGCCAGGAAATCTGAAAAACCCACTTTTGGACCGCGCCCTATTTAATGGACGTTGAAGTAACATATTACATGGAAAAATTTTAACAAAAATCATAAAAATTTAAAAAAATATAAAATAAAAATTCAAACCAAAAAAGTTTGGCTTAGGTATGATGGAACAAAAAATTCAGAAAATGGGACATAAACAAAATAATCAAACGCTAACACGGGTATTAAAACAATAGTGTGTTAATATCAGCTTGATACAGTTCTCGTATTCAGTTTCCTAATAAAATTTGTTTAAATAAAAACTGTTATCATATTCAACAAAGCCACCTAATAAATGGTGGCAAAAACAATACACATGAGCACTGCTGATGAAAGCGTTGTGGCTTTCGATAACAGCTGTTCTGCTCTGCTGTGTAAGTTGAATAACTAAAAACTGATGTTGACTTTCCTTTGCGCCTTGGAATATTTATCATATCTTTCTGAATTTAAAACAAAAAATTTCGAACAATTAGCCAATAAATCTTAATTCAATTTATTTTAAAAATTTAATTTTAAAACTTTTATGACGAAGCTGAGATGTGAGATTTTTTGCTAATGAGATTTAATTTTTTGGACATTCAAGAAAATAAAGTTAAATGATTTTTCAGAGAATTGCTATGCAAAAATGCATGCAGTCGAAAAAACCCTATACCAAAATGAAGAAAAAAACTCCTTCAAAAGAACTAAAACTGAACTCTACTAAAACTAAACATTATTTGTTGAAATCTTAGCTGAAAGAAAAATAAATAGTTCTAGGCAATCAAAATATGTATTTCAAAATGTTACACAAAAAAAAAAGAAAAATTGTGTAAAAGATCGTGTTTATTGACATACGGTGGCGGTGCTTTCATGTACTTTTTTAATATAATATTAATCTGTAGTATTTAATTTAATAGAAAACAAAGTCAAGAATCTAAAAAAAATTATATAGTATATATGTATATAAACATTTGCGTTGTGGTATAATAATATACAACCACAATATCTATTGCATCATACGCTTCGTCGCCATACAGTGGGAAATAAATGAAAAGTGAAATAAAATTTTATTTGATTAAAAAAAGAAATTTGCCTGAGCTTAACAGTCGGCTCTTAGAAAACACAATTTTCTCTTTGTGTTTCCTTTACAAACAAAAACGTTATAAAATTTGATTATTTAAAATATTCTAGAATTTTTGTACAGACTTCTTAAACTTTTGTATATGTCGCTATTATTGTAGCAAAAACTCACCTGTAAGAATTGAAATGACTATTGAAAATGTTTTTTTTTGAATGAACATAAAATAAATTAACCAAATCTAAGCCTGGAGCCAAATTACCTCATTCATTATCTATCGAAATTTCAATACAATTTATATACAAATTTCGATCGATACCGAATGTCGCAATTTGGTCCCTGGACTAAAAAGATAGTTTTATTATTTCAGTTAAATTTTAAATAGTTTACACATACGTATTGAAATTTGCATACGTATTAAAATATATGAATAATAGAGGATCCATGAAAAAAAATGCGTTAAGAGCCCCTGCAGTAGAGCGACTTGATAAAAAGTAAAATATTTCTATATTGATACTTATAAATAATTGTAATCTTATTTATTGTTTATTAACTAATTTCTAATACTATCATCTTTAGTAGAAAAAAAAACTAAATTCTACTACAATAAGTCATCTTTTTCTTATAAATGCGACTATTAAAAGCTTAAAAAAAACGTAAAATAAAATGTAAGCAAATTGTTTTACTCTTGCTTCCGTAATGATATGAAATTAAGTTGAAAATTATTTTATTATAATAGTCAGCATTTTTTGTTTGTTAAAACATTTGCACGTCATTGTTAATCTGCATTAAGTGTGGAAAGTTTTCATATCACTCAGTATTTGGTTTTTAAGTGAACCGAATTATTATTAATTGCTTTTGTTATCTTTTCTTTATATCAAATATTTTGTAAATTCAAAGATTTTAGCTTGAGCCGAATTTATAATCTTCTGGTTTGAGTGCGTGAGTATTGTATGTATTAAAAATCACGCACTATCACAAACGGTCCTAAATTTTTGAATCACACACGCGTGAGTTTAATAAGACATATTTCATTCCAAGACATACTTCACCCCAAATGATCTCCTCACTATATATACCATATACATCCGAAAAAAAATGGAATACAACTCTCATGTATGGGCCAGTGCTTCAAAGTATATTTTGAAGTTGCTCGACCAACCGTTTATTTTTGCGAGCTACCCGCTCTTTACATAGGCCGCATCCCTTTGTGGTTGAGTTGCCAGTGAATCGCATAACGTATTACAAAGAAAATTCGTTCTTTGGACGAATGGTTCGTATGTGGAACAAACTTCCTACACAGGTCTTTCCTGCCAATTTTAACTTGGGGAGGTTCAAATCGAACGTCTACAAACACTAGTCCCTCTATCCTCCTTCCCATAACCAACTTTCCAAGTTCTGGCACAATGCATCGCATATGTAGGGGTCATCTCCTGAGTGCTGGTCCAAAAAAACAAAAAAAAAATATAATCACAATGCACGTGATTTACGTGTGAATTACGGCATTTGCACATCTCTGTTAAAAATCATAAATTAAGTAAAATTATTAAGATAAGAAAGAAAATAATAACTATTAAATAAATAATTGATTGCAGTAGTTGAAACGCATGCAATTTGAAAACAATTTCATTCCAATTGATTACTTATGAGCTTCTTTTGTTTAAAGTTTCTTTTTGAAGTCAATAGAGCAAACAAGATAGATGCTCAAACATTCTATTTTAAAGCAGATTTGTTTCGAACACATCTTCGAAAAATATCAAAATGTCAACAAATCGCTAAAAGATGTTTTACGTTCATTAAAACGTTAGGGATTTGACAACGCTGCCAATTCCAGATCAATTGTGTATATAATCAATATGAATGCCAGATATAAGCCACCTTTTAATGTCTGTTCAAGGACTAATTTTGTGTTCGATCTAAATTTTAGATTTTGATTACTGCGACAAAAAAAAAAAAAAAAGAAATAAAAATATATTTGGTTCGGTCCTAATCTCGCTGAAGTAGACTAAGTATATGAATAAAATTATTCATTTCCCAGGCACAAACTCAAAAGTTGAGTAGCAAAAGTTGAAGTGTGTAAACTGGGCCTTAAATATTTTTCATAATTTTATGGATTAGGTTTGCAAATACATTCTAGTACGCAAAGGAGTTTTACTCAGACGATTACTCAGTTGTTGTATTTAGTAACTATTGCCTTAGGGAATACAGGTGTGTTGTCATTATTTTTCCATCCCTTCCTACTGTGCATTATTGAAAATTATTCTGGTATTTTCATGCTTTATACAGCAACAAGCTTAAAAGCCAAAAGCAGCAAAGAAAAGTAAAACACTCAAATATTTGCAACAATAAAGTGTATATATTACAACAAAAAAAAAACTTCACAGCAATTCTATCTTTTTCAATTGAAATTGTACTGCAGATGCAAATACACTTTTGTATAGAAATCATTCCATCATATTTTTAAGCAAATAAAACAATATTTATTATTTCTTTATGAAATGTTGTGCAGTATTTGCTCGTATTATGATTTTTTTATTTATTTTCTTTTGCACAAAAAAAAAAAAAGGAAAAATAATGGATACAAGTAGAAATACATTGCATTCGTTTATATACACAAACACACACGTATACGCACACATATTCACATTGAATAAATTTTAATATTTTCCCTGGAAATCTTTGTTGTCTTACTTAAAAATACGTCACTAGGTTGATGGTTTTAACAAAAAAAAAAAAAAAAAAAAAGAAAACCCCCAACGAAAAAAAGGAACATTCACTTTTGCACTCACATATTTTTTTTTCGTTATTATTTGCCCTATTGTTGTTGCTGTTTTTGCCGCTTTGGCTGCTGCTGTTGCTGTTGCTGTTGAAATCTCAGCCAAATGATTCAAACCTCCAGCACAAGTTGACATTTATACAGATTTATGCAACATTAGTTAGTAGTTCTAGAGTAGCAGTGGCATCAAAAGTGATGTAGATGCTCGAGATTTCGTTAAATCTATGCATGAAAAACAAACATATAGTGTGCTCACATTTAGGTATCATGCACATGCTTTGATGTGCTCTGATATCTATAACTAGTGAAAGTATATCTTACCATAAGAAATTTATGTGTGTCTGTCTGTAATAGGGCGGATTCTATACGTTGAGGAAATTAACTTGGCTAAGTGTCTTCAAAAGTTTTCATTATTGTAATTTTCCAAATCAATATAAAATCGCTATCAGTGATTGGGACTTGAGTATAAAATCAATTCTTTTCTTTATAGATGTTAACAAAATTATATGCTCCCCTAATAAAAGTGCATACTTCAACAAAGTAATATTCATTCATACATTTTAGTTATTGTATACGAATATATGCGTATCTATGATTTTGTACGTACTACATGTGTGTGTGTGTGTGTATGGCTGTGTGTGCATGCATGTATTAATGTTTGTGTCAGTGTGATAAGAATATTGTATAAGCTTCTTTGAAATGCAAACAAGAATAGAGTTAACATTTGCTGCATAGCAATTAATCTTCAACATTTACATTTACAAATAATTCTTCATCGTTGAGAGAAGAAACACATTAAGACATACACACAAACTTGTACAATATTTGCATATGCATTGTATGTGTGGAATTGTGTATCTGTATGAAGATATTCCTGTATAGATGCAAATATATTCGAACAATTAAAAGAGAGAAGTTTGTTCAAATGTAAATTTGTATCTTTATATAAATCAGTATTTCGTTTCTTTTTTTTATTTTTATTTATATTTTCCTTTCTTTTTGCAAAAAGACACATGATGGAAGTAAAGCAAACATAATATATTATTTTTATAACATCAACAACTGTGGATCCTTTAGTGATTGCTGTTGCATTTCTCACCTCCGTTGCAAGTACAAAAAAAACCAGAATTTTTCCTTAAAAATGTTATATTCTCAATGAAATCTTTTAGGGCATATTTTTTTACAATATATTCTTTAACTGCTTCCAAAGTATCAGCAAGTGAGTATTTTCGATTTCTTATGAAGTTATTACTAATAATATGCACATAATTAATGATAATCGCTTACTGGATTCAGTAATACTTTTTTGCCAAGCATTTGAAGTGAAGTATGTGGGTGCTGTTGGCTGAAGTAGTAGAACACGAGACTATGAAGCGGAGAGTCCTGAGTTCGAGCCCCAGCTGAGTCATGAAATATTGTGTTGAATTCTTCTGATCAGCATTAGTGCGTGGTTGTGTTAGTTGTTGCCAGCCTGTTTTCAGTGATGAAGGCATAGTACTGATCACTGGACAATTACTGGCAGCGACTGACCCAATCATGTACTAAAAGCAGAGTAACAGCACCCACCTTCGTCGGCCCTGTAGCAAAAATTAGCCGGCGAAGTAAAAGGTTGAAATAGCTACAAAAAAAAAAAAAAAACTGTCTATCTTCTCATCTTTCCTAATCTGTCCCCTCAATACTATCCCCTCATTTTCAGTTCCAGCGCAATGCATTGCATATATAGGGGACATCCCCTGTGTGCTGATCCTACTCCTACAAAAAAAAAAAAAAATGAAGTTTTCAAAAATAAGTTTTATTAAAATATTTTAAACAGCAAATCCTGACTTGTTAGGTCATGCTATGAATGCTGATAGAAGACTTTGAGGGACTTGCTCAACCGTCAAGCTTCCAAGAAGAGTGTCTCAATGCATGAATGCCAAGTAAGAGTTCTGGATAATAAAGACCCTGGAAATTTTGCGTTTTGAAACCGCTACTATACACTAGACTGCACTATAAAGATACGGTGAACTGCTGGGTAATATTCGGCTGCTAGCTTGCAAGAAGAGTCTCTCAATGCCTGAACGCCAAATAAGTGTTCTGGATAATAAAGACGCCGGCGCTACTTTACACTGAAACGATCTCAACTTTTTTCTTTAATAATACTTTTCCACTATTACCAAATTAAATTGATTTGAGGAAATTATGTCGAAGTGTTTCCATTACGTTACAAGTAATTTTGTTTTCGAATTTTCGAAATCAATTTGACTTTTGTAATGTTTGGTTATTTTGTAACATAAGAAAAAAAAACAAACATTTCGTAAACTTGAAATGGCAAAATAAAAAGAAAAGCTATAAAAATGCAAAATAAAATTGAGGTTATAGTGAATTAAATTCAACAAATAAAATCAGCGCCATTTCATTCGTACTTAAACGTCACTTTTTCGGATTTGTAAAGGCGGATTCACCCATGTTTTCCGAACAAAAGCTTTGTCCGGACAAAATTTATTTTACTGAGAGTTTTCTGCAGCACGATGCACTCCGGAAAATCAAAGTTGCCATTCATATAAAAAATTAGTTTTGCAAAATGGTAGTACTGCAGCGATTTTTTTTGTTTTGCTTTGTTTTCTTGATATTTGAATTTGTGATAATAATAATGGACGAGAAAAGTAAATTGCTTTAACTTATGGCCATTGAATTGTATAAAGCATTGTTATTAGCAAAATATATATAAAAAAAGAAACAAACAGACAATATTAGTTCTCAAAATTTATTTTTTTAGTCTCGCACACAATTTAATATATCAAACACAAAATGACACCTCAACTTTATGTGAAAAAGTTTAACGTATTGGCAACTCAGTTCAATTTTGTCCGGACAAAATATAAAATTAAACCAATTCAAGCTGAGAGTTGTTCGCAAAAAATATTTTCTCTCTCTCAAGAAGAGAGATGTCAAACTACATATAAAAAAAATTTGTACGGACAAAAATTTTGTTCGGACAACATGGGTGAATACGCCTTAACTCCCCAATAATGGATGCCCCAAGGTTGCATTTGTAAGAATTGCAGCTGCGCAGTGTTGCACAGACAAATTTCGAAATAATTTGGAGCAAATTAAATCATTTGAGATAATTTGGTCATATGAAAAATGCATGGGAAATCATGTCGCAAATTACTTAATTTGCTCAAATGAAATAATTTAGCCCAAATCACGTATATAGAAACGTTCTATAAACGGCACTCTAAAGATACGGTGAACTGCTGTGTCATACGAGTAAAAATTTGTTAAACATACTCGTAATGATTTATTTCTTATCTGATTAAAAACGTCTATATGCCTACATATCATTATCTTAGGCCTTTTTTAATTCGGATCTGCACTTAGGGTATGACTCCCACATATGTAATGCAGTGCACCGCAACTGGAAAGGAGGTGATAGTATTGAGAGGGCAGATAAAGATAGATGAAAAGATAGAGACTTCTTTATACTATTTCAACCCTTTTACTTCGCCGCCTAATTTTTTGCTACAGGGCTGACGAAGGAGGGTGCTTTTCCTCTGCTCTTTAGTACTACATGGAAGTATCAATCAGGCGTAGAAGGCGCAATCAGGAACACCAATTTTCAACAACTAAAAAAATCTTCCATAAAGTTAAAGGACACAACCCCAGTTGCTGAGAACGGCGACAAACTAATTGATTAGGATTATTTTCAATGCTTTCAATGCGCACCGTGCGGTATCGCATGGGATACACATAGGCAGTAACAGTGAATGTGGTCCGAAAACAATCTCACGTTCTTCGAATTAGCGGCCTAAAGGACGATTATGTACGCCATAAAATGGAAGAAGTGCACGATGAGTTTGACGAATAGAACAATTACTAGTATTTTGATAAAAAATTTTAACTAATTGCAGGCGTTGCTCTGGTGCTGTGACAATCTAAAAAACACGCTTTAAAAGTTCGAATCAACTATTTACAATGGCAACTGTCATGCGCTATCCTCCATTTCTTGGAAAATATAGGAGCCCTATACTAAGAAAGGAGAGAATATATTTTATGAAACGTTAATAAAATTTAAGTTTAATTAAGAACAATATTAATCCCCATGGTCATGAAATTTAAAATGAGTTTTATTCAAAAATTTTTTTAGAAAGAAATCTTTCAACGCGTTTTATTTGATTCAATTGAATTCAATTTCAATAATATTTATTAAAGAAATATTTAATTGGGCCTATAGCCATTAGTTGCTAGTGCCTTCACTTCTTTTTGTTTATTGTAATTTTAATTATAATAGACTTGAAATAATAATAATAATATTTAATTAACTAACTAACACAAAGTATAGTAAACTTAGCTGAAACAAAAACGATTTAACAATTTAATTTCAAATCTGTAGTAGAATATACCAACAGATATTGAATTTAAATTTAAAAATATATTTAATTCTGGCATATAAATCTACATTCAAATGAAGTTGAATCAAACTGCAACGCAAATGATTTTAAATACATTTCGCTCTTCGTAGTTGGGTGCATTGAATTTATGTTTCGTAGTCTTATTTGTAGTGAAAATTCATCAGATAAACTGAATTTTCTCTGAATACTCATTAAGTAACATTAATTGGCAGCAAAAATAAAATATCAACGCTGAAAGTTTTAAATGTGAAAAACAGTGCATGTCCTTAATATGATAACAACTAGTGTAGGAAATATGTAAGAGATTAAATAATTTAGTAAATACAAAATTTTGTAATTGTAATTGTAAGGAAGAACATTTTTCAAAACTGTGTACTTTTTTTTTGGAAATATGTAGTTTCTTATTGATAAGAAATATATATACGCCCGCCATACACATATATCTAGATGCAACTGTACTGTACAATTTATATTTCTATATGCTCATTCATATACTTGCACGACTAAGTATTTTCACAAGTACTTGTATTTCTTAGTTGCATGCACTTCTAATACTTCCACTACTATTTTCATTATATTCTACTGCTTAAGTCAAAATGAGATTTTCATAAACTTAATTTTCATAATTACAAATAAAAGCAATTGACATGATTTTTAATAAGAAATTATATAACGAAGTAAATGAGTTTATGTTTATGTAATCATAAACTAAACAACATCCTATAGCAGCTGACGAAAATACAATACGAATGTAAATAAGTTTTTCTTCCAATTGCCAAAACATGCTGGGAACATTTTGCCATTAATTATGAATTGTTTGCTTTTGAGCAGGCAGTTGTGTATGCAGCAAAACGTTAAAATAAAAATCAATAATAATTAAATAATTAATTAGTTTTAACACATGACGAAATTTGTAGAATTGGCTCAATAGTTTTAAACGAAAAATTCTTCACAATTTTCCATTTAAAAATATACTCAAGTAATTAAGTAATTAATGGATATATTTTTGATGACTCAATTCGTTCTTGTACTTATTTTTATTCTTACTCTTATTTTTAGTCTTAATATATCCTCCAAAAAAGAACTGGAGGGTATATGCACTTTGTCATTCCGCATGTAACGCAGCAAAATATCCCTCTAAGGCCCCATAAACTATGTAAATATATTCTTGATCAGTGATGAAATCTAATACGATCTAGCCACGCCACTCTGTCCCACCGTATGTGGATATCACGATTCAGTCCAAAAGAAAAGAGTTAGACCCTTCAAATTTGGGATAAATATATTTTGAAAGATACCACAAGTCAAGTTCGTAAATGGGCTAAAATGGGCCAGAGGGAAAGAAGTTCCCCTAAGAAGAACTAAACCAACATCTGAAAAGCAATATAATTAAAAAAAATTTTTTTTTGTAATTTTGTTAGCCAAATGATATATTTTTATATCAAAGAAGGTCCAATTTGTTAAACTTGGAGTCATAAAAAAAATTTGTTTTTGGACTCCGCCCTCTTTAGTGGGCGTAGTTACATGCAAAAATAGTGTACAAATTTAAGAAATTGTACTCATATGACTTAAGCCTACATTCCTTGAAAATAAAATGACAAGACTGAGACGTAACCTGATCCTTCTCTGCCCTAAGCCCCTCCACTCCCTTTGCCACCCAAATGACCATATAAAAAAAATACTTTTTTTTACGCTTAATTATTCCAAAAGTTTATTTTTAGTACTTTATGGCAAAGTTAAATTATCTGCCTCACCGACCCTGCCAGAGCGACCCCGACAAAATACAGTTTTAATACCCTCCAAAAAAAAATTCGACCCCATGAAGTATATATATATTCTTGATCAGTGATGAAGTCTAAGACGGTCTAGCAATGTCCAGACGTTTGCCTGTGGACAACATGATATAGTCTATTTTTGGACCCTGCCCCCTTTAGTGGGCGTTGACGTTACATATTATATTTTCCTTAAGCCTAAATTCCTTAAATATTTAATATATAAGCTTTTACAACGAAGCTAATATGTTCTGTGATCTTCCCCTGCCCAAAGGGGGTGGACCTTTTGCCTCTTAAATTGTCGTATGAAACAAATTTTTTTTTCTATACTTAACTACCCCGAAAATTTAGTTTTTAAGTTTTTACGATTAGGGGAGATGTCTCCACCACCGGCCTTTCTTGGAGTGATCCTGTACAGAATTTTAAAAATGGGCGCAGAAATGTCATAAAGTAACTGTGACCCAGCAGGTTCAACATTTTTAACTTATCTCAGTCCCTTTTTTGCACGTTGACATAAAATATTAATACATAAATTGCTTTTAAACTGACAGAAAGGGGTCATTGGAAATTACCGCATTAAAATATTTTTTTTCATGTTTACTTAAGCCAAATACGATAAAAATGTAAATTTTAACCAGAATAAAAATAGTTTTTTTTTCTAAATATTTGGGGGGTATTTAAGATCAATACGGTCGAATGCTTTTACTTGTTTTTATTCTTATTCTTACTCTTATTCTTCTTCTTATTTTTATTCATATTCATATTCTTATTTCTATTCTTATTGTTATTCTTACTCTTAATTTTATTCTTCAACGTTCAAACGTTTTATTCGCTCTAAATTTTACTAATTGACTGCCAAACTATTTCTTTTTTTTATTTTAAGTCATCAGGAGATTTAAACCTAATAACTAAACCTCTTAGGCTTTGCATAAACTTTCAAAAACCAATTGAGAATTACACAAGCAAAAGCATAGTAAACTTTGAAACTTTTACAAATTATTTGATATGAATCTATTTTATTTTTCCACTTCTTTAATAAATTAACTGAGAGAACATTTCTAAGAAATTACATTAAATATTTTTATTATCTTTATGAAATTTTATACATGTGAATACATATATACACTCACACATATACGCACATATATATATTTTAATAATTTTCTATTATTTAAAACGTAAAATGTTTTGGCATTGACGTATTATGACAACCAACAATTGATTTCAGGTGAATATTTTTTTTTCATTTTTAAAAACCTTTAAAGATTTTAATAATTATATGATGGTTTTATAAAAAAGCTTATGTCTACTTTAGTAGAATTTTTAGCTACAAATATTTCTAATGATTGTCGGGACAAGATCTGCTTTAAAATGTTAACGCCAGTATAACAGCAGCACCAAAATGTAGCTAAAATGACAAGTAAAGTAATAGTTTTTAAAAAGTGCTAAGGCTAATTAGTTTTCTACCATTTTAAAAGGTAACACCGAAACAAACACGTAACCTGCACAAAACTAATACTTATAGTTATGACTTTTCTGCTGAAAATGAATTAATATATAAAAACATAATAACATCCATTAACTTTTTACCTTGTAATAAAAATTGCTATTGTCTATGCAGTAACGCAATTGATTAATTTTGTTCAATTTCATAATCAAGTTCATTGTTTGGTGTGAAACGAGGTGAGAGGAAGTGTACATAATTGAGCTTTTAAGCCCATTTTTACATACAAAAATTTGTTTATTTATTATCTATCAAGTGTTAAATAGTATATGAATCACTGCGATAATAATGAGTGTTTACGCTTGTGTGAACAATAAATAAAATATGTATCCGTACAATATTTGTATTGTTAAGCAAATCTAAAATGATACGAATAAAATTTCAATAAATAGTAAAATCAACATTTTTGGTTCTCAGTTGTAATAATTATTTATGCAGCTAAATAAAATGTTGACTTCCGTTAAATATTTAGTTTAATTTATTTTCTAATTATAAAATTTTTAATGCGAATATTTGGGTCATTAGAAACATTTTGTGTACATATTTTAGCATCAATTCTTTTTATATAGAAGATGAGTATTTTGTAATTAGAAGTTGGCCATCGCTTAAATTATCACAACAGGGATGAGAAATTCAACCTAAGGAAAACATATTTTTTTTGTTTGCTTCCAATTATTATTTTAAAATATATTTTTTATTAAATTATGTATGAATTTTTATTAGTCGAACTTTTCTTATGTAAATTGTTAATTTTTTCAACGGGCTTAAGTTCGCATCTGCAAGACTGCAAATCATTTTTTATTATTTTATTAATAAATGAATTTGTTCAAATTCTATTTATTATTTTTTATATTAAGAATGGAATATTAAGACTATTTTCAATAATCATCAAACCACCAGAACGGATCAGTACTGATTAAGAGGCCGCTACGCCATCTCATCAGCGTTCTTTGTTAAATTTTTCCACTTTTTGCAAGTGGTGCTAGTTAGTAGGAATATCAACTATTTAACCAATGTTTTTAACGAAAATTGAATATGAGAAGTTCCCACATTCATATTTTTAAGTTATTACATTTTTGGTTAGTACGAAATTTCCCAACCCTGACGATTAAAAAAAAGTATTGTTAATATTCCAATCTTAATATAAATAATAAACAGAATTTGAACAAATTCATTTATTAATAAAACAATAAAAAATGATTTGCAGTCTTGCAGATTCGAACTTAAGCCCGTTGAAAAAATTATATTTTTTATTAAAAAAGTATCCGTAGTAACAATAATTTAATTGCTAAAATTATATATAAATTAGTGTATAGAACAAATCATGTTATATTTGCTAAACAGTATTAACTCGATATATATTTTATCACTTTAAAATCTTTTTTTTATTCTTCGCAGCTGATAAACAAAAACAGAAAAACAGAAGTACGAGTAGTGGCGTATCCTTTCTGTTAATAAAGTTTTTACCAAATTGACTTAAATTAATCGGTTGTCTTGTAGGAACTAAATGTTATAAGTGTTTTACTGATTAATTTTTGAAGATAAAAATTGAATCAGGATGGCCCGCAAGCGCTCATCATTCATTGTAACGGCAACTTCAATATCTACTTCAATACTTCGCGCTGCAACAGCAATATTCCAAGCAAATCTTTTTGTCTTGTTGATGCTTTTGATTGGAAAAAATTAAATAAGATGTTTTTTCCAAGGCGAATTAATATTAATAAGCAGTGCGAGAACTCTTCAGACCTGAAGTATCAGAAATTTTATTTTTTCGTTTTCTGTATTTTTATTAAAATTTTCTTTTTGCTCAAAAAGGTGCTGTTGGCTGAAGTAGTTAACATGAGACTATGAAGCGGAGAGACCAGAGTTCGACACCGCGATCAGTCATAAATATTGTGCCGAATTCTTTTAACCAGCATTAGGGCATGGTTGTATTAGTTGTTGTTAGCCTGTTTCAGTGATGATGTCATAGCGCTTGTCACTGAACAATTACCGACAGCAATTGACACTGTCGTGTAATAAAGACCAGAGGAACAGCAGCCTCCTTCGTCAGCCCTATAGCCAAATATTAAACGGTGAAGTAAAAAGGTTCGTATCTCTATCTTCTATCTATCATCCGTCCTCTCAATACTATTACCACCTTTCTAGTTCAGGCGCAATGGACTGCACATGTAGGGGTCATCCCCTGGGTGCTGGTCCGAATTAAAAAAATAAAAAATATATAAATAAAAAGTTATTTAATTCTCAAGTTTTCCACTTTTTAATTAATTTTTTATTTACTTCTGTAGTCCTGTTCTGTGCAGTGTTGCATTTTTGAATACTAATTAAATTGAAAAAGAAAATAGATTACCAGAAATGCTTAACATAATTATTTCCAATATATTTCGAGTTTGCCCCACTGTGTGGTACATCATTGTAAAGTCCGAATTCATAAAAAAATATTTTATGTTTATAAACTGTTTATTTGACATATTTTGCATAGCAATTTGTCAAATAAAAATGTTATAAGCACGAAATGCTTTTTATGAATTAAACCTTAAACCCGGTATTCATAAAATTTAAAATGAGTTTGAAATGTATTTTAATAACATTTTTTTATACAAAATTTTCTTAAAACAGATTTCAAATACGTTTTATTTTTTTTATGAATATTTACTTTAGATAAAACTGCTAAAATTCGAGTTAGTACATTATTGCTATACAAAGGCAGCGGCAATATATAACAAAAATATGTTCATTAACACTTTATTTGACCAAGAATTATTTAAATTAAATTTAAAATTCGGCATTAACATAAACTTTCTGTTGGTTAACTGAGCGAAACAAGCAAATGTATAAATAAATGAATTTGAACGGTCAGTGGTAACAGTTTTATTTCGAAATATTTACAAAAAATTTCACGTTTCGTCATGTTTAAGTCTGACCTATAAGTAGATAAAGCGTTTCTCGTTTTAGTGCTTTTTATTGTTCAATTTTAATTTGTGTGAAAAGTTGAACGAGAGTGAAAAAAGAAAAAGTTGCAAAACAACAAAAAAAGAAAAAATGCATAAAATATTTCGTAGTTTTATTGTCTTCATGTGCATTTTCGCTTTAACACATCATTTACCAACAATCTCTGCAAGTGCCAGTGATTTATCGTCATCCACAATATCGTCATCGTCAGCGACGTTGCCGTCATCGTCTACGGGAGCATCAAGGGCTGTAAATGAAAGGGTTGACATTGCAACCGCAAAGTCTAGTGGTGCTTCAACAAAACCAACGGATTTATTTGCCATTGAAAAGGATGTTGCTGCTAAAGAGATATCGATTGCAGCAACATCATGGCCATTATCAGCATCATCAGCATCATCATCTTCATCATCATTCTTGCTTCCATCATCATCACAACCTTTGGAATACCAGGAAAAGTTGACAGTACGACGCCGTCAGACACGTTCTCTATTCTATTCATATCCTTACGGCAATTTGTTCTCCGCTTGGTGTGCTTATTATAATCCATATTTCTCATACTCGCATGCATTCTATCCGACATTCCATAAATTTTGGCGTGCTTTTAATCCATATCCACATTATGGTTATCCACGTGTCGTCTATGGTTGATGGAAAACTGAATGATTGAATTTATTTATAAGGTATTGAGTTGAGTGTGCGTGCGTGTGTGTGTGTGTGTGTGTTTTACGATCTTAAGCATTGACCGTTAATTTATTTATTGTTTTCATTTTCAGATTTTGTGCATTTTTTATAATCTTTTAAAATCAGCTTAAAATGTTTTTAAAGTTGTATAAATTAATATACTGAAGAAGAAATAAAAGTGTCCATACATTCAAATATTATATACATATTTGCCTTGATTTGTTGTGCAATGAATTTCTTGACATTATTTTTAGACAAGAATTTTGTTTTTTTTTATGAAATCAGCGATTAATATGCCTAGGGAAAAAGCGGTTTCATTATTTTTAATGCGGCTTGAAAAGGCTTTGAGATCGAATATATATATTTCTAGTTTACTTGATTTAACGATTATATCCTTATAGACTCATGAAAACAAAATGATCTTAGTGTATAAACCAGGAGTGCCCAAGCCGTATGCCCTTGGTGCTCATTTGTTTTTCTAAGAGCGCTTAGCTATAGACTGCGTGTTTTAATACTCGAATACAGCACCCAGCACTAACAATGCGAAATACACAAACAACTTTGTCTTATTTTTTGTTGTTGTTGTTCTTCGTTGTATAAAAGCAAGTGGAAAGCAACAACACTTTCGTAAGGTTTGCTGGTAAACATCGACGGCAGCGATCATCACTGAAGATTTTGTTTTTATTTAGCGTATGATATCGCTTTGTATGTATTTGTTTTTACAACAAAAAATATTGAATAAAAATTAGTTTTTCTTTCAATGTATTCGTGTTTACTCTTCCATAAATAACTTTTGGGCACCCTTTATATTATAAACTTTATAGTATAAAGTAAAAATTTATTGTCTGTTCCACGATGTTACTCTATATCAGGGAAGCCCAAAAAATTTTTTGTTGTGTATTAGTGAGTAAGGGAGAAAAAACAAATTGAGAGATTTGATGTATTTACAGCCAAATTATAATGTTAGTAAGAGATTGAAAAGCAGAATAATTATATGTATATAAAAAAAAACAAACGTATTAATATACATATTTTTAAATAAAATAATTCAATTTAATTTTTTAAATTTTAAATTAAAATACCCAATTATTTATAGACTCTATAAAAGTAAAAGATGCTAGTATGATATTTATGTTATATTGCGCATAAATTTTATTTAAGAAAAACAAAAAACAACTTAATAATAAAATTCATTATAATAAATCGAAACGTTTTCACGAAAAAAAGGTAGCAATTATGAATCTTATATAAACGATTCTAATTCAATACCTCTGCGACAAGCATTAACATGGCATTGAATGACCACGCAACATTTTTTGAACCTAAAAAAAGTAATAAAGCATCCGCCAAACATGTGCACTTGTCGACTTATCATCAACGACTAAATGAAAGAGCATAAGAATACGTGTGAGTTCTCTACAAACAATTGTTTCATGAACTGGGCTTCCCTGCTCTATATCGTTCAGTCGAATAAATACCTTTAGACCAAAAACAAAATTCTAGAATTTGTTTTTCGTTTAAATCTATTTACACGGTATCGAGTGACATTGTGGGTCAGCCAGTAATTCTAATATAACTAAGAATATATAATTGGTAATATTTTACGTTTAATAATAGTAGGACTAAGTCCTTTTTAGTTAATTTTTATTGGACCAGCAGGATTTTAAATGCCACGCGTTGAGCCGGAGCTATAAAAATTTGTTACGGACGGAAGGAAGGAAATTCGATTTGAATTGCTCCAAATTGAAAGTGATATAAAATACCAGGAAGTTTGTTTTACATTCGAACAGATTTCGTTTTAAATAAAATTTTATAAACCGTATATCAACTGACTAAAAATTACTAAAAGAATTGCAACAGATCGAGGCAAAACGGCAAAAATCTGAGAAGTATTTTTAAGGCGACCTTATTAATTCACTTTGTTGTTCAACAACATATAGAAGATCCTCTATACCAGCAAAAAATGCAATGAAAATTTAATTAGTCGCCACTGTCTCCTTAATTCTCCTTGTTACATGTAAAATAATTTTAGGTGTTAAAAAAATAAAGAAAATTTTTTTTACAATAATTCATTTGTTTCAGTCAATAAAGTAAACATTTTTTTGTAAAAAATTTTTTTGTGTCATTTGTTTTACTGCAAAAGGTATGGGTTCGCAGCATAATAAAGTGTGTTTGTAAATACATAAATTTGTGAAATATTTTCAATAAACCCTCATAATTAATGCAAATATTTGTTTGAAAAATAAAAAAAAAAAAAAAAAAATCATTGCATTGTCTGTTGTTTGCTTCGGGTAATTGAAGTACTTGTACTGAAGTGTGACTTCAGGAGTTGTGAAAGCGGGTGTGGCTGGTAATGATGTTGTAATGAAGTCCCTGTGTTATTGATATGCCCACATCCAGCTGTAATATAATGGAGTTGCAATATTACGCTGCGTCTAGAAGTACTATTTATTTGATACGACTACAGATTCGACTAGTGATTGGTAACATTCCTTTATTTCTTCAAGCTATGATTTATATTCACTCTGATTGTGTAAGGAGTTGGCGTTTATGCCAAAGACTTTTTTCTTAGCAGATTAAAGGAAACCGCTTGTGCGCTATAAAAAGCTTTTTCGGCGTTGAAGCCAACACCTTCCACAATCAGGCTAAGTATGAAAAAAAAAACTTCAGTTCAATGTTGCAAGAGGATATGCTTATGTATCGTTAGGCATATGGATTTTCATCACAAGCCCACATATGTGTAGGGTGTATTGTTATTGTCGTCTTTGAAGTCTGTGGTGTTATTTCGGTATTAAACTACAATACATTTTAATATATTGAGAATCTGTGCAACGAGAACACAATAAATATTTCCCAGCAAACTAATATTTACATTTTCATATCACACGAAATAAAATGGAGTAAAATCTTTTCTGTTCTCCTTTAATTTTTTATCTTCGACCAGCACTAAGGGGATGACCCCTCCATATGCAGTACATTGTGCCGGAACTAGAAAGGAGGGGGGCATATGAAGAAAGACGAAAAAGATATAGAATTTTTTGTGGCTATTTTAACCTTTCATTCAACAAAATATTTCATGATATCGCGGGGTTGAACTCATGTCCCTCCGCTTCATAGTCTCGTGTTCAGTCAACAGCACACACAACTATTAATTATTTGCCATTTTTCTAATGTAGGCGAATGTGATCACTTAATATAATAAATAACAAGAACTTTATTAAATCACATTCAAAATTAAACATCAACAAATAAATTTAATTTAAAATATGTTCATATTTTCAAAAAGCAGAAGCCCTTAAAATGCAAATTTGGGTGCTGCTGGTTGAAATAATTAATGCGTAAAATACGAAACCGATGGTCTTAAATATGAGACTGAATTGCTGTGATCTGCATTTCAACATGATCGTGATAATTGTTATGGTTCTATTCAAAAGATGAAGGCATAAGAGTGGCCGCCAGCGACTGAAACTTTCATGTACTAAAAAGCCCATCGTCTGAGAGCTTCTTTATTTTACAACACGTATTTTTTGGTACAGTTGTGATCATTTTATTGAATTGTGAAAATAAGTCATGTTTCGATTAAGTATGGCTGAAGTAGTTAACACGAGAGATCAGAGTTCGACTATGAATATTGTGTCGAATTCTTCTGATCATCATTAGTGTCATGGTTGAGTTAGTTGTTGCAGCGATGAAGGCATATCACTGAACAATTACTGACAGCGATTGACACTAGGTTAGGTTAGGTAGAAGAGAGGGGCATAAGCTATCCCAATCCGTCCATGATTACACTTAGGCCTCAGATGCCTGTTGTGCGCTCTATAATAAGGAGTTCCCATTCTACTGTAAGGAGCCTCCACCGATACTATGGAAACCTCTGAGTTTGATTACGTCAAGAACCGAGTTCCTTCAATGTACTTCCTTAAGTCTCTCCAATTAAAACCCCTAAGAAATTCCATCTCCTGTATAATCTCCGGATTAAATTTTTGTCTTCTGATTTGCGATTGACACTATCTATCATGTAGTAAAGAGCAGAGGAATAGCACCCCCCTTCGTCGGGCCAATGGTCTATCTTTCCATATTTCTTCTTCTCCCACACACTCCAATATTTTTTTCATGGATTTCCATGACTCTTGAACAGGGATGCGGCTTTATCTTCCCGATGACGCATCGAATCTCTCATTTGAGCTCAGGAATTGCATAAGGAATTTTTGAGCCATTAATTTAGTCTGATCACGAAGCTTCATCGAAAATGATGAGTTTTTATGCAAAATTGGCATTGACTTCAGTGTTTGCTCCATTACTCACTGAACGAATTGCAAACGATTTTCTTAGTCTGCTGATATCTTTCGTCAAGTCCTCTGTTATTAATTAACGGGATAAACATATGACGCAGATGTCAAATTTGAGGGTTGCCATTTACATAAAATCAAGTTGTCATTTAATTGGAAAATTGCATTCTTGCTAAAACACCATTTAGTTTCGTCTTATGAAAATTTTCGTGTTCGTTTCTAAAAAATATATGCAATTTTAAATAAAGGTTGCAGAAAAAGGTGTCAAATATGGCACAATTTTTATACGCAGGTTTATTTCAGGGTAAGATGATGTCCCTTTTGGAGAAGTTTTTTTTCTTCTTTTATACCAAGAAATTATTTATGAACCATTGAAATTATAACAAATATTTTACGAAATAAATAGAATAAATATTCTATAAAATATTTTTTTACAAAAAATTAGTCATAAAATGAGCAAATGCGAGGTATCAAATGAGGTTATAAAACAATATACTAGAGGGAAGATATTCAATATCTTAAGTAAATTACTGTAGGTGTGCGAAGGGTTGGAGAGAAGAGGATACAAAATTCATTGCGCAATTAAAAATTTAAATATAGAATTAAGAGCAGCTCATGCACTAAAAAACCAACTACGCTTTTAAAATGAAGATAAATTGAGATAAAAAAAAAGTATTAAAATTGAAATCATTGCCATGAAGTGTAATTTCTAACTTTGGTCGAGTCATAGAATAAAATGTTTCCTGGGACCTTGTTGCTGCGTAAAATAATAATAATTTATATGTGTATGTATGTAGTTCTTTTGTATATCTGCTGATAGTTATTTATTGTTATTAAATATATACACGTGTGTACATAAAAGGTGCCAGCCGTATGAACATGCAACTTGCATACAAATATTGTGCTCGTAATTATAAATAAAAATAACGTTTTTTAATTATCTTCGCAGGTATGCGTTGTTATTTATTTTGGAAGAAATTGTGTCATCAAATATTGTTGGGACAAAAATATAATTCGTATATTGAAGATATGGCTGCACGAATTATTTTACTTGAAAAAGTCTATAGAGCAACTGAAACATTTTAGGCATCAGCAGTTCTGCATTTAAACGGAATATCTCTTTATTTGGATTTTGTTTCGAATTTTATTTTCTTTTGCACATTGATTGATTTATTTATTAAGTGGTATGCAACATATTTTAAAACATGCAAATACTTCTAATAATTTAAACAGGACTATTTAATAACCCTAGTCTACAACGGAATTCTACTTCAAAACATCATGGCTACATAGATTTTAATGCCCAAAATCCTTTTCACGTCTATATTTAGCATTATGAGCTTTTTTCAATATATAAATTTTTTTTCTGCTGGTTTGATGATTATTGAAAATATTCTTAATATTCCAATCTTAATATAAAATAATTATTAATAAAATAATAAAAAATCATTTGCAGTCATGTATATTCGAACTTAAGCGTGTTGAAAATATTAAACTTTTTTTTTTTATAAAAGTAAATTTTATTTGCCAAACTAATTAACTATTTTAAGATAAGAATCCTGTTAATGGGCTCAAGTTCAAATCTGCAATCTGCAAAATATTTTTCTTTGAAAATTTTATTAAATTCAAGTTATTTTTATTAACACTGATGAGATGGCGTAACGTACTCGAAATCAGTGCTGATGATTTAATATATGATTTAATATATTTTAATAATCCACTCCGAATAAAAATAACTTTAATTTATTAAAAATTCGTAAAAAAAGTAATTTACAGCTGGCAGATTTGAACTTGAGTCCAATAAAGGTATTCTGATTATAATTTTTTTTTAATATTTGTAAATTTTGAACATCTTTTCTGTATTAAATTATTTTTTATAAAATTTAAAATATGAACTTTTTTAAATATATTAAACATTTTTTATTACTGTTTCTTTTCTGTATTAAACTATTTTTTTTATAAAATTTAATATATGAATTTTTTTCAAAATATCTAAAATTTTTTATTATTTTTTAACTTGTGAACGAACATCTTTTCTGCATTACATTATTTGTTATAAAATTTAAAATATGAACTTTTTTCAAAATTTTAAAACTTTTGTAGAATTTTTAAATTTTGAACATCTTTTTTATATTAAATTATTTTTTATAAAATTTATAATATATTGCATTCGAGTTTTGTTTAAACTGAGTAACTCAATATTTTTAACTCGGACCAGTAGTCAGGGGATGACAACTACATACGCAGTGCATTGCGCCGGAACTGGGAAGGAGGGGATACCAATGGGGGGACAGGTCAAGGAAGATGAGGAGGTAGAGAATTTTTTAAAATTTAATTTGGCTTGTGTAAATACATTAAAAATTGTATGCATAAACATACAAAAGACGGGTTTTAGGGAATATTAATAGGAAAAATGAAAGCACGATCAGGAAATTGCATGTTATGGCATGCATTGCAGCTATTTTTGCTGTGACGCAAAGTTGAATAAGGAATTTTTATAGTCCCATACGGTAGTTTATGACTGATATAACTTTTAATTCAAAACAGATAAAGCTTTCATATAAGTGTGTCATGGATCTGATCACCTTTTGGTATGCGATAACATCATATTTATTTTAGTACTCCATGAGTGTGTAAGGGCTCCCAAAATATAGTCCACATGCCAAGAGTGCTTCCTTTAAATATGCCCCCTGCTCGTACACATAGTGCATCTGTAGGGGACCAGCTTGAAATGATATATGTATACTTATTACCAATGAACTTGTTACGTAACAAATCCTTGCAGCTCACCAAATATGCACACCCCAACAGAAAACATTGCGTCTGGGGCACCATTTACAACCATGTCTGTTGCAAGACATTAATTTTGCAGAAAAAAGCTATAAAAAGAGAAATGTTGCACCATCATTTCATCATACTGTGGCAGTTGTGATGAATTATCACCGGGCCAAAACATGTTTAACTGCCAGTCAGTCAGCCAGTCAGTCAGCAAAGCAAAGCAGCAAACATATTTACTTGTGATAAATAAAATCAACCACTATAACGTCTTATTAACAATGACATTTTAAGTCAAGGGTCAAAACTGAAGTGAATTTTGTACGGCTTCACTGCAAGTTTCATGAAATTGTACGGAAAAATAAATGAAAAACAGTTCACACATTAATGGAGACGTGATGCAGCAACATACTGATGCACGTAGTCAAAATGTTACCAGTTGCAGCAGTAAAACATGGCTTTATTGCCAAGCCCACAGTTGCCGGGCTCTTATTGCAAAAACAAACAATTATTGGAAAAAAAAAGAAACACAAAATTAGTGTAATCTCAACATATCTGGACTTTTGTCATATACTATAACGGGTGTATTTTTTAAGGGTGTTTTAAATACGTTTCCTACTGATATCTATAGTTTTATGAATTAGTTCTATTTGAATAATTATAACTAGAAATGTGCAAAAATGTTGTGATGATTGTTTCGTGTCACCGTGAGCTGTGATTATAAATGTGACCGTGATTATAACGTGAGCGTGATTACTAAGGAAAATATGTATATACATATACACACATACATATCTATGTGTTATAGAGAGACATACTTTCACACACGAGAACAGCTTTTATTGTGAACCCTGGAGATTTTGAAAAATTTTAACGTCGTATGTGAAAGTACGTGATTAAAAATAATGCTTTCATGAACGTGCGTGATCATGAGCGCTTTAAATATTGCCGTGCGTGAAAAAATTGAATTTCGTGATCGTGAGCACAATTCTACACATGCGCACATCACTAATTAAAACTGATGTTAACTTTCCTATGTGCCCTTGCAATATTTATCATGTCTTTCTGAATTTGAAACAATTAGCCTCTCAATCTTAATTGAATTTTTATAAGTATTTTATGATAATTTCATTAATAAATAAATCTTCTTCTTAGTTTGAGGTGCTCTAAAATCATTAAAATTGAGAAAGAAAATCTTCTGTCTAACGAATATTAAGGAACAAAAAGTCACTAAAACAAAACACCCGCCACTTCTTATAACGACTATTTTGTTCGTTTCATTCATGCATTTCGTCCTTTCTTCATTTATTTGCTGCTGCACATGGTCCGTCGTGTGACTGTCATCATTTGTGGACACACACACACAAACGAACAGAGAATAAAGCTGTTATTACTTGCATATGTACAGGGATATTTTTTAATATGACTCACTAAGAGGGTGAGTCTGTGTGTGTGTGTGTGATTGTTCAATTGTTTCAATGACTACGAGTCGGGCTGCTTGGATTTTATGTCTGTGTACTGCTATGGTGCATATTTTAAATTGACTTAAGAGTTTTATCTCACGCTAAAGAGGACATACTGACATTCTCTGTACTTTGCAAAATAATGACACATACACACGTACATACATACATGCATACTACAGCCAACCACTGACATGTCAGCTACACATTTGAGGCTTAGAATACTCGTATATGAAAGCAAAACTACTACCAGGTGGGAATAATATATATTTTCTAATAGAAAATCCCTATTTGGTTCTGTGGTTTAGGGAAATTTCTTATATGCATTTATTGGTGTACTTGAACTTTGTTAATATTTCTTAATTACAATTATAAAATTTTTTAAAATTTTTTTA
Source organism: Linnaemya tessellans (assembly GCA_951800035.1). Lineage (NCBI taxonomy): Eukaryota > Metazoa > Arthropoda > Insecta > Diptera > Tachinidae > Linnaemya > Linnaemya tessellans. The sequence continues at coordinate 139,894,273 of OX637532.1, forward strand.
TAAATATTTTTAATAAAGAACTTTTTCCAAGTGCAAAATGCATTCCACAATAGTGCATTTTCTGGATAATAGTATATAATGAAGCAAATATACTCGTGTACAAAAATAAAATAAAGTGAAAATATACTAAAGGAGCTGGAGAGGGGATGTTAGCGCGATGGATATACATAAGACTGTTTTACAGGATAATAGTGTCTTATAGCGTTTTTAAGTCGTGTCAAGACACAAATACTTTTGAGTGCAATTACAAGCGCGTGAACAACAGCAGTAACAACATCTTTGTAGCAGCAATAACAACAAGCAACTTGAAAAAGAAAAAGGAAAAATAATGTAATCAACACAAAAATACAGAACATGAAATAAGAACAAAGGACTGACTGGCTGTGGGATGTAGAGTCCCGGACAATAAGGACTTAAACACGTCGACACAATTGCCTTGGCTACGCCGTGTTTAAACTTGTATTTTCTCTTTTACACTGTTGTCATGCACTCTTTTCGCACTAATATATAAGTAATTTCCGCCCAGCCATAACACAGTGGATAGAATTGCAACATAAAGTGCTAAGAAATAAATTCATTTTGAGAGAGTTAAGCAGTGACAATGTTTTGTTAGTGAAGAAAGTAGGCCCGTGCTGAACAAAAAATTGTGTAAGTTGAATAACAAAAACTTATGTTGAATTGCCTTTGTGCCTTGGAATATTTATCATGTCCTTCTGAGATTTAAATTAAAATTTCGAGTTATTAGCCTATAGAATCTTAATTCAATTTAATATAAAAAATGTTCAAGTCTGTGGTCATTTAATGACTTTGAATTTGAAAAGAAACTGAGATGAGGTTGTAATTAGCTTTTCTGGAATGCAAGAGTCATGGTGCTATGAAATACATATATATATTTTTTTAAATTGGACAGCCGCTTAAGGAATGACCACTATTCAGGCAAAATGCTTTGTGCTGGAACTATAATATTGAAAAAAGGGGTAGGGAAATATGAGAAAGTGTTTTCTATTTCATTCTTTATTTCGCCTTGCAATTTTTGCTACAGTAAGAGCGCAGGAGGCCCCCGTAATGCGTTCTTTAATACTTGTCGGACTCGAATTCAAAATCTTCGACAGCTTTTTATTAAATCGCTGAATTCTTCACCCTATAGCATCCCATAAATTCTTTGAAACATATTAGCCCTATTCACAGTCTTGTGCAAATAGTCTTTCATCATTGCATTTGAAAAATTGAGAGAGTATTTAAGAGTATTTTCAATGCATAGAATGTTTTTTTATAGAGTGCCACAAGTTTAAATCATAATAAAACAGGGAAATACATTTTTAATATCAATGAAACGGGCTTTATGGGAGAAAAAATTTTAAGAAATTAATGTTTAAATATGATTTCTGCCATGCAACCGCCACGGCTGGCACGTAGAAGGCTCTATCTGGAACACCAATTTGCAACAGCTAAAAAAACATCCCATAAAGTGGAAGGACACGCGACGAATTGCTGTATAAGGATCATCTTCAATGCTTTCCTGTACAGCGGCTACAGCTTCTTCAGTGCGCACTGTTCGGCGTCTCGCGGGATGCATATGATCAGTTACAGTAAATGTGGTTCGAAACGATCTATTGTTCTTCGAATTAGCGAGTCTGAAGGAAGATTAAGTACGTCATAATAAAATGGTAGAAGTGCACGATGAGTTCGACGAATAGAACAATTATTTTGATTAAAAATTTCAACAATTTACACGCGTTGCTCTGGTGTTGTGACACCCTAAAAAACACGCAATTATTTTATTGCTGCAGAGTACAATTACTTGGCAAATGCAATGATGTATGTGAATAGAGCTATTATGTATTTAGTACGATGAATTGCCAGGAATTTTCATTTTAGTCAAATATAGAGTACATGTTTAAAATTAATGTTAAAAAATTGTGGCTCGGCACACAAAAAAATGCCATTGTTTGCAATACTTTCCCATATTAGTTTACCCACTGTGGCACAGATTGTGCAGGGGGGTAAAATAGCGAATAATCTTAATCAAGAATATTGTATGTTATCATAGATCCTACGGAATAAATGAAACAATACAGTAATAGTACTCGTACCTTAAAAAAAAAATTCTTAAATGAAATTGGTTGTGTTTCAGATCAAGCAAAAACAGCAGCAACAGCATCTCCAGCACCAATAGCATTTATAAAATGACTACCCAAAAGAGAACGAGAAATAAAAAATAAATAAAACGCGTATAAAGAAAAAAGAAATCTTAATGTTCCGGACAATAAACACAGTGTCAATTTTCCTGGCATTCCTCTACAGTCTTTCTACCCCCTTTGACCCCAAACAACATGCAACAACTATTCAGCTAATTCAAGCCAAAAACAACAACAACAACAACAACTGTAAAGAAAACAGTTCACCTTTTTACCAAATGAGAAAATTTTCTTAAGAAATGCGTTCTTTCTCTACTATTGTTGATTTGCTTATTTTCATTTCTATTTTGTTCTCTATTTCTATCAGTTGGTTGGCAGTTTATAACTGAGAAAAAAAAACTACTTAAAATGATTAAAGAAATTAAAAATATTGCTTAGAATCATTGCCATCAAGTATGCTGACCCACTAACCGGTCCGTTTGCTCTTCTTTTATTTTATTTAAGTAAAAAAGTAGAGGAGTACTTCCTACAGATGTTTCAACTCAGGGTAAGGAGTTTTTTGTGATGATTAAAAATTAAGAATAAATCACGTTTAGGTTGTAAATGCTGCTGGCGAAGCCGACGATGCTGGAGGTGATCTCACACTCAGCTACGAATATGGGATCGAATTTTTCTGATCCCTTTTAGTGTGTAGGAATATTAGCAAAAATGTTCGATATTCTATTACACATTTACGACAACAGGAATAGAACTTATATGGGAAAAGTAGCACGGACAACAACCGGCTGTCGTGAATGTGTTTAACGCATCTATTGTCCAGAGTTTTAGAATTTTACTATCAATTTTGCAGAAATAGCCATTTTTACTTTTGTGAGTACTTCTCAAACCTATTTATGCTTGAGTTTTTAATAACAAGATTTTCTTTGAATTCGGAACGATATGATGTGCTATAGCGAAAAATCGATTCAAATGAAAACAAACACCGATGATCTGTTAATTTTAATAACTGTGCAGTTGTAAGTGATCCTCGAGAAGATTTTGTTTTTTTCACAGTGTTTAAAAATGGAGTTCTAGCCAACGCTACCATACGAATCTTATGTACACATATAAATATGACATAAATCCATTTTTGTGGTACACTTTTAAATAAATTTGCCTCTAAAAAAATTTACTAAAAATATATAGTTTGAAAGGTATTTATTTTTGTGTAAAAATGTACAATTTAAAATTTTTTCCAGAAAGTATTTAAAAAAGAGTTTTGCAGTAACAACATCTTTTTACTTCTAAATAATTTTATATATTTGAGAATTGATGCTGCATTTTTGTGGTACACTTTTAAGTAAATTTTCCTCTAACAAAATTGGCTAAAAATATACAGCTTGAAAGGTATTTTTGTGTAAATGTGTACAATTTAAAATTTTTTCAAGAAAGTATTTAAAAAAGAATTTTACAACAATAACATTTTTTACTAGCAATTAAATTTATATATTTGAGAATTTTTGCTCAATACTTCATTTTTAAGTTTAATCATGCTGGTTCTTTTTTCCCAAATTTACAAAAAAAAAAATTAAATTGATTGAGAGGTTTTAGCTTGTTTCTATTCTCATCTCACTGGGGCTAATGCAGATCATTAGGGAACTTTAGAATAACAAAAATATTATTTCAAATGTCCACCCAATTGAATAAGAAATTTAAGCAAAACTTTTTGTTTCCTTTTGTCAACATTTTATTTATAATTATAAATTTTACTACTTAAAGATAAGGATGTAAGAACAGGTTCGGTGATGTACTAAATTAATTCTTATTTTATGCAGGACCTATACAGGCAAACCATAAAAGGCCATAGCCATCTTCCAGAGAATCTTTTGACTGCATAATGATACTTAGTTCCTTATTTTGCTCATATTAATATATTTTTCGAGCTCTGACTTTTAAAGGAAACCATTTTATAAGCATTAAAAATATCAACATATTGTGAAAAGAAGAACGGAGAAATCTTTTGATGGTTTAAGCTACAGTCTTTACACTTAAATAAGTTTGAAAAAAAAACAAAAATTCAAAAGAATAAAACTAAGTAAAAATTCACAAAAAAAAAAAAGAAATTAAAAATTGGTCACGCTTAAAATGTCAACAGTTCTGTTTTGAGCTACAATTGTTGTTGGCTATACAAAACAAATTACAACAATGGCTTATTTCTTATTAACAAAACATAATGGCACAGAGCATAAAAGAAAAACAAAATACACAATTTCGAAAATAAAACCAACATTTGGTTAAATGATGCACAAAAATAATGAATAACCGCCAACTACACTTTTAAAAGTAGGGCTTGAAATTACAGTGTCCTGCCTCTATTACGCGTATCACACGCACCACTAAATTGTTGCTCTGGAGTTTTTGCTTTCAAATTTAATAGAAATATACAAACACAAGGCACCATGACGTGTTCTATTGCTTTTTTAGCGTATAAAAATTACAAAAAAATTTAAGAAAAAACAAGCTCCTTATGAAAATGCATTAATTTTTTTACTGCCTTGTGTAATGGCTGGCTAAAGAAGGTTAAGTTGAGTGAAAAATTAAATCTCAAATTTATATCATTCCAAATTAAAAGCTTAAAATTTTCTTAAGTTCACTTTTCGTTGTTTTAATCCAACGTTTCTAGTTTCCTTATTTAAATCTTTATTATTTTTAGATTAGCATAATAGACCGGGGAGATAGTATTAAGATTGCGGGAGGTTATATTTTTTTTCTTTGTTGAAATACAAGGAATGAAAATTAAGGTATAATTACCTTTTAATATTGCAAAAACTTTGTAACTTTTTCAGAGTTGCCAGCAGCTAGACGTTTTAATTTCTATAAGGATTATAGGAGAATTGCCTTAAAAGCAGATATTTGTTATACACGAGAAACAAATCTTCTATTAAGTTGAATGCCAATGCATATTCTTGACATCAAGCAATAGGTTGTTGTTTTTTAGCAGCAAAACAATTAACAGCCATTTTCACAATGTATAATTAAGACTTAACGTTAACTTTAACGACAACTTTTGTATACCAAACTTGACGTTAAAGTCCACGTTAATTTTTAATCGTACATTATGAAAAGAGCCGTAAATGTATAAACATTTTTCAATATGATTTCTATGCTTTTAAAGGGTCTGTTTGTAAAAAATATACCTGTAAATATATTCTTTTATAAGTCAAATTTTTTAATAGTACCATTTGACGAATTCGAAATTTTTTAGTAGTACCATCTGACGAGTTCATTACGATGTGGACTAGATAAATTATATTTCCTCTTCCCTTAGATCGTCTGCCTGCCTGTTTAATCATGTTTTATTCTGTCGTAAAATGTTTTTCATGAATGTAATTATTGGCAACTCTGGCAAAGTTTTCTTAGTTTGAAAATTGTTTTAGATTTTATTTTCATGGTAAATTAATGCCCGAGATTACCTTCATAAATACGCATAAATATCGTTAATTTTGTGTTGCAAATTATCATAAATTAATAACTTATTGTAATAATTTTAGGGAATTTTCCACTAATCCTAAGAAATTGTAGTTACAATTTTTTACCACGTATAAGAGAATATTTTTTAATAATGATATATAAGAGGTAATTTGGAATTGAGGGGTAAAATTATGCATTCGACTTTTACGAACACGTTCACTGTCACCCATAATGCTCTACATCGGGGGTTTTTTTTCAAATATATCAAAATATTTTCTCAATAAATCAGCTATTTTTAAACGATTGCTCTGTATGCTTTGAATTTCATACATTCAGACGATATATATTTTACCGCAGTCGCAAATCACCTTTAAATCAGTCAATATCAAGCCTCGTTGGCAATTATTTTTTTAAGTGCAGCCAGATCACTGATCGTTTACTTTCTTCCGCAAGTTTTGCATCTCACTCACACTAGTTAATTTCAATACCTCAGATAACTGTCTGGATATGGGCATTTCCAGAAAAAAGTCCACCTTGATCGAAAAATTAAAAGTTAACAAACAGATTTTTTCCTAATGTATTATAAAAGAGAAACTTCTAAAATAAATTAAATTTAGGAGCTCAAAGCTTTCTTTTGTTGGGATGGTGAAATACTGAGCTACAAGTTTGAAGTTCCCGTTTTTGTAAGTGTTTCTTAACTTCAAGGGCATTTTCTCTTTATAATTAACATTCCTAAAAGCAATTTCATAATAATACTCTTAATGCAAAACTGTTGCTACAAACATATTTAATCATAAAACAAATGCAAAAAATAAATTTAGTATTTTGTAGTTTTTATATAATTTTCTAATATTTATGTCTTTTTCGCATTTTTTTAACATAATAAAATAAAGTGGAAATTTTAGTAATGTAACGCCAGTAACGTAACGCCAGACCAATTTTCATAAAAGAAAAAAAAGGAAAAAAGATTTGTTCAATTTATAACTTGGAAAATAAATGTATATTGGTCCAAAACCTATAAAAAAAAATTTGATTAAAAATACTTGCCCAATTCGCAGAGTTCAACAATTTTGTTATCAAAGTCAAATCGCACTTCCGTTTTTTGTAACGTAACGCCAGGTCACTTTTTGGAGTATAACTTGAAATTCTTAGGCTCAACTATTTCCATTTTTTGGCTGAATATAGAGCTATCCAATCACTTCTCTAATGTGAGAAAAAAACTTTTTTAAATTCTGGTTTTTAACGTTTTTTTTCAACATATCGTCGTACAAAAGTAACGTAACGCCAAAATGGAAATGCCCATATACAGAGTGTCTGCACCACTCTTGAGTAGAGTAAAATTGAGCTCACGATCACGGTCGATTACGAAACTTAAATCTTGTTCACGAAAGCTCACGCACGGCAATATTTAAGGTGCTCACGATCACTAATGCTCACGAAAGCATTCTTTTTAATCATGTACTTTCCCTCGTGTGTGAAAGTATGTCTCTATAATCCATAAATATGTACGAGTATGTGTGCATTTACGAGTCATGTTTTATTGACATGATTGCTAATTTATAGGCGAGAAAGAAGATTGGAAAAGTAACTAGTACTCATGCGCATGTACTGTCAGTACATTTTGCTTTCTCATTCGTAAAGCACACAACTACTTATATGTACATGAATACAACTATATGTACATGTCGTCAACAAGACATGAATTGTGTGAACACCAATGAAAGTTCAAAGAAGAAAAAGTAAGAATTTTGTCAATAAGACATGATTCGTATGAACACAGACTTAGTATTCAAAATTTAAAAGGAAAACCTATCTTCTGTTTTGAGTGCGTGAATATTATACGTATTAAAAATCAAACACTATCACGCACGGTTCTAAATTTTTTAATCACGCTCACACACGCACGCGTGGTTTTAATAATTTATAATGACGATGACATGACACAAAAAAATCAAGACATTTTTACATCTCTACTCTTAAATAAAGCATTTGACATTAAGCAAAGGATTAGCTTCATAGGACAACTTCTTGTCTAGCTAAATCAGTTGAGGTATCAACGAAACTCACAACAATTAACGCAACTTTGCTAATATTTATTACATTCACTTGTAAAAAAGATTTTAAGCCAAAAAATATATATTTTTTTTAGAAAAATTAAAAGCTTTACTTCTTTTCGTTCTGATAATGCGAGTTCAATTTGCAATACGAATATAAATATGAAATTGATTTGGGATCTCGCTGCAACCAGATTAAATGCCACTGAAGATTCCTTATAATTGTATTCATATGAAATGACAATTTTTGCATGCGCACACACACACACACACACTTTTGTGTTGCAAGGAAGGAAATAAATAAAAACTTAAAATAAAACTTGTTATGTTTGATTTTTTACCAAACCGCTGATGCTGTTGAAACGACTGTGTGTGTGTGTGTACATGAAACAATATTTGTTTGAAAAATTTTTTTCCTTTTTAACAGAAAAATATGTTGTTGGCTTTTCATATATTCCATTTATTTTACCATTTTTGTTATTTTATAACATAAAATTGTTGGAATATCAAATATATCATAAAACTTTAACAATTCAGCTTGTGATTTATGTTAAAAATATTTAAATAGTTACTAAATAAATAAATATATGAGGCAACTTTATTTCATTGATGTTCAAAAATGAATATATGTGAAATGTTATTAATTTTTTTTTCAAGAGTCTTTTGATTTAAATTATGGCTTAAAGTACGAAAGCTAACTGCTTCAATTTTCCACCACTCATATAAATAATAAAATGGCAATTCTTTTTTATTTTGTGCAACTTCATACGTAATAATGCACAGTGGCTGCAGATTTATAGAATTGATAAAAAAAAAACAGTTTGCTTATGAGTCAAAGCTGATATTTTAATAAAATTTAAAGCAGCCTGATCTGAGCTGAGACAAGAAATTATTCTACGAAAAATAAATTTCTTTGATGAAATGAGTTCAGTTGTAATGAATTCTCATATGTTACGATTTATTTTTAAAGGTCATAAATTGAATTTTAGAAATCACTATATTATAATAAAATATTAGATTTGGTTACAACAATATATGGCACAAAATGCCACAGTGTATTCTCGGCCTCAGTCCCAGTGAAATGCACATAGGATCTACTTAAAACCATTAATGTGATAATGTTAATTTATTTTTTAAAAATAAACTGGAGAGAAATAGTACAATGAAATAAAAAAAATTTGTGCTATTCAGTGATCTCAAAAGTGCCAATTATTCAAGAGAAAATTTGTTATTCTATCAAATGCTATAGACTTTCACACGCTTTTGATCTTAAAGCTTTTATTGTAATACTATTTTATTGTCTAGCTTTGAAATGTATCTTATTGTGACATATTTTTTATTTTCAACTAGCTTTTACCTGCGACTTTTTCCGCGATGAATATGTGAAACTCCATCTAATGTGTATGTTATGTCAATGATGTGCTGCATTTTTACTGTATCAAATTTTAAAACGTTCTTAGCTATCAGTTTAATAATTTCATACGTCTATACAAATTTTCGACCACCCTTGACTACTCAATAGGAGTATTTACAAAACAAAACTATTTTAGTCCTCGGATTTTAAAAGATCTCTATACCAAATTTCATCTAAATCGGTTCAACGGTTCGAGCATGAAAAGACAACAGAGAGACAGAGTTGCCTTTATTTTCTTTTTTTGTAATCAAAAAAGTGCAAGCCATTATAAAAAGTGCAAGCCATTATAAAAAGTGGAAGTCATTACAAAAAGTGCAAGTCATTAAAAAAAGTACAAGTCATCATAAAAAGTGCAAGTCATTATAAAAAGTGCAAGTCATCATAAAAAGTGCTAGTCATAAAAAAGTGCAAGTCATCATAAAAAGTGGAAGTCATTATAAAAAGTGCAAGTCATTAAAAAAAATACAAGTCATCATAAAAAGTGCGTCATCATAAAAAGTGCGAGTCATTATAAAAAGTGCAAGTCATCATAAAAAGTGCAAGTCATCATAAACAGTGCAAGTCATCATAAAAAGTGCAAGTCATCATAAAAAGTGCAAGTCATTATAAAAAGTCATTAAAAAGAGTACAAGTCATCGTAAAAAGTGCAAGTCATCATAAAAAGTGCAAGTCATTATAAAAAGTGCAAGTCATCATAAAAAGTGCAGGTCATAATAAAAACTGCAAGTCATTATAAAAAGTGCGCGTCATAAAAAAAGTGCAACTCATTAAAAAAAGTACAAGTCATCATAAAAAGTGCAAGTCATCATAAAAAGTGCAAGTCATCATAAAAAGTGCAAGTCATAAAAAAAGTGCAAGTCATCATAAAAAGTGCAAGTCATTATAAAAAGTGCAAGTCATTAAAAAAAGTGCAAGCCATTATGGAAAGCAGAAGCTGGTGCGCTCATATCAGCGTGTATGAAATATTAAATTTCTTAGTTATCATTTTCATAACTGTATATTTCCATAAACATTTTGGACCACCCCTGACCACCTAATATGATCACGTCCAAAAACAAAAATCACCCTATGTTTATACCTCGGATCTCAAAATATCTTTCTCCATGCCAGATTTAATTTAAATCCGATCAGCGTGTTAAGTGTGAATAGGTAACAGACAGAGAGACAGAGTTGCTTTCATATTTATTAAATTAGTAAGGACACTCCTATTCATATTTTTGTTAATAGCATATGGCTAACAATTGTGGTTATTGTTGTCTTGTTTATTGGCATTGATTAAACAAATTATTTTCCTTTGCTTAACAAATAGCAAACAGAAAATTTCAATACACAATTTAGCTTTATGACGAACTTTTAAAGCTGCAATTCTTTCACTCACAATTTCAATATGAAATAAAAAATTTAATATGCCCAATAACGACATCGAGTTGTAATATATAATTTGATTTCCTAACAAAAAAAAGCGGCTGTGGGAATTAAGTATTCCTTTGCTTGCATTTAATTCCGCTTAGGCTGCTTTTTTAAGCCCTCTACTTTTGCCAGCCGTTATCGGCCTCAAATGTGTGAATATTAAAAATAGATTTCGAGCTTTAAAATGTATGAAAAAAATGTGTATAAAATAAAAACAATTTGCTGCAATAAAATTGTCTTATAAAAACTTTTATACAATTTTGTAGGTGTTTGTTTTTATTTTGCAATGTGTCACATTCAGACAACTTTGTTGATTTTGCTTTAATACGTTTTTTACCATTTGAATTCATAATTTTATTCAAAATATTTCTGTTTGCCCTTAAAATATAATAAAAAGAAAAAAACAGAACAAGGGAAAATGATGCCACAATATAGTAGTGTTTATCCATTTAATACAGAGGGGGCGGTGCAGACATGTAACATGTTACTACCACTGCGCGTCTGAATTGTTAATTTTGCCAGTCAGACAGCCTGATGATGATCAATATGTCTAGATGTGAACGGAAATATAGAAATCAATGTGATGGCAGACATTGGGAATAATAGTTACCTATCGATAATAATAGAGTCACTACTTAAAAATCTTGCTACTCACGTGTTTGAGATTTTTAAATGAATTGAGAAATATATATTTATTTATTTATATATATAGCCAATGGATATAATCCTTACAGGCTATTAGTATAATATTGGCACAAAATAAAAATGACACCAAATGCCTTAATGCTGTTTTTTCAGAATCAAAATAATCGAATTGCTGATTATGATTGAGAGACCGAGAAAACACAATATACGGGACTCGGTGTTATTAGTTGTTAGAAATATTTTGTTATTTTGTTCTTCAGTTCCAAGGATAATTGATGCATTATTTTTTTCATTTAGTTTGTCATAAATATTAAACAATAAAACAATTATTTTTCTATAAAATATAAAAGGAATATGTACGATTAAAATTATTCCACTTTAATACTAGAATATTTCGGTGTTACAAATTGAGCGATAAACTAATATTACCATGTTTATCTACATCCTGTGCGTAGGAATGGGAAAGTATTGAAGTTTTTTTTCATGGCTTTATATGCTCATATACAGGATTTGATTTTGATGGATAACATTTTGATTCTCTGGGAAAAAAAGTTTATTTTTACGACTGGATATTTGGTTTGGTTTTTTACCTATTTTTTTCATCAAGCGAAACTTTTTTTTTTGAAAGTTGTGAATTTTTTTTATGCAAATTAATATTGGCAACTATTTTGGTACTGTGATTTTCAGTTTTTTACACTTTTTATATTTGCATTAATTTGTTTTGAAAGCGAAGCAATTTTTTTTCCAATTGACATCTGCAAATCACTCTTGAATACAAGTTGCATACAAATATATTTCAAGTGAGTTGTTTAAAGCTTAAAAGAAATGGGTAAAGCAAATTTCTTTTGAAATCATTGCTTTACTGTATCAAAGGAACTATTTATTCAAGGTAAATGCTGATGTGACAAGTTTTGGATAAAGAATGATTTTTGTTTAAGAAAGTTTTACTTTCAATCTTTTAAAAAATAAATGTTTTTTTCAAATTTGTTGTTAATGGTATGAATGATTCTCATGCAAATTCTGATTGTTACTGAAACGAAATTTGAAGTTGACTTTCGCTACATCCCGTTGGAGCTGTTTCCAACATCTCTTCAAAGATTGCGCAGTTGTGTCTATGAGCAGGATTAGCTACGAATATATAAGTTTCAGGCAGCCTGGATTGTCTAACGGATGCTGCGATGCAGCTTTTTGGACTCGAATGAAAGTTCTGTGTAGTTTTCAGGATCTCAAATACAAGAGATTTGAAGGGTTTTGTGCAGTATGTAGTCCTCAAAATGTGTCTAATGACCTCTAAGTGTATTTTATAACTTCCGATTGAAAAACATTTCAAAACTTAAAGAATCTTTTGTAATGCAAATTTGATAAAAACAAAAACAATTCGTCTGGGCGGAATCTTATATACCCAACCCTGGAACCACCTTTTTGCTCTTTCTGATTTTCAATACTAGTTTATTTATTTTTTCTAAATTATAAAATATGTTTGATTGTCAGCGAAAAAAAAATTAATTTTATTTAGTTATTTTAATGTTCCATAAAGTTCCATAAAGTTCCATAAAGTTCCATAAAATTTTCCAGCTCTGGAGCTGAATTTTTCGCTTTTCTGGTTTCTAATACCAATAAATTTCTTTCAAATTAATGAAATATGTTATTTAAAGAAAAAGAAATAGTTTCATTGATTTACTATAATGTATCGAAAAAATTTTGGACTGTCCAACCCTGGAATCGTCCTTTTGATTTTTTTTGGATTTTAATACCAATTTAATTCTTTCTGAAGTATAAGCAAAAATTAGTTTTTGTTGATTACTTTTATGTACCAAAAAATAATTAAAATTTTCCAGCCCTGGAATCGTCCTTTTGATTTTTAATACCAATTTAATTCTTTATGATGTATAAACAAAAGAGCAAAAAATAGATTTATTTGATTACTTTTGTGAACCAAGAAAAGTTAAAATTTCCCAACCCTGGAATCGTCCTTTTAATTTTATTTGAAATTTAATACAAATTTTATACTTCCTAAAATAAAATAAAAAATAGGAGGCTTAATTAACAAAAAGAAAAAAACAAATAGCTTTAGCAATTTTGTTTTATGTACGAAAAATAAGTTTACATTTTCCAGCTCTGGTATTTTATTTTGATTTTTCCAACATATTAATTCAAGGCCTAGGCCTAGATTATCTGGGGTCTTTGGAAAACGAATTTAACGTGCAGACCGATCGCCATCGAATTCCCTATTCATGAGAACTCAAAATATATATAAATATAGTATACCTTAAGGTGTCGTATATTAATATTGTGAAAATTACACATGGAATGACAAACATTTTCATAGTTTTTGGCGAAACATGATTATATGTTATAATATAGTCCACAATGGAATTTTTTTTAATATTTAATAATAAATACAAAATAAATAATAAACCTTTTCCTGGTAAAAGCTAATATGAGACTCATTACTGCCGCATATATTAGTTTTACTTGCTTTCTTTAAAATCAATTTCATTAAATTTCCTGATCAGATTTACTGCACACTTTTTACACTCATTTTTGTTTGTTTATTTTTCTATACAAAATTATTTAAATTTCTGTGTCAAATAACCATTTTTAATTGCCATAATTCCGTATTCATTATATTAGTTTTCTTTATTCATTTTACGAGTGTCTTTCATTTTGGCTCCAGCAAAGAAATGAAATTTTTGCAAAATTATATTTTGTAAACGATGTTACAGTAACAGAACTTTGCGTTGTTTTTATGCTTTTTATTTCTGAAACAAAAATTAAAATTAGCTTAAACTTTTTTTGTCGATAGCTGGGACAAAAAAAGGAACTAACGCAATTAGTTGAACATTTACAATGATTGCAGCAGAAATATCGTTTATTTGATTTGCTTCTAATATTTTCCAGTTATAAGTTCGTTAGTTTTCATGTTATTGCAAGTTCGTGATATACACAAACATACATTTCTTTTCCATAAATATTTTTCCATTAAATTTTTCTTCATCATCTAGTTTTTGTTATTTTTTTTTTTTGCCCCACGCAAAAGTATTTTCAATTTATTAGTTTGCTCTCATTTACTTACAAGGAAAAGTTTTGCATTGGTTTATTTCTTAGTCGTTTTATATTCTGTTTGGCTGCAGTTGTTACAAAGGTTATTGATTATGTTGTTGTTGTTACTGTTATTATATTGCAAATAGTTTTGTAATAACAAAAAAAAAGCTGTCTTCGAAATCTTTTTGTAAAGAACATTATAATTTCATTACTTGAACACAATAAGGGCCATGAATATTGAAAGATAAATACAATTTTATTAGTTATTTCTAGTTACTAATATTCAGGTTAAGATTTTCTTGCCATTTAAAAAAATAGACAAGATGACAAGGATTGTTGATGGAAAAAATAGCGAAAAAAAACTTTTTTTTTACTTTATATTTATGGTCCATAGGACTTTGAATGGTTTAGTTTATTCTACGATTTAGTTATTTAATATAATGAAAAAGTACTTTTTAATAAATTTTTTTACCATAAACTGCAATTGCCTAAAATTAATTAAAATAAGGCGACTTGCCTACAAGACAAGCTATCCAGGAGTTGGAAAATTTTCACCATTAAATAAAACAGTGGCTTCACTCCCTTTTAAAAAAAAAGTCCAAACAAGAGGGTCCGTATAAACTGCATGCACTAGACTAAACGATTATATCATGGGAAAGATAAAGTAGCGCCTATATTTCTTGGGAAAGACTGCACTACACCAAAAACACATACACAGGGAGAATGTTGTTTCTAGCCAAAGGCAGATCAATCACCTCGTTAGCGGGTTCAACAACCGATTAACAGAACTGAAACAAAATAACAGCGAAGAAATTGATGAGCTTACATGACGAAGACGCAAAAATAATAGCTACAAACCGTGTAATATAAAGATGTTTGTGAAGGTCGTGTGCTCCCAAGAGGTTTAATACAGAAAACGGAAGTAGCACAAATTTTTTTTTTTAAATTATATATGAATTTCTATTTTAATAGTGAACTTTTATTTATGTAAATTGTATTATAGGATGTTAATTTTCTCAACAGGCTATAAGTTCAAATCTGTGAAACTGCAAATTATTTTATTTATTTATTTTTTAATTTAAACAAATCTGTATGCATTTAAAAGCTAAATTTCAGTAACAGCATAAACAATTTGGGCTGCAGTCTTCAGTAATTAAGTCTCAAATTAAAAAAAAAATATTATTTTGTTATTTTGTTTTTTGATACAAAACTAACCTTATTCGAATGGATCGGGGTGGTAACAAATCTTCATATGAATAGTGGCTGGCAATCGTTTAAGTCTGAGTGTATTGTGGCAATAGTCAGTCAGTACTAACGTGTACGAGTATTAAGCTAAATGCAGGAATAAACATGTGCAACAACACACACGTACAAGTTTGATATTCAATACCACTGCATTAGTTAATCATGTTCAATAAAACTTTGTTGCAGTTGTATTTTAGAATTTGCTTTTTTTTTTTGCCCAACTTTTTCTGCAAACTTCGATATTAGGAATAATTATGTTAGAAATTTATTCAGGTAGAAAATTGCTTTACAAAAATCATTTAATGCATGATTTCTTATATTCCCATATACTACAAGCATGCGAGTACACACCCTGTAGGAAGTCAGACACATTTTTAAGTAACTTAAAACTGGTTTTTAAATAAGCACAACTAGTATATAAAGTGAATTTTTTCCTTGTCGTCGACTCATTATATTAACATATGCATGTCATAGGCGATAGTCAATTGGCCATCTCTGCATGACTTTTTAATTGTTTACTAATTACTTATTTTTCAACCAATTTGTAGTCAGTTTAATTTAAATTATTTAAAACACTTTTTTCTTAATTCATTTATAAATACTTAAGTTTCAATCAATTTTTTATTAAAAAATAATAAAAAAAGAGATATCTTTTTGCAACGTTGATACTGATTTTAAATAAAAATTCAAGCACATTTCATGAGTTAAAATGAAAATTAAATTCAAAATATTTAGTCTTCTTTTTGTTTGGTTGATATCTGCATTAGATTTAAACCAATTTGTAGTCAGTTGCAAAATACTTAATTTATAATTAATGTTTTTATAAACCGATTATTTTATTTCCTAAAGGGCACTTTTTATAAACATGAAAATACTTACACATGAAATTGTAGTAAAATATTTTAAAAATTTCTCCTAAAATGACATTTGATATCAAAATTTTTTTTGGAGTAACTTTTCAAAGGATTTCATACAATTCAACTACAGGTTGTATGGATTGCATGATTTCAATAAAGTTTCTGATTTTGAAAATATAATTTTAAAAAATGTAAACATTTATTAAAAAAACAGCTTTTAGATGTATGAATTCTGAAGTATCTATCACAACTAGGGCAGGTTTAATTTAAGCTTATGCATGCAATTTCTTTATAATAAATTTATTGACGAGGTCGAAATCAAAGAGTAATTGGAAAGCTGAGAAAGATCACTTGAATGGCTGAACTTTATAGAAATATCCATAATTCAGTATAAGTGTGCAGATAAGTTTAAATTTATATTAGCGAAGACGCGAACCGAAAGTAGTACCTAAAGTATGTGCAGTTAACAGAGCTCCGTTAGCCACTTAACATTTGGAGCGAAATTTGATTGAGTTCTTACTTCTTTTCTTAGTTACGGAACATAATGCTACCCATCATATACATACTACTTTATTTTTTTTAATTCGGACCAGCATTCAGAGGCTGACCCGTACATATGCAGAAAGGAGGGTATAGAAAGGAGAGAATAATATTGAGAGTACAGCTGAAGAAGATGACAAGGTAGAGAGTTATTCGTAGCTATTTTAATCGTTTACTTCGGCTAACTTTTGCTACAGCGCCGATGAAGAAGGGTGCTGTTACTCTGCTCTTTAGTAGTCAATCGCTGCCGGTTATGTCCTGTGGAATGTTCTAGGCATTCGTTACTGAAACAGGCAGAACGGAACACAAGAATTCGACATTATGTTCATGACTCTGGACTCTCCGCTTTATAATCTCTAGTTAACTACTTCAGCCAACAGCACCCTCTTTTATTTCAATATTTTTACCATGAGTGGCAGTTCAAGTAAAAAAAATTAGCTAAGAATTCAGGGCGCAGGATATGGCATTCAATATCGATAAAAATTTCCATTTAAATTGTATTCGAAATTTCGATGAATTTCGAATGCGGTAACTTGGCAGCCCCTTATTCTGTAATAACTTGTCAACGTCACGTCAAAAATTGGGCACTTACATTCTGCTTGCGGCTAATAAGTGATTACTGTCTCTCTCTGTCTCTCTGTCTTTGTAAGGACTACAAAATAATAATTGTGTGTGCTGTTGGCTGAAGTAGTAGAACACGAGACTATGAAGCGGAGGGTCGTGAGTTCGAGCCCGCACTGAGTCATGAAATATTGTGTTGAATTCTTTTTATCGGCATTAGTTTATGGTTGTGTTAGTTGTTGCCAGCCTGTTTCAATGATGAAGGCATAGTAACTGATCACTGAACATAATTGGCAGCGACTGACACTATCATGTACTAAAAGCAGAGTAACAGCACCCACCTTCGTCGGCCCTGTAGCAAACATTAGCCGGCGAAGTAAAAGGTTGAAATAGCTACAAAAACAACTGTCTATCTTCTCATCTTTCCTAATCTGTCCCCTCAATACTATCCCTTCGTTTTCAGTTCCGGCGCAATGCATTGCATTGGTCATGCCCTGAGTGCTGGTCCAAGATAAAAAAAACAAGAGGCTGTTAAAGGTAATTAAAAGCACACGGAAAAGAGTATACAAATATTTTAGTTTTGACATTGTCTTGACGTGACGTTGACAAATAGTTAGAGAATAAGGAGGAATAATTTAGGATTCGAAGAAACAGACAGTCTTTGCTGTGGAAAGAAGATGCTGGAATTCTTAATAAAATTATTTGCAAAATTTTATAATCAAAACTTATTTAAAAATTGGACGCTCTGAATTATTGTCAGAAGCCGTGGTAGTCAACTTTGGCTTGCTGTAGCTCGATATATCGATTGCAACAGAGAGAGAGATAGAGAGAGAGAGAGAGAGAGCGGTCAATTACATATTTTCTTATGTCAGCTCAGGTCACTTCTTGGTAAATTATTTTGTAACACTGTCCACTGTGTACACATAATTATTTAATCACATTAATGGTATTCGGTGGCAAATAATCTCAAGGATCTTATAGCAGACTTGTGAGGGAGTCATTGAATAAATTGTTACTTTCAAGCTATCCTGATTGTTACGAGCTGAATTTCATCTTTTATAAATTCTCATTATCACAGTTTCATAGCAAAGTAAATACATTTTCTTCTTTAAGCACGTGCAATCTACATGTATTCGATTGAATGTATTTCTATTGTCTTGCTTTGTATTGTTGTATTTTGATAAACAAAATGAATTCATTCACATGAAAGTACATGCACACCTGTATGCATGTACTTGAACAAATATAATTTTCAAGGCTGGTAATAGTGAAGAAGGGGATACCTTCTCCCAGGCCTTTTTTTTACCAACTTAAATTCATTGCTACTTTTTACAGTTTTATTCCGTCTGCGAGAGATTTGTCAGATGCAGCTACCGATCCTCCACTAAGAAGAAATCTATTGCACAGGAGTGCAGTCTATTTGAAAATGTTAAGTAAAAAAAATCATATTTATAAGAAATCATGAATTATTTTTAAAGAAAATATTTAAGACAAACTTTAAAAAGGCCCCCTTAGAAAATGTTGTTCATTTCCACCACACTCCTATAATACAGTCTGATGCTAACAGTATCATATACAAAATCCTTGGTCTCCTGCACTCATACTCTTGCAAATAGATGTTAACACGTACAGCACTATTGCTCTGCTACTCACACTTGTATGAATTGAGCATATTCTGCTCACAGCAGCTGGAGTTCATGGTGCTGCGTATTTTAATACAATTAAGGATAAACAAAAACTGGAAAAACAACAGAATAAATTTGCTTGTACGAGTAATAAGTAATATTCTCACTTCCACAGTTCTTTTAAAACAATATAATATTTTCTTTCTTCTTTATTTTCGCAATTTTTATTTAAATTAGACTGCATTCATAAATAATGTTCGCATTTATCAGTTGGTCATAGATAAAGTATAAATTAACAATAGATTTATATTTATGTTCTTGTTGTGGCAGCAAAACGGCGAATGTGCTCGTACATATGAACAAATAACGTACGTACACATGGATGGATGATGCCTTTGCCAAGGTGAAAAACATATCATAGAGACTAATAAAAACGAATTACTGCAATGCCTTTGAAATAAATTTATGTATATCGAAGGATAAGGAGAAAATACTCAAAAATACAAAAATGCAGTAATCGTGTGAAGTAAGTTGCGAAAGTAATCGAAATATATATTGGGGAAAATTTTATAATAAAAAAAAAATATATAAAGGGTGTTTTTATAAGAGCTCGCTGATTTGAAATTTAAATAAAACACATGCCAAATTATGAAATGGCCAAAAAAAATTTTTTATTTGGTAGATAATTTCTTGTCATTTAACATTTAAATATAATTTCGGGCATATGGCTACCACGACTATTTTGCACAAAGGTCATTCTGGAGGTCCAATTTTCGACCACCTTTTCAAGCATTTGAGGGCGTATTTCAGCAATGACACGTTGAATACTGGTTTCCAAAGCGTCAATCGTTGCTGGTTTATCCACTTAAACTAATGATTTCAGGTATACCCACAAAAAATAATCGAGTGGCGTCAAATCACACAAGTCCATTGTTTCGCCCGCAGTATGACAAGTGGCACCATCCTGTTGAAACCACATTTCGTTTACATCCAAATCTTGAAGTTTTGGCACCAAAAATTCATTGACCATGATTCTGTATCGATTTCCATTCACGGTAATGCGTCGTCCTTCCTCATTTTTAAAGAAATAAGGACCGATGATTCCACCAGCCCATAGACCGCACCCAACAGTACATTTATCGCGATGCATTGGTAATTCTTGAACGGCGTGTGGATTATCTTTGCTCCAAATACGGCAATTTTGCTTGTTGACATATCCATTCAACCAAAAATGCGCCTCATCACTGAAGAGAATTTTGCGGTAAAAAAGCGCATAAACATTTTTAATTGAACACAGTTTTTGAAAATAAATTTCCACGATTTGGAAGAGTTGTTCTGGGGTTAACCTGTTAATGATGATTTGCCAACTGAGTAGAGACGTCACTGTCAAAACAGCTGTCAGACAACAGAGTGATTCGTATAAAAAAAACTTCATGAAAAAACACCCTTTATAATAAATTATGGTGATTTAAAAATTTCCAATAAAAATTAAATTCAAATCATGAAAATATTTGATAGTCGGCTGGCAGATAGATACTCAGTAAAATACTTTTGAAAGTGAATTTTATTAAATGATTATACACGGTGGGCCAAAAGAAATCACCTTATTGGAAGGTGCTCTTTTTTGTAAATGGCGGCCAATGTCAAATCTGTTTTGACATTTGTGAACTAGACAGATGTAGAATACAAGTGAACAAGCCATGGAGCGATACACTCCCCAACAACGCAGAATAATCGTGTCTATTTTTTTGCGTAACAATTCGTCTGTGGATATGGTCTTTTAGATCGGATGACTTCTTTTGGCCCACCTTGTAGTTTCAGAAGAATAGTGCGCATCCGTGTTTTGAAATTTTGGCTCAATTTTCCTGAGGCAAGTTACCGAAGCTTATAGTAATCAGGTATCGTATCTTATGAATAACTAGAGACTAATCCCTAAGGCTTTTCAGATTATTTCTGAATAAATACTTGGCTCTGAGGCAAACGTACATTTATAGCATAGAATGCAATATTGTTAGCCTTAATAATTAATATTAAGCAGGGACCGTAACTGTTATGACTTTTATAAAAAAAAAATCAAGAAATAAAAGTTATTTTTGATTTTTATATTTTTAAATGAAAAATAAAAGTTATTTTTGATTTTTATATTTTTAAATGAAAAATGAAATTTATTTTCGATTTTTATATCAATAATAAAAGTTATTTTTGATTTTTATATTATATCAATAATAAAAATCAATTCAAAATTCGTGACATAGGTAATATGTTTGTGTTTCCATGGCTTCGAAAATTGGCTTTAAATGTTCATTCTGTACCTGCCACGTAAGTCAGTGTAGAATGGTCATTTTCAGCACTCAGATTAATATTGGGAGATTTGAGATATAATTTTCTGAGGAACATTCAAAATCAATTACGATGGTAAAATTGAACACCTGAAAATGACCTCTTAACACTGGCTTGAATGGCAGCAAAAACTTATAAGCTATTTCTATGCATTCATGTTTTTATAGCTGATAATGGATAAGTCACATAATATATTATATTCATATAGAAATTTGAATGAAGCAGCATATTATAATACATACGGCATCAACAAATAAATAAGAGTTTTGAATTGATTTTTATTATTGATATAAAAATATAAAAATCAAAAATAACTTTTATTTTTCATTTAAAAATATAAAAATCAAAAATAACTTTTATTTTGCATTTAAAAAAATAAAAATCAAAAATAACTTTTATTTTGCATTTAGAAAAATTAAAATCAAAAATAACTCTTATTTTTCATTTAAAAAAATAAATATCAAAAATAACTCTTACTTTTGATTGTTAAAATAAAAACCAAAAATTTAAAAATCATGCAATATGTTGGATGCATTTCGCCTAAAAATCATGATGGTGTAATTAAAAGTTTTCTACGATGTTCATTTATGTATGATTTATTTCTTCAGAAATTGAAAAATAACTCTTATTTCCGGTCCCTGATATTAAGACATTAATATGAATAAAAAAGAATTATATTTTCCTTTGTGATGCTCAGCAGACGCCACATTGTAACAGAAGTAAAGGCTGGCTAATTTTGAGGTTAGGAAGTAAATTAGCTTAAAAACGCACCTCTTTTTGACAAATCCAATCTTACTGATACCGATGTAAAGCAGAAGTATAGGAATTAATAATGGAATATGATGTCGGGCAAATGTTCACTTCTGGCATGACGTCCACTCTTTTCACAACATTTTTTAAAAAATTTTTCAAATATGCTTCGCTTATCTCGTCAATGCAGCCCCAAATTTCATTTTTCAGAGCGCCAGTAGTTTGTTGTTTGTTCACATAAACCCGGTCTTTAAAATGGCTTCAGAGTAAATAATACAGCAGGCATCAAATCGCAAGAACGAGGGGACAATTGACAACGCCAAATCGATAAATTACGGGACTGGGAAATTTTTCAAGCAATAACTGAGTTGTTTGGCCGGCTGTGTGGCCTGTGGCACCAACTTGCTGAAACTAAATGTCAGTGATGTCAACATTAGCCAATTGTGGGTGCTGTTGGCTGAAGTAGTAGAACACGAGACTATGAAACGGAGGGTCCTAAGTTCAACCCCGCGATGAGTCATGAAATATTGTGTTGAATTCTTCTGACCAGCATTAGTGCCATGGTTGTGCTAGTTGTTGCCAGCATGTTTTCAATAATGAAGGCATAGCACTGGTCACTGAACATAATTGGCAGCGGCTGACACTATCATAAAATTAGCAAAAAATTAGCCGCCGAAGTAAAAAGGTTGGTTGAAACACCTACAAAAAATTCTTCTCACCTTTCATCTGTCCCCTCAATACTATCCCTCGTTTCTAGTTCCGGCGCAATGCACTGCATATGTAGGGGTCATCCCCTGAGTGCTAGTCCAAGATAAATAAAAGAAAAAATTGTAACCACAAAAAAAAATCATGGTGCGGTAGAGCAAAGAATTCACTATGTCAGCGTTTCCTTGCTCATTTTCGAAAAAATATGAGCCGGTGATGCCACCTAATCACAAAACGCGCCGTACGGTAATTTTCTTTGGATGTAATAATTTTTCGAGGACTGTTTGTGGATCTTGTGAGCCCCATATGCGACAGTTTTTTTTGTTTTGATAAACGCCTAATTGAAAGTGGGCCTAATCACTTAAGATGATTTTTGTTGAAAAAGGCGTATTTTCGTACAATTTTTCAAACAGTCGGCCACCTTTAATTTTATGAAAATTTCCCACCTTTTTACTAAATAAATGCCCAAGGATGACAGCTTAATGTTTGAAATTTCATCATTTGGCATCCAATTTACTTCTTAACCTCAAATTTGGCCGCCTGGTATATAATTTTTTTTCTTAATTGAAATAACTATCATTTTGTAAATGAGAATGATGGTCCTTGAGTCTAGGTTGAAGTTTGTCGAAAAATAGTTTAAACTAATAGTAAAATAAATAAAATGAGATGCAAACACGCCTGCTTTGTCCTGTAGGCAAGCACTGTAGCCACAACAACACGCCTTTGTTTTGTTGTATGTAGCATCTTATGCAGCGATCCAATTAGCTGCAATTAACATTGATTAGCTAATTGTTCGAAAATTTATTTGTTTCTTTTAGTATCTTAATAGAATGAGCTTTTCTATCATTCATACTCTGTAGGTTTTAGTACTACCCAAATAACTAAAAAAAACTTTAAATATTCTTGAAGTATTATTTTCCAAGTATATCTAATACATGTTTAATATAATTTATAAATTATTTTTTATTAAAATCAATTCCTATTTCTTGGGTACAAACTGTTTATATTTTCTTTAAAAAAAAATAATTTTCTGCATAATAAATAAATAACTGATATTTTGTGAAATAAGTACAATTTGTATTTTTCTGCTAAAATAAATTTATATATATTTTTTAATATTTTCCAAAGTGTAAGCAGAATGTCGTTAAGCATTGACCCACAACGAATTGTAGTTGGTCTTAGCAAGAGAGCAAATTGTAGAAGAGAATGTTTTGGTGTGCACTTGTGTCAAGTGAGTGTGTGTTGGTTATCATTTTTAGGCACCAGGAGTTCATTTGATTGTTATTATTTTTCTTTGTTTAATGTAAATATTGACTAAATTAACTCTGCCACTTAACTCTAAATCAATTTTCTTAAAAATATACACAGACAATCATACGCATCCACTCAAACATGTCTTAAATCAAATATAATCGAGTTCAATAGAATTGAAACGGAGGAAACGAAAACAAAAAAAACGAATTGCAAAAGGAATGACAACAAGAATAACACACAATTGAATTTAAGTTTATTGTTTCGCATTGTATATTTCGAAGGACAAATTCGTGTTTATCTTTACACACCGAGAGAAAATGTTGTATATTAAAAATTATTGTTGTTTTTATACTATGCAAATAGTTGAGATATTCCAACGGTGATCTGTAAAGCCATATTGCCGTAATGCCTTAATATTTATAAACTTAAACTGCTTATGTAGCAAATTGTTTTTGTAGAAATTTATAAAATAAGCAGATTTTAATCATAAATTATATATTATAAATTAGGCATTAAATTTATCAGCCATGTTACAGAGTTTAATAAAAATAAATTTTGTTCAGGTAACGTTTATTTTAGCACTTAACATAAAATGTATCATTAGCCTAGACCTAAAACGAATTTCCTAAGTGTACAAGTTGATCTCCTTCTTATCTTTAATTTTATTATTGTATATTGAATGGACCTTTGTTTTGATTTAATTTTTTTTCAGTTATTTTTACTATTATTGCTGTATTTTTCTCTTATTTTATTTTATATTTGTTTGTTATTTACTTTTATTTGCTCGTGTTGTTTTTTGTTTTGCTCAAAAAACAATATGGAATGGTTTGAATATAACCGGCCATACAGTACCTTAGAAAGTTAGTATTCCTAACAGAGTTTACCCTTCGCGTCTAGAGGAGAAAAACTAATTTAATGGTTCATATTAAGAAGGTTAAAAAGGAAGTAAGCTTCATGTTCTTACATCTGCTTATGGTGTATTCAATGAGCGGTAATAAAGGAAGTTTAGAAAACTTATTTAATAAAGTTTTTAAATTTTGTAGATTGCAAAATATTCAAGTTTTACCGAAAGCGGTGAAAGTAAATAGTGTATTGCAATAAAGAATAGTAGAACTTTGTCGGCAGATTTTATATTGAATAATGAACTTTAAATTAAATCATGTAGTTAAGGTTATAATAGAGTGTATACACTGCGACGTTGCAAAAACCCTCAATTAACAAACACTTGAATTTGTTTAATAGCGAAATAACTAATATTATTTAACTAAATGAGGTTTTTTCTTTGGTAATTCTCAAATGATAGTTGAAAGTTTGTGAAAAAGTTTTTGTTATTTTCTAATGTATATAGACTTACGCAGTCCGCAACAATCAAATAATATGTTTCAAAATAAAAATTAATTTCTCTTGGAATACATTGTTCTAGCTCAACATATCTGTTAAATTCCTGAATATATTATTTCTCTAACATCATCCAACACAGTTATTTTACAACAAATTTATTTTATATATATCCTGTAATGAATTATTCATTCAAAAGTATGTTCAACGAAGTCTGCTGTGCAATTTGACGAAATAACTGCCCGCGTATGATAATTGCATGTATTAACATACCTGAATATTACTCATTCGCACCCATCTGCAATAGTCTAATTAAATATCCTCAGCGTATGCAATGCATATTGGCAATATGATGTTTTTAGCACAGTCACATATAATGGCATTGCCAGCTTAGTATATTTGCCTCTATTTGAAGAGACATTTCACATGTACAATTTTTGTTTATACGGTGTTCAGACGAGCATTTTTAATTGAGTCAATATTCCCTTTATTGCCATAATTGTCTTCCTGCTCACATCACCGTTCTCAGTTTTGGGGATTTGTGCCCCAATTAGGGGATTTTTTTTTGATTGGGGATAAAAATTGGGGAAAAATCAATTTTTTCGCTTGGGATTTTTGGGGATAATATTTATTATAAATCTTGTTATTTAGTTTTTCTTTTTTCATATAATTTGTCAATTCATGTATTGACTAATTATATTTTTCTCTTTGGTGGTAACATTGAAAAAATCTTAATACATAAAAAGTTTTGTGTGGCAAGTCTAAAACTTTGTGTTATTAATTATTGTGAATGTCAACTCATAAGAAGAACAATTTAATTCGATTGTGGTACAAGTGTAGAAGAAAATATTTCAAAAATGTTTAACGTTTTTAACAATGGCTGCAAATACTTATTCGGACACAACAAAATTGCGTTGGCAGAAGAATCAGAAGATTTTGATTCTGAAGTGTTTGAAATGATAAATATTGATATATAGTGGTTTTTTTGAGTTTTAAAACTCAAAGTATAAACTAATTTTAATAATATTACACAAATGGATTAATTAAAGAAATAAGTGTATGCATATTTTCCCTCTGGCATAATATTAGCCCCTATTATGAATGACGACATCGACGCCGTATCAAGACGACAGTAAAAAATTGTCGCTTGTCCACTCTTTGTCGACAGCAAGTGACTACTATTGACATGTTCTATCGATATTATATGCCCTAGAGAATGCTAAGAAATTTGTCAAAGGTAATTAACTGTTATCGACAACTTGTAGACAAGGATAAATTTTTACTGTCGTGTTGATGTGACGTCGGCGTTGCCATTCATAATAGGGCCGATTATTTAATTTTTAATGATATGTGGCATGAGATTATTATAATTATTTCGATCATTTTGTAACTTGTAATAATAATTTAAAAGATTAAGTTCCAATTTATAAATTAACAAAAAGCTTGACTGTATTCAAAATTTGCAAATTTTGTTAAGAAAAAGTTTTATATTATTAACAATTTGTTTATAAATAAGTGTAAAATATTGCAAAAGAATCTATCCATTGTGACTGCGAAATATTGAATTTGATAAAGGTTTCTTTTATTTGTTTATATATAAATTGGACCTTAAGCTTTCAAATTCTTACTATAGATCTGTGTGGATTTTTGGAGATAAGAAATTAGCTATTTTGGGAAATTTGGGGAACGCAAAATCGCAAATCAGGGATAAGGTATAAAATAAAACTGGGAACCCTGGTTCACATATACAAATTTTACGCAATTCAATTAATGTGTAATTAACTTAAGCTCAAATCTGGGATTTTTTTTTTTGATTTTCTAATTAATAATAAATTTAATGTCCATAATTTAAGTTTAACATGGCTGGACATATTTTGTTTATGGTGTTTTTTTAATTTTGTCCACAATTTAGGTGCTAAGTCTCTACTAACTTTGTTCGGTGAGTTGCGTTTTGCTCACTAAACACACTTTTTAGCAGTGCTGCATTTGTAATTTTACTCAATATTATAACAATTTGATATATATTGAATAATAATTAATTGAAATTTTGAAGGGATAATTGAGCTCAATTAAGCTATTTATTGCAATAAACTCAATTAAGTTGTATTGCATTTAAAATATTTCATTCAAGTATATTTTGCAATACAGTTTAGACACCGAAATTATAGAATATGTGAAGTGTTTGCTATAGTCGTTTTGTGGAACATTTCAAAAATTTTTTTGTAATACATTTCTTTTCATAGTTCTATTTATTAAATTGTTTACATATTATCTTCTAATATGGTTTTTAAAAGTCAGTAATTTAAGACTGGCCTAAAATTAGCAATTACTTTGAAATCGTTTTCAAGACGCTCGTAATAGAGCAGCTTGTTGCTTTAGCATAAATATGATTTCATTGCCAAATATTATAATTAAGAGATAATATTTATATATTTTTAATTATAACAAATATATATTGCAAGTATTAAATTTACAATTCTGAATTTCCCACTGATTGTACGTGAAGTAAAGCTATAGCATTGCACATCTTTATTTATTAAATCTTCTTGCGTATTGAACCTTCATTACCGCAACAGATGAATATTTCTATTACTGATGTATTATGAAAGAGACATCTTTTATTTTATTCCTTCAAACCAAATGAATTCAAAATAAGTTTTAAAGTTGAGTTAATTCTCCGAAATTTTCCTTATTTTATATGTATATGATAAACATCTCTAGATACTGTCTCTTTGTAAGATTTTTGTTTAAAAATTTAATTAATTCTATAGCATGGTTAGTTTATTAAGGGTAAATTATGCAGTACAAATGATAAAAAAATAAAACAAACGAAATACATACAGATATTTTTGAAGATGCAGGAAGGAGTAAGAAGAAGTGTCAGTAGCTAAAACTAAGTAACACGAAAATGTATTGTATACGTGTATAGAAAACAGTGGTGTAGATTAATGTAAAATAAAGGGTGTTTTTTATGAAGTTTTTTTTTTATACGAATCACTCTGTTGTCTGACAGCTGTTTTGACAGTTTAAAGTGACGCCTCTACTCAGTGTTGTTTGGCAAATCATCATGAACAGGTTAATTCCAGAACAACGCTTCCAAATCGTGGAAATTTATTTTCAAAAACAGTGTTCAATTAAAAATTTTTATACGCTTTTTTACCCGCAAAATTCTCTTCAGTGATGAAGTGCATTTTTGGTTGAATGGATATGTCAACAAGCAAAATTGCCGTATTTGGAGCAAAGATAATCCACACGCCGTTCAAGAATTACCAATGCATCCCGAAAAATGTACTGTTTGGTGCGGTCTATGGACTGGTGGAATCATCGGTCCTTATTTCTTTAAAAATGAGGAAGGACGACGCGTTACCGTGAATGGAAATCGATACAGAATCATGATCAATGAACTTTTGGTGCCAAAACTTCAAGATATGGATGTAAACGAAATGTGGTTTCAACAGGACGGTGCCACTTGTCATACTGCGGGCGAAACAATGGACTTATCGAAAGAACATTTCAACGACAACATTATTTCGAGAAATGGACCGGTGAATTGGCCTCCGCTTCGTGTGATTTGACGACACTCGATTATTTTTTGTGGGGATACCTGAAATAATTGGTTTACGTGGATAAACCAGCAACGATTGACGCTTTGGAAACCAGTATTCAACGTGTCATTGCTGAAATACGCCCTCAAATGCTTGAAAAGGTGGTCGAAAATTGGACCTCCAGAATGACCTTTGTGCAAAATAGTCGTGGTGGCCATATGCCCCAAATTATATTTAAATGTTATATGACAAGAAATTATCTACCAAATAAAAAATTTTTTTTGGCCATTTCATAATTTGGCATGTGTTTTATTTAAATTTCGAATCAGCAAGCTCTTATAAAAACACCCTTTATTTTTCGATTAATAATTTTCTCTAAAGTTTTATATAATCTACTAGATTTGGAACGAACTCGACAAGAATCAATATAATTTAAATGGGTTTGATTATAGGTTGTTGTCAAAAAACGAGAGGTTGAAAGAGTTTTACCACAATAACGGGGCTTATAAGCGATTTCCTAATAAAATTTGTATATATAACAGTTGATATCATACTCAATTAAGCCACTTAATGAGTGGCTTTCGAAAACAGCTGTTCTGCTCTGTTGTGTAAGTTGAATAACTGAAAACTGATGTTGACTTTCCTTTGTGCCTTGGAATATTTATCATGTGTTTCTGGATTTAAAACAAACATTTCGAACAATTAGCTTATAAATCTTAATTAAATTTAATACAGCAATATGAAGGTTCATTAAAAAACAAAAACAAAAAATACTTATATGGGGCTGCACCATTTTTGTCTTATGGCGATTTCTTTTCTGGAAAATATGCAACATTTTGTAACTTTTTATTCTAAAAATACACAATTGGGCACAATTTTAAAGCAAAGCATATTTTCATAAGAGATCAATTTCCAATAAATTCACTACTTGCAAATGCCATAATGTCACCATTTTCCTTTGAAAAGTGCAAAAGATGTAGCATTATTTTTTAGAAAAGAAAACAACATTAGAAATTTTTATCTATTGGAAAGAAAATAATATTGTTAATATGGTCAGAACCTTCCCAGAGAAATTCAAATTAAACTCATATTTTGATCTATTATTTCCCTAATATTTTATATCGATTTAGGACTTTGTATCAATATGATATTAAAATTTTATATTGTACATATAAGGCCCTATAGCAAACATTTTATATTTATAAACTACTTTTTTAATAAATTTTGTTTTTATTTTTATCAAATAAGAAAGTTATAATATAGCATTAAATATTTTTTAGGAGTTAGGCCTACATTATTTTCAGTTTAGGAATAAATATAATATCATATTTTATCCAGGGAGAATTTTAATATAATTATTCACTTATGAAATAAAGCAATAACGCATGCTGTACCTTCTCTATCATATAATTTAGGCACATAAATTAATCTTAACTAAGGAATACTAAAAACAAATAAGAAAAATATAAGAGAAACCAAATCAAATATAATGATACTGGGAATTCATGATTTATTCGTTACCTTAGTTAAGGCTAAATTTGTGCCTAACGGAATGTCTGTAGGGGATTCATTATGTATACATGTGTAGCTGTATAAGCACGTAGAAAGCCACAAGTTTGCCAAACCAAGATCATACATGCCCAATCATATCGATTGTAGTGTTATAACATTCACTCTTTTCATACAATGCAATGCGATTGGTTTTTGCAATACATTCTTGTTAAAACATGCCCATTGCATTCATAAAATTTATGTTTTTGTTAAATAAAATGAATTCCAATAAATGATTTTAACGGCTGAAATATTTTCGTGCCAATTTCATAGCGAAAAAGAAATTCAAAGTGAAAGTGCATTAAGAAATATTTTTTTAAATCAATGAAAATCTGTCTCGGGAGATTGGAAAAACAAATAACAAATCTGATTTTAGTATTATTTACATACATATATAAATTATTATTTTGCAAATACTATTAGCAGCATGACCCAAAAGATCTCTGGTGAAGATAGCCTATAGCATACAGCATCGTATTTTAAATTAAAGTCTTAGGTAAAAATATAAAAACAACTTTAGATAATAAGTGATGACAAACACAATACACATGAGCACTGGTGATGAAAACGTTGTGGCTTTCGAAAACAGCTGTTCTGTTCTGCTGTGTAAGTTGAATAACTAAAAGCTGATGTTGACTTTCCTTTGAGCCTTGGAATATTTATCATGTCTTTCGGAATTTAAAACAAAAAATTTCCAACAATTAGCCTATAGATCTTAAATCAAAATTAGATTAGTATTTATGACACAACGTCTAAATGCAGCGAGAGCATTGCATACCTGCAGTTTTGGCATCTAAGAGTAGGTACCCACTGCAATGCAGGTTACATTTAATAAACATCAATTATATTTCTGATATTTAATCAAGAATGGGCAATACTTTTGCTCAAAATTTTTAGGGACTATTCACTGTAAGTTACAACTCTGATGACTAAATCAAATATTTGAAATATTAGCTTTCAGATTAGGTGAATTTCGTACTAAGCAAAAGTAAGTTAACTTGCAAAACGAATATAAGAAGAGATCCTATTATATTTAGTTTAAAACACTTATAACATATTTATAATAATTTGTTTCTTCTCATATATAAAAAAATGTGTGTTGTGAAAGCTATAAAAGCACTTAGAAAAAATTCTATTATTTTAATTAAGTTTTGAAAATTTTTTTTACATTTCTTAAATAATAAACTTTGTTTATTTCAAATTTACATCTTTCTAAAAATTCTAAAATTTAATCAATTATCTACTCGTATAAATGAGTACCATTTATATATAAAACCATCACATCACTGTCAATAAATTTGGTTAAGAGTCTAGATTATTTTCGACACTCTCTTCTAGTTTGATTTTAATTTCCAAGTAAAGAATTGAATAGTAAAAATATTGAAAGCTGACTATTTGTGAATTTACCTAAGCCATTGTTGGGTATTAAAGTCTTTTAACCAGAAAACGCCACTGTCACATTAATTTCGTAGACAACTTACAGCAACAGCTATTAAAATATGTATGGACTTTACCATGGATTTATGAAAAAAAAAAACAAAAAAAGAAATCTGTACATACGTACACAGCAGTACATACACTCATACACATACAAAATGAAAAATGCTGTTAGCTACAGCTGAATTTCGTACAACTATTCAACCGCCGAAATGCATTAAAACTTTGCATTCGAATCCACAATACAATTGCATAAAATCATTTATATATCGTTACATGAAATGAAAAAAACTGCTACTGGCAATTAATGAGAAATTATTTTTGAAATTGATTTCTATTCTTTTTTTTGACTTTTCAATATTATTTTAGTATAAATTCTTTATATAAAAATTAAAAAATAATTTTTATATAAAAATTTAAAAATTTTTTTATATAAAAATTTAAAAATTTTTTTATATAAAAATTTAAAATTTTTTTTTATATAAAAATTTCAAAAATTTTAAGATATTTAAATATTTTTGCAAAATAAAAATATTTTAAAATTTTTATATAAAAATTTTAATGTATAAAAATTTTAAAATATTTATTTGTTATGTTCTGAAAAAATATAAATATTTCAAAATTTTATATTTTTATATAAAACAATACATTGACTAAAAAAAAATATTTAAATATTTTTATATAAAAAAATTACATACATATATACATACTTTCCTGAAGCCCTTAAGCATAAAAGAAGTCAAACCAAAGAAGTTTGGCTTAGGTATAATGGAACAAAAAATTCAGAAAATAATCAAACGGCAACGGTAGTATTAAATAAAAGTGTGTTACACTTCTCGTATGCAATTTCATAATAAAGTTTGTAGAAATAAAAAGTGCCACCTAATAAATGGTGACAATAAAAAATACCCACGAGTATTGATGATGAAAGTGTAGCGACTTTCGAAAACAGGTGTTCTGCTCTGCTTACACAAATAACTAAAATCAATACTTAAAAAACTTGATGTTTTTTTTTTTTTTTTTTTAGGAGTAGGACCAGCACTCAGGGGATGACCCCTATATATGCAATGCATTGCGGCGGAACTGAAAACGAGGGGATAGTATTGAGGGGACAGATTAGGAAAGATGAGAAGATAGACTCTGCTGATGTTACTCTGCTTTTAGTACATGATAGTGCCAGTCGCTGCCAATTATGTTCGAACAACGATTTTCGAATTTAAACAAATTTTCGAACAATAATATCAATCTTAATAGAATTTAATATCAAATAACAAATAATAATAAGTTGAATATCAATAGATATGCCGGGCCATATAAGTTGTATTTAAATTAAGGATGTAACGATACGCCGTTTTGCCGATCCGATATCGGTACTCAAAATGAAATATCGCCGATACTGATTTCAATGTATTGAAATTGAACTCAAGTTAAAATTAACAAAACTCAAGTAGAGTAATTCTTTTATTATACAAAATTACAGTGTAACAGACTATTACTATTTAAAATTTATATTTGAATTCATTCTGAAATTAACAAAAAACTAATTATTTTTTTTAACAAAATAACAGTGTAAGCGATCATTAATGAGCCCATTCAAACTGAGTGTCGTACTGTTTATTTTCTAAAATTATCCAAATTTTCCATATAACGGTTAGTAAAAAGCGTTTGAAATATGAATTGTTTGTTCAAAACAGCTCTAAAAAAATGTAAGAAGTATCGTCGTATCGACAGTAAAATATCGCCGATATCTATATATCGGCAAATCACAAGTATCGCCGATATATAGGAATCGGTATCGGTTACATCCCTAATTTAAATGTGATGTGTAGACACGCTTTTTATATTTAAATAGAACTCAAGTTTTCAAATTTAAAACTGGAGTTTAGCATTTAATCTAACGATACTTTCTAATGTTTGTGTGTTTGGGTGCATTGTAGTAAAGTAACTGTAGTTGTTGTAGCAGTCGTAGAACTAGTGAGTAGTCGGTAGTAGAGAGTGTGAAAATGTATAAAACTGCTGTGCACTTTAATACTCTTGTATACGACATTGAAGGTAGACGACTACTGCTCGTGTATGTGTGTGTGTGTGCGTTACCAAGAATATGTATTATTGTATAGTTTGTAGCATTTATTTCTGCTAGAACAATTCTCCGTTATATTATTTATATATCTTGTATATATACATATTATCGCTTTTCTATGTATATGTGCTAGTATTTGAGTTTGTATGTACATGTGTGTGTGTGTGTGTGCTGGGTGTAAATCTAACTAACAAAACCAAGGAAACACATTACTCTTACGTAAATGTCGAAAAATGTAATTAAGTTTTCAACCAATACCATTACATGCTCCAATGCCAGTAAAAATGCATATTTTCTCTCGACTGTTTTTTTTTTGTTGCTTTTTTCTTTTTGCCCATGTTTGCAGCCACTCGTGTTTATTGAAAGAGTAACCCAAAAAACACGTTAACTGCATTTATTCCATGGCGAAAGCTGGGTTAAAGCAAAACAATTTGACTCTGCCTGCAAGTTAGTGTTAACTTAAGTTTAAATATATTTTATTTGAAAATACAAAAATAAGTTAGGAAATAAGTTAACCAACTGGCTTGTTTATAAAAAATATATTTTGTGTTTATTTAAGGCTTATTTGACAAATTGTAAAGAAAATTATTAATTCTATAACTATTTATATTTTATTATAATTGTAACTATTGAGAAAGTTAAAAAAATAGGACATTTAACTACTCCTTGTCAACGTCTGAGAGCCTAGGACTACTCTCCAAGACCCTGAATACAGCAAGAGGCTGTTCGAAATAGCCACTTGTGGAAGAAAAGTATTTTTCATAGGATTCCCTTACAGCCTATAAATCTTTCGGCCATATATCACAATATTTCCATATTAATTTTTGGCTTTTATGCTAACGTTATTTATATCAAATGTGAAAAGTCTCAGCAAGGCCAACGTCCAAAGTAAATTAATTCTGACTTATTGCCATTTAACTAACTTCCAATTTGTATGTGGCTGGGGAAAAAAAATCGGATTTTATTTCCTTAATTGGTATCTTTCTTTTCTGTTCATTGACACCAGGTTGCAGTTTTTAAATGTGTTTAACAGCTTTTGGTAAATGATAGATACTGTACACACACACGCACACACAAACCTTCAGGCTGAATAAAAATTAAAGCTGATTCTTTTTAACAGAAAAGTGTATTGTGTCTTTTTCATTGTGGCAGTCTGAATTAAAATATATTCTCAATGAAATGTATTTTAAGAACTTTTTGATTTAATTATATAAAAAAAAAAGAATTTGAAGATAAAAAACCAACTAATTGCCAAAGTTTTTAATGGAGGTTTGTTAAAGGCAAAAAATAACTCTATTTCAGCCACTAATGAATTTAGCATTAAAGTGTAGAAAACTTTGATGCCACAAAAAGCGACAACTTACACTGCTCAGCAGCAAAATCCTCCTTTAAATAAAACTATGTGGACTATATGGATTTTGATGCGCTGCGTTCAAATCCGTTTTCGGTTTTTTTCCATCAGGTCGGGATTTTTTTTTACAGGCGTGGCAAATTTTTCCCCCAAAATTAGTCAACTACAGGGACATATTTCACCCCAACTCGAGAACGAGTCATCCGATTTTCGAAAGTAAGACACCCAAAGATGTGTAACAAAATTGTATTTATTTTAGTCGAATATAATTTTTCTCTATCTCTTATCGTTTTGAAATCATTCAGAAATTAATGGAGAAAAAAATTTTTATTTGTGCAAAATTCGTAATTTCTTTCAGTTTAAAAATTTAATTAAAGAAGAGATAAAGCAAATATTCAACATTTTGCATATTTCTCTGAGAGCTACATATCTTAAAAATAAAATAAGCTATTTTATTTTTATTTTATTGTCAATTTAAAGCAGGTAACCAATATTGTAATGCGACCAACCTTACAAATGACGCTAGCATTTCACTTTAGTGCTTGTAGCGCCCACTCCGACGGCAGCCTTATTGACCTTTTGTTTGCTGCATTACACACATATTATCATTATTATTATTTAAGGTATTAAACTTTACTCAAACCTGAATTGGGCCTTCCATTGTGTCCTTCCACTTTATGGAAGATTTTTTTGTATGGTGTTCCAGATTGCGCCTTCTGCGCGCCACCCTTGGCGCGCACATAACAGAAATCGTATTTAAACATTAATTTCTTAAAATTTTCTTTCCAATTAAACCCGTTTCATTGATAATAAAAATATATTTCCTTGTTTTATTATGATTTAAACTTGTGTCACTCTATAAAAAGCACCCTTTACAAGAGCACTGAAATGCAAGCATATAGACACACTTAGCCCATAACTAATAAAGCAAATGTTTAATAAATTACCTGAGAGAATATCTCAAATATATTACATTGCATATCGTACATATATAATAGCTGCAAGCCAAGCAATTATATAATTTCTCTATAAAATCATTTCCATTGTTTAATGGTAGGCTTTATGTTGCTTTCTTGAAAAATCACTAAACATTTATTTGCTAATTTGATTAAACACATAATTGGCTACAAGTGTGAGCCAAAATTAAAACTTCCTAATGAGCCATAACAAATGTAAATATTTTCCGAAAATAAAATAAACATTTAAGATAATTCCGTCTTCAAACTAAAGCCATTTTTCTTCTTTACTTAAGAAAAAAATAAAAAAAAAAAAACAAGAAAAAAATGTTTCCATGTTTTGACATCTACAAATCTTAGGGTTCGTTTCTTTGACACATTTATAAAACTTATGCTAACAAATACATAAAACAACAGCAGCAACGGCAGCGGCAGCAGCAGCTTTAGGGGACAAACAACATTTTGAAACAACATTTGCGATAAGACCAGATTTACCAAGACTGATAACAAAAGGATAAGCATTTTAAGTTAATATTTGTAACTTTTATATCTAAAAGTAGGAATGTATTTAGAATAAGTGTATCAAATAAAGAATGTAATAACAAATGCAAAAACTAAATTGGCTTAAAACAGGACCAGTCAAAAATAACCCCAAAAAAAAAAAATAAATAAATAAAAAGAAAAATCCAAAGAAAAGTTAGATCTGATGCAAAGATTTTTAATACTTTTTAAAACTTGATGGCAAATTAATATATTGACTGTCAAAAGATAAGCAAGAAATGAACACAAACTTTAGAGTATAGCAAAACAGATTAAGTGACAAATATTTAACTTCGGTCAAACAGACAGAATATGAACGGAGTAGGACCAACGCTCAGGAAATGACCCCTGCATATGCAATGCATTGCGCCGGAACTGGAAAGAAAGATAGAGAATTTTTTGTGTCAATTTGTACCTTTTTACTTCGCCGGCTAATTTTTTTGCTACAATGCCGACGAAGGTGGGCACTGTTTTTCTGCTCTTTAGCACATAATGTGTCAGTCGCTGAAAGTTATGTTCAATGATCAGTGCTCTGCCTTCATCACTGAAACAGGCTGACAACAACTAACACAATCATGCACTAATGCTGATCAGAAGAATTCAACACAATATTCATTATTGAGCGCGGGTTTGAGCTCAGGACCCTCCGCTTCATAATCTCGTGTTAACTACTTCAGCCAATAGCACCCTCATTTCAGCGATGACGCCCATTTCTGGATGAATCACCAAAACAAATTATTGAATTTGGAATGGTAACAATAAAAGACTGTTTTTTTATGAATTTTAGGTTGATGACGCCATCGGTCCATATTTCTTTGAGAAAGACTTTGGTCAGACCATCACTGTTAATGGCTAACGCTATAGGGCGATCATTACCAACTTCTTTCGCACTGAATTGTATGACTTGGACACCAACAATATGTGATTTTAACAGGAAGATGCTACGTGCCATAGACCTCCTGCCACATTGGATTATACAGGAGCAACTTAAGGACATGGTCAGCCCACTTGGGGGTTATGCCAACTAGCCACCGAGATCTGCGGTCCTTAAGACAGATATCAATCATACCACCGGTCGAATTCAGACTGATTATGCTGATTTCGGATGTGCTCACCCAGAGAAGACGTGGCGGGGACTTGAATGATCTTTCAAACGAATAAAAAATGTCCATGATATTTCTTACAGGCTTTATTTTATTTAAATTTAAAGATAGCAAGTCCTTAATGAAAGATCCAGGGCACACTGATACAGGTAGGAGCGGTTCTACAAAAATAAAAACCTACATGTATTTTGTTTTTGTGAATTCTAATTCAAACGTCACAATTAATTGTGTAGAACAAAGCAAAACGAAAAAGTACAAAAACAAAATATACATGTTTGTTTTTACATTTGCTCTTAAGTTTTGTATGTATGTAAAAAAATGTTGACGTTTGTACTAAAATTTCTCCCAAAAACAAAATAACCGTATGGGCTATCGCTCCTACCTGTATCAGTGTGCCCTGGAAAGAACTTTTATTATACATTTTTTTTTTCATACTTTTTTATATAAAAATATTTATAATTAAATTTTTGTAATTAATATTTAGATTTTATTGTTCGAAATTTTCTAAGGGAAAAAGGAAAGTCAACATCAGTTTTTTATTATTCAACATCAAAACAGAACAGCTGTTTTCGAAAGCCGCTACACTTTCGTCATCAGTACTCATGTGAATTTTGTTTGTCACCACTTATTAGGTAGCTTAAATAAATATGATAACAGTTTTTATTTAAAAAAATTTTATTAAAAAATTGCTTAAGAGAACTGTATCAAACTGATAATAAAAGATTTTTATTTAATACTCGTGGTGAACCTTCCATTTGCTCTTATAAACTAAGAATTGATGAACCAGAAATTGCTTGAGAAGACAAAGACTTAACAAATTTCATTGGGTTTAAAACACCAATAAATTTAGGTATTTTTTTTTCTATATAAACCAGTTCTTAATGCAAACTGATTGTACTAGTATCCGACAAGAAGAAATTATACTAGTACTCATCTAGTACTAGTTTCCTTCTAGTACCAATGGTACTAGTAATTTTCCAAACACAATCAATGTTAATTTGAGCATTAACATTGTATAGGAAAGTTCACAGTTGGAAACTAGTACTGGTGATTTTTGTACTAGTGCAATACTAATTTGATACTAGTTTGATCTCCTGCAGGGAAATTCAATTATAATTTATAGGCTAATTGTTGGAAAGTTTTTGCTTAAGTTCGGAAATACATGATAAATATTCCAAGGCAAAAAAGAAAGTCAACATCAGTTTTTAATTATTCAACAGTAGAGCAGAGCATCAGTTTTCGAAAGCCCCTACGCTTTCATCATCAGTACTCATGTGTATTTTGTTTGTCACCACTCATTAGGTACTTGAAATGAATATGATAACAGTTTTTATTTATAAAAATTTTATTAGGAAATTGCTTAAGAGAACTGTATCAAACTGATTATAAAAGAATTTTATTTAATACTCGTGTTGCCCTTTGATTATTTTCCTAATGTCCCATTTCACTGAATTTTTTGTTCCATTATACCTGACACAAACTTTTTTGGTTTGAATTGTTTTATACTTAAAAATCGATTTATCGAGAAAAAATACTTATATACAAACGATATTTATAATGTTTTTCACTTAAATGTTTTATGCAATTATGGATTTAAGGCTTGTATAATTGGAATGCTTAATGGCATTGCGATAATAATTTTACACTTAATCTGACGATTTCTCGATAATTTCATCTATCACGTTCCTTGAAAAACATTCAATACATTGAAATGTGGCACCAATGGGGATTTGAATTAATTAAAGTAGTATTTTAGGCGCATTTATTTGAAAATGTTCGGCTCTACTCTGCGTAATTTAAACTATTTTATTGTGCTTTGTTTTCTATAAAAAGTTAATATAAGAAATATATAATAAAATAAAAAAACAAAAATGCTTAATTTCAACACTTGCTTGACTGCGAATGCAAGACAAGCACAGACGTCCATGGAATTATGGGATAGTTCTCATCCATCATGCATCTAGCTTAATGCAATTCATTCCATTTATGGTTTCGATATTTTTCTTTTGCCGTCAAGACTAGCATTTGGAATTCAGCTCTGACATGTTCCTGAATTAAGCGTTCTAAGCCGGGCTAAAGAAAAGACATTCATTCGTACTTTTGATTTTACTTTGTCGTCATTCAAGTGCGTATAACTTTATTTATGCTTTTCTTTTTTCACACAATTAAAAAATCAGCGAATGGGAGAAAGAAAAAAGAAATTGTATTATCTGGAAAGCGTAATGCTGATTTGGTTAATGTAGGCTTTTTGGCTGATAATATAAAGCCAAATGGAAATGTTTATAAATCCTGCCGTTATTATCATTTAATTTTTTTTTCCATTTTATTCCATAGAAATAAAAATTCCGACTTCCTAGAAGTCCATAAAGATTAAAGTGTTATTTTATGGCAAATTGCTTTTATTTCAAGTTTTTGTTTTTGTTGTTGTTATTTGTTTGTGTGTGTGTGTGTTTGTTGTCGTTGTTTTGTTTCCTTATGGCAGAGGTGTTAAGTTGTCAATGATGCTAAAGCTTAATTTGTTTTATTCTCTTAGTTTTATCGTTGAGAGCAGCGATTATTTTTTCAATAGATAAAGGCTACGCATTTTAAGATTATGCATTAAAAGTTTTGTACTTTATAAAAATGTAGATAAGCAATATTTAGTAGCGCATTCGACTTTAACGAATTCCGTACACTCTTCACAAGTTTGTTAAGCAATTAATGGATTTATTTAAATATTAAAGCAATGAGCACTTAGGCGACAGCAGGCTGTATGGCTACACTAGTGTAAATGTTTTTTTTTTGGGATAGGAATTACTTTCTGCCGCCTTTTTGAAACCCGAAGGAAAATAGTTTGCAAAGTGCTTCATGGGTCTCTTCAATTTTGGGAAGAGAGAAAAAATATCATAGGGTTCTCTGAGGCATGATTACGGTGTTGTTTTTGTTCGTCATGTGATGGTTTTTTGAGTCAAAACTCAGCAATTGTAGAACGAGTTTTCTAACCAAAATTGTTAAGCTTTGTTATATAACATTTTAAGGTTTCGGAGATCTAAGTGGCGATCTCCTTTGGAAAAAGTAAAATATGAGGCAGTCCCAGTGCTAAACAAATAAGCCAATTTCAGCTATAAATATTTAATGTGATTCTTTAAGAGCATAAAAAGTTTTCCAATAACTTGAACTTGCCAAAATTTAATAAAAATCAAAACACAAGTTAAAAATGTGATAAGTATCGGGGAGTCATCATGAAAGTCTTTGATTATATCACACAATTTTATTTCGCACGTACTGCGGCTGAATAAACTTGCCATTTTGTACATCAGATTTATTTGGGTGTAGCAAACAGTTTTCTATTAAAATAAATGTCTTTTGTACAGCAGCTAGTAATTGTAAGGGCTTGCTGTCTGTACGTTTCTTTATGAAAATTTTGTTCACCCATTTTATTTCCGTGAGAATTTCATTTCCGTTTTCATTGCTTTTGTTTTAATTGTGGTTTGATGTGTGACTGAAAAGCTGGCTAATGCTGTTTGTTGCTTTCTTCTTGCATCTTTGTTACAGTTTCGTTGTTGTTGCTCTCTTGTTTTGTTATTTTCTCACATACTCGTACGATTCGTTTTTACTTGAATGTTCTTTATTTATCTTATTTTGCGTTTTAGTACAAATTAATTTAGTAGAAAGCGTACTTACTCGTGTTTATGTGTGAAGTAAAAACATGACGAGCGTGTGATAATAATGATGCTAAGTGTTTGAGTATTTGTGTGAAGCTTTATTGTCGGTAAATTCAATATTGTTATTGTTGTATGTGTGTTTTCCTATATGTCTTTATATGTGTGTGTGTGTATCTGATAATGGAGTGGTTAAATTCAATGCCATAACGTATACGCACCGAATTACCCACATTCTTCTTAACAAACTTGCATGCCTTAAGGTTTTTATTTTCCATTCCATTCGATTCTATTACTTACTAAAGCACATTGTTTAAGCATTCAATTCAAAAATGAGTAAAGGAAGAAGAAACAGAAAAACAAAAATTAAACAAAAACCATACGAAAAGGAATTCATGTATTTCATTTCACATACTCTTCATATAAATACATTTATTGCGAGGCCAATCTTCGATGTTTTCTTTTTTTCTAAAACAGAACTGCGAAGGTTTCTATCCAAAATCGTTGTTATGTGAAAATAGTGCTTAAGTTTTCTGTTTCTTTTTTGTAAAATTTTTCCACTTTTCTCCATGTAAGATAATACTATTAGCTTTGAGCTAAAGATTTTCAAACGTAGTAAAGTAAAATTAATGAAATTATTTGTTCTAGCCAGATATTTTATATAACAAATTAATACTGCTGTTGGCTAAAGCTGTTAATGCGTAGGCTACAAATACAAATATTACGGGTTCCAGTCCGCACTCAGTCTCCGATTGTATTGCTAATTATAATAATATATAACTGGTATAGTCAGAGACACTCAAGGTGTCTACATGATTTATTCTACGTTTTCGTAGTACTAGAACTCAGGGGATGACACCTACATATGCCCAGCATTGCGTCGGAACTAGAAATTTGTGACAGTATTGAGAGTACAAATGAAAATTGGTAAGGAGATAGAGAATTTTTGTAGCTATTTCAACCTTTTACTTAGACAGCTAATTTTTTTGCTGCATTTTAATTGTGCCGTCTTTCCCAAAAGCAAGTGTTAAGTTAAGAGTTTTAGTTTTTATTTTATTATTTATTTTTTATATTAATTTTTTACATCAAACAAAGCAGAGTAAAATAGTTACGGAGAGTAGAGCCGAACATGTTCAAGCGAGTGCGATTGGACGCCACAAATGCTACTTCGGTGCCACATTTCAATGTATTAAATGACGAAGGTGGGCACTGTTCCCCTGCTCTTTAGTACATGATGGGGTCAATCGCTGCTAGTATTTGTTCAGTCACCAGTGCTATGCCTGCGCCACTGAAACAGGCTGACAACAACTAACACAACCATTCATTAAGGCTGACTATTAGAATTCGTTACTCTATTCATGACTGAGCGGGGAATCAAACTCGGGATATTCGACTTCTTAGTCTCGTGTTAACTACTTCAGACAACAGCACTCTCACAAATATCATAAAAGCAAAACTGTTTTGAAATATATATGGATACAGTCGAATCCGCTTTAGCGCCACATGCTTTACTGAAAAAAATCGGATTACTGAAAGCGATACAATTCCCCGCACTGATTTTAAACGCAGCTAGTGTTATTCACTACGCTTTAGCGAAACATTGCTTTACTGAAAATATAGTATTACTGAAAATCAAAAGAAAGCCTATAACTACGTTTTGTTTGAAACTTACTTCGCTTTAGTGAAAAAAGAAACAATGACAAATTTATTTATTAGAAATCGATTGCATAACTTAAGGCTGAAAATATTGTGCATATTTTGTCCGTTAAAAAATTAAATGGCAAAATTTATTTGTCCTTTTCGCTCTTACGTACTTTATTGTATTTTTATATTATATGTATTGCCAATGCAAGTGGCTAGACAATTTCGAGGAATTCCTGAAAAATTTCAACAACAAAATGAATAATTCTATGAATAATTTATTTTAAATAAAATTTTTACGTTAAATTGACGTAAAAAAAATATATACAGATTTTATATAAAAAATATTGTTTTACTGATTTTAAGCACTACGCTTAACTGTAACAAATTTCAGTAATCCGAACTACGTTATAGAGAAAAAGTCGCATAACTGAAAAAATGGGTTTTAGTTATTTCCAGTTAAGCGGAGTCGACTATAATATATACTTGGGAGCCGCTATGACTGATAGTTAGCAATGCTAAATTGTCAGTCCCAGTGGCTGTTGATTCGACAGTCCCCGGAAGATTCGGAAGTTTTTTGTGGACAGTGAAATCACATCACGGACTGTGTTTATAAAAAAAAAAATAATAATAAAATAAAAATTAAAATATTATATTGCGTTAAGGAGAACAACTTTAGCGATTGTGTGCGATTTGAAAAGCATTCAATGCATTGAAATATGACACCGAAGGTGATTTGAAATAATTCAAGTAGCATTTTAGGCGTTCAAGCGTACTCACTTCAAAATGTTTGGCTCCACTCTCCGTAACTATTTTACTGTGCTTTGTTTTATATAAAAAATTAATATAAAAAATAAATAATGAAATTAAAACAAAAATTACTAACTTCAACACTTGCTTTTGGAAAAAACGACACAATTAAATTCATTGCTTGGCGTCAACAGTTTTACAAAACTGCAAATGCAAAACAGCCAAGACGTTCATGGAATTAGTCTAATGTCATTCATTCCATTTATGGAATGGAATGACTGTGTTTATTTAAATATATATATATATATATATATATATATATATATATATATATATATATATATATATATATATATATCTATATATATATTAAAATATATGGTGTTAAGGAGAAAAATTATAGGAATTGTGTGCGATATTTAAAGTACTTTATCAAAAAAGCTTAAACCGAATCCAGCACTGATGGACATCAAACTACAAGCCCTGATAGACAATATTTTAGTGCCAGATAAATTCAACGATTTGGGAAATTTTGTACAAATTGTTGATAGAAGCTAATATATATCTAAAATGACCAAATATTCTAATTGTTTAAAAGAGAGAAAAATTTTTAAATGATCATATGCCAAGTTAAAGAAATAAACATCACCCAAATAATATTCTTGGGAAACAAAATATTTTAAAACATTTCGCAGACTCTTACGTATGACCTCTGGAATAAATGTTTCTAAATTTTATACAAAACACGAACACTTGTTAACACACACGTATTATTATACAAATTTATACGCTTCACAATATCCCTAAAGTTTCTGTATTTTTAATTAAAAGCATCGAGTTGCTCTACCGCTGCGCTGCACCTCTTGCCCT
Source organism: Linnaemya tessellans (assembly GCA_951800035.1). NCBI lineage: Eukaryota > Metazoa > Arthropoda > Insecta > Diptera > Tachinidae > Linnaemya > Linnaemya tessellans. The sequence continues at coordinate 139,939,109 of OX637532.1, forward strand.
CATTCCATTCACTTTCAGCTTCATCAACATCTTGAGGAAAGTTTGAAAAACGGAAAAAAAAACAAAGAAAATAATAATAATAAAAGAAAAATGATTCTGTGAGTGCATGAAATAAATGATAAATGTTCTTATGAAATAATCTTTATTTGTATTTAGTATTTGTGTGTGTGTGTTATATTTTCTTGTTTCTTTTTTTTCTTTCTTTTGCGCTTCATTTTGAAAACCTTCGAGAATTATTTGGGTTCTTTATTCACGTATGACGAAATATATAAAGACGTCGTTTTTATATCTTTGAATTTTTAGTTTTTTTCGCTTCTTGACTAGGGCTGTCTTTTAAATTTTGGGGCTAAAAGTTTAGATCTTTCAAGAAAACTTTGAGGTTGTGTTGTATCCAACTATTAGTATAGTATTGGATAAATTAAAGAATTTAAAAGAGAGAATAAGAGAAATTGTTGCTAGGGTTATTTATGAAAAAAAAAACGTTATAAATTTCCTGATTTTGTGGTAATCATGTTTTTACTTAAATAATTTTAACAGAGCTTGATAAATTCTATGAAGTGAAAGATCGTGAGTACATCATCATTATTGTTTGGCTATGAATATGAGATATAATTTTTTTTTTCAAGAAGAAGCAGTACTCAGGGGCGTGGTTGTACTACTTGTTGAAATGTTTAATAGATGGTGGCAAAGCACTGTCCAGTAAAGCAATGATTGCCACAATTGTCTATTGAAAACCATCATCCGTTGTTGATGTTATAGGAGGTTCACTAGGTAAGTAAAATAATAATCTGCACAATGATTTGCACAAATAGGGCCATTCCCTGAATGGCAGTCTAATAAAAATTTATATTATATACAAAGAGGAAAGTTTGTAGTACAAATTTTGGTGCTAAAATGTTATGACATGTCGTGGAAAATGCTATACTGCAGTCCAGAAAAATTAAGAGTTCTTTAGAAGTTGTATTTATTGCTGATCAGAAAGAAATGTGTGATTTTTGATATTGATAATGTTTTTCCGGACTATTACGATTTCCACAACTTTAGCTAAAAACAAAAGAATAGCCTGAACTTGCAGTTAATTGTAAGAATAGAAATGATATTAAATGTTCATCATGAAAATTTCCTTGAATTATATATTTAAATCTTTATTGCCGCTATACTTAAACTTCCACCACCATCCATCTATACGCATACTAAACCGCATATATTTCAAGTTTTTCAATGCACGATATCGACAATTTTACATTTTAGGCCAAAGAGCATGTGCCCTACTTCCTCCTAGTATTGCATTGCAATGTATTTACAATTATTTTCATTTCCTTTCTTACAGATCGTTCATTCATTCATTCAATAAAATCTACATTCAAATATAAGTGTGAATTTATTTTTTAATATTTTAAAAAATGTTTTTTTATTAACATTTTTAGTATTGTATATGTGTTTTGCAAATCACTTGTTTCTTATTGTTATTTGTATTGTTGTTGCCTGTTGAAAGATGATGAAAAAAAATTCAAAGTTCAAAGTATGAATTTTCGTACGCTTAACAATGCTCAAGATGTTCTTGCCATAAACACACAAGCAAGTCGTGAATGCATACACCTACACATAATTTTACACCCACAACAAAGACTAAAATGTCTAAAAATTTTTGCATAAAAATACCTTCTGTCAGGGAATGAATTAAAATAAAAGAAGTAAAACAGAACTAAAAAAATTTTGATTTTATTTTTACGTGGATATTTTTAATTGTAATAAAAGCGAAATTATGCTAAAAATTTAATTTGAAACTTTGTATGTGTGTAATAAAAAATTGTACTTTGTTAATGCCACCACCACCCACCCACCCACCGTCATTACATGAGAGTGGGAAATATGCAGAACAGTAGTAGAAATACCGTACGTATACGCAATATTTGTCTAGTGTTTATTATTGTTTCAACAAGTATACGCACTGTTGTACTAATGACTTTTTGCAAATTTTTGTGATACAAGTGGAGTTTTTTTTTTTACTTTATTACACTTAAAATTTTGTTCTGTTCACTTGTTTTAATTGTTGAGCTGTATTCACATCTATCAAATATTTGACGAAATAAGTGTATGCAATAATTTTTGGTTTATTCTTTTTTTTTTTTAATTTTAGGAAAATATTTTTGGGGGAAAAATATACAATACACAATTAGTTTGTTCTTTTATAGTGCCACTTGTTGTACATACACATGGAATATTAATGAAACTTTTGCCTAAAAATAGTGGTTGCACTTATCTAATGAAATGTTTGATGGAAGTGTTTGTAGCTTAACAATAATGTGAAATATTTTGAGATAAGAATTTTAGTTTTAATGTTATTTATTACTTAAAAAAAAAAAAAAAAAGAAATTACTTTATTTATTGCCGGCTAAGTATGTTCATATACCCACATTTCTCGCTTTTAAAGACTTTAATATTATTTTTTGCTGTTGTAAAAACAGTTATGGGGGCATGTTTAATAAATAAAGTAATTTGTTTCTTGTACAAAAATGGAGGTAATATCTAAAATGATTATTTTTTAACTAATTTTTATGTCTAAGTTTGGAAGAACAAAAATATAAAAAAAAAATTAGGCTGCAGTTTTATATAGGAAACATAAAATAATTTTTAAAATTTGGTTGATTTTTAAAATGTAATTCTGCTGCAGAACGATATCGAGTCACATCCCTGCTAGCATTTGAAAGATTGTTTTTACAAAAATCACCTTGCTGAGTCTTTTTAGATTACTTTTGGTGATCAAAAACTTATTATCCAGTTACACTATTAAAAAAGGACTCAAAAATTATTCGCGCCACTGAGTTCGATTTAAAATACAATAACAATATAATTAATTTCCTGAAGAAGTCACACAAAGGAGTAACGAAATATTGAAATTAAGAACTAAATTAAAATAAAGAGACATTAAGCTTAAAAATATCAGAATATAATAATAACAAAATGTATAACAATCGGAAATAAATCATCCAGATGCTTAAATTGTGACTATTATTTCCGTTATTTATTATTATATTCTACTTATACTGGGTGCTGTTGGCTGAAGTAGTAGAAAACGAGACTATGAAGCGGAGGGTCGTGAGTTCGAGCCCGCGCTGAGTCATGAAATATTGTGTTGAATTCTTCTAATCAGCGTTAGTGCGTGGTTGTGTTAGTTGTTGCCAGCCTGTTTCAACGATGAAGGCATAGTCACTGATCACTGAACATAACTGGCAGCTACTGACACTATCATGTACTAGAAGCAGAGTAACAGCACCCACCTCCGTCGGCCCTGTAGCAAACATTAGCCGCCGAAGTAAAAGATTGAAATAGCTACAAAAAAACAAATGTCTATCTTCTCATCTTTCCTAATCTGTCCCCTCAATACTATCCCCTCGTTTTCAGTTCCGGCGCAATGAATTGCATATATAGGGGTCATCCCCTGAGAGCTGGTCCAAGATAAAAAAAAAAAAAGATTGAAAAACGCTTCATCAAAAACAGATCATGCAGGTGCTTGAAAAGTAATTTTAATTACGTATTTTATGATCATATTTTGCGCAGTTAGATGATTAAACCCAGCTTAAATGACGTAAAAAGGAGTCCAAAATAATACAAACATGACTGATAAATGACTATAAAAGGACTCCTAAACCTATTTATAAATTACTCATAAAAGACTCGTTATGTGATTAAACGATGACTGAAAGACGACTCGAAAAAGAATCATAAAGGAAGTTAATTAAGAATAATAAATGATCAGAAAGCGATTCGAAAATGATCATAAAAGTACTACAAAAAGGATCTCAAATGACTCTAAACTAATATATAGGGTCCGCAATCTAACGTTTTCTTTTCAACTAGTACTTATTTCGTGAATGATAACACTGAGCTCATGTCTGATTTGACAGATAATTAGTTTTGTTCTTCCGCTGAACGAATATGGTTGACTATCCAATGCGTTTCCGCTTCACTAAGTGGGCCTGCGATCAACTTACAGAAGATGCCTATTTTGCCAAAAAAAAAATCATCTTTTCAGATGAAGCTCATTTTGATCTTGGCGGGTATGTAAACAAGCAAAATTGTCGCATTTGGGGCACAGAAAACCCGCATGCATACATTGAAAAGCCGAGTCACTGTTTGGTGCGCATTTTGGTCCAGAGGCATAATTGGGCCATTTTTCTTCGAAAATGAGCAAGGAGTGGCCGTTACAGTCAATGGCGATCGTTATCGGGCCTTGCAGCCATTTGAATGATATTATTTTCCATTATTAACCGGAAGGATTGTACTTTAAAATAAAAAAAGAAATTTGAGAAAATAGTCAGAGTTTTTTTATAACATTTTCAAAAAAATAAATTACTTTTTAAGAAGAGTCTCGAGTAGTCACTTTTTTCTCCCGACAAAACTATCTAAATATTCAGTAGTTTTTTTATAACATTTTCAAAAAAAAAAAAATAAATGACTTTTTAAGAAGAGTCGCGGCTGGTTACTTTTTTCTCCCGCCAAATATATCTTTTATGATTAGAAAATGAGCGCATATTCTAGCTTTTTAATCGCCCAGAATTATCAAAAAATACTCGAATTCGATTAAAAATTTTCAAATGCTGGCTGGTATTATGAGAAAAATTTCACACATTAAACAAAATTGGGTGGCTTTAAAAAATATTTTGTTTTGTACAAAATATACACTTTATCTGACGGTCTCTCTAGAATGATCTGGATTTCACAGGAAAACAATTTTGCTTTCACTAACCCTATCCTTGCCCCATCCAAAACGTTCTCACTTAGCAAACACAATAAGAAGTTATTAATTATAATTAGGCATCAAAGAAAAAAGCATACAAATTACTTCCATACGAAAATATATTTCATTTTTAATTTTACACGTGCTGCTTCTTTTCCCAAATTTACAAAAAAAAAGTTCAAAATTGATTATTGAGGGGTTTTAGCTAGTTCCTATGCGGATTTCACTGGGGCTAATGCCGATCAAATATGTTGGGTAAAGGTTCCCTGATGATATGCATTAGCCTCAGTGAAATTCGCATAGGAACTAGCTAAAACCCCTCAATAATCGATTTTTAACTTTATGTTTTTTGTAAATTTGGGAAAAGAAACAGCACGTATAAAACTAAAAGTTTTGTGTTTAACAACAGATTCCCAAATATATAAGATAAACTGAAAATATATTTTGCTTCAAATATTTTAACATATAAAGGGTGTTTTTATAAGAGCTTGCTGATTTGAAATATAAATAAAACACATGCCAAATTATGAAATGGCCAAAAAAAATTTTTTATTTGTCATTTAACATTTAAATATAATTTCGGGCCACCACGACTATTTTGCTCAAAGGTCATTCTGGAGGTCCAATTTTCGATCACCTTTTCAAGCATTTGAGGGTGTATTTCAGCAATGACACGTTGAATACTGGTTTCCAAAGCGTCAATCGTTGCTGGTTTATCCACGTAAACCAATGATTTCAGGTATCCCCACAAAAAATAATCGAGTGGCGTCAAATCACACAAGTCCATTGTTTCGCCCGCAGTATGACAAGTGCCACCATCCTGTTGAAACCACATTTCGTTTACATCCATATCTTGAAGTTTTGGCACCAAAAATTCATTGATCACGATTCTGTATCGATTTCACGGTAACGCGTCGCCCTTCCTAATTTTTAAAGAAATAAGGACCGATGATTCCACCAGCCCATAGACCGCACCAAACAGTACATTTATCGGGATGCATTGGATTATCTTTGCTCCAAATACGGCAATTTTGCTTGTTGACAGATCCATTCAACCAAAAATGCGCCTCATCACTGAAGAGAATTTTGCGGTAAAAAAGCGTATAAACATTTTTAATTGAACACTGTTTTTGAAAATAAATTTCCACGATTTGGAAGCGTTGTTCTGGAGTTAACCTGTTCATGATGATTTGCCAAACAATACTGAGTAGAGACGTCACTTTAAACTGTCAAAACAGCTGTCAGACAACAGAGTGATTCGTATTAAAAAAAAAAACTTCAAAAAAAAAACACCATTTATTTCTTACTTTTTCTTATTGTAAAAATTTTATATTATATTTTTTTAAAGATTTCCCTATTTTTATTAGTCTTATCGAAGCTGTTCTAGATTAATATTTTGTTATATAATTTGACAATATTTATTTTTAAATGTGTTACTTCATATTTTCCATGCTATCTAAAATACCTTTTTTGTATTTCGACCAATTAATATGTCCGGATGTTATTAGTAAAATAAACAATTTTTATATGAAGTTTAAACTAAACAACATCAGCACTTCGTTTAGATGATTTATTAAAACAAATATTAGAGTTACGAACAGTAGTATACTGCAGTAAATGACAATTTTTCTGCTCAAGTATATTATTTTTGTAACATTCAGGACTACTTAAGCGCATTATTTTATAGCCAGTCATTTCGCCTTAAACAAAATGTGTAATTTTGCTATAGCATTTTTCCATGCACGATTTAAATTATTGTGAGCAAAATTTAATTACACCAAATAAAAAAAAAAATGTGTCCATTGCATGTATATGTCACTGTACCCACATAAGCATATTTAGCCAGCAAATTGAATCGCGTGCAATTTTATTTAAAGATTTTAAATTCAATGTAAACAGCCGCAAACCAGTACCTAAAAACCAATGACACGTGACAAATTGACAAACACGAAAATAAATATTCATTTAATGTAATGGACACAAACACACACACGCACACACACAAGTCCACTCCTGTCTTCCCAGTGAACATATTTCGCTGACATTTTATAGAATTCTATGAGGGGTGTTGTAAAGTAAATGCCAAACATTCAAGTAATTAGTAAAATAAATAAATAAATGAAAGAAAAAAATAGATACGAATTACTTGGCAAGTTTAGAAATTATTGTTTGCTTTATGAAAGCTTGTTTTTCATCGAAAATATATTGTATACGAGGTCTATTCATAAAATAAGGTGAATTTTCGCGACTCGTGTGTTAACAAAAGGATATAGTGAAACAAATATATTTAGAGAAAATTATATAATTTTTTACAGTCTGAAAGCTGGTTTATTTATTTTCAAATAGTAGCAACGAAATTGTTACCCAGCGTCGTTTGTAGGTTCTGTTGGCTGAAGTAGTAGAATACGAAACTATTAGGCGGAGGGTCCTGAGTTCAACCCGCGCTGAGTCATGAATATTATGTTGAATTCTTCTGATCAGCATTAGTGCGTGGTTGTGTTAGTTGTTGCCACCCTATTTTCAATGATGAAGGCATAGAGCTGGTCACTGAACATCATTGGCAACGACTGATACTATCATGTACTAAAAGCTACAGGTCCTGTAGAAAAAATATTAACTGGCGAAACAAAAAGGTTGAAAAAGCTAAAAAAAATTGTTCTCATCTGTCCCCTCAATACTATCCCCTCCATGCCACTTCCGGCGCAATGCACTGCATATGTAGGGGTCATCCCCTGAGTGCTGGTTAAAGATTAAAAAAAACATTTTATGATTTTTTAAAATTATTTTTTATTGCATCCTTTTAGGTGCATGGGACAGCAATTTTCCTAGTTTTAATGTTTTCAGTAATCAACTGATTTTAAGACAAATAACTGATGAGGTAACAGTGTCCGAGCTACTAATTACAGCTTCGGACGTACGGAGTTCATATAAGCATTTACCATCTACTGGGCTTAGGTTTCTACCGCTTCCGGTCGGTTGTAAGGGCCACGTTAGCGTGACAGAGGATATCACGTCTCAGGTAGACAGTAGCTGCAGATGATAATTGTAGAGGATTGTCTATGTCTATAAATGTGACAATTGCATTGGTATCACTTTAGAAAACATCCTTTTCAACCGTATAAGCAATTATAAAATATATACGAGGTCTGTTATAAAAAGCATTTCAACAAAATCAACACCGTTATCATGCCTTAGTCACGATATTCACAAGATTTGATTACTGACATTTTTTCGAGGTTCCCAAAATTAAAATGAAACGTGAAAGAACGGCGATTTACGACGGTTGTGGAGATTAGAGCCGAATTGCTGCGAAAGTTCAAGGACTTAACAAACAAAGTGTACACAGAACTGCTTCGAGGATTGTAAAAAACGCTAAACCAAGTGCATTATATGTGTGGCGAATTGCTGTGCAGGGGAAGAATAGAAATGAATGACTAAATAAATATATTTTTTGTAATTCATAAATATTCTCTTTTTTGCTTAACCGATCTCGTATATACAATCTGTAAAAGGAATATAAGATATTTGCTTATATCTATTTTCAAGCTGGGCGAATGGTCGGTGTTATGATCATACTTTTCAGCTATTTTATTTAATTATTTTTTTTGTCATTGAAATTTTTATAAAAAGCTAAAATGTTCACACATTATTTTTTCTCGCTTTTTTTAAATCTATTTCAGGGTGCCTGTTTTGCAGTTCATTTAATATGAAAGAGTTTGTTTTGTTGGAAAAACCATAACAAGAGGGGGTGAGAGAGAGGGAGAGAGAATACGAACAAATATTACAGCAGTTCAACATTAACAAAAAGAATTTTTCATAAAATATAAATATGAATTTAAATGCAATCGCAATCGAAATGGAAATGAAAGACAAATAAATTTTTAACAAATATCGATGAGTGATTTTATTTTACGATGACTTTTGCTATTCCCTCACACACAGCAAAACACATAAATGCAAGCATACATAGCACACTCACACACACACTTACATATGAATCAATAAATGACTTGACTGAATAAATCTTAGAGCAGATGGATGAATGGTTGAATGGTTACTTGCCTGGTTAGTCGTAAAGAAATGGAAGAAAAAACTTTATATGGTTCAATGATTAGACTTAATGGTACAGTAAGGAGTATGACAATGTACGTTAGTCTCTGTGTGTGTATGTGTGTGTGTAAGTATGTATTTCTGCCATTCCTGCAGTGTTAAAAAAGGGCATTCAGGAGTATAAAAATATATATGTTCATGTGACTATTGCCAAGTTGAACTAATCTTAAGAAAAGTTTTGTAGTTTGTCTTATGAAAGACTCAAACAAAGAATAAAGAAAATAAAGAAAAAAATAAAAAAACAAAATGCTAAAACCAAAAATAAAAACAAAGAGAAAAGTTTGTTTTTTGAGTATCATCGTGGGTTCAATATTTCCATATTGATGACCAAATGGTCAATTGTTATGCTCAATAACTTTTTGTTGCCAAACGATTCACAACAAACGCACGCACAAACTACACTACACTTACACTTACACAAATAAACGTTCCAATACCCCGAGTGTTTTGTTATTTTGTTTCAAAGAGTTTGTGTGCAAATACTTTCGAGGGTTATATGAAAATACTACTTTAGGTAACAGTGGCTGCTTTATCTATTGCTTGCAATTCAAGCACTCAATATGATATGAAATATTTTATATAGTAGCCAAAAGCCAATTATTTAAGACACATGCAAATTAGAGTGCTTCAGTTTGGACAAACCTGTTCTATCAAGTGGAAAATATCGATTTATATTTTTATATATAATGATAAGGAGTATAGTAGCATATATGGGTTTACCAGTTCCTTTTTCAGGTTCTTAATTGCATCAAAAACTGCCCTAGGCGACAGCAATTAACACAACTACACACTAATACAGATCAACACAATCGATTGCATGTTCATGACTTGGCTGCGTACAGGCTCACGCATTAGCCAATAGCACCAACATACATATTGAGTTACCTCCTGAAATCTTAAAGAGTCCCAGCTCAAAAAAAAGCAGTTTGAGTCCGATCACAGGGGAGATGTGTAAATATTAGACTTGTGTCCAACTAGCTTATTCGCTCAGTTTTTACAGGAACCTCTGATAAACCCAAGTAATTTAAATGGGTTTGATCAGAGGTTCTTGTCAAAACTGAGCCAATGAGCCAGTTGGACACAAGTTTAGTAAATATCTAGTAGACTTGTGTCCAACTAGCTCATTCGCTCAGTTTTGACAAGAACCTCTGATCAAACCTATGTAATTTAAATGGCTTTGATCAGAGGTTCTTGTCAAAACTGAGCGAATGAGCTAGTTAGACACACAAGTCTAATATCTAGTAATGAAAAAGCTATTAATCAGCTGTTTACTGAATTGTAATGCATGTAGTTATTTTACAGCAATGGTTCTCGAACTGTACAACGCTAGCTAGATTATATGTTAATGAAGATTAGTAGCTACTATTACACACTAGATGGTGTTTATATGCAGCTGCTAAGTTTCTCTGTACTTCTTGTTGTCCGTATGAATGACAATCTCAAAGACGAAAAATACTTTTAGTTTGGCAAGTTTAGTTTTTTGGTTTCCTTATTTTGTTTTGTTTTAGTAAAAAGTGCAAAAAATCTTTTTAAAAGTTATTAAAATTAAATATTTTTGTACTCATTTAATTTATTTGCCTACGATACGACTACTACTATTGCACACTAGACTTGTGTCCAACTAGCTTATTCGCTTAGTTTTGACAAGAACCTTTAATCAAACCTATGTAATTTAAATTGGTTTGATCAGAGGTTCTTGTCAAAACTGAGCGAATGAGCTAGTTGGAGACAAGTCTATTGTACACTAGATGGTGTTGAGTGTATTTCTATGCAGCTGTTAAGTTTCTCTGCAATTCTTGTTGTCCGTATGATTACACTAATTTACTCATACATAGCTCACACCGATTGGATCTTACTCTAAATTTGTGATTGTATTGTGAAACATATTTTTACCCCCAGCGTATAGATGTTTACACATCAAACTTTTTTTTTTGGAAAGTCATTGGTTGCCTTTAAGTTAACCCATCAGCCAACAGCACCAACATTCATATTGGTATCGAGGAGTCATCTCCTGAGTGCGGGTCCTAAAAATAAAATCGAACACTATATCATAAAGAGTCACAACTCAAAGAAAAAAGTTTTTTTTTAGAAAGTTATTGCATATTTTAGGGATGATCCATGCAAAAAATACTAGACTTGTGTCCAACTAGCTCATTCGCTCAGTTTTGACAAGAACCTCTGATCAAACCCATTTAAATTACATAGGTTTGATCAGAGGTTCCTGTAAAAACTGAGCGAATGAGCTAGTTGGACACAAGTCTAACAGGAACCTCTGATCAAACCTATGTAATTTAACTGGGTTTGATCAGAGGTTCTTGTCAAAACTGAGCGAATGAACTAGTTGGACACAAGTCTAAAAAATACTGCTCAAAATAGTTCGCCACAATATTCATGACTGAAAACGCAGTCGAACTCTGGACCCTCCGTTTCATAGTCTCCTGTTAACTATTTTAGGCAACAGCACCCTCAAGTGCGCATAAAAAAATCCCTACGATAAATTTTTAGTTCCGCTAATCATATTACTTTAATACAATTTTGTCAACACTTGTTATTTAATACAACCAAAAATTTGAGTCACAGAAAACTTTTATGGACATAAGAAAATATATTTCCAAAATTTATTTTAGTTTTGAGTTGTGACTCTTTATGGTGTAGTGAGCGCTATGTATTCTAAAAGTCAGCAATAAATGAAGTGCCCTACTCTTTGCAGTCCCTAATCCAAGTGTGTGCGTGTGTTTGTGTTTGTGTCTGTATTTTATAAGTTCACACACTTACACAGATTGAAACAACTATTCATGCTTTATGTTTTATTGATTGATTGATGTACGACTGTTTTGGCACATTTACCATGTAATAACATTTTTCTTTTAGTTTGTTTTTCTTACTTCAGTAAATGTTTTTTTTCCTCCTCGTTCAAATTTCTACGTGAACGTTAACAACAGCTGGTCTATTAAGATAATGTTGCAATCATACACACACTTGTATAGTTTTTCCTTTGGTTTAGTTTAAAATTAAAGTTTACTAAAAGGAAAAAATGTATGTATATAAATAAATGTGTATGAAATTTTTCCTCAAGGTAGAGTCTCTACATGTTTTTCTTTTGCTCAAATAAATAAAATAATATCGTCTTTTATTTTCATCCCTTCGATTGATTTTAGCACCTGTGCCCTATTGTAGGAAAGTTTGTTTTTCGTTCCTGCAAATAAAACGAATTATAGGTAATATCTCATCAATTACCCGAAATAAAACGAAAGAAAACCTGTTTAAATTGCCTTCATTTGTGAATGATAAATATTTAACTGGCCAAGGTTGTTCCTATTTTTTGCTTGTGTTATTGAAGCGAACTGGTTGTATTCTTAAGCAGGAGTGTGAAAAAACATATTTCTTCCATATGTGTATATTTATAAGTATAATTCGTTTAGTTAAAGGTGTTACTTTATCAACATTTGAAAATTTAATTTTAGGTATTCCCACTACTCTCAATGGAAAAATATTTCAATAATTTCTAATACTTCCTCAATGTTGTAAATTTTAAAATCGGTATCTAGTTTAAATATATCCAGTCTCTCAAAGGAGCCTCTCTTTTTACATGCTATCAATTGTTCTGGACAACAAGGACAAGGACTATTATATATAGGAGTTATAGAAATTGTATAGCACAATGCAAATATATTTTCTTTCATCGCCTGATAAAAGTGTTTAATATTTTTAAAATACGCTCGTCCATTTTAGCGCCACAAAAGTGCTGATCCAAATTAAATATTTCTTTTTTTTTTACCTAAAATTATGTTAATTTATTAATAATTTTTTGCCAAATTTTTAAATCTAGCACAACAAATTATTTCATATTTTTTCTTTCCTTCTTATTTTACATTAACTAATACAAAAAAAAATTGTTTACAAAAAACTTTCTGAATTATTTAGACTTTAAATTTGATATTATGAAACTTGGTAGTGAATTTCTTATAAATTTAAGCTTAAATAACTTTTTATTGAACAATATACTTATATTCAAAAATACCATTTTGATAGAAATCCAAATACTGAAAACATGTCAACAGCTGGAGCATTCGCAAGATGATGTTACTTAAATGAAATAAATTTCATTCTCAAAATTAAAACAAGAAAAATTTTGAATCCACACAATTCCACATAGAATTTTTCTAGCTGATTTAATAAACAAAAGAAAAAAATCAATAGCAAACAAATAAAAGCAGAAATCTAAACTCCTGCCAAGTTGAGCAAGAATTTACCAAAATGGAAAACAACTGAATTTTTATTCTTTCTAATGGGTAATTTTTTTTAACAGCCTGCGGATTTTATTAAAAACATAACATTTTTGGGAATTGTAATTATTAATTTTCTATTTAACTCTATACAAGGATCTACATAATTTAATGCTTAAAGATGACTTCCTGTATATTTTGGTTATGGCAATGCCTCAAATGGTACTCTCTTCAACATATCGCCCAGTATCTCACAGGTTGTCCCTGTGGACATAAGCCGTAATATAGCCCCACAAAAAATAGTCTAAAGCCATTAAATCGCACAATCTAGGCGGCCGTGAAAAAAACTGTTCACCTACCTCGCCTCTCATTTGAAAAATTGTATCGCGATCTGTGCGATATCACAGTTTTGTTGAAACCACATTTCAGTCAAGTCAACCCTTCAATTTTGGGTAAAGAAAACTTTTTTATTAAAAAGTTTTAATCATCACCCGGTAGGTACCGCTCGCCATTTACAGTAACGTTACTGCCTCTGTCGTACTCTGGCCTTTAGTCCGCACCAAACCATATATTTTCCGGGGTGCATTAACAGCTCTTGCTATGCTTCTGGCTGTTTCATATCAAATACTCCAATTGTGCTCGTTCACGTCTCCTCTCAAATAGAAATGAACTTCGTCACTCAACACGATTTTTCGTTTAAAAAGTGGACCTTAATCCGAATTTTGCTACTGAAATGCTTCCTAAAAAAATTTCACGTAGGGGAAATAACAGTAGTAAATTTGCTACCAACCGCTGCGAATCGATAATTTAAGGTCATCAGCAACAGTGGCTGATGCGATATTTTCCTCTGTGTCTAATAATTTAAATTTGGTGCAAAATTTAGTCACAAGATTTCGAACAGCCACTTCGAACCTGCACTTTCCTTATCGAGCACGAATTTTGTTAACAAAATTTAAAAAACTGAAAACGTTGTTCGAGTGTAAGTTATGCATCAAACTGAACATATTTAACAATAACATGTTACACGAAAACAGCTGAGCTGCCAAAAACAATGATGTCAAATAGAATGTTGCGCAAAAAAAAAATCACCCGTTATTTAGATATCAAACAATTTACTACGATATTTACCAGACCTTTTGAGAAGTTTCAATAAAATTTCCAGTTTAATGCCTTTAGCCGAAAAATGAAGAGAAAAAGGCAATGAAAATAGAGTCATTGTTCAACACGTAACATAAAACTAACTCAATATACAGAGATGAATACGGAAAAATACTTGCACGTACATACACACTTGTACGTATGTATATGTGTGTGTTCATGATTTAGCCTGTTTCACCATGATGCTTCTATTCCATCTTATGGGCATCAAGTCTAATAACAAATGAACTCAAAGAGTCAGGCCAACATTGTATATGAAGGTGTAATAGAATTTCAAGAAAACTCTTGCAGCCGACCAACGTTTGACTTTCTCACAAGGATGATACGAAATTCACAGTTTTTCTAATAACTTACTTTCAACATTTTGCTACGAGTTGATTCATTTAAGTTAAATGGCAAATTTAAAGTTGTTATGGTTTGTTGTTTGTGTTTTGTTGATTCATGTGGGAAAAACGAAGAAAGCAACAAAAATAAAAAAACAATAAACTTTATTTTTAGGCTGTTAAAGTTTGTCTCGGCATTCCCATTTATATTTTGTTTTTCCTCACTTTCTTTCAAATAGTAAGTAAAAAATAAAAAAAAATAAGCAAATAAAAAATAACACATGAATAGTTGTACAGGGCCATACACACTTACACACAGACACATGCCTGCACATTGTTTCTCTCTAACATACTGTCAAAGTATGTTTGTGTTACAAAAAGGATTTCCGTTCATTTTTTTGTTTTTTTGTTTTTGCCTAAAAGTTCAGTTTGTCAACAGATGTTTGTTTTATTTCATTTAATTTTATGTTGTTGCCGCTTTTGCTCTTGTGGGACTTTCTTGTGTGAGCTTTTCTTATTTGTTTTTAGTTTTAATTTTTTTTATATATTTTTTTTTTTGGAATTTTAAAAATCATCATCCACATCATGCTACAGCCGTCATCTCTGCAACAAATACACAATTTACTACACCATAGACAGGTTATATTTATTTAAGTATGTGGCAAATGCAAAAGTTTTTAGTACTTTTCTATACGAGGGTAGCATTAATTATAATGAATTTAACTGCATAGAATAGAACCAAGCGGTGCCCAAAAATAGATGTTCTAGGGAACAGCATGAATGAAGTGTTATGGACCCATTACAACACACTAGATCTCTAATAGCATTTAAAACATTGAGTTTACAGTCTAAATATAAATAATTACTGTCTGGCCCACGATGTCACTCGATATTATTTTCTCATATAAATACATTTAAAACAAAAACAAATTTCAAAATTTTGTTTTTGTTTTATATATATTTATATGAGAAAACGATATCGAGTGACATCGTGGGCCAGGCAGTTAAAGTTTTGAAAACTTGAGTTAAGAAAAAGTCTTACGAAATTGTTTTAATAATATAAAAAAAAATTATTTAAGTAAGACAATAATTATTAATATAAATAATTATTAATAATTAGGCTGATTATAATCAGCCTAATTGTGTAAAGCGTTGGTGTTTACGCCCCGGCGCTTTTTGTACAAGATCCAAGCAGTTTTCTTTAATCTACTACGAAAAACGCCTAAGGCATTAACGTGAACGCCTTACACAATCAGGGGGAATATAAAATGTTGCGTATACGTTATATCGATATAACGTATACGTACTGTGCAACTTACAAGGATTCTTTATCAATTGAAATGGTTTATGTACTACATAGACGTGATGTGTGCTGTATATGAAGTGAGAAAATTTGTTTGTTTATAAATTATCGCAAATATTGCACAAGTCTGTAGATTAGGCTCCATTAATTAATTAATATTAATTTTTAGTCATAAAATTGATAAAATTTTAATATACTAGTGTTATAGAAATTTGTAAGTATATTAAGAATTAAAGTGTCATTCTATTTTGTTTCTAATTTATTTTTGTATAGAACTGATACTTAGGGGATAAATCCTACTTATGCAGTGCATTGTGACGGAACTATAGAAAGAAAATATCCTACTTGACAATATTTTTTTAGAAAGATCTCCTTTAAATATCCTTTAATAAAGAATTTTTTTTTATCTAAACACTTTTTTGTCCTACAATCGATACCCATTAATATAATAATTTAATTAAAATAATTTTTTATCCTACTTGTAGCTGCCACTGTTAAAGTACAGAATATGCAGCTTTGAAAAGTAATTGGTATTCTTATTTCTTATATTTTATACTATTTTTCTTAAATGTCATTTATGATTGTCACTTTGTAACATTTTATATCCGGAACTTTCCTTTTAAAATTGATAGTCTTCTGAGCCACAAGTAGCTGCGCACAAAGCGCTTAAAATTTTCATATTCAAATAGTTGGTGGTTTGAAACCAAAAAGTAAGTTCAAAATTAAATCAAATTCAAATTAAATTAAATGAATAATAACAAATGTACAATGACTAAATTTAAGGAATTAAAACATAAAGTTTTGTCACAAGCGGACAATAAATAAATAATTGCATTTCATCAAACTTAACCTGTGTTGTTAATCTCATCAAGCCATCACGAGCTACAACTGTGAACACTCTATTTATTATTGCAGCTAAAACTATCATTAAGGCTATTTTCATATCAAATAAATTACATGTGGTAGGCCTACATATTCATGCAAAATGTATAATTTTAGAAACTTTAGACTAGTGGTTGATATTTTTCTTATCTATTAGATAAAAGTCCATAGTGATATAAAATCGAAGAAAAAAATTATATTTGGTGTATTTTATTAATTTCCCATTAAAATTTGCCAAGTTTATGAAAAAAGACAAAAACGTCAAAATTCTATTCAACAAAACTTTACTAAATTAATACTAAATTCCAAAGGTAAAATTTTGCATTTTTCCAAATAACAAAATATATTAAAAATTTTTGAAATCGTCGAAAAAATGGATTTTTGACGACCATTTTTGTGAAGCCACCAAAAAATATATTTGAACAACTACGTTTTTCATAATTTTGGCCAACTTGAATAAAATTAAAAAAATTCCTTCAGATTTGTATTGTATTGTTATACATCGAAATCAATTATTTTTATAAAATTTGCGGAAATAATTTTTTGGATTTTTGTCCACTGATGGTAGCACTGTGCGACGTGTTCAATTATTTATTAGACGGTGCTGTTGATTGAACACGAGGCTATGAAGCGGAAGGTTCAGAGTTCGACTATGCACTCAGTCATGAATATCAGCATTAGTGCATGGTTGTTTTAATTGTTGTCAGCCTGTTTCAAGTGATGAAGGCATAGAACTAGTCACTGCACACAACTCACAGCGATTAACACTATCATTTACTAAGAGCAATATAGCAGCATCATCCTCAGCCCTGTAGCAAAAACTTAGCCGGCGAAGCAAAAGGTTGAAATAGCTACAAAAAATCAATTCTCTAACTCCTAATCTATACTCATCTGTCCGTTAAAAAAAAATATTTTTGGATGTTAAATGTATGCAACTGGCAGTCACTGAACATTTTTTCACTTGGCGCCGCCAAAAATTTTTTGTCAAATCTTATCACCGCCAGCAAATGTTTTGGTTTTATACATAAAAAATTTATTTTACGGCAAGACACAAATTTCATAAAGCGTGTCTTTTTTTAGAGTATCACAACTGCAGAGCAACGCGTGCAAATTGTGGAAATTTTGAATCAAAATAACTGTTCTATTCGTCAAACTCATCGTGCACTTGTTCCATTTTATGGCGTACATAATCGTCCTTCAGAGCGGCTAATTCGAAGAACAATAGATCGTTTTCGGACCACATTTACTGTTACTGATCATGTGCATCCCATGAGACGCCGAACAGTGTGCACTGAAGAAGCTGTAGCCGCTGTACAAGAAAGCCTTGAAGATGATCGTGATCAATAAATTCGTCGCTGTTCTCAGCAACTGGGGTTGTGTCCTACCACTTTATGGAAGATTTTTTTTTAGTTGCTTAAATTTGGTGTTCCAGATTGTGTCTTCTACGCGCCACTCGTGACGGCCACATCGCAGAAATCATATTTAAACATTAATTTCATAAAATTTTCTTTTCAATTAAGCCCGTTTTATTGATATTAAAGATATATTTCTTTGTTTTATTGTGATTTAAACTTGTGTCACTGTATAAAAAACACCCTATAGTTTTAAATAAAAGTGTGATTTTTAGATGAGTTTGCAAATGGTATAGTTTCTTTTTTTCGTTGATTAGCTATCAATATAATTGATTTCGTTGATTTGCTATCAATATAATTAAAAATTTGTTTTCTTATCAACCAGAACACTCTTCACCCCAGTCATATTGTTTCGTGTTATTCTTTAATAGCACATGACTTTATACCTGCAGTTTGCATCCACCATTTGCTTTATGGAAATTAAACTCAAAAATGTACAACTCACGAAAGCACAACTAATTGAAGAAATCTTCTATAATGAATCAATTAATGGAAAAGTTTCTTAACCTTGACTTGTTAGATGTTTTATTATAATAAAACATTTCAAAACTCCAGAACAAAAAATTATATAACATCCCTCGCAATTACACATATTCGCAAACACAAACACACATATACAGTCGTATGTGTGTTGAAGAGTATGTGTGTTGAATTGTTCCGTTTTATTCTATTTGAAGATTGTTAAATGTATGCAAATTATATTGAAAAGTTCCTTTTCCATTTCTTTTCGCTCTATATGTATGCGAACAAGTGTTTGAATACAACAGCCATACAGCTCAGTGAACGTGAACGTAAATGTGAATGTGAGTGTAGCTGTATCTGTATTTGTGTTTTATAACTTTTGTATAAAAGAAAATGACTTTTTAATTTAATTACAAAATGATTAGTTTTACATTCACAAAAGATTATGCTTCAGAAACTTGCTTCACAAAGATGGTTGAAATATTTTCAACGTTGTGTGACATTTTCTCAACTTTTTCCTCAAAACATTTGTTGTTGCATACAAATTGACAATGTGGTATAGAAGTAAAAAGGGGGGTGGGGGGAGAAAAAAAAATGTATGTTACAAATGAAAAATAAAAATTATTTAAAATTATATAAACTTCAATACCATCCCTCAAAAAGAGCTGCATGGAATAAATTTTATTCTTAAGTTGGCTAATATTAAAGTGTCTAATAGCATTTCACTCGGCATTATGTTGCCAAGTAGGAGTTGAAAGTGTTTAACAGCAAAGCAGAATTTTAATGTCATTAGTTTAAGTGCTTTTCAAGAAATTTTGGTAACTCATACGAGTGTTTATATTTTTATTTTAAATGAAAGTCAGTGTTAAGAACTGAATCTGCATGCGTTAGTTTGTATTTTTTTTTTTTTAATTTTATAAATTATATGCAAGTAATAATAGGACTATTTAAAATAGTGTTTAAAATTTACAATCTTTTTGAATTATTTATTATGATTTAAAAATATTTCAATCCAATTCCTACATTTAAGTCTACCAAAAGAACTTTTCCCATTTATTTTCTTACCAGTTTACAGCCTTAAATAAAAGTCTACAGACAGCCAGCAGTTCTTGGCAATGAAGTGATAATAACTTTATTGATCTGCTAGAAAATACTTAAATTAGTGTAAAGCAAAAAATAAAAGCCTTAACTTGGCTATAAAATATTACAATTGGCACTTTGAAAATTTTGAACCGGCACATAGACAGCCGCACTCGCACACACAGAAGAAGAAATAAAAGAAAAGTTTTTCTTTTCTAGTGCTCCGCAATAAATTTCGGTTGTTAACT
The DNA here is from genome assembly GCA_951800035.1 of Linnaemya tessellans. NCBI lineage: Eukaryota > Metazoa > Arthropoda > Insecta > Diptera > Tachinidae > Linnaemya > Linnaemya tessellans. The sequence goes on from OX637532.1 coordinate 139,959,054, forward strand.
TAAGTAAGTTATTACCTGAGTGCACAATTTTAGCATTAAATTTCAAATCAAAAGAATCTTTTTGTTTTTTTTTTTTTGATTTCTTGCATTTTCATTTTGTCCTTTGCCCCCCTTGATTATTCAGTTTTATGCCAAAGTATCTATAGCCATATTATTCTATATAAATTTTTTGTGCATTCTTTGATGGCGTTTGTTCTAGCATGAAGTCTTTTGATAATGCTGGCGTATAATCAACAGTAAAATGTCAACAACACTAAAAATAAATGTCGTCTAATGCATTTGTTGTTGTAAAGAGCTAAATACGAAATATGAAGAAGAGATGCACTGCACAAATATTTATTTGTGTCTATTGCGCAAAAGGTGTGTGAAATATAAAAGCCAAGTTGAGTGAATCTAAAGAAAACTATAATGCGACTATGCAGCGCTATACTGTATATATTTCCGATAAGCATTTCTAAGGCACAAGTGTATTTTTTGTAAAGATTTTTATATTTGTATGTAAATAAAGGGTGGGCAAATTTAAGGTTAGGAAGTAAATTGGAATAAAAACAATAATTTTTTTTCAGCAAGTCCAAAGTTAGTGATACCGATGTAAAGTAGAAATATGGGAATTAATAAGGAATATGATATTGGGGAAAATCTTTACCTTTAGCATGTCAGCAGATGTTCGCTCTTTTCACATAATTTTGAACCACATTTTACAGCAAAGCTTCGCTTATCTCGATCAATGCAGCCACAAGTTTCATATTTCAGAATGTCAGTTGTTTGTAATTTGTTCACGTAATCCCCGTGTTTCAAATGATCTCAGAAAGAATAATATATCGACGTTAAATCACCAGAACGAGACGGCCAATAATGGATGTAGGAAACGAGGCAAAAAAAAAGGAAAATATTTATTTTTATATGCCCGCGAGAAAATAACCTTTGAAATATGAAATTCTCGTTTCGTTGTATACACTGAAAGCAGAGATAGATAAAGTGTGATCTCTGTGTTATTTGTCCTTTTAATTTTTCTGTATTAATCGAAAGATTTTGTAATTGGAATATATTCGTTAAGGCTCAAACACTTTTGCATATTAAAAATATGTCTTATTACAGCTGTTATGCAGGCGGAAGTGGAAGTGTCACACAGTAATCATTTGATGCATTGATTATGCATTATTTTCAATATATTTTGGAATACGATAACTTCTTCCACTTTCCTGTTACGCACTTTGTGTTTTTGCAGTTTGGCTAGAATATTTGTGAGGGAGCCGTTGGTTTTTTTTTACTCCCACGTACCACTTCAATATTGAGCTGTCATATATCCGTGTGAAGATAAATTTCGAAATTTGTAGCCCTAGACTCAAAGCAAGTACGTTAACAGAGCTCTGTTAGCATGTTAACATAGCACTGTTAAGCATGAAAAATCCGGGTGTTTGTATTCCAAATGGAATATCGGCCACATTTCTAAACCAACTTTGAAAAAAATGAACGGAACAGACAACCAGGTCCGTAGCTTTCATAATATATTAATACTTTGGTATAGCTATGCCGATAAGCTTTGATTTTTCGTACACAAAAATTGTCAAATTCAAGACAGGATAAGCCAGGATCCTGGAAAAACGGCAACATGTGGGCGAATAGAAATTGTTTTAAATTATGTATGAACCTTTATTTATGTAAATTGTATTACAGGATGTTAATTATAAGTTCAAATCTTCAACTTATTTTTTATTTTTATTTTAATAAATGAACGTGATTACATTGAGAGTGGAATATTAAGAATATTTTTCATAGTCATTAAACCACCAGAACGGATCAGTACTGAATGTAATCACTTTCATTTATTAAAATAAAAATGAAAAATAATTTGCAGTTTCGAAGAAATTGTTTTATTTTGTAGCTCTTGTGGCCCTCTATCACGTCTAATGGCCATAACCCTTAACAGTTGCATTTTTAATGGAGAAATTTGGATTTTAGTGAAATTTCATGGTTTAAAAAAAATGGGTTCCAGAGAATTAGTTGTCATATTTTGGTCATTATAAAAAAATGGAGCTGAGTACCCACAAATTGTAGCTGAAGAAGCCCTCTTTCTTGCACAAAAAGTCTTATATCTGAAATAATTTTAGAATTCGAATAATATCACTGGTAAAAAATTGGTTTCAGAGGATTAGTTGTCATAATTTGGACCCGTGTGAAGTTAAATTTCGAAATATATGTATAACCCTAGGCACAAACCAATACGTTAACAGAGCTCTGTTAGCATTTTAACATAGCGCTGTTAAGCATGAAAAATCCGAGTGTTTGTATTCCAAATTGAATGCAGTCCACATTTCTGAGCCAACCTTGAAAAAAATTAACGGATCAGATAACTAGGTCCATAGCTTTCATAATATATTAACACTTTGGTATAGCTATGCGGATAAGTTTTTTTTTCTTCTTTGTACCCAAAAATTGTAAAATTCTGGACAGGATCCTGGGAAAATGGGAATATGTGTGGGCGACTAAAAATTGTTTTAATTTGTAGAAATTGTTAAAAAAAACTGGCTTGAGAGGATTTGTGGTCATAATTTGGTCATTATAAAAAAAACGTACACATACGCCACTGCAAACAAATGCTGGCTCAGGGAGCCCTTTATATTGCAGTAAAAGTTTTATATCTGAAATAATTTTGCAATTTGGATAATATCAATTTAAAAAAAATAATAATTTAAAAATTGCAGTCATAATTTGGACATTATAAAAAAATGGCGATGATTGGGGTTATTATTGAATTGTTAGATTATGGTTGTCTTAACAGAGAATTTTCTCTGTACATTTATCTACAGTGTAAATTCCATTATATCTTAACTGATCATATGCAGAAGCTCTATAGATATGAATGCCAAAGATTTTTTGTAATAAAATCATCAATATTAAAAATCAATTAATGTCGGGAAGTTTTAGTCAATCTCGTCACTTAAAATTCAAGATCTTTTGGGGCTGCCGATCGCTAATTTCTAATCAAAATGGTCTTAATGGCCTTAGTGGATACTGTTGGCTGAAGTAGTAGAACACGGGACTCTGAAGTGGAGGGTCCTGAGTTCAACCACATGAACTCAGTTCTTGTACGGCTAAACGAGTTGGAGAAATTTTTATTTAATGGCACAATTTTTTTATTTTAAAATATTAAAATGTTTTAATATATGTGAATAAATAATCTATTGGAAATGAAGGAGCCGCTAAGTACTGATGATGACTTGATGTTTTTTCCCCGCTGTAGTGTTGCAAAATACGTATCACTGTAATTGCCTGCTCTTTGGTTCAGTATTTTCTGTTTGTTATGAATTTTTTTTTCATTTCATTCATTTACGTGTACTACTGCTTATCATATTATGCTCGACTCAGCAAAATACAACTTTTGTATATCTTTATTATTTCGCAAACAGCCCGGCTCTTAAAAACTGTTTATTTTAAGGTAAAAAGGAAACCCAAGTGTTAGTACAAAATAAATGTGGCACATGTATGGCGTTTAAAACATGCTGGCTGGTAAACAAAATATAAAGCTGACTTAACAGATATGATGTGTTTTTTTCCAAAAATAAAATCCACAAAGCCAAAAAAGTCAAGAGATCGTAGACTAGTATTAAATAAAAAGTTTTAAATCTGTTTTAATATTAAATAAAATCTATTCAATTTTTTTAAACAAAAATTGTTTTTACTTCATGTGCCCGTAATATTGCATAAAATTGTTGATATTTTAAAAACCATTATAAAGTGAAAATCAATTTAAATTGTTATTTTTTTACCTTTTAACTCTATTTAAAGTTTTTGATATCAAAAATAACGCAGCAGTAACCACCAAGCGAAAAATTAGTTTTTAAACTTGTTTTCTTATTTTTTATTTTTTAATTGGACAATTATATGGAATTTTGAATTTATAAGGCTGCCACTTTAAATGTACAATATATGTATCGAAAAGTATATTTATATTTTATAAAAGTTTGCTTCGATGATACCAACATGTGGAGGTGCATGAAGATATGCAGCGTTGTAATACCAAACAGTTCTGAAAATTCTTTTTGCATTAAGGGTTTTAATAACGTTCTAGTGCTCACTAAATAATATAAAATGAATGAACTAAATTTTTCTATATGAAGATATTCCTTCTTCTTATAAAAAAATGAAAAAATTAAAGTAAAAGCAATCAAAAAATTAAAGTTATCATTTATGATTATTTCACTGGGGCTAATGTTTTTTTTTTTTTTTTTTGAATATATTAAGTTGAGAAAAAACAGCACAATCAAATAGAAATTTAGTGTTAAACCATAGAAGTTAATATAAATGAATGATTAGGAACAAGTTAAGCCCTCTCAATAATCAATTTTGCACTTTTTTTGTCAATTGGAGAAAGAATCAGCACGAATAAAATGGATAAATTTTGTGTAAAACAACAAAGACCCAAATATATAAAATTTACTGAAAAAAGTTGCAGTTCGCCCTTATTTTACTAGCAAAGCTTCGCTTATCTCGATCAATGCAGCCACAAGTTTCATATTTCATAAAGTCAGTTGTTTGTAGTTTGTTCACGTAATCCCGGTGTTTCAAATGATCTCAGAAAGAATAATATATCGACGTTAAATCACCAGAACTAGACGGCCAATTAACATCACCAAAATGAGAAATTACCTAACCGAAAATTTCTCAAGCAATAACTGAATTGTTTGGGAACCGTGAGAAGTTAAATTTCGGTATATATAACCCTAGACACAAACCAACTACGTTAACAGAGCTCTTTTAGCATTTTAACATAGCGCTGTTAAGCATGAAAAATCCGAGTGTTTGTATTCCAAATGGAATACCGGCCACATTTCTAAACCAACTTTGAAAAAAATTAACGGAACAGACAACCAGGTCCGTAGCTTTCGTAATATATTAATACTTTGGTATAGATATGCCGATAAGCTTTGATAAGCCCTTATGAAAACTGCCGGGTAAGAACACACACACACTCCCATATAACACCATTATTTTTTTTTACTTTGCAGCATGTTCCATGCATACACACACACATTCGCACATGTGCAGGTGGGTAGGTGTTGGTTTATACAAAAAAATTTAAATGAAATCAGCTTTAATGATTCGCTTGTATATTTTTTATTAAATATTTTACAGATTTGTGTAAAAAAACCCCATCTTTTAAAAGGCTATTAATTTCCCAGCAAACATTGTTTGATGATATCGTATATTACCAGGGATGACTCCTACATATGCAGTGCATTGCGCCGGAACTAGAGAAGAAGGAATATAATTAAGGGGACAGATGAAGAAAGATGATAAGATGGAGCATTTTTTTGTAGCTATTTCAACATTTTTACTTCGCCCAGCTAATTTTTGCTACGCGACGGAAAAAAGAGGGTGCTGTTACTCTGCTTTTTAGTAAATGCCAGTGTCAGTTGCTGGCAATTATGTTCAGTGACCAGTGCTATGCCTTCATCATTGAAAACAGGCTGGCAACAGATAACACAACCCTGCACTAATGCTGATCAAAAGAATTCAACACAATATTTCATGACTCAGCGCGGGATTGAACTCAGGACACTCCGATTCATAGTCTCGTGTTCTACTACTTCAGCCAACAGCACCCGCTAAGGCCATTTTTATTAGAAATTAGAGATCAGAATTCCCAAAAGATCTTGAATTTTAAGTGACGAGATTGACAAAAACTTCCCGTCATTAATTGATTTTTAATATTAATGATTTTGTTATAATAAATCTTTGGCATTCATATTTATAGAGTTTCTGCATATGACCAGTTAAGATATAATGGAAATTACACTGTAGATAAATGTACAGAGAAAATTCTCTGTTAAGACAACCATAATCTAACAATTCAATAATAACCCCAATCATCGCCATTTTTTTATAATGGCCAAAATATGACTGCAATTTAAAAATTTATTTTATTTTAAATTGATATTATTTTAAATTATTTCAGATATAAAACTTTTACTGCAATATAAAGGGCTCCCTGAGCCAGCATTTGTTTGTAGTGGCATATGTGTACGTTTCTTTATAATGACCAAATTATGACCACAAATCCTCTCAATTTTTACAAATTAAAACAATTTTTAGTCGCCCACATATTCCCATTTTCCCAGGATCCTGTCTAGAATTTTACAATTTTTGGGTACAAGGAAGAAAAAAAAACTTATCCGCATAGCTATACCAAAGTGTTAATATATTATGAAAGCTATGGACCTAGATATCTGATCCGTTAATTTTTTCAAGGTTGGTTCAGAAATGTGGCCGGCATTCCATTTGGAATACAAACACTCGGGTTTTTCATGCTTAACAGCGCTATGTTAAAATGCTAACAGAGCTCTGTTAACGTACTTGGTTTGTGTCTAGGGTTATATATTTCGAAATTTAACTTCACACGGGTCCAAATTATGACAACTAATCCTCTGAAACCCATTTTTTTTAAAGTGATATTCGAATTCCAAAATTATTTCAGATATAAGACATTTTCTGCCAGAGAGAGGGCTTCTTCAGCTAAAATTTGTGGGTGCTCAGCTCCATTTTTTATAATGACCAAATTATAATAACTAGTCCTCTGAAACCATTTTTTTTTAAACTATGAAATTTCAATAAAATCCAAATTTCTCCATTAAAAATTCAACTCTTAAGGGTTATGGCCATTGGACGTGATAGAGGGCCACAAGAGCTACAAAATAAAACAATTTCTATTTGCCCACACGTTGCCATTTTTTCAGGATCCTGGCTTATTCTGTCTAGAATTTGACAATTTTTGTGTACGAAAAATCAAAGCTTATCGGCATAGCTATACCAAAGTATTAATATATTATGAAAGCTATGGATCTGGTTGTCTGTTCCGTTAATTTCTTTTAAGGTTGAATCAAAAATGTGGCCAGTTTTCCATTTGGAATATAAACACTGGTATTTTTCATGCTTAACAGTGCTATGTTAACATGCTAACAGAGCTCTGTTAACGTACTTCCTTTGAGTCTAGGGCTATAAATTTCGAAATTTATCTTCACACGGATATATGACAGCTCAACATTGAAGTGGTACGTGGGAGTCAAAAAAAAAAAAAAACAACGGCTCCCTCACAAATATTCTAGCCAAACTGCAAATCATACAGTGCGTAACAGGAAAGTGGAAGGAGTTATCGTATGCCAAAATACATTGAAAATAATGCATAATCACTGCATCAAATGATTACTGTGTGACACTTCCACTTCCGCCTGCATAACAGCTGTAATAAGACATATTTTTAATATGCAAAAGTGTTTGAGCTTCAATGAATATATTCCAATTACAAAATCTTTTGATTAATACAGAAAAATTAAAAGGACAAATAACACAGAGATCACACTTTATTTATCTCTGCTTTCAGTGTATAAAACGAAACAAAAATTTCATATTTCAAAGGTTATTTTCTCGCGGGCATATAAAAATAAATATTTTCCTTTTTTTTTTGCCTCGTTTCCTACATCCATTATTGTTTCTTTCATTGAAGCTCTTAAAACGATTTCCCTTTTGGTCGTAGTGTATTTTATGTTTGTCCTTGACTAACCGCTTACAATAATTTAGAACGCATAAATCCATGTTTTTTTCCCCGTATTAAATTTCAAAAAGTATCTGATTGAAATTTATCGATTCTTAATGTTGCACGTTGAATGTTTTGCTTCTTTCGGTTTACCCCCTTGTTTATAAGCGGTTAACGGAAAATCTTACATGAATTTATTTTTTATTATTATTATTATTACTATTTTGTTGTTATTATTGTTATTGCTGTATCGTTGTTTAAATATATGATTTCCACTTGGAAGAAGTTTGCATTTGTTGTTTCATTTCGCGTGGAAATCCTTGGGATTCATTGCTTTAGTTCACTCAGAATAATACTTTTTTCATTTTCTCACACACAAAAAAAAGAGAAATTCGTTTTACACTTGACTGAATCTTGCCTTCGAAAAATACTTTTCACCACACTGCCACATATCGATGTGTACAGTTAAGTTAACCGCCACCAATACCAGCCAACCACTACATACGAGTATGAACAGGCAGCATCAGCGAGTGTAAATGTGTGCGATGAAGTTTGTTGCAAAGTATTTTGCAATGATTTATATTTTTACAAGGACCTTTGCTTTCTTGTTGCTCGGTTTCTTTGTGTGCGTGTGTGCATTTCTTTAAATTTTATTGTATTCGAATAGATAAATTCTTAAGTTTATTTAATAAAGTGGAATAAACATGTTTATGAATGCATTTGTATGGCTGAGTGTGTGCATCTTCATATTCTTTCAATCAATTTATATCGTAATATATATTATTTATGGAATATTTATTACAATACGAGGGCGGTTTAATAATTTCTTCATAATTCACATAAAAAGTGTTTGATTGGGTAAAAATACATCTGGCTTCACAATAGAGTCTTTTGTAAAGTTGGTACTTCAGGAGGCCGACATTGACCAACTAAGTGGGATTCCACTCTCATCTTGCTGGAGACGCTTTGATGTTGCACTATTCGAATTGGCTCAGGACAGGTGGTTCAGAGAATCCACTTGCGAGATTATCAAGAGTCTTATGGCCCCGCCTAGACTCTAGGAGGACGAAGGATCTTTTGAACTTCGCAAGAGGTCATCTACGTAATATAGTGGCCACACTTACTGGTCACTGCACCTTTGGGATCCATGCCAGGCGCATGGGGCTCCCCTATAACGACTACTCCTCCAGTTGCAATGATGAGGAGGAGGAGTAAAGCATTGCACACCCCCTCTGTTTCTGTCCTGCTCTGGAGGAGCAGCGCCTACAGTCTCTGGGCAAGGCACGCTTTGGAGACATTTCGGAGATATCGGAGATAGAACTGAGATACCTGAGTCTCTTTATTAGGAGCAGTGGCTGGTTCGGCAGCTGACTCCCCTGGGGCGTGTATGCACGACCATAACTCCTGGTTTATGTATCCCATCTTCTTCCTTACTATCCTTCTTACTAAAAGAGGAAGAAGTAGGGATAGTCGAAAGTTAGACTATCCCTACTTCTTCCTCTTTTCTTATCTTTCCAATACTCTTAAATACAGGTGTCACAAAGGGATCAAATAATGGGACTCAAGTGGGCTGGTCTCTGTTTTTCCTTTCACCAGCAACCTGCTAATCTAACCTAACCTAAAGTTGGTACGTTTAGTCTAGATTGTTTTTCGTCTTCAATACAATAAGATGTCTAAAGTCTTTGATATTATTTTCCATAATCTCGTGTCAATTTTGGTTTGTAAGAAAATAAGGTTCTGTGAAAGCGCTGTAGGGCTGGGCGTGCCTGAGAGGGGACTAAGAAGCCGAAAATAACGAGTTCGACTCCGCACTTTGTCCTGAAAATGGATTCGAATATTTCTCATCTGCCATTTAGTGCATGACGGCGTTGGATGTTGTCGACCTGCTTCAGTGACGGCGACATAGAAGTGATCTTGGGACTTTACCGAAAATGATTGCCACTGCCAGGTAGTAAATTGCAGCCCACGCTTTCGTCTTCGAATTAAAGTGATTGCAACAAATTCTATATCTCCTTTCTAACTCCGTGGCAATGCACTGGTCATGCCCCGTGTGCTGGTCGTATTAAAAACAAATAGAAATATATAATTTTCATTGTTTTGCTGTTCACAAAATTTTTATTTGTTACGGGTTGTCTTTATAAGTCCCCTTATTCTGTAACTATTTGTTAACGTCGCGGTAAGACAATATAAAATAACATCTATCTCTGAGACAAATACATACGTGAAAATTTTAAGAAAAAAGTTTTAAAAGTAGTATTTTAAAAATTAAGCTAAACAAATTTTTTTTTAAAACAAAAATACATATTTTACAAATAAAAATTCTTCTGGTTTCTTGACCTGTTTTTAATTATTATTGTATTCTGATATTTTTAAGCTTAAGGTCTCTTTATTTTAGTTTAATTTTTAATTTCAATATTTCGCCACTCCTTTGTGTGACTTCTTCAGGAAATTAATTATAATAATTAATTTCCTGAAGAAGTCACACAAAGAAGTGACGAAATATTGAAATTAAAAATTAAACTAAAATAAAGAGACCTTAAGCTTAAAAATATCAGAATACATTAATATTTTACATATATTTTTTATTGTCTAGATATACTTTTTTTTGGAAATTGTTGTTTCAGATTTAATTTTATATTCTATAACAAGACTTATGAAGTGAACAATGGTTTCACTTAAATCACAAGAATAAATTTTGATAAAAGAGACATAAATTGATTTCTATTTATTCTTGGCTTTTCAATATTATTTTCGTAATAATTCTTCAATGAACTTAATGTTAAAAAAATAGAAAAGAAAAGTTATATCTTCCTGAAGAAGCCAACTAAAGAACTGGCGAAATATCAATATATATATATATATATATATATATATATATATATATATATATATATTTATATATTGATATATATATATATATATATATATATATATATATATATATATATATATATATATATATATAATATTGTTTATATAAAAAGACCCCAAACTTAAAGAATTATTACTAAAATAGAAAAAAAAGACATGCAAATATATTTTCTCAAATAAATTTAACTGCTTGTCCCAGCATGTCACAATATATCGTTCTATCGAACAATTATATTTAAAACCACATTAAGTTCTTCTGACAGCCTGTGGCTATTCTTCAAGGACGTGGCTATAGCAAGGATGAGGGTGCTGTTGGCGCAAGTAGTTAACACGAGGCTATAAAGCGAAAGGACCAGTAGTTCGACTCCTTGAATATTGTGTCGAATTTTTCCGACCAGCATAAGAGTGCATGGTCGTGTTAATTTTTCTTAGTCTGTTTCAGCGATGACGGCATTGTACTGATCACTGAACACAACTCTCAGCGATTGACACAATCATGTACTAAAGAGCAGAGTAACTGCAGCCTCCTTCGTCGGCCCTTTAGCAAAAAACTAGTCGGTGAAATAGCTTCAAAAAATTCTCTATCTTCTCATCTGTCCTCCCAATACCATTCCTTCCTTCCTAATTCCATAGTGGCCATCCTTTGAGTGCTGAACCGAATTAAGAAAGGCTGTTGAAAATGGTCTCTAGCTGCCGAAAAGGAGTTCAGAAGTTTTCTCTATTTTCAAAATTGTCTTGACGTGACGTTGACAAATAGTTACGGAATAGGGGAGATTATTTTATTTCTACTGTATTCGCCTTCCCCTTCTTTTTAGTTTCTCTTGCGAATGCAGGTATATCCCTTCTCTCCCTTTCGTTCTCTCTTTTAAGGCTGCTTGTTGTATGTTTGTAAGTTTTTTGCTGCTTCTCCCCACCGCTTTATATACTGAACACATTTTCTCTTTTCTTAAAGATCTCTGTGTCCTCTATTCTATTGGCCGGTCGTAGTAGCAGTTACAGTGATATTTTCATCGTTCGACTTAAATCTCTTATCCGATAGCTATTTTACAAATTTGCTCACAATTAAAACATGCAGGAGGAGAATATATTGGTCTAAATGAAATGATCAGATAACTGACTAAAATGGGTTGGTTCTAGTACCAATCATCGGTTCCGAATACTTGTATCCAAGTCTGCATAGTTTGATACCGATAAGTAGAGTATTCTGTAAAAATGGTATAGTTCAAACTGTCGTTAGAAATGAATTATCGAATTGCCATCCTATTACAGAAATATTGATCTCAGTTAATTTGTTATGCTTCATACCAACTAACGATGTTTATATATAATCTAATTTCTATAAGATTTTGTAATTCGAAACTATTTCTTTGTAAATATTTTTTTTTTTTTGCAATTTGAATTGCACAATTGAATAAATTTAATTTGCTATAGAAAAGCATGCAATTGTGGTAATTTTTCGCAAAAGACTTGTCAAATTCTCAAAATATTGCTACACATAATCTGAACTGAAAGAAATGTTTTTGTGTGTTTGTGAAAATTTTAATAAAATTTTAGCTCTGCAATCAAAACACATACGACGTAAATCTGTATGAACAGCGGCTTCCACAATGAATTTTCATACGAAAGGCTTAAATTTAACCAAAAGTGTATGGATTCGAGCAAACAATATCACTGGCGCCATTAGAAACAACAGCCAAAACGAGTGCGATAGAAACATGTTTCAAAACTAAACAACAGCTTAAGGGATTTTTGCTTGATTTTACGGTAGGCAGAATTTGGTCACAGTCAGAAACCAAAACTGGACACAAATCCAACTGCATAAAGTTGTTGTTGGTTGGCACAGATGTCTACGTGTTTGCCATGTTACACATCCTTTGCTGAAGTGAAGGCAGTGCATGCTGCCCATAAGTTTTTACAAACTAAATGCTGTTGGTATTTTGAAAAATTAAAAAAAAAACAGAACGTACAAACCAATTCCGTAAAGTAAGAAAATAAAATGAGAAATAAACTTTTTTAATGTACGACGAGGTGTGTTGTTGCCTGAATGGTGTTCCTTGGGTTTTCTTTTTACAAAAGTTACATCAATTTTTGAAATAATGCTGAGAACGGATTACTTCATGTGAATCTTAATGTGTATTTGCTATTTTGTTCTTACAGTCCGTAGCCGCTGTAAATGCGCACGAAATTTGTTTTTGAAGTAGCCCATAAAAAAAAAAAGAATCGTACAACTGAACGATTCTTATTGGTTTTATAATTGTTTTTGGGTTTTCATATATATTGTCTTTAACTTTAAAACCAATTGCGAAAACCTGACTTTAAGGGATAACATTATTTTGCTAAAACCGTGTTAACACATTTTTGAATTGGTTTTAAGTAAAATTTAAAGAAAATTGGATTTTATATACAAGCACATTACTGATACATGATGTCGCCCTGAAGGAAATGTCAATAGTAAAATTATACTGATTATCTATTGACGATGTCACCAGTACTACTGACAAATTATACCCCAACTAATGTTATCTACTTTTGCCATTTAACACAGGCTTGTCCTACGAAATCGACCAGTAGACTGCGTCAATACTGACTTGCTAGTTCTTACGTATGACCATATGGCGAAAATCTCAATAGTAAGATTGTACTGACTGACATATCACCGAGGTCAATAGCAACAGTTGCCGTCGGCTACCCACAGATTTTGAGACCATCAGCTTGATAATTTGTTTTAACCGTCAACAATTTTCTCTGTCAATCAAAAACAAAAGCAAAAAAAAAATAAACAATTTGTTGACAGCGTCACCAAAAAGACACCATAATTGTTGACAAAAATATTGACATGGGTACATTTAAACCGACGTTTCCTTCAGGGGATGAACACCTCGTTCACGTGTTTATGCTTTCACAACACACACACTGTCGGATCACAACTTCAATTTCCTAATATTAAATTTTTTACAATTATTTTGCTGAAAGTTTTTTAAAAATAATTTTTTACTTTTTGGAACGAAGTTATTTATGGGAAGATGCGGAGGGGTAACCTAATCGGGAAAAAACGTTCGTAACGTAAGATTTTTTGTTTATAAATCAATGCTTAAAACGTATGAGTAATACGATTCCATACAAACAAATATTAATCATACGCAGCCGTGCCGTGACAGAATTCAATTTCGTTTGGGAACAACATTAATTCCGTATTTTCGTTGGTCGGCGAAAAAAAAAATCATAATAAACAATGTATACCCGAATAATTATTTTCTTTATACATCGAATAGAACTTAAAATTAATATTTTTATAATAAGAAACTTCGTTGCTATCCGGTGTCCCACGACACCACACATGTTTTTATTTTTATACCCTCTATAATAGAATTGGAGGGTAACACAGCGAAATATCCCTTTAAGGCCCCATAAAGTATATATATTCTTGCTCAGCGATGTAAGACGATCTAGCCATAAGCGTCTGTCTGCCTGTGGAAATCATGATTCATACCAAACGAAAGGAACCAGACCCTTGAAATTTAGTACAGATGAAGTGAATTCACAAACTTAGCCAGTAATCTAGAGCAGAAGTTCGCAAAGTGGTTTAAGGGGATCTATGCTGGCTTAGGTAAACATATGTGATAGATATACATATTTACATATAAAGCATCATAACTCACCTAGTGCTACAGTCATTTATTTATTTATCATTCCTTTTTTTCTATTGGGATATGTTGTCCACTTACCTGAAAATAAATAAACATAATTATTAAAAATAAATTCGAGCAGGAAACGGTGTAAGAAGAATATTTAAAGTTAAAATTTATATCTAATTAAAAATTTAATTTGTTTTTGAAGGACCTACAATATTTTCAATAATAGAAAATAATCATGCAACAACTTTGTATTTGGCAAAGAAAACATTTAACTAGTTTTCAACATCTGGTATAGAAATAAAATTCGAAAGGTAAGCCAAAAAGCACATATACCTACAGCCGAAATACGTAAACTAAATTCTAATACACTCACAGTATGGATCCTATTCCACAATAAGCACAAACTATCCTTATTTCTGAAGATGTGACCGAATATTGCTGAAAATTACTCAGAGATCGCCGAAAAGTCCCCAATTTAAGATTAATTTTTTTAATAAAAAAAAAATTAAATATATATAATTGAGTAAGAGTCTTTATGTCCCTGAATAGTTTAGATATTTGGCTAGAGTATGAATTGATTCTATGTTATTAAAAACCACATAGAAAAAAAGTCTGTGAGATCAAAGTAAATTTTTATGCAAAAAAAGGATTGGAGGATAGATTTACTTTGCAATTCCGTATGTAATGTAGCAAAATATCCCTGTAAGACCCCATAAAGAATATATTCTTGATCAGCGATGAAATGTAAGACGATATAGCCGTGTCCGTCCATCTCTGGAAATCACGATTCAGTCCAAACGAAAAGAGCCAGACTGTTGAAACTTGGTATAAATACATCTTGAAGAATAGCAGAAAACAGTCTCGCAAATAAGCTTAATCGGGCCAGAGGCAAAAAGGTTTCCCTAAGAAGAACTAAACCAACCTCAAGCAAATGATATATTTTTATATCAAAGGAGATCCAAAGCGTTGAACTTCGAGTCAGAAAATTGTAAAAATCAATTTTTGGACCCGTCCCTTTTGTAAGCGTTTAAATAACATATTACACGAGTAAGTATTTAACAAATTGTATAATTTAAGCCTGCATTCCTTAAAAATATATTTTAAAGTTTTTATGAAAAAGCTGAGATGCTCTCAAATCTTCCCCCGCCTCCTCAATGACCTTATAATAATTTTTTTTACACTTAATAGCCCCAAAAATTTACTTTTTAGTGTTTTGTTTCAAAGGTGAGATTTCCGGTTGGCATCTTCATGAATCAATAATATGCCTCTTTTGTCAGATCTCCATGGATGGATAAACCACATGAAAATAATAAAATTGTTTTAAAAAAACCAGTCTTTTGACAATAAAATGAAAAACGTTCACATATCCTTACGTATAAAAATTCAAACCAAAAAAGTTTGGCTTAGGTATGATGGAACAAAAAAATTCAGAAAAATGGAACAATCAAACCGTGACAGGGGTATTAAAAACAAAAAAATGTGTTAACATCAGGTTGGTGCAGTTCTCGTATGCAATTTCCTTATAAAATTTTGTTAAATAAGAACTGTTATCACATTCAACTAAGCCACCTAATAAGTGGTGACAAACACAACACACATTAGCACTGATGATGAAAGCGTTGCGGTTTTCGAAAACAGCTGTTCTGCTCTGCTGTGTAAGTTGAATAACTTAAAACTGATGTTGACTTTCCTTTGTGCCTTTAAATATTTATCATGCCTTTCTGAATTTAAAACAAAAAAAAAATTTCGAACAATTAGCCTATAAATCTTAATTCAAAATCAGTCTTGAGTTGCGGCACTTGTCGCTCTTAATAAAAAAATCTTCTTTAGCAATGAGGATCATTTCTGGAGGAAATGGAATCTGTATACGTGATTAAATAAAATTGTCGAACTTACGACGTCAGTAGTCCACATAAAATCCAAGAGCGTCCAGTGCTTCCCGAATATGTAAAAAAAAAGATTTTGGGCTGACGGCGGCATCAGCGAAATGACGTTGTTCAGGTGATCATAGTCAACGACGCATGTTAAAGGTTGATTATTCCCATTTTTTTGCTTTAACTGGCATCCAGCGGCTTGTGGTTTCAGCAGATTGGTGCCTTGTGCCATATTAGAGCCATTTGAGGACATGATCATCTCACTTGGTGATATGTAAACTAGCCACCGAGCTCTGCGGTTCTCAGGGCAAATATAACCCAGATGTTGTACTCCACACATTTTATTTAAATTTACACACATTTTATTTAAATTTACACATAGGAATGAAAGACCCTTTATTATATTTTAAGTCATATTTTTAATATTACTGCAAGTAGGCGTGCCTGTGGACGGGTTTGTCTAACTCTTTTTAAATAGTCAAGAAATTACTTTTAGTTTTTATTAATTAACCCAGCGAACAGCGTTTGTCTACTGGTACACAATATTATTTTGTTGTTTGCGCCTAAAAAGCCATATAAAAATTAAATGCCCAAACACAGGCTTTATTTCCTAAACTACATGTGGATGTGTAGGTTTCCATGAGGACCATATATTTCAATGTATTTTTATGTATTTTTTTAATATTACAAACGCTGGCCACTCAAAATGCCTTTTGTGTTGACACAATTTTACTTCATTGCAACTATTTCCAATTCAGATTGCATAGCAGTACTCCTCGATGACCTTAATAAAATTTCATCGAGTGTATGGGTTCAAGTAAATTAACAAGTTGCAACAATCGTCCATAAATTCCAACGTAAATGTTATTCTTCTAACAATAATTCTACACTATTGTATTGTGTGTAGTAGGTATAAATTGATAGTCCTTGTTGTTATTTGTTGCAATTGTTTGTCTCGGTTGGAAAGTGTTGTATTGTTTGTGTTCAATTGTTTTGAAATACGTGTTCAATCCAAAGTTATGCAAACAGTTTAACAAATCTTTAACTAACGAGCAGCAGCAAAATATTCAGTGATGCTTTAAGTCCGTGCCAGGTAGTAAATTTTAAAATTAATTTTTTTTCTTTTATTTTTTATAATAAAATATAATGACAAGTTGTGTACATTAAATAAGCCATTTTGCAGAAATGGCCTTAAAACATACATTTCTGGTTCCGTTTATGCATGGCCTTTAAAGGCTGGTATTCGATGTTGGTAAAACTAAATTAGATTAAATGATTTTGAAAATTTATTAATTAGTTATATAAAATACACAATTTGAAGAATCAAAATTGTTGGTTACACTATCGTTAGCCGAGTAATTGCGCTAAACAAGACCTGGCAATTACCCTAGAAACTTGCTTAGTTAGAAAGTGTCGTCCTTACTTTCAATTTTAGAACTACTAAATGAAATGCAAGTGAAAATTTAATTAAATATAATAAATAGTATTTTAAAATATATTATTTCTTCTTTATCCAACTATAGATTTCTCACACTAACAAGTGCGCAATAGTTAATTTCCACTTTACTAGCGTTTCTGTAATTAATAGTCAAACTTTAAGGATTATTTTTGTTTAGTTTTTTTAGTTTTGCTGTGCAGAGTTGCCGAAATTTATTTTAAAAACTATTGATAAAAAAAAAAGAAAGAAGACTTAGGAATTTGTCGTTTGAGAGTTTGCTTTGCACAGTGGGCTAGCATTAAACTAGGTTTAAACAAATTGTTGGCTAAGGACTATCTTAAACATCGGCCTAGCGAAGAAATATTCCTTTTGAATTCAAGCTCACTAAATTGCTTGGGGACTGGGAAAGGAGAGAAGAGCTTTGGGATTGTAAAATTTTGTAATGCGTGGTATCTTTTACTTTCTTAGTTAGTTATGAATTTTTTTTTATAAAAACATGTTAATGAAATTGTAGCGGCTAACGAAAACAGCTGTTCTGTTCTGCTGTATAAGTTGGCTAATTAACTGAAGTTTTTACCTCTGCTGCTTCGAGTTTTTTAAGTATTTCTTGATTTAAGATTACGAATCGTAGACTACATGTCTTAATTCAATTAAAAACTTTTTTAAATATTTTTTGAACAAAAACGTCTTACAAAAAAAAATTATGAAAATACCAAACAACCAACTCAGCGAAAATATGTTTAAAAAAGAGAACGAGAGGGAGAGAAGGGATATACCTGGAGTCGTAAGAAAAAAAAAAAAAAAAGGGAAGGCCAAGACAGAACCATAAAATAATTTCCCCTATTCCGTAACTATTTGTCAACGTCACGTCAAGACAATATTGGAAATAGAACACTTCTGAACTCCTTTTCTTCAGCAAGAGACCATTTTTAACAGCCTTTTTTTTAAATTCGGACCAGCACTCAGGAAATGGCTCTTGCAGGGCATTGCACCGGAATTAGGAAAGAGGCAATAGTATTGAGAGGACAGATGAAGAAAGATGAGAAGATAGAGAATTTTTGTAGCTATTTCAACCTTTTACTTCCTGTACTAGTTTTTTGCTGCAGGGCCGACGAAGAGGTGACACATGATAGTGTCAATCACTGTCAGTAATTGTTCAGTGACCAGTGCTAAGCCTTCATTACTGAAACAGCCCGGTAACAACTAACACAAAACAATGATCCAATGCTGATCAGAAGGATTTGACGACTGAACGCATAGTCGAACAATGGACGCCTCCGCTTTACAGTCCCGTGTTAACTACTTCAGCCAACAGCACTCTCAATAATATGTTTATAATAAAATGTATTAACCTCCAGAAACTCAATAGATTTATTATTTAATTCAATTAATTAAAACTTCAAAATCATATCTCAGGCACAAAAAAAAAATAAAATAGAAAAAATCATTATGCTCTTACGAAATGATTTCGTATTTATGCTTCACTCCTCAATTATAAATCCATTCATCCATCCATTATTCTATTGGCAATCCTATTTATCTTCAGCACAAGTTTTCTTTCTGTTCGTTTATCTGACGCTCTTAAGTGTGATGAAGACATATGAATGTAATATATAAAGTGAATTTCCTGTTAAGTGACTATTTCTTATTTGAAAATTCAACAATTTTTCTTCTCAAGAAACAATTTTTTGTGTTGAAGTTAGTGTGTGTGAGTGTGTGTGTGTTTGTGTGTGTGCTAAGTATTTGTGTTTAATTTTGTTGTTTAGGAAAGAATGGCAAAAAAGAAAAAAAAAGACGTACAGAAATATTTTTTTAACTGATAGTTAAACAAACGTTTGTTTCAAAAGTCTTTTGCTCGTTTATGTATTAGTGTGGATGTGAAAAAGAAAATACACATACACACACATTCCCATTTATTTATGTACGTGCGTATGTAAATATGTGCTTTAATGTTTATATTTCTACAGTATTTGCATAAGTCCAACACACAAATTAATCGAATGCATGTTTAAGGAAGAATCTTTTAAAAGACTGAAATATATTAATTCTTATACCACAAGGATTTTCTAGGCTTATGTAATATTCCTTCCTATCAGGCCTGTTCTGTAAATCACGTAGTTTGAAATGACGTGATTTTAGAAAATTATCTCCACTAATAGAAATATTTTTCCAGACATTTTTCAATATTGCTGTTATATGTATATAGTTTCAAATATCATATCCAGAAGAAAACTGCCGTATCGAATTTTAAGAACGTTTTCAGGACCATGATTTATTTTTGAATTCACGCGATTTCAAGCCGACGTGATTTATAGAACAGGCCCGTATTTCTATATTTTGTATTTATATTTTATGGTTTCTCTCTGATATTCCAATACTTAAACAACACTTTTGTAGTTATTCATGTCAGAATGATTTTTAGATATTCTAATATTCCACTGTTTACAAAATAATTCAATATAATTTGACAGATCAGTGGCAAAGCAGCTCTGAGTCAGTTAACATTAAGTCTCTTTGATATTTATTTTTTGAGTGTAGCCAGACTATTGATCGTTTACTGTCTTTAGAGAATTTTGAGTTTTACTCGCACTAGTTTATTTCAACATCTTTCAGATTAGTGTATAAATTTACAATTCTTCTGGGTAATTCCCTAAATAACAACGTTCCTACTTCCTGTGTGAAGGCATAGATTGTGTAAAGTCAGTCACGCAAACGAATAAAATTTGAGATTTAACAACTTCGCTTGTATAACGCTTGAGTCACCCTGTCGACAACTGTACACCGATATTTTCAAAATTTACTTTACAAAACATTTTTAAAATGCAATAAAATAATTGGCTGAAATAGTTAATACAAGACATTGAGGGGGAGGGTCCAGAGTTTGACTCCGCGCACAGTCATGTATATTGTGCCGAATTCTTCTGATCAGCATTAGAGCATGATTGTGTTAGTTATTTGCAGATTGTTTCAGCGATGAAAACATAGCACTGATCACTGAACATTAATGGAAGCGATTGACCCTGTCGTGTACTAAAGAGTAGAGGAACAGCATAAAACTAGTCGGCGAAGTAAAAGGTTGAAATAGCTCCATAAAGATTCTCAATCTTCTCATCTTTCTTCATCTTGTCCTCTCAATACTATTCCCTCCTTTCTCTAGTTCAGGGGCAATACGTTGCATATATAGGAGTCATCGCCTAAGTCCTGGTTCTATTTAAAACAAATAATAAGTAAAATATTCCATTGCAGGAAAGAGGAAAGAGAAAAATGTGATATCTGCATAATAATAATCGTCCGGGTTGGGGAAGTTCGTGCTGACCAAAAGTGTTTTAACTTAAAAATGAATACAAGAAGTTGTCACATTCTACTTCGTTAAACGACTTGTACCATCGTGGAAAAAGTTGAACAACAAACGCTGATGAAATGGCTTAGCGGCCTCGAAAACAGGACTGCTATTATATTCTAAAATTCCACTCTTACAAAAAATAACTGGAATTTAATACAAATTAATAAAACATTTTTTTTTATATTTTATAGATTTGAACTTGAATAACAGTAAGGAAAAAAGATGTGAGGTGTCGTGGGACAGCGGATAGGAACGAAGTTCCTTATTATAAAAATATTAATTTTAAGTTCATTCGAGGTATAAAGAAAATAATTATTCGGGAATACATTTTTTATTATGATTTTTTTTTCGTCGACCAACGAAAATACAGAATCAATTTTGTTCCCAAACGATGATTAATATTTGTTTGTATGAAAACGTATTACTCATACGTCTTAAGTATTGATTTAGAAACAAAAAATCTTACGTTACGGCCGTTTTTTCCTTGTTAGGGTACACCTCCGCATCGTCCTATAAGGAACTTCGTTCCAATTATTATTTTAATACCAAAAATAAAAATAAAAAATTGTTATAAGTAGCTTCCATAAGATGACTGTTATTGACTGTCAATGTTCGGAAGTCCTTATTGGAGGACCATCTATCTGAGCGAAGTAACCTGTAAATCCAGGCTTGGAACTTGAGACTGAATACATAAATAAAACTTACTTATGTTATTAATAGATTACTCAAATCTTTCATCCTTCCTATTTTTCGGGTTATTATCGAAAGGCGTGATTTTTGCTCTGCTTGTAGTTTTTACGTATGAGTGATTTTTAATAAATTTTAGGGCTTGCAGATTTTGTCATATAATCGTTATGTGCGTAAGATTGGATTATAATTTAATTGGGTTTAATAGATTTGTTAGTTTTTTTTTTTGGTAAATGAATAAAACACCTTAAATTGTATTGTTGTAACATGGATTTGCAAAGAAAATTGCCAATAAGTATACGCACCGGTGCCTTAATATCCAGCAATTGAAAAGGGTTTGTAAATTTAAGATATTTTATTATTAAGTATTCTAAATAATATCAGTTTGATTGCTGTTTGTCTTACTATTTTTAAATAATCAATAAACATTGCAGAATATACAAATTTTCTCATAACTCTCCAACTCAAGGTTTGTTGGAGAGTTATGAGAAAATAATTTTGCAATTCGTTTACAATTGCATTGAGAGCTAAACTATAAAAATCGAATTGCTGGTATACAATATGTTTTATTCTACATACCTTAAAACTAAATGTTAACTGGGTTATACACACGCACACACAAAACGAGTTTGTGTGTTTGTATGCTAAAGTATTTTCAGTGTAAATGTTTGGTTAGAATAATGACCGAATGATAACAAGTTAAAAAAGCATAAAACAAACACAAACATTTGAAAAAAAGAAAGTTTACAACTTTTTCTCTTTTTGTACAAACAAAATTTTTAACTATTGTTGTTTCTTCAGATACTACGAATTTTTAAATTCACTTTGTTTTTTGTTGTTGTTAATAATATTCGTTGTTTTGAGCTTGACTATCGTAAATCAAAAGAAAATATGTATATTTTGCTTTTGATTTACTTCGTTCAGCTAAAAATATGTGCATATTTTTAGGCTTCCCTTGAAATGTTAATGGACATATTTTTAACAGATTTATTCTAGTTAAAGTTTATTATTCGTTTAACATATTTTGTGGATGTATGTGTTTAAGTATAATCAGCCAGCGTGGCTGGTGGGTAACAACCCTGCAGGAGATCGAACTAGTATCAAACTAGTATTGAACTAGTACAAAAATGACCAGTAGTAGTTTCCAACTGTGAACTTTCCTATACCATGTTAATGCTCAAATTAACGTTGAGTGTGTTTGGAAAATTACTAGTATCATTGGTACTAGATGGAAACTAGGCGGATACTAGTACTATTAGTACTAGACGAGTACTAGTATAATTTCTTCTAGTCGAATACTAGTACAATCAGTTCTGCATTAAAAACTGGTTTATATATAAAAAAATCCCTAAATTTATTGAATTTTTAAGCCCAATGAAATTTGTTAAGTCTTTGTCTTCACAAGTAATTTTTGGTTCATCAATTCTTAGTTTATAAGAGAAAATGGAAAGTTCCTTCAGGGCACACTCAATCCACCAGCACCTTTGTATAACTTGAGTTACGTTTGGTACTCCACCATATACCAAACACTAATGAACATGCAATACATACATATATCAGTTTTTATTATTTTAAAACAGATTGCTGATTTTACATATGAACATAAATATTAAAAAAAAAACACGTGTAAGACATTTTAAAATTAGATCTTAATTATATTTTATTTATAATTTTTATGAATAAGGGGTTTAGTAATGAAAGGCCGCATTATAGATAAGATATTAGATAATTTTGCTTGTCTGCCTTTATTGTGTGCATCAACGCAATTTTAAAAGGACTGTCTTTGAATATGAGTACGTTTTACAACACATATTTTGCAAAAAAAAAACTGATCTTGTATAGGTCAAGAATTTATCAAACTACACTCGTATAGGTCGCTATAATACCATGTTAGCTATTTGTAATATTCATGCCAAAAATATATCGCATTTAAACTTGCAGACTCACAGTCATCGAACTTTGATCTGTCACTTGTCGGGATTTTTTGTAAAATATTTCATTTTGCAAAATTATGCATTTATATTTCAGAATACCATCGGTTATTAAGAGCATGCTATTGTATTTAATTGCAACAATGACAATGATTTCACTCTTATATTTCTATAAAACACGCCCACTTGTTAAGAAGAAAATCGGTTTAATTTGACTAACTCCATGGCAACGAAAAAAAATCTTAATGGCAAAACTACCTGTGATGCACATATTTCCCTCATACTGTGTACAGGGGTAAGTGCACAATATCAAATGAATTCCTATGTATGTTTTGGAAAATGTTGTGTTAGTTAAGCCTTTCAACAACACCGATGTTGGAAATATGTTAAACAAACTAAACAACAAGACAAATAATAATACAACACAAAAAAAAAGACGACAACGATAACGACAACGAAAATAATATTAATGTCTGCGACATACTACATGAACAAAGCACGAAATAAATGCTACAATAATACGAGTATAAGTACGATTATGTACAGCAGATACATATGGAGACGTGTAGATGTTGTAAAGCAACAACTATAACACTCATCAACAAAAGCAACAATAAATACAAATGCATTATAATAGATAAGCAGCATGTGTTGAAAAGTGCGAATTTATTCTAAAATGCAGAGTACAGAAGAATGCAAGAATAACTTACATTGTAAGTACGAGTACATCCTCATTCACTTCGAATGTACGTACGTACGCATGAACATGCGCGCATACATTTTACAAAAGATCTATCCATTTACAACTATAAACATCATGTTCATGTGTGTATGTTTTATTTCTGGCGAAGCATTTATGTGAGATGGCATTTATATGAAATTTTGTGAAAATGTATTGCCAATTTATTTATTTATTTTTTCTGTGGCCTGAAAGGTACCACACATGCAACGTATTAAGATGCATTTGCAAAAGTGATAATGGAATAGAAAGATATTTTTTTTGTTTTAATTTGAAATAAGTTTAATATCAATTTATATTACACGGAAAGAAAATATCGAGTGTTTTTTCCAATTTTAGGAATTGGAATGATAATAAAAAGGACACACATTAAAACGTTAGAAAGTAAATTACCTTAAAAAGGCACTTTTTTTGGCACAAATTCAGGTTTATTGATATCGATGTAAAGTCGGCCAAATGTCCACTTTTAGCACGTTGGCAGACTTCCGGCTCTTTTCAAAAATTCTTGGAACACATTTTGCAATAAATCTCTTCAATTTAGAGCAGAATTTTATATTTCAGAGCTTCAGAAACGAGAACGAGTTGGCCAATCGAGAAATTATGCGACCGGGAAATTTTTCTTACAATAACTAAAGCTGGATTCACCCATTGTTTCGGAACAAAAAATTTTTTCCGAAACAATTTTAGTTTTTTGAGAGTTTGTTCTGAAACGATTCACCCATTTCGAACAATTGTTCTGGAAAAACAAGGGTACCATATGAAATATTTTTGTAAACGATGCGTGTTAGTTTTTCAATTAGGCAGCACAGTAGCAGATGAATGCAATTTGCTTGTTTTCTTGGCGTCACACTCATATATTTTATTGTGTAATAAACAAATTATAAATTAAAAAATCTAAATAAAATAAAAATATTATTTTATTAAGATTGTATTGTATTAGATGATGTGGCATCTCAGTTCAAATCTACTTAAAAATTTGAAGTAGCTGGCATCACAGTTGAAATGATTCAGAACAAAAATTAAAATTAAACCAATTCATGTTCCGAACCAAGTTAACTCTCTTTCGCTCTCTCTCTCTCAAAAAGAGAGACGTCAAACTACATATAAAAAAAATTGTTTCTGAACAAATTTTTTGTTCCGAAACAATGGGTGAAT
The DNA here is from genome assembly GCA_951800035.1 of Linnaemya tessellans. Classification (NCBI taxonomy): domain Eukaryota; kingdom Metazoa; phylum Arthropoda; class Insecta; order Diptera; family Tachinidae; genus Linnaemya; species Linnaemya tessellans. Next base: position 139,984,261 of record OX637532.1, read on the forward strand.
CCAGCTTAAATTGTTTGGCCGGTTGTATGGCTTCTGGTGACGTTTGGCTGATACCAAAGGTCACTGAAAAATCAAAAATCAATTTTCATGGTGTCATAGTGCAGGAAATTCACGGTGACGGTGGCTCATCGCTCATTTAAAAAAAAAAGAAAAACACGGGCCGGTGATGCCACTTATAATTATAATTATAATTGAGACTCAAGTTCAAATCCATGAATAGTTTAATAAATTACGTTTTATTAACGACTTAAGAATTTTTCATTCAGACTTAAGTTCAAATCTTAAATTTTCAAGTAATATTTTTAAGAATATTTTTAAATTTAAATTACTTTTTTAAGAAGGAAATATTTAGAATATTTTTATAATGATCTGATGTTTAAAAATCTTTAATGTTTCATGTATAAAGTATATAAATTTTACTAGTTCGATTTATTAATTTTATTATTAAGATAGGAATTAGATATTTGGACTCAAGTTCAAACCCGCAATCCGAAAATTATTTTTTAAGCGTTTCTTATTAAAATTCAAGTTATTTTTATTAAGAGTGGAATATGTAAAGTATTTTTTTAATCATAAAACTAGCAGAACGGATCAGTACTGATTTGGAGGTGGCTACGCCATCTCATCAACGTTCTTTGTTCAACTTTTTCCACTTTTCACGTTCGTACTAGTTATTATAAATTTTAACTATTTAACCATTTTTTTTAAACTAAATAAAATATGAGAACTTCTTAATACAGGGTCCGCCAAATAACTTTTTTTTTGAAAATGCTATAAAAAAACTACTGAATATTTTCTCAAATTTCTTTATTTTATTTGAAAGTACAATCCTTCCGGTTAATAATCGAAAATAATTTCATTCAAATGGCTGCATGGCCCGATAACGATCGCCATTGACTGTAACGGCCACTCCTTGCTCATTTTCGAAGAAAAATGGGCCAATTATGCCTCTGGAGCAAAATCCGCACCAAACAGTGACTCGTTTTGGGTGAGTCGGCTTTTCAATGTATGCGTGCGGGTTTTCTGTGCCACAAAAACAACAATTTTGCTTGTTTACATACCCGCCAATATCAAAATGAGCTTCATCTGAAAAGATGATATTTTTTTGGCAAAATAGGCATCTTCTGTAAGTCGATCGCAGGCCGACTTAGCGAAGCGCTTTTCAAGCATATACACAACCATATTTGTTCAGCGGAAGGATAAAACTAATTATCTGTCAAATCAGACATGAACTAAGTGTTACCATTCACGAAATAAGCACTAGTTGAAGAAAAAAAAAAAACGTTAGATTGCGGACCCTATACAAACCTATGATGCGGCTTGGGTTAAGTGGTCACTTCTCTGCGTATAAGAGTTTTTCTTTGACTGTCCTTCGATAATTTTGTTTATTTACATAAAAGCCTAAGCTTGCAACCAAATTTGCCATAAATCGATTGTTAAGTGCATTGTTTGGCATGTTGGAATCAAAAGTCGTTGATGTTTAGCAGAAAAAAATTCGGCCAGCATTTCTCAAAAGCGCTATGCCGTTTTATATAACTTGAAGTTTGACTTGGCACTTTGTTGCGCAAGTTTTAACACTGAACTTTAAAAAGTACCACAAATTTCTCAAATTTAGTATCCTTCACTGCATCCATTCTTCACAAGTTTGTGTGTGTATTTTCAACTTGTTCACTTGTTTAACAACTTGTTTTTATTTTTTTTTCTCGATGTTGTTAGCAAGCAAAAAACAACAAACAAACAAAACAAGTGGAAATGTTTCCCATCATTACAAACGTACTTACAGACTTGTTTGCTACATTTAAAATCGTATGCATTTTTATACTCGCATGATCGTATGCACATGATTGTTGTTTTTGCAGTTTTAGATGTACACACCCGTATGTTTGCTGCACTTGTGATTCTGTTGCCATTATGATGTTTAGGGCGTTACAGCAACAACAGCAACAACAGCAACAACAACAACGACAACAATAGTTCATAAGAAACTTTATGAAAATTATTTTATGCTCTACGCATACGATTACAGACGTTAAGAGTAAAAGTACAGGCGTATGGATATTTTTACAGCTAAAAATACTCTTAACAAGCAATTGTCATGTAAGCATTTTGATGAAGTTTCCTTGCACCAGTTAACAATCATGTTGTTATGGAGAGCATTTTTGTTAACGAAGCAAAAATCAGGTATATTTTGACAACTTGTTTGTTTATCCTATTATACTGACGCTAAGAAAAAAAAGGAAACATTTCAAGTGCAGTTACGAATCACTGTATGCAAAGGCAAGATCAGAGTTTTATGTACGCGCCCTGCTGTTTCTTTTTATAAGGAATTACTTTTTATTTAAAATTATATTCATAAATATATATTTTTATATATAAAAATATATTTTTAATTAAAAAAAATATTTTCATTTAAAAAAATATTTTTGTTAAAAAAATATATCCTTATTTATAACAAAAAACATTTTTATGCAAAAATACATTTATAATATTTTTATCTATAAAAATAGATTTTTATTAAAAAAATTTATTTTTATATATTAAAATATATATTTATTTAAAAAAATATTTTTATAAAGTGATATATTTTTATTTAAAAATAAATATTTTTTTTTAAAAAGAATTTTTATTTATGAAAATATATTTTTATTTTTTTAAATATATAAATATATCTACTTATTTATAAAAAATACTGCTATTTATAAATATATATTTTTATTTATAAATATATATTTTTATTTATAAAAGTAAATATTTTTATTTGAAAATATATTTATAAAGATATATCTTTATTTATAAAAAATATGTTTATACATGAAAGTATATTTTCATTAAAAAATTATTTATAAATATATATATTTACTTAAAAAATTATTTTTATTTAAAAATATATACATGTATTTATTTAAAAAATATTTTTATTTAAAGATATATATTTAATTAAAAAATATATATTTTTATTATACATATATATTTTTATTTATATTTATAAACTTTTATTTATAAAATACTATTTTAAAAGAAAAGTATTTTTATTTATAAAAATATATGTTCTTATTTATGAAAATACATTTTTATTTATAACAAAAAAATTTTTATTTAAGAATATTTTTACAAAAATATATTTTTATTAATAAAAATTATTTTTTTTTGTGTATAAAAATATATATTAATATTTATAAAAAAATATTTTTATTTACAAAAATATATTTTTATTTATAAAAAAATATTTTTATTAAAAAAAAATATTTTTATATATAAAAATATTTGTTTATTTATAAAAATATTTTTTGTTTATAGCAAAAAAAAATTTATTAATAAAAAATATTTTTTTCGTAAAAAAAATATGTTTATCTGTAAAAATATATTTTTATTTAAAATAAAAAAATTTATTTTAAAATATATATTTATAAAAATATAGTTTATTTATAAAAATTTTTTTGTTTGTAAAAATGTATTTTTATTTATAAAAAAAAAATATTTTCAAATATATTTATAAAAAAAATATTTTTATACATAAAAAATATTTTTATTTATAGAATATATAAATGATTAAAAGTAAATTAATTTTTACATATAATAAATTCATATATATATATATATATATATATATATATATATATATATATGTATATATATATATATATATATATATATATATATATATATATATATATATATATATATATATATAAATTATTAATAATTATTTGTATGGCAGTACAATTAATGAAAAAATAAATGAATGAGTTATAAAAAATTATACAAAAATCTGATTTAGTTAACTTTAAGAAACACAGCAGTATAAAGTCGAGTCTTTGCTTAAACAACAACTAGAACTGCTACCGGCTATTGAACTGCAACTGTAGTAGGAGGCTAATAAATTACCTAATTTTAATATTTATTTTCTTAAAGTAGCCATAAATACAAAAGAAAAAAAATAAATCTTTTGTTCCCAAATCTCCACTGCTGCAAAACTTTGTCATGTACAACAACTTCCTCTTGTTCGTTGATTTGAAATTGTACATGAAATATTACGAGTATTACAATTTATGTTGATGTGCTAAAGTGTTAAACATTTAACAGCAAGTATCGTTAATCACTTCTATAATTTTTGTGTTTTTCCCCCATTTTTTATTTTTTTTTTTGCAATTTCATTGTCGCTGTATTCATTGCGATGACTTCAGCTGTGCTGAAGGAAGAAACTGACTGACTGACTGACTGTTCAAGTGCCGGATAATAATATTTGACGAGCATTTGTGTTCAAATTTATTTGCTAGACGGACGCACATACATTTCTTATTTATCAGACAAGTCTGATCGTTTGTTTGTTGCCAACTTTGTTTCAATTTAGTTAGTTTGCTTTGTTGGTTGATAGTTTTCTACTCAAAAATACATCATGCTCTTAAAAAAAAAGAATGTTTTGCCTGTCCATCCACTCACTCACTGTCTAGTGTCTACTGCTGTGAGTAGTGCACAGTGGGGTGTTCACTATAATTGATGGCTGTAATGTATGCATATGGAAATTATAGACTATCGGCCATGTGATGGAAATCGCTTATCGCATGAAATTAGCGTTTTCGATTTGAAGTCTCAAAATTGCTGTGCTGGAGTTCGCAATCTTTCTATTTCAAATCACAGACCATTGCGTCAGTGACTTGTATGCGAACTTCTTTTAAAACTAAATGCTCAAGGCGTAAAAATTGTTTGTAGAATTAAAATTTTGTTTGTTTTTATTTATTTGCTGACAAAGAAAATTAAAATTAAATTTTTTTTGTTATAAAATTTGAAATTTAAAAATTTCAATGAATTTTTTTTTTTATTTTTTCAGGGGATGACCCCTACTTATGCGTACATTGTGCTGGAACTAGGAACATTGGTTGTGGGAAGGAATAAATAAGTGCATTACTCTTTGTAAAAGCAGCCGGCATTTTAAAAATTATTTTGTTTCTATTTCTTATTTGTTTATTTATACATTTGACAGTTAAAATAAATATTTTTACTTTCGAAAATGTTTTCCAAAAGTAAGTAAAACGCGTGAACTCCAGCACACGTTCAAAAGAAATAGGCGTTTTTCAAGTCGCAAGTGATGCGATGCACAGCACATACATGTATATATTAAAAAGACAGAAAGGTATTGTTATTTGTAGCTGAAAATATATTTAAATTGAAGTTTATGTTTTTAGCTAAATTTACTAAAGCCAAAAGTTTGAAGTGTAAAGAAAAATTAATATTTTATTTTCTAAGCTAAAATTTCTCATTGTAATTTCAAAAAAACAAGTGGCTTTTAATATGCTTGCCGTGCCACTGTGCAGTGTGCTTCTGCTACTGAAATGACGTACTACTACCACGATATTTGTTGCGGGTTAAAAGTATGACTTGTTGCAACTGTTCAACTGTTTGCTATACCATTAATGGCCGATTGTTGTTGCATTTTGACTAGTGGGTTGGTTTGCCAAGTTGGCGTTAAGTTTAGTGCTGACATTATCGTTACAAAAAGATCAGTTCAGTAGTGCGTTTCAATTTAATTTTCCAGTGAATTTCACTTCATGTTAATTTTTCGCGTTATGTGCGCATTTGCTAAAAATGATTTAATTACCATAAATCATTTTAATGGCACATGTTTGACGGCTGGCAATATTTTGCTAATAGACAAGTTTTTCTTGCTCCATCATCATCGCTAAGCTTTTGCTATTTTGCACTTTATTAGATATAGAAAATGGGGCATACATATATTCTGACATATTTATGTGTGTGTATGCGTTTATAGAAGTAAAAAGGAAATTTTAAGATGTCATTGTCTGTTGTGTCTGGCAAGATTTCATTTAAACAAAAGATTGTAATGAAAAATTGCTAAATACTTTATTAAGTGAAACCGCATGCGATTGTATTTTTTTATAAAGCTGTCGATCAAAAGTAGTGCGGTTTTAAACCTTTGAATAATTAATTATTAATTTCTTGCGATAAATTAGCTAGAGCTTATGCAATTTGCCACGGCTATTTTCAATTATTTCACAGTTTGCAAAAAGCCCTCTTAAATCTTATCAAATGCCTGCGATGACAGTTATTTTTCTGACCCATTAAATAAGTGCATTAATTTTTCATATTACAATGTTTTCTTTGCAAACTATTGCTCTTTATGCTCATAAATAAAGCCATCTGAAAGGCAATTGCATTCATAGTCTGCAAATGCGCGTACGTACATGAATAAATAACAAAAAAAAAAAAAAGAAATTGTAAATTAAGTTCGTTTCAATATTAAACTGTCAACACAATTAATTTATTTAATGCAAACTTCTACAACTGAATGATTTTTTAATGATTTAATCAGAGTTATGCAAATACCTTTAAACAAAATATTTGCATTTTTAAATGACATCTTTTGTTGTTTAATTGCTGATGGCGCTCTTGTCGTCGTCGTTGTTGTTTTGTAATTAAACAAATTGCTAAAGTTATAAATTTTTGTGTTGAATTCGTTTTGTATAAAATGAAAAGTTTTATGTCACTTTGTGAAGCGCGCAGCTAACAAAAGGCACAATATATTGACAACCAACGGGGCTTAAAAGCTTTAAATTAAATAGCATATAGCAGAGTTCAGAATGTACGATGAAGGTCTTAGAATTATCGGCTGTAGTCAGTAAATTCTGTTTTTGTCAGATTTTTGTTCAACAGCAGCCTTTTTCCAAAAATAAAAAAAATTTAAAGCTCTAAAGGATAATATTTCTAATGCATTTTTATTATTGTTATTTTTGTTTAAATTTTGAATTTTTGTAAAAGCTTTTGAAGGGCCAACAATAAAGTGCATATTAAAATGAATATAAAATTTATAGGCTAATTGTTCGAAATTTGTTTTAAATCTCAGAGAGACCTGATAAATATTCCAAGGCACAAAGGAAAGTTAACACCCGATTTTAGTTATTCAATTTACACAACAGAGCAGAACAGCTGTTTTCGAAAGCATACGGACTGTTCGGCCAAAAAACGAATTTTCTCTGTAATGCGTAGTGCGATTCGTTGGAATATCGACCACAAACGCATGCGCTCTTAATGAAAAACGCATTGAGCGTAAGAAAGAATGGGTTTCAGGAACAAGTTCCCTAATTTCACCAGAGCACCTGCCATTATAGTAACGATAGAACAACGATACGCACCCCACATTGCGACGATGCTCAAGAGAGTCAATAGAGTTGGCTACCCTACTGTCTCCGATGAGTTTCATCGCCTTCTCCTGTACGCGGTCGAGTAACTTCAAAATAGACTTTGAAGCACCGGCCCAAACATGAGAGTTGTATTCCATCTTCGGTCGGATGTAAGTGGTGTAAATATTAAGAAGAGCAGAAGGGGTGAAGTATCTCTTTCTTAATGCAATTGTAGGAGTCGGCGGGTGCTTCTGCCACGCAATAACTTAATTGCTAGAACATGTGGTACTTATGACATTCTTGAACTTCTGTCATATTCCCATATTTAATAAATAATACTTTTAATAATGTTACAGCACTTTGTAAATAATTTAAATAAAAAGAATAATATGACAAAAAAAAAATAATCAAACACACACAAAAACACATAATTTATGAGGAAATTTTTATTTGTAAAAAAAAGATGATAAAAGTATTTAAATAGCGAGTTTATCTGTCAGTTAAATTATGCTGTTGAGTAAAATCGTGTGACTAAATAAATAAATGCAGTGGCATTAAAAAGCAATAATATGAATTAATTTTTGTGAAGATGGTCTTTTTTTTTTTGTTGTTATTTCTCATTTTGTCAGATGAGATCAGTCAGATTATATATGTTTGATTGGCTAAAATTGTTAAAAGACACCTTTATTTATTTTGTGTGGATAATATTTTTTACATGAGCATAGGAAATTATAAAAAATAAGCTTTTAGCTTCAACACACATTTTTATGTATTTATTTTTGCCCGGCCAACAAAAAGCAGATTAAACAGATTTAGAAAATTCATGAACACATACACACACACACTTCGATATGAATGCTGACGATAAAACCCACCAATAAAAAGAAATAATGTCATGTGAAATGTTTGATATGCAATAAAACCAATAATCTGATTGTCAACTGGCCGGTCGGTCATTGATACATCTGACTAGATAAACAGCAGCCATGAATGAGTGTGTTTGTATGCGATGCGAGTATTTGTATTCACAAGACTTATTGAAAAATAGAACTGAAGAGATTTTTTTATTATTAGTTAAGTCATTTCGATTATACGTAGGCTAATGGGAAAGTTATTTGTAGCAAAATTTCCAAAATATATTCCATTACGAGAAAAAGTACGAGGCAAACAAGATTTTGCTTTTCTCTTAGTTGTACTTGTATATGAAAATTGAATTTAGACTTTTATTCAAATACTTTAAAATGTTTTGCACAAAACTAAAAGGCAGTTAATTATTTTTCTAAAAACAGAAAAAAAAAAAATATCTCTAATATTATTTATGCCATTTTAAAATCACAAAGTTATTCTGTCATCCTATGGACACACTCAGCATTTTCTAAAAGTTGCGGCGGGTTGCAAAAGTGAAATCAAATCCAGCAACTTTTTTAAAGCATCCACTTTGCAAAGATGCAATGACAAGAAGTAGTCATAAATTAAAATTGATGACTTTTAAGAGACAAGCCAGAGTGTTTGAGACTAAGTTAGGGTGTCCCAATGAGGCATGTCGTTAACACTTGGCAAATTTTATAAAGTAATTTAATAAATAATTCTATTTAGTAATTGAATAGCTTTCGTTTCTCAATTGTTTGCGTGTTAGCAATAATTTTTAAAAATATCAATATCGAGATATGCCTTTATAAAACCCAATTCACACAATGAATTTTATGACGTCTAAGTTTATTAATTCTCTTTTGAAATTAGTTTCAAAAACTCTTGATTTTTATGGCATCACATAAGGGTGTTTTTATAAGAGCTTGCTGATTTGAAATTTAAATAAAACACATGCCAAATTATGAAATGGCCAATAAAAAATTTTTTTTTGGTAGATAATTTCTTGTCATTTAACATTTAAATATAATTTCGGGCATATAGCCACCACGACTATTTTGCACAAAGGTCAGTCAGGAGGTCCAATTTTCGACCACCTTTTCAAGCATTTGAGGGCGTATTTCAGCAATGACACGTTGAATACTGGTTTCCAAAGCGTCAATCGTTGCTGGTTTATCCACGTAAACCAATGATTTCAGGTATCCCAACAAAAAATAATCGAGTGGCGTCAAATCACACGAACGCGGAGGCAAATTCACCGGTCCATTTCTCGAAATAATGTTGTCGTTGAAATGTTCTTTCAATAAGTCCATTGCTTCGCCCGCAGTATGACAAGTGGCACCATCCTGTTGAAACCACATTTCGTTTACATCCATATCTTGAAGTTTTGGCACCACAAATTCATTGATCATGATTCTGTATCGATTTCCATTCACGGTAACGTGTCGTCCTTCCTCATTTTTAAAGAATTAAGAAGCGATGATTCCACCAGCCCATAGACCGCACCAAACAGTACATTTATCGGGATGCATTGGTAATTCTTGAACGGCGTGTGGATTATCTTTGCTCCAAATACGGCAATTTTCCTTGTTGACACATCCATTCAACCTAAAATGCACCTCATCACTGAAGAGAATTTTGCGGTAAAAAAGCGGATAAACATTTTTAATTGAACACTGTTTTGGAAAATAAATTTCCACGATTTGGATTCTTTGTTCTGGAGTTAACCTGTTCATGATGATTTGCCAAACAGTACTGTGTAGAGACGTCACTTTAAACTGTCAAAACAGCTGTCAGACAACAGAGTGATTCGTATAAAAAAACTTCATAAAAAAACACCCTTTATATATGACCTTAAAATAATAACCGAACAAAGGGCCTTTAAGACGCAAAGTCCAAATGAATTCTATGTAAAATATTTACTATTGTACAATTATCTTAAATAAATAAAAAAAATCAATGAGTGTTCGAACTCACGGGCGATGTGTTAACACCTTTTTGTTTATTTATTTTATATTAAACCCACAAAAAACAAAGAGAATGCAAAGCAACAGACAAATGTACATACATACATTGTTATGTTTGTACATAAGCTACATACGTTGCTGTTTTGCTATCTCATTTTTATATACATATGTACCTATAACCACGTCACTATTCTCTTTGCTATGCATAAGACAAAACCGAAGATCAACATAAAACACTTTTTTAATATTACTCCAAATTAATACTCCGAATTAAAACACTTAAATCTCCGCTCGCCGATATCGGATCGCCTTAATTTTTGGCCTAAGTTCTTCGTCGAAATCCGCACTAGCGTTTTAATCCAAAAATTAATAAAATCGGCTATGAATTTCCGGAGAAAATCGCGTGGGAAAATTATATGAAAATCGCCCAGTAATCACTTTCAATACCGACTGCCAAGCAACGAACAAACAAACTCTTACATCTTACACCTTACACTTGCGTATGTATTGAAACTGATAGTTTACTGCCCTAGAGGCGCGCGTATAGATGTTAACACATCAAAAAAACATGAAGTCAGAAATCAAGTAATTTTTTCTACCCCTCTTTCTTCCCTACACCGTTCGCTATAAACCCAAAAAATTACGTCGCAAATTGGACATCATAAAATTCATCGTGTGAATTGGGTGCAATTGTGCTAAACTCCTAAGCTGATTATGAGTTAAATTAACAGCTGCAGACAGTCTTTACAATCTAAAGCACAAGAAATTTTACTTGCCTGAAATTTTTAGTTAACATTTTAATTTAAATTTCATACTGGTTACCCTTATTCTTATTCTTTTTTTTTGCCAACATGAGTGTTGTATGCACACACTTTAATGCGTGTGATCTAATTTGCATGCAACACGATTTTTAATAAAAGATCTTTAAGCAGACGTCAAGTAATCTACACACCCTGGGAACTTGAAACGTAAAAATGACACTAGAGCATGTGGAAGGTGAAGATAATTTATACATTACAAGTCGAAGCGTTAAGACACCCTACTGCTGGCAGAGTTAATCCGATGGGTAGTAATGAAGAACTTGTATTTAAGTTTTAAGAATTGTCGTCTACTGCTATTGTTGCAACACGTATTATGTAATCCAAAGTAGGGCATTACATGCCCTTAAATTTTCAAGTATGAGTTGTAAATATTTCTTATGTTTATGTGACTAAATGAAAGGATCGTTTAATTGGAATTACATATGAATGTGATACGGAGCATATTAATTCGGACGCGGTTTGAAATAAAAGCTTTTCATTCAGTGTCAGAAACTTTCCTCATGGGAACCGCAAACAAACGTTACCCTTCTGTGAACGTAGTGATTATGGTTGTCATAGTCGAAAGAAATTTAACGAAATTGGCAGCATTGCAGATGTCATTTATTGACTCCACGATTTTCTTAGAAATTGGACCTCTAACCTACGGTTCATTTTGGGGACTTATTTCGGGGCTCGCAATTGAAGATTTTGATCTAGACGACTTGTAGTTTCAACAAGACTGCCGTACAATCAATATTGGATATATTGTATGCCAGGTTCCGAGAACGTCACCACGCAACTGTTACCAGGCTTTGCAACAACACAACATACCGTCAAAAAAATAAAACAGTATTTCATCGGTAAAAAAAGTATATAACATTTTAAAAATTGCTGCAGGTAAGTTAAAAAGAATACGCCTTCACACACACACACACTCACCTGATGATGACGATGATGATAACAATGATTATTTGTTGTTAAAATATTGTCACACACTCAGTGTATCTGTTCTGCGTTAATAAATGCAGCTTAAAAGCAACTGAAGATGCTGCCGAAAGCATTCACTGTAGTTATCAGCTCTGCTAGATATGGCTGTTCGTTCATGTGACAATAAACTGAATAGTAGTATTGCCACAATCTCGCTTTATCATACAAGAATAATAAAACTTGACAATTTCTTTTTGCACATTTTCTTTATTAGTTTTTTTACTGTTTATTAATTCTTTGGTTTTATTGCTGTAGAAGCTTTTAAAGTTGGCGATAATGAGTTTGAAATAAAAAAAAAAGCCAACGTATTATTTGCATGTTTCAGTACAGCTGGAATTCATATATATATATATATATATATATATATATATATATATACATATATATATATATATATATATATATATATATATATATATATATATATATATATATATATATATATATATAGGGTGTTTTTTTTAGAGTATCATAAGTTTAAGTCATAATAAATTAAGGAAATATAATTTTAATATCAATGAAACGTGAAAAGAGTGAAAAGAAAATTTTATGAAATTAATGTTTAAATATGATTTCTGCCATGGGGCCGCCACGTCTGGTGCGTAGAAGGCGCAATCTGGAATACCAATTTTCAACAACTAAAAAATCTTCCGTAGAGTGGAAGGACTCAAGCCCAGTTGCTGAGAACGGCATCGAATTGCGGGATTAGGATCATCTTCAATGCTTTCTTGTACAGGGGCTTCAGCTTCTTCAGTGCACACTGTTCAGCGTCTCTCGGGATGCACATGATCAGTTACAATAAATGTGGTTCTTCTAAAGGACGATATAGGCTCCATAAAATGGAAGAAGTGCACGAAGAGTTTGACGAAGAGAACAATTATTTTGATTAAAAATTTCAAAAGTTTGCCCGCCTAGCTCTGGTGTAAGTCAATTCGTGATGAAATTTCAAAGCTAACTAAACAAAAAGTAACTATCAGCTGTTAAATGGGTGCTCAAATAAAGCAGTGATGTCAACTCAAAGTTGTGACATCCCAAAAAGACACGCTTTAATAAGCATTCAGGATTATAAAAAATATTCTTTTGCAAGTGGTGCTAGTTAGTAGGAATATCAACTATTTAACCAATATTTTAACGAAAATTGAATATGAGAAGTTATCACATTCATTCATATTCCAATCTTAATATAAAAAATACTAAATATAATTTGAACAAATTCATTTATTAATAAAATAATAAAAAATCATTTGCAGTCATGCAGATTCGAACTTAAGCCCAAAAATTAAAAATTTACATTACAAAGTTCGACTAATAAAACTTCATACATAATTTAAAAAATATTCTTCTAAAGCAGTTTACACAATTTAATAGAAAAGTAAGTAACACTGGCAACGATCGCCATATTTTATAATTAATTTAAAATATCTTATTAATCACAGACACTCTCTCCAAATAACTCCGAGTTTAGTTCGGTGCAGTGATAACAAAACAAATTAAAAATTAAGTAACTAAATGTAATCGTAACAAGACAATATCAATCGTGAAGAATAGCTAAGTCTGTGTTCATACGAGTCATGTTTTACTGACATGATTGCGACCAAGAATGATAAAATAAAGACTACGCCTTGCGCATGATTTACCGGTTGATGACGTATTTGTTCCCTCGATTGCCAAATATTTATTATATGCAAAGCTAATACTTTCTCGTACAAAATTAATATTTTATGCTATATTTGGCAACTCTTCACACAATTTACTCAGAGAGATTTCCAATTTACTCAGAGAGATTTCCAACAAGTAAATTAAATCGGATTTATGAAAGTGTAAAAAGTTTTGTGTTATATTTTATAATGAATTGTGGTATAATTTAAAATAAATATATTAAAATAATTATTAAATAACTTAAAGTGTAAAAAACTTATTAAAACTTGATTTTTAAAGCTCATAAACTGTAAACAAAAAACCTAAATTAAAGAGAAAAGAGAACAACAAGAGCAAGCATGAAATGTGCAGTGGGCAATTGGAAAAAAAGTAAAAAACAACTGAGAAATAATTGTGTTAAAATGTAATATTGTAACCAAATTTTTTTTTGTTTTCAAAACGCTGTGTCATTTTATGGTTTTCCAAGAGATGAAGCTCAAAGGAAGTTATGGCTGATATTTTGCAAGCAAAAAAAATTTGTTTTGAACGGGGAAAAAATGAAAAATAATTAGCACTTGGGTTCAATATTTATATAAAATAACTATAAATGAACAATTTCAAATAAAAAAAAGTGGAAAGCAAAATAATTTTTTAAAATTGTTTATTATCAAACAAATTTAATTTAAAAAATCGCAATTTGCCCCACTGTCCTGTTTTTACAATAACATAATAGTTCTCCAACTGAATTTTATTAGCCAATCAGAACACATGTTGAGTGACGTCAGAATTCCATCATGCGCAGAAAAGTATTTTTATTTCAGCTTGTTGGCGTAATCTTTATTTTATCATTCTTGATTGCGACTTTGTTGGCGAGAGGGGAGAAGGGAAAAGTAACGAGTACTCACGCGCATGTACTGTCAGTACGTTTTGCTTTCTCATTAGTAAAGCACACAACTACTTATTGTACATGAATACAAATATATGTACATGTCGTCAATAAGACATGAATTGTGTGTACACGAATGCAAGTTCAGAGAAGAAAAAGTAAGAATCTTGTCAATAAAACATGACACGTATGAACACAGACTAAGTTTGAACGTCTTAAACCTTCTGTTTTATTTACTATATTCCCATTTATTCTGTTATTATCAAAATTAAAACATTTTTGGGTACTCCTTGTGGACAACAGTTAAATTAAAGCTGTTATCATATTCAATTAAGCCTCCTAATAAATGGTGAAAAACAAAACTACCCAAAAGTACTAATAATGAAAGTGTAGCGGCTTTCGAAAACAGCTGTTCTCCTCTGCTGCGAAAGTTGGATTATTAAAACTGATGTCGAAGTATCCTTTGTCCCTTGGAATATTTATCATGTCCTTCTGAACTTAAAGCTCATTTTTGAACAATAAGACTATTAAACTTAATTTATTATAACAATTAAATATTTCGGTCTGCCTGTCGCACCTAGCTTTAGGATACATTAATAGGCTATTAGAAATTTTTAATTGCTAAAGAAAAGGATGTTGTCCTGATATTGTTTTGAAGTGGTATTGACAAAGAGTTATACAAATTAAAAATTCGGTTCCCTTAGAAAAGACTTTCTACTAATTAATTTTACAAAATTATTTTTAGAGCTGCTCCAATTGTAAAACAATATTTTTCAATTAACATTAAACGATATTGTCAGTTCTTTAAAAAGATTTCTTTTATTGAAGCACACAACCTAAAATGAGTTTTTTATTTATTTATAACCGCAAGATCAGCTAATATGTCGATAATGAATGGCAACTGAACACGATATCATAAATGGTAAGTGGCAGCTGACCTGACAATTAAGAGCTGTGAGCTGGATCGATTATTGACGACACTCGTATGCCAGAGAACTATTAAAACACAGTTAAAAAATTTAATGAATAAGATCTAAACTTTTAAAAACTATACAAACAAAAAAACTAATTGGTTGGAAAGTTATATCATTAATTAGTTTTATGTCTGCACGAATAACCATCAGCCTGAAGTGTATTTTCCACTGGCAGGGCTCTTAAAAGCACAGAATCTTAATTTTATGTTTATTAAAAATGCAGGAAATCTGTGTTTTTTAATTAAAAGAGAAAAAAAAACATTAAATAGTTTACATCTAATATTGACCTAAAAATCATGAAATAAAAATGTATTAATTTTATTTGTGTGAATATTTTGTAAGCAGCACGTAATAAAGTAACAGAGACATAATAACAGAATTATATAAACAACAGGTAATTAGACATCTAACAAAATAAATATATAAAAGATCTTTGAAAATTACAATAGCAGTCAGTTTTTATTAATCTTAAATACAAATCATTTGAAACAATAATGCCGCCATTATCGCCTGTTAATCGATAGACGGGCATATAAAAAATTACTGCCACAAAAATACTGTAACGGGAGTATAATTTGTTATAGTTTTTAAAAAGGAAACTGTTGATGCAATCAAAACAAATTGATGCTCTATTTGATAGTAAAAGGTCATGGATGACTTTTAACAAGAGAAACCATTTAGAATTAAGATCATAAAGCATTGGGTAGTTCTTTCCTGGCAAGTTTTTTTTTAATATATTTTTAATAGAAACAAAAAACATACAAAAGCTTTTATCAAAATATATATAAAATAGAATAGAAGTGCCACTCAGACTCAAAAACTCTCGTAAGGCGAATAAACAATCAGGCGGCAAATTACGGCACTCAATAACGATCGAAATTCGTATATAAAATGTATTGAAATTTCGATCGATATCGAATGCAGTAATTTGGCCTCTGTAGTCTGCCAGACGGCAGCACTTGCCAACCAGACAATTGACTGACTTAGAGCTGCCTTGCGACCGGCGTAAAAGGAAAACATAATGATTACTTCTCTATTTTAATATTATTTGAGGTACACAGCACCTGTCGTACATTATGCTTCTCATATAGTTTAATTCTAAATTAATATAACACACGAAATACCGGAGATAAATGAACGACAATAAATTGTTATGATTTCCCCAAATATTTTACTACATTTCTTTTTGCAAAAAATGAAATTTCATATACTAAACCGGCATCGTGTAAATTGCACTTTAAGCTGGCATTAATCAGTGAAAAAGAATTAAACGGAATGTGCTTCATGGAAAGAATTACTCGCACATACATAAAGTTAATGATATTACATGGAATTGTCATCACTGTGACACAAAATTTACATTTACAACTGAATATAAAACTAATTTAAGCAGCATTTAAATTTGGAAAAAGACTTGAGCTCAACTCCATGGAGAACCAAAAAAATATATATATAAATAAATTATATATAAAGTGTCGAAAATCAATGTGAATGCAGCCTTCGCGGAACATGTATAATAAACAATTGCACAAGTAATCTGTTGTACATATCGCAACTGCATTAGAGTAGTAGATTCTACACCCAGTTTTTGATAGTTTACATTAAGGACAGAACTTTAAATAGCGTAATTGTATGGACATACAACCGTCATGACTACTATCTCTGTAAAATAAAACTGTATTAATGAAACATCTGAATTGGAATGAAAAATATTTGCCAAGTAAAACGAAATTAAAAAAAACAACAACTTTGCTCTTGGTCCAGTAAATCTAGTACTACAATACATCTGCTGAAAATGTATTATGCTGGAAGCAGTTTTCCAAATGCAATAAGTATTCAAGAGACTATTACTAAGGAAATATTTAACATATTAAACAATTTGTCCTTAATTCATAAAAAAAAAATTTTTATCTTTATAAATTTGCTTATTTGAAGCACACAACCTAAAATGAAACAAAAAGTATTTTTCATGAAGCATTTTGTGTATAAAACTTGTGCAGACATTCGTGAAATTAAGGCTAAAGACTTCACAAATAACGCTGCTTATTCTGGCACCAATAATAACCCAATTTCAAAAATTTTATAGATGATCCAACAATACTACCGGATGTTCTCTGAAAGGTATATAAAAATGATCGTCGGCGACTACAGAACAATTGCAATACTGTAACTGCTAGAAGAACTGCTAAAAAAATTGCTTCGCAGAAAATAATAAAAAAATAAACAAATCCAAATCAAATTGGATTTCAGCAAGGAATATATATATATAGATGAACACAAATCATCACTGCGATAATATTTTCAATGATTTTGGTAAGCCTTTCGAAACCAGCTGTTGGCAGAAGTTGTTAACAGGAGACTATAAGGTGAAAGGTTCTGGATTCGACTGCGCGCTCAGTCATGAATATTGTGTCAAATTCTTCTGATCAGCATTATTGCATGGTTTTGTTAGTTGTTGTCAGCCTGTTTCAATTATAAAGTACTGATCACTGAATTAACTGGCAACGATTGACACTATCATGTAGTAAAGAGCAGAGGAACAGTACCATCCTTCGTCGGCCCTGTTGGAAAAAATTAGCCAGCTAAAGAAAAGGTTGAAATAGCTATAAACAATTTTCCATCTATCTTCACCTGTCCACTCAATACTATACCTTCTTTCTAGTTCCGGTGCAAAGCACTGCATATGTGGGAGTCATCTCCCCCCAAAAAAAAATAAAAAATATACATCACATGAACATCAAGAAAGAACGCTACAGGAGGCTGGCATCGGAGGTCAAGGTTCAAAATTGTGTTATGCGAAAAAATATTTTTAAAACATTAAGTGGCCTATAGACACATGGGGCTCATGGTCATGTAATAAAAGTGTGTTGGTATATAAATCAAAATTGATCAAGGCGAATTCATAACAGATGGCCTCTAGAGGTCAGGTGAGAACAATTCGCTTCATATTATCCCTGTCAAAACCTGTTAAAAAGGAACTTGAAGGCATTTAATTTATTTAAATAATTCAAAAACATGAATGAAAAATATTATAATAGTATAGCTTTTTATTAAAAATTTGATCAAAACTGACTAATGATATCTGTGATGCAGAAAAACATTATACATTATACATGGTATAGAGGTACGTGGTTTCACTTAGTTTATTTTTAATAAAATTTTTTTTTAACTATTTCTCAAAGTGTATTTGACCTCACATATATGTTTTTTTTTCAAAATGAATTTTCTTGTGTTTTGATATTAAAATTCGCACTACCGATGAATATTTGTATTAATTTATTCATTTTTTTCTCAATAATTTTTGAAAATTTCAACTTGCCATTCAAAGTAAATTAAAAAAATTATAAAAATTAAGAAAATATTTTTAAAAAATTTTTATATATCAATAAAATATATATCAAAAATTTTTAAAAATATTAAGAAATCGAAGTTGTGATTGATGAGTGTGTGGAAAAAACATAAATTCACAGGAATACGAAGTAATCATTGGCAGTTTGTGTCAGCAATACGTGTCCATGGGCTCCTTTAAATAGCTCCTATGTACGGTGACCATATTTTTCAACGCAAAAAAGAAGACATTTAGAAATGTAAAATTGTATATACCAGGTGGGCCAAAAGAAGTCATTCGATGACTTATCCAACGTGAACAGAGCACCATGCAGTCACTTTGGGCGGGACAAATGGCTCCTCGTCCATCACTCGTGGATTTTCGGTGTCCCAGGAGCAATAGTTTTGCTTGTGCACGTACCCGCTGAGGTGGAAATGAGCCTGATCGATTAATATATTTTTTTTGGTCGAAAAATCGTCCACTTCGTCCTCGAGATTGAGGATGGAGAGTGTATCGCTCCATGCTTTGTTCACTTGTATTCTACATCTGTCTAGTTCACAAATGTCAAAACAGGTTTGACATTGGCCGCCATTTGCAAAAATAAGAGCATCTTCCAATAGGGTGATTTCTTCTGGCCCACCTGTTACAATTTATAGTCACTTGCATATATTCTAGGCTTGGGCGACTTATTTCCATACACGAGTATTTATGTTTTTTAAACAATAAAATATGACCAGAACTTAAAATATGTACACAAATATTACGGTCAGTTGATAAAAACATTTTAATTCCTGCACAATCCATTTAATGGTTATAATTTCTATCGTATTGGTGATTATAAGTTTTATTGTATTGAGAAAATAAAATTTTTAATATGGGAGCTTAAAGAAAAAAATAAAAAATAAAAATTAATAATCAAAAAAAGTACAATAAAGGACACTTCAAATAAAAAAAGGGTACTTTAATGCTTTTTTTAATCTAAGAGGACATCGTGTAAAAAAAGGGGAATGTCCAATTAAAAAAAAAATACGAATGGTCACCGTATTCATATGGTGTGCCCTTTCTTAGTTTGGGTAAATTTCTTTTAAACTGTTATCAGTTATAAATACGGGTTAGCATGTAAAAGAGATTATCTTCTAAAGCGAATTGTTTTCGAAATAGAATACGAGAATTATATCAATACTAAATTCCTGTGCTGCCGTTTATTTATTTATTTAAAAAAAAATAGCTGTTCTGATTTGTTGTTAAAGTTAGACGATTGAGTTCATATTGATTTTCACTTCTTTAATTTAATATTAAGAGTTTTAGGCTATAAATTTTATTGAGTTTAATATATAACACTTATTAATTGATTATGAATAGTCCCTTAAAATAAACTTGTTCTTTTTAACATCTGATTTCATACAATTCAGTCAGTCAGTCACTCGTTCGCGTTCATTTATTCTGGTACTGCATTTGCATTTATAAACATATACTCGTATGAAGGTCTGCATATGTGTTTTTGTATTGTTACATAAATACAAACATACAGATGCACAAATACTTATGCATGGTATCTGTGTAAAAGTGTTTATGATGAGAATTAACAACAAAAAAAAATTAAATTTTTTTTTTCGTCATTCGTACATACGATTACCAAACATGTTGATAATGACTATTCTCTCATAGTTTGATTAACATTATGGAGATTTTTATGCTTTCATTTACAAAACGATGACGATGACGATGGCGATGGCGATGATGATGAGATGAAAATGACGGTGGCGACAAGTTTGTAGTGAAGCAGCTACGGCGATGGATTTCAATGATGAAGTGAACTGAAAACTGAATTAACAGAAACAAACAAACAAACAAACAAAACTGACAGAGACACAAGCAAACTAACAATGGAGCTAAACGAATGTCATTTGCATAAATATAATTTAAAGTGGTGTGCGCACAAGAGCACTTGCACTCAACACAGCCACACTCACTCAGTCCACGGGCCGCAATGTCAATGGAACAAAAATCACACTGTGCACACTTTTTATCTGTCACACACTTAAGTGATGCAAATCTTTTTCACAGATTTATATTAAAAACTAAAATGATTCATAATTTTGTTAGCACAGCAAGTTATAGAATATAGAAATTTCATTATAATAACTTAAGTCCAAAACGTGACTACATTTATATATTAAAAAAAAAAAAAACTTGAACGAAAAAACTTTTAAAAGAGTAGGAAAAAATGCGTTAAACAAATTGGAAAGTACAGCAAAAAACAAAAAAAAAGGTGAATATTATTTTAGATACTCGTGAAAAGTGGGCTTTCTAAAAATAAACTTGAACAAAGTTGTGATAAAACTGTGATTTATTTAATGAAAATTCTAAATATATTTTTTTTACATAAAATAAGATTATTTTATTTAAATATGCAGTGCTGCAGTGCGTTATATGGATTTTTCAAATTTATTTATTGGCCTTAAAGATAATTTAATTTGTGTATAAAAAAAGTTAAAATGGTTAAGGCGTGAAGTTAATATTATTTTCATAATATTTTTCTTCTTAACATCTTTATGACAAGCAGAGCCTAATGCTTGGGAACAAAAAGCCAGAGAAAGTTTATTAATGCTGGCTAAGGAGATAATAATAATGGAATTTTGTTTGAATACAAATTTATTATTCATTCATTTCAAATATTGTTGTTCTTAACAAATCATCCCCATTTTACCATATTTTTCTTGTTTTTTTTTTTTTGCTTTAAATTTATATTTCAATTAAATTAGCTGGCGTGCAATAAACACGCATTTTCCATTTTACTTTGAGGCTATTTTTTTTTAAACTGTTCCTTGTATTAAAATTTTCCACTCCTGTTGCTTAAACGTATGTTTAAATTTCTAAATTTATATACGTTTCAAGAGGTTTTAATCAGCACACACATAAGATTTAATTTAAGCTGAATCGCTTCACATGCTGCTGATTGATTTGCCAGTAAACGGAATAGCTTGAAGTATGCAGTTTTTATTTGAAAATATTTGTATGTGTTCGTTTTGCTGTATTTCATGTAAAATAAAAGTGTAAAGAGAATCAGCCATGCAGCGTGTTTTTTATTAGATATTTCCCCATTAATCAGTCATAAATGACTAAACACCAGTTTTATAATCAAATTTTCGATATTTTGTGTGTGTTGTTGTGTTATTCCAATTCCTCACTGCAATAAATTGACTGAAATATTTACTATTAAGATTCGAAAGTTTATAAAAAAAGCCTTTCATATGAGTCGTTCAGTTCAGAAGTCATGTACGCTTCATTATTCTGCTTGAAAGACATTAAAAACTGTATGCTGTTGTAGAAATGTAATTTAATTTAGAATTTTTTAAAAATCTCTGTAGTATATCCCACACTATAATTCAAGTAAAGGGTGTTTTTTTAGAGAGTGTCACAAGTGTAAATCATAATAAAACAAGGAAATACATTTTTAATATCAATGAAACGGGCTTTATGGGAGAGAAAATTTTATGAAATTAAAATCTAAATATGATTTCTGCCATGTGGCCGCCATGGCTGGTGCGTAGAAGGCGCAATCTGGAACACCAATTTTCAATAACTAAAAAATCTCCCCAGTTGCTGAGAATGGCGACGAATTGCTGGATTAGGATCATCTTCAATGCTTTTCCGTACAGCGGCTCCAGCTTCTTCAGTGCGCACTCCTGGGCGTCTCACGGGATGCTCATTATCCGTAACGGTAAATGTGGTCCGAAAACGATCTATTGTTCTTCGAATTAGCCGCTCTGAAGGACGATTATGTACTCCATAAAATGGAAGAAGTGCACGATGAGTTTGACGAATAGAATAATTATTATTATTAAAAATTTCAAAAATCTGCACACGTTGCTCTGCTGTAAGTCGATTCATAATGAAATGTCAAAGGAAACTAAACAAAAAGCAACTATCAGCTGTTCAAATAAAAAAGTGATGCCAACTCACAGTTGTGACACTGTAAAAAAACGCTTTATATCAAGGATTTTTTTATATTTTTAATCTTGGACCTCTTTATTTCGCCGTCAAATTTTTTGCTACAGGACCGACGAAGCAGGGTGCTGCTACTCTGCTTTTAGTGCATGTGATTTTTGAAATCGTGTGGATTGCATGAGTAAAAAATTAAATACTTTATTTATAAATTCAATTCAAATAAGATTGACAGGTTACTTGGCACAAAGGATATTTAATATCAGGTTCTAATTATTTAATTTACACGGCAGAGTAGAACAGGTGTTTTCGCAAGCCACTACACATTCATCATTCCTACTCAAGTGTATTTTTTTTATCGCCACTTATTCTCAGGCTTAGTTGAATATGATATCAGTATTTATTTAAAAAAATGTATTAGGAAATTTCATACGAGAATTATATAGAACCTTGGGAAACACTTTTATTTAATATGTAGATCTTATATAAATAAAAACTGTTATTATATTCAACTAAGTCACTAAACAAAGTGATAAGTGGTGCTAAACAAAACTACACATGAGTACTGATGATGAAAGTGTAGGGGTTTTCGAAAACCACGAATTACGGGATATGACTGCAATGCTATGCCTTCGTCGCTGAAACGAACCGACAACAACTAAGGCAATCATGCTGATTAGAAACATTCGGCACTATATTCACGACAGAGTGCAAGTCCTACACGGGATTTTCAGTTTCTTAGTGTCTACACAGGGAGAAAAAAACGTTAGCAATGAATTTCGCTACCTTTAAAATCACGAATTTTTTTTTCGTACAAAATAGATTATATTATTAAGTTAAAAATGATTAGTAAAGCCGGCGAAGTATAAAATATCTACCCAAAAAAAAATTCTCTATCTTCTCGATACTATCCCGCCCGTTCCGGAGTTAGGCATTGCTTATGTAGGGGTCCTCCCTTGAGTCCTATCTATTTTATTTATTAACGGTAGAAAGCAATAACTAAGCCCGATCTTTGTAAGCATATTATTGCCGAATAAGTGAAGGTACGTTTTTAGAGCGGCATGGCCACACATCAAACTGATGCTTCAAACTTGTGTATGTGTTGGTAAAACTCTGTTTGGCAGTGAAAATCTAAACTGTTTTATATTCTTCAAACTCACATCAAACCTTAGGTGTGAGTTTTTTTCACTAACACTATCAAAGGAAAGCCGAGTTTGAAGCGTCAGTTTGATGTGTGGCCATGCCGTTTAAGAAGTACGAATTATTTTATGAACTCCTAGAGAAAAAAAGTAGTTTTGCATTCAACTTCATATAAATCTTTATTTGCATTTTCGGCTGACTGGTGACAACATATTTTGCTGTGTTTGCCTTGTTGTTGTTGTTGTTGGAGAAAATGCCATATTTTTACCCAATGGCGTGAATACCTCCCATGTGCACACTTTCCTTATACGAATTAGTATTTTAGAAAACAAAATGCGTCTTGATATTTTGGACGCCTTCTCCTCTTTTTCTCTTAAATATTGTTAATAAAATTTTTTTTTATCAAATACAATTTTTTTGGCACAAATAAAAAGGATAAGAGTATTTTCTATGAAAACATGGAAAACATAATAGTCTGTACGTTCCTCCCCTGTTTAAGGTAATTAAAGCAATTATATATATATATTTTTTTTAAGAAAAACGTCTGCTATAGTTCTTCAAAAGCTCTATTGTACAAAGACTTTTTTTTATTTTTTATTTGATTTAATTTTGGGAGTGTTTCTTGTGCCACAATGAAGGAAAGAAAATGTGGCACAGCAGGCTACACTTTTCAGACAGTCTCGATTTTTATCTTTTTTTTTCTCTCTAAAATTTATTTACATGTCAAATTGTTTTTAATGCATGCATGAATTTAATTACAAGGCAACTTCAAAAAAAATTCATATTAAAAATATCATACTGTTTTCCTTAAAACAAAAATCACTTTAACGACGTGAATGTCAATTTAAAGTACTTCCGCCTTGTAAATATTGTAGCTGAGTATGGGAGAACAAAGTGAAATTTAAATATATAGACAAGTTAGATATTTCTGTATAATTTTCTTTTACTAAATAAATAATTAATTGCATTTTCAAATTTGACCTCTTTAATTTGCCTAATTAACTTAAATAAATCATTCCGTTTGATTTAATAATGGCGCACAAATTTGATTTGGAACAACAAACACAGTTTCCGTTTTTAAATATTTAACTTCTATTTATGTGTGTAATTTGTGTGTATGTGTCAGTGTTATTATTTAAAACCAATTGCACAATGTTCGTGACGTGTTGTTCGTATGCTTTTTTTGTGTTGTTTTCTCTTTTTTTGCTTTCTCTTAGTTTTCCCTTCAAGGAAGAGTGTGATTTCCTGCATTATATTTCACACTTCTTTAATATTGAAATTTATTCTTTTTTCATTTCCAAATATTTTTGGTCTACATTTTCGTTCTTTCGTATATTATTTTTTTCCATCTCATCCTCAGACGTTATTAACATTGTAACACACAGCTGCGATGTCATTTTTGTGGCATTTCATGCATTTTTATAAAGTACCAGTGTTGGTATGGTAAATATTCTTTTTTTTGTGTGTGTGCAGTAAAAAACTATTGTTTCATTTTTTTGAGGCTCCTGTTTGCTTTATTTTTAATATTCTAATAGTAGAACTTGAATTTAAGTTAGTTGTGGTAATAATATTACAATTGAAAGGGTTGCCAATAAAGGAATTTCTAGCGTCATGTTTCGAAATCCCGAAAAAAATTAAGGGTATAGAAAAATAAATTGATCGAAAAATAAGCCTCTAATTCGTTTTAATAGCAGTAGCCAGGCATAAGGTTCAAAAAAAATAATAAATAAATAAAAAAATAAAAAATAAATCAATCAATTATGTAAATGCTAGAGTAAGTTTTTCTCCGATATAAATTAGTAACTGGTTATTCATTTAGTGGCTTCATAGGCGCTGGTTTGGCAAGGCTGTCAGCTTATTAATATCTTTCATGGTGAACTATCTGCTTATTTAGTGAACAGTTTGCCATTTAAGAATAACGATCGTTCAACATCCGAAGAACATGTAAAAATAGTGGCCTTCACTGAACATGTATTTGTTAGCTTTTCAAGGAGATCCTCATCAAAACTGAAAGTCTCACCGTTTTAAAATAACACTTATTTTTTTTAGAACAGAACATGAAAATATAAACGTAAAAGGCGGAATAAATTCAGCCTATTACACAGAAGAGGAACAGGCTATAAGTTTTTTAAAATTATTCTTTAAAATGGATGAGTGTTCTTCAAACTTTTAGCGCCTAATTGTGTAAATCCCTTTCAGTTAATAAAATGCAAGACCAGGTCGAATCTTAAATACCCTGCAAATGGGAACAGCATGGGTGCAACATTTTTCCATTAGCATAAAAGCAATTTAATGACGTTCTCTTTTCTACAATTATGTAACAATTTTTTTCTTTTTTTTTTATAAAAATTTATAATTTAACTTAGTTTCGAAACAATTATTAATTTTCTTAACGGATAGTAGACAAAATTTCTAATAAATTCCCAATTTTCAAACGACATAATATGGAAATTTTTGTTTTAAAAAGTGCAAAAAATATTGCCTTTTTTGGTAGAAAAGAAAACAACATAAGTTATTTTTGCAGCTAACATTTTATATTAAAGCGCACAACAAGAGACGAACATAAATTAAAAATATTTCACCTGCTGGGCCAGAGTTTCCTTAAAATATTTCTGTGTCTAAGTTAAAGGGTCACTGCGGGAAGGGCCGTGGGTGAGAAATCCCACTTTTGTCGTAAAAATTTAATATGCAAATTTCTGGAGTAATTTCAAGTTTAAGCTTAGAAAATAATTTTTTTTTGGTAAGGACATTTAGGGGGTAAAGGTGAATGGTGAGGTAGGGGCAGGGGAAGATCGTCGTAAAATCTTACAATTTTAAGTTTTAAAGAATATAGGTTTAAATAATACACTTTGGTGTGGGTGATGATTTCTCTCGGTTTACAGCGAGCTTTCTTAGAGACCGCACTATACGAGTTGTTATAGATGGGGTCTCATCAAAAACGAGTTCAAGGTGAATGCAGGGATACCGCAGGGCTCTGTTCTATCTCCTACTCCTTTCCTCATCTTTATAAATGACCTTCTATGTCAAACTTCAAAACCTATCTACTTTTTCGCGGATGATAACATCATTAACCATTCTTTCTCGTTCACCAGCCGGCCTAGCCTGGAGGAGATTGACGCCAGAAGACAAATCATGAATGAGTCGCTCACTAGTGATCTCGTGTCAATCTCTGAATGTGGCCTCGCGAATAGGGTTAACTTTAATCCTCATAAGACGCAGTGCTGCGTGCTTACGCATAGGGGGCTGGTAGAAGGTTCTGCGCCATCCGTGTCTATGGATGGTATAGGTATTGGGAAATCAGAAGCTCTTTATGTTCTTGGTATGAAAATACAATGTGACGTTCGATGGACTGATCACATCTTTCATATTTCAAAAGAAGCATTCAAGTGCCTCGGGTTTTTAAGACGGTGTATGACATACTTCAGCCCAACTGGTCTCCTCACTATATATGTACCACCTACATCCGACCAAAAATGGAATACAGCTCTCATGTATGAGCTGGTACTTCAAAGTCTATTTGGATTTTGCTCGACCGCGTACAAGAGAGAGCGAAGAAGCTCATCGGTGACAGCAGGGTAGCCAACTCTATTGACTCATTGAAGCATCGACGCAGCGTGGGGTGTGTTTCACTGTTCTACCGATACTACAACGGAATGTGTTCTGGTGATATATGGGAGCTTGTGCCTGATTACCATTTATTTCTGCGAGCTACCCGCTCTTCACATAGGTCACATCCTTTTGTGGTTGAGTTGCCAGTCAATCGCACCACGCATTACAGAGAGAACTCGGTTCGTATGTAGAACAAACTTCCAGCAGAGGTATTTCCTGCCAATTTTAACTTGGGGGGATTCAAATCGAACGTCGACAAACACTACTCCCTCTATCCTCCCTCCCACAATAAATTTTCCTAGTTCTGTCACAATGCATCGTATATGTAGGGGTCATCCCCTGAGTACTGGTCCAAGAAAAAAAAATAAATAAAATTAAAAATATTTAAGTTATTTTTCCATGTAATATGTTACGTCAACGCCCACTGAACAGGCGGGGTCCAAAAATGTATTTAACACATTTTTTGGATCCAAGTTCCACGCTTTGGGCCTTCTTTGACATAAACATATCTTATTTGCTTATGAAGAGTGTTGTTTTTTAGAGATTGGTTTAGTTTTTCTTAGGGAAACTTTTTTCCCTCTACCCCGATTTAGCCCATTTACGAACTTGACATGTGCTATCCCTTAAAATTCATCTGTGCCAAATTTCAATTGACTGGCTCTTTTCATTTGAACTGTATCGCTACAAGACTTGATCGTCTGAGATTTCATCACAGATCAGGAATATATACATATATATTTTATGGGGGCTTAGAAGAATATTTCGCTGTATTACACATGAACTGACAAAGTGAAAATTTTGGAGGGTATAAAAACATGAAAACATTTTTGTACTCTTGGCTCTCTTTTTTTATTTCCTTTTTTTTTAATTAAAATTTTAAATATTTTGAAAGGCGAAAAAAGAATAAATTGCCGTGATATTATTCAACGAATAAAAGTACACAAACAACTTAAATTTTTCAAATACTTTTTTATTAAATTTTAATTGTGCTTTCCTATAAACGTAAAGTAAATTATGAAATTAAAGACTTAAATACACTTCCCTTTCTCAGGGAAAATGATTTCAAAAATAATTATTTCAATAATAGACTTCAAATTTTGCTGGAAATTCCAATGAAAGCAAGGGCAATTTCATCTTCTTCTTAAAATAAAAAGCCTTTAATTGAAATTAAATTAACCTGAAACTACTCGTAAGCATATGTATATATATATATACACACACACTCAGCCAATTTATAATAAATACTACCCTCTAATTATTAATCCTACATCCTTTAAATTTATTCAATAGCTGAACTATTGGCAACCTTTGCGCATTTGCTGCGCGTATTATCCTTGATTTTTCACTGGTTTTGTTTTTATTTTATTTTTTGTGTTTGAAAATATGTGGTTTTTGTTGTTTTAGTTGCCACTGTGTTTGTATAAAGATGTATTGCTCTTTTGGAGTTTGCAGTTTCTCTTTGCTGCATCTATGAAAGACGCTTCCGCCTCATTTCACAATAGCTGAACGTTTTTGTGGTATTGTGCGAATGAATAATTGTGGTTTGGCGTTTATCCTTCTTGTCTATTTCATTATTTTAGACGTTATACGCCGCTGTACTAGCGTGTATTAATGAACAGCTCTGTCGACGAGGGCAGTCTTCAAAGTGTTTTAATTACAGTATGTTTTTTTTTTTTTTGTAAATAAAGAGGAAAAATTTCTGGAGTAATTACCCAGTAGTGTTTTGTTCAAGCTATTTTGAAAGAGTAACAAAGATGTGTTTCGATCCTCTTAACCCATATCGTCCCAGAGATCTTTTTTCGAATCATTTTATAAAACTTCGTAGTTAAATGGTAATTTGGGTCCAGAAGATACGGATCAGAAGTCCGAAAATTTTTAAAAATTTTTATTAATATTTTTTTTTTAAATTTTCATTAAATTTTTTTTTTTTAAAATGGTATTAAAAATTTTGTTAAAAATTTTCATTAAAATTTTTTTTTAAAAATGGCGTTAAAAATTTTGTTAAAAATTTTCATTAAAGTTTATTTTTAAAAATTTGCATTAACAATATTTTTAAAAATTTTCTTTAAAATTTTTTTTAAAAATTTCCATTAAAAATTTTTTTAAAAAATTTCATTAATAAAATTTTAAAAAATTTTTATTACAAATTTTTTTTAAAAATTTTCATTAAAATTTTCATTAAAATTTTTTTTTTAAATTTTCATTAAAATTTTTTTTTAAATATCCATTAACAGTTTTTTTTAATTTTTATTCTTTTATTAATTTTTAGTCTTTCCTAAACAGGGAAAAAAATTTAAAATGCTTAAAATTTACTGTTCGAAATATCGAAACTGGGACGAAATGGTTTAAGTTGATTTTAAAATAAAAATACATACTTTGTGATTTCTTTGTAATAAACCGATATAAAACTTCATATTAGCAACGTTACTGGGATGGATGTCAGAAATCGTTGTAGAATTTTGATATTTTATTTTACTAAGGAATATCCTGCCTTTCAAAGCCTTTTCAGTTTTCACTCTTGTAATGGCTGCTCTTTTCCATTTCCTACGCTGTTATCTTTTTCTGTACAAAGCAATTTGGAATTTTCACGTCTCCCTTTTGATTTTCGCCAGTTATTTTGTTTCTTAATTTTTTCCTTGTCTTGTTATTAAAGTTATTTTAATGTTACTTTAACATTACGTTCATATACTTTAGTTAATTTCATTTTAGTTATCTTGCTTGCTCTCTTGCCTGTCATGGTGTATGGTTTTGCGTTAAACTTAATGTAGAGATGGCTGCATGACTGACTGACTGGCTGTTCTATAAGCAAGGGTGTAATAAATATATTATATTGGCTTGATGTAAAGCAAAAGAAAAGAAAAAAAAACAACTTGGCAAGCAACAAAAAGTTGTTTGAAGGGTTAAGGATAAAGGAATCTTTTTGTGTTTTGTGTTTTGTTGTTGCTAGCACATTTGTTGTTGTAGTTCGGCTGCACTTTATAAGCGTTATTAATGGTTGTTGTTGAGATACTTTCAATCTATTATTTTTTCATTTATTTGTCTGTTTCTGGGTTTTTTGCAATGCAGTTGAGATTTTGTCTATTTGAGCATTTGGTTATTTTTATAGCATTTATGAATACTTTTTTTCCTCTATCTTTCTTTTTTTGTTTTATTTCCTTTTGTGTTACATCTTTGGATGTTCGTAATGTTACTTTTCAAGTTGAATTTTTTGTTCTTTATGTTCAAGATGAAAAGTTGTCAATCAATATTTAATTGCTTGCTAAAGTTATTGAAAATTTCGTTTGAAGACTTATAAAGGAAAATAGGAAAAATAAAAGGGAGTACAAGTTAGAAATATATTGCAGCTAAATTGACTTGCCATTAGGCCCCCCCTGCTTTGTTGGCAGCAACAGCAAATTAATTACATTAACCTGAAAGAAGAGTTTGTACATTTTTTATATTGCCGGCAATTAATATATTTAAAAGCAAATTTTTGTAAACTAATTTTAATTGTTGCTAATAATTCTTATCAAAAATTTCTAGATAATGAATTTTGTGTTTGTTAGCAAATGCAGGAGTAAATGAATAAAACCATTAAATAGCACATTTCCTGTTGCCATCATACCCTGCCTGCCTGCCTGCCTGCATGACATTGACAACTGATAAATGAATGTTTCTTTAATTGTACTCTTTTTGTTGTTGTTGCTGTATCTTGTACAAGATTTTTGTATTATTTTTCCTTTGAGCTAAAATCTTTGGTGGTAATTAATGATAGTTTTCTTTAGAAATCAGCAGTGTTTATGTCAATAATAAATCCGCCAGCCACACTAAACAAAAAAGCCGCTAAGCGTTGTTAATTCAACTGTGGCTTTTGTGGAAATGAATAAATAAAAAATCATTAATAATCGTAGAAAAGTTATTAAATTGTATTTTGCTTAGATTTGGACGTAATAAATACACAAATGTAATTTTCCGCGTATTAAAAGATAATAATTGAGTTGTCATTTTGAATGGCTGATTTGTTGATGGCTCGTGTTTGTTTGTACTCAATGTTATTTTCATATTTTAGAAAAAAATTCATGGAATTTTGACAGTGACAATTAAGAAATATATATTTGAATTTTAGCATAAATTTTAAACTTATGATTGCAATAGTAATTTTAGTATTCTTTAGACTACAAGTATGAAACATATTACACATTTTAAAAAATAAGAAAGTCTTTACTGGACTCAAGTTCAAATGGGCAAATTATTTTTGATGTGTTAACATCTATACGCGCGCCTCTAGGCAGTAAACTATCAGTTTCAACACATACGCAAGTGTAAGTGTAAGAGTTTGTTTGTTTGTTGTTGTTGCTTGGCAGTCGGTATTGAAAGTGATTATTGGGCGATTTTCATATAATTTTCCCACGCGATTTTCTCCGGAAATTCATAGCCGATTTTATTAATTTTTGGATTAAAACGCTAGTGCGGGTTTCGACGAAGAGTTTAGGCCAAAAATTAAGGCGATCCGATATCGGCGAGCGGAGATTTAAGTGTTTTAATTCGGAGTATTAATTTGGAGTAATATTAAAAAAGTGTTTTATGTTGATCTTCGGTTTTGTCTTATGCATAGCAAAGAGAATAGTGACGTGGTTATACGTACATATATAAAAATGAGATAGCAAGACAGCAACGTATGTAGCTTATGTACAAACATAACAATGTGTGTATGTACATTTGTCTGTTGCTTTGCATTCTCTTTGTTTTTTGTGGGTTTAATATAAAATAAATAAACAAAAAGGTGTTAACACATCGCCCGTGAGTTCGAACACTCATTGATTTTTTATGCATTTTTATTAAATTTAAGTTAACCAGCACCACTTGCAAAAGTGGAAAAATTGAACAAAGTACGCTGATGAGATGGCGTAGCGGCCTCAAAATCAGTACTGATCCATTCTGCTGGTTTAATGATTATAGAAAATATTCTTAATATTCCACTGTTAATATAAATAAATGGGACTTGAACAAATTCATTTATTAAATAAAAATAAAAAAATAATTTGCAGTTTCCCAGATATGAACTTGAGGCCGTTGATAACATTAATATCCTGTTATGTATTTTACATAAGAAAGTTCGCCTAATAAAATTGAAATTCATACATAATTTAAGTTATTAAATTCTTCTGGTTTTTTGGCCTCTTTTTAATTATTATTGTATTCTGATATTTTTAAGCGTAAGGTCTCTTTATTTTAATTTGATTCTTAATTTCAATATTTCGTCACTCCTTTGTGTGACTTCTTCAGGAAAGTAATTATTTTATTTTAATCTCGGCAACCAATGGCTCTGGAAAAAGCAAAGAGCAAAATGTAATATTTGGAATAACAATCGTCAGGGTTGGGGAATTTCGTGCTAACCAAATGTGATTTAACTCAAAAATGAATATGAGAAGTTTTCATATTCTATTTCGTTGAAAACATTGATTAAATAGTTGATATTGCTAAAGACTAGTAACACCGTGGAAAGTGGAAAATAACGGGCGCTGATGAAATGGCGTAGTGGCCTCGAAATCGGTACTGATCTAAATATATCCACTCATAAATTCATAAAAAAATCATATGCCCATTTGAACTTGAGTCCAATAAGGAAATTCTTATCTCATGAATAAGTTCGACAAATGAAATTTACATTTATTTAAAAAAATTTTATTTTCTCCTTAATTGTACAGGGTGGCTCAGAAAGACCGAAGTGGTGTGAATTCCTTATAACTTTTTTATTATAATTTTTTTTTCTTTTCTTGTCAGTATTTTGTAAAGTAGACTTGGACAATTTATAATGGAGCAATACACAACTGAACAACGTGCCCAAATCGTTGAAATTTACTTTTCAAATCAACGGTCCATTGTGTTGACTCAGCCGTACCGTCGTTTCGAGTAGAAGCAATTTCAATTGGCCTCCGTGTTCCCCGGATTCAACTGCTTCAGACTGTTTCCTTTGGGGTTATTTAAAAGGGAAAGTTTATGTTAATAAGCCTAGGACTATTGAGGAATTAAAAACCAATAATCGAGACGAAATTAACAACATAACACCGGAAGTTTGGCGAAAGGTCATGGAAAATGTGTTGGAAAGAGCACATTTGTGCGAAGCAGAAAATGGCCACCACTTGCGGGATATCATTTTTAATAACTAATCTAAAAATATTCCCTATAAATTTACTGTATTTAAAAAACAAAAAATTAAAAAAAAGTCTTAAATAAAAAGTTATAAGGAATTCACACCACTTCGGTCTTTCTGAGCCACCCTGACATTAAAATTAAAATTTGCATACCCTCCAAAAAAGAATTGCAGGCTACATACACTTTGTCATTCCTTTTGTAACGCAGCAAAATGTCCTTCTAAGACCCCTAAAGTCTATAAATTCTTGATCAGTGATAATATCTAAGACGATTTAGCCATGTTCGTCCATTCGTCTGTCCGTCCCTCTGTGGAAATCACGATACAGTCCAAACAAATAAAGTCACACCCTTGAAATTTGGTATAAATAAATTTTGAAGGATAGCACAAGCTATGTTTGTAAATGGGCTGAATCGGGCTAGAGTGAAAAAAGTTCACATAAGAAGAACTAAACCAACCTCTAAATAAACAATAGCCCCATTCACAATCTTGTGCAAATAGTCTTGCATCATTGCATTTGCAAAATAATTGTATTTTACACCAACAAAATACATTGAAAATGCTCTCATATACTCTCTCAATTTGCAAATGCTATAATGCAAGACCATTTACACAAGATTGTGAATAGGGCTGATATTTTTGTTAAGCAAATTATATATTTTTATGTCAAAGAATCTCAAAGGCGTAAAACGTGGATGCAGGATATCAGAAAAAGATTTATTATGGGACCCCGCCCCCTTTAGTGGGCGTTCAAGTAATGTATTACATGGAAAAATAGTGTAAATATTTAACAAATTGTATTACTTAAGCCTACATTCTTTAAAAATTAAGTTTTTAAGCCTTGACGACGACTATAAGATGTTCTGCTGTCCTACTCCTCCACCCAGCGTTGCCCCCTAAATGATCCTATCACAAAAAATTTATTTTCTGGACTTAATTATATAATTTGAATATTTTTATTTATTTACTAATTATTTGGAGATCATTTAAGATTCGACCCGATCGAATGTTTTTTCTTTTTTGGGTCCGTCTTCACTTACTCTATTGTAAATGAAAATGACTTGATGTTTAAGAAGAGCATTAATAGAATTTTTATTTTTCGACTTTTTCTCATGACTATCGGTGAATAAATATTGATATCATTTGCAAACTTCAAATGATCAATAAATTCTTCGAATTTCTTCAGCAACTAAGAGCGGAATCGAACTCGAAACTTTAGGCTTCATAGTCTCCTGTTAATTACTTCAGCGAATAGAAAGATGGCATTATTATTAATATCAATATTTTTGTATATTCCACGTGAGTTAAGATCGTCACTGGTTCCTATAGTATTTTTTTTACTTTTTAAATTCTTAACATGATTTACAACATCGTTTTGAGAGATTTTCATAGAAAATTTATAGATGCAAATTAATAAAATTTCTACTTTGTTAGTCAATTAATGTATGCTATGGATTTCTAAAGCCAAAGATTTTTTTTAAGGTTGCTCATTTCAAGCGAATCTTCAATTATTCGTTTACTTAAAAGGAAATCAATACTGAAGGCTTTCAATTGATCGAACAATTAAGTAAATGTTTTATGTCAGGATCTTATTGACTTTCTTGTGCTGAACTTGTACATTCCCTCGATTTGGAAAAGGGTCCATGATCACACCAACGTAATTTGAATGGTTTTGATCATAGATTCTTCTTGTCAAAAAACGAGCAGATAAACGAGTTCGACGCAAGTCTAGTGACCAGTGCTGTGCATTCTTTCTTAAAACAGGCCAACAACAATTAAATTCAGCTCTGAAGCAGATTAGAAAACAATGATGCCGTAATCATTATGATTGCGGGATCGAACTCAGGGGGCAAACTACGGCACTCGATATCGAACGAAATTCGTATTTAAATTGTATGGAAATTTCGATCGATATCGAATGCGGTAATTTGGCCCCATATCTTTTGCATATGTTTGCACCACATTATATTCCATACATTCCCCCTTATTCTGTAACTAGTTGTCAATGTCACGTCAAGACAGATATCAAAAATGGGGAACTTTTATTTTCCTTCTCTTCAGCAATTGACAATTTCTAACAGCCTATTGCTAAATTCAAAGCCTCAAAGAGTGGTCACAGGCTATCAGAAATATCTAATTATTTTCCACAAGGAGTGGGTAAGTGTGCAATTTTTTATATTGTCATGACGTGTCGTTGACGAATATTTACAGAATACAGGGAATTATGGCTTTAATAGGCCAAATGTAAACACTTCAATGGGCACAAAATTGTATTTTATTTTCCAACATCTTTTAAATTTAACCAAAAAAAAACGGCTCGGAGAAATAATCCCCCTTATTCTATTTGTCAACGTCAACGTCACGTCAAGACAATATGAAAGTTAGAACACTTCTATACTCATTCTCTTCAACAATTGTCAATTTCTCACAACTTTTTGCTATATGAAACGAGCTAGAGAGTCCTAAGAGACTGTCAGAAGTAGTTAATTGTTGCACAGAAAGAGTATGTAAGTTTCCTATTTTTGATATTCGTCCATGTGATGGAAATCGCTTATCGCATGAAATAAAGCGTTTTCGATTTGAAGTCACAAAATTGGTGTGCTGGAGTTCGCAATCGCTCAAAATCGTTCTAAAAAAATTGGCGTTTTTCAAGTCGCATGTGATTCGATAATCGTGCGATTCACAGCACATACATGATTGTCTTGACGTTGCGTTGATTTTGACAAATAGAATAAGGGGAAATATTTTCCTAAAACATTTAAACTGATTTTTATTTCTTCAAATTTTTCCATAAATTTTACGAATAAATATTTCAAATAATCGCGCAAATAATATTCGGCTGAACATCCTGTTGCATCGCCTTCCTTCCACGATAAAAAAAACAATTTTTAATTTTTAACATCTGGAAGAGGAATAGATACGTTTTTGATCTTCACATTCACATTCACGTCATCTCCTATTTGGATTTATTTGAAATTGTTGTATATTTTTTTTGTTTAATACGTTCGCTTGTATGATTTTAAGTAAATTATATGTGGATCTGAATGTTTTATTAGCTTTCTGCTGTTAAAAGTTATTTGTCCATTTGTTTAACTGTTGGTTGTTAAATGTCATGTTTTCGTTGTGCTTTTGCTGTATTTATTTTGTGACATGTTGTTACTGTGGCGTCAGAGCTAAAAATGCAATTAGCGTTGCCATGAAAACTGCTAACAATTTGTTAGCAACTTAAAGATAGATTTTGCCTCATAGATATTGCCCAGTCGTACATGTTTGAATAAATAGTTACATACATGTAACTAGTATTTTTTGTTATGTTTATTCAATATTGCTATTGTTGGTGTTGGTGTTGCTGCTGTTGCTGTTTGTGTTGTTGTTGCTTTCATGATACAGTGCAAAGATATGCTGGCTGGTAAGCTGTTACTTATGACTGGACTAAAGTGGGATTAGATTAATAAAAAACGGCGCCCAACTTAACGATGACTAGTTAAGCAAATGAGCGCATTCAAATAGAAACAATTTTTTTTTATAGAAAGCAACCATTGATATATAAGTAAAAAATGTTGCATACAAACATTTATATGTTTATATAATTTTTTGCTTCTTTTTTTTGTTGCAGCATTATATTGTTGCATGTTTCATGTTTGATGAGTGGACGGGAGTACAAAGAATCATGTGCCAGTTAATATGTTGTTGTGATATCAACAACTAGTTTTTTTTTCATCAAATGTTGGATAGTTTCAAAATTTTTTTATTATTTTTGTTTGTTTAATTAATTTAATGAACTGCAAAAATAGCAACATGTTATACGAATATTGTGAAAATGTTTTGTATGCTTACGAGAGAGTTAGTGTGCTGTAAAAAAAACAATGATTTGTGAAAGGTATTTAAGGCTTGATTCACGTTCCCAGCTGGAAATTTAAAAGCATCTTAGCTATACATTTTAAATAAGATTTGCATACCTTGATTTATATTTTAAGGTGCCTTAAATTGTTTAAATATTAATCTGCTTGTGTTAGATATATTGGAAATAATATAATTCCTGATTTATTATAAGATTTTTAGTTTGTGGTCATAATTAATATATTTATTTAAAATGTATATTTATATATAATTTATTAATAATAATTAATATAGTTAAAATTTATGGTGGAAACGACCATATCGATCTTTTATATGTGTAGGAAAAATTTTAGCACGAAAATATAATTTAATTTTTTTAAAGATATTGACGAATTAAACGTTTTTTTCCAAAGCCTTAAATTGACTTACTTCGGTTTCAAAAATATGTTGAAATAAAAAAGAAAAAAAACAACACGGAAATGAAATGAAATTTAAATTAAATTCGAATTCAGTTTAAAAATTCTATATGCGAGGGATAGAAGCGAAAGTCTATCGATAATTAATTAATTTATGACCATCGCAGTTTTGATTCTGCAAACGATTAATTTACCTTCAAGTTTTTTATTAGAGATGTGGGCGTGAGTAAACTTAAGCTCACGATCAGGCACGTAATATTTAATGCGCTCACGATCACTCACGCTCACGAAGGCATTATTTTTAATCACGTACTTTCACGCACAATGGTAAAATTTTTTTGTCAAAATCGCCCACGCTCTCCGTAAAATTGTTCTCTTGTGTGAAAGTAAGTTCAAATCTACAACCTGCAAATTGTTTGTTTATGAATTTTTATTAAGTTCAAGTTTTTTTTATTAAAATATTAGAATATTTTATATCATCAGGACGCTGATGAAATGGCTACACCATCAGTGTCCTTTGTTTAATTTTTTCCACTTTCCATGGTGATTAGGAATATCAACTATTCGATCAATGTTTTTAACGAAAGAGAATATGAGAACTTCTTATATTAATATTTTGGTTAGCACCGACTTCTCCAACCCTGACGGTTATTATTTCATATCGCTGGCTTAATATAGAAAAGGCTCGATTTTTATTACTTTACAGGAGAAGGAAAAAAAACTTAATAAAATTCGTAAAATTTCTGACACAAGAAATGGAAATTGCATAAATTTTTAATAAAAAGATGCAAAACATTATATTAAAAAGCCATGAAATTTTTTTTTTGCATCAAAAATTTTACGAATTTTATAAAGTTTTTTTCTTCTCCTGCAAAGTAACGAAAAATTGAGTTAGGCCTTTTTATATTAAGCCATCGATATATTAAATTTTTCTAATGTTCCACTCTTAATAAAAATAACATGAATTGAAACAAAATAAGACTAGGATATTCACAACGCTGAAAAGTAGGCAATAAAATTAGCTATAGATCTTATAAATTCACACGGGTATTTTTTTTTCGGTGCTCTGAATATCAGAATATATTTAATTTTTACAAGTGATTTTATATTTCCTGCAAAAAAAAATGGAAGTAATTGTGGACAACTGCGTTTTTTTCAAAGTATCAATAGGAGTTAGATATGATTAAAATTTGGAAAACTTCTGGATCACAAATTTAGGGGTCTTATTTGACTTCCTGGGCAGCTCTTTTTTATTGGGTTGTTACAAATCTCGCGCTAACGGCTGCCTGGCAATGTTTAAGATGAAACTTTTTTTTTTTGGAGATTTTAATGAAGTATTAGAAAAAAAAATCATTGTTATTGATTTAAAAAGAAGGCAGTTGAAATATACAACGTTTTCATATAAATCGAAAGGTTCCTCTGATTAAAAAAATAAAAAAAATATAAAAAAAAATAAGAAATGTTTTGAAACTGAATTAAGATTTTCTAGGCTAATTGTTCGAAATTTGTTTTAAATCAGTTTTAGTTATTCAACTTACACAGCAGAGAAGAAGAAATATTTTTATTTGTATGTATACGTTTTATTTACGATTTCAAAGAGTTATGGGTAGAAGCTGTCCAGTCATTTGATATCTTAGTCATTTGGCTGAGCGGTTTGAAATCGCTAGATTTGAAAAATTTTTGTGCACAAAACACTTTTTCAGAAGAGTAGGCGCTTTATATTTTTCCAAAGAACCAACACAATTATAATAATTACTGAAAATATCTTAAAAAATTAAAAATTGCCTAATCGGTTGTCGCTTTGAAAAAGATTTGCTAACTTTTCTACATCTTGATTTTATTTCTAATAAAAATCTAATTTTTATAAATAAAGTTTCATATTGGGAAAAATCACAATTAAGCAGTGCTGCCAGCTCCCTTGATTGCAGCTTAAGGTTCATGCAATAAACCAAATAAGAATTATTGAATACGCAAAACCCCGCTTAACTTTCTTCTTTAACTTGTCTGATTTCATTTAGTATTTTTAAAAGAAAAACCCTTGTGTGCTGCCTTATTTATCCTTGTGGTATTTGTAGGCACTTAACTGCTTAAACTATAAAAGTTTATAAGCCAAAATTACTTTGTATCTTTTTAAATTACATGAGCATCGCTAAGTTCAAACTACAACTAGTTGGTCTGACTTTAGCTACTGCCAGTGTATTCAAATTGTTTGTGGTTATATATTAGATGGATATAATAAACATATCAACACTTTTGTAAAAGTTGAAAAGGCCTAGTTCACACTAATTACATACAACTAATTAAAGTCCTTTGAATCACCACGAAAAAAAAAACGAAACAAAGTGCACGAATTTTCCTTGTGTCTAATAATTTACTTTGGCTGACAGTTCAACATAACCAGCCGCAACCTTTTACTGTTTGAGTATGTGTGTGTGTGTGTCTCACTGTGAATGCCTGCAGATAAAAACGAGCAAATCAGTGAATACATACATGCATGCAAGTAAGTATGCGAGTGTGTGTGTGTGTGTGAGTTTTGAAAGGCGACATATATTTTTTACAAGGGTATTTGTTTTGTTGGTCTCCGGCTTTTAGACATGTACCTATTGGCCTACATACATCCGTTACATGCAACCATGTGTTGTTGTTGTTTTCAAATTGATGTGTATATGTTTTAGTTTCTTCTATTGTAAATCCTTCTTATTTAAGTTGTTCTCTTATTGCAATTTTGTCGTTTTTGTCGTTGTAATAAAAATAGGAAAACTATTGCCATTTACACACACACACACACACGACTTTAGAGTGAAAAATTATTCAATTTCGTGCGGAGCATAAATAAAAGTTCGTTATATTTGCTCATTTGAAATAAAAATTAAAATTTTGGTGACCTTTTTGTAAAAACGCGGAGAGGGAGAGAGAGAGTGAGAGAGAGAAAAAGAGCATTATACGTTACATGCGCTTTAGCCTATTAAGAGAAATCAATAGCACAAAATAGCTGGAGTACAAACAATTTTTTTTTATATTTTCTAAGAGAATGAAACTTGGTTTCGAACATGTCAACTCCTAACATTATTATGTTAAAGTGCCAAGTTTATTTACGATACTGTTAATTGTTCTGTAGAGATGCTGTTGCACGAGTTTCAAAAATAATATGATATTCCTGTTCGCAGTTCTGTTTACATTTATGTTAAGAACATGAAAATTTTATGTGGAATACTTGGATTAGCCCGAGGCACCTCAATTATGGATAATTACCGGCGAATTATTACAATAAAGCAAAATAAGTATGTTAAGAAGGGTATGGAAAAAACAAGTGAAAATGTTATATTTTACTGTACAAAATCGCATAGGTCCTTTACCGACGTACATATGAATGGAGTTTGTACATGCATTCATTCCAGCCCTGGAACCTTGTTTTTGATCTTTTTGAT
Organism: Linnaemya tessellans; assembly: GCA_951800035.1. Classification (NCBI taxonomy): domain Eukaryota; kingdom Metazoa; phylum Arthropoda; class Insecta; order Diptera; family Tachinidae; genus Linnaemya; species Linnaemya tessellans. The sequence goes on from OX637532.1 coordinate 140,025,358, forward strand.
TTTCAAAATCAATTCTTTCTAAAACACAATATATGTTTGATTGCAAAAAAAACTATTTAGTTACTTCAAGTGTGCTGTTAGCTGAAGTAGTTAACGACTAAGAAGCCGAGTTCGAGTCCGCACTCAGTCGTAAATGTAGTGTGGAATTTTTCTGCATGTTTGTGGCAGTTGTGGTCGGTCCGTTTCAGTGGCAAAGGCATAGCACTGGTCTCTGGACACAAATGGCAGCGATTGACACTATCATGTACTAAGAGCAGAGGAGCAGGGCCCTCCTTCGTCGGCCATGTAGCAAAAAATTAACCGACGAAATAAAAGATTAAAAGAGATACAAAAATTCTCTATGTTCTCATCTGACTTCATCTGTACTTCTTTGTACTATGCCTTTCTTTCTAGTTCAGGTGCAATGCACTGCATGTGTAGGGGTCATCCCCCGGGGCTTTTTTTAACAGGCTGCCAGTTTTTTAATTAACAAATCCAGCACACTTGGGTCCTAGTAGATCCCTTTGTGTTACCCGAAAACAGCACAAACACTCAAGGCCCTTGGCGGGAATTGAACCCACGACCTCTGTACTAATCAGCTAAAGCGGCACTTTTAACCCCGAGTGCTTATCTAACTAAAAAAAAACGGGGAAAAAATAAATTTCAAGGTCTTGAGCTAACGTTTTAGCTTTTCTGATTTCTAATGCTATTGATTTTTTTTAAATTAAATGTTTTATAAAAAGAAAAATAAAAATTTTTGGTTACTTTTATGCACAAAAAAATAATAATGATATAAAAATTAAATTTTCTAACCCTCGTTCCGTCTTTGTGATCTTGATCTCATTTCCAATAAAAATTGGATTTGTAGATATCAAATTTTATATTGGAAAAAAACAAGAATTTAATAGTTCAGTACTCTTCCTTGATTGCAGCTTAATGATAAATTTTTGTTCTATTTATATTTAAAATTTTTTAATTTTATTTTTTAATCATTTAAATTATGATATTAGAGGCTGCTTAGCAGAAAACAGTGACTTTAAAATTGTTACTAATTAAAATTATTACTGAAGTATAAAATAAGTTTAATTAACAAACAAAAAATTATTTTTGCTAGCTATACCGAAAATAAGTTGATGTTTGCCAGCTCAGGAGCCGTATTTTGAATTTTGGTGATTTTCTAAATTCAACTATTACGGATTATTTCCAACACATTAAGCGAAGAATGAAGTCTGTAGCTTTTCTATATATATATATATATATATATATATATATATATATATATATATATATATATATATATATGTATATATATATATATATATATATATATATATATATATATATATACATATATTTTTTTTTGCAAGTTGACTTTAGTTCTAATTTCTTTTAATTTAATAAGTAAAAAGTTTTTCCATTCATATTTTATTTTTGCACATTTAAACAATTTATTTTTAGAAGTTACAAGTTATTTTTTTTACAAGATTTAACAGATCTTAGAGTTCTGGCTAAAGTTTATGGTAGTGATGGTATCATGAATAAGTTTTCAATCACCATAGGACAAGTCTCAACGTGCATGCTCATGCACTGACATGTTTATTTTTAGCTGACGATTAGAAGAGAGTAGAGAAAAATTTTTTTACAATAAAGAAAAGTTATGCTCATGAATACTAGTAGATTTTTTTTTAAATTAATGAAATACGAATAACTTTAACCAATACGTATATGTAAGATTTTCATTTAAAATTTTTAAAATTATTTTTTAATAACTCCAATTGGTATATTAGAGGCTGCATGCCAGAAAACAATGCCTTTAAAATTATACTCAATTGATTTATATTCATTTATGTTCGCGTACTTCAATAGAATGTAACTTATAGTTGTGCCCTGATCACGTGTCTATCTCTGTTTAAAGTTGTGATACCCTACACTATGCATTATAGGTTTATATTTAAAATATGGAAATACTGTTATTTTTTTAGGTTCCCCACAGTGCGGTTAATGTAAAAGTGGTTTTTTTATGTAGTGACACAAGTTTAAATCATAATAAAACAAGGAAATATATTTTTAATATCAATGAAGCGGACTTTGTTGGAAAGAAAATTGTATTAAATTAATGTTTAAATATGATTTCTGCCAAATGGCCGCTACGGCTGGCGCGTAGAAGAAGCACTCTGAAACACTAATTTCCTACAACTAAAAGAGAATCTTCCATAAAGTGGAAAGACACAGCCCCAGTCGCTGAGAACGGATACGAATTGCTGGATTAGCATCATCTTCACTGCTTTCCTGTACAGCGGCTACAGCTTTTTCAGTGTACACTGTTCGGTGTCTCAAGGGATGCACATGATCAGTAACAGTAAATGTGGTCCGAAAACGATCTATTGTTCTTCGAATTAGCCGCCCTGAAGGACGATTATGTACACCATCAAATGGAAAAAGTGCACGATGAGTTTGACGAATAGAACAATTACTCTTATTTTGATTAAAAGTTTCAACAATTTCCACGCGTTGCTCTGGTATTGTGAAACAATAGCCCAATTCACAATCCTGTGCAAATGGTCTTGCATTATAGCATTTGCAAGTTGAGAGAGTATTTGAGAGCATTTGCAATGTATTTTGTTGGTGTTGAGTACAATTATTTTGCAAATGCAATGATGCACGACCATTTGCACAAGATTGTGAATATGGCTAATGTACAGCTGCATGTGTTTACTCAAGTAACGCGTAGATTGCTAAGAGGATTATAATTTGTTTCGCGACTATTAGTTTCTATTATTGTTGCTATTATACTTTTAGATACAACAGTTTCAGCGCTTGTATTTCGATGTTTCTATTTGCGACAGTAATTGCAAAATTTTGGAAATTTCTGACGACATCCATAGGAGTAGAAATTATTGTCTGCTAATGATGCAAAAAAATAAATTATTATTGTAAATTTCTACTATTTAGATTAAAAAAAAATTAAATTGATGTATATTACTTTTGCAAACTATATCGAAATAAAATTATATTATACCGAAAAGTTCTTAAAATAAAAATAAAAATAAATTGGAAAATTTTAAAATCGCAGATTTGAACCTAAGCCTTAGTAACTGTATTAAGGATTCAAATATTTTCTTGATCAAACCCGCAATAGTGGGACTACTAATCGATTAAATGGTTAACCCAAATGCAGATTAAATATATGCAAAGGATTTTAAAACATATGCAGGATATTCCAAGTTCGTCTTAAATAAGACAATTAGCAAGTGACTTCGATATATAAAATTTGAAGTTTGTATCCACATACATGTTGAATGATTGTGAAAATTTACTTAAATTGTATGTTCATTTTGCCATTTATATAAGTAGCAGTACGTGTTCTTGTGTGTTTTTCATGATTTTAATTAAAAAGTTTTGACTTCGTGTTTGTTCAAAGGAATTTGGTTACAAAATGAGCACTTGCTCATTTCGCTTTTGGCGGTGAAGTAAATGTGGGACAAGGCCTGCTTATCGTTTTTGATAGTAGTTGCAAATTTTTTTTCTATATCTATTAGTTATATTAGTTTTTAACTATGTGCTGTAAAATAGGATAGATAATCCTTTTTATTTCTTAATAAGAATATCTGAATAACTGCTAAACGTAAAATGAGCTTTGCGAACAAATCCTTTTCTTTCGTATTTTTTCCACATTTTTGGGATCATTGGTTTGACGTTAAGCTATTTGCAAAACTTATTGAAGACAATTTGATATATTAACAAATGCCAAAAATTGTAGTTGTTGATACTAATACAGGGTGGGCAAAATTGAGGTTAGGAAGTAAATTGTCTTTACAATGATAAAATGTCAAAAATTGAGCTGTCATCCTTTGACACTTATTTAGTGAAAGGTTGGGAAATTTGAATCATGAAAGGCCGTACTCTAAAACAGAGAAGTTTAATTGAGAAAATTTACTGTTTGAATAACCGAAAATCGAAGGAAACCACGCATCTTTGAACAAAATCATATATAGTGATGACGCCCATTTTCAATTAGGAGTTTATGAAAACAAACAAAACCATCACATATGGGTCTAACAAAATTCACACGAAAAACTATTGTAGTATATCCACGGAAAGTGACCGCGTGAAGCGGTTTTTGGTCAAGCGCCGTCATCGTCCCGCATTTCTTTTTTTTTTGGAAAAAGAGTAAAAAAATGCTCTCTGCGCATGACAAGCGATTTTTTGTGGCCACAATTGGCTAATGTTGACATCACTGGCTTTTGGTTTCAGCAAGTTAGCGCCACAGGCCACACACAACCAGTCAAACAATTCAGTTATTGCAATTCAGTTATCTGCATTATTTTTTTCTCATTCGATTTGAAAGAGCGGATTTACCTAAGCAAACCGCAAACAACTGACTATCTGAGAGATGAAATTTGGCGCTGCATTGACGAGATAAGCGAAGCTCTAAAGCAAAATGTGGTTCAAAATGTTGTGTAAAGAGCGGACGTCTACTATCGTGCCAGAATTGTATATGTGACCGATATCATATTTCATTATTAATTCCCATATTTCTACTTTACACTGGTATCAATAAAACTGAATTTGTCAAAAAAAAGTGGGTTTTTAGGAAAATTTCCTTCCTAGCCTCAAATTTGCCCACCCTTTAGCTCCCATGCAGCTAAAACACTTGAAACAGTTTTTGTTTCTGTCTTAACAAGAGATAATTTTTTTAAACGTATAAAATTATGAAATAAATATAAGAAAAAAAATTCTTCCTTTGATATCAGAAAGCTAATTCGGTGACTGCAGTAAGTTAATCTCTATAAGCATCCATGGTAAAACAAGTGTGAGGAGGTTTTAGAAAAAGGCCTTCTTCATGAATGCCTAGCAATTTTTAGCTCTGGAAAACTTTTATTTCAATGTTTGTGAATGTATTGAAACCACTAAAGTAAATACTTACACCACTGCGTCGAACTACATGCTTACACACTTATATGCATCAGCACACAAGCGTGTGTGTGGGTGTCTGTGTGTGAGTGTGTTTGTGTCTCTATGTTAATAATTGGAAACGGAATGCGTTTTATGTACTTTATTCCTGTGTTATGTAAGTGTACCAATATTTTCTTTGCTTAATAACAGTGCCTTCTACGTGTGTGTGTGCGTGTGTATGATTGTATTAACTTAAGTTTATTTATTTTCATTTCATGTTGTTTTCTGATAGTTTAACTGTTGTCTAGATATTCAAGAACAGACGAGTAAGAACGCCACATGTTGATATGCATTTACGACTGCATTGATTTTTGTGGGATATATGACATCTCCCAACACATTCATAAGCTTGCGCACACTCACACACACACACAATAATATTAAATTGAATTTCTAAGGATACTCACTAAATACCAGTTATCCAAATATGACCTGGAGTGTCAAAATAACTTTTTAACCACATTTCCTCTACTAATATGGGTCTATTTAATCGTTTTTCATTTAACTGTCAAAATAAACAAATTTCGTTTGTTAGTTTTAAGTTTGGTTTTGCCTTATTTCGGTTTTATTATTTAAATAACATTTTATCACACTTTTTGTGGTTACGAATACATAAAGCATCATCACATAATCGAAAATTTCGAAATTAACAAATTAATCTACAATCACAGGCACATGCAATTGCACTACAAAACGTCACTCTCCCAAACGCAATACGCAACTACTCGTAGGCATGAGTCCAGCAAACATATTCACCCCTATCATGAATACTTTTTCCCTCGAAATTTTTCCCTTTTCCCTAAAATTTCAATCATGAAAAAATTCCCCGTAAATGATTTCACGCTAAAATTAAATTCCCCTGATCGTGAATGATTTTTTTCCCGCGGGATTTTTCACTTTTCCGTTTAATTTATGCACTTAGTTTTTGGTGGGGAATAGAGTAGAAAATGTAAGTATTTTCTATTATAATTCGAATATTAGAGTTTGCAAATTTTATTTTAGTGCCAAGACCCGTTAATAAGACACAAACTTATGTTTTTGCAACAAATCAATTGTATGCGTCTTTGTAAAACTTCTTGCTCCAATTTTAAACATTAAGAATATTTTTAATTTGTTTTTTTCGGTTTCCAAAATGTATCCAAATTATTTTATTACTAAATATTTAATCATACTTTTAAAAAAGTTCGACTAATAAAAATTCATACATAATTTAAAACATTGCGGGAGCACGCGCACTTGGTCAAAGTAAATTGACAACTAAATTCAATTACTTGAACATAAATAACAAAGAAGCTTTACCTATCAGCAGCCGATGGCTCTGGAAAAAGCAAAAGAGATATTGGAATATTTGGAATATTAATCGTCAGGGTTGGGGAATTTCGTACTAACCAAAATGTAATAACTTAATAATATGAATGTGATAACTTCTCATATTCAATTTTCGTTAAAATATTGGTTAAATAGTTGATATTCCTACTAACTGGCACCACTTGCAAAAAGTGGAAAAATTGAACAAAGAACGCTGATGAGATGGCGTAGCGGCCTCGAAATCAGTACTGATCCGTTCTGCTGGTTTGATGATTATTAAAAATATTCTTAATATTCCAATCTTAATATAAAATAATAAATAGAATTTAAACAAATTCATTTATTAATAATAAAAAATAACAAAAAATAATTTGCAGTCATGCAAGATTAGAACTTAAGCCCGATAAAAAATTAACAATTTATCATACTTTTTTTTAAATTGTTTTAAATTATTGCATAAACTTAAACTTTTCAACACAAATTCTTTAATTTTTCCTGTTGTTTTCGGCTTCTTCTCTCTTTTTTTGCATTCACTGAGAACTGATAGCGGGAATAATTTCTCACGGGTGATTCACAATACCATTTTTCCCTTCGAGTGGAATAAAAATTTCATGTGAACAAAAATTCCCCTTGTTATTCACGATAGGGGTGATTCTCTTGCAAAAGCTAGTAAAGTGATTAAGTATTCGCACTGTTATCATTGAACTGAAATTATTTAAAACATATTATTTTCCTAACTTGTAGTAAAATGTAGTCGGCCCTGTAGCAAAAAATTAAAAAGGTGAAACAGATACAAAAAAAAATTCTCCATCTTCTCATCTTTATTCATCTGTCCTCTCAATATTAACCCATGCTTTCTAGTTCAGGCGCAATGCACTGCATATATAGGGGTCATCACCTTGAATGCTGGTGCGAATTAAAAAAAAAGCGTTCAATATACGCCAATAAATTCGCGGCAAGCCCGAAATTCCCTCCAAATAGTGACTTTTTCGGGATACATAGGCCGCTCTTGAATGCGATCTGAATTGGTATCGTTTCAAATTCTACAATATACTTTTTTTTCACATATTCTTTCATCCAAAAATGGGCCGTATCGTTTTAGATGATTTTTCGATGAAAACTATTGCCAGTTGCGAACAGAACGGACATTTCGATATAACAACTTTGATATATGCACGCTGTTGTTGAGTACTATAACCGTCCATGGTGATTTGCTAGTCTAAATAAGTGATATATAATTTCCCTGTTGGAAAACCCTTTACATTGAGATAAGGCCGTCCCTCTAATTCTTTCTCTCTGTGACTCTGTCTAAAAAAAATCGTTTAAGTTTCAAATGATTTGCAGTTTTTATTTTTTTATTCCCTCAAAAAAAAAACCGCCAAAAAAGTGGAGGGTATATTCACTTGGTCATCCAGGGCGTATATGAAATCTGAGACGATCTAGCCATGTTCGTCCGTCCGTCTGTAGAAATTACAATTCAGTCCAAACGAAAAGAGCCAGAGCCGCAAACTTTGGTATAGATGTATTTTGAAAAGTAGCACATCTAAGTTCGTAAATAGGCTGAATCGGGCCAGAGGGAAGAAAGTTCCCCTAGGAAGAACTAAGCCAACCTATAATAAACAACATAATTTCAAAAGTTTTTTTTTTGTAATTTTGCTAAGCAAATGATTTATTTTTATAACAAAGAAGGTCCAAAGCGTTAAATCTGATGACGTAAAATCATAAAAGTCAATATCAGGACACCGCAACTTTTAGTGGACGTTGACAGACGATATTCGTCCCTACTATGACATCGACGTCGCATCAATATGATAGCAAAAGATCTGTCCCTTGTGTACTCCTTGTCGACAGCAATTGACTACTATTGACTTGTTCTATAAATATTATCTGCCTTAGAGAATACTATGAGATTGTCAAGAGTAATTAATTGCTATCGACAACTGTAACGTCGACGCCGCCATTCGCAATAAGGTGGATTATATGCAAAAATAGTGTAAATATATAACAAATTAAAGTCTTTAGGCCTACATTCCTTAAAAATAAAATTGTAAAGGCTTTATGACAAAGCTGAAACGTTATCTGATCGACTTCTACCTTTACGATAAAATTAAGATGTTTTCTGATCTTCCCCTGCCCTCCCCTCCACCCACATTTGGCCCCTAAATTTCCCTATCAAAAAACCCCAAACATGTACTTTTTAAGTTTTTACGACTGAGGTGAGATGTCTTCCCCACCATCTTTCCCGGAGTGTGTGAAGATAAATATGCCGAGTTAAATATGTTTGGACGTAAGCAGTTACGAAACAACTGCTGTGAAGTTAAATATGTTACGACGTAACGAAACGGCAATCAGTGAAGCTAAAACCCATATTTATAAACAAAATGATTTTGGGAGTGTCTTCTATCACATACATCATTTCGTATATACTGGCAATGCAAGTCAATTCCTTATTTGGCTACTGGGGCCAAAATCCCTCCAAGATCATACACACTCTCATGGCCTGTAAATTGACCTTTCATGACCTGTAAATATTTTTACAAACTCAATTCAGCTATTCCAATTGTTGTGTGTCGTAGAAGACACTCCCATAATCATTTTGTATATACTGGCAATGCATGTCAACTCTTTATGTGGCCAGTTGGGTCAAAGTCCCCCAAGGTCATATACAAGATCAATATTATAAAATGCATAAAGAGTTAACATACTCTGTGTTGGGACTTTAGTTTATGAATTTTAATTGTATTCGCCCCTATTATGAATGGGCGACGTCGACGTCACATCAACTCGACAGTAACATATACTCACTTGCCTGCAAGTTGTCGATAACAATTAATTACTCTGGACAATTTCTTAGCATTCTCTAGGGCACATAAAATCGATGGAACATGTCAGTAGTAGTCAGTTGCTAACGACAAAGAGTGGACATGCGGCAATGTTGTGCTGTCGTCTTGATACGACGTCGATGTCGTCATTCATAATAGGGACGATTGTAATATAATTTTGTTATAAATGCTCAAACATTTACTAAATATGAATTTTCATATTGAAAAAAACTTCACTGATTGTTTTTATTTACTAAATATTTTTGAAGGGTACTTCGGATGCGATCCGGTCGTATATAACGTTCTCACTTGTTAATTCTCATTCAATTCAATTTATTTATTTCACTACCTTTAGTGCCTCTCCTAGAATGTCAGTAGATATCATAGTTTTCGCACTATAACATTTAAAACAAAAAACGGAGTCTAAATTCATTTTCCTTTATATTAGAATTCTTCGCTCGAACGGTAACCATTGACTTCGTGAAGCAGGCAGTTCACATATGACTGGTGAAAAACCGCTTATTATATGAAATTAATTAATAGCAACCGCGGTCTGCTCGTAAGAACACATATTAACTGAATTCAGGGCTTATAATATAAGATGTGCTTTAGTTTGATGTTAAAGTATTTTTCGTATAAGAATATTTATGGCGACTATCGTACAATTGAGTCGAAGGTGAAACGTCTCTGACAAACAAACTTCCAAATGTTTAGCAGAGTTGGACAGTAGTTTTATGTACGCTATGCACACATACTTACATGTGCATGTGGTGTGTGTGTGTGCGTCTGTTTCGTTAAAGGAACATGTAGGTAGTAAGTGCATTTGTATTTATTATTTCAATAGGCAATTTATTGTGGTAAAAAGCACAGTTTGTTTCATGTCAAAATCATGCAATACAAATTTGTTGTGGTATGTTTGTATGCAATCGTATGAAACAACATGCAGCAACTACAACACAATTGCTGTCAATACAAAACAACATAAAGCTACAGCTCACCCTTAAGTATTGCGTTAAACGTACTATTAAATTAACGAGTATGATTATATATTGGCAATGGTGTTGTGTTGCAGAATTACTGACTCTAGCAGCAGCAGTTAAATCAGCAATTAAATCACACAATCTTGTGTACATGTTTTACAGAGAGATACTTAGCGTTTTTATTTTATTTTTTTCGCAAAGACAGAATTTAATGTTTGCCACGGCTCCTGTCAGTCGCTGATCCTTTATAATGGTTACACAAACATTTTGCGCAAATCAATACCGTATGCTTAATAAGAAACTTCCATCATTCAAAAGTGTAATACATGAAAGTTTAAAAATGAGACAATTTTTAAAAGACAAGTGAAGATTTATTACCCTCAGGTGGTGAAAACTTTTATAAATGACAATAGTACTCGCGTAGAAATACATCTAAGGAAAGGAAAATATAAACATTTCTGTTCTCAATTCACTCTACACAAGACCTGAATTTGAAGACAACACAACACAATTTAATGTAAATGATTATTTTTGAACACTGGGAATTTGACGTTTTGTTTGCTATTAAAAGTTACTGTGTATATCAATTTGACTGTATATAAAACCACTACTGTGCAACAATTACAGCAGCTGAACAACATCATTATTATCATCGGCATCGATGCACAACATCAACCTACATTTCCATACAGATTATTGATGGTATGGCTGTGTGTTTTATTTGATCTACTTTTTTTGTCTTACAAAAAAAAATAAATAAAATATATAAAAACCAGTAGAAAACATACGAGTACAAGCGCGCATGTGTGTGTGAAGCAAGTAAACACGCACAGCGGTGTCTTATGCTAATTAATTAATTTTTATGATAAGTGTTACTGTTGCATTTTAATTGCTATTGACTTAAAAATTTTACTCGGCTAGTCAATAAATTTAATTTATTCTCACACAAAGTGTGTAGATGTGTACACACACGCACGCACACACAATACACACTCAGACAAACATCTCTAAATTTGGGAAAATCAATACAATTGACTCACAGTCTGTCTGCCTATCTGACTGTACGTGTGTGCAAATAAGCACACATTTATCTTTTACATTAGGATCGCATGCTGTAAAGTCTGGCGATGGTGATGCATTAAACTTGAAAAAAGAAGAAACGAACCGCTTTAAATTTAAAAACTGTCATTACAGTGGGCTGCTAAAGTAAACTAAAAGTGCTTAGCATTTTTATTAGTTATTAAATGAACTGTTTCTATTTTTTCTTCCTCTTTTCTGTTGGAGATGCTGAATGTAAAGGGTGTTTTTTTATCAAGTTTTTTTTTATACGAATCACTCTGTTGTCTGACAGCTGTTTTGACAGTTTAAAGTGACGTCTCTACTCAGTATTGTTTGGCAAATCATCATGAACAGGTTAACTCAAGAACAACGCTTCCAAATCGTGGAAATTTATTTTCAAAAACAGTGTTCAATTAAAAATGTTTATACGCTTTTTTACCGCAAAATTCTCTTCAGTGATGAGGCGCAGTTTTGGTTGAATGGATATGTCAACAAGCAAACTTGCCGTATTTGGAGCAAAGATAAGCCACAGGCCGTTCAAGAATTACTAATGCATCCCGATAAATGTACTGTTTGGTGCGGTCTATGGGCTGGTGGAATCAGCGGTCCTTATTTCTTTAAAAATGAGGAAGGACGACGCGTTACCGTGAATGGAAATCGATACAGAATCATGATCAATGAATTTTTGCTGCCAAAACTTCAAGATATGGATGTAAACGAAATGTGGTTTCAACAGGATGGTGCCACTTGTCATACTGCGGGCGAAACAATGGACTTATTGAAAGAACATTTCAACGACAACATTATTTCGAGAAATGGACCGGTGAATTGGCCTCCGCGTTCGTGTGATTTGACGCCTCGACTCGATTATTTTTTCTGGGGATACCTGAAATCATTGGTTTACGTGGATAAACCAGCAACGATTGACGCTTTGGAAACCAGTATTCAACGTGTCATTGCTGAAATACGCCCTCAAATGCTTGAAAAGGTGGTCGAAAATTGGACCTCCAGAATGACCTTTGTGCAAAATAGTCGTGGTGGCCATATGCCCGAAATTATATTTAAATGTTAAATGACAAGAAATTATCTACCAAATAAAAATTTTTTTTTGGCCATTTCATAATTTGGCATGTGTTTTATTTAAATTTCAAATCAGCAAGCTCTTATAAAAACACATGAGAGACTATTGTCTACCAAAATCGTTCTTTAAAGACCTCCTGAAGGATCTGCCAGGGTACTTATTATAAACGATTCAAAAGAACGATTCTTCCCTACTATGTAGTTGTCCTGATAACTACAGGGTGTCCGCCGGGAAGGTATACTACTTTGATTTACCGCCATTTTGGCAGTCGTGAAGTAGACACGTGGCAAATTTATTATGAAAAAATATTCGATAAACCAACGTGTTTTAATCGTTTAATTAATCATCGATTACTGTAACAATGAGAAAATTATGTAAAATTTTTGGGAGAAGCGATGATTCTGAGCAATGGAAACCACTCAAATTACACTGCTCTACAAAATTAAACTTTTTGCATGCCCTCTGATCATCACTATTTTTTTTATACCCTCCAAAAAAGAATTTGGAGGGTATATTCACTTTGTCATTCCGTTTTTAACGCATCGAAATATCCATCTCAGACCCCATAAAGTATATATATTTTTGATCAGTGATGAAATCTAAGACGATCTGAGCATATCCGTCCGTCCGTCCGTCTGTGGAAATCACGATTCAGTCCAAACGAAAAGAGCTAGACTCTTGAAATTTGGTATGAATATATTTTGAAGCTTAGAGCAGGTTAAGTTCGGAGATGGGCTAAATCGGGCAAGGGGGAAAAATGTTCCCCTAAGAAGAACTAAACAAACCCAGAAGAAACAACATTATTTTTAAAGTTTTTTGGTTATTTTGTTAAGCAAATGATATATTTTTATGTCAAATACGGTCCAACTCCTTAAACTGGAGCCATAAAAATAAAATTATTTGTGGACCCCGCCCTCTTTAGTGGGCGTTATTAAATGCTAAAATAGCATACAAATTTAACAAATTGTTTTACTTAAGCCTACATTCCTTAAAAATAAAATTTTTAGGCTTTAATGACGAAGCTGTGACGATACCTGGTACTCCTCTGCCCTACCCCCTCCTCCCCCTTCACCCCCTAAATGACCCTACCAAAAAAAAAATACATTTTTTAATTTTGTATGTACTCATCCCAAGCATTTATTTTTAGAGTTTTATGACTGCCTGTTTTTGCCCTACCCCCTTTACCCCGTATATGACCCTATAAAATAAAATAAAAAATTTTATTTTGTATATAATTATCCCAAGTATTTATTTTTAGAGTTTTATGACAAAGGTGAAATGTTTCCCCCACAGCCCTTGCCAGAGCGACCCCCCCAAAATACAGTTTTTATACCCTCCAAAGAGAATTGGACCCTATAAAGTAAATATGCATATTCTTGATTAGTGATGAAGTTTAAGACGGTCTAGCAATGCCCATACGTTCGTCTGTGGAAAACATGATATTGTCTATTTTTGAACCCCGCTCCCTTTAGTGGGCGTTGACGTACGCTGTTATAAAGGAACTCTGTCCCACCAAGTTAAACATTTTAAATTCACTTACTAAATATTTGGAGGGTATTTAAGATTCGACCCGGTCGAATATAACGTTTTTACTTGTTTTATTTGCTATGGCCTCCTGATTATAAAAATGGTCGAAATTTAAAATTTTATGGATACGATTTTTTTTTTAATTTTTTTTTCTAAAATCTGCCATTTTTGAAAAGGTTGATCCATTGATTTGATCATATCTCTGGACTGTTCGATTTTGTTCAGCAAAACAGCATATAGAATGAAGCAAATTGACTTGCCTTTAAGTCGTTTTAATGTTATTCTTTTAAATATTTACTGGTTTCGGTGTTATTTGCATCGCAATGTAAAAAAATCAATTTTTTGTATTAAAAATTTCAATTTTTTTTAATTCGTAAAAAATCGCAAATGACAAAAACTTACCATTTTTATTACATGATCGTAAAACTGTGAACATTTCAAATAAAGCGAGCTTTATTTCATGAAAATCCAGGGATAAACAGTAATTTTATTAACAATTAAGTGAATGAAGTGAAAATACGTAATACAAAAATTAGCCGTATGAAGCCCATGATTAAAAAAAAAAAGAAGTAGAAACCACAACTTTGAAAATAATTTCATGAAATTTGGCACAGACTATATTTTGCTACTAGGACAATAAATTTCTTTCTTTTAGACGAGATGCAAGTAGTTCAGATTTATCTTTTGGAAGCTGTAGGTCTCTTATAAGATCGTTTAACAAGGGCGGTGTCAGTGGCTTTGGACAAAATCCATTTGATACGCTGGAGATGTTTGAAGACGAAGAAAAAGGGAATGGAAGAACTTCAGTATATGGAAAATATGGATTTTACGGACATGAAACTCCATCTGAATCTAGCACGGGAAGTGTAAATCCACCAGCTGAAGTCGTGGGATAATACCAAAGCATATGTTTTCCACATTCACTTTTTCTACTTAAACAAAAGTAACTGTCAGAAGGACCATTCTCTTTCATTTAAACAAAAATTATAAAGCAACAAAATAGTATACCTTCCCGGCGGACATCCTGTACATTGCGCTAATAGGACCCTAACAATTTGTTACTAATTTTACAATATTACGAAAATTCCGCTAGTATAAAAATTTAATTCTAGGGAGATGCTAAGATTTTCTGCTGATTTAAATTAAAATAATTGTTCTATCATACAAACGAACTCATTGAAGAAACCTAATTTTCTGAAGTAGAAAAAATCTACAACAACAAATATATTTATACAAAATTTCTATTAAAAATAATTTAAAATTTTTCACCTTAAATGAAGCTAATTTTTCATAGTTTCTTGCCACTGTGCAATATCAATCATTGGAATGTTTCGTAATGGATTGTATTAACATAATTGTTTATTTTTAAATTATTTTTTCCTCTATCTCTGCACAATTTTTCTCTTTCATCTTGACATAAAACAACGAATGATATGAATTAATATAAATGAAATGAATTATAATTAAATGGGAATATGAGTATGAAATATTTTATAACGTGGGTGATTAACGACACAGTTGTTGTTGTTTTTTTTTTTATAAATTTATTTAATTTTTTTCTACCATTACGAGTACACATATCATTTTAAAGCAAATGAGATGGGATAACATATTGATTAATATTATCAATCTGCATCAGTTGATAAAGCTTTTAGCAGAGAAAGTTCCCAGATATTTATAATTATTCGTATGGAATATAGAAATAATTGATTAATTTTTGCTGCTGATAGTTTTATAATGCAGTTAGTGATATACATATTCAGGGAATATACTTCTGCATTAAATTTTCAAATATATTCTGTACAATTTGCAAAACTCATTTATTAAAAAATGTGCAAAGAATTTTTTTATAAATAATTTATTTTACTGTTTAAAGAGCTGGAAAACTTTTTTGGGTTTAGTGCTAATCTTTTCTGCTATGAGTCTGCATCACAGAGGAAATTGTTGCTAACAAATAATAACGTTGTGTCGATTCTTAAATATTTATTAGGTAAATTTTAACCCCCATATTCATAAAAAAAATAAAACGTATTTGAAATATGTTTTAAGAAAATTTTGTATGAAAATTTTTTATTAAAATACATTTCAAACTCATTTTAAATTTTATGAATACCGGGGTAAATGTTTAATTTGAAGTCTCTATTTTGACAGAGTCATTCCGGCAAGGGAAAATTGTTCAATATTTGCACTATTTTTGCATATAATATCGTACGTCTACGCCTACTAAAGGGGGCGGTGTCCAAAAATAGACTATATCATGTTTTCTAGATCATTCTAGATCGTCTTAGACTTCATTACTGATCAAGAATATATATACTTTATGGGATCCAATTCTCTTTGGAGGGTATTAAAACTGTATTTTGTCGGGGTCTCTATGGCAAGGGCCGTGGGGGAGACATTTCAAATTTGCCATACAACTCTAAAAATATAAGTTTCGGATAATTAGATGTAAAATGTATTTAAATTTTTTTTTTATAGGGTCATTTAGGGGATAAAAGAGGAGGTACCCCCTCCTCCAGAGGCAGAGGAGTACCAGGTTACGTCTCAGCTTCATCATTATAAGGAATGTAGATTTAAGTAAAATAATTTTTTAAATTTTTACACTATTTTTGCATATAACAACGCCCACCAAAGGGGGTGGGGTCCAAAAACTATTTTTTTTTTAATTTTATGGCTCCAAGTTTAACGCGTTGGACCTTCTTTAATATAAAAATATATCATTTGCTTAACAATATTACAAAAAAACTTAAAAAAATTATGTTGTTTTTTAGAGGTTCGCCTAAGAAGAAGTCTTAGGGGGAACATTTTTCCCTTAGGCCCGATTCAGCCCATTTACGATCTTGACCTGTGTTATGTTTTCAAGATATATTTATACCAAATTTCAACAGTCAGGTTTTTTACGTTTGGATTAAATCGTGATTTCCACAGGCGGACTGACGGACGGACATGCTCAGATCGTCTTAGATTTCATCACTGATCAAGAAAATGTATGTACTTTATAGAGTCCAATTTTTTTTGGAGGGTATTAAAACTGTATTTTGTCGGCGTCTCTCTGGGGGAGATATTTCACCTTTGTCATAAAACTCTAAAAATAAATATTTGGGATAACTATATACAAAATTTAATTTTTTTTTTTGAAAGGGTCATTTAGAGGGCAAAGTGAGGACGAGGGGGTAGGGCAGAGTAGTACCAGGTTACGTCTCAGCTTCGTCATTAAAGCTTAAAAATGTTATTTTAAAGGAATTTAGGCTTAAGTAAAATAATTTGTTAAATTTTTCAACTATTTTTGCATCTAATAACGCCGACTAAAGGGGGCGGAGTCCAAGTTTAACGCGTTGGACCTTCTCTAACATCAAAATATATTATTTGCTCAACGACATTACAAAAAAAATTGAAAAATTTTCTTGTTTTTAGAGGTTGGATTAGTTCTTCTCTTCTCCCTCTAGCCCGATTCAGCCCATTTACGAATTTGACCTGTGCAATTCCTCAAGATATATTTATGCCAAATTTTAACAGTCTGCCTCCTTTCATTTGGACTGAATCGTGATTTCCACAGACGGACTGACGGACGGATATGCTCAGATCGTCTTAGGTTTCACCATTGATCAAGAATATATATACTTTATGGGGTCTCAGATGGATATTACGCTGCATTACAAACGGAATGACAAAGTGAATATAACCTCCATATTCTTTTTTGGAGGTTATAACAATGCAATTAGTACTTTAAAAGAGTTTACTGAAATTATTTTTTTTAAAATGGATTTTGTTAGGTCCAGCTTTCTGAAAATGTTCCATACAATGATATTTAGGGGTCATTCCCTGAATGAACTAGAAAGAAGGTTTTAGTATTGAAGAAGACTATTGCAGAAAGTTATGAAAATAAAAAAATTTTTTTAAAAAATTTTTGATTACTGTAGATTATAAAAAAATTTCTACAAATATTTGAATTTAAGCTGATATTAAAAAACCTTTTTGTATCATTCTTTTTTGTAGATAAAAAATTAAATCATGTATGATTTTTTTTTATTAGTCGAACTTTCTTATGTAAATTGTTAATTTTTTCAACGGGCTTAAGTTCGAATCTGCATGACTGCAAATTATTTTTTATTATTTTTTTATTAATAAATGATTATGTTCAAATTCTATTTATTATTTTATATTAAGATTGGAATATTAAGAATATTTTCAATAATCATCAAACCAGCAGAACGGATCAGTACTGATAAAAAATTAAACTCAAGGATCTATTTTTCAAGGTCGTGCAATCTCTACTTTTCTAAAAAACATAATTAAAATTGGTGGCAATTTTTTTTTTCTAATATTTCTTTTAAGACTTTTGGCTGCCTTCTCGCCAAATTTCTTTTAAATAAATAAGTTTCTTAATTTGGAAAGTTGTAAATAAGAAAATCGTAGCAAACAATACATTGGCCCACCACATGATATTGATGATTGTATTTTATATATTTTTCTTTAAAAGACAAATTTAAAATCAAACTGAGAGTGATGAAGAAATTAAAGCTGCTGCCACGTCACTAGTGTGAACATTTTGTTTCATATCGTTAACACAATGCAGCGCAGTTTCTCTTATAGCTTTTGTAATCATCTCGTCTATTGTTGCAAATACTCAATGGCAATGTTACCAATTTGATGTAATTGCACATTGTGCATTTTTTGTTGGCAATGCATTGCTCATGTGTAATTATATGTGTGCAAGAGCACGTACAATTTCAAGTTTTCATTTTCATGCATACAAATATTTGCAATATTTTTTAATGCATCTTAGGCTTTTCATAGGTATTTTAGTGTATCGTTTTGCATTTTTTATAGAAATGCACACCTTGAAACCACAATCTTTTATTTATTTTAACAATGAATTAATTGCCCACAAGCATTAAATAGAATTACATGCGAATGCAAAGACACGCGTATTCTTGTATGAAGAATGAAAGGATAAAAGTCCTGGAATGGTATTTTTTATTTTGTTTGACTTTTAGTACCAACCTAGTTTTCCCTCGACTATAAAATATGTTTAATAAACAAAAATTTGTTGTAATGGTTACTTTTATATACCAAAGATAAATTTAAATTTTCCAGCTCTGGAACCGTATATTGCATTTTGCTGATTTTAAAT
Organism: Linnaemya tessellans; assembly: GCA_951800035.1. Lineage (NCBI taxonomy): Eukaryota > Metazoa > Arthropoda > Insecta > Diptera > Tachinidae > Linnaemya > Linnaemya tessellans. The sequence continues at coordinate 140,044,204 of OX637532.1, forward strand.
ACTAGTCTATTCAGAACTGTTTTCATTACAACAAGGCCGAAGTTTAGAATTTTCTGGAGGGCTTCTGAGCGCCGATTTCATTCACAGACAGAGGATCAGATGGACATCACTTATTTCAATTCTCTATTCATAAGTATACAGTATAAATTTATACTCCATGGGATCGCATATTTATGCTCTGAAAATTACAAATGGACTCAAAATACTTGATTTTCCCTTACAAATATATTTGGTGACGGGTAAAAAAAATTCGCACATTCATATGTCAGAATTAGCCCTCTTTGTTTTTCTCTTAGTTCTTACGCAAAGCACTTCAAATTGAAAAATTTGATAGAAATTTTTTTTTGGAAATAAACAGATACATACATATATCGTTGATATACCGGCAACCCTGAATTACTGCCGAATAAGTTGGTTGTTGTGTGGTTTTCATAAGGTTTTTCAATTTATATGTTTATAAAGGGTGTTTTTATAAGAGCTTGCTGATTTGAAATTTAAATAAAACACATGCCAAATTATGAAATGGCCAAAAAAAATTTTTTATTTGGTTAATAATTTCTTGTCCACCACGACTATTTTGCACAAAGGTCATTCTGGAGGTCCAATTTTCGACCACCTTTTCAAGCATTTGAGGGCGTATTTCAGCAATGGCACGTTGAATACTGGTTTCCAAAGCGTCAATCGTTGCTGGTTTATCCACGTAAACCAATGATTTCAGGTATCACCACAAAAAATAATCGAGTGGCGTCAAATCACACGAACGCGGAGGCCAATTCACCGGTCCATTTCTCGAAATAATGTTGTCGTTGAAATGTTCTTTCAATAAGTCCATTGTTTCGCCCGCAGTATGACAAGTGGCACCATCCTGTTGAAACCACATTTCGTTTACATCCATATCTTGAAGTTTTGGCACCAAAAATTCATTGATCATGATTCTGGATCGATTTCCATTCACGGTAACGCGTCGTCCTTCCTCATTTTTAAAGAAATAAGGACCGATGATTCCACCAGCCCATAGACCGCACCAAACAGTACATTTATCGCGATGCATTGGTAATTCTTGAACGGCGTGTGGATTATCTTTGCTCCAAATACGGCAATTTTGCTTGTTGACATTTCCATTCAACCAAAAATGCGCCTCATCACTGAAGAGAATTTTGCGGTAAAAAAGCGGGGAAACATTTTTAATTGAACACTGTTTTTAAAAATAAATTTCTACGATTTGGAAGCGTTGTTCTGGAGTTAACCTCTCCATGATGATTTGCCAAACAATACTGAGTAGAAACGTCACTTCAAACTGTCAAAACAGCTGTCATACAACAGAGTGATTCGTATAAAAAAAAAACTTCATAAAAAAACACAATTTATTATGATGGTTAGCAATAGCACCTTGAAGTTTTCATATTTAAGGACATGAGCTTGAGAGCTTTTCAAAAATAACGGCTCGTAATCTAACTAAAATTTCCCACTGCCGCCCACCATGATTTTGATGTGGCATTAGCACAACAATTAACTATTTTTGAAACATAAAAAAAATGAAATATTTATTAAAAATATGTTCTACTTCAATAACTTTCACATACATGTGTTGCCTTAATAAGTAATTAGTTAAATAATTAACAAAGACAATGCAGCAATTTTTTTTTTGAAATTGTATTTGTTTTTTGTTGCCATTACACCAGTAACCAGCATTACAATTTATCAATGTTACTGTAGCCAGCTATTTGTCAATACAATCAACACCCACTATTAAATTTTTATTAAAAGTTTTTGTTATATAAAATAAAAATCCCTACCCTCCTGCACACATACAACCAAACGTACAGACATACTTTTCGGAAAGACTAATTAAATTATTCACATACTGTGTCACCACAAATGGGCATAAAATAAAATATTGGAAAAGAAACTGTGAAAAAATCCACGTTTTTTTTTCTCTCTTCATATTGCAACAGATTTTTCGCCATTAACGCACATTTTTTCAACTGATTTTATTTGTAACGTTGCCGTCTATAAATAAATGAATATTCAGCCTGATGTTGTAGATTTTTTTCTTATTTAAATTTATTTTCCACAGTGATAATGATGTTGGAAATGGTGATATAATGGCGTACAACGTTGATGACTTTACCACAACGCTGAATCCCTTGAGGAAATGATATTTTTAATTTCACAAGATGATTTTTATTGATATATTTCAATTTGGTGATGGATTGCTAGCGAAAATATCAATGGAAGTGTAAAAATTTGGGTATTGTGCGAGTGTTAATGTCGAGTAAAATGTGACAGTTTTTATTTGGCAAAAAAATCGTGTCTGGTTGATTGAGTTTCTACGCATACAAAGTTAATGCTTTTTACGTAATTAGTAAATAATTTATTTTTATTTTTTGTTGCGAAGAGAGATTTTAGATTTTTTTGAAAACTGATTAACATTCTAAATAACAGACTATTTGATAAAGTGGTTGGAAAATCCTTTTCGAACTGTCTGCTAGTGTTGACTGACAATTTTCACGAATTGTTGAATTTTTTTGTGGGTTTACCGCTCAGGGTATGAGATCTACATGTGCTGTTTGCTGTGCCCGAACTAGAAAAGCCAGGATTTTATTGAGAGGACAGATGAAAAAAGATGACAAGATAGAGAATTTGCTGTAGCTGTTTCAATCAGTAATTCACCGGCAAATTTTAGCTATAGTGCCGACGAAGAAGGTGTTTTTATTGTCCGCTTTAGTGCATGAAACAGCGAACGCAATCTTATACTAATGCAGATCAGAAAAATTGTATGCCACATTCATGTCTGAATAAGGGCGTTATCTACTTAAGCCAACTGCAATATAATCGCATAATCTGTGCTCAGTGTTTCTTTTTTTTCAATACAAATTTGGAGATAACAAATTATGGAAACAACACAACTTAAATCGATAACTCCTTTCCATTTTGCTTAAATAACAAACTCTGAAATATGTTTTCCTTCAAGTCCTGCCAACTCAATTTTTCATGTGTTTAATATTTTCCAAATTATGTAATAGTATTTAGTACATGCGATTTGTATTACACTTACTATTATTTTATTATTGTACTTTTTAAGCCAAAATATTCACTTTTTTATATATAATAAAAAAAATCGCAAAAAGTCCATTCTTATGCTAAAAAAATTATCGGATATAACTACAAACAATTTATAAAAAAAAAAAAAAAACTGAAGACGAAGAATATGTACGTTTATTTTATATATTTTGGAATCTGTTGTTTAACAGTAAATTTTTAAATTCTTCTAGATTCTTGACCTCTTTCTAATTATTATTATTTTTTGATAATTTTAAGCTTAAGGCCTCTTTATTTTAATCAAATTTTTAATTTCAATAAAATAATTAATTTCTTGAAGAAGTCACACAAAGAAGTGACGATATATTGAAATTAAAAATTTATAAAAAATATCATAATAATTATTAGTAAATTTTTAATTTTTCCAAATTTACAAAAAAAAAAAAAAAAAATTTAACAAAGAACGCTGATGAGATGGCGTAGCGGCCTCGGAATCAGTACTGATCCGTTCTGCTGGTTTGATGATTATTGAAAATATTCTTAATATTCCAATCTTAATATAAAAATAAATAAATAGAATTTGAACAAATTCATTTATTAATAAAAATTAAATAAAAATAATAAAAAATCATTTGCAGTCATGCATATTCGAACTTAAGCCCAAAATTAACAATTTACATTAGAAAGTTCGACTAATAAAAATTCATACATAATATAAAAAAAAAATTAAAAATAAAACAAAGTCAAAATTGATTATTTAGTTGTTTTAGCCAGTTGCTATGCTCATTTCATTGGGCCTAATGCAGTGCATCAGAGAACCTTTACCCCACATTTCTTAGAATAACTAAAGATATTATTTTAAACTTTTACTCAATTGAATGAGAAGTTTAAACAATTATTAAAGCAATAACAAGAACTCAATAATCACTTATACCTTTTTTACTTCAATAATAAATTTTGAGCTTATTTTTTTGTAAATTTTTAAAAAAAATTAGCTCGAAAAATATTAAAAATTTAGTGAAAAATATTTCCGTTGCTTCCTTTGGAAAGACTTGAGAATTAAATGAGTCCATGGGATTATTATTATATAGTGAACGCATGTCGTATACGAGTATATGGAAAAAAATTTTTTTGAATTTGAAACGATTTACCTTAACGCCTCATTAAATTTAGCTTGTACACGGATTGATTTCGACAATATATTTTTTTAAGATCAAGGGCTATGTTTTCATTTCATTTACTATTTCCGATCAATGCAATTTCCATAACAAACAAGCCTGTATATCCTGAATGCTAACAGATGGAGAAATGATTTTTTTTCACGATATTTTTGATGTGTTAACATCTATACGCGCGCCTCTAGGGCAGTAAACTATCAGTTTCAATACATACGCAAGTGTAAGTGTAAGAGTTTGTTTGTTTGTTGTTGTTGCTTGGCAGTCGGTATTGAAAGTGATTATTGGGCGATTTTCATATAATTTTCCCACGCCATTTTCTCCGGAATTTCATAGCCGATTTTATTAATTTTTGGATTAAAACGCTAGTGCGGGTTTCGACGAAGAGTTTAGGCCAAAAATTAAGGCGATCCGATATCGGCGAGCGGAGATTTAAGTGTTTTAATTCGGAGTATTAATTTGGAGTAATATTAAAAAAGTGTTTTATGTTGATCTTCGGTTTTGCTTATGCAAAGCAAAGAGAATAGTGACGTGGTTATACGTACATATATAAAAATGAGATAGCAAGACAGCAACGTATGTAGCTTATGTACAAACATAACAATGTATGTATGTACATTTGTCTGTTGCTTTGCATTCTCTTTGTTTTTTGTGGGTTTAATATAAAATAAATAAACAAAAAGGTGTTAACACATCGCCCGTGAGTTCGAACACTCATTGATTTTTTTTTATTCTTATGGAATATAGACATTGAGAATACTCGTATTATATTTATTTTAGTTGCACAACATAATAGTTAATTTTTTCACAACTCATATAACAAGTGATATAAATTTCCTATTGGGTCTCCGTTGCATATGCATCAACAGTATATAAGGCATATACTACGCATAGTATAGTGTGCGCTTTGGACAATGTTTTTGTTTTACTCATGATTACCTTTTAATGAAAAACAAAAAAAAAAAAAGGAAAAGAGAAAATAAATAAAAATAGCAACAATAGCAGAAACATCAACAGTAATATTCAATGAAAATAACAAAACTTGCATGAAATATGCAGATCTACAATGAATTTGTTGAATTGACAACACATGTACATGACGGCTTATTATTTTGTATGTTTTGTTTGTTTTTGTTGTGTGTGTGTGCATTTCTTTTTTTTAATTTCTCACATTTCATTGCAACCTACAAATTATTACATGACAACGACCACAGATTGCAATACTTCCGTAATGATCCATTACTGAAGGGACTTGTGGATGATGAGATACGATTTGAAGTCAATATGAAAATTTATTTGTATCACATATTTATTTAAATGAATTTGTTTTGACACACTAGCGCTTTAAGGATTAGATTCTAAGAAGACCTTCATAGCTAGCATTTCAATTAAGTTGTTCATACAGGAAAACATTGTTTTTAATAGAGCTATGCAACAAATTGGGGTGAAAGTTAAAAGAGAGTTTATATTTTAAATATGTATATAAACTTATATAAGACGAGATTGTGAAGTCTTAACCCTCAACAAATAAAACATAAAATTTCTACATCTCTTTTAAAAGAAAAGTTTGTATGTAATTCACGCGTATTGCGCACAAACACAGAAAACACTTATGCATATACAGGAAATATTATTAAAAATTTTCTTCGTACGGACTTATAACCCAGTCTATATATTTTTAAAGTAATATATTAATCATGACAACATCTACCATAATCGGTTTTAATGTACTTTTGCAATAATCAGAACAACTAGGATTTATTGCTGTTTTTAGCTGCATGAAAGCTTACGACATGCAGATTTTCATAAGTACAAAAATTATCATCTTCGTAGCTAAAATCTACAAAATCATTAATTGCAATTAATAACTTCATTAAGTTTAGTTTTATTGTTTAAATGCTCTACATCTTGTCATCATTTTATTAATAAGCCATTAATTTATGCCATCATTTTAGATCTGACCCTAATCAAGTGAACTGCAGTGTAGAAAAGTGCATTGTGCAGTGACATACATAGATATATCATTAAATTAATTTTGTCAAAATGCACTAGTAGAAAAAAATATTATAATATATTTTATTAGAGGAATGCGTTTTTCCCTCATGCTGCTCACTACTTTTAAAATTAAGTTGTTTGCAATTGGCAGGTCAATATTTTTTTATAGTTCAATTTGTTTATCTGTTTTTTTCCCGTTGTATGTGTATTCAGATCCATTAAGTTTTTATGCGAGAAAGAAAAATTAACCCGGACAAACTTGACCATCTGTTGTGTCAGTTGTATGTGTAAGACCATCTGCACACGTCAACTCTTTCTCTACAAGTTTTCATCTATAGAAAAAAAAATACTCTTCAGCAGTGTTGGAAATTATGGCACAATGCCGTCGCTAATTTTGGCACTATTGTACTTTTCGAAAATGTCTGCAAATTGTTATCAGCTTAAAATACACACACACATACATGCATTCATTTATACCATGCAGGAGGATAAGCGTTAATTGTCTTTAAGCTACTGGTAAGATTACTAGTATAGCACGCACTAGTTCAAAAGGTGATTGAACATGTACAGAAAAGTACTAGTACTTCAAGTAGTTCATTTGTAGATTGATTTGACTTGTAGAATTTCATATTACTTTTTGATCATGTTTTAAAGCGAATTGCTAATTCATATTTTCATTTATTTTATTTTTAATTGTTAAAATTTTTAAACAAATTCAAATTTGAAACAAAAAATTAGTATTAGAAGACTTTGCCACCTGAATATCAGTTTATTTATTCGATTATTTATGTAAGTAAGCCGCAGTTTTCTTGTGTGTTAAAAAAGTGACATTTTAAAAAATAAATATAATTAAAAGCTAATTTTAAAATCTTTTAAACCTGTTTTTTTTAATATTTATGTTCATATGTAAAATCAGCGATTTTTTTTAATAATAAAAACTGATATATGTATTGTATGTTCATTAGTGTTTGGTATATAGTGGAGTACCAACCGTAACTCAAGTTGTACAAGGTGCTAGTGGATTGAGTGTGCACTGAAGGATCTTTCCATTTCCTCTTATAAACTAAGAATTGATGAACCAGAAATTGCATGTGAAGACAAAGACTTAACAAATTTCATTGGGTTTAAAAAACCAATAAATTTAGGGAACCAGTTCTTAATGCAGAACTGATTGTACTAGTATCAGACTAGAAGAAATTATACTAGTACCCATCTAGTACTAATAGTACTAGTATCCTTTTAGTTTCCATCTAGTACCAATGGTACTAGTAATTTTCCAAACACACTCAATGTTAATTTGAGCATTAACATAGTATAGGAAAGTTCACAGTTGGTAAATAGTACTGGTGATTTTTGTACTAGTGCAATACTAATTTGATACTAGTTCGATCTCCTGCAGGGTATATGTAAATATGATCATGTTTACACTTACATACGCTTTTCTAATAAATTGTTTGTGCATATTATAGGGGTCATCCCCTGAGTGCTGGTCCAGGATAAAAAAAAAAAATACTTTTAGTACGCAAATACCACTTCACAATTGCTCATCACTGACTTAAGCCATAAACAATTAATTTATTAAGTAAAAACGATAAATCATATCCGCTTTGATAGGTCAACTTGTTTTAAAAATTATTTTTGATGTTTGTTAAAAAGTGTGTTGCCATAAATATCAGCTTTTTTTCTTCTTCTTTTAATAATGTATTAATGAACAATATTGCAAATAAATTAATTAAGTTAATGGTTTATCAGTTTCTGCATATTTGATTTTTATTACTTCTCATGTAAAGAAGTTGCATTACAGTGGTATTGCATATGTTACTGGCCACCACATTAATACTGCTAACACATTTGCCTCAACATGTAGCCGTTGGTGACACGAGATCCTTTTTGGCTCAAAAATACATTATAGGATGGTGTTTTTTTATTATTTTTTTTTTAAATATATAATGCGATTATAGGGATGGTAAGTACTGCGATAGTTTAGAAAACGGAATAGAATTTGGATCAAAGTCGAAATTTTTACGATGTACAAATTCTCAATACCTTGCCCGATACCATTTGTAGTCTCCGTTTTGAAAGAGCCTGGAACTGAATAACTCTACCATTAAATGGATATCATGCATATTTTAGCCCAATTTTTTATTTAAAAATTGCGAGAATCTGATTTCTTATAAAATATTTTAATAAAGATGATATAAAAGCTTAATATTTATTCTTAAAACTGCGACAATTTATTTTCTTGCAACTTTCTTTTTTAATAAAAACGATATAAACGCCTAATATTTATATTTAAAAAATTACGAGAATTTATTTAAATTATATATGAATTTTTATTAGTCGAACTTTCTTATGTAAATTGTTAATTTTTTTAACGGGCTTAAGTTCGAATCTGCATGACTGCAAATGATTTTTTATTATTTTATTAATAAATGAATTTGTTCAAATTCTATTTATTATTTGTTATATTAAGATTGGGACATTAAGAATATTTTGAATTAACATCAAACCAGCAGAACGGATCAGTACTAATTTCGAGGCCGTTACGCCATCTCATCATCATTATGGAATAAAATATTAAATAATAATTACTGTCCTGATTTGATTTCATTTTTATATTAAAGTTGAAATTTGATTTTTTTTATATATAAATATGTACATATATTAAAAAATCCGGTAAAAAAATATTCATACAAAATCGAATTTCTTCAACAATACAGTTGTTTTCTTCAACAATACAGTTCATACAGTTTGTATTTGATATAGAAATTATCATATACAAGATCAAGTTTGTTTTCAGAACACTTTTAAGCATGTTCGAAAATTCGAAAGTAATTTCGAAAAATCGAATATGTAAAAAATTTTCTTTAAATCATTAAGAGAAAGTTTTAAACAGCTTAATACAAAAATTTCTTATATTCAAAATTTCTAACTTAACTTCGAACATTAAAAAACTAGTTTATTTTGTTTTAAATAAATCTTTTCACATATTAAAGCTAATATAGTTTGAGTATTACTACTTAAAAAGTTTCGAGTATATTCGAAAATTACCATTTAGTTTGGAACTTGTGTAAAAATGGAAATTTTTCTTTGAAATAGAGTTTCTGCAACAAAAATCTTCCAGATGTAAAAGCAAAATTAATTACAAGTGAATTGCAATGTGTCAATGATTACACCAAAGTGATGACATTGAAACCACTTTTCTTAACAATTTCACCAGTGTTTGAATTTTTTATATTATTTTGTATTTTTTTTTCGTACAAACCATTTCTTACGTGATCTTTTGCCGTACAAAAATATGTACAAAAAATACTTAAAAAGAAAGTGTTCAAATAAAATATTATTTAGTTTTTGCTGGCACGAAAATAAAACGCATGAGAAGCAAAAATTTAATTTCTAAAACTAAACATGTCTGAAATACTTCGTGTTCCAACAGTTTGTTGTTTGTTGGTAAAACAGATGAAGTACTTATATTCGATGTTAAAATATAGGAAGACGATTTTTAAGAAACGTTTTTAAATTTTGGGATTTATAACAATATATTTTTCAATCTTTCTCTCTCTCTCTCTCTGTCTTATACCTTTGAGCTCCCACCCAGTAAAAAAAAAAATAAAGGCCTGGGTACGTATGAGTAATATGCGAATGCAGATGTAAATAATGCGTATTAGAGCAGGGAATGAAAAACGAGCCCAATGAGGCTCATTTCGTTCTATAAACAAAACATTATTATACCCTCCAAAAAAGAATATGGAGGGTATATTCACTTTGTCATTCTGTTTTGTAACGCAGCGAAATATCCATCTGAGACCCCATAAAGTATATAAATTCTTGATCAGTGATGAAATCTAAGACGATCTGAGCATGTCCGTCCGTCAGTCCGTCTGTGGAAATCACGATTCAGTCCAAACGAAAGTAGGTAGACTGTTAAAATTTGGCATAAATATATCTTGAGGAATAGCACAGGTCAAATTCGTAAATGGTCTGAATCGGGCTAGAGGGAGAAGAACTAATCCAACGTCTAAAAAACACGAAAATTTGTCAAGTTTTTTTTGTAAAGTCGTTAAGCAAATAATATATTTTTATGAATTAAGATTCTATAGGCTAATTGTTCGAAATTTTTAATTTAAATCTCAGAAAGACATGATAAATATTCCAAGGCACAAAGGCAAGTCAACATCAGTTTTTGTTATTCAACTTACACAGCAGAGCAGAACAGCTGTAATTTTGTTAAGCAAATGATATATTTTTATATTAAAGAAGGTCCAACGCTGAGACGTAACCTGGTACTACTCTACCTTATCCCCTCCTCTACCTTTTCCCCCTAAAAAAACCCTATACAATTTTTTTTTTTAAATATTGTATATAATTATCCCAAACATTTATTTTTAGAGTTTTAGGGCAAAGGTGAAATGTCTGCCCCGTAGCCCTTGCCAGAGCGACACCGCCAAAATACAGTTTTAAAACCCCCCTCCAAAGAGAATTGGACTCCATATTCTTGATCAGTGATGAAGTCTAAGACGGTGTAGCAATGCCCATACATTCGTCCGTGGGAAACATGATATTGTCTATTTTTGAACCCCGCCCCCTTTAGTGGGCGTTCACTTACGATATTATATAAAGCAACTCTGTCGCACCAAATTAAACATTTTAAATTTACTTCTAAATATTTCGAGGGTATTCAAGATTGGACCCGGTCGAATATAACATTTTTACTTGTTTTTTATTATACTTGGCTTAAAACAAACTCGAGCCTTAATACTGGTTATATAGGAATTTGGTGAACTGTTGTAGGCAATTTTAAAAGCCTTAATAAATTTTCCATGTGACAACGCGTACAACAACTAACTACAACTAACACAACCACGCATTAATGCTGTTCAGAGGAATTCAACACAATATTTGATGACTCAGCGCGGGCTCGAACTCACGACCCTCCGCTTCATAGTCTCGTGTTCTACTACTTCAGTCAACAGCACCCACTTGTGGGTATTAATATGCTTTATGATATTCTTGATGTCACGAAAAATCAATACTTCATTAAATATTGATTAATCGCACAACTCGCAGACGAAATCTGTTACGCAAGTGCATTTATAGTACACACTATCACGCTAACTTAGGATACCTGTCACGTTTAGCTGAACCGCGCCATGGCGCAGGAGACTGATTGGCGATCATTACTGGTTACAGATTACACTAACAAGTGCAGTAATTCCCGCATAGACTTAATTTAAAATTTAAAAATATATGTGACGATACTGATCTGATCTTTTTAACAATAAGTTCTTTGATACAAAATAACTCAATTACTAGTTGATTTATTTATATGTAGAAGTGCAAGCGCGAGCTTGCTCTTTCCTGATATTAAATTATATGTTGTGCTACAGCGGAGCTGAAATGCAACAACTGTGATAAACGTAAATGTTGTTAACGTCAAATGACATGTAAGTAAGTAAGAGTTTTTTTGTTGTAAAAATGCGGTTAGACGAGTAAGAGCCTTTGTGTGCGTAATTTTTTCACCATTAGTTTTTTTTGTGATTTTCAAACAAAAATGAACATGCATGCGTGTGTTTTAGCACGACTGCATACTACATCGTATCTAAGTGCATATTTTTGTATATGTCAACACTCACATACTAAATACAAACGCAGTTCACCTACGCGTTAATTATTGTAATTAAAAGCGATACTGAATGCATCGTTGGCAAGATAGGGAAACTAGTGTAGACAGGTGGGCAGGTAGAGGGAAAGGATTTTTGAATTGATAGACTGGATGACAGAATGCATGAGCATATAAACAAAAGCCATGTGCATTGTGTCGGTAACTGCGAGAAAAGCGGCATGAAAAAACGGTTGTTTGCAAATATAATATGACATTATGGCAGATTAAAATTAAAATTGAAAATGGAAATGAGAGGCAAAACGTTTGTTTGATTAATAAAACCATTCGATGTCTCAATTAAGTGGAATTTTTAATCTGACAACAGTATTATGAGTAACGAAATATGAAGTTTGAAGTTAATGATGAGAAATTGTTGACATTAAGGTGATGGAGTTTTTTTATTTTAAAAACTGTCTCTAGTTTTTGGCTTTGGAAATTCATTTGATCTATTCATTTAGAATTTATGACTTTATAACTATTTTATCAAGTTGCATTTTTAAAAATTATTTATATTGAAATATTTTTCTCTTCTTACTTTCAAAGTAGTTTTTTATGCACGAAGACAATACAAATACTAGTGGAAGTTAAAATAAATAAAATCTCTAATTTGTCCATTTCTTTTAAGTGTCCGCAAATCGTCTGTTTGGTTTATCGTTCAGTTTGTCTGTAACGAGGGGGGAGGTTGTGGGCGAGCAGAAACTAATGTGGAAACTATATAATAAGCATGTCCTTAGAACAAGTTTACCTGTCTTTCTTTGTCCTGCATTTCATGAGTGCTAGTGTTAGGAATATGAATTACTTGCGTTTTTTTCTTTTTCATAGATCGAGCCTGCATCATTCAGCTAGAAGCAAGCGTTCGTTTGAATGTCTGGTATTTTGCTACTTGAAATAGTTTTATTTCTCCACAATTGCAATAGTGATAACCGTTTTTTTTTCAAACATTTTATTTCCACTCGATTTGTCTTTTAGTCAACTACTTTTTAATGCCAACGTTAGTTAAATAAAAAAAGAAACTTCAATAAAGTTTGTGTAAATTTTCTTTTCTTTTCTGATTTTTATTTTTTAGCTATTATTTAACGTTCAATGCAACCTTAATAAAATAAATTTATTATATTATGGCGAATATATATAAAGCAGAGTTTTGTTTTTCTCTTGAAAGTAATAAAAGTGATAATGATTTTTATAACAACAAAATGTGTCAATCAGGCAAGTTAGTTTAAGGACATTCCAGACAAGTGCTTGTTTAAAATAAGTATTTAACAGAATATTTGTAAAATTATAAAAAATAGTGTTGGAAAAAATTTCATAATATTTTTTTTTTTTTAAATTAAGAGTCTTAATAGAGTTTGTGTGACATCTATTATTAATTATAAATTCATTTTAAAATAATAAAATAAAACCAATTTATTAACATGACATTTTATATTGAAAATAAAAATATGTTTGAGTTTAAAAATATAAATGATATTGTGACGTGCATAATCACACGCCAAGAAAACAATTTGCTGAAGCCAATTTGAAATACGTTTTACTCAAATTCAATTTCACTAACAATCTTGCTGGCTTTTTCTACACTATCCTACACCACCTTACCCGACCACATGCATATATCAATATATTTCTATTTCTGAAATTTCGTTCACTTATTTTATTTTTTTCAAGAGTTTTCTTTGTAAATTTCTGCTTTTATATTCTTAAGTAACATTGTGTACGTCTTAAAAAGAGTAGAAGGAGAGAACGGGATCTTTTTGCATAAAATGAACAGGGATATTAATTCATTTACATAATCCTTTGTAACATCCGTGTTTTACATGCAACATCAAAATTCCGCCAGTACCTTCTTCTTCTGTTATAAGTGATTCAATTCCACTAACACACACATACATCGCGCTGTACATACAATTTTATTTAGTAGTTTCTATGAAAATTCCAAGTGAAAAACTATTTTATTGAAGACTGAAGCAAATATAACACCTGCTAGCTTTTGCTATTGGAGAGAAAAATAGAATCGGAAATTTTTCAAACATATGCACGTGTATGTGTAATAGAACATTTTAAAATGGCATGCCAAGACTTGTAAAAACGTTAAATTAATTTCCCTTATAAATACCTTAAATTAGTTTGTCGTGTTTCAAATTAAAATATAAAAAGGAAAAATAATAACAACTTGACAAATTTTAAATGTGTGAGGTTATAACGAAACTAAGGTACTTTGTTGTGGTGACAAACACAATACACATGAGCACTGATGATGAAAGGGTTGCGTCTTTCGAAAACAGCTGTTCTGCTCTGCTGTGTGAGTTGAATAACAAAAACTGATGTTGACTTGCCTTTCTGCCTTGGAATATTTATCATGTCTTTCTGAGATTTAAATTAAAAATTTCGAACAATTAGCCTATAGAATCTTAATTCAATTTAATATTGTTAAATTAATTTTAATTATAATTATTGCCTTAAAGAAGACATCCGAAGGATATCGAAATGTTGGAAAATGAGATATTCAATTTCTTTTATAAAAAAATTGACCTAAAGTTTGTTAATAAATTATTTATTGTTATTGGAACTTAGAGCGTAAATTACTAGATTAAAAATTATTATTCAGACACAAGTTCAAATCTACGAATTTACAAAATACTATTTATTGTAATAACTTGTTCTAAATTCGAGCTTTTCTTATTAAAACTAGGATATTTACGATATCTTTTTGTAATAATCAAACTAGCAGAACTGACCAAGGCCGTTCCGACATCTCATCAGTATTCTTTGTACAGTTTTTGCACTTTTTAAAATAATTATTTTTATAGAACCAGATCTAGCTGGGAGGAAGTTGTATTGAATAAAGAAAGATGAGATTATCTGCCTTATTACCGTTCTCGAATCGACTCGAGTGTTTGTAATAGATTAAAGAAAAATCTTGAATTTTTCTTTAATTTATTACATTCTTTCGAGTCGAATCGAGAACCATAATAAGGCCCTATAGATTTTGTACTAATTTTAAACTTTAGTTCGCCAGTGAATTGTCGCTACAGGGACGACGAAGGAGTGTGCTGTTAAACTTTTTTTTTTTCACTCGAACCAGCACTCAAGGGACGATCCCTACATATGCAGTGCATTTTGCTGGAAAGAGGAAGAAGCTGATAGTATTGAGGGGACAGATGAAGGAAGATGAGAAGACAGAGAATTTTTTGTAGCTATTAGAGCCATTTTTACTTCGCCAGCTAATTTTTTGCTGCATGATAGCATCAGTCGCTGCCAATTTTATTAAGTGACCAGTACTGTGCCTTCTAGGACAACTACAACTAACACAACCATGCCCTAATGCAGATCAGAAAAATTGGACACTATATGCATGACTAAGAGCGGAGTCCAGCTCGGGGTTTTCGGCTTCCTAGTCTCGTGTTAACTACTTCAGTCTACACCACACATGGAGTATTTGAAAGAACTAAAATAAAAAACTGCACAAAACTTAACAGTTTGTTTTTTAATAACACCAACATCATTATAAACTAAAATAAATGCCATCAAATCTATGCTGCTGTAGGGTGCAAGGACTGCACTTAAATAGCAGTAAATGTATGTGTATTTGTGCGTGAACACATGCATGGGAAAAACATTCTCTTTGCTCAACAACCCAGTCATAACCAAACAAATTTTGCTCGGTTCTTATTCAAAAATCATCTTTACTGGGCGGAAGGAATACTTTTAGTAAATATATATATTTTTGACGGTTTTTTTTTTCTTAAACAAAAATCCTTGGAGTTCGCCATTTGTGGCAGGCGCATAAGGCAGACACATAATTATTGTATGGCATGACTACGGTCGCTGGCAGTATTGTTATTGCTGGCTCACTTTCCTTTGGTGTTATTGTAATAGTTGTTTTTGCTGCTGCTGCTGCTGCTCCTGTTGTTGTTGTTGTTAGCTGTTGGTTTTCTCCCTTGGCACGAGTTGTTTTATAGTTCGTTCTTTGGAAAAGAAACTTAGAAATTTTGGTATTTGCATAAATTTTCTTAAGTGCATCAACCAGTAAATTAAAGGAAACTGCGGTTTCTTGAAATTATGTAAAATTATGTGCTTAAGAAAATTACATTTTCTTTCAAGCGCAAAGCTTGAAAAAAAATTTATGTTTTTCTACATGCAAACAGGACCAAGAGTGCTCACAGGTAAAGTAAAGTACAGTGCTGTAGCCAAGAGAACCTGTGCTTCTGACATTTACACAATAAAAGATAAAAACAAAAAAAAAAAACACAGCGAATATATTTAATTTCTTTCCTTTGAATTTTCATATAAAATATTCGTTCAGTAAAAAGCAAATATTTTCTTTTACATAAGAATTTTGTGCTTATGGAATGATGGAGTTATTTTACTTATTAATAACTCTATGCTATTCTCGTGTTGTATAACACGAGTGCTGCGTTTAATTTGCCAAAATTCCTAGTCATTAAAAACATATGGAAAACATATGGAATAAGAGTGAAGTTGTTGAAGTGTAGGTGGGAGAATACAGGGGGAAAAATATGAATATTCAAGATAACATCAACGTAAAAAGTTTGGCATATCACTATATTAAAATGTTTTCGGTTATTATTTATTTCTTATACGCTTGAACGGTGTAGCAAAATCAGATTCTTATCTTCTTAATAAAATAAATATATATATATTATCAAATAAAACTATTTTTTTGGTCTTTCTTGTCCTTTTCGTTGGTGTTATTTTCTAACTAAGATCGCTTCTCAGGGATGACACCTACTCATGTAACGCACTCGTGTTTAAAACTCAACACTAAAAAGCATCTCTCCTTTTAGCATTTTCTATGTATTCCTTGAACAATTTCTCCTGCATAATGCATATCATCAGTAACAGTCAGGCCCTGAGGACTAGTTCAAGAAAAAATTTTTTTTTGCAAATTCTTTGATCCATGTTTTTCGACAGGGAAAATTTCTCATCACTTTTAATGACTCTTAGAAACAAACTAAATAGGTGAAATAGCTAAAGCTATAAAGGGTCTTCCAATAAGGACTTTGGCAGCCATCATTTATTTAGCCTGTTTTGCCATGGACGGCTATAAAATTTAACAATAACAAGTGAAAATAATAAAATATAATAATTAAAATGGGTGTTCTGTTGCAGTTGGCCATAATTTTTATCGAAACATGATTTTCGGCTATGAGTAAGGTGACCATATTTCACAACCAAAATAAAGAGGACATTTGAAATTGTAATAATTTTTTGATGTGTTAACATCTATACGCGCGCCTCTAGGGCAGTAAACTATTAGTTTCAATACATACGCAAGTGTAAGTGTAAGAGTTTGTTTGTTTGTTGTTGTTGTTTGGCAGTCGGTATTGAAAGTGACTATTGGGCGATTTTCATATAATTTTCCCACGCAATTTTCTCCGGAAATTCATAGCCGATTTTATAAATTTTTGGATTAAAACGCTAGTGCGGGTTTCGACGAAGAGTTTAGGCCAAAAATTAAGGCGTTCCGATATCGGCGAGCGGAGATTTAAGTGTTTTAATTCGGAGTATTAATTTGGAGTAATATTAAAAAAGTGTTTTATGTTGATCTTCGGTTTTGTCTTATGCATAGCAAAGAGAATAGTGACGTGGTTATACGTACATATATAAAAATGAGATAGCAAGACAGCAACGTATGTAGCTTATGTAGAAACATAACAATGTATGTATGTAAATTTGTCTGTTGCTTTAACACATCGCCCGTGAGTTCGAACACTCATTGATTTTTTTTTTACTATTAAGCTCATTAGATATAGTATATGTATACGCATAACAGACTTATTTACATATATTAAGGTTTTCTGAAAATATAAAATATGCCCTGAACTTAAAAAAAATCACTGATAATTTCTTCCTTTAAAAAAAAGGACGATTGGCCACCGTAGCTATGCGGCCCATTTACGAATGACAATTTCCGTGAACAAACAAAATTGTCGAATTTGCAACGATACCAATTCACATGAAATTGACGAGCGTCAAATGCATCCCGAAAAAGTCACTGTTTGATGTGGCTTTTGAGCTTCATCATCAGTACATATTTCTACGAGAAAGACGTTGACCAAAGACGAGCACTATAGATCGTTGATTACCAACTTCTTTAGGCCCTCATTCGATGATCCGCATATCGACGATATGTGGTTCCAACACGACGGCACTATGTGCCACATACCTCATCCCGCATTGGAAACTCTGGCATGAGTGATTTGAGAACATGGTTATCTCAAGTGAGATGACCAAGAACTTGCGATTTGATCCCGTCAGACCTTTTCTTATGGAGTTCTTGTCAACTCTTAGGCATAAGCGGATAAAGCAATAGACCGCTGTGGCTTTCAAAGCCAACATAATCCATGCCATCAGTGAAATTCTGCTTGGGCTGTTACTCTGAAATTCGATTCGAAACGAAAACTGTTCTAAATGGTATGTTATTAGCATTGAAAGTCGAAAGCATTTTCTTTCGAATCGAAGTACGCAGTAGTCCACCTGATTTATGAGCCGGAGTCTGGGAAAATTTTATATGAATGCCCTCCATCCAGAAAAGCTGTACGGCCATTTGTACGATGTTATAGTCCACACATAATGGCATCAATAAGTCTTTAAAATGAATTAAAATTTTTAAGGATATCGCACACACACTTTGTTCTATTTAAATTAAAAAATAGGAAGCGAATTAAAGACCGTCTGTACTAACGACTATTGTACCAACCCAAAAATAAGTGCTAATCGAATGTATTTAGCCCACAAAATTTTAATTATATTCTGATATTTTTAAGCTTAATGCTAGGAACACAATTAGGACGAACGACGAATTTCGTTTAGTACGACGAATTCGTTGGTAAAAATTCGCTCTATAACTTCGTCGTATGAAACACAATAACGATGAATAAATTAAAATAATGAACAAAACAATTGTAAATTTTGTTAAAAATCTTTGTAATCATCTGATGCCAGATTCTTTAGACATTCAATAATTACCCCGGTGGTGTCCATTTTTTTCCATAACAAATTCCTTTTTGTAATTATTTTCTGAAAATTTTTTCTGTAAATAAATTATTCTTTTCATTTAACAGCTGATGGGGTGACCATATGAAAAAGTAGGAAATAGGAAGAAAGAATATATTATAAAAAGTGTTCAAAATTAATAAAAAGTCGTCCGGTTGATAAATGTTTGTGAATTGGTGAATGCATTTTTAGTATGTACTGAAAATTTTCGTGCTAGATGCAACAATACAGTAGTGAATTATGTTTTCCCACAAAAAACCCGTTTGAGTATATGAAACCTGGGCACCTCATATTGATTTGTTCGTCGCTCGCTGACGAAACAATTAGAAACAAACCTATTTCATCTTTCGCTGAGTATGACGAATTTCGTCCAACGCCACGATTGTGTGCATTTTCATATACGCCAATGTGTTTTATTTTTGGCGACGAATATTCGCGACCAAAAATTCGTCGTTCGTCGCAGTTGTGTTCGTAGCATAAGGTCTCATTATTTTAGTTTAATTTTTAATTTCAATATTTCGTCACTTCTGTGTGTGACTTCTTCAGGAAATTAATTATTTTATTTTAATTTCCTGAAGAAGTCACACAAAGGAGTGACGAAATATAGAAATTAAAAATTAAACTAAAATAAAGAGACTTTAAGCTTAAAAATATCAGAATATAATAATAATTAAAAAGAGGTCAAGATACTAGAAGAATTTCACAAAGTTTTAAAATTACTTTTATTCTTTGAACATACCTCGTACATAGAATATATAACATACCTACTCTTAGTTT
Source organism: Linnaemya tessellans (assembly GCA_951800035.1). NCBI lineage: Eukaryota > Metazoa > Arthropoda > Insecta > Diptera > Tachinidae > Linnaemya > Linnaemya tessellans. Next base: position 140,063,869 of record OX637532.1, read on the forward strand.
ATTATGAAAAGCATTATGCTGGTCTTTTATCCTGTCAACTTGTGAGCATCAGCTCAGTACTTAAGCAATCTTCAAGGACTAGAAATTTTATTATCAAAACATTTTTACAATATTTTTTAAACTTCCTGGTATGCACATACAATTTTGCAGTATCCTTAAATACATTTACACAAAAACATGTCTCCATATATACGATTTTATCCTTTTAGTTCTACAACTGTAAGAAAAATACCAAAAAAAAAAATAAAAAACAAAACAAACATATTCCCACCTTCAGATAGATACAAATAAAACAAGAATAAGTAAATGAAATTTTAAGTATCAATGTGGCCTCAAATTACTCATTTTATAGAACGTGACTTTTTTGTGTTATAACATTTTGTACACATGCGAGAGCACTCACTCTTTTAAAAATAAACATTTTCACAAAAAAAAAAAACCACACATGCATACACATCAACAGCTACAACACTCATATCATACACTTACATTTAGCCACGTTTATGTGCACAGCATTCGACTATTAACACGCTTAGAATTTCATTTTTTCTTTTTCTTCTATTTCTGTAAGATAATTCAACTCATTAGTATAACTACCACACTAATATAAATGTTATTAGAAAAAAATAGATACAAAATATATGAAATAGGAATAACATAAGCAGGCATCATCGAAAAACTTACTAGTGCAAGAAAAAGAAAACAGAAAAAAGAAGGACACAAGTAAAATAAAAAGGATACACGTTTTGGTGAATATGTGCATCCGAGTTTATAGAAAAGATCCTAAATGCATGTGTGTATGTATTTATTTCACACTTGAGGCACGTTTTAGACAACACAAAAAGACATTCTTAAGTACGTTCATTTTGCTATTTCCGTAACACAATTACGTTAGATATTATTATGATTATTACTATAATTTATGTACAAACACACACACACACACACACACTCACATGCACTTGTGCACATTTACATGTTTAAATGGATATATAGTAATCTGTCTGTATATACATAAAATAATATAAATCCAATATTAGTAAATTCTTGTAATTTACATTTATAATCATGACTTTATTCAATAGGGTGTTCATGCCGGTAAAGTTGGCTCGATTAATTCAGTAGTTACAAGCGAGTAAATATTTGAAATCAGTTTAAATTTTAAGCTAAAAATAAATACACATTCATGAAATAAGTTATAAATATTTATATAAAACGATAAAAAATGAATTACTCCGAATGTGATAGCTCCAGTAAAGGAGGATGTTTTTTTGTAGAGTGTCACAAGTTTAAATCATAATAAACAAGGAAATATATTTTTAATATCAATGAAACGGGCTTTATTGCAAAGAAAATTTTATGAAATTAATGTTTAAATATAATTTCTGTCATGTGGCCGCCATGGCTGGCGCGTAGAAGGCTCAATCGGGAACATAAATTTTCAACAACTAAAAAAATCTTGCATAAAGTGGACACGACCCCAGTTTCTGAGAGCTGTGACGAATTGATTGATTTGGATCATCGGTAATGCTTTCCTTTCGTCGCGCACATTATCAGTAACGCACATTATCTGTAAACATGGGTGGTATTGATATTGAGGAATCAGAAGCTCTTGATGTTCTTGGCATGAAAATCCAGTGTGACGTTCGCTGGACAGAACAAATTTTTCATGTTTCAAAAGAAGCATTCAAGTGCCTCGGCTTTCTAAGGCGGTGTAAGACATACTTCACCCCTTCTGATCTTCTTAATATTTACACCACTTACATCCGGCCGAAGATGGAATACAACTCTCATATATGGGCCGGAGCTTCAAAGTCTATTTTAAAGTTACTCGACCGTGTACAGGAGAGAGCTAAGAAACTCATAGGGGACGGTAAGGTAGCCAACTCTATTGACTCACTTGAGCATCGACGCAATGTGGGGTGCGTTTCACTGATTAAATCGTTATTATAACGGGGTTTTTTCCACCGAAGTTAGGGATCTCTTTCCCGAAACGCGCACTTTTCTACGCTCAACACGCTCTACAGTGCGATTACACCCATATGTTTTGGATTTATCAGTGAACCGCACTACGCATTATAGGGAAAATTCATTCTTTGCCCGTACTGCCCGTATGTGGAATAAACTCCCTGCGGAAGTCTTTCCTGCCGTATATAGCACGGAGAACTTCAAATCGAATGTCCATTGACACTACTCCCTTTATCCTCCTTCCCACAACCTATTTTCCTAGTTCCAGCACAATGTACGCATAAGTAAGAGTGATGCCTTGAGTGCCGGTCCTAATAAAAAAAATTAAATAAAAAAAATGTGGTCCGAAAACGATCTATTATTCTTCGCATTAGCCGCCGCTCTGAAGAACGATTATGTACGCCATAAAATGAAAGAAGTGACTTTGACGAATAAAACAATTATTTTGATTAAAAATTTCAACAATTTGCACGCGTTGCTCTGGTGTTGTGACACTCTAAACGAAACACGCTTTATATGGCATTGCCTAGGGGAGTTTTCTCTATACTCGTATCAAATAGTTGTTTTTTTATCTAAAGGTTCGTTAGAATTAAAAATTCATATGTATTCATGACAATGCAATGCAATTTTCGTAAATCACTACACTCCCGTCATCAGTACTCACGTGTATTATTTGTTTAACACCTCTTTCAAAGTATCTTTGTTTACTTATTACAATTTCATTAAAAATGTTGATGATTATAAAAATAGTGTAACTGCCTGTACGGCGATGTTGCAAGCCATCGTTCGGTGGAAATAATAACATGCAAAAATTATTTATTTTAACAATTGTTGTTATTGTAAATGTTATTTATTCTACGCGAATAATTCTTAAAGTAAGACATTCGTTCGAATTATTTAAAGCCTGTTTTGACTACCGCCTTAATCGAAAAGTTTGAAAGCCGACTAAATGCCCTAATATTCCTGCTTCGACATGCAAGACATTCTTGAGTTACAAAAACAATTCTTATAGCATATAAATTATTTCTTTTTACACGAGATGAACTCTTTATTTTTATAAAATCGTTTTTTTAAAAGAGCTATAAGGAGAAAGTAAATCAGTGATAAAATTTATATGTACTTACAGATGTATTTTAATAGGTTTAAAAATGCTATGGTAACATTAGAAAAATATATTATGTCCTGCGTTATGGGATCAGGCAATCCATAAAATTAGGAAATTGTGTGGCAAAAGTTTGCTCAAATTTTTGCTTGTGGTCTTGAAAATATTCCAAATACAGGGTGGCTCAGAAAGACCGAAGTGGTGTGAATTCCTTATAACTTTTTTTATTATAATTCTTTTTTCTTTTCTTTTCTTTTCAGTATTTTGTAAAGAAGACTTGGACAATTTATAATGGAGCAATACACAACTGAACAACGTGCCCAAACCGTTGAAATTTACTTTTCAAATCAACGGTCCATTGTGTTGACTCAGCGTGCATACCGTCGTCAATTTAATGTGCGGGTTGCACCCTCTCAGTCAACAATAAACTGTCTGGTTGCAAACTGTCCACACGTTTGACAATATTCAAGTGGTACAGGAGAGTATTCGGGAGGATCCAGAAACATCAACCAGGCGACGTTCGATACAACTTGGCATCTCAAGAGGGTCGCTGCAGCGAATTTTGCATACCATAAGAATGTTTCCATACAAAATTCAACTTGTCCAAGAATTGAAACCGACAGATTACCAGCAACGACTTGACTATGCAATTTATTTCCACCAAAAAAGCACAAGAGAATCCTAATTTTATTCATAACTTAGTTATGAGTGACGAAGTCCAATTCCAATTAAATGGGTTCGTTAACGAGCAAAACTGTAGGATATGGGCTACGGAAAACCCGAGAGTACTTCATCAACGACAATTACACCCAGTTAAGTGTACTGTTTGGTGCGGTGTTTCTTCAGAAACGATCATTGGCCCATATTTTTTTGAAAATGAACGAGGTGTCGCCATTTCCATCAATGGTGATCGATATCGGGCCATGTTGGAAAATTTTGTAAGGCCAGCCGTGGAAAGCCATCCGCAAACATGGTTGCAACAGGATGGAGCCACAGCGCACACTGCGAGGTCCACAATGGCTCTTTTACGCGACATCTTTGGTGAAAGAATCATTTCGCGTAGAAGCAATTTTAATTGGCCTCCGCGTTCCCCGGATTTAACCGCTCCAGACTGTTTCCTTTGGGGTTATTTAAATGGGAAAGTTTATATTAATAAGCCTAGGACTATTGAGGAATTAAAAATCAATATTCGAGACGAAATTAACAACATAACAGTGGAAGTTTTGCGAAAGGTCATGGAAAATGTGTTGGAAAGAGCAAATTTGTGCGAAGCAGAAAATGGCCACCACTTGCGGGATATCATTTTTAATAATTAATCTAAAAATATTCCCTATAAATTTACTGTATTTAAAAAACAAAAAATTAAAAAAATATGTCTTAAATAAAAAGTTATAATGAATTCACACCACTTCGGTCTTTCTGAGCCACCCTGCATAAGATCAAGGTAAGTGAGATAGATTTAATTCACTGCAACACAAATTTCATATTTTTATTTTTCAAGTGGGACCACCACTCAGAGGATGATCTCTAAATAAAATCTCAATGGCCCACAAAAATTAACCCAAACATGCACTAAGGCAGCTCACTGTTACCTGATCTGTATACTTTAGCTAATCGGTGATCAGTAATGCGGTGCCACTAAAGAAGTGAGATATCAGTTTATTACGATTTTTTTTTTTAATATTTTTTATCAAAAATTCTTTTTATCGATTTTTTTTTTGTTCAAACGTTCATTGATTTTGGTAATACAGTTTTCTTTTCAGTGTAATTATAATATTATTAAAGTTTTCAATATATTTTTCATTTCCTTTACTTTCCCGCAATTCAGGGTCAATCGTATAAAAACTTAACAACACCATCAACAGCCAACCACATAATAACATATAAGTATGCAAGTAATACACACTCACATGTATACAAAAGCATGTGTGTGTGTGTGTGTGTTTCTGTATAAACCGACACTTTTTTCTATCAAACAGAAAGTCATCAGCCATTCATTACGAATTCGTTTTGCAACTATTGGAAAAATATGCGGAAATGTTTGGTCATCAAGTGTAATTTATGCACATGGCAGAAATTTATCACCACAAAATCTTAATGGTTCATTAATTTCATTATGAATAAATGTTTGTAAGCATGTCGCGCCAGTCCTTTATAATTTTATATTTTAACTCACAGATATTTGTTGGTGAACAATTTGCTTTAGTAAAACATGTTTTAAGGCTTTATTTTGGCTACAAAAAAACAATTAAAAACAATTTGTTAAAATGCATAAAATAAAATGAATAGACATTTTCTCTATGATAAAGCTGCATCTATTTGTTATTTGAAAAGAGAAGCAGCCACACGTTATGCACAAATGGGTCGTCACTGTTTTTTTACAGCTGTGTCCTGGCAACTCCTCATGTGATCTCCTTTTTATTCATACCGTTTACATCACAATGAAGATGGAATGCATTTGCCTTGCGTATGGGCCTTTGCTTTTCGATCTATTTTCAGGATGTTCGACTGAGTACAATCGAGGATGAAGAAATTTTGATGATATCAGCAGCAATTCTATATAAAAAATAATTGGCATTAAGTGGAGATAGAATTTGTAGCCGAGAAAATACTTTCTTTAGCCGAACAGTTTCCACGATTAGTTTTACTATTTTGGAGACTTAAATAAATCACTCAATAACTTCTAATTGGTGGTTTTTATAGTGTCACAAGTTTAAATCGTAATTAACCAGCAAATGTATTTCCAATAGCAATAAAACGGGCTTTATTGGAAAGAAAATTTTATGAAGGACACATTCCCAGTTGCTGAGAACCGCGAAGAATTTCTGGATTAGCATCATCTTCAATGCCTTCCTGTACCGCGGCTTCTTAGCTTCTTCAGTGCACACTGTTTAGCGTCTCACGGAATGCAAGAGTAAGAGTGAATGTGATCCGAAAGCGATCTACTGTTCTTCGAACTAGCGGCTCTGAAGGACGATTATGTAGGCCATAAAGTGGAAGAAATGGACGATTAGTTTTACAAATAGAACAATTATTTTGATTAACAATTTCAACATTTTGAACGCTTTGCTCTGGTGTCGATTCATAATCAAATTTCGAAGCAAACTAAACAAAAAACAATCATCAGCTGTTAAATGAGTGCTCTTATCAAGCAGTGATGCCAACCCACAGTTGTGACACTCTAAAAAAATGTGAACACGTGAAAAGATGCTGGTAGCCAGTAAGAAATCCAGCCACTTACCAATGGATTAAACAAATAATAACGAAATAAAATATTTAAAAAATTCCACCCGAAAGTATTTGTCTACGTGTTTGTGAGAAATTTCCACAGGAATCTCAAACACACTCTGAACTTGTTAATGCCGGCTCATAATTTATGAAACACATCATCACAATATCATCGACACATACTGGAAAACAAAAAGAAATTAAAATTTGTCAGACGATTTTCTACTTAAATATGCACATTTTCAGTTCATTTGTACGAGTATCTGCTGTTATTTTTGTATTTTCATTTTCATGCCATAAATTCCTGATTGCCACATACAAAAATTATTTTTATTAATACCCCTACTCTTCTGCTTGCTGCTGAATATTTTCAACATGTTAACGGACTTTTAATTTTATAGCAATTGCAATACAAATAAATACGAATATTCAAGTGTACGCACATGCTTTTAAAGAAAATTACGGTCTTAACTCGTCTGAAGTAGAAAATTTTGAAAGGGGGAGAAAATCATCTAGATATTCATAAATAAATTTTTATGCTTTTTAATATCAAAAGCCTGATAAAATTTAAATAACTGGGGTAATTAAAAAATGGGTTTTAATTAAAATTTTGAAAATCACAGTATTCCTTTGCCTATTCGTGTATACATTTGAGCTAAAATAGAATTTGTGCAGAGTATTTTAAAAATTATTGAGATTTTGCTAGTTAATATGACTTAAAATGATTTGAAAATAGTTACAATTGCACAAAGTTTTGGCATGACTTTAACTATTGACAATATGGATGAAAATTATTATAAACTATTTTATTTAATATTTCCCAGTTAATATTTAAGTGAAGTTTGTGGAGACTTAAGTAGAAGAAATTCAAATCAGGAAGATTGGTCTCATTATCTACACGGAAAATGTCTGTGATTAATAAAATATTTTATATTAATTATAAAATATGGCGATCTTTGCCAGTGTTACTTATTTTTCTATTAAATTGTGTAAACTGCTTTAGAAAAAATATTTTTTACAATCCTGAATGCGTGTTTCTTGGAGTGTCACAACTTTGAGTTGACATCACTGGTTTATTTAGGCACCTTTTTAACAGGTGAGAGTTGCTTTTCATTTAGTTTTCTTTGAAATTTTATTATGAATTGACTTACACCAGAGCTATTCGTGCAAATTTCGGAAATTTTTAATCAAAATAATTGTTCTATTCGTCAAACTCTTTGTGCACTTCTTCCATTTTATGGAGTCTATATCGTCCTTCAGAGCGGCTAATTCAAAGAACAATAGATCGTTTTCGGACCACATTTACTGTTACTGCTAATGTGCATTCCGTAAGACGCCGAACAGTGTGCACTGAAGAAGCTGTAGCCTCTGTACAGGAAAGCATTGAAGATGATATTAATCAATCAATTCGTCGCCGTTCTCAGCAACTGGTCTTAAGTGCTTCCACTTTATGGAAGATTTTTTTTAATTGTTGAAAATTGGTATTCCAGATTGCGCCAGCCGTGGCGGCTACATGGCAGAAATCATATTTAAACAATAATTTCATAAAATTTTCTTTCCCATTAATATTAAAAATATATTTCCTTGTTTTATTATGAAACTTGTGTCACTATAAAAACCAGCCTTTATATTCGAATCATAGAGATTAAACCATCATTCCACTTGTAATAAAAATTTCAATAAACCGCAACTTCTTAAAACTAAAAGACAATTTTTTAATCCTCGAATTTTAACATCCAACTGGTACTACCGAACTTTGACAGTTGATGACGGTCATCTTGTGGAATGTAGATCTGCCGAATTAGTTGCTAGTTATGCCGCCTGTTCTGCCAAAACACCATAGACGGATATACCATTCATCGACGCGTGCAAATATAAAAGTTGTTTTAACGAAATTAGTGTTCTATAGCAGTTGGCAGCTGACCCTAATTTTCATTGAAATTCCATACTCGCGATGAAGGCTATTTCTGGATGAATGCGTACATCAATTAATAAAATCTGCGACGTTACCAATCCACGTAAGATCCATAGATGTCCGATGCATAACGAAAAGGTTACTATATGGTGGGAATTTTGGGAGTGCGCTAAAGCAAAAACTCCATAGCTAAAAATGTAAAAAGAATTTTTAGTCTTCAGTAAGAAACTTCTGCATACATTTAGGGGCTTATTTTGTATAATAAGTATTTGTACGCTGGCAAATAGGTATATAAAAAACTAAGCCCCCAAAAATATGCAGCATTTTTAACATCTAGAAGTACTTTTTAGATTTTTAGCGATGGAGCTTTAGCTCTAGCAAATTACAGAATATGGCTGCAGTCGATATTTCTTGGAAAAAGACGTTGGTCAGGCTATCACTGTCACAGGCGAGCGCTAACGATCGATGGTCACCAAAGTCTATAGGATTGAATTGGATAATCTGGACAGCCACAGTCGCCATTCTGCTCGAGCAATTTGAGTACATGGTCATCGTATGTGGAGGTGATGGGCTTGGCCACCGAGATCGAGCAATTAGACCTCGTTAGGAGTTTTCTTGTGCGGATTTTTTAACTCGCAGGTAGCACAAAAGCACAGTTGTGTAGAAGACACAAAATTCCATTATTTCTGAAAGCCAACATATTCTATGTCGTCGGATAAATACAGCCTGCTTTATCCACTAGAGTCATGGAAAGTTAAACAGAGAACTCGTGATAGTATTTTAAACGATATTATATTCCACACATTATGGCATCAGAATACATCTTTCACACGAATAAAATATGTGGATGATATCTCAAACACACTTTAATTTATTTCAATTTAAAAATAGAAAGACCCTAACAAAATAGCCTTAAGAAGAAAGAATTTCTCTGTTTAATAAAAAGAGCCAATAATATATTAATACCACACGAACCAACTATTTAAATTTTTTCCTCGCAACCCAGTCTGCAAAAATACACCCTTTACTTAGATCATCGCTGGCTAATACAAACTGAAAGGAAATTACTTTCTTGGCACTTGTATTGCAAATGTATAGCCAATATTTACTGGGAAATATATTTAAATTTGCGAGTATGTTAAGTATTGAGCAATCAAAAGGTTCTTATATTGCAAAAATCATCACATGATGCAAGTAGAACTTCACTAGGATAAAAATTCTTTTGTTTATTTTAGCTTTTAGATAACTGACGAAGAAGAAGAAACGGATAGATATAGTTAAAAGAAAGATAGAAAAAATAAATTACATGACCTTTTTATATTTTCTTGACTGCATTCTGAGCTTATAATCTGTTAGATTTTACATACAACTAAGTATCTGTTATAAGATTTCTTCGCACACACACACACACACACACAAAGACACTCTTTGATGCAAATAAATTGAAATGTTGCCCTTGTACAAACATAAAAGCATGATTGAAGAAAATACGTTATGCATATACGAGCACAAACGTTTGAAGGTAAGTTTTGTTTAAGAGCCAGTAACGAAGATGTCTTTGCCATACAATGAGATAAAAGGATTTTACTTTATGTGATGGCAAATAATGAAATATCCTCACATGGATATCAGAAAAGAGGTCAAAATCGAAAAGTCTTTAAATTAGTTATAAACTGTAAAATAAAGTTATCAACAATAGATTGAATGTTGCCAAAAGCTAAGTAAATATGAAATTTACAGCAGAGTAAAAGAATATGTTGCTGTGCAAAATGGGAAGGATACATAACGAATGATGTTGTTTGTTTCGTTTCACATGAGAGTTAGATTTTTATTAAGGGTTCTTCTCCTGAAAACGATTCAAATGATCTTCGAATTTTGTTAATTTAAAGATCTTAGAAACACAAAACAATAATTAATCAACTATTTCATACATATTTATGAACTTAAAAAGAAGTGCGAAATGCATTTTTTTTTAAATTTTCGAGAAAATATTCTCTTAAAAAATTTTGTTAAAAAACTTTCATAAAAAGTTTTCTTAAAAATTTATTTTACAAAATTTTCTTAAAATATTATCTTAAAAAATTTTCTTGAAAAATTTTCTTAAAAAATTTTATTAAAAAATTTTCTTCAAAAATGTTCTTAAAAAAATTTTCTTAAAAAAATTTTCTTAAAAAAATTTTCTTAAAAAAATTTTCCTAAAAAATATCTTTAAAAAATTTTCTTAAAATATTATCTTAAAAAATTTTCTTAAACAATCTTCTTAAAAAATTTTCTTAAAAAATTTTCTTAAATAATTTTCGTAAAAAATTTTCTTAAACAATTTTCTTAAAATATTTTCTTAAAAATTTTTTTTTTAAATTTTCTTAAAAAATTTTCTTAAAAAATTTTCTTAAAAAATTTTCTTAAAAAATTTTCGTAAAAAATGTTCTTAAAAAATTTTCGTAAAAAATTTTCGTGAAAAATGTTTTTAAAAAATGTTCTTAAAAATTTTTTTTTTAAATTTTCCTTAAATTTCCATTTCTTAAAAAAACTTGTATATCTCTATAAAACTTTGCAAACTGTTCAAACGGGAGAGATTAATACCTACTGTTAAATTAGGACTAGAACCATTTAGATCGGCATATAGATTAGCTTAAGCCACAACCGTTTTTTGTACAGCAAACGAAATTTCTGATAACAGATTTGATTGTGCAATTAACGCATGAGCCAACTTTACATATAAACCGTATCAAAATAATATTATCAAACCGCCTGAATATTGTGTCCCTATACTTATTTCTTTATAGCACACCAATGAGCAGCATTAAAATAACATTCTTATATCGCGGGGAAAAAATTTATATGGGCGATATGAAAAAATCATTTTTATTTCTCTCTTTCGCAGTTACAATTATTGGTAACATAACCTTATTTATAGCGTTATTGATAGCGTGATAAGTATCAACAAAGATTTACCCACAATAATTTTCGTTATTTTTTCGCCAGATTTACACAATAAATGCAGTTTTTTTTTCATTGTTATTATGCAGCCATGTCTGTAAATACGGAGTTTTGTTCATGTTAACAGGGTGGTAAATGGCCAGAGCTGCCATTGAAAGATTTGCAGAGCTGATGATTGAAAGATTTGCAATTGTAGGTTTTTTTTTTTTTATTTTGAAATGCGGAATTTGTTGGTAACGTTTTAGATGTCACTTTTCAAGTATCAAGAGAATTCTTTTAAAGAAACTGTATTCTACAATTATTTTTTTATTATTAATAGTTGTGTAAAGTAAATTTTTACAAATAGTTTATTTAAAAAGGAGTCCACTTTACCTGGAGTTCAGGATACGCTTTAGACAAGACTTAGGGGTATAAATAATGAAAAGCCAGACACAAAAATAAATGTAAATAATATTGGTGCAAAAGTTAACTAAAGGCGAACGATATATTGAAAAGAAAATATAGACCTAAAGCTTAAAAAAATAATTTAATCACTTAAAAAAGCAGACGAAAAAAATTAAAAAGAGATACATATGAATATTTCTATATAACTTAGCAAAATAATGTTGAGAGAAAATTTCTCTTAAATTGAGGAAAATTATTTCAAATACGAGTGCTTAGGCGGAATTTTTTATATTAATATTAGTGCAGCTTCCATTTCAAGGATTTAATGCAAAATACTTTATCTATGAAAAATGTTTGAAAATTATACATAAAAGTGTTCATACACTTACCCGACTTTTTTACAAAATAAAAACCTTTTATGCCACAGTGCCCTCGTTCCTAGAGCTAACCAATGGCAAAAGAGCTGCAATGAAAGGAAAAAAACAAAATCTAGTTATTCATTAAATATTACATAAACAATTATAAATTAATAAGTGGTGGCAAATACAATACACATAAGCACTAATGATGAAAGCGTTGCAGCTTTCGAAAACAGCTGCTCTGCTCTGCTGTGTAAGTTGAATAACGAAAAAACTGATGTTGACTTTTCTTTGTGCCCTGGAATATTTATCATGTCTTTCTGAGATTTAAAACAAACTAATTTCGAACAATTAGGCTATAAAATCTTAATTCAAATTATAAGTTATAGTATAATTTAATTAATCATGTTGCGAATAAAGCGGAATGGCCACACATCAAACTGACGCTTCAAACTCTGCTTTTCTTTGATAGTGTTAGTGAAAAAAACTCACACGTATGGTTTGATGTGAGTTTGAAGAATATCAAAACAATTTAGATTTTCACTCTCAAACTGAATTTTACCAACACATACACAAGTTTGAAGCATCAGTTTGATGTGTGGCCATGCCGCTTAAAGACCGTCACTCGTTTTAGTGAAATTGCAAATTCTAAGGTGGAAAACGAATTTGAAATACCCTCCAAATATTTAGTGAATATATTAAAACTGTTTAACCTGCTGGGTCAAAGCTCTTTAAAACATTTTTGTGTCCAATTTTAGAACTCTAATTTGACAGGGTCACTACGGGAAGGAGCAAGGGGGAGATATTTCCCATTTGCCATAAAAGACTAAAAAACTAAATTTCAGGTTATTAAATGTAAAAAAATTTTTTTGTAAGGGTCAGTAAGGAGGAAGGGGGATGGGGGTGGACTAGGGCAGGAGAAGATCAAAAAACATGGAACAGAGAACATGAATTGGAATACTATTCTTTCCTTTAGTGCATGTGTGTATATTAGAGGGTACCCGAACTCTTATTATTATTACCGTAGTTAGCCGAGCGATATCCGAAGAATTTATATCGTTCGTGTTATTATTGCAACCGTATTTAGCCGAACGATATTCGAAGAATTTATATCGTTCGTATTATTATTATTACAACCGTATTCACGTTGTGTCACTTATACTTTTCTATCGAATATCCGAAGCCCTTATACTCACGTTGCAGCGCTTAGAGTACGAAACATAAGTGCGCGAATTGGACTACAGTGGTCGCCATATTGCTAAGGAAGCAGACCTTTGTCGAGCCTGGACAGATTGAGGATACCTCGGCTGGGAAATTAAACTGCGTTACAATGGCATGAAAACTTAAAAATTAGTTTTTCAAGGAATGTTAAAAAATGTACACTATTTTTGCATATAGCATCTTATGCCAACGCCCACTAAAGGAGGCGGGGTTCAACAATTGATTATTCTGATTTTATGGCTCCAAGTTCAATGCTTTGCGCATTATTTGACATAAAAATATATCATTTGCTTAACAAAATTACAAACACAATCTTAAAAAATTATATTGCATTTTTAGAAGTTGATTTAGTTCTTTGAGGAACTTTTTTCTCTCCGGGCCCCATTCAGCCCATTTACGAACTGGACTTGTGCAATTAGGATATATTTATACCAAGTTGCAAGGCTCTGGCTCTTTTTGTTTGGACTGAATCGTGATTTCCACACACGGCCGGAGAGACATGGTTAGATCGTCTTAGATTTCATCACTGATCACAAATGTATGTACTCTATGGGATCTTAAAGGAATATTTCGCTGCTTTACACACGGAATGAGAAAGTGAATATTCCTTCCAATAAAAATGTATAAAGATCATAAATAGATATTGAGTTCCTAAAATCTTGGTGTGCCGTTTCTCAGTTCCCGCTTTGTAAATCTTCATTGCAGGATATGGAAATCATTGTGTATTTTTGGCATCTCTACGTAATTTTATAATGTTGTTTTTCTCTTATATTTCAGCATATTTTGATATTCATACAAAATTTCTATATGTTTGCGAGTATTTACATACTTAAAACCACAAATTATAGCAACTGTTAAAGTAGAAGTGCAGTTAAATATGCAGCGGCGAAGTTTCCCGCTATCAACACCCGCTTGGATGCACTTACATTCATGTTGGTTGTTTGGTTGTATATATAATTTATTTTTTATTTTATTTTTTATTTTTTTGCTGTAATAATCGTTATTAAAGTTCTTGCTGTTATTGTTGCAGCTACACTAGTTATGGCAGTTGGCGGTGTTGTTGCAGTTGTTATTACACTATAAATTCGGTTAATAATACATAAAGTTAGCAATTGCTTTTGTATCGCTTAAAATTGTTATCGATAATTGTTATTGGTAAGTATGAGCACTTGTTTTTATTGTTTTTGTGTACCATTTAACTTTTTTTCGCTGCTATATTCTGTTGCGATAACAAACAGTGGGTGTCATTTGCTGCTTTTAAATGCTTTATGAACGAATAAAAAAGAAAATATTAAATCGCTACGAAATAAAAGCTTCATTGGGGGCGAGTGTTAAGATAGTGATTTTATTTAATAGCAAATGTTATTGCAAGTAAAATTAAAAAAAAAAACATGTAAAATTTTATGTTAACGAATTTCAAGGATTTTTATCAGCTGGGCTTAATGTTTAACCATTAACTGGACGCCAGAGCCCACAACGGAGTTTCTGCTCTTTATTTTATATTTTTATCTAGATGGAAGAGAGATATGCTGTATTTACAGCAGCTTTGCTTAATGTTGGCTTCAAGGACTATAATGGAGTCATTTATGGTATTTTTCTCCATTACAATAAAAAAATCAAACGGCCAGATGGGGAATAATAGAGTGTTACCAGCGGTTTGATACACTTCTCGTATGCAATTTCCTAAAGAAATTTGTATAAATAAAAGTTGTTATCACATACAATTATGACACCGAACACGTGGTGGCAAACAAATACACATGAGTACTGATGAGGGAAGTGTTGCGGCCTTCGAAAACAGCTGTTCTGCTCTTCTGAGTAAGTTGCATAATTAAAATGTACAATGATTTTTCTTAGTGCTTTGCAATATTTGTCATGCCTCTCTGTATTAAAAAAAAATTTCTATATTAAATTTAATACAGAAATAAGAATTTCGATTCAAATTATTTATTTACAATTAAATAATTTTTGTAATTCGTTTAATCATTAGGTGTCGCCATTGTTAAATCAGAAGCTGGTGAATGAAAATAAGTGCGTGAGGACAATTGGCAAAATTGCAGATTTGAACTTGAGTCCAGTAAATGAATTCTTATCTTAATAATAAAATTTATGTTCAGATTTAAATTTTTTTTGAAAATTTGGTTTTGCTTTCCTATAAATAAGCGCAGTGGGAATTATTTTGAATTTTTCTAATACCTTCTCCCATTATTTTGCTTCTTCTAATTTGGACAATTAATAATACAACAGTCTTCTAGTTTAATTTCGAAACAAATTGACTAGAAAAACCTAAAGTAAATTGTGTTTTACATACTCCCAATATTCGTATGTGTGCATGTGTGTATATATAATCTCTCACATGATAATATAATTTATACAATTTGTTAAGGACTTTTGTTCCCATGCTCTGTAGCTTATTTAAAAGAAAATATAATAGTTTCATCCTCCCATATTTTCTGAAAAAAAATATTTTTATATAAAAAAAAAAAATTACAAAATAGAAAGACACAGAAAACTAGAAAAATTAACAGAAAAGTTTTTCATAACTTCGAGTTATACTGTTTTCATGCCATGGCAATTTTTAACAAGATCCTGAACCTACACATACCACTTTATATTGTCACATGCATGTGTATGTATGTTTGTATAGGTGTTGCCATGTAGTTGTATGTATTCATGTGCTTTCAAACTTTTTTATAATTGTTCACTTGTAAGAAAATATTACACGCACCAAACTGAAAAGAAAACTTGTTCAACTATTGTTTTGTTGTTGTTGTGCGCTCTTTTGCTTGCCACTTGACAGCACACAAAACGTTTCTTAATCTTCATGCGATGATACTAAATATTTTGTGGGCTATTTGTAACACAGCAGCCATTGTACGTGCAAAAACAAATAAATTCTTAATAACTAAAGAGCATTGAAATATATGTTGTTGCTACAGGGACAATTCTTAATATCCTGCTCTTTCTGATAGACTCTGCATCCTTGTAAATATTGTACGTTTTTTAAATTATTTATGCACATCAACAGAGATAAATTTCATTGATGGAAACTGTGGACAACCGCACAACTGTTTTCCCCAACTTTGATATGATATTAGTTTGGCAAGTGAATGTACATTCAATATTGTTAAGTTTTATGCTATAAATATTTAGAGTATTGCGTTCGTTTTTTTTTACCCTGCTCAACAACAAACTTTTGAAAATTTAAAATGTTTTATTTAATTTTGTCTGGTAATGACAGCTTGTATGTATGGCTGAAATAAGTTACACAATAATGCAAAGTTCGCAAACAAAGTTTGACGAGCCAAATATGGATGCATATGGTCAAGAACAACAGTTTACAACGGACTTGAAATTATTTAAATGTTAAATTTATGCAAAAAAATAATCGGGTTTTGAGAGAAAAAAATTATATGAAATTTACTGCTGCAGTTGCTGTGTGCGTTTTGTAAAAAATACGATATTATGAAAAATTAAAAACTGCCTAATTGTGGCAACAATTGATCCTTTATTCGCTTTTGTGTTACAGAGGCGGCATTAAGTGTTCGTTGCAAGTTTTCTTGCGTATAAATAAATTTTTAATACAACATTTTATATCTATCATGTATGTGCTGTGAATCACACGATTTTCGGATCACATGCGAATTGAAAATCGCCAATTTCTTTTAAACGTGTGCTGGAGTTCAGGCGTTTTACTTATTTTTCGAAAACATTTTCGAAAGTAAAACATATATAAAAACAAATATAGAAACAGCTGTTCACATTTGACTCGCCCATTTTAAAAGAAAGCAAAACACACCAAAGAGTAAAATAATCATTGGAATTTTTAAATTTAAAATTTTATTAAAAAAAATAATTGAAAATTTAGTTTTCTTTGAGTATTTAGTTTTAATAAATAAGAGAAGTTCGCATACAAGTCACTTTGGCAATGGTCTGTGATTTGAAATGGAAAAATTCTTTGCGATTCCGAACTCCAGCACACCAATTTTGCGACTTCAGATCGTAAACGCTAATTGCATGCGATAAGTGATTTCCATCACATGGCCGAACTTCCTTTTTTTGTTTTTGGTTAAAATAAACTTTCAAACTCACTGAGACATTTTATTGAAATTATCATTAGCTTTAAGATTAAATACAATTTCATCTTATTTTTGATGAAGCTGAAGGAATTTTGATTTTTAATAATTCTGTATGTAGATGCCAGCGCACATGAACAAGAATTAATGGCGAAACAATAGCAACCACAAAACCGCAAATATGTGATTTTAAAAAAAAAAAACATATTTTATTACTATTATGCCGTCATACCGAACATAAGGGTTGTTCAATAAAGTGTTAAATTATTAGAGATTTATTTCAACTGCAGACTAACAAGATGCATTTAATGGTAAATATTTTTTTTTTTAATTTTTAAGTTGGAAACATCATACAAAAATTGGATTTTTAGAAAAAATAAACAATAAATATTAAATGAAATTTATTTTTTGGTGGTCAAGCAATGTCTATATGCATTTCATTGGTGCTTTACCAAATCATCAGTAGACTTTAACCACAGTTTTGAAAAGTTAAAAACCTCTCATCTTATGCAAATACTTCCGAAAACCATCTGAGAATTCATAATCTGTAAATTGATTTTTCTAAAAAAAGTTTTTAATTTACAAATTGTGAATTCTCAGATGGTTTTCGGAAGTATATGCATAAGATAAGAGGTTTTTAACTTTTCAAAACTGTGGTTAAAGTCTACTGATAATTTGGTAAAGCACCAATGATATACAGATAGACATTGGTTGACCACCAACAAATAAATTTCATTTAAAATAGTATTGTGACAACAATATGTCAAATAAAAATTTTATAATAAATAATATATAGTTGGAAATAGTTAAAAATTAAAGAGCCTGTTTACTTGTCGTGATAAGTAAAGAGTAGTTACTTTTTCAAAGATAAATGGAAAATTAGTATTGATTAGATTTTTCAACCTAACAAGAGAATAATGCTGTTGCGAGAAATAGCCACATTTCCACTTTCCGTACTCCTATGCAGAAATTTTTTTTGTTATTCAGACCAGCATTCAGGGGATGACCACTACATCTGGAGAGTATTTTGCCGGAACTAGAAAGGAGGGGACGGTATTGAGAGGACAGATGAAGAAAGTTGAAAATATAGAGAATTTTTTGTAGCCTAACAGTTAAAATAGCAAATAATTTTAATATGTATGATAATGATATTTAAAAAAATTTATATTGTTATTAATTATATGGTATAGAACAACTTTTACTAGCCTAATTGCTGGTAGAGTTAGGATATATTAATTTTCCAAATTAAGGCAAAATTTCTTTGTACATTTAAATTTCTTTGTACATTTAAATTTCTTTGTACGAATAATTAAGAAAAAAAAAATTCTGTGATAGTGCAAAAATATTTAGTGCTAAAATGAGTGAGCAGTTCAATGTACCCACAGTCGGATAAGAAATATTATTCAATATATTTCACAAAATCACTCATACGCCACGTGTTACACACATAAAAAACCAGGGTGTATGTTTTAAAATAACAATATTGTAACCTGGTGCGTATGATTAATGTCTTTACTGGCAAATTACCTAACAGCGAATACAATAACGGCTTATGAATGTGAATGTAATTCATTTAAATGATTCCTTCCGTCGGTACAGTTTTTAAAGCTAAATATAGATTCTATTGCGCAGCAATTATTTTCTTTTATTCGGGCCAGCACTCAGGGGATGACCCCTACATATACAGTGCGATGCACCAGACTAGAAAGGATGGATAGTATTGACAGGACGCATGGAAAAAAGATTAAAATATAGAGAACTTTTTCAGTGCCATGCCTTCATCACTGAAACAGGCTGGCAACAACTAACACAAGTATGCAAAAAATGCTGATAAGAAGTATTCGACACAATATTAATGGCTGAGCGGGGAATCAAACTTCGGAGCATCTTCTCTATAGGCTCTTGTTAACTACTTTAGCCAGCAGCACATTCAACGATTTTCTGTCATCAACTACATATTAGAAAACTTTTGTTAGAAACTCTATTTAGACTTAATGATTTTTATTGTAAATATTAAATTTGAATAATTTTTATTTCCTGAAGAAGTTAACAAGCTGTTAACGAAATATTGAATAAAAATTATAAGAAATAATATTTTATAAAAAACGACCACAAGCTTGATTAATGTTACAATAAACTGATAAGGTCAATAAAAATAGATCAACACTTAATGATATTTTGTAATTGCTATTATAGTTAATTATATAAACACATACATATATCCTAAAAATTGTAATTAACAAACTGCTATTCAAGGACACGAGGATTTGCTTTTAATGATATGCCATTATTAGTAATTTCTCTATTTGAAAGATTACTTATTAAATCATTATTTTATGACAAATAAAATGTTTTAATTTGAAATAAAACACAAATGTAGTCACTTCTTTCACTTTTTGAATATCGTAAAAAGAAATCTTTATTCTCTATTCGCATGGGTGAGAGACATTTTGGAAATTGAATCACTCTACAGCAAAATATTTAATGTGTGTATATGTGTCCACGCAAAAATGCACCCACATAACTTTGTGTAAGTAAATTTATAAAAAAAACAACATACAACTTTCAAGCAGAAATGAAACAAAATATCATTTGGCAAACAATCGAGTGCAAATAGTGAATTGTGTGTATGTATGTGGTCTCTTTATTGTGAAGTAAAGCAAAAGCAGAGTGGTGCGCTTTAGGTAAAAATGTGATATTTTTATATTTAAAAATTTTTTAAATATTTTAGTCCGCAAGATTTCTACATAAGGGTTAAAGAAATTTTCTAGTTACCCGACATATCTTAAAACAATTCGTAATTATATTTATTGAAAATAAACTATTATTGATGTAGATATTTTTCCGCCTTCCATTTTTGCTGCCTATCAAATTATATCAAGATTTATGGGTTAAGGCCACTTATATTAAATTACGAAAGACATGAGAAGTACTCCATAATAAGCGATAAATTGAGAGAACCTATTGGATATCATGAGTTTTTGATTACATGCTATTTTTTTCCCACAGTTAATTATATTATTTTATATCACGTCAAGGGAATTTTACCTACTAGAAATGATGACAACTCGGGTAGCAAAAAATTATTAATTTTGCATTGACAATAGCAAAATATTTCCGAAAGCATATCATATTGATGGATTGTGTTAATAATAATTATTTGTTGTCAACAAATAGTACACAAGTGACAATAATTTGCCGTCATGTTAATGTGACGTCGATGTCGTTATTAATAATTGAGAGGAATATGAAAATTAGGATGGTTCTATATTCCTCTTTTTTAGAAATTGGCTATTTCTAATAGCCTCTTGCCATATTCAAGAACTTAGAGAATAGTCACAGGCTGTCAGAATTATTTAATTATTGTCCACAATTAATTAGTGTCCTATTTTTTATATTGCGTTGACGTGACGTTGACAAATAGTTACAGAATAAGGAGGATTTATTCAATCTATTGTAAACCTGCCACTTAAAGTAATTTGTGTACCCTACAAAAAAGAATTGGAGGGTATATTAACTTTTTCATTCCCTGCGCAACGCAGCAAAATATTCCTCTAGGACCCTATAAATTATATATATTCTTGATCAGTGATAAAATCTAACGCGATCTAGCTATGCCCGTCCGACCGTCGGTATATAAAAGGTGTTTTTTATGAAGTTTTTTTTTTATACGAATCACTCGGTTGTCTGCCAGCTGTTTTGACAGTTTAAAGTGACGTCTCTACACAGCATTGTTTGGCAAATCATCATGAACAGGTTAACTCCAGAACAACGCTTCCAAATCGTGGAAATTTATTTTCAAAAATAGTGATCAATTAAAAATGTTTATCCGCTTTTTTACCGCAAAATTCTCTTCAGTGATGAGACGCATTTTTGGTTGAATGGATATGTCAACAAGCAAAATTGCCGTATTTGGAGCAGAGATAATCCACACGTCGTTCAAGAATTACCAATGCATCCCGATAAATGTACTGTTTGGTGCGGTCTATGGGCTGGTGGAATCATCGGTCCTTATTTCTTTAAAAATGAGGAAGGACGACGCGTTACCGTGAATGGACATCGATACAGAATCATGATCAATGAATTTTTGGTGCCAAAACTTTAAGATATGGATGTAAACGAAATGTGGTTTCAACAGAATGGTGCCACTTGTCATACTGCGGGCGAAACAATGGACTTATTGAAAGAACATTTCAACGACAACATTATTTCGAGAAATGGACCGGTGAATTGGCCTCCGCGTTCGTGTGATTTGACGCCACTTGATTATTTTTTGTGGGGATACTTGAAATCATTGGTTTAAGTGGATAAACCGGCAACGATTGACGCTTTGGAAACCAGTATTCAACGTGTCATTGCTGAAATGCGACCTCAAATGCTTGAAAAGGTGGTCGAAAATTGCACCTCCAGAATTTGTGCAAAATAGTCGTGGTGGCCATATGCCCGAAATTATATTTAAATGTTAAATGACAAATAAATAATTTTTTTTGGCCATTTCACAATTTGGCATGTGTTTTATTTAAATTTCAAATCAGCAAGCTCTTATAAAAACACCCTTTACAAAATTATTATGGGAATGTCTTCTATTGCACACAACAACTGGAATAACTGAATTGAGTTTGTGAAAATATTTATAGGCCAGGATGATCTTGGAGGGATTTTGGCCCAAGTGGCCAAATATTGAGTTGGTATGCATTGCCAGTATATACAAAATGATTATGGGAGTGTTTTCTATCACACACAACAATTGGAACTGATGAATTGAGTTTATGAAAATATTTATGGGCCATGAAAGTTAATTTTTTGACAAAGAGTTACGCAATAAACACCATTTATTCTATGGATTCATGAGACACATAATTATTAATTGTTTTAGACGTGGAAACGTCTCACAAATTACAGAAACCAGACACAGTATTAAAATGTTTATTCCTCATTTTTTAAATTAATTCCACTTGCCATGTGGGACGCATTTTATTTATAATTCGACTTTAGTTAACAAATAGACGAGAATCAATCGCATTAGTCTTGCTATTAAACTAAATGTGTTTGTATTATTAAAATAACCTCATACATTTAGGTTATTGTTGGTTCATATCGCAGTCCACTACGCCTAGATATTCAATTATTATCTAGGTGATTCCTTTATGCTTATTGTTAGTCTACAAACTAATCTTGGAAAGATTTGTGTAAACAGAAATATAATGGGATATAACATAACAAGTAAGTATGTAAGTGTTATCTTTAAACATATGCCTGCAATGGGAACCGGAAACTGTGTAATTAAAACACCAGCAGGATACACGTTATGTATTTTTGCTCTCTTCAACTGAAATATGGCACAGCTTTCATGCTGCCACACTCTGTCTGTGAATACAATCACAAATATTTACACAAATAAAGTAGATGCATGGAAATAATGTTGATCTTTATTTTATTTACATCCTCTCACATTCACACTGCACCCTTTAATTATTAACAATTGTTACAGTTTTTAAAGTGTATTTAATCTGAAGCAATATTAAAACAATTAATGATAATTTAAAGTTTTTTTTGTTGTTTCTTTTTTTGCAACAAAACAAAATTTACTTTTTACGGTGTTGGCGGTTGCAGATGTAAGCATGCAGTTGCAGGCTCTGTCAGGGTTTAATGCCCCAGTACAGCCAGTCGATTATTTTATAAAATTAAATTAAATTTATAGAATTAAGAGCACAAGTGTGTATTAAGTGCAAGTATATGTAATTTTGAGTGTGTGTGTGTGTGTGTGTGTGTGTTTGTGTGTGTTTGTGTGTGTTTGCAATAAAAAACGTTATTACATACTGACCAACTTTACGGTCAGTGACAGTATTAAAGCAAAGTTCGCGAAAAATTTATAATTTTAATGTGCACAAATAATGTGATTAATACAAATGCGAAAAAACAACACCTGCGATAACCGAAGCATGCTGGACATAAAACGAAAATTGCGCGGCATTAAAACTGCTCATAATCCACTGCATTATAAAATGTGTTGCATGTTGTGTTGCTTTATTTGCTTTGAAAGTTTATTTATATACATAAACATAAGAGTATATTAATATATATACATACATATATATATATATATATATATATATATATATATATATATATATATATATATATATATATATATATATATGTAAATAGTACATATAGTTTCATTATTTTATTGTAACAGTTATTAAATACACAAACGCACTAATAGCATCTAGATTTCACTCAATGTGATTTTAAGGATGTGAGTGTTCGTTTGCGTTGATTCATTTAAGTTAATGCTTCGACCTACAGCATTTAATGCTACTGAAAGTCGGCAATTGTTAAAATCGTGGTTTGTGACAAATTAAATATATATTAATATCCATGTACATGGAAATTAAAGAAGATAAGACGTATATTAATAGTTTTATGCAAATGTTATGGGCATCCACAGAGAGTATAAAGAATGTCTTAAAAAGAGCTAAATTTTTGGTTGCTATACCAGTATTACACTAACGTGATCCTGTCACTGCAGGTGGCAAAAAGTCTAGCAGTTCGTAAATTCATATACAATTCACACAGTAGATCATAAGGGGTCACAATTCAAAATAAAATTGTTTTATAAATATAATTTTTATATCCTCCAAAAAAGAATTGAAGGGTATATTGACTTTGTCATTTCACGTGTAACGCAGCGAAATATCCATCTAAGACCCTATAAAGCATATCGTGGGTCTCAAGTAGAAACGCCTTAACTGGTACTCTTTTACGAAATTGATTTTTTTTTGTGATTTCTATACATTTTACACAAATACATCGCGTCACAAAAATGTATTGGACTGTTATCAAAACTAACGATTTTTTTTTATCTTGGACCAACACGCAGGGTATTACCCCTAAATATGCAGTTCACTGCGCTGGAACAAGAAAGGAGGGGATAGTATTGAGCGGGATAGATGAAAGATGAGAACAATTTTTTATAGCTTTTTCAAAACATTTTTAATTCGCCAGCTAATTTTTTTGCTACAGGACCGGCGAAGGAGGGTGCTGTTACTCTGCTTTTAGTGCATGATCGTGTCAGCCGCTGCCATTTATGTTCAGTGACCAGTGACTATGCCTTCATCATTGAAACAGGCTGACAACAACTAGCACAACCGTGCACTAATGCAGGGGCGTTACTCCGTAATGCATTGCGAATGCAAAACTGAACGCATTTGTATGCTATTTACATTGAAATGCGAAAACAATTCCTTTCGCATCGCAATACAGAGTAACCCCACTGATCAGAAGAATTCAACCCAATATTTCATGACTCAGCGCGGCGTTGAACTTAGAACCCTCCGCTTCATAGTCTCGTGTTCTACTACTTCAGCCAACAGCACCCAGCAATTAACAGTTCTAATTTCTATTGTGTTCAATACAGTTTTTTGTTATGTTTTTACTTTCTACTGTAAAGTTACAATCATTCGAGTTAGGACCATTCAAATTGACACCAACGATATATATCCTTGATCAGTGAAAAAAATATACGACGATGTCCGTCCGTCCGTCTGTAGATATTACGAATCAGTTCAAACGAAAAGCGTTGGATCCTTGAAACAAGGTATAAATTCTTGAAGGATAGCAAGAGGGGAAAAAGTTTCTCTAAGAAAAACTAAGCCCATTTCAAAAAATCAACATAATTTTTAAAGTTTGTTTGTAATTTTGTTAAGAAAATAATATATTTTTATGTCAAAGAAGGTCCAAAATGTTGAACTTTTGAAGCCAGAAAATCAGAAAAACTCTTGTTTGTACCCCTCCCCCTTAGTGGACGTTGAAGTTATATAGTACATGGAAAAATAGTGTAAATATTTAACAAATTGTATTCCTTAAGCCTACATATCTTCAAAATTTAATTTACAAGCTTTTAAGCTCTAATCTTCCACTGCACTTCCATTCCACCCCCACCCCCTTCCCTCCTGAATGACCTTATTAAAAAAAAAAATTATTTTCTACGCTTAACTACCACGACAATTTAATTTTTAAGTTTTTACGATTAAGGAGAGATGTCTCCCTCAAGGACCTTCCCGGAGTGACCCTGTATAGAGTTTTAAAATTGAGCACAGAAATGTCTTAAAGGAAGTATGACCCAGCAGGTTTAACATTTTTAACTTATCTCAGTTCGTTTTTTGCACGTTGATATAAAATACATAAATTGCTTTTATGCTGATGGAAAGTTGTCTCAGTCATGCTTCTCCCAAACACATAGGAAACGGCTGAAACAGAATTTTTATTTAGTAAATATTTGTAGGGTATTCAAGATTCGATCTGGACGAAAATAACGTTTTTACTTGTTCTAAATTTTATTCGTGCCGATTCTTTTCAAACAAATTTGCAAAAGAAGATAAAAATTAATTACTGACGGGTTTTCGCTAGTTCCTATATGCATTCAAAATAATCGTCCTTATTGTGTTTGGCGTTTTTTAAAGATTAAAGAAATTTATAGCTTATTTTCTTTAAGCTATTACAATTTGGCTGAATATCACTAGTTATTCATGCCAGACATTTTTGGCTGAATAAATACTTTCTTGTGAAAATCAAACCATTTACTACAAATCAGTCAAAAAAATATTACCAATAAAAAAATACTAGAAAACATCAAATAATTCACTTATTTTTACCTTCTGTAGATAAAAATTCTTAGAACATAAATTTTAACTGAAACAAGAAATTACACAAAGAATATATTCTTATTGGCACACAAATCATATGAGCTTGAATTATATTTACAAGGATATAAGTGAAAAGATCGTTAAACATTCTTTTATTCAAATTTAATACCATTTTTGCGCTAAAAAATTTTTTAAGATTTCTTTTAAAAAATTGTTTATCCAGTCTTTCACTTGTAGCATACAAGACTATCACAATCATGTTGCCATCAACAATTTAAGTTAATCACATTAAAATGTTCTACTGCTAAATGGAGATGCAGATATATGCCAAATTTGTATCAAACAAATAACGACAAAATAAAAACAAAAAAAAAACGGATATAAAAAGGTTTTCAAATACATAAAAACCAAATTGAGTGACAATAAAAAGGAAATAAACTAAAGTTTAAAGTACATGCATATATTTATATACAAATTTATAAGGAGGTGTAACAGGGAGCGTCAATACATTAGCAGCAGCACAAGCAGACACAGACTACAGCTGAGCAAAACAAACAGGAAACAGGAAAACAGAAAGCCAACAACAACTAACTACGTTTTTCAAACGGATAAAGGTAGCTAAGCGGCAACTAAAATTACAACAAGAATGAAAATAAAAAATAAAATAAAAACAGCCGCCAACGCATCAGCAGCAAAGATAGAAAATTCAACAATAGCAACAGTGAAACATTTTATGTGTTACGAGAGCTACTGATTGTAATGCCAGACATTCAAAATGGGCATAAGTTGATGTATTTAACAATGTCTTGTCTTGTTATGCAACAAATAATATTTTTATTGTAAAATTAAGAATTACAGCAGTTACACGTTTCGAACACGTCAAAAAAAATATTACAACAGGCTGCAAACAATAAAAGACCAGTCATTCCCTGCTTATCCCATGGAATTTGAACAATATGTTTTATGGCCAAACATATTTTCTTTTTTTAATTTCTTCAAAATACCTACAAACACGGACACAATTAAAACAGTGAGACACTGATATTATGAACTATTGCGCAACCAAACACTTGAAGGTATTTTATTATGAAAATTTTAATGTCACTTTAATAAAAATAAAAAATTTGCGGGTAACAATTCAAAAGCTCAGACTATCGTTTAGTGTTTATGAGGATGTTAATAAACAATTTTTTTTTTATATTTTTATGTATCAGAAATTTCTATGATGTTCAGGAATGCATTTTTAATTGAGTCAATATTCAATCTATTGCCATAATTATCTTCTTGTTCAATTCGATTGATGTATGTGAATTAAAGTAAAAATCTTTCATATTAAGGAGGACCTCAAGTTCAAGTCTGGGATCTTTTTTTACTTTTTTAATTAATGTCCATAATTTGACTTCAACATGGATCGCCATATTGTTTTTGTGGTGCTTTTTAACTTAATTATTACAATTAAGCTTAATTTAAACAATTAAGCTGCTAAGTCTCTGCCAACTTCGCTCAGTGCAAATGGTGTAGCGGCTCCGAAATCCCTACTAATCCATTCTGCTAGTTTGATGAATATAAAAAATATTATAAATATTCTAATCTTATTGAAAATTTGAATTTAATACAAATTCGTTAAGAAAATAGTTTGTAGTTTCGCAGATTTGAATTTGAACTTGACTAATTCTGCTTGTTTAATGACTATGAAAAATATTCTTAATATTCCACTCTCAAAAATAATAAATAGAATGTAATCACGTTCATTTATTAAAAATAAAAAATAAAATAAAAAAAAAAAAAAATAATTGCAGTTTCGCAGATTTGAACCTATAGCCTGTTGGGAAAAATAACATCCTGTAATACAATTGACTAATAATTTTTAACTTAATAACTAAAACTAATTCCAAGTTCGTTTAATGAAATATTCATTCACGTTTTGTTTTTAATTTTTTAATCGTTCGCAATTTTTTCAAAAACATTTGATAAAATTTAATATGATCACTGTGGCAGATATAAATGATCAAGGAACTTTTACCCAAAATTTCTTAGAATAACTAAAGATTTTATTTTATACTTCCACTTGTGGTTTCTTTAGAATTCGTATTTATTTACGTGGATTATACAACAAATAATTATAAGAAAGCCTAATACAGTGTTCAGACATGCATTTTTAATTGAGTCAATATTATCTTAATTGCCGTAATTATCTTCCTGTTCACATATACAAAATTTAGTCAATTCAATTAACGTATGACAACTACATAAAAGTAAAATTGTTTCCTTTATTGTTTTCTGAGAAATCAAAATATGGCGTGGTAGATAAATTAATAAATACTGCTTTGCTCCGGGAGGACGGACTGGAATAATATAAAAACGAGTGTTAACTCATATATTTTCGACAGAAAATATAATCTAATCATTAGAAGTTTAATCTGCTGCAGCACTTCAAATAATATTTTCTGTTGAAAATTGAAATATAATAATTTTAGCACTGAAACATATTAAAACAAATAATACGTATCTTGCGCTTACAGACTTCCGGTTTACAGTCACATAAAAAATCCTGAAGACAAAAGCAAAATGCTACCCCGAAAATGAAGCAAGAAAAATCCATCTGTAGCGAAAAATATTTATTTTAAGTGAAACCTGTTGAAATATAAAATTTATAACAATATAATCTTAACCATATTCCTCTGTACAAAAAAAAAAATATAACGAATAAAAAATAAGCTTCCTCAGTTTTGCTTTTAAATATGAGCGTGTTTTCATATCACTTTTCAAATGGCGGAAAGATGATAAATTGTCGCTTTTATTCTTTCAGCAACAGCAGAACCCAACATTAATAAAAAGCCAGCCATTCCACAAAATATTTTAAAGCAAGGATACAAAAAAAAAAAAAACACACACACAAAGAGCAAATTCGTTTAAACATACAATTACAAGATAAAAATTTGAAAGAAAACCCAAAATTTTATACTATATTTAAATAAACACTAAGATCATAATTTACGCAGTCATAATTTGTCATTAAAATCTCCCATAAAGTCTTATATGTGATATGACAAAAAGACAATTTCTTTTATTTCAGGCAATACTTAAAAAGCCATTTAAGGCTCTTTTGTAACAAACACGCATATGAAGAAATTTTATTTCACTGCTATGGAATATGTGTACTCCAGCGGTTACACGGAAAGAAAGTCAAGTGACAAAAGAAATAAATTATAGCCGGTTACTTGTTAGATTTACATGGCACATCTAATGCGCTGCCAACAGTTTATTAACAAGATTGGGTTTTTGGGGATACAGTCTGACCCAAATTTACCATTGTTATATTATTTAATGGATACTCATTTTTATTTATCAGATTTTATTTTGTATTAAGTTTCTAAGAAATCATAAATATAAATATATCATCTGATGAATGTTTTTTTATATTTTGTCTTATACACGATTTCTTTTTAATCCTTATTCTGGCAACATTAAGTAGTTAGAAAATAACACTGCCGCTATACTATTGTGGAGTTCCTACTCTCGTTAGTTGGGGGAAGAGTGACTCTGTTAACAAGTCAAATACATTTTAATTTATTGTGAAATTCTCCTCTACTCGCAGAATAATTAATTTCATTGGCTTTAAATGTGTTTTTAGATATACGATTAAAATCCAAATGCTAGCAGAATATTCTCCAGTTGTATTTCCGCATTTGCCTTTAATTAAATAACACAATCGTAATATAGTTTAACTTAGGTTAAGAGATAGCCGGTAAGAACATAAGAAAATAGCCCAGATTTCTCTGGTCAAGGAAAAATTATTCCTGTGCGAATAATCCCTAAGCCGTATTTGCCAGTAAAGACATTAATCATACGCACTAGGTTACAATATTGTTATTTTAAAACATACACCCTGGTCTTTTATGTGTATGTAATACGTGGCGTATGAGTGATTTTGTAATACAATATGAAGAATATTTCTTATCCGACTGTGGGTACTTTGAACTGCTCACTCATTTTAGCACTAAATATTTTTGCAACATCTCAGAATTTTTTTCTTAATTATTTGAATAATGTGTTAAGAAATTTTGTCTAAATTTCCAAAATAAATATATTCCAACCTTACCAGAAGTTAGGTTAACAAAAGTTGTTCTATTTCTACCTTGTGATTAAGATCAATATAAAATTTGTTATATATCATTATCATACATATTAAAATTATTTTAACTATTAAGCTAAGAGTAATTATTTAGTTTACATAAAATCTATTTGTTGATGGTTAAGGAATATGCATTTTATTAGTGGTTAAGCAAATCATCAGTAGATTTCCACCATAGTTCTAAAAAGTCACAAACCTTTTATCTTATGCACATACTTTCAAAGTAAAAGGTTTGTGATTTTCCAGAACTATGGTTGAAATCTACTGATGATTTGATAAAACATCATTGAAATACATATCGATGGGCTCAAGTAAAAAGGCTTTAACTCCAATAATTGTAACTTTGCGGGAGAAGGTAAAAAAACAGAACAGAAACTGAATTGATCACAATAAAAACTAGAATCATTAATTGCTGGTAAAATGTTAGTTTTGATGCCAGTGCAATATATATGTGTCACGGAGTGTATATGAGTTAGGACCTTATGTCAAATAGTAAATTTTATAAAAAATTATTATTTACACTGAAGTTGAAGTTCACATATCCACAAATAATTTTACATTGTTCTAATTCCTCAGACTTTGATTTTTTATTTTTAGTAATAATATTGAGCTGGAGGCCTATTTTTATAAAATAATAACTATTAAACTATTTATTTTATATTTTTATTTTATAAAAATAAGCCTCAAGCTCAATATTATTACTAAAAATACACAAATTATTTTTGTATATATTTCTATTAATTCAATTTTTTATTAAAAGTGTTATATTTAGAATATTTTTTATAATCCTTAAGTGAGCGAAATGTATCACTACTGACTTCGAGACCTCTAAGCCATTCCAATTAGAGTTCGTTGTTCAGTTTTTTTTCTCCTTTAACATTGTTAGCAGTCCTGAGAACTATCAACTATCTAAAGTGCATGAGATATGAAAATATTATAATGTTGCATCATTTTTAAAATTTGCTAAATTGAAAGACAACATTTTTTAACGTGCACCTCAGCATTTTATATGTGAGAAAGAACTATTCTACATGTTTGCAAATAGCCTGCAAGACAATAAAATATGTTTTATTATGGTACGTTAATGTACTCTTACATATGCTACTGCTGAACTCATTCTTTACTTGAAATCACACAGTGTCCACAAAACAAATGGCTATACATAAAGACATATGCTGCTGAACAAATCGGAAACACAAAGAGAGAGAGAGAGAGAGAGAGAGTTGGACTGGAAAGTTTGTTAGTTTAATAATTATTAAAATTTGTTCGTGTACCAAACGAAACTAAAATTTAACTGTTTGTAAAATTTTTGGAAGATATATTCCTGCCTCAATTTTTAGCTATAGTAAAGTGATAACATCTATTAGATGTATTGGAAACGGCATAGAAGATACGAAATTCAATGTGTTTTTTTTTCATATATAAAGTAAAATGATGAATTGCAAATTCGTGACTCACTCAATTTTCTAACATCACATATTGTGTATATTTTTGGAAAGCGAGAATTACCCTCAAATTAGTGAGAAGAGCTCACCAAGTTTTTCTATGAGAGTTTAACTTTAAAGGCGTATTGAATTCTAAAGCAGTTAAATCTCTCTATTTGGTCAACTTATGAACTTTAATAGATTCCTAAGATCTCTTTTCAATCTAATTTAAAGTAAACACACAGAATTAAATTTTCTGTAGCTAATTTGTATTTAACAAATTTATGGCTTAAGAAGAATTAATTAATTTTAAACTACAATGTTTGCTTTCTTTGTACAAATTTAACAAATTTGATAAATTATGATAATTTATAGAGTTTAGTAAACTAAATTTTATGCAAATTAAGAATACAGCATCATTGTATTGTCATAATGTTCTAAGAGTTTTGCCATACTGACACAGATACAGCTTTTATGATGCAGGCGATAAGACTTTTTGTTACGTTTTGTACTTCACATGATTTTAATTGTACTTTTTGAACTACAAAATCTCTTTAATGGCTATACAAGAGTTTTTTTTTGGTTTTTTTTTTTGCCGTTGTCATATAAGACATGCAAGTGATCAATGTACTACACATTATATGAATACGCTTGTTCGTTCTTTTGTCTGGTGCACAGTGATTGCATTTGATATCATTGGGACTGAAGTTTTTTTACGAAATATTTTAATTTCTACTTACAGCTGTTTTATGGAATCGTTGTTAACAAGTTAAGTTTTTGATATTTATTATTAAAATTATAGTTATTATACAGGCTCAAATTCAAAACCTCAGATTTTTATATAAATTTAAATATAATAATAATTTTAAATGAAATTTATTTGTTGGTGGTCAAGCAATGTCTATATGTATTTCATTGGTGCTTTACCAAATCATTAATCAAGTCCTACTATGCTTATTCTTGTTGTGAAATAGTTTGTTTTTTACAAATTGTGAATTCTCAGATGGTTTTCAGAAGTATATGCGTAAGATAAGAGGCTTTTAACTTTTCAAAACTGTGGATAATAGACTTGTGTCCAACTAGCTCATTTGCTCAGTTTTTACAAGAACCTCTGATCAAACCCATTTAAATTACATAGGTTTGATTAAAGGTTCTTGTCAAAACTGAGCGAATGAGCTAGTTGGACACAAGTCTAGTGGTTAAAGTCTACTGATGATTTGGTAAAGCACCAATGAAATGCATATAGACATTGCTTGACCACCCAACAAATAAATTGCATTTAAAATATAATAATAATTATAATTATAAGTAACAAATACATTTATTAATTTTTAGAATAACGAGATGCACTCTTTTATATGAAAATTAAACAAAAATTTGTTTTTATTCCAATATTTCGTTACAAATAGTAAGTAACTTTTTGAGACAATATAAAAATAAATTTTGTAATTATTTTCTAAATAAAAACTTCGATAATGCAAGTATTATAAGAAGATCTTAGAAATTATAAGAATATTAACTAAGCAATAAATTTTATTGCATAAAATAACAACAACTGTCAGCAGGCGGCAATCATAACAAGTGCAAAAACTGAACAAAGAATGCTCACAGAAATGGTGTAGCGGCTCCGAAATCAGTACTAATCCATTCTGCTAGTTCCACGAACAAAAAATATTATAGCACTTTTTGTTTCTTATGTGGTCAAGTATGTCGATATGCCTGCATTTCACTGGTTCTTACACCAAATCATCAGCAGCCTTTAACCTAATTCCAAAATAACAAAACCTCGCAGCTTATACATAAACTCCCAAAAATGCATTGAGAATTACACAAGCAAAACCATAGGATTTGAAATTCCAGAAAACACAACAAACTAATTATTTTATTTTTCCACCTTTATACTTGAGCACTTAACAAACAAAAAACACTAATTTAATTGAGACAATATGTCGAATAAACGATTTTAAAATATATTATAAATATTCGACTCTTATTAAAAATTCGAATTCAATACAAATTCGTTAAGAAAATAGTTTTTACATTCGTGGATTTGAATTTGAACCCGACTAATTATTTTTAATTTAATAGCTAAAACTAATTCCAAGTTCGTTTAATGAAATATTCGTTCACGTTTAATTTTTAATTTTTTATTCGTTCGCATTTTTTTCCAAAAACATGTAAAAAAGTTTAATATGATCACTGTGGCAGATATAAATGATCAAGGAACTTTTAGCCAAAATTTCTTAGAAAAACCAAAGATTTTATTGTGTACTTCCACTTGATATTTCCTTTGAATTATTATTTATTTAAGTGGATTATACAACAAATAAATATAAGAACACCTAATACAGTGTTCAGACATGAGTTTTTAATTGAGTCAATATTATCTTAATTGCCGTAATTATTTTCCTGTTCACTCATACAAATTTTAGTCAATTCAATTAATGTATGACAACTAAAATTAAAAAGTTTTTTTTATTCATAATGACCTTAAGTTCAAATCTGAGATCTTTTCTTCTTATTTTTTTTAGTTTTCTAATTAATAATAAATTTAATGTCAATAATTTAACTTCAACATGGCTAGATATACAGTCGAATCCGCTTTAGCGCAACACGCTTTACTGAAAAACATCGGATTATTGAAAGCGATACAAGTCCCCGCACTAACTTTAAACGCAGCTAGTCTTATTCACTTCGCTTTAGCGAAACATCCCTTTACTGAAAATATTGTGTTACTGAAAACCAAAAGTAAGCCCACAATACGTTTTGTATGACACTTACTTCGCTTTAG
The DNA here is from genome assembly GCA_951800035.1 of Linnaemya tessellans. Lineage (NCBI taxonomy): Eukaryota > Metazoa > Arthropoda > Insecta > Diptera > Tachinidae > Linnaemya > Linnaemya tessellans. The sequence goes on from OX637532.1 coordinate 140,098,060, forward strand.
TGAAAAAATAAACAATGACATTGAATCGATTGCATAACTTAAGGCTGAAAAAATTGTGCATGTTTTGTCCGTTAAAATACTAAATGGCAAAATCTATTTGTCCTTTTCGCTCTTACGTACTTTATTGTATTTTTCTATTATATTGTCAATGCAAGTGGCTAGTCATATGATATAAAAAATATTGTTTTACTGATTTTAAGCAGTACGCTTTTAACTGTAATAAATTTCAGTTATCCGAACTACGTTTTAAGGAAAAAAATCGGATAAATGAAAAAAATATTGGGTTTTGCTTATTACCAGTAAAGCGGAGTCGTCTGTATTGTGTTTATGGCGTTTTTAACTTTTTCCACAATTAAGGTGTTAAGTCTCTACTAAGTTTGTTCAATGAGTTGAGTTTTGCCCACTAAACACAGTTTTTAGCAGTGCTGCATTTGTAATTTTACTCAGTACTATAACAGTTTCACATTTATTTAAAAATAATTAATTGAAATTTTATACGGATAATTGAGCTGAATAATGCTATTTATTGCCATAAGCTCGATTAAGGTGTACGTCTGAGTTCGGTCTTACCATTTCATTATTTGTGAACAATCCAAATTTTTTTTGGTTTATCTTACAATTGCGTAAGTATGTTAACTCTATTATTACTACATTATGTTTATATGACAATATCTACAACTTGAGCATCATATGCTGCTCTTAGCTAAGTATTTTTTATAACACTAATTCATATATGACAAAAAAGTGTTTCAATTGATGCTACAACCCTAAAGATTTCACATTCCAGAACACTGTGCTTCTAAACAAAGACAAATTAACAAGTTTATTCATATACAGAATCTGTTTGTTGAACTACAAAACCATGTGGAGAAAAAAAAATAGGGAGATTTTCAAAACTAAACGTATTCAGACTCAATTCAAATGTTAGTAGGGGCTGACTCTTCACTATTTTACGCAAGTTCTCCTAATCATTGTGTCATTACACTACATTTAAACACTAGACAGACAATTGTGCATACACATGACTTTTCAAAAAGAACAATTGAACACAAATCTAAATGCTCATGGAAAACATTTGAATATGAATTGGCATAGATTGTTAGATTGTTCCACACTACAATGGGTAGACTTGTTTGTAATAGCTTTAAAATTTTCTTAAAAATTTTTTCTTTTGTAATTTAGTTAAAAATATGCAACAAGTTTTATGTGTTGTAAAAATGAAGTAAATAAAATTTGGTAATTTATATAAAAATAAACAATTTATTTGTTAAGGTACAATAATTGTTCACTTTGCTGGCCAAAAACAATTGTTTAACTTTTTTTTTTCACTTAAAATCCTGGCACGAACTGGGCAATAGGAAAATTTTTCTTATGCATTTTATAGGTAAACAAGAGTGTACAAGAGTTTTATTGAATTTTTAATTTAAAAAAAGCCTCATGTATGAATTTTGAAAATTTCTATTGAACAGGATACAGAAATGAACAAAAACAAAAAAAGATTCATCACTAGACTTGCTGCAGAGGTATTGAATTTTATTATTCAATATTATGCTGAGTACAACTTGTCATTGATATCCTGAATGGCAATATATATTTTTTTTACTGAAATCGTATCGGCATAATAAAGACTATCGTATATTGAAAACTGTTTTTGAAATTAATCAATTTCCTAGGAAAACTTTATGAACTTTATTTAAAAAGCACACATTTTTATGGACTTGACTACACTCTGTTAAACCATTCAAATTAATGACAGAGTTTTCTACACAAGGTTTTATTACATTCATTGTAAGACAACTTTTTTGTTGTTTAGAATTCGATACCAGGGTTGGAAAATCGAAACTTTTTGATACAAGTTAAGTTCTTAATATGTGTTTTTTTTTAGTGAATTAAAACTTTTTTATACTTCGAGAATAAATATATTTGTGTAAAATATAAACAAATATTAAAAATTCTATTCCAGGGCTGGAAAATCGATATAGTTTTGTTACAAAAAATTAGTCATATGAGTTCCTAATTTTTTTTTTTAGTGAACTAAACCTATTTTATACTTTAGAAAAAATAAATTGGTACTACAAACCAAAAAAAAAAAAAAAATTAGATAGTCGTTTCCAGGGTTGGAGAATGGAATTTTTTTTTGGCACATAATATAATGAAAAGAGTCACTACTTTTGGTTTTTTCTGATGCATTAAGCCGAATTTACGCTAAAGCAACAATTAAATTTGTATTAAAGACCAAAACAATTTTAAATTTGATTCCAGGGTTGGAAAATGGAGATGTTTTTCGTAAAAAATAAGTTCTAAATTTGGTTTTTAATTCAGTAATTAAATTTTTTTATACTTGAAGAAGAAATATATTTACATAAAATATAAACAAATATTACAAATTCTGTTCCAGGGCTGGAAAATCGATATAGTTTTGTTACAAAAATTAGTCATATAAGTTCCTAATTTTGTTTTTTTTAGTGAACTACACCTATTTTGTACTTTAAAAAGAATTAAATTGGTGTTATATACCAAAAAAATTTGATATTCGATTCCAGGGTTGGAGAATGGAATTTTTTTTTGGCACATAATATAATCAAAAGAGTCACTAATTTTGGTTTTTTCTAGTGCATTAAGCCGAATTTACGCTAAAGCAACAATTAAATTTGTATTAAAGACCAAAACAATTAAAAATTTGATTCCAGGGTTGGAAAATCGAGATGTTTTTCGTACAAAATATGTTCTTAATTTGGTTTTTAATTCAGTAATTAAATTTTTTTTATACTTCAAGAAAAAATATATTTACATAAAATATAAACAAATATTACAAATTCTGTTCCAGGGCTGGAAAATCGATATAGTTTTGTTACAAAAATTAGTCATATAAGTTCCTAATTTTGTTTTTTTTAGTGAACTACACCTATTTTGTACTTTAGAAAAAAATAAATTGGTATTACAAACCAAAAAAAAAAAAAAAATTAGATATTCGTTTCCAGGGTTGGAGAATGAAATTTTTTTTGGCACATAATATAATGAAAAGAGTCACTACTTTTGGTTTTTTCTGGTGCATTAAGCCGAATTTACGCTAAGCCAAAAATTAAATTTGTATTAAAGACCAAGACAATTTTAAATTTGATTCCAGGGTTGGAAAATCGAGATGTTTTTCGTACAAAATAAGTTCTTAATTTGGGTTTTAATTCAGTAATTACATTTTTTATATAATTCAAGAAGAAATATATTTACATAAAATATAAACAAATATTACAAATTCTGTTCCAGGGCTGGAAAATCGATATAGTTTTGTTACAAAAAATTAGTCATATGAGTTCCTAATTTTGTTTTTTTTAGTGAACTACACCTATTTTATATTTTAAAAAGAATTAAATTGGTGTTATAAACCAAAAAAATTAGATATTCGATTCCAGGGTTGGACAACGGAATTTTTTTTTGGCACATAATATAATCAAAAGAGTCACTACTTTTGATTTCTTGGGTGAATTTAGGCGAATTTACCCTAAAGCAACAATTAAATTTCTATTGAAGTCCAAAACAATTTTAAATTTGATTCCTGGGTTGGAAAATCGAAATATGTTTGATACATAAAAGTTGCCATGTAAGTTTCTAATTTTGGATTTTTCAGTGTATTAAACCTATTTTATATATCGCGAAGAATTGAATTGGTATTCAGAACCAAAAATATTGAAAATTCAATTTCATGGTTGGGAAATCAAAATTTTTTTGGTACGTAAAAGTAAGCAAATAACTTCCAATTTTAATTTTAATTTTTTTTTGTTGAGTTGAAATGTTTTATACTTCAGAAAGTTACATTTGTGTAAAAAATTCAAAAAATTAAAACGTCGATTCCAGGGTTGGAAAACCGAAATTTTTTGCTACATACAAGTAACCAAATAAGTTCTTTATTTTGGGTTTTTTGGTGAATAAAATCTATTTAAATTGAATTAAGGTTTTATAGGCTAATTGTTCGACATTTTAATTTAAATCTCAGAAAGACATGATAAATATTCCAAGGCACAAAGGCAAGTTAACATCAGTTTTTGTTATTCAACTTACACAGCAGAGCAGAACAGCTGTTTTCGAAAGACGCAACCCTGTTTTAGAAAGAAATATACCTGTGAAGGGTATCTAAGATTCGACACAGCCGAATATAGCATTTTCACTTGTTGCATGCCACTTTTAATATTCGCAAAAGAAGTAATTTCTCATTACTTTTATGGAGCCAAGGACAACGGCTTATTGTACTGCTGTTGGCTGAAGTAGTAGAACACGAGACTATGAAGCGGAGGGTCCTGAGTTCGAGCCCGCGCTGAGTCATGAAATATTGTATTGAATTCTTCTGATCAGCATTAGTGCGTGGTTGTGTTAGTTGTTGCCAGCCTGTTTTCAGTGATGAAGGCAAAGTACTGATCACTGGACAATTACTGGCAGCGACTGACCCAATCATGTACTAAAAAAGCAGAGTAACAGCACCCACCTTCGTCGGCCTGTCGCAAAAATTAGTCGGCGAAAAGGTTGAAATAGCTACAAAAAAACTGTCTATCTTCTCATCTTTCCTAATCTGTCCCCTCAATACTATCCCCTAGTTTTCAGTTCCGGCGCAATGCATTGCATATATAGGGGTCATCCCCTGAGTGCTGGTCCTACTCCTAAAAAAAAAAAAAATTATTAACAAATTCTTAATTATTATAATAATAATTATTAATAATTATTAACAATTTGTATTTATCTATTTACTTTATTTAACTCTTTTTCTTAATTAACTTTTCTAAATCCTTTATATTTTTCATAGATAAAAATATAATACTTGCAAAACCCAATAGATCCAATTTTGCGTATGTAAATAGCATTTTAAACAATTATTTGGATTTTGTTAATAATCACTTCCTTATAACTCGCAAATACACAGCTATTGCCGAAGTACCGAACCAGCTGTTAGCCCAATTTTTCCACTGGAGATTATCAAAATAATCACATGAACGATTCCAACAACCATAATTTTTTTGTGCCCAAATAATTTAGTTTGAGCTTAAAATCACAAAATCAATTTATTTTGTAAATTATAGCAATTTAAAAAGTGACTTATTGGGTATGGTTTTCTTATTAAAAGTAAAAATAAAACAACAAAAAAAAAAAAGAAATCAGATATGAGTATAAATAAGTGATGACAATTCCTTTAAAATATATTTCGTTTTGTATAAAAGTCCTAGTAAATAATCATTTCCTATTTACCCGTATTTATAACCAAAGTAAAATAATACGTATAAAATTTTGCCTCTGCTCTGGTCCATTGTATTGAATGGCAGTGCTTTTCTGTTTGGTTTCTGCTTTTGGTTGAGAGATTTATTTGTTATTATTATTTTTTTTTTGTCTTTAATGGCCAACGACCTTTATCGATAATAGCCATCTTTGTATCCTTTAGTTTGCGGCTGCGAAATTTAAAAATATATTGTGTCGTTGTATGTATGTTTGTGAGTGGTAGTGTGAGTGTGTGTGTGTGTGTGTGTAACATTAAGAGTTTGCTCATGCTGCATGTATTTGTAGGTTATCGTTGCCAACCATAAATTTTTGCTTTATGAAAAGAGCTTAGACTTTTGTCCCAATTTTCGGTTATTGTACTACTGGTTGGTTGGTTCCTTCATGTCCTTTTGTTTTATTCCTCATGTATTTGTTTGGTATGTGCGGTTGTTCGTTTAACTTTTTTTTTCGTTATATTTTTATTTGTGTTTTTGTATAAATTCAGCCTCAAATAAAGTTTTGTTTGTCCTGCAGTACCAGAGTTCAGTAAATATTTCCATGCCAGTGTGTGTATGTGTGTTTAGGTAAGTGCACATTTTGGCTTTGTGTGTGAGTGTGTATGTGTGTGGCCATGACTTATCTTGCTCAGCATGTACTAAATGCTTTAATAGGCGTTTATTTGAAAATATTAGCTTAACTTTATTGTTAAGCTTTCAGACAATTACTTGGAATCGATAAATAATCCATTTTCATATGAAATATTTATTTTTCCTTATTGTGGGCCCTTGTGCTTGTTTTATTGGCAAAAGTTTAAAATAACATGAACATGTTTTTCTTTATTAATAAATATATATATATGCTAATATCTTTTACACGAAATATTTATATATGTTTTATAATCACACAATAAATTTTGTTTGTAATTTAAATACGCCATGAATAAATAACGATTATTTAAGAGTTGAAATATATTTTCGGCTGATAAGCAGAGCTCACATGTAAAGACCTCCCTGGAGGAGGTTACGGGTATTTGATTACTAAACGGAGAGGGTAGAACAATATTGTTTCTACTGATCTCTAGAAATGGAAATGCTAAACACAAGGGTCTACGGATTCTAAACTTTTGTATTTATATTGTGTTTAAGAATTTTTTGAATAAATTTTGGAGATTTATGTAAATAAAATTCATCGTTTTTCAACTACTAACTATTCGACTTAATTTCTGCTTAATTTAATATGAAAAATTTTAAATTTCTTTGGAATAAATGTTAATTTGTTTTGAAAAAAATTTAGTTTGAATTTAAAAAATTTTAATTTGATCTAAAAAAATGTTTAATTTGGGAGTAAAAAGCTATATATTAACTAGGGATGTAACGATACGCCGTTTTGCCGATCCGATACCGATACTCAAAAAGAAATATCGCCGATACCGATTCCGATACCGATACGCATATTGAAATTGAACTCAAGTTAAAATTCAAATCTCAAGTAGAGTAATTCTTTTATTATACAAAATTACAGTGTAAGAGATTATTAATATTTAAAATTTATATTTGAAATCATTCTGAAATTAACAAAAACAAATTATTTTTTTTAACAAAAAGTGTAAGCGATTATTAACGAGTACAAACTGAATGTCATACTGTTTATTTTCTAAAATCATCCAAATTTTCAATACAACGGTTAGTAAAAAGCGTTGAAAATTAAATTGTTTGCTCAAAACAGCTCTAAAAAAATTTAAGAAGTATCGTCGTATCGACATTAAAATATCGCCGATATCGATATATCGGCAAATCAGAAGTATCGCCGATATATCGGAATCGATATCGGTTACATCCCTAATATTAACGTGCAATATTCTTTTATAATTATGAAAAGCAAAAAAAAAAAAACTTGAGTACATTTCAATAATTGTAAAAACTAATTGAAATAATGGCATAACAAATTGCAACAAGTAAAACTTTTCGGCTTAAGTATCCTCCTGTCAAAATGAGTGCATACTTGGAAATTTTATTGAAAATGTCCACACGTATGTGTGAATGTGTGTGTTTTTACATATAATAGATATTTCAGTATTTACTGATGGAAATATTTTCCTACATAGAATAATATATTTTAAATAATATTGTATCAACCGTAAGAATACAATGAAAATATACAAAAGAGAATGTAACAATTCTGTGACCGACCATAAGAATAAACTTGCAACAATAAGATGAAATCGTATAATAGTTAATAAAAATTCCTACTCAAGTAGACATATACAAAAGATTTGTGTATTATTTTTCATTTAACTTAATGCACCCTACTAACGGCAAATAGTTGTAAATGCTTCAGACTGTTAATGGTTAAATTATGGAAAATTAAATATGTGGTGCTTCCTGTGGTTGCTATAAATTTCTTGTAACAAATGAATCAAATGGGTTACAACTATTCTTGAAATAAGCAAAATAATGCGGATTTTAGGCCGTCACATATATTCGCCCTATTATAAATGACAATGTCGACGTCACAGCATCTGGACAGTAAAAAATTATCACTTTTCTATTATTTAAATGACGATGTCGACGTCACATCATCTGGACAGTAAAATATTATCTACTTTCCACTAGTTGTCGATAACAATTAATTACTTTTGGCAATTTCTTAGTATTCTTTATGGTATACGAGTATAATATTGATAGAACATGGCAATAATAGTCAGTGCGATGATATGGGGTCGATGTCGTCATTCATAATAAGAGCAATTGTTTTGAATTATATTAATATAACGATATAAAGCTGTTGTTACCAAATGTCCAACACTTCAATTATATTGTATAAAAAGTAAGCGCGTCCAACGTGTCGAATCATAGATACCCTACAAATATTTAGTAAGAAAATTCAAAATGTTGGGCCAGAGTTCCTTTAAGAAATTTCAGTGTTCAATTTTGAAACTAAAGGGTGTTTTTATAAGAGCTTGCTGATTTGAAATTTAAATAAAACACATGCCTAATTATGAAATGGCCAAAAAAAAATTTTTATTTGGTAGATAATTTCTTGTCATTTAACATTTAAATATAATTTCGGGCATATGGCCACCACGACTATTTTGCACAAAGGTCATTCTGGAGGTCCAATTTTCGACCACCTTTTCAAGCATTTGAGGGCGTATTTCAGCAATGACACGTTGAATACTGGTTTCCAAAGCGTCAATCGTTGCTGGTTTATCCACGTAAACCAATGATTTCAGGTATCCCCACAAAAAATAATCGCGTGAAGTCAAATCACACGAATGCGGAGGCCAATTCACCGGTCCATTTCTCGAAATAATGTTGTCGTTGAAATGTTCTTTCAATAAGTCCATTGTTTCGCCCGCAGTATGACAAGTGGCACCATCCTGTTGAAACCACATTTCGTTTACATCCATATCTTGAAGTTTTGGCACCAAAAATTCATTGATCATGATTCTGTATCGATCGCCATTCACGGTAACGCGTCGTCCTTCCTCATTTTTAAAGATATAAGGACCGATGATTCCACCAGCCCATAGACCGCACCAAACAGTACATTTATCGGGATGCATTGGTAATTTTTGAACGGCGTGTGGATTATATCTGCTCCAAATACGGCAATTTTGCTTGTTGACGTATCCATTCAACCAAAAATGCGCCTCATTACTGAAGAGAATTTTGCGGTAAAAAAGCGGATAAACATTTTTAATTGAACACTGTTTTTGAAAATAAATTTCCACGATTTGGAAGCGTTGTTCTGCAGTTAACCTGTTCATGATGATTTGCCAAACAATACTGAGTAGAGACGTCACTTTAAACTGTCAAAACAGCTGTCAGACAACAGAGTGATTCGTATACAAAAAAAAATTCATGAAAAACACCCTTTGTATTTTGTCAAGGTAACTCAGGGAATAGCCGAGGGGGGAATATATCTCATATGCTATAAAACAGTAATAAGTAAATTTTTGGAGTTATTAAGTGTAAAATTTCGTAATTTAGATGGCAAAGGTGGGGGAGGTTACGGCAGATGAAGATCAAGGAATATCTCAGCTGCGTCATAAAACCCTTAAAGTTTAATTTTTAAGGAATGCAGGCTTAAGGAATACAATTTGTTAAATATATACACCATTTTGTCTTATAATATGTCACTTCAACGCCTATTCAAGGAGAAGGGGTCCAAAAACAGACTATATTGTGTTTTCCATAGACGGACGTATGGCCATTGCTAGATCGTCTTAGCCGTTATCAATGATCAAGAATTGTGAGGTTTTAATTCTTTTTGGAGGATATTAAAAGTGCATTTTGTCGGGGTCGCTCTGGCAAGGGCCGTGGGGGAGCCATTTCATCTTCGCCATAAAACACTAAGAATTAATTTTTGGGATAATTAAGGGTACTTTTTTTATTTATTTTTTTTTATTTGATAGGGTCATTGGGGGGGGGGGCAAAGGGGTGTTGGACAGAGGAGGATCAGGTTACATCTCAGCGGAATGGCAAAGTAAATATACCCCCTACTTTTTTTTGTTGAGGTCTATACATATTCATGTTTTTATTTCAAACTTAATAGGGGATGAAATATCAACCCCTCGTTTATTGCTAAGAAAGTCATCAGCATAAGATGCTTATAATTCTCGTATAATTTGTACAAAGTAACTTCAGCAGTTTTAGGTAAAAAAAGAAAACTGTTGTAGATTTTCACGCTATTAATCTTTCGGGTATCTGTGATTCCATTGAACATCGGCCCACCATGACGTGTTTTATTACAATGGAATGTGATTAAGTGAGATTAAGAAACTTGTACTCGTAACCTAATCCTTTTTGCAAGCTACAGAATTTTCATTTATTTCCCAGCCATTTGTGTCTAAAGTTCTTTCTTTAACCGCACGCACAGTTTGTAAGTGAATTAAAATTCCCATAGACATCTTTCCTGCCCTGTACAACTTGGGAAATTTCAAATCGAATATCCGCAGTCATTCCTTCCACTTTAGCAGGGAGTGTTACAGCGCTTATCGTCCTAGATCGAATTTATTATATATCGCCGAATAGTTAATTTTTGACTGGTTAAAAAGTGTGCACTAAATTCGTTGACGGTTTCATAAATATATTGTGTAGTTTGAATAAAATACAGTTTAATATTCCGTATACATAAAGCCAATGTAATAACATATGAAATAATTCTTCTTACATTTTCAATATTTTATGATTTTTTATTATTTTATTTATTTATTTTTTTTTTAAGAAAAAAATCATGTATGTATTAGTTTGAATGCTTTCATATTTGTATGAATGGAAATTGTATATAAAACATATTGCATTATATTTAATCAAACAAGTATAAAAATGAATATTATATGTGAAAACTATGGCTGACTATTGTAATCAAATACTTTGCCAACATTTCACTCACTGTTTGTTTCATTTTATTTATTTAGTTTTTAACCTTTTTGACTCCGGTTTGAATGTCTTCGTGCATAAAGAAGAGTTTAATTTTTGCCTTAGCCAAGCTTAACAAAACTGACTTTTACATTTTGTTACTATTTTGAAGAGACAAGTAGAAAAAAAGTATATCATATAGTTTTTATTTTGTTTTAGGCCTGGGCTCTTAAAGGAAACTTATCCTTTTCTCTCACACTGTTTTATATGATTTCTATTACTTTCCTTTAAAAAGTGTATGACATTTGCATTTGTCAAGATGTCTTTTTTTTTCTATCTCAGTTTATTCATACTTTTATATGATTTTTACTTTCTTTGTAGTCGTATGTGCAAGACAGTGTTTTGTATATATCTGTCATTGCACTGTGGAGCAAATAACAAAATATGTGGTCAGTATATTTTTTTTTTTTTTTTTTTTTTTTAGGAGTAGGACCAGCCCTCAGGGGATGACCCCTATATATGCAACGCATTGCGCCGGAACTGAAAACGAGTGGATAGTATTGAGGGGACAGATTAGGAAAGATGAGAAGATAGACAGTTTTTTTTTTTTTTTTTTTTTTTTTTGTAGCTATTTCAACCTTTTACTGCGCCGGCTAATTTTTGCTACAGGGCCGACGAAGGTGGGTGCTGTTACTCTGCTTTTAGTACATGATAGTGTCAGTCGCTTCCAATTACATATGTTCAGTGATCAGTGACTATGCCTTCATCATTGAAACAGGCTGGCAACAACTGACACACAACCATGCACTAATGCTGATCAGAAAAATTCAACACAATATTTCGTGACTCAGCGCGGGCTCGAACTCACGACCCTCCGCTTCATAGTCTCGTGTTCTACTACTTCAGCCAACAGCACTAAAACTATGAAAAATCTAGTTTTGTAAAATACGGAGGTGAGGGTCAATAGCACCTGGACTTTTTTAATGAAACCTTAATTTTATTTTTATTATAGTGTAATTTCAGTTCTATGTACTTAGTCCAAGGTTTTTAATTTTTTTTTGCCTTCCAAGATATATGATTTGTTAGGGTCATCAAAATAGGCATTTGTTTAAGACATGATTTCGTCTTTCCGCCAAGCCATTTTTTCAGGTTTGCGAAGAAGAAATATTCACTCGGGATTAAATAGGGCGGATGAGGCAGCAATTCTTTGCAAAATTCATAGATTTTTGCCATGGGAACTGCTTATGTGTGCACTCTTGTCCAGTGAGCATGCGCGGCTTCCATCTTAAGAAAGTTTTCTCATACCCGAGTCATCATTGAAAATTGAAACCTCTGAGTCATGTTAGAATGCCTATGACTTCCACGATCTCATTCTCTTTCAATTTAAGATCGGCTAAAACCATACAGTGATTTTTTTTTTCATTTGTTCCAGATACAGAGACCTCAACTCGGCGTTCAGAAGGTTTGGCTTCCTCCGTGCTTGTACGGTAGCACAGAAATTCAGCGCACCACTTCTTTACCTTGAAAATGGATGGTGCATAGACCCATATTTTTCGCAAACAATTCTACTTTATGAGCACATGAAATTCACTTTTTAAAATTTTTTTTCTCAAAACACGCGGTAGAGTGCTATCAAAGGCTGCCGAACACAAATTAAATATCGCAGTTTGTTCAGATTTTGGCAGCAGTTAAATTTAAAAAAAGTTATTGGCACTCCTGCCGTTTCACTTAAGAGACGATAAACTCAAAAAGTCACGGACTTATTGACCCGTCCTCGTACAATGTAGGGCGCACATCCTGTTAAATGGACGAGGTTTTAAAGTATTAAAGAAATATATAAAAACTTAATATATAGCGAAAAGTCTCTTAATCAAGGGCATCAACAACAAAATGTAGAAACATTTTTAAAATAATAATAAATCGTATTTGCGTAAGAGGCCTATTTGCAGACACTCTTGCCACCTGTTGCTTTTTGCATGTCAACCACTCACAAGAGAAATACAAAAAAACACATCATGCAGTACGTTCCACTGTACACCGTAAATCTTTTAGATAAGTTACAATTTCAGTCTTTATATTATTTGTTTATATACTAAACATATGAACACACACATACACATACATACATACATACATTTCAATGCATGTCTTCTCTGTACATGTGCGGGTCTGGTAAGTTGGATTCCTTTTGTTACATTTGAAATCATCTAAACATACATTTCTATATGCTTTTGGGTATACACTTGATGACAAAGTTATGATTGTCATCATCACAAGTCTCACAAACCACTCATCACTACTGACTCATACAGGCACAGACACATGCACATGGCCAAATGTCTATGTAAGAGCATGCCAAGCAACCAACCGGCAGTTTCCTTGCATTAGAGTAATCTTTTCTAATAAGTTTTCTTTTATTTTTTGCTCTTGCCATACACACACCCACACACACATAGTCTGTCTTTGTAAGTGCATGTGTATGTGGTGGGCAGCAAGAAGAAAAAAATGCACACCCATACTTTGATATCTCATATGAAGTACACTAGAATCTTTAGGTTTGTCCTGCAGCATGTCGTTAGTGGTTCACTTTAGTGTGCATGTGTATGGAATGTTTTAAATCTGTGTGTATTATGGATGCGTGCAAAATATTTTTACGTGTAGTAGAGGCCAGTGGAAGACGTCTTGTGGAAGAACTTTCCGATATTTTTCATTTGACCCAAATGTGTTAGAAGCAGTAATTGCAAAATTAGATTTTTTAAAACCTTCGGGGTATGCAAAAAATTCTAAGAAGTTCTCATAAATATTTCCATTCCATTAAAAATATTGGCTAAATAGTTGATATTCCTAATGGCCGGTATCACCCCGGAAAGTGGAAAAAGTTGAACCAAGAACGTCGATTAGATATTGTAACGGCCTAGATATCAGTACTGATCCGTTTTGCTAGTTTGATGATTATAAAAGTATTTTAAATATTCCACTCTTATTAAAATAACTTGAATTTAATAAAAATTATTAAAAATCTTACATACACTCCAAAGATCAGAGACCATATTACCTTCATCGTAAGAGCTTCTAAATTAAATTTTAAAGGAATGTAGGCTTAAGGAATACAATTTGTTAAGTACTCAGCTTGATTGTGTAAGGCGTTGGAGTTTAAGCCGAAGCCAATTTTTTTACAAGATTACAGAAACACACAAGCTGTTTTCTTTAATCTACTACGAAAAACGCCTGAGGCGTAAACGCCTACGACTTACACAATCAGGCGGACGAAAACTATTTTTTCATAGAAGGTGGGCGAAAAGAACTCATCCGATGTTGTATGGCTCTAAATTTTTTTCATTATGGCTCGCGCAGTGTGTACTGTTGCTCCATCCTGTTGGAACCACATACCCTTCAGTCACAATTCGTTCAATTGGGGCAGAAAAAACTCGGTTAACATGGCCCTATAGCGCGCATCGTCCCCTGCTGTCTGACCAGCGGCGTCTTCGAAAAAAAATGGCCCGATGACTCTTCCAGCATGAACAGCGCACCATGCAGTCACTTCGAGCTGGTGTAATGGCTCCACGTGCATCACTCGTGGATTTTCGGTGCCCCAGAAGCGATAGTTTTGCTTGTTCACGTACCCGCTGAGGCGGAAATGAGCCTTATCGCTCATTATGATTTTAGTCGAAGAATCGTCCATTTCGTCCTTGACACGATTATTCCGCGTTCTTGGGGAGTGTATCGCTCCATGGCTTGTTCTCTTGTATTCTACATCTGTCTAGTTCACAAATGTCAAAACAGATTTGACATTGGCCGCCATTTGCAAAAAAGGACATCTTCCAATAGGGTGATTTCTTTTGGCCCATCTTGTATAATATGTAACTGCAACTTAGTGGGTGTTGCAGTTAGGGCGGGGTCTAAAAATTATAAATGATTTTTTAATTTATGGCTAAAAGTTCAACGCTTTGAATCTTTTTTGACTTAAAAAGAAATCATTTGCTTAACGAAATTACAAAAAAACTTCAAAAATGATGTTGATTTTTAGAGGGGGGGTGTAGTTTTTCTTAGGGGAACTTTGTTCCCTCTGGCCCGATTCAGTCCATTTACGAACTTGAGCTGTGCTATCCTTCAAAATATATTTATACCAAGTTTCAAGAATCTGCCCATTTTCGTTTGGACTGAATCGTGATTTCGGGCGGAGGGACGGGAGGTCATGGCCAGATCGTCTTAGATTTTATCACTGATCAAGGATATACATATATACCTTACTGGGTCTTAGAGAAATATTTCGCTGCGTTGCACATGGAATGACAAAGGGAATATGCCCTTAATTTCTTTTTTGGAGGGCATAAAAAATAAAATTATTTGCAGATTTGAACTTGAGTCTGCATAAATAAATTCTTACCTTAATAATAAGTGAGTAAGATGGAAAAAATAAAAATTTACATTCGTGTTCAAAATAGTCTATATAAAATGTGGTATTCAGAATCTATTTGCATTGCAATTCTGAAATAGTTGAAAACGGAACAAACGTCTCTTACATGCGTTCAAGACGTCCGGTGCAGGCCTTCACTATAATTGTATGTAGCGTTTATTGTTATATTGCATTTACACATACATATAAGACCATTGGTATACATGTGTGTGTGTATGCTATAGAAAATATATTTGATGATCATCTAAAGATGATGCAAGTCCTTAGGGTGATTTATAGATATAAAAGGTTTTCACAATAAAACTGTGTTAATTACAGTCTTTATTTTATTCTTGAAATGTTGTTCTTGCTGCTGATGCTGCCATTATTATTGCTGTCGACGTTGTTTGTTTCTGTATAATCCTAGCAACATAAATTTAATTGCTTTTTTAAAGGATTTAAGTTTTTATGTCAATTAGATGATTTTATTTTAAAACGTGTCCTCAACTTGTTGACATATTATCAAATAAAATAGTTTGTTTGTTCAGTTACTGATAAACATTACGACTAATAAAGAATTTAAGTTGAATTTTATTTTTTACTATTTGCTGATTAAGTCTGATTTAATTACAGTTTCTTGGAATAAGAGTTTTTACACGGTTAATTATGGAATGCTTTTAATGATGAAAATATTTCTCTTTATAAGATTTTCTACTTAAATTGGAATTTTATATAAAATAGTTTCAGTTTAAGCTATTTGTTGTGATTGGGTTTTTGCAAAAAAAAAAATGGTTAACAGCTGTGAATTAAAATTATTATCTTGTAACGTGATGGGTAATTCTGAGTCACCAAATGCTATTACTTGTTTAAAGGAAAAAGCAGAGGGATTTTTCCATTACAACCACACAAATAATTGGACTCGACAATGTAATAAATTATGAAACAATTATTATTATAACATTTACCACAAAGTTTAACATTTTCCCCTCGCCTATGAGCCGACATGGACTGCCACGTCTCAAACGTTTAAAATTTGTTACTTTGTTTAGCGATTTGTACAAACCTGTCAGTCAGTTGGTGGCATTCTTATTTCACAAACACTCATTATTAATCAAAACAAGCGAATCGTTGTGGTTTCTGGACATGTGCGTAGTGAATACAATCACTTGGAGGTGACATTCAAGTAGTTGTTGTTAATATTTAGCCCCTGAACAAGAATGACTTTCAGTTGCATGCCTCTGGCAGTGCGGTCGTGCGAGTGTGGCATAATCATTATAGCCGTGTTCTTTGAAATGAAAACGTTAAATATCTCAAGTAGAAATTAGAATGACTGACATTTGACCATCATAAGCTGTGGTGTATTAAATTACAATGCATCCAAACGCAGCTATCGTTGCATAAGTTTGCTAATTATTCTTGTATCTGTACTAAAACACAAATATATTTGTCTGTTTATGTTGGGCAATCATATATATATATATGGAGACATGTTTTTGGAAATAAATCATTTCCAATTGCCATGGCTTTAAACATATTTGCGTTTTGGTAACGTGAGTAATTGGAAACACACACACACACACACACATAAAAATGCATAATATATTGATTACTATGGAGGTTTTTCAGTGCATTTTTGAATATCTTTTGTGAAAATTTTTCTATGCATTATTTATATAATGTTCAGCCATGCATTTTTAATTGAGTCAATATCCACTTAATTGCCGTAATTTCCTTTCCAAAATTTAGTCAATTCAATTAACATATAAAAAATTCATATTCATGAGGACCTCAAGTCCAAATCTAGGAAATTTTTTTACATTTTTTTATTTGTTTAATTTTAATTAATAATAAATTTAATGTCAATACATGAACTTTAAAATGGCTAGAGAATTTTTGTTTATATATATATTTTCTACTTTTTTACACATTTAGGATGCTAAGTCTCGACTAACTTTGTTCAGTGAGTTGTGTTTTGCTCACTAAACATCATTTAGCTGCGATGCAATTGTAATTTTACTCGATTTTATAGCAATTAAGTGTTAATTGAACAATTAACATTAAAATTGCATATGGCATTAATTGCGTTAAACTCAATTATGGTGTAGATATGTAAAAATAGAAAAAAATTGCTTATGACAAAAAATTTTATGACAAAATTTTTTTAACAAAATTTGTCTGACAAAATTTTTTCTGACAAAATTTTTTCTAACAAAAGTTTTTCTGAACAAATTTTTTCTAACGAAAATTTTTCTGACAAAAATTTTTTCTGATAAAAATTTTTCTGACAAAAATTTTTGTGACAAAAATTTTTTACAAAATTTTCCGACAAAAATTTTTGTGACATATGAAAAAAAAAATTTCACAATACGGCAAACATTTTTTAAAATCTGTATATTAAATTTTTTTTTACAAAATTTTTCTGATAAAACTTTTTTCTGACAAAAATTTTTCTGAAAAACTTTTTTCTGACAAAAATTTTTCTGAAAAACTTTTCTGACAAACATTTTTTTTACATAATTTTTCCGTCAAAAATTTTTGTAACAAAAAATTTTCTGACAAAAATGTTTGTGACAAAAAAATTTCTGACAAAAATATTTGTGACAAAAAATTTTCTGACAAAAATGTTTGTGACAAAAAATTTTCTAACAAAAATTTTTCTTATAAAATTTTTTTTACAAAAATTCTTCTATTTTTTATGACAAAATTTAAAAAAAAAATTTTCTGACAAAAATTTGTATGACAAAAATTAAAAATGTTTTTCCATATTTTGATTGCTTTGTTAGTTTTTTATTATTGTTTTTAAAAAGTAAAATATAAGGAATATTACCCTGAAAAGGATATCCAAATTTGTGGCGCAATATTGAATATATAAATATTTTAAAATCTTTTATATAAAGAAACTTCAAAAGTTCAAAAACTTATCACACAAATAAAATTGAAATTTATAAAAATTTCAGATTCTTGAAAACATTTTGCACATCGCTGGTTTGAAGTTTTCTGAATAATTCTTATCTTAATAACAAAAAATGAATGAGTTTGAAAAATAAAATATTTAAGTAATTCTCAACAATACTCTTTTATATGAGAACTACATCTTATCATGCTGCCATAAATAAGTTTCTTCCTATTGCCTCAGCTAATCATTATCACTTTGAGTATCCCTTCTGTTATAAAAATGTTTATAGCTGCTAGAATATAATTGAAAGCCACCATGAAAAAAGTGTTTTATAAGAAATGAAGCTAAACAAATAAACAACAACCCGGCGACCAACTCACAAGTACCATAACTGTCCAGCAAAAGAATGTAATTTTTTTTTATTGATTCTTGTAAAGAAATTGCTACTAAAATGCACTAAAATGCACTAAAATGCTTGTCTTTGTTGTGTCATTGTTACTCATTTGTTATAGCATCATCGTCTATGATAGAGTGCTTATTAAATTCCCTCAAAGTGTATTGAAGAGCGGTGGAGCTAAGGGATATAAATCGATTATCAGCACTTTGTACCAGGTAATAAATAAAAAAAAGTGTGTGATGAGCAAACAAACATGAGCAACAAAGTTTTAATCGCCTTAATAATGCTTTTCCTATTAAAATGTGTTAACAAACCGATGATTACATCCATAAATAATAATGTGCTATTGATTTATTTTACATATTTCTGCTTTATATGTGAAACAAAATATATTTTCAATAATGGTTTATAAAAAATTAAAGCTAACTACTTAACACTGTGTATAAGGATTTTTACAATAATCATTTTAACGTTTATGAGGACTTTAAATGCCTCTACATACATCCGGTGATTTCCAAGAGAAATGAATTATATATTCTGTAGTTATGAAATCCTACGAATGTAGTCACTATCTATATACTTTATATGTTTTTAATAGAACCAGCATTCCGGGCATAACCCCTGCAAAAAGGGAGATCACAAGATAGAGAATATTTTTATACCTCCAAAAAGGAATCGGAGGATACATACAGTTTATCATTCCGTGTGCTCAGCAGCGAAATATCTCTCTAACACCCCATAAATTATATATACAACCCTATCGTGAACAAGAAGGGGAATTTTTGTTCACATGAAATTTTTATTCCACTCGAAGGGAAAAATGGTATCGTGAATCTCCCGTGAGAAATTATTCCCGCTATCAGTTCTCAGTGAATGCAAAAAAAGAGAAGAAGCCGAAAACAACATGAAAAATCAAGGAATTTGTGTTGAAAAATTTAAGTTTATGCAATAATTAAAAAAAAAAAATTAAAAGGAGTATGACTAAATATTTAGTAATGAAATAGTTTGGATACATTTTGTAAACCAGACAAAACAAATTAAAAATTTTCTTAATCTTTAGAATTGGAGAAACAACATTTACAAAGACGTAGACAATTGATTTGTTGCAAAATATATAAGTCTTATTAAAGGGTCTTGCCACAAAAATAAAATTTTCAAACTCTAATATTCGAATTATAATAGAAAATAATTAAATTTTCTACTCTATTCCCCACCAAAAACTAAGTGAATAAAACAAAGGGAAAAGTGAAAAAACTCCCGGGAAAAAAATCATTCACGATCAGGGGAATTTAATGTTAGCGTGAAATCATTGACGGGGAATTTTTTCATGATTGCACTTTTAGGGAAAAGGGAAAAATTTCGAGGGAAAAATTATTCATGATAGGGGTGATATTCTTGCCCAGTGATGAAATCTAAGACGATCTAGTCATGTGCGTCCGTCCGTCCGTCTGTGAAAATCACGATTCAGTCCAAAGGAAAAAAGCCAGACACATGAAATTTAGTATAAATAAAATTTGAAAAATGGCACAGGTCAAGTTCGTAAATGGGCTCAATCGGTCCAGAGGGAAAAAAGTTCCCCCAAGAAGAACTACACCCACCTCTAAAAAAAACAACATAATTTTTCTTTCTTTTGTAATTTTGTTAAGCAAATGATATATTTTTATGTCAAAGAAGGCGAATAGGTTTTTGAAATTGGTCACAAAAATGTCTTAAAGGAACTCTCTGACCCAACAGGTTAAATATTTTTAATTTATCTCCTTAAACATAAATTGTTTTTTTTCTGATGAAAAGATGTTCCAGCCATGCTGTTCCCGTTTGTAGGCTATTTAAGATTCGACCCAGTCCAATATAACGTTCTTAGTTGTTTTTGTTTTGCAAAATATGAAAAGCCAAAATAAATGCTTAATCCCAGAAAATGATTTAAAATTACCTTAACTTTTTCTAGAAAACAAATAAATAAATTCTTAAAGCCTTAAAATTACCCTTACTTTTTTTGCACAATATAAAAAATACAAAAAAATTCTAAATCGTAAAAATTTAAACTGTAGTGCTAGTGTGTACAAAACAGAGAAGTTTAAATGTAATTTCATTTCTATTTAAAAACATTATTATACGAGTATAACACACTGGGGCAGCGTGAAACAGATCTTAAAATTTAAATGTACTTCTTTTACTTAAAAAAATAAAATATGGTCACATGGTAATTCGACATTCCTGGGCGTAAGAAATAGATTTAATGCCGGATAACAAATTACGGCCGATTCCTTTTCATAGACATGACTGTCTTTATATGTATTAAATTGAATTAAGATTCTATAGGCTAATTGTTCGAAATTTTTAATTTAAATCTCAGAAAGACATTATAAATATTCCAAGGCACAAAGACAAGTCAACATCAGTTTTTTGTTATTCAACTTACACAACAGAGCAGAACAGCTGTTTTCGAAAGACGCAACCCTCTCATCATCAGTGCTCATGTGTATTGTGTTTGTCACCACTTATTAGGTGGCTTAGTTGAATGTGATAACAATTCCTATTTACACAAATTTTATTGTGAAAAAGAATACGAGAACTGTATCAAGCTGATGTTAACATGTTATTGTTATAATACCCGTGTTACCGTTATGATTATTTTTCTTCATGTCCCATTTTTCTGAATTTTTTGTTCCATCATACCTAAGTCAAACTTTTTTGGTTTTAATTTTATACTTAAGTACATGTGAACGTTTTTCCAATTTATTATTGGTAGCTCAAGCCAAAGCTTCAAGTCTTTAAGTTGAATTATAATTTTCAGGCTAGTGTTCATAATACATGCCGAATAATGGAAGCATCAATGGGAAAATCCACACCAATCTATTTTTCAAACCACACAATTAAAGTAAAACAATGCTATTTTCGCAAGCCAGTACACTTTCATCATCAGTACTCACTTGTTAGAAGAGGGCTTAGTTCAAGGTGAAAACAGTTTCATTTAAAAAAAATTTAAATTGACGTTATTTTTTTCTTTCATCTTATTATAAATATCTCCCCATTGTACTTAAAAGTGTTTTACGTTATTCTTTTCATAACTTAAGATTTTTTTTTCTCCATTACAGATTTATTTAACCACCCGCTAGTTTTTAAGTGCTCAAACTTAAAACTGTATTTGACCTTTTTTTTTTTTTTTGCTTTTCATGCCATGCTGTTTCGGTGCTCGTTGTAAATTATATCGCCAGCACAGGGAACTTAAAATGTAAAAGAAACGAAATAAAATCAAACCAAAGAAAAAAACCTAAAATAAAAGAAATCAAGTATTAGAGACATCGCTTTGGGCATCAAAAGTTTTAAGAAGTAATAATAATAATTATTATTATAAAAATTGTTGAAAGGAAATATTTATACGATTTGGAGAAAAATTTAATTTTTTTACTCGTAATTTAGTTTAATTTATGGTAAAGTAAATAAATATGAATAATTATTGAGACTTAAAATGAAGAACAGAATTTATGTAACAAAAAGCCATGCAGGGGAAATGATAATTAATAAAAATATTTTTGCATTGGAATCGAATCTTTTCTTTTAAATAGTTAAGCATTTAGGATACGCTTGGCCAAGTCGTAAGAGATTTCTGTACCCAATTTTAAAACTCTATTTATACAGTGTCGCTCCTGCAAGGAGCTTGGACAAGACACCCTTTGTGATAAAAACTTAAAAACTAAATTTTGCGGGGTAATTAAGTATAGAAAAAAATTTTTTTTGATAGGGTCATTTAGGGGACAAAGAGGGGTAGGATAGGGGAAGATCAGAAAACATCTTACCTTCGTCGTAAAGGCTTGTAGATTTAATTTTTAATGAATGTAGGCTTAAGAAATACACTTTGTTAAATATTTACACTATTTTTCTATGTAATATATTACTTCAAATGCCACTAAAGGGGGGCGGGGTTCAAAAATTAATTTCTGTGATTATCTAGGTCCAAGTTCGACGCTCTGAACCTTCGTTGAAGTAAAAATATATTATTTGCCTAATAAAATTTAAAAAAAAAACTGTAAAAATTGTGTTGTTTTTTAGAGGTTGGTTTAGTTCTTCTTAGGGAAACTTTTTCCTTCTCTCCGGCCCTCCCTCAACTCATTTATGAACTTAACCTGTGCTATCCTTCAAAGTTTAACTATACCAAATTTCAAAGGTCTCGCTTTTTTCGTTTGAACTGAATCGCGATTTCTACAGACGGACGGTGGGACATGGCTAGATCGTCTTTGATTCCATTACAGATCAGGAATATATATATATATATATATATATATATATATATATATATATAAATATATATATATATATATATTTTTTTTTATCTTGGACCAGCACTCAGGGGATGACCCCTATATATGCAACACATTGTGCCGGAACTGAAAACGAGTGGATAGTATTGAGGGGACAGATTAGGAAAGAAGAGAAGATGGAGAGTTTTTTTGTAGCTATTTCAACCTTTTTTACTTCGCCAGCTAATTTTTTCTACAGGGCCGACGGAGATGGGTGCTGTTACTTAGAGTGGTATTCCGCTGCATTACACACGGAATGACAGAGTTTTTGGAGGGTATAAAAATAATTTTTGCTACCTAGGTTATACAAACCATGAACAATTGCCGCCTTGGAGTTCAGCATTGCTGGAGTTGTTCGAGACCTGCGGCCAGTAGTGCTCAAGAACGTGGCTAAGACATTTTCCAATTAAATTTTAAAATGAAATTGTGTGTTATATTTGAAAGTTTAAAGTTCCACAAATCTAAAAAAACACCCTCTATTTTTATACCCTCCAAAAAAGAATTTGGAGGGTATATTCACTTTGTCATTCCGTTTGTAACGCATCGAAATATCCATCTAAGACCCCTTAACGTATATATATTCTTGATAAGTGATGAAATCTAACATGTCCGTTAGTCCGCCCGTCCGTCTGTGGAAATCACGATTCAGTTCAAACGAATATTCACTTTGTCATTCCGTTAGAGCAAGTTAAAAAATAAAAAATATTTTTTGGACCCCGCCCACTTTAGTGGGCGTTATTATATGCAAAAATAACATACACATTTAACAAATTGTGTTATTTAAGCCAACATTCTTTAAAAATAACATTTTTAAGCCTTAATGACGAAGCTGAGACGTAACATGGTACTACTCTGCCCTACCCGCTCCTCCCCCTTCACCACCTAAATGACCCTACAAAAAAAAAATTTAATTTTGTATACAACTATCCCAAGCATTTATTTTTAGTTTTATGACTGCCGATTTCTGCCCTACCCCCTCCTCCCCCTTTGCCCACTAAATGACCCTACCAAAAAAAATTTTTTTTTAAATTTTGTATATAATCATCCCAAGCTTTTATTTTTAGAGTTTTAAGACTGCCGATTTCTGCCCTACCCCCTCCTCCCCCTTTGCCCCCTAAATGACCCAATTAAAACAAAAAAAATTAGAAATTGTATTACAGGATGTTAATTTCCCAACAGGCTATAGGTTCAAATCTTGCGAAACTGCAAATTATTTTTTATTTATTTTTTATTTTTAATAAATGAACGTGATTGCATTCTATTTATTAATCTTTTCGAGAGTGGAATATTAAGAATATTTTTCATAGTCATTAAACCAGAAGAACGGACCAGTACTGATTTCGAGGCCGCTACGCCATCTCATCAGCGTTCTTTGTTAAATTTTTCCACTTTTTTGCAAGTGGTGCTAGTTAGTAGGAATATCAACTATTTAACCAATATTTTAACGAAAATTGAATATGAGAAGTTATCACATTCATATTATTAAGTTATTACATTTTTGGTTAGTACGAAATTCCCCAACCCTGACAATTAATATTCCCAATATTCCATGTATTTCTTTTCGCTTTTTCCAGAGCCATCGGCTGCTGATAACTAAAGCTTCTTTGTTATTTATGTTCAAGTAATACAATTTACATAAACAAAAAGGTTCACTATTAAAATAGAAATTCATACATTAAAAAAAATTAGATTTTCTATACAATTATCCCAAGCATTTATTTTTAGAGTTTTATGACTGCCTGTTTCTGCCCTACCCCCTCCTCCCCCTTTGCCCCGTAAATACCCCTCTAAAAAATAATATATTATATTTTGTATATAATTATCCCAAGCATTTATTTTTAGAGTTTTATTGCAAAGGTGAAATGTTTCCCCCACAGCCCTTGCCAGAGCGACCCCGCCAAAATACAGTTTTTATAGCCTCCAAAGAGAATTGTGATGAAGTCTAGGACGGTCTAGCAATGCCCATACGTTCGTCTGTGGAAAACATGATATTGTCTATTTTTGAACCCCGCCCCCTTTAGTGGACGTTGACGTACGATATTATATAAAGGAACTCTGTCCCACCAAGTTAAACATTTTAAATTTAATTACTAAATATTTGGAGGGTATTTAAGATTCGACCCGGTCGAATATAACGTTTTTACTTGTTATAATTATTATTGTATTTGTTGCTTCTGATTAAACTTGACATGACAGGAAACACAATTTATAACTAAAATTTAGCCACTACTTTGTGGTCAAGGATACATTAAATTATTCGAAATTTATATAAATCTTAACAAAATTGAAAAATAATTCTTAAATTGTGTAAATGTCGTTTAAGGTATTAGTTCTAAACAGCATACAATTACAACTATTACTTATTATTTGTACAGGCAGTAGAATTAGAAATTGTTAGTGGGAAACATTTAACATTTTGAAATGACCTCAACTTGTACAAAATAAATTTCTAAATTATGTTTAAATATTATTTTGACTTAAAGATTAATCACGAAAATTCATAATTAATTACAGTTTGTTGGCTTTAAAATTATTGACAACTTTTTGAGTACCTGCTTTTTTTTTTTTTTTTTTTTTTTATCTTGGACCAGCACTCAGGGGATGACCCCTATATATGCAATGCATTGTGCTAGAACTGAAAACGAGGGGATAGTATTGAGGGACAGATTAGGAAAGATGAGAAGATAGACAGTTGTTTTTGTAGCTATTTCAACCATTTACTTCGCCGGCTAATTTTTGCTACAGGGCCGACGAAGGTGGGTGCTGTTACTCTGCTTTTTAGTACATGATAGTGTCAGTCGCTGCCAATTATGTTCAGTGATCAGTGACTATGCCTTCATCATTGAAACAGGCTGGCAACAACTAACACAACCACGCACTAATGCTGATCAGAAGAATTAAACACAATATTTCATGACTCAGCTGGGGCTCGAACTCACGACCCTCCGCTTCATAGTCTCGTGTTCTACTACTTCAGCCAACACTTGCCACCTCAACAGCCAGAATTTAAGCAATTTAAACAGTAACAGGGGTGGCTGCATTTGGAACATTTTAGATTTCACAGCCAAACTTTTCTAAAAGTACAATTTATATTTAAGCTTTTCTTGCCACACTGCAGCTCGCTCTTCATCATCCCATACCCCAGTGCAACCAAGTTAATATTAAACTTGAAAACATGTCAAATACATACAATTTAATAAATACTTTGAACTTTGAATTACTATTGAGTGCTCGTATAATAAAATTAAAATAGGAAATTAAATCAGTTTACCAAGTAAACTTGCTTCTTGGCTAAGAAATTGCGTTGACAAGAAACAATTTTTAGTTTACCAGTCTGATATCCTTTATTCAGTCTCTGTTCACATTTGAGGCGTCAAAACATAGAAAATTAATTAATATAAAGCTTTATTTAATTTTTATTTTTTTTGCCAAGTGTTTTGTTTGAAAAGTTTTGCAGGCAAACGGTTCCTTTTTAAGGTGGAATAAAATGTTGAAATTAAATAAAAAGTAAAACAACTACTTAAACAAAAAGTTTAATTGATTTTCATTGTTAGCTTTTGAGTGTTTTTAGAGTTTTTGTTGTTCTTCCTTAACTGGGATATGATAATCAACAAAGTCGTCATTAGCATTGACTTTGTTGCCAACATCATGCTGCCATTTACATATCGGTCTATACATACACACATACACACACATATACTTGTGCTTTGATGGTATTATTGTCAACCCTGGCATTTGCTTAATAGAGTTTGTCAATTGTGTGGAGGCCACACAGACAAATTCGAAGTCAGCTAATCAGCTAACAAGGATTATATATTTTGAAAGGTGGGTGTATGTATAAGAAGCATTTTACGGCACTCCTTTTTGGAAGAAATCGTATTAAGAGTAGAAAAATACTTTTTTTTTGCAGAGACTTTAGTGTTCCCTTTTAATGAAGTGAAACTTCTTTGCGCTCTTTGACATTTTTTACGGATGAAACGAATACATGTGACGTTTTTGTTTCTAACTGCTTGTTCGCCGATGTCGAAAGATATCGTTCGATCGAAAAAATAACATTTAAAACAGAAACAATGTTTTAATTTAATTTAATTTAATTTTTTAAATTTGTTTTTGTTTTAAATGTTATTTATTCGATCGAACAATAGCTTTCGGCATCGGCGAACAGGCAGCAAATATATGCTCAAGACGTATGAGTAATACGAGTCCATACCATCAAATATTAATCATACGCAGCCGTGACAGCATTCAATTTCATTTGGGAACAGAATTGATTCTGCAGTTTGGTTGGTCAGTGAAAAAGCAAACTATTTTTCAGAACGAACTCATTTGTAATATTAGGCACGGCATTCGCTAGTGAAATCAAAAACAAATCGTCCATAAAGTGGAAGGACACAATCCCAGTTGCTAAGAATGGTGACAAACTGATGGATTAGCATCATCTTCAACTCTCCTGTACAGCGGCTACAGCTTCTTCAGTGCGCAATGTTCGGCATCTCACGAGATGCACATGATCAGTAACAGTAAATGTGGTCCTAAAGCGATCTATTATCCTTCCAAATAGTCGCTATGGAAGACGATTATGTACGCCATAAAATGGAAGAAGTGCACGATGAGTTTCACGAATAGAACAATTATTTTTATTAAAAATTTCAACAATTTGCACGCGTTGCTCTGGTGTTGTAACACTCCATAAAAAACACTCTATATTATTATTATTATATAATTACAACTTCATGGTAGTAGGATTTTATCTAACTTCTCATCTTTTGATGTGTTAACATCTATACGCGCGCCCCTAGGGCAGTAAACTATCAGTTTCAATACATACGCAAGTGTAAGGTGTAAGATGTAAGAGTATGTGTTTGTTCGTTGTTTGGCAGTCCGTATTGAAAGTGATTATTGGGCGATTTTCATATAATTTTCCCACGCGATTTTCTCCGGAAATTCATAGCCGATTTAATTAATTTTTGGATTAAAACGCTAGTGCGCGTTTCGACGAAGAGTTAAGGCCAAAATTTAAGGCGATCCGATATCGGCGAGCGGAGATTTAAGTGTTTTAATTCGGAGTATTAATTTGGAGTAATATTAAAAAAGTGTTTTATGTTGATCTTCGGTTTTGCTTATGCATAGCAAAGAGAATAGTGACGTGGTTATACGTACATATATAAAAATGAGATAGCAAGACAGCAACGTATGTAGCTTATGTACAAACATAACAATGTATGTATGTACATTTGTCTGTTGCTTTGCATTCTCTTTGTTTTTTGTGGGTTTAATATAAAATAAATAAACAAAAAGGTGTTAACACATCGCCCGTTCGTACACTCATTGATTTTTTTTCCATCTGTCCCCTTAATACTAACCCTCGTTTCTAGTTCCTTGACAATGCAGTGCATACCCTGAGTGCTGGTCCAAGATAAAAAAAAATTGTTTTAAAAGTCTAACAAATCCAACAATATTCTTAAATTATAGCTTGGCATATAAATTAAGATGTTCTAAGTTATTGCACTGCTAATAACAATTTTAGTGTAACTTTAATATAAAACAAAATTATTGACGAAATTTATATGAAAACGTTGTTATATACCGATCATCACTACTCAGCACTTTTCCAGCCAATTTTGCCACAATAAAAGAAACGTTAAATGTCATAACAGTTTGAGTTATTGCAGTGATTTTCAAAAATTTGGTATAACAATTACTTTGTGAACAAATTATTTAGAGCTTTGACAAATGAATTAAGCGGAACTATTTTTTGTGTTAAAAATATGCTTGCGTTTCTTTTCCAAGTTCAAAAAGAGAAATTTATTTAAATTATTTGTTACAATTAATTAAAGAAATAGCATGTGAATTAGTAGTGAATGTGCTGATATTTTTTGTGCTTTCATACATTTTTTTTCATTGCAGAATATGAATTGGACATTATGACAAGCTTTTTCAAGCAATTATTAAGGTAACGTAACAGTGGACAAATATATGTTCAAAACTGCGTAAATATTAAATACTCCCAACGTTTAATTCTATTGGCTGTCATGTTGGACCATAAAATATTTACGGTCTTATTCACAAAAAATATTTGTAATTTATAAAGGGTTTATTAAACAAATTTGGTATGGAAATCTATTTTATAAAATTTTTTATAAATCAAAAATATTTTTATGAATAAGACCTTTACCCCTTAATTCATAAAAATTATAAGAGTCTAATAACAGCGTAATAAAACAAAATTTCATATGAAATTTGCTCTACTACACTCTTATAAGCCTCTCATAATTTTCATGAATAAGGGGGTTAAAATTTAATACAATTTTCTTGCAGAGTTACTTTTATTTCCCGGAAATTGATACTTTCTATATATTGCGTGTTATTTTTTAGAGTGTCAAAACACCAGAGAAACACATGCAAGAAATTTAAATTTTTAATCACAATAGCCCTATTCACAATCTTGTGCAAATGGTCATGCATCATTGCATTTGCAAAATAATTGTACTCTACACCAACAAAATACATTGAAAATGCTCTCAAATACTCTCTCAACTTGCAAATGCTATAATGCAAGATCATTTGCATAGGATTGTGAATTGGGCTAATAATTGTTCTATTCGTTAAACTCATCGTGCACTTCTTCCATTTTATGGCGTACATTATCGTCCTTCAGAGCGGCTAATTCGAAGAACAACAGATCATTTTCGGAACACATTTACTGTTACTGATCATGTGCATCCCGTGAGACACCGAACAGAGCGCACTGCAGAAGCTGTAGCCGCTGTAGAGGAAAGCGTTGAAAATGATGCTAATCCAGAAATTCGTCGCCGTTTTTAGCAGCTAGGGTTGGGTCCTTCCACTTTATGGAAGATTTTTTTTTAGTTGTTGAAAATTGGTGTTCCAGATTGTAAGTTTCTTCAAATTTTCTTTCCAACAAAGCACACCTTTTATAAAAAAAATACACGTTTTTTTATCTTGGACCAGCACTCAGGGCATGACCTCTATATATGCAATGCATTGCGCCGGAACTGAAAAGGAGGGTATAGTATTGGGGGGACAGATTAGGAAAGATGAGAAGATAGACAGATGGGACATGAAGAAAAAATAATCAAACGGTAACACGGGTATTATAACAATAACATGTTAACATCAGGTTGATACAGTTCTCGTATCCTTTTTGACAATAAAATTTGTGTAAATAGGAATTGTTATCACATTCAACTAAGCCACCTAATAAGTGGTGACAAACACAATACACATGAGCACTGATGATGAAAGGGTTGCGTCTGCAGTGTAAGTTGAATAAAACTGATGTTGATTTTCCTTTGTGCCTTGGAATATTTATCATGTCTTTCTGAGATTTAAAAACAAATTTCGAACAATTAGCCTATAAATCTTAATTCAATTTAAGATAGACTGTTGTTTTTGTAGCTATTTCAACCTTTTACTTCGCCGGCTAATTTTTACTAAAGGGCCGACGAAGGTGGGTGCTGTTACTCTGCTTTTAGTACATGATAATGGCAGTCGCTGCCAATTATGTTCAGTGACCAGTGCTATGCCTTCATCATTGAAACGGACTTGCAACAACTAACACAACCACGCACTAATGCTGATCAGAAGAATTCAACACAATATTTCATGACTCAGCGCGGGCTCGAACTCAGGACCCTCCGCTTCATAGTCTCGTGTTCTACTACTTCAGCCAACAAAACAATATTATAATAAATCCGTGTATGGAATGATTAATTTTCGGTTTAAATAAAATTGTAATTTTTATTGAAATTGTAAATTTAAAATAAATTAATGGTAGTAATTATTCCAATTTATAGCCTAAACTGGTGTATTATGTGATAAATAACTAATAAAATAACTGCAACTTAATAAAAACTCCTAAAACAATTTGTAGATTGCGGATTTGAACTTGAGTCTGAATAAAAAATTCTTAAGGTAAAATAAAATTAATTCATTCATGTTTATATTGTATTTTCGCAATCATTTGGACTTGAAAAAATTATTGGTAGAAGCCACTAGAAGCGAACTAGAATATTGTGTAGCACATTCAATGAGATTAAAATAAAATGTCTTTTATCCTTTTATTTATTGGAAAATACTAAAGCTGTTTTTAACAACAAATAGAAATAGTTCATACAACATTAACAGTTCCAACACTATTTTTGTTTAAACAAAACATTTACATTTTCATAAACTATAAAAAAGAGAGAGCGGCAACTAAATGACAATCAAGTTGACAATCGTACAAACAAAAAGTTTCATAAAAAACTTTCTGACTGATGGAATCTCTAAATTTAAGTGAAGAATTTTTGCTTGCTTTTACTTTGGCAATCGTTTTTTTTTTCTCTTTTGATTGTATCGTAAAACTTTTAGTGACCAGACAATAGTATCATTTAGCCGAGGGCATGTTGTGAGCATCTCATAGCAAATCAAATAATTGTTTTAGCTACGCTTTAAACGAAACAAATGACAGTGCGGTGATAAACCAAAAATGGCAAATTATTTTCAAATTTCATAGAGGGTTTAAAGCGATCGTAGAGATACTTAACCCCCTTATTCATAAAAATTATGAGAGGCTTATAAGAGTGTAATAGAGTAAATTTCATATGAAATTTTGTTTTATTACGCTGTTATTAGACTCTCATAATTTTTATGAATAAAGGTTTATAAAATAGATTGCAATACATAATTTGTTTTATAAACCCTTTATAAAACAGAAACATTTCTTATTAATAAGACAGTAACCCCCTTATTCATAAATATTATGAGAGGCTTATAAGAGTATAATAGAGCAAATTTCATATGAAATTTTGTTTTATTGCGCTGTTATTAGACTCTCACAATTTTTATGAATAAGGAGGTTATTGTTTACCTGTACAATATCTAGATAGAAATAAACAATAATTAATTTTATAATATTAAGTCTGTAGAATGATAGATATTTCTGTAAACTGAAAAAAGATGGATCATGTTCGAGCACAGAATTTGAAAGTTGGCATCTTATCCCATGAGTGCATGGCAGCACAGATTTCCTTTACTTTTCCCAAAATATATTTTTAAAGAAAAACTATAACCTTGACAGCACAACTTTATCAGCTTTTTAATAACAAATCCTGTATAAGTGGTTTTTGGAATAAAATGAGGGTAAAAAGTTTTCGAAAAACAGAAAACTTATCCTGTCAATTTACTAAACACTTACACCATGTAACAAAAGGAAGAAAACTAAGACCCATTTGAAAGAAATAAAAAAACACACACACACTCTTGATAAATAGCACCTACGAACTCCAACATGTCAAAGATTTTTGTGTAGGGGTTCAATCACAAATTTAGTTGTTGTACAATTTTTCTTAAACAACAACCGTAGCAATAGCTAAGGGAGAGCGTATCTGAATTGTTAATAAGACTTGGGCAAAAAAAAAAAAAAAAAAAAAAACTAACGATTTATGAAGATAGATGAGCGTATTTTGGGGGACAGAACGAGACAGTTTTATAAACACAGCAACCAACCAGCCACACACATAAAAGTCAGTCATAACTTTTGGTCGTTTCATTTCAGTCATTCATGCACTTGTTCGTTGTTAGATGCTGCCATTAAACAAACACACACATACACACAGCCATACACACACACATACATAGACAATAACCTAAAGCAGCGTCCTGATATCTATTATATTTGCATCTAAACATTGGATTGGTGTAGCTAAAAGATTGTGCATGTGTGTGTGTGTGTGTGTGTGTGTGTGTGTGTTAGTACGGATGTTTAAGCAACGGATTAAAAGCTGTTGTATGCATTACTCCAACAAAAGTGTTTATGAATTTTTGAGGTTTGATGCTGTAGTTTTCCATGAAATTTTATTATAATAAGCATTATATAGAACTACAACAACAAAAACTAAAGTCGCACTAAGAGCACAAAAGAGTATTTCATTATGCAAACTTCTTTTTTTTCGTTTTGCTGCTTTTTGTCCCTTTTTCATTAAAATTCATTAATATTTCATGGCGAAGGGAAAAGTTGTAAAAAAATAAGCAGAAAACGTAAATTGGTTTTATTGAAGTTTAGGGTAATGTTTAAACAAAATTTATTAGATGATTTATGAATTGTCAAGTAGTTGAAAAGGACACTTGCAATATCATGAAATTTATATAACGTTCAACAATATAATTTTTGCTACAAAATTGTGTTGATTGTTGGAAATGTCAAAAACGGGGAAAAAGTATGTTATAAAAAGCCATTTAACAAGATTTTCATAAATTAAGTGAGACAACTTTGCAAGGAGAAAAAAAATTATATATTTATTTTGACAATATCTTTAATGTGTTTAACAGTTGTTTGGCTATAAGAGACAATGCTGCTACAAGGAATTTTGTTATTCGAAATATTAACAAAATTCTATCTGTTTAATTTTTATAAATTAACCAATTTATGTAATACATATCTTTACTCATAAGGCAGTGCAAGTATGTGTAATTTAAAAGGAAATAAATTCGATTATACGACTATACGATGGTGTGCTCATTGCATCAAGGGTATTGTAAACACACACACAATTACGAGTCATATATTTCACTAGCTAGAGATTTATAAATTTTTAACTACAAGATTTTTTTAATTTATAATTGAATTATCCATACATTCATCATATATGGGAAAGAAACTGTTAAATTCCGTTGTCAAAACTAAAATTCATAAAATATAAATTATAAGAAATAATATTTTATCAATAATTTTTATTTTTTAAAATATATGTATAGCGTGTTTTTTTTTTGAAAGTGTCACAACTTTGAGTTAGCATCACGGCTTTATTTGAGCTCTCCATTAATAGCTGATATGAATCGACTGACACCAGAGCAACGCGTGCAAATTTTTGAGATTTTTAATCGAAATAATTGTTAAATAATTTTTTGTTAAAAAATATTAAGATGAGACAGTTTAGACTTTAAAAAGTTATGCCATCCACAAATAATTTTTTTATTTCAGAATTTTATTTAAGTAAAATTACTTTATACAGAGTGGAATATTTATAGCCAGTTCGGCGATGTGGCAAGCTATCGTTTGATCCAATTAATAGCATTTAAAATAACAAAAAATTTTAAAATTTGTTTTTGCTTTAAATGTTATTCGCTCGATTAGCGAAAGTTTGCAACTTCGCCGAACATATACCATTTCTATAAGCACCAAAATGTTTAATAGGACTGAAATAATTACACATGAGTACTGATGACGGGATTGTAGTGACTTCCGTTTGAATTTTTAGTTCTAGCGAATTTTTAGGCAAAAAAAAAAAAAATTACTTGATACAGTGTTAGCTGCCTTAGGCAATGCAATATAAAGCGTGCTTTTCTTAGTGTCATAACACCAGAACAACGCGTACAAATTGTTGAAATTTTTAATTAAAATAATTGTTATATTCATCAAACTCATCTTGAACTTCTTCCATTTCATGGCGTACATAATCGTCCTTCAGAGCGGCTAATTCGAAGAACAATATATCATTTTCGGACCATAATTGGTGTTGCACGACTGGCACCTTCTATGCGCCAGCCGTGACTGCCACATTACAGAAATCATATTTAAACATTTCCCCTTATTCTGTAACTGTTTGTCAATGCCACGTCAAGACAATATCAAAAATAGCACACTTACCTATCCGTTGTGGACAACAATTAAATACTTCTGCTATCCTGCGACATCTCTGTATGACGTTAAGTACAGTAAGAGACTGTTAAAAGTTGTCAATTGCCGAGGAAAATGAGCACAGAAGTGTCCTATTTCTGATATTGTCTTGACGTGACGTTGACAAATAGTTAAGGAATAAGGGAGATTAATTTCATAAAATTTTCTTTCCAATAAAGCCCATGTCATTGATATTAAAAATATAATTCCTTGCTTTATTATGATTTAAACTGGTGTCACTCTATAAAAAACACCCTTTATTTTATATTCATACAAAATGCAAGTAATAACTATAACGACTCCAGCTTATATTGCAACTATTTAAGAACGGAACATATTTATTTCATTGTGCATGATACAATAATGCTCGTGCAATGATTAAAAATATTATAAGTATTCCGCTCATAATAAAAAAATTAAATTAAATGAAATGAAATAAATCGCATTGAACGTTAAAAAATAATTTGTAGATTGACAGATTCGAACTTGTGCCTGAATAATAATTTTTATCTTCATAATTAAAATGAAATTATTAAAATTAAAATATATTATTCAGACCCAATTCCAAATCTGAAATCTGCAATCAGCAAAGTATTCTTTTACAAATTTTTATTAAATTCATGTTAAAGGCCTTTTTGGCTGGACTAGCGGCGTCCAGATTCCACCGTCGATGATAGCTCTTCCTTCATTTTTTCAGCGGACAAAAAACTAAAATTAAAGGCCTTCTGAAAGAGCTTTACATCCTATTCAACTCCGTCGATCGTGCTCTCAATCTCTGGTACTCACAATAGTTTTTTATATTAGAATCCTGTCGAAATTATTTCAATTTGCAGTCTTTAGATTTGTAAGAATTTCTAAAAAGTATACAGCCATGAGTCAAAACAGGATATATTGTTCATGAGGATACGAAGTCAGGGAGTTGGCGCAGTATCTAGGATCACAACTGCCATTGATTGCAATACCGGCCCATACAATAGGATATTTGTTATAGAGTGGAAATATATTTTTAATATCAATTAAACGAGCTTTATGGGACAGAAAATTTTATGAAATTAATGTTTAAATATGATTTCTGCCATGTGGCCGCCACGCTGGCGCGTACAAGGCGCAATCTGGAACATCAATTTTGAAGAACAAAAAAAAATCTTCAATAAAGTGGAAGGACACAACCCCAGTTGCTGAGAACGGCGATGAATTGCTGGATTAGCATCATCTTCAATGCTTTCCGGTACAGCGGCTACGACTTCTTCAATGCGCACTGTTCGGCGTCTCAAGGGATGCGCATTATCAGTAACAGTAAATGTGAACCAAAAACTTTCTATTGTTCTTCGAATTAGCCGCTGTGCAGGACGATTATGTACGCCAAAAATTTCAACAATTTGCACGCGTTGCTCTGCTGTAGTGGCAATTTTTACTATAATTATTAGATTATTATAGCACTTCTAGAAGATATTTTTATTGTCTATAATTTTTCCTAAGCAAAATTGTTTAATGCAGCAACTAAATAAATTTACTTTATTATTATTATTATTATTAATATTTTTGTTTCTTTTATTAATATTAGCTGTCTGCAGTGCAAAGCATATTTTTGCAAAGATATTAAGTCGCACAAGGACTTTGAACTTCTCTCTTTGCCAGACATTTGAACTATAAGTGCTGTAAGCTAAATAAATACAATGTATATATTTTGTGTTAAAAGAATTGTTAAAAGGACATGCCATGTCTTCATTTCATCATAAAGTGGGTTGTCTAACAAAACATGACTGTTTTTATATGACTTTTGATCTTTTGCACGGGCAAAGGTCAATCATAATAATTTTTTTTCAAGTCTTTAATAATCAGATGCGCTTTCAGTCAGTTGATTTATAGTCGACTGTAACAATTGATGGAATAATAAAAAAGTCAGTCAAACACAAATTGAATTTGATATACAATTTTTTTATTAATATTAAGGATTTTTTTTCAACACGTAAAATTGGGCTTATGATATCGTTCGTCTTCTGTATAGCAAAAAACTAGCCGACGAAGTAATAGGTTGAAATAGCTAAAAAAGTCTCTATATTCTCATTTTTCTCCATCTGTCCTCTCAATATTAGCCCCTCCTTTCTAGCTCCAGCGCAATGCACTGTGTATGTAGGGGTCATCCCCTGAGTGCTGGTGCGAGTTCAAAAAAAATAAATAAAAATATTAAAGCTACAAATTACTCTTGTGATTAATATAAGAATCAGGTTCATATTCATTTTTTGGCACTTCATGTGTATAAGACGGTCACGTTCGACATCATGGAAATGCCCATATTCTATACTTGGCATCTAGTTTAAAATAACTTTCTAAAGAGTGTATTTCTTTAAGGCATGCCTATTTTCCAATGCGAATTGATTTATTTTTTCCACTAAAGGCCATCAACTGAGTCTCTCTGTCGTACAATGCATTGTATATGTAGGGATCGTCCCCTGAGTGCTGGTGCGAGTTCAAAAAAAAAAAAAAAATTAAAACTACAAATTACTCTTGTGATTAATATAAGAATCAGGTTCATATTCATTTTTTGGCACTTCATGTGCATAAGGCGGTCACGTTCGACATCATGGAAATGCCCATATTCTACACTTGGCATCCAGTTTAAACTAACTTTCTAAAGAGTGTATTTCTTTAAGGCATGCCTATTTTCCATTGCGAATTGGTTTAATTTTTCGACTAAAGGCCATAAACTAAGTTTCTTGTCCTGCAATGCACTGTATATGTATGTAGGGGTTGTCTCCTGAGTGCTGGTCCGAGTTAAAAAAAATAAAAATTAAAGTAACAAATTACTCTTGTGTTTAATATAAAAATCAGGTTCATATTAAATTTTTGTCACTTTATGTGTATAAGACGGTCACGTTCGACATCATGGAAATGCCCATATTCTAGAATTGGCATTTAGTTTCAACTATCTTTCTAAAGAATTGATTTAATTTTTCCACTAAACGCCATCAAGTGAGTTTCTCTGTAGTCGAGAAAATAACTGTGATATATTTTTCATTTTTCTGTTCCGCATCAACTAAAAGGTAATAGATGAAGCCAAAAAAAAAAAAAATAAAAAAAAAACTAAACCATAAAATATGTAGCAGCATTCCGCCTTCATGTAAATGACCTTAAGCACCGTTCAAGCAAAATTTTTTCTTATCAAATTTTTTATGAAAATTCCTAAATAAAAACATCTTTAAGTAAATTAAAGCCACTAACTTTTCTCAAGATTGCCTCATTATACAATATTCATATGTACTTTGAAAAACAAAAAAGAAAAGTTGCAGAGACAATTTTTGCTTAAAAATCTCTTTTAAATGTTAATAATGACGGTTTTTTCGCATTTGCATGTAAATGATATGAAACCATAAAAGTTTGCTCGTCGTACACGAATAAGAAATTGTGGTTCGTTCCCTTTATTAAGTTGCATACTTGAAATTTAGGATTTTTAAACTGTTAATAAAGAAGTAACAAGTTAAACGATTTTATATGTACTCGAAACAAAGAATTTATGTAATAAGTTTATAGATAGAAGAGTATGTACTCGCATGTGTGTGCATGTCAAACATGTAAAACATTATCAGCAATATGTTTTGCATAAATGGCCCAGAAAAGATTGCGCTTAGCAAATAAATATTTAAAAGAAAAAAAGGAGAACAATTTTTAAAGAATGCAAACTGTTTTAGCAAACAACTATTTAATTTTGTTTATGTTGCACAACAATTGATTCATAAATTTTAAGTGGTTTAATTAAAGTAATTCATATATGACGGCTACCATTTTCATGTTCTAGTCATATTTTGGCATTTCCTTAAGGGAAAAGGAAGAATCTTTCTGTAATTCTATTTCTAGAAGATACATGGGCATGTTACTGGCACGATGACACACTCTATCGCAGACTTAGTTTTCCCAAGTATTTTGTTAAGAATATAAAATCACGATTTAAGGTCCTTTAGATAAATAAAAATATATCTAATATATTCAAAAGATCACATTTAACTAGTAAAAACGTTATATTCAACCGTGTCAAATCTTATATACTCTCCAAAGATTTATCCCCCTATTCATAAAAATTATGAGAGCCTTATAAGAGTATAATAGAGTAAATTTCATATGAAATTTTGTTGTATTAAGCTGTTATTAGACTCTTTTAATTTTTATGAATAAAGGGGTTAGTAAATAACAATTCTAATTTAATTCTTATTAAAATTTAAGTTTTTATGGTTTTTGGTAAACAACAAATAAATCATTTTAATACGGTCGGTTTCCAATGACTTGGGAGCAGCATGGCTAAGACATCATCTTTCCATCAGCATAAACGAAGAGTTCCTTTAAGTAGAGTTTCAAAACTCTATTTTGGTACGGTCACTCCGTTGAGGGCCGTCACCTCCCTTGTAAAAACTTAAAAATTAACCCCCTTATTCATAAAAATTATGAGAGTCTAATAACAGCGTAATAAAACAAAATTTCATATGAAATTTGCCCTATTACACTCTTATAAGCCTCTCATAATTTTTATAAATAAGGGGGTAAAATTTTGTGATAAATAAAGTGTAGAAAAAAAAAATTTTTTTTAATAGGGTCATTTTGAGGGCAAAGTTGAGTAGAGGGGTAGGGCAGCGGAAGATCAGAGAACATCTTACCTTCGTCCTAAAAGTTTAAAAATTAAATTTTTAAGGAATGTAGACTTAAGGCATACAATTTGTTAAATATTTATACAATTTTTGCACATAATATCTTACGACTATGCCCACTAAAGGGGGCGTGGTCCAAAAATCGATTTTTTTCATTTTCTGACTTTCACTACAATGCTTTGAAGCTTCTTTTTTATAAAAATTTATCATTTACTTAACAAAATTACTAAAATATTTAAAATATATAGTGTTTTTTATAGGTTGATTTACTTGTTCTTAGGGGAACTTTTTTCCCTCAGGCCCGATTCAGTCCATTTAAGAACTTAGCCTATGCTATCCTTCAGAATGTATTCATGTATTTCAAGGGTTTGGCTCTTTTCATTTGAACTGAATCGTGATTTCCACAGACGGACAAACATGTCTTACATTTCAACACTGATCACGAATATATATACTGTATGGGATCTCAGAGGGATATTTCGCTGCTTTACATGCGAAATGACGAAGTGAGTATATCCTACAAATCTTTTTTGAAGGGTATAAAATTGCAATAAGACGAAAACGGTGTGAAATTTTGCCAAATTTGCCACCTAATAATTGATGACAAAAAAAAATACATATGAGTGATAAAGTGGCTTCCGAAAACAGCTGTTGTGCTCTGCTGAAAAACGGTGTGAAATTTTGCCAAAATTTGTCACCTAATAACTGATAACAAACAATATATTCATGAGTACTGATGATAAAAGTGTAGCGGCTTCCGAAAACAGCTGTTCTACTCTGCTGTGTAAGTTGAATAATTATTAACTGATATTGACTTTCCTTTGTGCCTTGGAATATTTATTATGTCTTTCTGAATTTAATAAAAATTTCGAACAATTAGCCCATAAATCTAAATTGAATTATATTTTTTTTTTATTGCGAAGTACAATTGTTCTGGTTCCAGTTCCGGTCATGCGGAAACAATTGAACTTTCTAAGTCGTTGTACTGAGATCTTTTCGCAAAATTCGACGTAAACTAGTGCGTTGAAATGTTCAATTCTGGAGAACGATGTTGACTAGTTGATGTTTATGGATTCTCACGCACTCTCTTAGCCGAAGCTGCGATATTTTTGGGTGCACGCATTATACGAGCACGCTCACATCTTGGAGTATCAACCATGAAACCAGTTTCACGAACTTTAGCAATAAACTTGCGTATACCTGGCCCTGTTGGTCCTACTCTGCGACCAAATTTTGCACGACATTTTCGTGCAATTTCCGACCAATTGTATTTGTTTTGGAAATACATTTCCAATAAATCCCAATGCTGCGTAAATAAATTGTTTTCGTTTAGTGGCATACTGAATTTTGTGGCAGAATAGAATAACTGCTTATTTCTCATTGTCGAATGAATTCTTTCTTACGTATAAATACATTTGAAACAAAAACAATTTATAAAATGTTGTTTTTATTTTAAGTATATTTGTACGAAAGAAAGAATTCGTTCGACAATGAGAAATAGGCAGTAAGTATTGCCAGATCCGAAATAACCGGTGGTTCAAATTTGAAACCGATTTATATACGTAATCCGCTAGAGTTTTCTTTTGCGCTATCGTATTTGAATAAATCTTTTTGATGTATCACCAGAGCTTATCTCTGCTTCCACCTCTTTATATCTATTTATATGTATATTCACGTACACATAAGTCTTGTTTTATTTGAAAACAAAAAAAATTTTTAAAACATCAATCCACTGACATGCATTACGAATATACGAGTATCTCAATAAATCTTGTATTTACATAGAGTCCATACTACACTTTGTAGCAAGTGAAATGAATCAACTATCTGTAGCATTTAAGTACTTAACAATATATACCAAACAGCACATATGGTATATCCATGTATACATTCCTTCCTCTAACTTTTATTTGTTTAGTGAAATAAATTCTACTCTTCATTTGTCAAAGGATGTCGTAAATATTTACTCTACTAAGGCTTTTCATTCGAGCATGAATTCTTGCTTAAATGGCAATCAGATAACACTTCTATGTATTAAGAAATAAAGAACTTGGCTGAAAGCATTTTACCCACTTAACAAAAAATAAAAGACCACCATACGGAGTTTAAACAGACAAAAATTAAAGACGAAACAAAATGAATGGCGAGCATAGAAAATAAAATAAAATCAACCACATGAAAAAACCGAGTAGCAGTTAATAAAACCCATTTATAATTGTAAATTCATACCAGTTTTTTTGTTTCTTTGCCATTTCATACCACCT
Source organism: Linnaemya tessellans (assembly GCA_951800035.1). Classification (NCBI taxonomy): domain Eukaryota; kingdom Metazoa; phylum Arthropoda; class Insecta; order Diptera; family Tachinidae; genus Linnaemya; species Linnaemya tessellans. The sequence continues at coordinate 140,139,226 of OX637532.1, forward strand.
TTAGTTCGCTAAATAAACTACGAAAAGCTGGCAAGCATTTTAAAAGGATAATGATGACGATGATAATGTTGACTTTGATGAAACAAAAAGAAAATAAATAAATAAATGAAAAACAAAAAACACAAGAGATGTTAATCTCTTTATTTATAAAGAGTGCAATAAAACGGATACAAAGGAATTTCAGTTCATTTTACTTTTCACATACGCTTTAAGTACCCATAAGACAAAAAGTTTTTATGCAAAACGAATTTAAGATAGTTTACATGAAAAAAAAGAAGATTAAAATAAAAAAATAAAAATATTGCCTTTAAATCCGCAAATGATAATCAGTTATACCAAAGAAAACATGGCTATAAAACAAAATTATTTGTTTGAGGAGCGCTCTCAAAGTGTTTATGTTTTTTTTTTTTAATGCAATTCCTCTATGGTGGACATTAAAAAAATAATAGTGGCCGAAGGACAGCTGCTAGACTAGATATTGTAAAAGCTACACTCAGCCAGAATGTCGGTAATATATGAAATTTTTAGGTAATTGATACTTAAGGTGGATTCACTCATGCTTTCTTAAGAAAATTATGTTTCGTACAATTTTTTTTATATGAAGTTTAGCATCTCTCTCAGAGAAGGAGAAGAATTATTTATTCCGGGGAACCCTCAGATTGAATTGGTTTAATTTTATAGTTATTGCGAACAAACTTCAAATGAGATGCCAATAAACTAAATAAAAGTTTAATTGAATTGCACCAATGACTTTTTGATCTGGAATAATGTAATTTTTTTTTTTTTTTTTTTTTTTTAGGAGTAGGACCAGCACTCAGGGGATGACCCCTATATATGCAATGCATTGCGCCGGACGAGGGGCTAGTATTGAGGGGACAGATTAGGAAAGATGAGAAGATAGACAGTTGTTGTTTTTTTGTAGCTATTTCAACCTTTTACTTCCCCGGCTAATTTTTGCTTCAAGGCCGACGAAGGTGGGTGCTGCTACTCTGCTTTTAGTACATGATGGTGTCAGTCGCTGCCAATTATGTTCAGTGATCAGTGACTATGCCTTTATCATTGAAACAGACTGGCAACAACTAACACAACCACGCACTAATGCTGTTTAGAAGAATTCAACACAATATTTCATGACTCAGCGCGGGCTCGAACTCACGACTCTCCGCTTCATAATCTCGTGTTCTACTACTGCAGCCAACAGCTCTGTCTGAGGACGTCCTCTTTCTTGCAAAAAATTCTCATGTCTGAAATACTTTTGGAAGTGGAATAATATAAGTTTTAGTACTAGTTATCATAATTTGGTTACTATATCAATTTTAGTGATTATTAGTTGTCATAATTTTGGCAACTTGTGGCTGAGGACGTCCTCTTTCTTGTCTCATGTCTGAAATACTTTTGAATTATTCCAACCCTGGAATAATCTTTTATATTTTATTTCATATTTAATACCAATTTAATTGTTCCTTAAGTATTAAATAAGTAAAATTATAAAAAAAACTAGTTTTTGTTGTTACTTTTAAATACCAAAAGTAAATTTACATTTTCCAGCTCTGGAGTCTCATTATTCGTTTTTCTAATTTCTATTATCCATCAATTCCTTTAAAAAATAACGAAAATTTTTTATTTATAAAGAAAAAGAAACAATTTATTTTAGTTGGTTGCTTTTATATACCCAAAAAAATTTCAATTGTCCATCTCTGCGGTCTACTTTTTGCTTTGGTTTGATTCCTAATACCTATTTGATTTTTCTTGAAGCATAAAATAGATATAAATAACAAAAAAAAAGCAAAAATAAATTCTTGCTACTTACTTTTACATACCAGAAATAAATTTAAATTTTCCAGCTCTGGAATTGTATTTTGGATTTTGCTGTTTCTTAATCTATGAAATAATATTTCCAATTACATCAATCCGAGGCGAATATATCTAGCTTTTCTGGGGATTGGGAAAATCGATTTCACGTACAAAAAGACAAACGGAAAGACGGACATCGCTTCATGGGGTCCGTCGGCTACTAATAATAAAGTTTTTTGGTGAAAGCAATATAAATACGAATGAACGAACGACTTTCCTACTACTACACTCGCATATTTAAATAAATTTCCATATTATAATTAAATTTATATTAATTAATTTAAATTTTCCGCAAAACAATTTCAAAACTGCTCTCAGCCTTTTCATTTTCGTATTAAAATTTTACTACCACAAACATGATCGACTTTGACTTTGAAAGTACTCGTACATGCAGCAATAAAATGGCACTCTGGAGTGCATGTTCTTCTAAACGTGGCACATTGTGAACACAACTATTGCTGCTTTTGCTGTACATGTCGATACTGAGAAAACTGTGCTGGTGTCTGTACCAAAACTTGGGTTTAGTTTGCAATTTTACATACACAGACATGCTTATCAACTGCTTGTAGTTGTTGCCTTCTGCACAATAGAAGGAAGAGTGCATAAACAGCATCTGTATTTGGTTAAGCTGCTCCTATAGCTTTTGCTCGTAAAATTTTTAGTTTTCTTTTATATACAAAAATATTTTGAATTTCAATTTAGCAAGTCTCACGATAGTATTTGAACATAAATTGTTTTGTGCTGCAAAATACAAACAGGCGACAAACCCAATGTTGGCAGTTACTTTTTGATATTTGAAAAAAAAGAAAAAAGCACACACACACACACACAAATTAATAAAATTGTTTTCTATTTATTTGGTAAAGTTGTCCCATCTGGAGTATTTTCAACTTGTTTGTTATGTGTTAAATTTCTATTGTCATTCTATTCCATACAATTCCTTGTTTTTTTTTTTTTTGTTGCATGATATTCTGTTTTTATTTTCTAATAAAATAAAAAATACCTTTGCTCTTTTGTTATGAGTTTTTCTAATGTAGAACGAAGCAAACTCGATTGGATATATCCTTAAACATATAAATAGAAGCTTGTAAAATACACAGAAATTTCGAATTAAAAAGAAGTCATTTAATATAAAAATAATGCAGATGGAAGAAGTTTATGTGTGTACCAATAAAATGATATGAAACATGAACCAACGTTTTTGTTTTTTGTCATAGAAGAAAGTCAATTGCCAGCATAAATTGATGTGAATAAATTCTCGTTCGGTATGTTAATCATATGCATTTTGTTTAAATTCGTATATTGTGTCATACTTGAACCTCTGCGGTTGCCACAAATGCCACAGAGGGGTAAGCGCAGTTAGATAAATGTTTACACTTATTGCATCATATCACTGATTATATTGCCAAGGGGCTTGCCACTTTAGTAATCTGCTTAAAAATTTCTTATGATTCTTACAACAAAACTAATGGAATATAAGAGGTTTTGTTAAATTCTTCTGGTTTTTTGGTCTCTGTATTTTAATTTGATTCTTTGTGTGACTTCCTGAAGAAGTTAATTGTTTTATCGAGATTTATTGCTTCTAATAATCCCTTAATTTTGTACTAATCGAAAAGACAGTAAGATCCTTTTATTAAATAGTTTCTGTGGCAATATGTAATAAGCCCTTAAGTCCACTTAAAAAAAAATTCCTAATCACTATTTTATTCCTAGAATATCATTGCATGTATTTGAAGTTTTCAGTAGTCAATATTACACATAAACCAGCAAGGAGTCACACACAGAAAAATTAAAAATAATATTAATGAAATTTATTTGTCTATAAGCATTTCAGTAATGCTTTACCCAAGAATAATAGGAAAGTAAGTAAGAACGTTATATTCCATCGGTTTGAATCTTAAATACCGTTCAAATATTTAGTAAATAAATGACTAATATTTAACCTGGTGGATCAGAGTTCCTCTATGCCTAATTTTAAAACTATACATTTTGACAGGGTCACTCCACGGAAGGTATCGGGGGAGACATCACACCTTTCCCGTAAAAACTTTAAAAGTAAATTTTTTGGGTAATTAACTGTACAAAAAAAACTGTTTCTTCTTTTGGATCATTTTGTTTTTTATCTTGGACCAGCACTCAGGGGATGACCCCTATGTATGCAATGCATTGCGCCGGAACTGAAAACGAGGGGATAGTATTGAGGGAACAGATTAGGAAAGATGAGAAGATGGACAGTTTTTTTGTAGCTATTTCAACCTTTTACTTCGCCGACTAATTTTTGCTACAGGGGCGCTTTGGACCTTCTTCGACATAAAACTATATCATTTGGTTAACAAAATTACAAAAAAAGCTCTAAAAATTATGTTGTTTTTTTTAGAGGTTGGTTTAGTTCTTCTTAGGGAAACTTTTTTCTTTCTAGCCCGATTAAGCCCATTTACGAACTTGACCTGTGCTATCTTTTAAGGGTATGGCTCTTTTCGCTTGAATTGAATCGTGATTTCCACAGATGGACGGACGGACATGGCCAGATCGTCTTAGATTTAATCACTGATCAAAAATATAAAGTCTCAGAAGTATAATAATTTTTCTAATTCTTTTTTGAAAAAAAAAATTTATTACGAGATATTTGCTTCCATAAAAACTGGGGAAATGCATAAATACCACTATGCGGCAAATGAAGACCTTTTGAAAAGTGCAGGGTCGTGACTTCGATTCTACTATCAAATTGTAGTAAATTTGGTGGCCGTTTTTTATGGGTCTCCAAAGTTTCCCAATATTACCATGATGCCCAAAAAATGGTGTCACCAGTTTTTGCCAAATAGCTAATCAGCACCTAAAAATATCGTTTAACTATGTAGTAAGAATTTTAACGAACATTTTATATTGCTATATTAAATTGAATTAAGATTCTATAGGCTAATTGTTCAAAATTTTTAATTTAAATCTCAGAAAGGCATGATAAATATTCCATGGCACAAAGGCAAGTCAAAATCAGTTTTATTCAACTTACACAGCAGAGCAGAACAGCTGTTTTCGAAAGACGCAACCCTTTCATCATCAATGCTCATGTGTATTGTGTTTGTCACCACTTATTAGGTGGCTTAGTTGAATGTGATAACAGTTCCTATTTACACAAATTTTATTGTGAAAAAGAATACGAGAACTGTATCAAGCTGATGTTAACATGTTATTGTTATAATACCCGTGTTACCGTTTGATTATTTTTCTCCATGTCCCATTTTTCTGAATTTTTTGTTCCATCATACCTAAGTCAAACTTTTTTGGTTTGAATTTTATACTTAAGTACATGTGAACGTTTTTCCAATTTATTATTGGTAGCTCAAGCCATAGCTTAAATTTGTATGTAGTAAGAATTTTAACGAACATTTGATGATGAAAAGGTTGCGTCTTTCGAAAACAGCTGTTCTGCTCTGCTGTGTAAGTTGAATAACAAAAACTGATGTTGACTTGCCTTTGTGCCATGGAATATTTATCATGCCTTTCTGAGATTTAAATTAAAAATTTCGAACAATTAGCCTATATAGTATCTTAATTCAATTTAATATCGTTTAACTATGTTCGGCAAAAATGTAGCCAAGAGTAGGTTGAATATTTTTTGCTATAAAATTTTATGACAAAAATGTGTTTTGTCTTTGAGTTTTTTTTTAAAAAGTTAATAAAAACCAAACATTTTTTTTTTTAATTTTTTGATCATAACTTTTAGGAAATCCTGATTTTTCGTACACTATATTTAGGAAAATTGTAGCCACGGTAAAGCTGAACAACTTTTGTAAACTTACCAATATAATCTGAACGTGTCTAGATACCAAAAATAGGCCATAAAAACTCAACTTTTATAAATTTATAATAAAACTAAATTTTTTGTAGAATAACACTATGATACAAAATAGACAAAAGTTAAAACACCTGGGACATAATATTATTTTTCTCATAGGTCTTGTCGGACAGAACAAGACTCTGTCTTTGAAATTCGCGAACTGTCATCCCGTTCAATAGGAACGGATGTTATAACTACGCTAAAGTACCAATATAAGAAAACAAACATAATATTTCCAATATAAGAAAACAAACGACTTTATAATATGAACAACAATTGGGCTAAAGTACCAACAACATGTGCATTTATTTCTATAATAGTATCTTTATGTATTTATATTGTAAAACCAATACTAGTGTTGCATCAACTGCTGTTGCAATTGTTGTGTAGCTGCCAGCTTTTAACTGCAAACGATTGTATTACAGTTTAACTGTTATTGTTTTGCCTTTGATGCAACTAAAACAGTATGTAGCAAAATGACTATAAACAGTATTTTGCAAAACATTTTTATTTTTCAATCAGTCTAAATATCATTTAGCCATTCATGCGAAAACGGCAGGGTGTTTTTTATAGAGCGACACAAATTTATATCATAAGAAAACAAGGAAATAATATATTTTTAATATCAATGAAACGGGCTTTATTGGAACGAATATGTTATGAAATTAATGTTTAAATATAATTTCTGCCATATGGCCGCCACGGCTGGCGCAATCTGGAACACCAATTTTCAACAATTAAAAAAATCTTCCATAAAGTGGAAGCACACAAGACGAGTTGCTGAGAACGGTGACCAATTGATTGATTGGGATCGTCTTAAATGGTTTCGTGTACAGCGGCTACGGCTTCTTCAGTGTGCACTGTTCGGCGTCTCACGGGATGCACATGATCAGTGGCTGTAAATGTGGTGTGAAAACGATCTATTGTTCTTCGAATTAGCCGCTCTGAAGGACGAATATGTGCTCCATAAAATGGAAGAAGTGCACGAGGATGAGTTTGATGAATAGAACAATTATTTTGATTAAAAATTTCAACAATATGCACGCGTTGCTTTGGTATTGTGGCACCCGAAAAAAAAACACGCTTTCATTGTATATGTTAGATGTGAATGTATACAATTATATTGCAGAGTTTGGGTCAATGTGCGACGGCACAGATGTGCAGTTGAGCTAAAACAATGGATTATCACTATGAACACTCGAAGTAGTTATTAAATAGGGGAATTAGTCCAAATGTACTATTTGGAACGTAAAGTTGCTACGAATGTGAATGCGCTTGAGTGTCTGGAAATGAGTAAAACATGGATTTGCCATGAATGAATGTGTTTAACAAGTTTGCAACAATTCAGGAATTTACAAACACTAGAGTGAAAAAGCTAAAATAAATATTCATAGTTTTCCTATTACATTAATATGAAGACCTTTTTTGTTGGTCTATTTTTATGTTAATGAACACGATTATCGTTACGTTAAGCATCATATAAGCGGATAATATAGAGATAACAACATTTGCATGTTTATTGCAACCAGTTGGCATTTTAAGAAAAAGAAAAATATTTTAAACCATTTGAAAGACAATTGGTTTGATTAATGATGCCAATTGAAGTAAATAGTGTCCCAAATTGGGGTATTATTTTACTTTTGTTGCCTTTTTTTCTAGTTGTGTGTTCTATTCTAAATATTTATTTTCAGATTGTAAATACATTTCAATTAATTAATATGGCAAGTTACTCGAAGATGTGGCGTATTTTTTTTTACTAAAACACTCTGTTCCAGTAAAAATCTCATTATTTCTTGTTGACAAATCGCATTATATCACGTACAGGAAAAGTAAATTGGCCACAAAGATCGCGCGATTTAACACCTTTAAATATTTGTGTGTGTGTGTGTTTTTTCTTAATAAAATATTGGTATGAGCGAAGCAAACAGAACTTGAAATGTTAAATTTAATTCAGATTTTTAGGCCAATTGCTCGAAATTCCCGTTTTTCAGAAGGACATGATAAAAGTTCCAAGGCACAAAGGAAAGTCAACATCGGGTTTTAGTTATAAAACTTACTCAGCAGAACAGAACAGAATAACTGTTTTCGAAGGCCGCAACGCAACTTGAAATGTCTGGATTTATAATCATCAGGTCTACTTGTATTCGCATCATCCCAAAGTGTGACAGATTAACATATTAAGTTCTGATAATTTATTTTTAAAGCCTCCAAAAATGAATTGAAGGGTATATTCACTTTGTCATTCCGTTTGTAACGCAGAGAAATATCCATCTGAGACTCCATAAAGTATATATTCTTGACCAATGGTGAAATCTAAAACGATCTGAGCATGGCTATCCATCCGTCTGTGGAAATCACGATTCAGTCCAAACAAAAAGAGCCAGACGCTTGAAATTTGGTGTAAATACATATATCTTGAAGGATAGCACAGGTCAAGTTTGTAAATGGGCTAAATCGGGACAGAGGGGAAAAAGTTCCCCTAAGAAGAACTAAACCGACTTCTAAAACACAACATAATTTTAAAAAAGTTTTGTTGTTGTAATTTTGTTAAAAATTTAAATTACATGCCTTCACGATGAAGGTAATATCTCAAATCAATCAATCATGCTCTTGCTAACATATTGGAAAACACTGTAATAAAATAATTTTGTTTGTTTGTTTAATTAAGCCAAATGCCATAAATATGTAAATTTTAATAATAATATAAATAGAATTTTTATTTACTAAATATTTGCAGGGTATTTAAGATTCGACCTGGTCGAATATAACGTTTTTACTTGTTTCTTCCTTAGATGTGTCAGAGGCGAAGATGTGATCGCCGAACAGTTTTCAATAAGATAGTATTTACAAAAAAATTGTTTTGCTAGCAACATGAGAAGGTTTGTGTGATATTTTCAGTTTATAAAACAAAATTTTATTGCATCGTTAACTTTTATTAGTAAAAAATTTAAACAATCCCTATACAAGCACTAGGGACATATTTAAAATATAGCAGCAGCATGCTTCACATACGTTCATTTGTTTATTTAGATAATTTCTAAATAAACGACCTCTTTAAAAATATTTCAAATAAATAAATAAACTAAATGCCTCTTTAATATTTATTGCGAAAAAAAATTTTATATAATTTTTTCACAGTATTTCATTTCTAAGGGGAATTTAATTTGTTTAGCTTTATGCGATAAAATAAATAAATATTATAATCTGCATTTTTATAGTAAATCTCTGCCATTAATTTAAAACTAATGTTTATACGCGTAATATATATAAAAAAATAGTTATAAAATGTACAAGAAAGTATAAAAGGACAGAAAATAAAAAAATTATATATAAAGAAAACAGCGTACAAAATAAACCTTAGAACAAAAATAAAAAAAAAAAAATATATAAAAAAATTATGCATTGTTGCATTTGCATATAAATTTATAAGCATGTGTGTGGAAAATGTATGAGTCTCTTTATTTTTTTTAAACTGTGCGGTTCTTGTGTTTTTATATGTTCCGAACAGTGGTGTAGGTATCATTTGAAAAAATTAAAAAAAAGAAAATTGAATTAATTTTATAAGATTATAAAATTAATTTTATAAAATTATTACAAATTTTATATTAAATTTAATTAAGATTTTATAGGCTAATTTTTCGAAATTTTTAATTTAAATCTAAGAAAGACATGATAAATATTCCAATCAAACGGTAACACGGGTATTAAAACAACAACATGTTAACATCAGGTTGATACAGTTCTCATATCCTTTTTCACAATAAAATTTGTGTAAACAGGAACTGTTATCACATTCAACTATGCCACCTAATAAGTGGTGACAAACACAATACACATGAGCACTGATGATGAAGGGGTTGCGTCTTTCGAAAACAGCTGTTCTGCTCTGCTGTGTAAGTTGAATAACAAAAACTGATTTTGACTTACCTTTGTGCCTTGGAATATTTATCATGTCTTTCTGAGATTTAAATTAAAAATTTCGAACAATTAGCCTATAAAATCTTAATTCAATTTAATATAGCAATATAATATGTTCGTTAAAATTCTTACTATATTACAAATTTTATTTATTAAAATTCAATATTTCATTAACAGTTGGCTAACATCTTCAGGAATAACTATTAATTAACTTTGTTTCTTAACCACAGGGTGTTGTGGTGACAAGTTTTATGTATAATTCTTTTTTATCTTGGACCAGCACTCATGGGATGACCCCTACATATGCAGTGTAATGCGCCGGAACTAGAAGAGACAGATGAAGAAAGATGAGAATATAAATAAATTTTTTATAATTAGTTCAACCTTTTTACTTTGCCGGTCAATTTTTGCTACAGGACCGATGAAGGAGGGTGCTGCTGTTTCTCTGCTTTTTAGTACATGATCGTGTCAGTTGTTGCCAATTATGTTCAGTGAAACAGGCTGGCATCATTGAAACAGACTGGCAACAACTAACACAACCATGCACTAATGCTGATCAGAAGAATTCAACACAATATTTCATGACTCAGTGCGGAGTTGAACTCAGGACCCTGCGCTTTTTAGTCTCGTGATGTACTACTTCAGCCAACAGCACCCACATAATGAAACAAGCAAATGTATTTTTAACATCAATGAAACGGATTTTATTGGAAAAAAATGTTAAGAAATTAATGTTTAAAAATGATTTCTACCATGTGGCCGCCACAACTGCCACTTAGAAGCCGCAATTTGGAACACCGACTTTCAACAACTAAACAAATCTTCCATAAAGTGGAAGAACACAACCCCAGTTGCGGAGAACAGCGATGAACTGGTTGATTAGGATCATCTTCAATGTATAGCGGCTAAAGCTTCTTCAGTGCGCACTGTTCGGCATCTCACAGAATGCACATGATCAGTAACAGTAAATGTGGTCCGAAAACAATCTTTAGTTCTACGAATTAGCCGCTCTGAAGGACGATTATGTATGCCATAAAATGGAAGAAGTGCACGATGAGTTTCAGGAACAGAACAATTATTTCGATTAACAATTTCAAGAACTTGCACGCGTTACTCTGGCGTTGTGACACTAAAACAACACGCTATACTTGGAAATAAGGATATAACAACGTATTACCTGTTACATAAACTACATATTAGCTTTATTTTGCTCCTTTTGTTGCATAGTGTTCCCCTACAAATTTATATCATGCAATTACATATCAACATTTAACTCATTACATACCACTGCACCTTGACTAGGTTTAAGTTCTTTTCTACTTAAGAACATTTTGTGGTTTTTATGGCTGTTTTATGCATACACGAAGTTGCATATCCACCTGATGTGGCAGTTATGAGAAACATTTGCATGCCATAAAATGTTGATAAGAAGGTGGCAACTGTTTACATTGTTTAATATGCACAACAATGTTTTTCTTCTATCGTTGCCAGTGTGTAAGATATATTTGCAAACGTATTAAAATTTACTTTAAGAATGTAAATTCATTGCTCTACTTAAGCTGGCTGTTGTTTTTTTTCCCCCTCTCTGGTAGTAAAAATAGCAACGACCGCATAAAATAAACAGAAATCTAAGAAAACTTGCATAAATGCCAGACATTAAATTAAAATAAAAGGATTCAAACCGTCTTATCTAATCCAGTGACTGGGGCCTGTAGATAATCTAGAAAATAGTTGCCTAAAAACTTGTGTCTCGAGAGATGCACACCTGGTGAGTAGCAAAAGAAGTGGGCAGCTGTTTCTTTTCGGATTTTTTTCATGGCAGTTAAGGCAAATTGAGATATTAGGTTAGGTTAGGTTGAAAATAGGGGCATAAGCATCCCAATCCGTCCTGGATTACACTTAGACCTCATAGGCCTGTTGTGCGCTCTATAATAAGGAGTTCCTATTCCACTGAGATATTAATTGAGTCAATATTCACTTTATTGCCATAATTGTCTTCCTGTTCACATATATAAAATTTAGTCAATTCAATTAACGTATGACAACTAAAATTAGTAGAACACGAGACTATGAAGCGAAGGGTCGTGAGTTCGAGCCCGCGCTGAGTCATGAAATATTGTGTTGAATTCTTCTGAACAGCATTAGTGCATGGTTGTGTTAGTTGTTGCCAGCCTGTTTCAATAATGAAGGCATAGTCACTGGTCACTGAACATAATTAGCAGCGACTGAAACCATCATGTACTAAAAAAAAATGCAGAGTAACAGAACCCACCTTTGTCGGCCCTGAAGCAGAAATTAGCCGGCGAAGTAAAAGGTTGAAATAGCTACAAAAAAAAAAATTGTCTATCTTCTAATCTTTCCTAATCTGTCCCTTCAATACTATCCCCTCGTTTTCAGTTCTGGCGCAATGCATTGCATATATAGGGGTCATCCACTGAGCGCTGGTCCCACTCCTAAAAAAAAAAAAAAATTAAACATTTTTCACATTCATTAGGGACTCAAGTTCAAATCCGGGATACCTTTTTTTTAAGCTTATTTAATTAATGATAAATTTAATCGCAATAATTTAAGTTCAAGATGGCTTGAGACTTTTTTTAATTTTAATAGTTAATCAATTTGTTTGAGTCTTGAAGTTATTTTATATTAACATTTGTTATTCTTCGATATTTCGCTAACCATCGGTTAGCTTCTTCAGGAAATTATTTATTATTTCAAATAACCTCAAGACTCAAACAAATTGATTAACTAATAAAAGAAAAAAAGGTTAAAAAAATTAGACACAAGAATCATATATTTTTTACTTTTCACACAATTTAGGTACTAAGTCTCTGCTAAGTTTGTTCAGTGAGTTGAGTTTTGCTCACTAAACACACTTTTAAGCAGTAGTGCATTCGTAAATTTACTCAATATTATGACAATTTAATATCTAAAATAACAATAATTAATTGAAATTTTATATGGATAATTGAGCTCAATAATGCTATTTATTGCGATAAGCTCGATTAAGGTGTACTCGTATGTCTGAACACAGTATAAGACATGACTTTCCTATTTCAATTTATGCAGGTCGTGCACTTCCCCGTTACTGCAACAAACAGTTTTTTTATTGTTATGAATTATTTTGAAGGTGCTGTTGGCTTAAGTAGTTAAGAAGAGACGAGAAAGACGAAAATCCCGAGTTCGAATCCGCACTCAGTCGCGAATATGGTGCCAAATATTTCTGATCAGCCAGCATTAGTGCATGGTGGCCTTAATTGTTGCCTCCCTGTTATAGAGGGTAGGGCATAGCATTGGGCACTCAGTCATTTCTGACAGCGATTGATAGTGTCATGAACTGAAGAGCAGAGTAACAGCACTCTCCTTCACAAAATATTAGCCGGCGAAGTAAAAAGTTAAAATATTCTATATCTTCTCATCTCATTTTTGCCTGTATTTTCAATACCATCCCTTCCTTTCTAGTACCCCGCGCACTGACTACATAGAGGTTGCAGTTGGATGAAGTTTTTAACACGAGACTATGAAACGGAAGGACCAGAGTTGCACTTTTCCCTCAGTCATAAATATTGTGTAGAATTCTTTGTGATCAGCATTAGTGCATGATTGTGTTAGTTGTTTTCGGCCTGTTTTGGTGATGACGGCATAGCACTGATCACTAAAACAATTATTTCCAGTGATTGACACCGTAATGTACTAAATGGGAGAGTAACAGCACCCTCCTTCATCGGCCCTGTAGCAAAAAATGGGTCGGCGAAGCAACCGGTTGAAATAGTTACAAACAATTCTTTTTATATTTTCATATTTCTCATCCTTTCTAGTTTCCACGCAATGTACTGCATATGTAGGGGTCATACCCTGAATGCTGGTCCTATTTTAAAAAAATAAAAAACACTACTATGTATGGGTCATTCCATGAGTCCGAATTATTAAGAAAAAAATTTCATTTTAGTACTTACAACAACTATTGCTCATGCAAAGTGTGTTTTTTTTTTTGAGGAGTATCACAACATCAGCGGAACGCGTGCATATTGTTGCAATTTTTAATCAAAATAATTGTTCTATTCATCAAACTCATCGTCGTTCACTTCTTCCATTTTATGGCCTACATAATCGTCCTTCAGAGCGGCTAATTCGTAGAACTAAAGATTGTTTTCAGACCACATTTACTGTTACTGATCATGTGCATCCCGTGAGACGCCGAACAGTGAACACTGAAGAACCCGTAGCTGCTGTACAGTAAAGCATTCAAGATGATCCTAATCAATCAATTCGTCGCCGTGCTCAGGTTTTGTGTCCTTCCACTTTATGGAAGATTTTTGGTTGTTGAAAATTGATGTTTCAGATTGCGCCTTCTAAGCGGCAGCTGTGATGGCCACTTGGCTGAGATCATATTTAAACATTAATTTCATAAAATTTTCTTTCCAATAAAGACCGTTTTATTGATATAAAAAATATATATTTCCTCATGTTATTATGATTTAAATTTGTGTTACTCTATAAAAAAAAAAACACTTTATTTAATAGCAGCGTGGCCACTCGCACATTTGAGTAAAAAACTTTTTGCCTTAAGCCGTATGAAGATAATGCCTGAAAAGTCCGTTTCCCATAGTATTAATTGAATAAAAGTTTAAAAGACGAGTGGTAACTAAAATTTGTATAAAAGTTCCTCGGGTGAAGATTCCCAAAAAAAAACCTCTTAAAAAACACTTTGCATGTTTCACATATATTACAAAATTTTAACAAACAATTGTTAAAAAAATATTCATTTCATTATAAATTGTATGTAGTGGCTTTTATTTTATTTTTATAAGTATTTTGGGCCACCCAGTTTTGTTTCATTTAATGTCAACTAGTGATTTGCTTAAGCCGGATTTGTTAACAAACTTCTTTTGGGCCCAATACTTATTACAGCAACAAATAAATTTCGAATGTAAATTATTATGTTTCATATTATGTCTTGTTATTATTATTTATTGCTTCTACCTCACTTTTCTTAAGCACAAAAATAAAATAAAAAAATAGAAGAAAGAACTACATAAATCACAATTTATCTCATCAAGTCTACTTATTTGCTTAACACTTTTTGTTTTGTTCGAGCATACGGAATTCACAAATGATAATGCGCCATTATTTCATTTCAGGCTATAAATTTTGGTCAACAGTCTGCTTTATGTTATCGCTGTATTAGACTCTCTCTCTCTCTCTCTCTCTACCATAATCCCATGACTTTTAGGCATTGCGTTTGAACTTTACACTTAATAAACATGCAGCTGATGGCCGTGGCATGTCACCCCAAATGGCAGGAAAATATTAATTTATGTTTTGCTTCAGATATTATCATCTCACAAAAGTGGCCCTGGAGCGTTTTGTATAACGTGTTTCTTTTTTCTTTTTTATTGTATTGGCTTAATGCTTAAATGCCTACTGCGTAACATAAACGACCTTAAAATTTACATGGACTTATAGCACATATAATTTGGTATTAAATACTGTTCAGTATTGGAATTTCAGCTGTTAGTGTGTACAATTTAAATAGTAGATTTATCAAATGGTAATAGGGTAATTAAAGTTTTTACTGAATGACATGTTTTGGGGGATATTGTTAAGCCTTTAATGTAATTAAATTTGACTGGAACGATTCCTATGGCAGCAAGTCATATTAAGATTTTGTTTTTTATGTGTCTATTTGTTGTGCTGACTTTAATTTTATCTTCAGCCAAATCAAAGCCGACCTTATCCTGCCACAATAAAATCTGTAATTGCTTATTTAAATTAAATGCATGTGCGCAACAATCAGTTGGCTTAACTTTATGACAAATAAAATCAGCATTTAAATCCCGATTTTGAAAAGTAAAAGAAAATAATAAAAACAAGAGAAAAACCTACTATTTTACTCGAGCTTAAACTTGCATACGACCGTTCACTGCGTATAAGGCATATGCATTAAGCATAATATCTAAGGGATATTTCATTTTCATGGCATTATTATTTTACATTCTTACATTTTTATGTTTTTATTATAATTTT
Organism: Linnaemya tessellans; assembly: GCA_951800035.1. NCBI lineage: Eukaryota > Metazoa > Arthropoda > Insecta > Diptera > Tachinidae > Linnaemya > Linnaemya tessellans. The sequence goes on from OX637532.1 coordinate 140,154,860, forward strand.
TTTCGTTTTCTTACGTTTCAAGGATGATATAAAAGCACTTTAGCTCACATTTTCATAATCAGCAAGAACTTGCTTTTATCACGTAAAAGTTTGTTTTTATGTATGTTTTCATAAAACATATAAAAAAGGAATCAAAAAGCTTAAAAACACACACACACACACAATTATAAAAATAAAAGATTTAAACGCATACAAGCGTATAAAAATTCTAAACTCTACTCAAAGAAATTATAAAGTTTATTTATTTTCTTTTTTTTTTTTGCTCTTTAAATCTCAGTTACTTGGGAGAACGAAAAACGAATTATATTGTACACACACAAACACACACACATAGATATTAGTTGGCGAAACACACACACACACACAGACACACTCAAACTTTAATTTTATATTCATGTTACTTTAATAAACGGTGTCAAACCCAGAGGTGGCAACACATAGACCAAAAAAAAAATGGCAGGAAAACTTGAGAGAACAAACAGCAAAGTGTAAGAAATAAAGGGACGCCAAAACTCATTGTTATTACTTTTATATAAAGTGTGTTGTTATGAGTAAGATTTTGAAGAAACATCATTTCAAGTGAATAAAAGAATTACTAGACCATAAGAAATTGCTTTCCCAAAGATATAGAATAAGAAGTGCAAATACAATTAAATGTGTGTATGTGTGTGTTTTGGGAATAGACATAGAATACCTGGTACGCTATAAAACTATTAAGATAGGTTAGGTTAGGTTAGGTTGAAAAAGAGGGGCATAAGCATCCCACTCCGTCCTGGATTACACTGTTGTGCGCTCTATAATAAGGAGTTAAGAAAAGAATTCAGTTGTAAATATATAAAACTAGGAATAGACTCTCCAACGTGATAATACAGTGTGGGCAAATTTGAGGTTTGGAAGTAAATTGGTTTAACGGCACACTTTTTTTGTTCAAAAATTCAAATTTATTTATATCGATGTAAAGTAGAAATATGGGAATTAGTAATGGAATATAATGTCGGGTAAAAGTCTACTTCTACCACGTCGGCAGACGTCCGCTCTTTTCACAAAATTTTGAAACACATTTTGCAACAAAATTTCACTTATCTTGTCAATGCAGCGTCGAATCTCAGCTGTCAGAGCGCCAATTGTTTGTGGTTTGTTCAGGTAAAACCTGTCGTTAAAATATCCCTAAAGAAAATAATCCACCGTCGTTAAATCACAAGAACGAGGCGGCCAATTGACATCACCAACTAGAGAAATTACGTGACCGAAACTTTCTCATGCAATAACTGAATTATTTGGTCGGATGTGTGGCCTATGGCGCCAAATTGCTGAAAACAAAGGGAAGTTGTGGGTGCTGTTGCCTGCAGAAGTAGAACTCGATACTATGAAGCAGAGGGTCGTGAGTTCGAGCCCGCGCTGAGTCATGAAATATTGTATTGAATTCTTCTGATCAGCATTTTTTGCATGGTTGTGTTAGTTGTTGCCATCCTGTTTCAATGATGAAGGCATAGTCACTGGTCACTGAACATAATTGGCAGCGACTGACACTATCACATACTAAAAGCAGAGTAACAGAACCCACCATCGTCGGCCCTGTTGTAAAAATTAGCCGGCGAAGTAAAAAAGTTGAAATAGCTACAAAAAAACTGTCTATCTTCTCATCTTTCCTAATCTGTACCCTCAATACTATCCCCTCGTTTTCAGTTCCGGCGCAATGCATTGCATATGTAAGGGTCATCCCCTGAGTGCTGGTCCAAGATAAAAATAAAAAAAGTGATGTCAACATAAGCCAATTGTGGCCACAAAAAATCGCTTGGGAATGTTTGGTGGCGGCGTTTCTTTGCTTATATTTGAAAAAATACGGGCCGATGATGCCGCCTGACCACTAACCGCACCATACGGTTACTTTCTTTGGATGTAAAGGTTTTTCGAGGACTCTGTGGATTTTGAGAGCTCCATATGCTACAATTTTCGTTGTTTACATAAACGTCTAATATGAAATGGTCCTCATTACTTAAGATGATTTTTTTGAAAAATGCGTTGGTTTCGTTAAGATATTTTGATAGTAAATTTTTACAATTAAAATTCTTTGTTGAACCATGTAATTATTGTCATTTTTAAAATTTCCCAACTTTTTACTAAAAAAAGTGTTAAAGGCTGGCGGGTCAATTGTGGTTATTTCGTCAGTTGACAGTCAATTTACTTCCTAACCTCAAATTTGCCCACCCGGCATTTGACAATTTCATGGTGTTTTTGGAAAATACTATTATTTAGTTAATGGTCGTTTTTTTTATATTTCCTTCTTTTTTTTAGAAAAGTTAACCAAAATTTTTCTAAAGAAGTTAAATGCGAAATAAATACAAACAAAAAAAATTTTAAATTAAAATTAAAAAAAAATTGTTCAAATTAAAAAAATTATAACTAAAATAATATCAAAAGAACTAAAATAGAGAGAAATCATTTTATGATTTAATATATAAATATTATAGTACGTAGGAATACACAATTTTTTAATTAATTTTTTTTTTTTTTTGTAAATTAATTTTGTTTCAAATTTTTGAGTGTGGAATGCAACGGCAGCTTGCGGCAACGCTGAAAAGGCTTTAGATATTTGAAATTATAATTGAGATGCCTCTTAAACTATAATAGATATAAAAATAAATTGTTAATTTTTTCAACGGACTTAAGATCGAATCTGCATAACTGCAAATGATTTTTTATTATTTTATTAATAATTGAGCCGATGGCTGTGGAAAAAGCGAAAGAGATACATGGAATATTGGGAATATTAATCGTCAGGGTTGGGGAATTTCGTACTAACCAAAAAGGTAATAACTTAAAAATATGAATGTGGGAACTTCTCATATTCAATTTTCGTTAAAAACATTAGTTAAATAGTTGATATTTCTACTAACTGGCACCACTTGCAAAAGTGGAAATATTGAACAAAGAACGCTGATGAGATGGCGTAGCGGCCTCGAAATCAGTACTGATCCGTTCTGCTGGTTTGATGATTATTGAAAATATTCTTAATGTTCCAGTATTAATATAAAATATTAAATAGAATTTGAACAAATTCATTTATTAATAAAATAATAAAAAATAATTTGCAGTTATGCAGATTCGAACTTAAGCCCGTTGAAAAAATTAACAATTTACATAAGAAAGTTCGACTAATAAAAATTCATACATGATATAAAAATATTTTTTTTGGCATAGAAGATTTTAAAACTCTCTTGGCGTTTTATTTTCTAAATAAAAAACATTTTTAAATTCTTAGCCGAAATCCAACATTATTAAAGTTTTTGCAACTAAAACACACTATCCATGTGAAAATGGATGTAAAATGTATTAACAAAACAACCAAGTCTTCCATCTTTCCTTGTAATTTGGTAAAATGCAAAATTCATCCGTAGGACAAACTAAATACACCTCCGTTTATATTTGGATTAGTATAAAAATTATAGAAAACTTAAGCTCAAACTTACATCTCCTTTATTTTGTATGGCAACCAAAGCACAAAAAAATTCTTCTTGTTTCTTTTTCTTCTCTACAAAATTATAAGGAAAGAGAAAATTATAAGAAGCAAAAAAAAAAAAAAAAAGAAAAACTTCGATTGAGAAAATGACTAAAAAGTAAACTTATAATTTATAAATTTTTGAAGAATATCTTTTCAGCAAACAGCATGATCCATTATTTTAATCATAATGCGAATAAAATATTTTATACTTTTACGTTTAGGGTGTATAACAAAAAATTATTTAAATTGTATATGCAGTTTTTTTCCATAATGTATTTCTTTGTAAAATGCCTAAAGTATATTCCAAGTAAAATTTACTTTTTTTACATTATTTTCTAGAAAATAGAAAGGAACACAAAAAAATAAATAAAAAATGAAAAGAACACCAAAGTCATTTTGTCGTTGGCAGTGTGTTCAAGGTTGTGGTAGAATCGTTTAAGGAAATTACGCTTAATTCATTCATGGCAAGATATTAAGTTTATAAAGTTAAAATTATTGTGAAACTTAGGTGAACATTACAATTTGTGGTTTGGGGTAAATGGCAACAGAATATGAGGTGAGCCAGCATATATTTTGAAGGACCTTGGTAATTTTAGTACCTTTACTAACTGCCTGTTGTTGTCAAGGAAATAAAAATTTTCATGTGGAGATTTATATTGAAATAACAATAAAAAAAACCCAAATTTGTTTGTTTCAATTTAATATCCCAAATGAATATTTTCATTTTATTTACAAAAACAGGCCCTAAGTGTTCCTAAAATAGTGATGGTAATGGTTAATTCTACGTTCTACGTTTAGTTAAAAGGGTTCCTTTAACTTTATTAATTATGATGTCCGCAACTAATAATTCACTTATTAAATATGTTACTGCAAATGATCATTGTGGGATCTTTTCAAATTATGCCACAAGTTTTTTTGACTGTTTCTCTTTTTTGTCCGATTACTTAAACAAAGAAGAATTGGAGGCCATGTTCACTTTGTCATGCCGTGAGTAAAGCCCCATTAGAATAAGAACTCATGAAGTGTAAATATTCTTAATCAGTAATGAAATCTGAGACGTTCTACCCATGTCCGTCCGTCCGTCTGTGAAAATCAAGATAGAGTCCCAACGAATAGATCCAGACGCTTGAAATTTGGTACAGATAAATTTTGAAGGATAACACAGATCAAGTTCTTAAATAGGCTGAATCGGACTAGGGGTAAAAGATTCTCCTAAGAAGAACTAAACCAATCTCTAAAGGACAAAATTAAAAAAAAAATATTTTTTTGGATTTTTTTTAATTTTTATGCCAAAGAAGGCGCGAAAATCACAAAAATTCACTTTTGGAGCCCGCCCCTTTAGTGGGCGTTGAAGTAACATATTATGTGAAAAAATTCTTAAATACATTCCCGAAAAATTGAATTTTAAAATATTTACGATGAAGATGTTCTCTGATCTTCCTCTGTGTCCTACCCCTCAGTTCACCTTTGCCCCCTAAATGACCCTTTACCTTATAAAAAAATTTTCTCCAAAAATTTACTATTTCAGTTTTTACGACAAAGACGAGATGTCTACTCCATGGCCCTTGCCGGATTGACCCTGTCAAAATAGAGTTCTAAAATTGGGCATAACAATTTCTTAAGAATGTCTGATCCAGCACGTTTAACAGTTTTAATTTATTTACTAAATATTTGGCGGGTATTTAAGATTCGAACCTGTCGAAAATAACGTTCTTACTTGTGGGTCTTCTTATATCAAATTTTCGTTAAAAACATTGCTTAAATAGTTGATATTCCACTTGCAAAATTGGAAAAATTGAACAAGGAACGCTGATGAGATGTCGTAGCGGCCTCGAAATCAGTACTGATCCGTTCTGCTGGTTTGATGATTATAGAAAATATTTTTAACATTCCACTCGTAATATGAATAAGTAGAATTTGAGCAAATGCATTTATTAAAAACAAAAATAGTTTACAGTTTCGCGGATTTGAACTTAGGGCTTGTTTAAAATTACCATACTGTAATATAATTTACATAAGAAAAATTCAATTAATAAAATAAAAATTCATACCTAGTTCTTACTTGTTGTTGTTTTTTTTTTGTGACTCTTCCCTAGATCTGAGCCCCCTACTAATGCAATACATTGTGTCGGAACTATGAAAGGAGAGCGGATAGTGTGAAGAGGCTAGATGCAGACAGATGGAAAGAATTTGCTGTAGTGATTTTATTTTTTATTTCGAAGGCGAAATTTTATCTACAGCCTTGGCGGAGAAATAATATTTGTCTCAAATGTTATCAACTTAAATAATTTTATTTATTTTTTGCTTACAACTTGACTTGAGAATTCTTTCATTCATCGTATTAAAATAATCAAAAGCAATTCATAATAGAGACTCTATTCAAATTTCAATTAATCTGCTGGTTTTCTCTAAAGATGTAAATTTTTCCATAATGCCATTAGATGCCTCTTTTGCTTGACTGAAGTAATTAGCACGAGACTAAAAAGACGAAAATCACAAGTTAAAATTCAAAATCCCAACAAATTTTTTTTTATCTTGGACCAGCACTCAGGGGATGACCCCTATATATATGCAATGCATTGCGCCGGAATTGAAAACGAGGGGATAGTATAGAGGGGACATATTAGGAAAGATGAGAAGATACAGTTGTTTTTGTAGCTATTTCAATCTTTTACTTCGCTGGCTAATTTTTGCTACAACGCCGACGAAGGTGGGTGGTGCAGTTACTCTGCTCTTAGTACATGATCCTGTCAATCGCTGCCAATTATGTTCAGTGACCAGTGACTATGCCTTCATCATTGAAACGGGCTGGCAACAACTAACACAACCACGCACTAATGCTGATCAGAAGAATTCAACACAATATTTCATGACTCAGCGCAGGCTCGAACTCACGACCCTCCTCTTCATAGTCTCGTGTTCTACTACTTCAGCCAACAGCACCCACAATTGTAACCCTACATGACCCCAAGAATGATAAAATAAAGATTACGCCAACAAAATGAAATAAAATAACTTTTCTGCGCATGATGGAACTCTGACGTCACTCAACATGTGTTCTGATTGGCTAATAAAATTCAGCTGGAGAACTATTATGTTATTGTAAAAACAGGACAGTGGGGCAAATTGCGATTTTTCAAATTAAAATTGTTTGATAATAAACAATAATAAACAATAATAAGCAATCTCTTCGAGGGAACAAATACGTCATGAAACGGTAAATCATGCACAAGGCGTAGTAATCGTTATTTTACCATTCTTGATATGACCCTTTAAAAATAATTTTTTTACACTTCGTTACCCCAAAAATTTACTTTTTAAGTTTTTACGAAAAATGGTTTGTGAAAATATAGTTTTAAAATTGGGCACAGAAATATCTTAAAGGAACTCTGACCCCAGCAGGTTAAACATTTTTGTACGCGCTAATGTAAAATATTAACTGCAAAAATAGGTAATTTGTTTTTATGCTGAAGGAATATGTGGAGCAGAAATGCTGCTCCCAACTCATTGGAAATGATCATATTATACGTCCAGTATTTTGCGATTATCACAACAACAATGGACTAGTTATCCATTTTTGTCTTTTAATGATAAAATACTAAGTGATTTTGTAACATAAATATATATAATAAATATATTTAATAAATATGTGTAATAAATATATATTATAAATATATATGTAATAAATATATATAATAAATAATTTAAATAGTCTTTTAATAAGTACTGACCTTTTTTCAGAGTTCTTGCACAAGCGGTGATATTGATATTTGCTCGCCACCATTACGAGTTTTTGAACAGTGCCGCTAAAATAAAAATAAATACAAATATTAAAAACTTTAAACAAATTTAAAAAAGTCGGATGAATACACGCGGAAAGTTTTAGTTTTTCGCCTGTCAATACAGTAGCAAATCCAGAAGATGTAACAGAAGCCCCAAACATTTACCCCCATGTGCATAAGAAAATATAAGTAGATATTAACTGCCGTATTCATAAAAAATATGACTGTCTTATAAACAGTTTATAGTAGAACAAATCCTGTATGAAAATCTGTTTTATAAACCATTTATAAAACAAACATATTTTTTATGAATAAGGCCTTAATACTTTAAACAACTTTTCAATAAAATACATTTCAAACCCATTTTAAATTTAATAAACACAGAGGCCCTGCTTTAAACTTTCATTTAAGTTATTAAATTATAAAATTGACCAGCAAATCTTATTCGTTGTTAATTTATTCGCCTAGAATAAATTTCTAATTTCATATTTACAATAAATCTAATATTACTTTTTATGTTATAGAATTCCAAACGAATATTTGAAAAGGGGAAACGAAAAGAAAATAAATACAAAATCCTCTTTATTATCGCAAAATTTTCTTGGCACTTTTCAGTTGTGATTGATTAAACAGCCATTTCACTTGACCGCATTGCCCAAAAGAAACTCTGCATTTTCATGTACATAATTTTACTCGTATATCCATCCCATCTACCCCAATTGATGGAGTTCTTGGCTGCTAACAGCGAGTACATTAAAACAAACAAGAAAAAGAAAGAATATGAAATTAAAAATGAACAAATAAGAATAAGAATAAAAAAATAAAATGAAGCTAAAATGTTGTTTTAAAGAAAATCTTTTCAATGCAGGATTAAAATGACGTGAATGGATGTAATTTTATGATTGATATGAACAAGAATTTTATTTGTTGTTTCTTGCACAGACTTTTAATGCAACACCGACAATAAACGATGAATTAACTGGACAGTGAAATAATGACACATCAGTTTACACAACAAGAAAAGATGTATGAAATCAGCAAAACATCAGGAGAAATCATTTCACATAAAGGATAGTGGAAGAAAAATGAAATAAAAGAAATTGGCGAAACAGACAAGTGATAAATGCAAAAAAGGATTATATGGCAGTTTTTCTTTATCTAACCAACTGGTGAATACAAATATGGATATACGTTGAAGAACTCTTCGATACAAAAGTACAGAGAGACGGAGTTACAAATTGTCGATAGGAATTTGTAAATGCATATTTTTTTTTATTTATGTTTTATGGTTGAGCTTGATAATGATTAATTACTTTTAGCAGACTGACAACAGAAAATTATTTTGCTAGAGAAGATTTGTAACCCTTCTCTAGCAAAAAAGGGACTTAAAAATTTCCATTAAAAATTTAATTACTAAAAATTGTTTAAGAAAATTATATAAAATATTAATAACAACGAATTATTTTAATTTTTAGCACAATCTACTCGGGCCGCCATCCTAACACTTGAAAAATTTATTATAGAAAGTAGAATATAGAGTGGATGCTGTTGGCTGAAGTAGGTCCTGAGTTCAACCCCGCGCTGAGGCTTAAAATATTGTGTTGAACTCTTCTGATCAGCATTAGAGGAGGGTTGTGTTTGTTGTTGCCAGCCTGTTTCAATGCTGAAGGCATAGTCACTGGTCACTGAACATAATTGGCAGCGACTGACACGATCATGTACTAAAAAGCAGAGTAACAACATCCTCCTTTTGTCGGTCCTGCAGCAAAAAATTAGGCGGCGAAGTAAAAAGGTGTAAATAGCTACAAAAAATTCTCTATTTTTCTCGTCTTTCTTCATTTGTCCCCTTAACCCTATGGTCAATGACCAAAAATATATACGTTAGTCAATGACCGGGTACCCCGGTACCCCTAGTTGCTTTTTTGCATATTTATATTGAAAATTATATATTTATGTTAAGTAATTGTTAAAACATATAAAATAAAAACAATTTCGTTGTTAGTTTTGTATTTAAAGTCGCTGTGTTTCCATTTTTCATCTGTGGCTACGGTATATGACTATATTTTTCACTACTTTGTTCATGCTATATAATGGTAATTTACGGATAAGACAGCTCCGTTCCATGATATATACCCTCACAGACAGCGAAATATGGACTAAAGTTTGATGGATTTGTAATTCCAAGAACTGTTAACTACTCCAAGCGATAAACTGGCAAGGGGTCATGAGATAAGGCAAGGAGAGAAAGTTGTTAAGGACATAACAGGTCTATTCCTTTGAAGTGGACGCAATATCACGATTGATAATTTTTTTACTACTCTTGCTCTGGCAGAATATCTTCTTTTATGTAACCTGACAATGGTGGGTACGTTGAGGGAAAACAAGCCATATATTTCAGACGTAATGAAGAATAAAAGATGAACTATTGGAACATCTATATTTAGCTTTTGGAACAATCTCACAATATATTCATATATGCAAAGAAATACAAAATCTGTAGCTTTGCTATCCAGAATGCACAACGACAACTGTGTTGGTGGAAAACCGGAAATTGTTACATTTTATAATAAAACAAAAGGAGGTGTAGATATTATGGACCAAATGCTAGATGGCCACTTTCACTATTTTATTATATAATTAGCTTTGCATGCCTCTTATTGAAGAACGCGCAGCAAACAGCCATATTACGCGCCACTTTTCGTCGAGGTCAGCCGCTGAATGCTATTTGGGCAAATTAATACACACATCCACAATCTGGGAGCAACCGTCAACCGTCAACCTCCAACCGCATTACTGGCAAAAAGCCCATTACAGGTTTTTCGAGGGAGAAAAACTAGAAAAATCATGCAGCGTATGTGATAAACCAGTAAGCGACCAGCACATAAAAACTATTTCAAAATGCTTTGCATGTGCCTAAATAATTATAAATCAATAAACTTGTAAAAAGGAAAACCTTAAATAAAAGTTAAATCAAATCAAAAGAAGGTTTCTAATAATAAATGATGGGAGAATATATAAACTGTAGTGCAAAACAAGTGGGTGCTGTTGGCTGAAGTAGTAGAACACGAGAAAAAAAAACAGCAACTGTCTATCTTCTCATCTTTCCTAATCTGTCCCTTCAATACTATCCCCTCGTTTTCAGTTCAGTTCATCGCAATGCATTGCATATATAGGGGACATCCCCTGAGTGCTGGTCCTACTCCTAAAAAAAAAAAAAAGTAGAAATTGAATGGGGTACCGGGGTACCCGGTCATTGACTCGCGTAGGTGTCGAACTAAAAACCATTTTAAGTATTGAAGAAGTTAATATTATTAACGTTTTGTTTTTAATAATGTTTTTAAACACCTTAAACTCGACAATCTACAGTTTTAACACCATGTCTTCATTATTACAAAATTGAGAGCATTTTTAAATTGAAAAAGGTACCTGGGTACCCGGTCATTGACCGTAGGGTTAATACCAAGGCGAATTAATACCAGGTGGCCTTAGTTTAGAAATTGGTGATCAGCTGTTACCAAGGCAAAATTATTGAACTGTCAAAGTGTTCTTCTGGTTTTTCGTTTTTGTGTGCGGCCATTGTTTTTTCCAAAGCATTTCATTTGACAGTTCAATAAATTTTACACAGAGTTGCATAAGTGAGTTCACCTTGTATGAATTCGCCTTGGTTAATACTATCCCCTCCTTTCTAGCTCCCGCGGAATGTACTGCAATGTAGGGTTCATCCCCTGAGTGCTGGTCCCAGATAAAAAAAAGAAAGTGGAATATTTCCTTAAGATGTTCATTAGAATCATGAAACCTTAGGCAAAGGAAATAATCTTCAATGCTATTCACTGATCCTTTAATTCAAGTTTAATAACTACGCAACCGAAAAAATAATATGAATATGCAAAAGTATTTATTTATTTCTTGCTGCTGTTCTAAGGAAGACTGCCTAAAATTAAATACTGTTAAATCGAAATACGTTCGCATCCTTTTTGTCAATTAACCCTTACCAATGAATTGTTAAAATATTTAAAATCCTTAACGAAAATTCCATACAAGGTTTCTTATTTCTAATGCCATTTCGGACAAGCTCTTCATTTATGACATCAACAAAACAATTTTAAAGTTTATCAAGTCCAGACATGGTTGGTTAGTTGGTAACATTCAATGCATCACTGCACAAGCAGCAGCAACAACAGAAATTTCGTTAACCACAGTTGTTCGGTTGTGTTTCAAAAGTACACAAGCAACAGCAACAGCAGTATGAAAAACAACAAAAATAAAACAAGATATATACATTCTATCAATGTTGTACGAGTACAAGGACAATGACAGCAACTACTTTCAACAATTTTATTTGTATAGAGGACAAGTAAGTTTAAAAACAATAGACGCATGTCGTGTTTTACAAAAACCGCATGTTTCTCTGGAATCAAATCCACATTCGTTTATGCTATTTACGGATTATTGGTTAAAACAAACTTATGAACTTAGAGGCACATATAAAAACTGAACATACAACCGTACGCCGGGCACACACATTTACTTATCTGCTGCGGAAAATAGTCATTAGTAGTACTCGTCTATGGCAAATATCTGTACTTAGATGCCTGTTGGGATGTTTGGGGATAAAATCATCAACTTGAACAGCATTTTTGTTTATTTATTTTTTTGTCATGTAGGTAAGATTGTACGATGTGTGTTTATCTATGGCTAAGTGCGTATTTCTGTTATATAAAGTATTGCCTGATTCTGGTTTATTGTGGTTTTGTTTTAACATGTTACACACAGTCTCAGCTACATGTGACCAGCCAAAAAAAACAAGTTGTACTGAATTTAAATATAAGTCTTTGAAATACATTTGTATTTGTTTCATGGATACAATAATGAATGTGTTATTTAATGCAATTTGTATATTCAGTGGCTAGAGGTTAGTTAATTTGTATGAATATAATATATTTTTAATGGTTTAAAATTTAAGTATTTAAGAAAATCCCTACAATAGAAAAATTATATTTCTATGCTGCCACAACAGGTCTTACAAAACAAAAATATTCATTAGGAATTTTTTTTTTAAATTTGTTGCAGAAGCAGTCAAGAATTAGTTCCGAGGCAAATTTTATTTTCTTAATAATTTCTTTAATAGTGAAACACAGTACTTTAGCTCCACAAATAATTTTAAATTATTGTTTTTTTCCGGAAATCATACAATATATGTAAATTGCATAATTAGTGCTTTTCGTTTGTTATGTGGTCAAGTATGTATATATGCCTGCATTTCATTGGTTCTTACACCAAATCATCAGTAGCCTTTAACCTAATTCCAATATAACAAAACCTCTCAACTTATTAATAAACTCCCAAAAATTAATTGAGAATTACACAAGCAAAACCATAGGATTTGAAATTCAAGAAAACACAACAAACAAATTTTTTCGATATAAATCCATTTTCTTTGTTATAAATAATAATTGGCCAAATTTTCTTTCCTATTGATCTTGTTTTAATTGATAAGCCTACCGTGTTTATGCAAATAAAAATGCAATTTTTATTCCATATTTGCCCCGACGTTTCGCGAATTTTATGTTCACTTTTTCAAGGAATCTTCGTCTATTTAATATAAATGATATATCAACTATTTTTCTCAATATATTAACAATTGTTTTAGTGACGTGACATTTTGTTTTTCCACCTTCATATAATTAGTCTGCAAAACAATGAAAGTATATAAAAATAATATAAATTGTATATTAAATTATTGCACTTGAACGAAATAAAATTCCTTTTAATTTTAAATAAAATGCTCTAGTTCGAAAGTATTGCGCAGCAAATTAAACTACAACCTCCAATACGTATTTGAATTCAACTTTTTTGTAACTGCAGTCCTTAATTTTAATCATAATGATTCTTTTATCCCAAAATGATAAAAGACATCGGAATTATTATTTCATGTTTGTTTCTATGCAATTCTTTAAGAATTCACAGGGGCTAATGCAGATCGCTAGACGATCTTTAACCAACACGTTCTTTCTTTTATTCGGATCGGTACTCAGCAGATGGCCTTTTACTTCGCCGGCTAATTCTTTGGCTACAGGGTCGACGAAGTAGAATGCTGTTAATCTGCTCTTTAGTACAAGATAGTGGCAATCATGCCAGTTGTGTTCAGTAACTAGTGCTATGCCTTCATCACTGAAAGACACTGACAACAACTAATACAACCCTGCACTAGTGCTGATCACAAGAATTCGGCACAATATTCATGACTGGGCGCCGAGTAGAACCCTGGAACCTCGGCTTCATTGCATTGTATTAACTACTTCAGGTAACTATCTTTAGAAAACTAAAAATATTAGTCGATATATGATTTGTTTGTTGTGAGTTAAACATGTACGTCATTTTATGTGCCTTCGTTTCAGTGGCTTTTGCATCAAATTATCAGTAGACTTCAACATCTCAGCTCATGCATAATTTTTCAAACCAATTGAGAATTACAAAGAAAAGTTAAAAGTTTGCAGGTTAAAGCCTGCATACTAACAATTTGGTGTAAGATCCAATCAAACGGAACCCGTTTGAAGTTAAATTTCGCAATATAGAACCCTAAACACAAACCAAGTACATTAAAAGAGCTCTGTTAGCAGTTTAACATAGCGTTGTTAAGCATGAAATATCTAAATGAAATATGAAATTTCACTTAAATCCAAATTTTTCTACTAAAAATCCAACTGTTAAGGATTGTGGCCATTAGACGTGATAGAGGACCACAAGAGCTACAAAGTAAAACAACTTCTAGTCGCCCTCTTATTCCCGTTTTCCAAGGATCTTGGTTTATCCTCTCTAGAATTTTAAAATTTTTAAATATTTTATGAAAGCTATGGACCTGGTTGTTTGTTCCCTTAATTTTTTTCAAGGTTGGTTCAGAAATGTGGACGGTATTCCATTTGGAATACTAACACTAGGATTTTTCATGCTTAACAGCGCTATGTTAAAATGCTAACAGAGCTCTGTTAACGTACTCGCTTTGTGTTCTATATTTCGAAATTTAACTTCACACGGTTTCAAACGCATACACATAGATGTAGGCGTATACTTAATATATTCAGCACGAACATATTTCTAATATAACGTATACGCTCAGGCTGACAAAGAAACATTCAATGATGATAAAAGAGCACAAAGATATAAAAAGTAAAAGTCCAATAACATTCAAATCTTCTACCATACGTTGTAACGAACATAAAATACAAACAAAAGCAAATCCAATAAGAAAAAAAGCATATTGCGACTTTCCACACAAAAATTGCGTGTGTGTGTGTGTAAAAATTTAAACTCGCATATATACATATTCATAGGACAACATGCACACGCTAAACGTGTATCGGTAAAGCCATTCATCAAATCTTTAAACGGCGTATTAGTGCTTTATATTGTTCCGTTTCGTAATATAAATGCGAAAAACAATCTCTGATAGTGTCATAATCATATTTGCATTAAGTTATGCTCGTACACAGAACAACAACCAATACCCGGGACAAACAATGCAAAAATGCAAGAACAATCAATGCACTCTTTTGCAAGGTTTCGTTGTGTATTCAGGCATGCACAACAATTTATGTACATACATATGGATGTGTGTGTTAGTGTGTTTTAAATTTTATAGTGTAAACATAAGAGATGTTCAGCTAGTGAAATGTTCAATATAAAAATTGTGCATGTAAAGATATTTATGCGCGTATAAATTTGTTATACATAATCACAGTTTTATTGCTTCAATTTATGTGAGCGTGTGTGTGTGTGTGAGTGTTTTACATGGTTTAGGGTAAATCTTGTAATAAGAAATATATTCTATGCTTTAGTCTCTGACAATATTTATATGCAGGGATACTTTTTATTGTCTCTTACGAACAATTTTATTGAAATATAAAAAAGAATTTATGATATTGTCTGCAACATTGAATTATTAAAAAGAATTGAATATTTATAATTTTCTTTTAGATTCTGACTTTTTATATTAGCATAAGCCTTAAGGGTGGCTTTATACATGCAACATGTGGCATGCAACTATTATAGACGTATTATAAACGAAAAATTATTCTAAATAGCCAGAAATCACTAGCAATTTCTTTTTCATTTTACATATGAGTTTACACATAAGGTTACCGAGTTAATCACATAATCTTTTTTTCTTCTTTAGTTGGTTGTAATTTTAATTATAATAGATTTAAAAATATTAATAATATTAAATAAATATTATTTTTATTATTTTTAGTATTAATATTATTACCAGAAAGGGAGGAGGGCTTGTTTTAGCACCATTCCACGCATTTGGTAGCGGTCACTGTAAATGAGAAAACATTTTAAACCCTCCTCACTCCCAAAAAAAAAATTACTATAATTGTTAATTTTTTCAACGGGATTAAGTTCGAATCTGCATGACTGCAAATTATTTTTTATTATTTTATTAATAAATGAATTTGTTCAAATTCTTTTTTTATTAATTTATATTAAGATTGGATCAGTTCTGATTTCGAGGCCGCTACGCCATCTCATCAGCGTTTTTTGTTTAATTTTTCCACTTTTTGCAAGTGGTGCTAGTTAGTATTGAACAAATGAATTTGAACAAATTCATTTATTAATAAAATAATAAAAAATAATTTGCAGTCATGCAGATTCGAACTTAAGCTAGTTGAAAAAATTAACAATTTACATAAGAAAGTTCGACTAAATAAAAAAATTCATACATAATTTAAAATTATTATAATTTTTATTATAATTTATTTTTAAATATTAACCCCGGTATTCATAAAATTTTAAATGAGTTTGAAATGTGTTTTAATCAAATTCTTTCATACAAAATTTTCTTAAAGCAGATTGTAAATACGTTTTATTTTTTTATGAATATGGGGGTAACTATCTAACAAACTAAGGTTTCTTCCTGGTGGCATTTCATAAAATTCATTAAATTAATTAATTTAGAAATTAAATTTTTAATAAGTTTTTTTAAGGATAGAATTTCTTATCATTTCATTCTTAAATGGCATGCAATAGAAATAATTTACTAGCAAGAAACTTTTGCTGTCACTGTAGCTGCCACATAAATAAATGTAGTTGTGTTAGTAAAACAAATGTAAGTGTATTAAGTCTTCCGAACTTCTAGAGGCAGATGTAAGGGCTCAGTAAGTGAGAAACATTATTGAAATTTGATCATATAAACATGACAAATAATATGAATTCTTTTTTTATTTTACATATAAAAACTCTTTCCTTTACCCATCCCTACATCGGGAGAGCCATTTACTGGACTAACTTTGAACCACCGGTTATTACAAATCTGGCAATACTTACGTTATTCTATTCTGTCACAAAAATCAATAATACGTTTGAAAAATAATGGGATCTATTGAAAACATATTTCCAAAACAAAGGCGATTGATCGGAAATTGCACGAAAATGTCACACAAAATTTGGTCGAAGAGAAGAGCCGACAGGGCCCAGTATACGCAAGTTTATAGCAAAAATTCGTGAAATTGATTTCATGGTTGATGAGCCAAGACGTGAGCGTGCTCGTACAGTGCGTACACCCGAAAATATCGCAGTTGTGGCTGATAGTGTGCGTGAGGATCCAATAACATCAACTCGTCATCGTTTTCCAGAATTGAACATTTCAACGCACTAGTTTATGACGAATTTTGCGAAAAGCTCTCAGTATGTCGCCTTACAAAGTCCAATTGGTTCAAGAATTGAAGGCGCATGGCCGGAACTGGAACCAGAACAATTGTACTTAACAACAACAACAAAAATTAATTAAAATATATAGGCTAATTGTTCGAAATTTGTGTTAAATTCAAAAATACATAATAAATATTCCAAGGCACAAAGGAAAATCAACATCACGAGGCAAATTACGGCATTCGATATCGATCGAAATTTGTGTATAAAATGTATTGAAATTTCGACCGATATCGAATGCCGTAATTTGGCCCCAGTTCTTAATTATTAAACTTACACACCAGAGCAGAACAGCTGTTTTCGAAAGCCGCTACACTTTTATCATCAGTACTCATGTGTATTTTGTTTGTCATTCCTCATTAGGTGGTAAATTTGGCAAAATTTCCAACCGTTTTTGTTTTATTGCATTTCTAAATTTAAACGTTTAAATGGCCCATCCTATTGATTTATAAAACTCTGTAATACTTTTAATTATTATAAAAATTTAGTATGAAATTTGCTCTATTACACTATTATAAGCCTCTCATAATTTTTATGAATAAGGGGATAAAAATTTAAAAAAGAAATAAAAACAGTTTTGCTCTATGTAAATCTTCAAATTATTTAATTTAAACTACTTTGGCATCATGAATGCTTCGATAGAAAAATTGTCATGTGTTTACAAATTCCTGTACAGACATGCATTCTTTTTATGTACGATATGTAAATACATGAACTTTAGTACTGTACAGTACAAAAGCTTCTGAGTGATTTTTGTAACAGGGGATCAAAACTCACTTTCCACTTCAAGTATTAGAGCTTATGTTGCCTATAATACAGAACAGTCGTTCTTGATATAGAGAGAGAGAGAGAGCCCAACTGCATTAACTTATTTGTTTTATTGCAATCATATAAATACCGGAAATAGTCCTGGAAATTTTTGTTTCTTCTTAATTTGTGTCTAGATATTTTTGTGTGTGTGCGTAAATAAGAATTTGTTTTAGTATTTTTATGCTCTACCATAAGATTGCTGATTCTTATTAACTTGAAATTGTGTTTGTAACGCTTTAAGTGATAAAATGCTAGTATGCGATTCTAAGTCGGCGATTCACAGTGGGGTGAATGGTAGAGAAAGTGGCGATTAATGCATAGAACTCGTAATATTAAAATGTTGTTATTTTTTATTGATGAGTATTAATAAATTGACAAAAAAGCAGCATATAAAAAACAAATTTTGAAAAAAAAAATTGTTAACCTTTTATGGGCTGTTTTGTATTTTGGAGAAAATGGTCTTATTTGACTATTTTTGCTGTAACTTTGGAATGAAAAACGATAAATTAGTAAATTAAATTGTAAATTAGAGCATACTTTATGTGCCTTTAGAAAAAAATAATAAAAAAGATAATAAAAATAACTTTTTTTTTTGCTGGTTTTTTTCACATTGATTTTTAGCAACCGGAATTCTCTCACATAAACCTTCATAACTCAAAAATCGCACAAGTGCGCAAATAGATATTCTGGGATTTATTACCAAAAATCTTACACCCTTATTCATAAAAATTATGAGAGTCTAATAACAGCGTAATAAAACAAAATTTCATATGAAATTTGCTCTATTACACTCTTATAAGCCTCTCATAATTTTTATGAATAAGGGGGTTATATTTTAAGAGCATAAAAGCATTTTTTGCTGCACTCATCCGCAAAGTTGTTGAAACTCAATGTATATATCAAAAATACCACAGTTTTGGAGACATTTAATTTTTTTTTTTTAAATATTTCTATAACATTTATCTAAACAAAAAATAATTTTTTAAATGCTCATATACCTGAAGTTGACGGTTCCATTATAGAACTTTTACTTATAGAAGTCTTAACAAAAACTATAATCACTTGATATATAAAAATATTCTCTTTTAATCAATGCGAGCAAAAATAAAAAAAGTTATTGAACTTTGAACGCACCCTGCAAATAAAGTTAACTACCAAGAACTTTTATTTTCGCAGTTAGTGATGTAGAATTTTATCTACTTTCATATGGTACCAAATACGATTGTGAAAGTTAAAGTTAATCTTTTGAATCAATCGCCACTTGTGAGGGCTTTCACCCCACAGTGCGATTGAGGGAAAAATACTATTCTTTTGATTGCGATGAAGTACGTTAAGCTATATTTTACTAACGCCTTGGGCAGACTACTTTTGGTAGCCAGCCGTTTGAAAGACAAAGCAAACAATTTCAACCGAAATTTCAGATGTCACAGTGTTTATTTACTTATGTGTGCCACTGTTAACACATATTTCTACACAAGTGCTGTTGCATAGTTGCAATAATTTTTTTTTTTTTAGTTTGTAGCAAAGTGTATGTAAGAATGTATCTCTTTCATTTTTAATCTCTTTTTGAGTAGTTTTAATTGTATTGCAAATTGAAAGAAAATATATTGTGCCAAATTTTATGGAAAATATCAAACATTTTCTTTATATAATATGCAACTTTCTACTGTTGCATTATAAATATCAGATATATTTCTTTTCTTTTTCTACTTTCTGTTTTAAGTAAAGCTTTTAGTATTTGTTTTTTAGCAAGAAAGTAAAATTGGTTTTGCTGTTATTAAAAAATAAAATAGTCTCTGTAATACAAATATGTATTTTCTTTAAAAACTTTACTTATTAGTTATTCCTGCAATCATATTGATAAATTTATTTATGAATATTTTATGGCTGAGTAAACTCTGCTGCAATAAATATCAGATCGGAAATACATATATAAAATTTCAAGAAAAAGCAATAAAAACTAAGTGCATGCTAATAAATGAAACTAAGCAAGCGGCCCTATTTGTACAGTATTTTTAATAAAAATGAAGCAATTCCTTTTTTTCTTAACACGGACCGACGCTCAGGGGATGACTCCTACATGTGCAGGGCATTCGTTATTTTGAAGTCCTTTCGCTTATTTAACACAGAATACAAACTAGAAGTAGGAAATGAAACGGCGTTGCGCCTAATAGTATGCTTTTACTGCTAACAGGCGCCATGACATGTAAATTGGTAAAATATTATTTCCACTCAATCAAATGTCGAGTTTAAGCATCTATTCCATAAACATACAAAAACAATTTTTTTTTTTTTGTTAATTTTCATATCACACAATAATTTCAACTTGAATGAACATGATAATTATTTGCAGAGCGCCAAACTGAATATCGACTGAGTATTTGACTCACATGTACAGCAAAACTTTTCCGATTGTTACAAGCAAATCACATGAAGTCGGTTTCTATGCATTCTGTGAACGATAAAGGTTCAGTTTCAAAGATAAACTAACACCAAAAAAAAAAAACTTACATACGAGTAGTTGAGAGTGTGTGCATGAGCCTGTAGTGTATTTGTTGAATAAAAAATCATGTTGCTTTTCTCTTTTATCTCTCAAAAAAAAAAAAAAACAAAATCGTAATATATTGTAAAAGTAATACTGATGGGCTTTGTTTTAACCATATAACGAAGATTTATTGTAGTTTATGGTGTATATTGCATTTGTGTAGAAATTTACAATACGAGACTATTGCTACGAAAATATTTTCAATAGTTTTATTCAGTCGATACAAGATTCAATATATACTAGGGTTTTTTTTCAGAAAGCACAGTGGGCACGATCACATAACTTATTTATTTCTAAATCAAAATATAACAAAGTGATCATTCTGGCCCCAAAGTATGCTGGAGTTCTCTCTCTCTCTATCTCTCTATCTCTCTCTCTCTCTCTCTTTTCCTTCCTGTCGACCAGCAACCTGGCAACCTAGAAATATTTGTTTCTAAAATAGTTCCTCCTTTAAAGTTCCAGGCATTGCGCCGGAACTATAAAGGAGGGGATAGTATTGAGGGAATAGATGAACAGAGATGAGAAAATAGAGGTTTTTGTTTTTTTTAGCTATTTCAACCTTTTTTACTTCGCAGATTAATATTATGCACCGACGAAGAAGGATTGCTGTTACTCTGATTTTTGTACATAATCGTGTCAGTCGCTTCAATTATGTTCAGTGACCAGTGCTATGCCTTTATCATTGAAACAGGCTGCCAAAAACTAACACAACCACGCACTAATGCTGATCAGAAGAATTCAACACAATATTTCATGGCTCAGAGCGGGGTTGAACTCAGGACCCTCCGCTTCATAGGATCGCGTTCTATTACTTCAGCCAACAGCACCCACATTTCTGTAAGAAATATTTATTTCTAACCAGGCTGTCATTTTCAAAAGCTTTAGCTGGCCTTAGGATATATTACAACAGTTTTATTACCTACTCAGGAAATCATGAGCTATTCTAAAAGTTTTTCATAAAAACCTAAAGTCGTACTCATAAAATTTTTATTTAAATTTGAAATGTATTTTAAAAACTTAAATGATCTGAATGATTTTTTTTTTCGGCATTGTTCCTATTTGCTTCCTCTCTAGGTGTCTAGTGCACTAGTTGCCGAATCATTTTGGATCTTGTCACAAACGACAATTACGAGGGCGGTTCGGAAACTTCTTAGCCTAGCACAAAAAGCGCGGTATAAACAGAAAAAAGTTAAGTGTTTTGGAAACTTCCATCTCTGCTATGAACACATGTTAAATTTTGTTTCGATCTGGCAACTCCTTCATATAGAAACAGGTGTTCACAAAAGACGCATCCGTGATTTTTTAACAATGGAAAAATTAGAAATGCGTGGTGTCATTAAATATTTACATAAAAAAGGTTTATCGGGACAAGAAATTCATATTATAAATAAAATTATATAGAAATAAAATTAATTTTTGACTTTTTAGGTTAGGCCAGATAAAAAGGGCTGCCTGCAAACTAGCGATAACACTAGGCCCATTGTGATGCCTGAGAACCACCTAGAAGTTCTTAAAATAAAGTAGCCAGTATTGCATTCCTAAGACAGTCCAGATCCTGCAGGAAAGGTCAAAATAGATGTCGAAGCCTGCGCTTTTGCAAAGCCGAGGAGCCACAGAGAAGGTGTTGTTCTACTTGAAAGAGTTACGTGAAAGCCGCAGGCGCTAATTTTAGACCATTTGAGTATAATTTTCTTCTGGTCCCGTTCCCTTAGGAAGGTTTGGCAACTCAGATAAGAAATTATCAATATTCCTTTGAAAATTTGCTTCAAGCAAGACCGAGTCTGCTATTACACACTAGTTCCCCTCAATGATTTTATGCCCTGGAACCCATGGTCTCTTGTCGTGTCTCTCAAATGGTGCCAGAGATTGAATACATGACAGAACAAATCGATTTTAATAGCTCTAATTGCGGCTGGATTCCAAATAGAGTCCATCAATTCTATTTTCAGCCTCGGTAATGCCATTCAGTTCCTGAAACATACTGAAAGTTCGAGGTCTGCGATATTTGCGCCGTCTGCAAAGATCAAAACTCCACCTGATTTACAGAGATTTCATTCTAGTTTTTGTCAAAATTCGTAAGCAGTTTTTCTTATCTCATTAATTTATTTATTTAGTGCTTTTTGTTTGTTATGTGGTCAAGTATGTCTATATGCCTGCATTTCATTGGTTCTTACACCAAATCATCAGTAGACTTTAACCTAATTCCAAAATAACAAAACCTATTAGCTTATACATAAACTCCCAAAAATTAACTGAGAATTACACCAGCAAAACCATAGGATTTGAAATTCAAGAAAACACAACAAACAAATTTTATTCGATATAAATCTATTTTGTTTTTCCACCTTCAATTGAGACAATATGACGAATAAACGTTTTTAATAAATTTATTTATTTATTTTATTTTATTTTTATTTTTTTGTATAAAGCAGAGCTCCGAAATCTTCGCTCGAATTCGAGTAGAAAGTGAAACTCGCTCGAATTCGAGCGCGAGTACTCCTGCGAGTGAAAAAAAAATATCGAGTGTACTCTATTTTTCTATGCCACTTGAATAAGAGCGCATATGCTTTGCTCGATTTCGATTGCGAGTAAAATACGCTCGAAATCGAGCAGACTATACTCTTGCCGAGTACTCTTTAAGTCTTTCTTATGCAAAAAAAATTTTCCACTTAATTTTTTTCCACAATTGTTAATTTCACAAATTGTGTTGTTTCCTTCAAAGTCATAACGAAAATATTTTCGCGTTTCATTATTTATGTCTTTATTGTACATTATAATATAGAAAATATAAGTAAACTTTTAAAAATATAATAAAACTTTTTTCATAAAACCAACTAATTGCTCCGCACACGCGCACTGTATGGCAAGACTGAAAGAGTACACAAAAACCACACGCACACACAAGTCAGGAAAGACAAACAGTTTCTATTTTTCCACTCTATTTTACTCTTAAGAGTAAACTCTCACTCTATTTCGAAGATTTTTACTCCCACTCTTACTTTTTAAAATGGAGTACTCGCGAGTACTCCCACCTAAAACAAACGAGTGGAGAGTAAACTTTTTGTAACACTCGTAATCTTCGAGTACTCTTTTTCGCGAGTATTTTTCACTCGCGAGTAAAATCGAGTAAATCTGAGCTCTGCTATAAAGTTTTTAGTTCATCTCTAGACAATGTCAAACAAACTTTATAAAAATGAGAAAATGTTTTTTAAAAATAAATTATTTTTACAACTCATAAATACAGAATATATTCGAAAAGTATAATTCCTTCTTTATTAAACTAAATAAAGGGTAATTTAGCCAACTTTAATCGCATGCAGCCGAACGAGACTAAAACGGCTGTTACTTAAAAAGTTGTTACTTTGTATTACATATTCATAACATTTCTATCCGCATTTTATATAACCAAATTAAACAGCTAAATTCTTTCCGTTGCAATTGTATTGCATTCGAGTTGCCTATTACAGTCTTAACTTTATAAAAAGTCTACAGATTATAACCAACCCCACTGTGCAGACGTTATAAAAGAGTACAAAAAACACACAATAGAAATGTTCTCGTAGAAACGTTATTTCTGCATTTATTGAACACATTTGTTTTACTTAACATAATAGAAGATACAATTGAAATTTAGTTGACTCTGGGAATCTTCGTACACCAGATTATCTTGTTTAATTTTATTGGTTTAAATTTGATAAATATTTTTGGTTCATTTTCTTAAGTAGTTTTATTTTACTTTCTTATTTATACACAAGTATATTGCACGTTTGCTGCTAGAGCGTTATAACTTATAAATGAAAATAAATCTTGTATGCAACATCAGTCTAACCTTTACCAATTGGCAATAAAATAAAAGGAAAATAAAGTGCTTTAAGCAGCTTTAAATGTGTGTTTAAACAAAATATATTTGCAAGAAATGTCTACATAATTCGAGGACTGCTATACTATTTCATTTGTGTTAATAACAACAACAGCACATTTCGA
The DNA here is from genome assembly GCA_951800035.1 of Linnaemya tessellans. Classification (NCBI taxonomy): domain Eukaryota; kingdom Metazoa; phylum Arthropoda; class Insecta; order Diptera; family Tachinidae; genus Linnaemya; species Linnaemya tessellans. The sequence goes on from OX637532.1 coordinate 140,179,191, forward strand.
GTTATTACACTGTGGCATTGAAAGCTAGATTTAAACAAGAGTTAATATATTTATATTATAAAGGAACAGGAAAACGGTTGAATAATATTTGTTATGGCCATAAAAATATTTGTTTTATTCCTCAGACCGCGAAGCAAATAATGCAACTTAAATAAATTTACAACGCGATTTGGGTTTTCGCAAATTATGAGCCCGTTGATACTGATGATTATAAAAAATATTCTACTTTAATAAAAATTAGAACTACATCACATTCATAAAAAAATTATTTGCAGATCGAGGGTGCTGTTGGCTGACGTAGTTTACACGACACTATGAAGCGGAAGGTCCTGAGTTCAACCCCGCTCTCATTCATGAATATTGTGTTGAATTCTTCTGATCAGCATTTTTTGCATGGTTGTGTTAGTTGTTGTCAGCCTGTTTCAGGTGATCACTGAACATAATTGGCAGGGACTGCCACAATCATGTACTAAAGAACAGAGGAACAGCATCCTCCTACGTCGGCCCTGTAGCAAAAAATACCCGACGAAGTAAAAAGGTTCAAATTGCTACAAAAAATTCTCTATCTTGTCATCTTTTCATGCGGTAAATTGACAATAAAATCCAAATTTTTTAACTGATTTTCATGGTTTATAGCTTATTTTTAAGATATGTAACTCTAATGCTAGAGTTAATGTCGACGTCGTTGACGGCGTCAAATGTCAAAAAAAAAGTTGAATCGTATGAAATTGTATGAGAGCAGTTAATCTCAACGCGTTGCAACGCCGTAAAAGTTCAATCTATTTCAACTTTTTCGGCGTTGAAACGCCGTCAACGGCATCGACATTAACTCTAGCATAAGAAAAATTTTTAAAATATTGAATACCTGCTTTATCTGTTTTTTAATTAAGTTTTTAAAATTTTTTTTACACAATGGGGAATGAGCCCAAAGATGGCACACTGGCTCTATACGAGTGTGGTAAGACCAATTGTGACATACGCCCCGTTAGTATGGTGGACGTCCTTGGAGAGGAAGGTGAATATCAAACATCTTCAAAGGATACAAAGCCAGTGCTGTATCGGCATCTGTGGCGCATTGAGAACCACATCAACTAAGGCGATGGAAAATATTCTATCAATACTGCCTATTGATATACAGGCTAAATACGAAGCAGCTCTGGCTGCTACGAGATTGATGGTAATGGGTGACTGGCTGACAAGGGAACACACAACCAAACACCACAGTATAGTACACGTCTTACCCGGGAACAATGCTCGCATGGTCACGTGCGACTTAATCCCAAATTAGATATGTACAATCACACTGCGCCACCATAATATCGGAAGGTATGGAGTGGGACGATGCAGGTACAATGAACCCCATAACTAACCTATACACGAACGGGTCGAGGATTGGTGACCGATCGGGTGGAGGTTTCTGTGACATGGGTCGTAACTTTAGCAAATACTTCCGCCTGCCGGATCATAGCACGGTATTTCAGAGTGAGATCGTGGCTATTGCGGAAGGAATAAAATGGTTGAAGGAAATCGATAACAGACTACCGATTCGTATATTCACGGATAGTAGGAAGGTCAGCGAGGCCCTGAGGAATCATTTGGTTCAATCTCGGTGTGTACTACAGTGCAAGGATGAGATTAACTCAAACACGCAATGTGGGGGCAAAGAGATAATATGGATTCCAAGACATCAGGGGATACCTGGAAATATTGAGGCAGATAGGCTAGCAAAGATGGGAGCATTAATGGCGAACATCACACTAGCTAGTCCGAAGCCATTTCAGGTTTTTAAGAACGAACTAAAGCGATGAGCTATAGAATTACATACAAGAGATTGACAGCACTCTACCGTAGGTAGGGTGACTAGAATTCTATGGGGTGACCCAGATGGTAGTAGGACAAAGGAGGTCCTAACATTGAGTAGGCCAACACTACGGAGGTTGGTTTATTTAATAACAGGACATACAGAGTTAAGGACTTACCTGGCACGAATGGGTATCGTTGGCGATATAACATGCAGGGCCTGCCAGGAAGAGGACGAGACACTGGAACACTACTTGTGCTACTGTCCAGCTTTTAGCTAAGTCAGAAGACAAACATTTAATCAGGAGATTATACAGGAGATGGAATTCCTTAGGGGCTCTAATTGGAAAGACTTAAGGAAGTACATTGAAGAAACTAGGTTCTTGACGTAATCAAACTCAGAGGTTTCCATGGTATATGGTTGGAGGCTCCCTACAGTGGAATGGGAACTCCATATTATAGAGCGCACAACAGGCCTATGAGGCCTAAGTGTAATCCAGGACGGATTGGGATGCTTATGCCCCTCTTTTTCAACCTAACCTAACCTACACATCTTTTGGTTTTTTACTTTTTAAAATCGGAGGACTCGTTCTTGAGTTAGGGTGAAATATGTCTCCGTACCTGACTAATTTAGGGCAAAAATATTCCACGCCCATAAAAAAAAATCCCGAGCTGATGGAAATAAACCGAAAACGGATTTGAGTTTAGCGCATCAAAATCCAAATAGTCCACATAATTTTATTTAAAGGAGAGACAAAAAATTATTTTCTGCAGACCAGTGTAATTTAAACCACAAAAAATTTCGACTAATGAAATAAATTAAATATTTAACGAATAAATGACGGCCTAAATGCTTAGAATATCACGTAGGTTTGTATTTCGATTGCTTAATATCTGTTTAGCAAATTTTTAAATTTATATTAATTCTGCACCAAAAATAGATTTTTCCACAACATAGAAAGCAGAAATGATTTCTATTGAAATCGTATTTTCTGTTTGCTAAACACTCATCAAATTAATTAAATTTCATTTGAACACTAATTTTATTTATTTTATTTTGTATTTGTTGTACTAGTTTTAAATATTTATTTAAAATAAACTAAAAATACTTGCACATATTAGAGTTTTTAATTACACAGCAAATAAAGGGTGTTTTTATAAGAGCTTGCTGATTTGAAATGCCAAATTATGAAAAGGCCAAAAAAAATTTTTTATTTGATAGATAATTTCTTGTCATTTAACATTAAAATATAATTTCGAACATATGGCCACCACGACTATTTTGCACAAAGGTCATTCTGGAGGTCCAATTTTCGACCACCTTTTCAAGCATTTGAGGGCATATTTCAGCAATGACACGTTGAATACTGGTTTCCAAAGCGTCAATCGTTGCTGGTTTATCCACGTAAACCAATGATTTCAGGCATCCCCACAAAAAATAATCGAGTGGCGCCAAATCACACGAACGCGGAGGCCAATTCACCGGTCCATTTCTCGAAAAAATGTTGTCGTTGAAATGTTCCTTCAATAAGTCTATTGTTTCGCCCGCAGTATGACAAGTGGCACCATCCTGTTGAAACCACATTTCGTTTACATCCATATCTTGAAGTTTTGGCACCAAAAATTCATTGATCATGATTCTGTATCGATTTCCATTCACGGTAACGCGTCGTCCTTCCTCATTTTTAAAGAAATAAGGACCGATGATTCCACCAGCCAATAGACCGCACCAAACAGTACATTTATCGGGATGCATTGGTAATTCTTGAACGGCGTGTGGATTATTTTTGCTCCAAATACGGCAATTTTGCTTGTTGACATTTCCATTCAACCAAAAATGCGCCTCATCACTGAAGAGAATTTTGCGGTAAAAAAGCGGATAAACATTTTTAATTGAACACTGTTTTTGAAAATAAATTTCCACGATTTGGAAGCGTTGTTCTAGAGTTAACCTGTTCATGATGATTTGCCAAACAATACTGAGTAGAGACGTCACTTTAAACTGTCAAAACAGCTATCAGACAACAGAGTGATTCGCATAAAAAAAAAAAACTTCATAAAAAAACACCCTTTACTAAAGTTTGTTGTTGAGTTTAAGCTCTTAGGAAATATGAAGTAAAATAAAAGACATTGTAGCCTCTCTATGTATTTGTACTGATAAAAATGCCAATGAACACAAAAATATTAATATACAAAATATAAAAAAAAAATCGTGTTACAACATTTGCAACAACAGCAAACTAAGAACAACAAATAAGAGAGCAGTAATATTTCCATCTGTTTTATATTGCCGGTTATCACAACAACATTTGTCGCATAAATGAATAAAATCTACATGCTAAATTGAATGCTAGACACTTGTTAAAAATGATGTGAAACAAATGCCTGAAGAAATAGCAACGATTTAACAATAATAGCAACAGCAACAACAACACCGACGACGTCAACAAAACAACATTACAAAAACACTTACTATCGTGTCGACAAAACTGTTTTTGTCTTCTGTTCAACGTTTAAATACTCGCACTCCTGCCGCGTCGCATCAGACAAACAACAAAATGCCTATTTTATTCTAACGTCAAACTATACGTTTTATTTGTATTTTATACAATTTTAAAGATGTGTTCTTGTCAATGTCGCCGTTGCCATTTTTACTGTTATCTGTCTGGCATAGGTAGAGAGCAGAGAGCTCTAGCTGACAGTTTCACTTACCAATTCTTGGTTTATTTATACAAATTGCAGAAAGAAAAAACGAACAAAAAAAAAACATTTTTATTTCGGTTAAGCACAATAAAAATGAAGTAAGAAAATTATTGTTGTTATTATTATCGGGGAAAAACAATATTAGGAATATTTTCATAACCTTATGATGTCTGATTTGATAGTTATTGCTGTATCTTTTTACAGCTGGTGTCTTCTTTTTTTTTTTTTTTTGCCTTTGTAAATGTAATCATATTAAGCTCAGTTATTGATATTTTTAAATGTACAGTGGCTAACAATATTGGCAGGAAATGAACAATTTTGGTAATTTCAGGAATATTTAGGTCAGCTAAAAAATAAAAAATTACGGTGTTGTTGGCTGAAGAAGTGAATCCTCAAACCACAAATTTGAGGGCAATGCTTTCGATCCCGTATTGGGTAATGAATATAACAGTGTTAGGATTCATAATGATGTTCATATTTTCTAGAAGTGCTAATTTTGGTAGTCTTTTAACAGACAATAGAAAAGTGACGCAATAATTTTATACTTTTGCAATACTTACGCTATTAATATATATTTTTTGTTAAATTTAAGAGGATTTTTTCAAAACTTGATAAATCCACTTTTTGTATTTTCGCACAATTTGAGAAAAATTTTTTTTTAGGTAATTCCACTTGTATTTGATATGAATTTTTGTTGCAGTATTACAGACGTACAGATTAGTCAATGATCTGTACAAGATTTAAAAATTTAACAATTATATTATTTGAATAAATACAAAATTTAAAAATTGATTTATCAAGTTTTGATGCGATCGGATTGTTTTTTATTAAGTTTTCTGCTAAACCACTATGGATTAATCTTTCGTTTGCTAAAATTGCTTATGTTAAATTAACCACCTTAATATGCAGACACATAAGTTCAGACTAAAACTTAACAGACGCCTTTTATCTGTAAACCTTCACGTGGAACTTATTGTACAACATGAAGTTCGATCTTCAATTCTTACTCGACATGTTTGATGAATGACTCGAACATAAAATTGCAAAGTACTTTTATAATTGACCAAACAACAAAATTGTTCCTTGATGTTGTTATTTTAGAAAATAAGTACAACATTTTGTTGTAGAGAAGATTACAGTAGGAAAATATGTACCAGCTTCGACATATTAGGAGTACTATTTTCTTCAAATACATTTATGCAGAGGTCTAATACGAATTCATATGAGAACCAAAATTGGATTTTTCGAATGAGCTTCATGCACGGAAGTTGTGACAGTTATGGGAACGATCCTATATTCCACACATAGTAGGCCCTCAAACAAATAAAAAAATATCGATGATATATCATATATAAATATGGAAAGCGTTTACGCAAAGACCCTGTGTAACATCGGACCACTACAGCGTATGAGTGATATTGAGCACATGCAACAAATATACGGTATTAGCAACACAAATAAATCAACTCTCTTTCTCTCTCATATTACCAAAAGGGGTAGTAGCCACCCTTTGAAATGGGTGTAGAATTACACTGTGGAACAAATTCAGGTTAGCAATAGTTAGATCGATTCTGAGAGTGAGGGGTGAAAATAGAGGTCGATTAAAAAAAACTCGAAATAACATAAACAAACGCCGCGAAACGGGTCTTCTAATTTAGCCTCTATTTTTACCCCTCACTCTCAGAATCGACCTAACTTTTGCTAACCTGAATTTGTTCCACAGTGTTATTCGGGTATACATTTTTTATTATAATTTTTTTTTCGCCGACCAACGAAAATACAGAATAAATTTTGTTCCCAAACGAAATTGAATTCTCTCACGGCACTGCTGCGTATGATTAATATTTGTTTGTATGGAAACGTATTACTCATACGTCTCAAGCATTGATTTATAAACAATAAGTCTTACGTTATGGACGTTTTTCCCGGTTAGGGTACCCCTCCGCATCGTCCCATAAGAAACTTCGTTCCAATAACACTGTGGAACAAGTTCAGGTTAGCAAGTCACGATTCTGAGAGTGAGGGGTAAAAATAGAGGCTAATTAGAAGACCCGTATCCCGGCGTTTGTTTATGTTAGTTCGACCTTCGATTAAAAAAAAATTGGAACTAACATAAACAAACGCCGCGAAACTGGTCTTCTAATTTAGCCTCTATCTTTACCCCTCACTCTCAGAATCGACCTAACTTTTGCTAACCTGAATTTGTTTCACAGTGTTATTATTGATTCAAAATTGTGTCTGCTGCTGACAGAAATTCTTCTATTATTGCTATCACCAAAGCGTTTTTATCGAAACGAAACGTAGACCAATAGAATAATACTAAAGTTACAGTAACGTCGGCGTTTTGGGTCCCCAAAAGTAACAAAAGTCTAAAGTATCAAGATCAAACGGCAACAGAGGGATTTAATTGAGATAAAATTACTTCAGTGTCGATATCCTGATTATGGATTTTTCCTTGATCCCTGAAATAACTATCATTTTTTTTTTAGTACAATAAGTTTCGAAATAGTTGCAAACAAATATTTACACTGCAGAAACACCATTGATCTTGAGTAGAATTATTTAGTAGAAACTGTAATTATAATTTCCTGGTAAAATCATTATTTTTTAAAATATTTTTTAAAATTCTTGTGACAAGATGTATTTGTGTGAAGTGGATGGGAAGCCTTGAACAACTCAAATTCGTATACAAAATGCATGTTAAGGCCTTTCTAATTATTTGAGTTATTTACAGGATATTTTTTTTATTTTAATGTCTAAAATCTACTGTGCCTTTTTCAGCAATTGGAATTTTTTGGGATTTACTTTGAAGACTCTCACCTGCATTTCATGGGCAGGTAAGAGCCCATGAAATGCAGAAATATATTTAATAAATTAACTGAGCCAATACACGTCAAATAGATTTTATGTAAAAGTAATTACCGAAAAGTTTTGTTATTCACTGTATTTGTTCTATTTACCTACAAGTGTATTAAAGAATAAATTATACAAATTGGATTGTTGGTTTTTATGGGAATGTACTACAGGATTTCTGTTTGTATGGATTGTGTTTTCGCACACTGATTTGCACATATCGTTTGTTTGTTACTTGTCAGATTGAAGTTCTACATCTAATATGATGTTCTTACAAAAACTAGACAATGTCAAAATATTATTCCTAATAAAGATTTGATAAATGAAATTTACGTTTTTGTGTTATACAATTTTTCATATTATTTCCGATGTATTTGTGGTTCATTCGAAATACAAAAAATATGAATTTCTTAACAGAAATTCAATAGGAATGTTTTACTTTTAAGTGAAGCATAAAACTGTTCTTCTGTCTTTTTATTAGGACCGGGATATTAACGCGATAGTTAAAAATATATTAAAAATATGTGTTATGGGGAGGAAAGGATACTCTACGAGAGGACAAATAGAGAACTATGGAATAGCACTGTTGTAGGCGTTTGTGGCAGCAGCTAAATTGCGATTTTTGTTGGAGTATTCCAAAAGCAGACATTTAAAAGCTCTTGATATAAATATGGTATTTTATTTACACATAAAATTAAGGACCATGATATTCAAACCTCGATCCTGTAAAATTTTAAAATATTTTGAAAAAATACCAAGCAAAATAAATTCATGAATGTTACGTGTTATGTATCCAAGCAGAAGGCAGATGATAGGCCTTTTTACACTGAACCTCATTCTGAATATAAAAGACTATATAACAAATTTTCACTTGTTTGTTTCAATATACAGTCGACTCTTGATAATTTGAAACTCGTTAATTTGAATCTCGCGGTAATTTGAACTGTTTTCCAAGTCCCTTGAAAAACACTCAATAAATTGAAAAATATCTACGTAATTTGGTCCCCTCAGTAATTTGAAATTATTTGAATGGCATTTTGATCGCCGACTCGCTATAATTTGAATTATTTTAATTGCTGTGTTTTATGCAAAATATAAAATAAATAAAACAACCATTTATTTTAGTTTTTTGCGATGTGCTACAAAAATGGCATCTTGCTGGCCAACGTTCTATAATTTGAAGTTCGGTTATTCTACACTCTTTAATTTGAACTCCTAGTGCCACAATTTTAGTATACACCCCTACATCGACAGTTGCTAACATAAAAAATTAAATTTCTTTGCTTTGCTTTTGCGGAATTTAGTACGTGCAAATGGTTTTGCTTTTTTTATTAAAACTCTTGTTAACCCATATCGTCCCAGAAATTTTTTTTTTCGAATCAGCTTATAAAACTTCGTAGTGAAATGGTAATTTGGGTCCAGAAGATACGAATCAAATGTCCGAATTTTTTTAAAAACATTTATTAAACATTTTTTAAAAATTTTCATTAAACATTTTTTTTTAATTTTCATAAAAAATTTGTTTACAAATTTTCATTAAAAATTTTTTTAAATATGCTCATTAAAATTTTTTTTTAAACATTTTCATTAAAAATTTTCATTAAAATTTTTTTTTTTGAATTTTTATCAAAAATTTTTTAAAAATTTTCATTAAGAAAGATAGGTTCTTAGTCTTTCCTAAGAAGATAAAAAAAATTTAAATGCTTGAAATTTACTGTTCGAAAAATCGAACACTGGGTCGAAATGGGTTAATTTGAATTTTTTCTGTCTCTCTTGCGATATTTTGAAGTCTCGTTAAAATGAAAACTTTATGATTTGGACTCTTTCTCTGGTCCCTTCAGTTTCAAATTATCAAGAGTCGACTGTACTGTTTCTGTATAGAAATAGAAAAATTACTAATTGACAGCATGAAATAATAGAAAATAGAAAAAACACGTCTGAATATATGAAAATAAAGAAATTCCAATGTCATAAATTGTTTGAGGTGCTTTTGTGACTTGATCGTCTTTCGATTGTTTGCTAATAACTTATTTATTGTCTGTAACGAAAGCGTAGACAGAATTAATAAGAAAAGAAAACTTGAAATACACACATATTGTGTTTTATTTTGACATTAATTGACAGTCATAAATTAGGCTAATGATGAACGACTTTTCATATACAAGTGCACTTTAGTAAAACTGTTAAAGCTCTTGAGTAGTTTTTATTATAAAAAAAAAATTATTTAAAAATATACCATCATATAATTTTAACAAGTAAAAGCGTTATATTCGACCGGGTCGAATCTTAAATACCCTGCAAATATTTAGTTAAATTTAAAATGTTTAACTTAGTGGGACAGAGTTCCTTTAAGACATCTCTGTACCCAATTTTAAATCTCTATTTTGAGAGAGTCATTCCGGCAAGGGCCTTGGGGGAGACGTTTCCCCTCTGCAAGATCAGACAACATCTCAGCTTCTTATAGGCTTAAGGAATAAAAATTGTTCAATATTTACACTATTTTTGCATAAAATATTGTACGTCAAAGCCCACTAAAGGGGGCGGGGTCCATAAATAGACAATATCTTATTTTCTATAGATGAACGTATTGGCATTGCTAGATCGTCTCAGACTTCATCAGTAATTAAAAATATATATGTATACTTTATGGGGTCCAGTTCTCTTTAGAGGGTATTAAAACTGTATTTTGGCGGGGTCGCTCTGGCGAGGGCTGTAGGCGAGACATTTCACCTTTGCCATAAAACTCTAAAATTAAATGCGTGGGATAATTAAATACAAAATACAAAATAAATTTTTTTTTAGGGTCATTTAGGGGGAGGAGGGGGTAGGGCAGATTGATACCAGATTACATCTCAGCTTTGTCATTAAAGCTTAAAAATGTTATTTTTAAGGAATGTAGGCTTAAGTAAAACAATTTGTTAAAATTTTTAACTATTTTTGCATATAATAACGCCCACTAATGGGAGCGGGGGGTCCAAAAATTATTTTTTTCTATTTAATTGGTCCAAGGTTAACGCCTTGGACCTTCTTTGACATAAAAATATATCATTTGCCTAACAAAATTACAAATAAAAAAACTTTAAAAATCATGTTGTTTTTTAGAGGTTGGTTTAGTTCTTCTTAGGGGAACTTCTTTCCCTCTTGGCCGATTTAGCCTGTTTTTTAACTTGACTTGTGCTATCCTTCAAGATATATTTATACTAAATTTCAAGAGCCTGGCTGTTTTCCTTTGGACTGAATCGTGATTTCCACAGACAGACGAACAGACGGAGGGACATGTTCAGATCGTCTTAGGTTTCACCATTGATCAAGAATATATATACTTTATGGGGTCTTAGATGGATATTTTGCTGCGTTACAAACGGAATGACAAAGTGAATATACCCGCCATTTTCTTTTTTAGCGGATATAAAAATAAACATTCAGAATTACTTATTCACTTTATAATTATAATTATTCACTTTCTTTATAGTTATTTTTCTCAAGTGCCCGGTTAAGAAAACAACATCAAACCAATTTGAATTGCATTTTAGATTATACATATTTCATTATGGGTGTTTTTGTAATTAAAATAATAATTACAAAGTAAAACAAATGCGTTGCTAATTAGTTCAATTGAATATGAAATATTTTTCTGTGTTATATATTTTTTTTTGTGTCTGGGCAATATGCCATCCAAAATGCTGCAATTAAAACTGCTTTATGTTTTTATTATTGCTTTTTTTTTTGTTTCTCATTTTAACAATTTATAGTTCTTGATAATTTATAGTTGCTGTTTATAAAGGAAATAATTACAAGGTCCACACAGCAATTACAAATTACGCAATAATATTCCTAGTCCATGTTATTTTAAGTAGTTGTACATGTAAATATTTGTTTGTCACTACGTATAAAAAATTGTGCATGAACACGAACACACAAGTTTTTAACGTTAACAGTTTGTAAAAGTAACAATAAAGTTTTACGGCTAAAAGTTGAAAATAAATATTTAATACCTATTTGTTACTAGAAATTTTTTTAAATTTATATATTCCCACGTTATACACTTGGCTGCGATTTTAGGTGTAAGGCAAAAGGGAGTTGTAAATTTTAAATGATATAAAACATGGGATCAAAGTTAATGTTTCTAAACACGATCACGAAACTTTTTCTTAAACATATATAATGTAACAAGAAGGAATATTATATTCGACCTGGTCGAATCTTAGATACCCAAATATTTAATAAAAAGAACTCTATTTTTATTTTGTTATATTAGAATTTAATTAAAAAAAAATAATTTTATGGTAATTGGCTTAAGTAAACAAGAAACAAATTTATTTTATTACGGTCGTTTCCAATGTGTTGCAAGGAGCAAGACACCTTTTGATCTGCATAATAGCAATTTACTTATTAATATTTTACATAAAAGCGTACAAAAAGGGACGGAGATAAATTAAAAATGTTTAACCTGCTGAGTCAGACAGAGTTCCCTTAAGATATTTCTGCGCCCAACTTTAAAATTATATATTGGCAGGGTTACTCTGGGAAGCGCCGTAGGGGAGACATCTCACGTTTGTCGTAAAAAAATTAAGAAGCAAATTATTAAATAAATTTTTTTTATAGAAGCATTTAATTAAAAAAATGGTAAATATGTACACTATTTTTCCATGTAATATATTACTTCAACGCTCACTAAAGAGAGCGGGGTCCAAAAACTATTATTATATATTAAATTGAATTAAGATTCTATAGGCTAATTGTTCGAAATTTTTAATTTAAATCTCAGAAAGACATGATAAATATTCCAAGGCACAAAGGCAAGTCAACATCAGTTTTTGTTATTCAACTTACACAGCAGAGCAGAACAGCTGTTTTCGAAAGACGCAACCCTCTCATCATCAGTGCTCATGTGTATTGTGTTTGTCACCACTTATTAGGTGGCTTAGTTGAGTGTGATAACAGTTCCTATTTACACAAATTTTATTGTGAAAAAGAATACGAGAACTGTATCAAGCTGATGTTAACATGTTATTGTTATAATACCCGTGTCACCGTTTGATTATTTTTCTTCATGTCCCATATTTCTGAATTTTTTGTTCCATCATACCTAAGTCAAACTTTTTTGGTTTGAATTTTATATTTAAGTACATGTGAACGTTTTTCCAATTTATTATTGGTAGCTCAAGCCATAGCTTAGATTTGTATGTAGTAAGAATTTTAACGAACATTTTTATATTGCTATATTAAATTGAATTAAGAATCTATAGGCTAATTGTTCGAAATTTTTAATTTAAATCTCAATTTGACTTAGGTATGATGGAACAAAAAATTCAGAAATATGGGACATGAAGAAAAATAATCAAACGGTAACACGGGTATTATAACAATAACATGTTAACATCAGCTTGATACAGTTCTCGTATTCTTTTTCACAATAAAATTTGTGTAAATAGGAACTGTTATCACACTCAACTAAACCACCTAATAAGTGGTGACAAACACAATACACATGAGCACTGATGATGAGAGGGTTGCGTCTTTCGAAAACAGCTGTTCTGCTCTGCTGTGTAAGTTGAATAACAAAAACTGATGTTGACTTGCCTTTGTGCCTTGGAATATTTGTCATGTCTTTCTGAGATTTAAATTAACAATTTCGAACAATTAGCCTATAGAATCTTAATTCAATTTAATATAGCAATATAAAAATGTTCGTTAAAATTCTAACTATTATTATATTTTTTTGTTGGATTTCCGGCTCTATGTTCAACGCCAGAGATCTCAGAAGTGTACAACAAAATTTAATATACACCTTTAATACAATGCACACCTTGAATACACTGTAGACATTGTCTTTGTTTCATCGTGTACACCTTCTACTTGTGCATAACTAAGAGTGTACTCGTCTACATCTCGTGTATATGCTTTTTTAATTTGAAACTGGTGGGTGTGCATAATATTTTCAGTGTTTGCTTTTACTGCGCACACACACATTAATTTTATGAAGTTACAAAACAAATACAATTTTATCATCTCCGCAAATGTGCATACATACATAAAGTGAGTTCAATGTGTTCAATGTATACACTTGAGGTATGATGCACAGTCCTGTACACTCAAGATTTATTTGTGTTCAAAGTGAGATATGCATACATTTTTCAATGTCATGTTTTTCAATGGCGTTGATATAAACTTGTGTGTACAGAGGATAAAATATGTGTACACTATTTCGAACTCTGTTCAACGCTTCGAAAATATATTACTTGCTTAGCAAAATTTAAGAAAAAAAACTTTAAAAATTATGTTGTTTTTTAGAGGTTGGTGTAGTTTTTCTTAGGGGAACATTTTCTCTCCGGCCCGATTCAGTCGATTTACGAAATCGTTTACTGTGTCGTAATTTCCACATACGGTCGAACGAACGGGCGGAGGGATAGACATGGCTAGATCGTCTTAGCTTCAAATACTGACCGAGAATAAAAATACTTTATGGGATCTTAATAGGATATTTCGCTGGATATATTCCAAGACGCAAAGAAAAGTCAACGTCAGTTTTTAAATTTATTCAACTTACACGGCAGAGCAGAACCGTTGTTTTCGAAAATCGCTACACCTTCATCCTCATTACGCATGTCTATTTTGATTTGTCATCACTAATTAGGTGGCTGAGTTGAATATAAAAACAGCTTTTAATTATACAAATCTTATTAGGAAAATGAATAAGTGAACTGTGGGTGCTGTTGGCTGAAGTAATGGAACACGAGACTATGAAGTGAAGGGTCCTTAGTTCAACCCCGCGCCGAGTCATGCAATATTGTGTTGAATTCTACTGATCAGCATTAGCGCGTGGTTGTGTTCGTTGTTGCCAGCCTATTTCAATGATAAAAGCAAAGCACTGGTCACTGAACATAATTGGCAGCGACTGACACGACCATATACTAAAATCAGAGTAACAGCAACCCCCCTTCGTCGGTCCTGTAGCAAAAAATTATCCGGCGAAGTAAAATTGTTGAAATAGCTACAAAAAATTTTGTATCTTCTCATCTTTCTTTATCTGTTTTCTCAATACTATCCCCTCCTTTCTAGTTCCGGCGCAATGCACTGTATATGTAGGGGTCATAGGGACCTGAGTGCTGGTTCAAGACAACAGAAAAAAAAAAGAAACCCATGGTAATGTATTTTATTTAATACCCGTGTTGCCGTTTAATTATTTCCTTTATGCTCCATTTTTCTGAATTTGTTTGTACAATTATCCCGAAGCCAAATTTTCTTAGTTTGAATTCTTACTTTTTTTGTTTTTAAGTACATGTGAACATATTAATTTTTATAGTTGTTATAGGCTTTACGCGTTACTGTCACAGAATTATTTTATTATACTCAAGAATATATAAATAAATTATTTTCCCATCTTTTAAACGTGAATAGGAAATATCATGTCCTTATCTCCTCCAAAAATTGACGAGACGTTAAGATAAGTGAAACTGACACATATGATCCCATTTTACTACTGGCTCAACGTTTTATACGTCAGATAAAAAAATATATGTATGTGAATGTCTGAATGCTTATTTCAAATATGTATGCATGCATATTTAATAAATATACAACAAATATATAAAATATGCGTTTAAAATCCAATCACACACTTTCAATTCCCTCCGTTTTGCAATGTACCAATTGTTTGTTCCCCATTTTTTTGTGCATAACACATGTTGCTGTTAAATAAAATCATTCAAAAATATATGTATATCTATGTATGTATGTATGTATATACATACACACACACACATATATATATATATATATATATATATATATATATATATATATATATATATATTATATTTTTATTCAGTGACAATATCCTTGTAAACTACAATGGCGTTAGCTCGTGAACAAAAAAAAAAGGAAAAATGGATATGATATATATGGCAAAAACCCATTCAAAGCTTTTTGCTTTTAACGCAGCTCTCAAAAATTACATGTGCATACAAACCACGACCTTATTTATATTAAATCAAAAGTCAAGAGCTGATTCGAATGTAGTATTTCAGGGCATTTGACTCCTGTTTGATTTTGATGAAAAAGTGTTAAGAAGTTATGCTTTTTTTCCCATAGTTTTTATTTGACTGCAAGACTCTTTCGTAAAAATATTGATGATTTTTGTAAGAGGATTTAAGAGTTGTTAACAATGCATATGACATATTCGAAAAAACGAAATGTTTTCCCATCGCATGAATGTAAGTAAAATGTGAAAGTGTTGTACTCGAATCAATAATTCTGTCAACATTCTGCAACAAATTTTTTGTTTGCCAGATGAATTATTAAATGCATTAATCATAAAGATATAAATTTTTATTTGTAAATCTTGTATTTTACATCAAAATTCATATTCATTTTGTCTACAATAGATTTGATGCTCATTTTCATATTTTAAAGGCTATTGCACTCAGATTTTCTTTTAAACAATTTTATAAATGTATTTTTGCTTATGAGCTGAAAGAAGGAAAATTGCTAATCCCTTGTTAATTATTTGGTTTTAAATTATATTTTGCTTTGGGAGTTGAGTTGGATTTGTTCGCCTTCGGTGTAGCATTTAAATATTTATTGCGTAAAAAACGACTATAAAACATCTTACAATGTAAAACATGTATCGTTAATCTGAAAACCATTGAAACAATTTCATAAATATACTCCAATAGCTAAAAATGTCGTATACTGTTTTAAAGTGATTTTAATTGTTCACATTGTGACCAATAGCGTTGAATCGGCACACTGGCAGGCATATGTATTCTCTAAAGGACTAAATGATGACATCTTTTTTGTATCATTTATTTTTTTAGGAGCAGCACTCAGCAGATGACCCCTGCAACTGCAGTGTATTGTGCCGGAAATTGAAATGAGGGGACAGTATTGAGAGGACAGATGACGCAAGATGAGAAGTTAGAGAATTTTTCTTAGTTATTTCAAACTTTTACTTCGCCGCGTTAATTTTCTGCTACAGGACCGACGAAGTAGGGTACTGTTCCTCTGCTCTTTAGTACACGATAGTGACCATCGCCGCCAGTAGTTGTTCAGTGACCAGTACTTTGCCTTCGTTACGGAAGCAGGCTGACAACAACTAATACAAGCAAACACTAATAACGATCAGAATTTTTCGAAACCTTGGTATACGTGGCTGCCTGTATTCCACAAGCATTCAAGTAGGATCTCTGATATCCCGTTTTGAAATTTCGAAACCTTGACTAAGCACGAAGTCAAACTCGGGACATTCGACTGCATATGCTTGGTTGTTGTTGGAGTTTCCTACTTGTAACTGGGGTATCCGGTTTGATCTAAATTGAATTTAATGCAAAATATTACACTTCAACATGGAACATTTTTCGTGTTCAAGAGCATCCTTGAATTTAGCGAGTGCGACCTGTCACCTGTTTACTGACTTATCGACTGGTCATTATGGACTGAATCATCCTTTGTGGAAAATGAAACTGGTAGACTCTATGCTGTTTATTTATGAGGTACACAGTCAATAAATCGAATAAAAAGTGGCGGTTTTTTGATGAAATATTTTAAGCCCTTATTGAATTTAATTAAGATTGATAAACTAATTATTCGAATTTTGTTTTTAATTCAGAAATACACTGGCAAATATTCCAAGACACAAAGAGAAGTCCACATCAGGTTTTTAATTATTAAACATACACAACAGCAGGGGAGAACTACCCTTTAGGAAATAAAATAATCGGTTTATAAAAACTTGTTAATTTTTTTTTCAACGGGCTTAAGTTCGAATCTGCATGACTGCAAATGATTTTTTATTATTTTTTATTAATAAATGAATTTGTTCAAATACTATTTATTATTTTTTATATTAAAATTGGAATATTAAGAATATTTTCAATAATCATCAAACCAGCAGAACGGATCAGTACTGATTTCGAAGCCGCTACGCCATCTCATTAGCGTTCTTTGTTAAAATTTTCCACTTTTGCAAGTGGTGCCAGTTAGTAGAAATATTAACTATTTAACCAATGTTTTTAGCGAAAATTGAATATGAGAAGTTCCCACATTCACATTTTTAAGTTATTACCTTTTAGGTTAGTACGAAATTCCCCAACCCTGACGATTAATATTCCCAATATTCCATGTATCTCTTTCGCTTGAAAATATTCTTAATATTCCAATCTTAATATAAAATAATAAATAGAATTTGAACAAATTCATTTATTAATAAAATATTAAAAAATCATTTGCAGTCATGCAGATTCGAACTTAAGCCCGTTGAAAAAATTAACAATTTACATAAGAAAGTTCGACTAACAAAAATTCATACATGGTTTATAAAAACACTAATTATAAATTAAGTATTTTGCAACTGACTACAAATTGGTTTAAATCTAATCAACAAAACAAAAAAAAACCCTAAATATTTTAAATTTAACTTTTATTTGAAGTCATGAAATGTACTTGAATTTTTGTGTAATATCAGTATCAACGTTGTAATAAGATACCTTTTTTTATTGTTTTTTAATTAAAAATGTATTGAAACTAAACTACTTAGATATAAATGAATTAATAAAAAAGTGTTTTTAATAAGTTAAATTAAACTGGCTACAAATTGGTTGAAAAATAAGTAATTAGTAAACAATTAAAAAGTCATGCAGAGATGGCCAATTGACAATCGCCTATGACATGCATAGTTAATATAATGAGTCGACGACAAAAAGTCACTTTATCCACTAGTTGTGCTTATTTAAAAACCAGTTGTAAGTTACTTAAAAATGTGTTTGACTTCCTACAAGGTAGTGTTTTCGATAGCTGCTACAGTTTCATCATCAGTATTCCTCATCAGTATTTTTACTTTGTCACTCCGTAACGAAATATCCCTCTAGTGTATATATATTCTTCATCAGTGATAAATTCTAAAACGATCTAACCATACCCGTCCGTCCGTCTGTGAAAATCGCGATTCAGTTCAAAGGAAAAGAGCCAGACCCTTGAAATTTAGTTCAAATAAATTTTGAAGAATAGCACAGATCACGTTCGTAAAAAGCTTGCCTAAGAAGAACTAAACCAACCTCTAAAAAAAACAACATAATTTTTGAAGTTATTTTTTTTTAAATTTCGTTAATCAGGAAAATCTATTTTTGAACACCGCCCCTTTAATTGGGCATTGAAGTAAGATATTATATGCAGAAAATTGTTTAAAAATTAAACAAATTGTATTACTTAAGTCCACATTTCATAAAAATTACAAGTTCAAGTTTTTATTACAAAGCTGACACGTTATCTGATCGTCTTATTGTTCCCGCATGCTCTTTCATAGTTAAATTTGTATAAATAAAAACTGTGCCCGCATGCAACTAATACACCTGATACATATGAGTACTGATGATGACAGCGTAGCAGGTACTGAAAATAGCAACTCTGTAATTTTCATAGTTTAATTAACATTTACTTTCCCTTGTACCTTAAAATATCTATCAAGTTGTTAGTGTAATTGAATATTGTTTATCCCTTCTTCGGTGCAACAGAAAATTTTGTATTTGTATTTCGTATTAATATTTTACACGTTCAGTCATGGTGTGCCAAAGACTCGGAAAATCTGTAAAGTACTGCTAAGCGCAAGAAGTATGACCCAATTAGAAATTTTTATCAAAGTCATCCGGGCTTTGTACGTAAATAGTGCTGGCACTAGTGCACAACACCCCAATCCCCCCAATTAAAAAAGATAGTTATTCCTACTGTCAGGGAATTTAGAGCCCTTAGTTTCGCATTATTAATTTTTTACTATATTTTGCAAAAATCTTATTAATTAATAGCCATCAGCAAGAAAACTAAAACATAAACATAAAAACTCCAACGATTCCATAATAAAATTCTCGCCAACTCCATCTCTGCTATGCCACCTTATTCTTGACCAAACGAAGTAAATGCCAGATAAATACAATGAAATAGAAAATTATTTATTTCAAAGCAAAAAAAAAAAAAAACAAGAAAAATACGCTTCAACTTATCTAAAAGTCACTGACCCACAATGATTTCAAATGTTCTTTACTTTTACGTGAAATTTGTTATATTCTTAACTTTTGAAATCCCTAGTGTTAAGATATATTACAAAAAGTTGCATTTCATGCAGATTTGTATTTTCAAATATGTTTCATATAAAATTAAAGTTGTTACAGGTGAATGGAAATAATACAAAAGTGAAGGATACTAAACTAAATGTGTAAAAAAACTGGTACCACAAAGGACTGATACTAGGAATTGTTCTTGGACATTGAAACTTTTAGTTAATATTTAATGTATGCAGATGCATAAAGATGTGAAGGAGCTAAGTTGGTGCAGCAAAGTCTTGTTTAATTTAAATTACATATAGCAATTTTTTATACTTCTATTTCATAGCCAGCTACACAAGAAATATCCCCCTTCAATTTCACCATCATTTGGTTAGCGAATGCAGATTTTTCTAAATGCGACCCACATCATATCCAAAGACTCACGCTACTGTTGACTTAATCAGTTAAAGCATATATTACAAAGCCTTAGATACCGGGTTCGATTCAGCACTTAGTCATGAATATGCATTCCAAATTTTTCTGATCTGCACTGGCACATGACTTTATTTGCTGTAGACGGCCTGTGTCATTGGCGCAGGCATGGCAGCGCTCACTGAAGCTAACCAACAGCGAGTGGCACTCTCACGTACTTAAGAGCGCATTACTGTACCCTACTTCATGGGTGATGTCCTTTGCTATCTTCAGGATAATTTATGATTACAAACGAGATAAACCCTCAGGATTCCCCCACTCATGTGGAATTTTGCCAAACAATTTCTGTAATAGTCGAAGAAGTCAATAGCTTGATAATTTGATGAGAATCATTTTGATCTAAACGATCAAGTCACTGCTATAGCGTAACACATGCCGCGAAGTTGTCTATTTAAGTACAAAAAGCAGCAGAATTTGTCAGATATTTTAAATTTATTATCATTTTGCTGGGTCATAACAATTACAACCTATTTTATAATAGATTTTCCTGTGCACGTCAAAACAGCGTGTGTAAGATGAATGCATGTCAACAACACGTTGTGTGTAGCCTCTAATTAAGACAAATTAATCGCAGTGGCTGGAATATTTTGAAATTGATTATCATACTTCGATGCCAAAAAATTATAGTCGATAATGAATACGTTTTGTCTCCAATCGACAAACAATTATTAATTAAATGATTTACGACATGACTTTACAAATAACAGACACATTAATTATCAAGTGCCTTTTGTTGGACTTAATCTAGAGTACAATAATATTGATTCAATTATTTTGATAATAACTTTGGCCATTTGTTAGTCTACGCGTTTATACGCTTCGTTCATTTTGCTCTTAGTGCCAATAAAATAAATTGGAATTCAAATAAACATTAACTTTTTTTTAGAAGAATTCCCTTAACTAATTTGTGGAATTTGGGAAATGTATTAACCTGAAAACCAAACATACACTCACATATAAAATATATCTTTAATAACAACACAATAATAAATCGAGCAATAAACAATAAGTATTTTAGCTTCTAGGTACAACATAAAATTATTAATTTGCACTAAACAAAACCAAGCAGCCACATAATAAAGTTTTTTTTTTGTTGAGAGATATTTTAGTTTTTGGAAACCAGCACTAGAGTTTATAAAACAGGGACAAGTATATAGATATTTAATTCATACGCATGAACACGAATCTAAAGGCATTAAATAAGATAATTTTGGTGCAAAAAATAACACTGTGAATTTCTGATGCTGAATATGTATTGTTTTCAATACCTGACCAAATAATTACATTCGGTATAGATCACAGCAATACTCCGCTAATTTCAACTGCAAAACTATTGAAACGTAGTTTGTTGTGCTATTCTATGCCGTCAAGTTTCTCGGGCTCAAAATTCTAATACAACTATTATTTCAATTTTCAAACTTTGAAGAATTTTGGGTCAATGCACCGATTCCCATGTGATTAGCAGTGATTGATGTAGTTTCTCAAGTTTTATAACTGAAAGATAATATAAACTTTTTATTGCTATATCAAATTCAATTGCGATTAAAGGGATAAAGTGAAACAAAAAAATTTATATTTAAAAATATATGATAAATATTTTATGAAAGAGTAGCGCCTTTCGAAAACAGCTGTTCTGCTCTGCTGCATAAGTTAAATAATTTAAAATTGATGTTGACTTTCCTTTGTGCCTTGGAATACTTTTCATGTCTTTCTGAACTTAAAACAAATTGTCCAACAAGTAGCCCATCAATCTTAATTGAAATCAATGTAGCAATAAAAAGTTCAATACAAAACACAAATTTAAGCTATTGACTTGAGTTCACAATAACGAATTCAAAGCAAAAAAATTATGAAAATCCAAAAAAAATCAGAAAATAGGATATGAAGAAAATAATCAAGCGGCAACACGGGTATCAAAAGTGTGTTACTGTCGGTTTGAAACACTTCCCGTATACAATTTCCTAATAAAATTTTTATAAATAAAAACTGTTATCATATTCAACCCAGCCACATAATAAGTGCATTTTTACTGTATTAAAGTTTAAAACGTTCTTAATTATCAGTTCTATAATTTCATATATCCCTAGAAAGTTTAGACCACCATTGACGCCTCATAAAGTCATTTCCAAAAACAAATACATTATTAAGCCAACTGTTTCAAAGTTTAAAATATTTAAAGTTATCAACCACCCTTTACCAGCTTGTAAAAAGTGCAAGTCACTATAAAAAGTACAATTTATTATGAAAAGTGCAAGTCATTTTGAAAAGTGTAAGTCATTATAACAAGTGCAAGTCATTATAAAAAGTGCAAGTCATCATAAAAAGTACAAGTCATTATAAAAAGTGCAAGTCATCATAAAAAGTGCCAGTCATTGTAAAAAAGTGCAAGTCATTAAAAAAATACAAGTCATTACGAAAAGTGCAAGTCATTATAACAAGTGCAAGTCATCATAAAAAGTGCAAATCATTATAAAAATTGCAAGTAATTATGAAAAGTGCAAGTCATTATAAAAAGTGCAAGTCATTAAATAACTGCAACTCATTATAAAAAGTGCAAATCATTATAAAAATTGCAAGTCATTTTATAAATAGTGCAAGTCATTAAAAAAGTGCAAGTCATTATAAAAAGTGCAAATCATCATAAAAAGTACAAGTCATTATAAAAAGTGCAAGTCATTAAAAAACTGCAAGTCATTATAAAAAGTGCAATTCATTATAAAAAATGCAAGTCATCATAAAAAGTGCAAGTCATCATAAAAAATGCAAGTCATCCTAAAAAATGCAAGTCATCATAAAAAGTGCAAGTCATTTTATAAATAGTGCAAGTCATTAAAAAAAGTGCAAGTCATTAAAAAAAGTGCAAGTCATCATAAAAATTGCAAGTCATTATAAAAAGTGCAAGTCATCATAAAAAGTGCAAGTCATCATAAAAAGTGCCAGTCATTGTAAAAAAGTGCAAGTCAATAAAAAAATACAAGTCATTACGAAAAGTGCAAGTCATTATAAAAAGTGCAAGTCATTAAAAAAAGTGAAAGTCATTATAAAAAGTCCAAGTCATTATAAAAACTGCAAGTTATTATAAAAAGTGCAAGTCATTATAAAAAGTCCAAGTCATTATAAAAACTGAAAGTTATTATAAAAAATGCATGTCATTATAAAAAGTGCCAGTCATTATGAAAAGTGCTCTGGAATATTTATCGTGTATTTCTGAATTTAAAACAAATTTTCGAACAATGAGCCATAGCATTAAATATAGGAGAAAAAAAGTTCGTTAAAAATGCTTTAAATAAAATCATACTGCCTGGCTCACGATGTCACTCGATATCGATTTGTCGAATAAATATATTTAAAACAAAAACAAACTTTTAGAACTTGTTTTTTTTTTCACCTATATTTACTCGACAGAACGATATCGAGTGCCATAGTGGGCCAGGCAGTTACATATTTTAAAACAAATTTTCGTACAATTAGTGTTTCAATTTTAATTGATTTTAATAAAACAATAATTATGGAGTTTTTTAAAAAAATCACTTAAATAAAATTTTTTCATTTACAATTTTCCACGCAAGCATCATGCGGTGAAGTCGTTCAAATTTTATTCCAAAAACAAAAAACATTTGATATATGTATATCTTTTTTTGAGAATTTTCGAAGTCTTATTCTTTTCATTTTTATTATTATATATTTTTTTTAATTTTCTTAGTGGGAAGTTAAAAATATTTATTCGCACAAAATATGTAAATTATAAATCTTGTTAGCTATTTTTAGAAGTCTGTTAAGAATAATATATATAATCAAATCCATCACCATTATCCAATTATTCAATAACATAAAAATTAATGAACCAGCAAATGTTTTCTTGGAGAATATCATTGCATTTTGCTGTATTCATAACACCGTAAAGTTTAGCTCGTGAACACGACCTACTTTTAGGCTAATTTCAAATAGTATAGAATATTCCGCAAGAAGCTAATACATATCCGAAAAAATTTGATTTGGTGGGCGGCCAACATAATTTCGGCCATTCATTTTAGAACCGAAAAAATTTAATTTGAATTAATCGCTGCACAGCACTTTGACCCAATCTTCATGTGAGTTGCTCTTTCATGATTTACTAGCAGTTTCAAATTGTCTTCTTATGCTGCTGTCTACAGTCAGATTATTATGAACTATCGAATGCATCAATTATTTGTTGTCTTTTGTACACTCGTACCGTATGAATATAAAGGGTGTTTTTATAAGAGCCTGCTGATTTGAAATTTAAATAAAACACATGCCAAATTATGAAATGGCAAAAAAAAATTTTTTATTTGGTAGATAATTTCTTGTCATTTAACATTTAAATATAATTTCGGGCATATGACCACCACGACTATTTTGCACAAAGGCCATTCTGGAGGTCCAATTTTCGACCACCTTTTCAAGCATTTGAGGGCGTATTTCAGCAATGACACGTTGAATACTAGTTTCCAAAGCGCCAATCGTTGCTGGTTTATCCACGTAAACCAATGATTTCAGGTATCCCCACAAAAAATAATCGAGTGGCGTCAAATCACAAGAACGCGGAGGCCAATTCACCGTTCCATTTCTCGAAATAATGTTGTCGTTAAAATTTTCTTTCAATAAGTCCATTGTTTCGCCCGCAGTATGACAAGTGGCACCATCCTGTTGAAACCACATTTCGTTTACATCCATATCTTGAAGTTTTGGCACCAAAAATTCATTGATCATGATTCTGTATCGATTTCCATTCACGGTAACGCGTCGTCCTTCCTCATTTTTAAAGAAATAAGGACCGATGATTCCACCAGCCCATAGACCACACCAAACAGTACATTTATCGGGATGCATTGGTAATTCTTGAACGGCGTGTGGATTATTTTTGCTCCAAATACGGCAATTTTCCTTGTTGACATATCCATTCAACCAAAAATGCGCCCCATCACTGAAGAGAATTTTGCGGTAAAAAAGCGGATAAACATTTTTAATTGAACACTGTTTTTGAAAATAAATTTCCACGATTTGGAAGCGTTGTTCTGGAGTTAACCTGTTCATGATGATTTGCCAAGCAATACTGAGTAGAGACGTCACTTTAAACTGTCAAAACAGCTGTCAGACAACAGAGTGATTCGTATAAAAAAAAAACTTCATAAAAAACACCCTTTATAAGAAGATATATCTAAATCATATACATAAAAGCAAACTAATACATGCGAAAAATTCATTTCAATTCCTAGAATTATATCTAATGCGACTAAAGGTTAATGCAGACTAAGCAAATATTTTGTGAAAGAAGCATAGTGATTACTTTTGGCATACAAAGGTTCATATTTGTATTGATATATTTATTAAATGGTAGAATTAAAAATTATATTAAAACTTGAGTAAGCAAGAATAGTAAATCAGAGCAGAGTCTTAGATCGGAGTCAACCTGCACACTGATAGGCTACTCTACCGAGGCAGCCTTTACATGTAGTATTTTATTCAAGTAGAGATATTCGCCCCTATTATGAATGGCGACATCGACGTCACATCAACTCGACAGTAAAAAATTAACACTTATCTGCAAATCGTCGATAACAATTGATTACTCTTGACAATTTCTTAGCAGTCTCTAGGGCATATAGTATCGATCGAACATGTCAGTAGTAGTCAGTTGCTGTCGAAAAAGAGTGGACAAGCGACAGTTTTTTACTGTCGCCTTAATACGACGTCGATGTCGTCATTCATGATAGGGGCGATTATTATGCTATTTTATATTATTGTAATACGACATTAGCGAACGCCCGCCTTAAAGCTAATATCGTGCCAGCCAGCCTTATTTATTATTTGCCTAAAAATATATTTTGCTTGTGTACACTTTTTTGCCAAAAATAAATATTATTTTTCCTTGATCACACATTTGCCAAGTGTAAACTGAACTTAAGCCTTCCCAGTCTATTATTTAAAATATAGTTTTTCTCTACACAATAGATAAATTTTCATGTACAAGTGCACTGCACTATTGTTCAGCTCATATACAATAGTTTTATAAATCCATATAACACATGTTATGCATTATATTCTTATTTATTTTTTTTATATATTTTTTTTTTATAAGTTTACTAAGCACTTTATATTTTTCATGGTATATGACTATTTATATTTACTTACAATAATGCCAAAGTGCATTTATGCCATAAAGAAAATGAAAAGGCTAGAGGACTTAAGAAATCATATGTGTGTTAAAAAAAAAAAAAAAAAAACTGACTATAATAAACTATTCTTTGCCTCATACTTTTGTATAAATTAAAGATGAGATATACAAGAATGAATACAAGATGTACAGATCATTCAATTGTGAGAATATTGCATACAGTTTTTTCTAGTTCCTTAGGTAACTTAAATACAACATTTTTTAAGTTTACTTTTTAATATTAAATCTACTTTTTAATATTAAATTTAAGGTTTCTTATTAAATGTTTAAATACAAATTGAACTCGGAATAAGTAGTCATATATACATTTTTTATGTAAATATTTTTATTGTCATATTAAATTCAATAAAGTTTGATAAACTCATGTGAATGTTCAATAAAAATACTTACGTACAAATTTAAGTTCTGCCTTGAGCTCAAAATAAAAATGAAAAAATAAATGGAACACAAAAAAAAAAAAAAAAAAAAATTAAGAAAAAATGGGACATGAAGAAAAATAATCAAACGGTAACACGAGTATTATAACAATAACATGTTAACATCAGGTTGATACAGTTCTCGGATTCTTTTTCACAATAAAATTTGTGTAAATAGGAATTGTTATCACATTCAACTAAGCCACCTAATAAGTGCTGACAAACACAATACACATGAGCACTAATGATGAAACGGTTGCGTCTTTCGAAAACAGCTGTTCTGCTCTGCTGTGTAAGTTGAATAACAAAAACTGATGTTGACTTGCCTTTGTGCCTTGGAATATTTATCATGTCTTTCTGAGATTTAAATTAAAATTTCGAATTATTAGCCTATAGAATCTTAATTCAATTTAATATAAAATGAAAACGTTGATAAGGACTTAAGTATAAAAGAATTTAAAACAAAAAAGTTCGACTTAGGTATAATGGAACAAAAAATTTAGA
Source organism: Linnaemya tessellans (assembly GCA_951800035.1). NCBI lineage: Eukaryota > Metazoa > Arthropoda > Insecta > Diptera > Tachinidae > Linnaemya > Linnaemya tessellans. The sequence continues at coordinate 140,206,190 of OX637532.1, forward strand.
AAAATGGGGCATGAAGAAAATAATAAAAACGGCAACACGGGTATAAAATAAAAGTGCATTACCATGGGTTTCTTATAGTTCTCGTATTCCGTTTCCTAATAAAATTTTTTTAAATAAAAACTGTTATTGTATTCACTTAAACCACTTAACAAGTGGTGACAAACAAAATAAACATCAGTACTGATGATGAAACTGTAGCAGTTTTCGAATACAGCTGTTCTGCTTTTCTGCGCAAAAATTAAAAACTCATGTTGGTTTCCCCTTGTGCCCTGGAATATATTCTTGATCACTGATGAAATCTAAAACGATATACTTAAGCATGTCCGTCCATCCGTCTGTGGAAATCACGTTTCAGTCGAAACGAAAAGACCCAGACTGTTGAAATTTGGTATAAATATATTTTGAAGCATAGTAAAGGTTAAGTTCGTATAAGGAGTGAATCGGGTCAGAGAAAAAAAACTTCCCCTAAGAAGAACTAAATCAACCTTTAAAAAACAACATCATTTTTAAAACTTTTTTTTTTAATTTCGTTAAGCAAATGATATATTTTTATGTCAGACAAGGTCCAATATGATGAGCTTGAATCCATAACATCAGAAAAAGCCATTTTTGGATCCCTTTCCCCTTAGTGGACGTTGACATAAATTTCCCCTAAGGAAAACAAAACCAACTTTCAGAAAAATTCATAATTCGTATAGATTATTTTTAAAACGCTATGTTTTTATGTTAAAAAAAACCAGAAAAAATCAATTTTGGACCCCGCCTCCTTTAGTGGGCGTTGAAGTAATATTACATGGAAAAATTAAATTTTTATATTTTTATGATGAAGCACAGATGTTCTCTGATATATTTTCTTTTAGTTCTCCTACAATAATTAAATTGACTAAATTTTTTATTTATGAACTGGATGATAATTATGTCAATAAAGTAAATATTGATTCAATTAAAATTACTTGTCTGAACGCAATATTGGGAGTATAAAAGGGCGTTTAAATGCCTGTGTCCAATTTTCTGATTAATGCTTTCACTGATCCACTACTACGGTTTATGCATAAATAATATCGTTTTATAAATCAATCCTGCAACATATTTTAAATTAAAAAAAAACCAAAGAACCCTGGCCTACGATATTGGACATCCTTTGTATAAAAAAATCACACAGCACATTTGGCTTGTTAAATATTTACGTATATAGGAGTCATATTTTATGTTGTATATTATTTTCTAATCACAAAATTATTATAAAAACATTTCAAATAAAATTGAATGATTTTAATATCTATAATGATATGCTAAGCCAAATGGGCGTTTACTTAGTTCTTAAAAGTGGGCTAAACTGTTCATACTCTTGACCAACTTAGCAAAATATTTTAATCTTTATTTGGATCTGGTTATTTGCACAACATCAGATAAGGATCAAATTACTTATACACTCAACTAAAAAAAATATAAGACGAATCCAAACAGGCCGTATGTGTATGTTAAAACGGCAAATTTAAAGCTAAAAACAAAATCAAATAAGTGTGACGTGTGCAGATTGTTTGCATGAGGCACGCAATTTTTAATAAATAATTATTTAAAACACTTTAAATGGGAATTGTTAAGACTTCCTAGAAGTAACAACAGGCAACTGAAAATCCACAGCAACAGATGCAGCAACAGGCTGAAAGCAACATGCCACTTTAAAGAAGATCACAAAAAAAAATATGATAGCCACGAAGGCAGACTTTAATCGTCATTGGCAAAACATCACTGGCATGCAATGTATTATTCACTTTCATATTTTAACATATTAGAATTGCATTCTTTGCCATCGAACGCATATCAATGATGGAATTCTCCGTAAGAAATGATGCGAAAACCAAGAATGATGAATGATCTTAATCATGTCGTATACACTCAACCGCATAAGCATGAATATGTGTAGATGTGCCTGGCGTATGCTGCAACATCAAGCATGTAATTGTCTGTCTTCAAACTCGCTTGTACATGCATAAAAAGTGTGGCTTTTGTGAAAACAAGTAAAATAAACGACAACTACTGGTAGTGATTAAGTGCATGACTTGAGCTCTTGTTTTTCTCTACTACGTTTTTCGGTAATATTGCGTTGAAATCGACAGCATCGAATGCCACTTAAAATCAAAGATACAAAAACAAAACAAAAACAGTGTTTGAGGCACAAAGAATACAAAAGAGCAACATCGACTTGCAATCGCTTGCCTAGAACACTCTTTATATACTACAGTACCTGTGCAGCAGCCTAATGACTATCAAACGCAATTTCATTTAGATTTATTTCAACTTATTTTCCTGCACTACTCCGAACTGCATCAAAACAGCAAATAAAAAGAAAAAAAAAAGAAAAAAAAAGAAAAAATTTTAAAGAAAAGTACGAACCTGGCTGCCATCAACACCGCACAACATTTGTCACAAGTGAGCAGTGGAGCAGTGCAAACCAAATGCTTACCAGCAGCCACTAGAGCTCTTGTTTTAACTTAAAATAGATTTCAAATTGACAAACTGTTTGATACCAGAACATCTATGGCGGCAGCAGCAGGAACTTTAATAAGTTCTTGGCATCAACTGTGAAATAGATTTTTGCGCAACTCATTGGCACACACTGCGAACAACAGCATAAACAGCAGCAACAACAACAGCAACAACAATAACAATAACAAAAACAAGAAAACCAGCTCAGTCAAATAAATCGTCTGTAGTTCAATTAATAAAAATCACTAGTTGGTCGTTTGCATAATTAAACATCCTACGGCTTAATGTTGTATGGTTTCAATATTTAATGGACTCTTTTCTTTTTTGAATACACACTTTCCTGTTCGTTTGCATGACCAACTGTCCCAAGTGCTTTTTTCGCAATATATGACTCTTAAATGTTGGCATTACTGTTGAGCAAAATTTATTCAAAATTTGGGTTTCAACAAACAGCATTTCTAACAAGTGAATTCAATTTAGATTGATGGGTGGGGTTAAATATTCGCAATTTTTTTTTTTCAATTTAAGCAGAAATTATAAATATTCCCAGGTACAAGAGAAACTCAACATCAATTTAATTATCAAAAATATACAAATTTATCATTGCAGATCATTATGAAATCCCTAATCAAAAAATCTCTTAGAACATATGTACAAATTAAAACTGGCCACTTTATTAAAAATCACTTAAGTCACTTGGTCATATAAGCGTGGAATACAAGCGCACCGATATACAACTGCTAACAATTTAACAAGACTGAATTTTTTCCTTTTTTGCTTGTTTTATCTTTTAAAAGGTGTGAACACAACAATTAGTCTTTGCATTAATATGCAAGAAAATTTGCGTGGCATTAAAGCATCTGAAAGCTGCTTCTTTTTGTGGAACTGATTTTTCGCTGAAAAAAAAACATATTATTTTTCAATATTTTACTATGTGTGATTAATTGACGACAAATCATAATATAATTTATTACCGTCATCTTCGTATCATCAATTTATTATCTCTATAAAATTTGGTTTCATAATAAAAAGAAGACAGTGTGGAAATGCCACAGGGAAATTTTGCAATCTTATCATCGAGATCCCTCAGTTCGCACGGCTTTAAAGGCGACTTTGTCTACGAAGAATATGTGAAACTTTAGCTAATGTGTATGTTATGTAAATAATGTCCATTGTTTTTACTCTATCAAAGTTCAATATGTTCACAGTTATCTGTTACAACTACTCTTTGTTGTTCCTGGGATCTTAAAATATCTTTCTGCCAAATTTTACCTAAATAGGTTCAGCGGTTTCCGTGAGAAAAGGGAACAGACAGACAAAGCTACTTTCATATTTATCAAGTTAGTAAGGAAAGAGGTTCAAGTCATTAAAAATAGTGCAAGTCATTACAAAAGTGCAAGTCAATAAAAAAAAGTGCAAGTCATTATAAAAAATGTGCAAGTCATTGATATAAGAGCAAGTCATTATAAAAACTGCAAGTCATTACAAAAAATGCAAGTCATTACAAAAAGTGCAAGTCATTAAAAAAAATGTGCAAGTCATTGAAATAAGAGCAAGTCATTATAAAAAGTGCAAGTCATTATAAAAAGTGCAAGTCATTACAAAAAGTGCAAGTCATTGAAATAAGAGCAAGTCATTATAAAAAATGCAAGTCATTACAAAAACTGCAAGTCATTATAAAAAGTGCAAGTCATTACAAAAAGTGCAAGGCAATAAAAAAAGTGCAACTCATTAAAAAACATGGAAGTCATTATAAAAAATGCAACTCATTACAAAAAGTGCAAGTCAATAAAAAAAGTGCAAGTCATTAAAAAAATGTGCAAGTCATTGAAATAAGAGCAAGTCATTATAAAAAGTGCAAGCCATTAAAAAAAGTGCAAGTCAATAAAAAAAAGGGCAAGTCATTATAAAAAATGCAAGTCATTACAAAAACTGCAAGTCATTATAAAAAGTGCAAGTCATTACAAAAAGTGCAAGTCAATAAAAAGAGTGCAAGTCATTAATTAAAATGTGCAAGTCATTGAAATAAGAGCAAGTCATTATAAAAAGTGCAAGCCATTAAAAAAAGTGTAAGTCAATAAAAAAAAGTGCAAGTCATTATAAAAAATGCAAGTCATTACAAAAACTGCAAGTCATTATAACAAGTTAAAGTCATTGTAAAAAGTGCAAGTCATTAAAAAAGGGCAAATCATTGTAAAAATTCAAGTCATTATAAAAAATGCTATTAACTTTTAAAAATGCAAATCATTATAAAAAGGTCAAGTCATTGTAATATATGCAAGTCATTAAAAAAAGTGCAAGTCATTATAAAAAGTGCAAGTCATTATAAAAAGTGCATGTCATTATAAAAAGTACAAGTCATTATAAAAAGTGCAAATCATTTATGGTGATCGCATGGTGATCGCATAATTGCCAAATTATGACCACTAATCCTCACTAAAATTAACATTATTCGACTTCCAAAAGTATTTCAGATATGAGACGCCCTAAGCTCCTCCTGAAGTACAGCTGTTTGGTCTTACATTTTACAGCTTTATGGTCCTACGGTGACAGAATAGAATGACATAAGTATTGCCAGATTCGAAATAACCGGGGGTTCAAATTTAAACAGATAAATAGTCTACCCATTATATTTAAAAAAAAAACTTTTATATCAGATTATAACAAAAACTTGATCGCACAAAATTTTAATATATTTTATGTTTTGTAGATTGGGTCTTACAACAAAATCATGCTATACGAGATTGAAAGCTGATGAAAAATATCCTTAATCAGAAGATCTCTTTCAGTTAAACAATTGCATTACTTGTATACCAGAATAGGATCAGCTGGAAAACAAAATCTCTTGTACAATCGAATTGATAAATTTGGAAATCTGTTGTTTAACACTAAATTTAAATATAAATAAATTCAACAAATTTCTAAAAAATTCATATACAACACAAATTCTTATTGTTAAGAGAATTTCACATACTATTTATATTCTAAATATTAATTTCTTATTGAAATATTTTATTTCCTTCCATACAAAAATATGCAGTGACTTCTCAGTTATTTGATAAAGTATTATTTGCTATATAAAGCTTCCTTTTTACAAAGAAAAAAAAATCCTTCAAAAGATTTTATGCATAAAAACAATTACTCAGCAACGCTTTTTTCTACGTATAGACAATAAATTGTATACAATGAAAAATTTATCTTATTTTCTGCATAAAACAGAAACTATAATATATAATTGAATATTATAAAAATGTTCTTCACTCGCAATTGAAGGAGTGCAAATACGTCGCAATAATACAGAAACACAATACAATAGGATATTCAAAGAAGAAAACTTTAAGCAGCTTAAATTAAAAACTGTAACGCATAAAATAACGTGAACGTTACTTTCGCAACTGTTGTTTTTAATTATAGGAATACATTTGAATATTCGTTTAACTGTTTTTTTTCATTTTTTTTAAAGTCTATTTAACAGATGTCTTGAGAGTTCGTATTTCTTTATACATGAGGCAATAATTTGAAAAGTTATTTCATGACACTAAAAGAAATTGACTTGATTTCATGACACTAAAAGAAATTGACTTTAAATAAAATATATGATCTTTCTTTAAGTCCTGGCAATTTTTATTCCTTTGTCATACCGTGTATAATGCAGCGTCCCTCTAAGGCCCATAAAGTATATATATTCTTGATCAGTGATGAAATCTAAAATGATCTAGCCATGTCCGTCCGTCTGTCAGTGGAAATCACGACACAGTCCAGGAGCCAGAATCCTGAAATTTGGTGTAAATACATTTCGAAGGATTTCGCAGGTCAATTTTGTTAATGGGCCCCGATTCAGCCCTAGAGGGAAAGAAGAACTAAATAAAGCTCTAATATACAACATAATTTTTAAGGCTAGTTTTTTTGTAATTTTTTTAAGCAAATAATATATTTTTATGTCAAAGAAGGTCCAAAGCGTTGAACTTGGATCCAGAAAATCAGAAAAATCAATTTTTGGATACCGGCGTTGAAGCAACATATTATATGACAAAATATTTAACAAACTTTATAATTTAAGTGTAAATTCCTTAAAAATGTTGTTCTAAAGCTTTTATGACAAAGCTGATAAGATTTCCGATCTTCCTCTGCCCTAATCTCACCCCATCTTTGCTCCTAAATGGCCCTATATAAACAAAATTTTTTTTTACACTTCATAAGTAACTAACTTTTTTGTATTTTCGGGCAAAGCTAAGATGTTTCCCCAACGGGGATCATCCATTTGAGAACACAAGTTGGTAAGTATCGACCTCTAGAGTAGGCTGTTGGACTAGTCAATGCCTTTTTCAAAGAAGAATGATCAGATGACGCCGTCAGCCAAAAACCCACACCAAACTGTGACTTCTTCAAGATGCAGTAGACGCTCTGAGATGTCAGGTGGATGGGTGTCGTTTCAAATTCAACAATTTTATTTCTTCACGTATCCATTCATCTAGAAATGGGACTCATCGCTGATTTTTTTGTTGTTGTTGAAGCCCGTCACACTTTTCCCGAAAACAAGACCCTTTGTACTGGAACAAATTTTTATTATTAGCAACATCAAAAAATCCAAAATTGCAGTAACATTTTAATTTTGCTGGCATTTTTTCGACTTGTAATTTTTTTATAAAAATTTTGATTTTCATATTTTAAATATATTCCGGCTATTTAATGCAGGAAATAAAACAGCTGTTTTCGAAAGACAATAACATGTTAACATCAGCTTGATACAGTTCTCGTATTCTTTTTCACAATAAAATTTGTGTAAATAGGAACGGTTATCACATTCAACTAAGCCACCTAATAAGTGGTGACAAACACAATACACATGAGCACTGATGATGAAAGGGTTGCGTCTTTCGAAAACAGCTGTTCTGCTCTGCTGTGTAAGTTGAATAACAAAAACTGATTTTGACTTGCCTTTGTGCCTTGGAATATTTATCATGTCTTTCTGAGATTTAAATTAAAAATTTCGAACAATTAGCCTATAGAATCTTAATTCAATTTAATAGAACAAATAATGTTTTTGTTATTAAAATATATTTTTGAAAATGGTCATAGAAAAACCATGTGAATTTCTTTAAACAAAATACTCTTCACCAGCGAAACCTATTTCCAGCTCAATGGCTACGACAACAAGCAATTGGGAGATGGTTCCAAACTTTTTGTAATTATTTAGACGCACACAATATGTGTTTTTAACAGTATGATACCAGTTGTCAGCACAGCAGTGGAAACAGTGGATCTTTTGAAAGAAGAGTTGAAAAATCGTATTAATTCCATATCTAAAGTATTGAAATTTTCCCATCTTAATATGCACGACAATCCTTAAATTACCATGGCAATAATGAAATATACTTCCACTAGGCGCAGTGTAACCCTTTCCATAATATTATCAAAAACCTTTAAAGAGCGTGTGCTATTGACTTGATTCTATTAACTATTATTTGTAAAATTGTCTTTATAAAAGCTTTTCATTTACTCACTCACTACGTTTTATTTTTATTTTTTTTTACTTGTTATTTGCGCTTTCATTTATTCATTCATTCACCACCCATTTGGTATGTAAATCATGATTTATTACAATAAATTTTAATTCAAAACTATTACTGCATTGATTTTGGTAAAAAAAAAGAAAAGAAATTACATACAAATACATTCACACAAAACCCATACACGTACAGAAAAAAACTACAATAGTTATAACTTTGAGTACAAAAGAGACGTTCCGAGCATTTGGTAAGGAAATGGGGGAAAAAAATAAAAGAAATATTTATAAGGAATCCAATTTGACTTTAAGGCATATGGAATAATTTAACTTTTTGCTTTTGGTTTCATCTTCCCCCCAATTTTTTGTTTTTAGAAATTTCTTTTTGAACGTCTGCAGTGTTTGTGAAAATGTGTGTATATTGTTAACTGTTTTTTTTTGTCTTTGTTTCGTGCAACAAACATTACCCAGATGTGCTTTCAATTCCAATAAAAGGTATGCGATTTTTTCATCCAATTTCATTTTCAATACAGTGAGAACGAAATTGTGAGAGTTATTTTAAAGTTATATAATCTTCGGAAATTTCTAAAGTATTGAGAACTAGAATCCCTAAGAAAATGAGATTCTGCTTTGGTTAATACACTGTTCGGATTTCTATAAAATATATAGATATTCGAAGGAATATTCGCCCCTATTATGCATGGCGGCATTGACGTCACACGAACTCGACAGCAAAATATTATCACTTGTCTACTAGTTGCCGATAACAATTGGTTACTCTTGATAATCTCTCAGTATTTTCTAAGGCATATAAAATTGAAAAAGCACGTCAATAGTAGTCAATTGCTGTCGACAAGAAACACTTTTTTGGCCTTGTGTTGGTGCGACGTCGATGCCGTCATTCATAATAGCTGCGATTATGTAAAAAAAAAATTTAGAAAATGGGACATGAAGAAAACAATTAAACGGCAACACTGGTATTAAATAAAAGTATGTTACCATCGGTTTGATACAATTCTCGTATGATATTTTCTAATCAAATTTGTATAAATAATAAGTAAAAACGTTATATTCGACCGGGTCGAATATTAAATACCCTCCAAATATTTAGTAAGTCAATTTAAAATGTTTAACTTGTTGGGACAGAGCTGTTTTATATAATATCGTACGTCAACGCCCACTGAAAGGGGCGGGGTTCGAAAATAGGCAATATCATGTTTTCCGCAGACGAACGTATGGGCATTGCTAGACCGTCTTAGACTTCGTCACTGATCAAGAAAATGTATATATACTTTATGGGGTCCAATTCTTTTTGGAGGGCATTAAAACTGTATTTTGTCGGCGAGTCTCTGGCAAGGGCTGTGGGGGAGATGTTTCACCTTTGCCATAAAACTTTAAAAATAAATGTTCGGGATAATCAAATGTAAAATTTATTTTTAATTTTATGTTATTTTATTTTATTTTTTTTTTTTGGTAGGGTCATTTAGTGGGCAAAGGGGGAGAAGGGGGTAAAGCAGAGGGGTACCAGGTTACGTCTCAGTTTCCACATTAAAACTTAACAATTTTATTATTAGAGAATGTAGGCTTAAGTAGAACAACTTGTTAAATCTTCACACTACTTTTGCATATAATAACGCCCAAAAAAAGGGGGGGGGGGGTCTCCATAAATAAATGTTTTTAATTTAATGGTTCCAAGTTTAATGCGTTGGACCTGCTTTAACATAAAAATATATAATTTGCTTAACAAAATTACAAAACAACTTTAAAAATTATGTTGTTTTTTAGAGGTTCGTTTAGTTTTTCCTAGGGGAACTTTTTTCCCTCTTTCCCGATTTAGCCCATTCCCGAAATTGACTTGTACTATCCTTTAAGATATATTTATATCAAATTTTAAGAGTCTTTCTGTTTTCGTTTGGACTGAATCGTGACTTCTACAGACGGACGGACGGACAGAGATGCTCAGTTCGTCTTAGATTTCATCGCTGATCAAGAATATATATACTTTATGGGGTCTCAGTTGGATATTTCGCTGCGTTACAAACGGAATGACAAAGTGAATATACCCGCCAATTGTTTTTTGGAGGGTATAAAAGCTGCTATCATGTTCATATTCCACTAAGTTGTGACAAAAGATAATAATATACTGTACAGATGAGGAAAAATGTAGTGGCTTTCGAAAACAGCTGTTCTGCTCTGCTGTGTAAGTTGAATTAATAAAACTGATGTTGGCTTTTTCTTTTTGAGGCTTCAAATATTTTTCATGTGTTTCTGACATTGTTCGAAATAAATTGTCGAACAATTAGCCTATCAGTCTTAATTGAATTCTAGCACAATATTTTTTTCGTCTAATGATGAATGCATTTCAGTGCGTTGTGCTCTCACAGCTTTGTGATAATGTTATCAGGGTATATCAAAATTATAACTATTAGTCTAAAGTACAAAACATTTCATTCAGAATGTCCTTAATATAACACATATTTCACGATGATTATTTGCACAAGCCCCAATACTGATTGTAGCTCATGATTATAATATATCAGGTAGTATAATAAGTAATTCAATCAATAAAAAAAATCTAACCTTATACTTACCACTAAAATAAATGTTGTGGAGTAATATTTTTGTGGGCACATGATGTCTGAGCAAGAGATACAGTAGAACCACAACGTGTTGGTCTTATTATATTTAATGCACTTATCACAAATTACTGAAAAAAATAAAGAAATAGTTATTGCATTAATAAAAAGCTTATCACATGAAATAAAAAAAAATCCTGTCACATGTTGCGACAGTAAAACAAAAAGCTGAACAATTGAATTTATATATTAAAAATTTCTCTAGCAACAACTAAAGTAATTGGAACACAAAATTGTCGCCCACTGTTAAAAGTATTTGCACGATTATTTGACTGGCTAAGAATACGCGTATGGTAATCCTTTTCTTTCTATTCATGCGACAATTTCAACACTAAGATATTCATTCCTTTTTTTTCTTTGGTTCTTTTGTTTTTTTTTTTTTTTTTTTTTTTTTTTTTAGCGCTTCTCTTCTACACAAACTTTTCTTTTCGACTTCACGTAAACTTTACTGTACGGCTGTATGCGTTTTTCAAATTTGTATTTGTATTACATTTAAAGCTCAGTGGAACAATGTCCTTATGGTGAAAATCCATTATGCTAATACGTGCTGTACGAAAAGCTACAGCGCACAGTGTCCCAAGTGCATAACTGATTTGGTTAAATTAGCATTCCTAAGAGCAACCCAAACAAAATGTATCAACTGTTTAATTTTTAATAACAGTGTGAGTTCAATATTAATTCATTACATTTTTTTTATTAAAAAATATGAGCTAAAATTAGAATTTGGTTTGAAAGAAAGCAAGTTGAAGCCTCCATTATTCTTGTTTTAAAATTAATATTGTGTTATGGGCTATTAAATAAAAACTTGAAAATGCATTTATTTTAGTATAGTATATATCCGATATTGTCCCCATTAATTTATTAATATTTATTAATTTGATTTTTTGTGAGATATATACAAGAGTGTATCTACTTTTCAGGTCAAACATCAAATCATAAACAAAAATTCTCTTCCACCTACAATTAGAGTTGGCAAAAAGACACCCCGTGTAAAGTGACACGGTAAAAAAATAATAAGAACAAGTGATCACTGAATTCTTGTTATGTGTTTAAACTTCTTCTTTAATTAAGTGAAACTTTAAAATAGTTTCTTTAGTTTTGTTTATAAATGTTGGTTGAAGGTTTCCCAATGATCTGCATTTGCACCTGCGACAAGCGCTCTAAAAATAACTAAAAGTCCCCCTCCATAATTACTTTCAACTTTTTTGAAAAATTTGGGAAAAAATAATTAGCACGATTAAAATTAAATATTGAAATTTCAACAACAACAATTACCAATTATATAAATTTGACAACCTCTGGGAGGTTTATGCACAAAATTCCAAAAACTATTTGAGAATTACACAAGAAAAAGCATAGTAGGCTTTGGAGGTCTTCCAAAAATAAACAATAATAATCAAGCAATTATTCCATATTTTCATTCCTCAGATATTAAAGTAACAAAAAATTTTTTAAGTGAAATCTTTTTTAACTTCACTAACCGATACCGTTCATGAGATTAAAATTGATTGCAAAAAATATTATTTTTTGTTTATCGTTTTCTGAAGAATCAAAGTACGGAATCAATTCTGTTTCCTAATGCAATTAAGCTAATCAAAAAATCAATAATAGAAAAAAAATAACAAGTAAAAACGTTATATTCGACCGGGTCGAATCTTAAATAGCCTCCAAATATTTAGTAAGTGAATTTAATATGTTTAACTTGGTGGGACAGAGTTCCTTTATATAATATCGTACGTCAACGCCCACTAAAGGGGGCGGGGTTCAAAAATAGACAATATAGACGGTTTAGCAATATGGGCATTGCTAAACCGTCTTAGACTTCATCACTGATCAAGAATATAAATATTTACTTATAAAAACTGTATTTTGGCGGGGTCGCTCCGGCAAGAGCTGTGGGGGAAACATTTCACCTTTGTCATAAAACTCTAAAAATAAATGCTTGGGATAATTATATACAATTTTTTTTATAGGGTCATTTAAAGGGAAAAGGGGGAGGAGGGGGTAGGGCAGAAACAGGCAGTCATAAAACTCTTAAGATAAATGCTTGGGATGATTATATACAAAATTTAAAAAAAAATATTTTTTTTTGATAGTGTCATTTAGGGGGCAAGGGGGGAGGAGGGGGTAGGGCAGATATCGGCAGTCATAAAACTAAAAATAAATGCTTGGGATAATTGTATACAAAATAAATATTTTTTTTTTTGTAGGGTCATTTAGGTGGTGAAGGGGGAGGAGCGGGTAGGGCAGAGTAGTACCATGTTACGTCTCAGCTTCGTCATTAAGGCTTAAAAATTTTATTTTTAAAGAATGTTGGCTTAAATAACACAATTTGTTAAATTTGTATGCTATTTTTGCATATAAAAACGCCCACTAAAGTGGGCGGGGTCCAAAAATATTTTATTTTTATTTTATGGCTCCAAGTTTTAGCCGTTGGACCGTATTTGACATAAAAATATATCATTTGCTTAACAAAATAAATAAAAAAAACTTTAAAAATTATGTTGTTTTTTCTGGGTTGGTTTAGTTCTTCTTAGGGGAACTTTTTTCCCTCTTGCCCGATTGAACCCATCTTTGAACATAACCTGCTCTAGGATTCAAAATATATTTATACCAAATTTTAAGGGTATTGACCTTTTCGTTTGGACTGAATCGTGATTTCGAAAGACGGGCGGACGGACGGACGTACATGGTCAGATCGTCTTAGATTTCATCACTGATCAAGAATATATATACTTTATGGGTTCTGAGATGGATATTTCGATGTGTTACAAATGGAATGACAAAGTGAATATACCCTCCAAATTCTTTTTTGGAGGGTATAAAAACGTTTCCTTCTTGAAATTCGATGGAGAATATACAAGATTTCAAAGTGATCGATCAATCCAAGAAAATTGTTCATAAGGAACTGGAAGCCACCTCATTAGGCTCCACTAACATTAGGGTTCTAGGGTTAATTCGCATAGATATAAAGTTAGTTTTCAATTAATATTTTATAACAAAACTTTAGCGTACACAAATATATTTTAATTTCCCACAGTGCATTGCTCACGACAACAAATGCTACGGGGAGAGTAAAACAACCTAATGCTGATCTATGTTCAGATATTTGTGTTAGATAAAAATGTGTTTGGTGGCCGTAAAACAAAAAAGTTAAAATACGAGTGTTACAATAAGAAAAAGGTGAAAAGCATAAGAACCGAACAAAATAAATAAAAAAATTGGCATTGGAATGAATAAAAATTTTAATACGGCAATGAATGCTGAACCAATGGTTCAGTTGACTTGTGTATTGCTTTCTTTCCATTTTAGGTAATTCGTTGGTTTCAGTTCTTGGAACGTCTGCTTTTGCGTTGGTAGATGGTGTTGACTTCACATTCTGTGTCTTAAGATTCATGAAAAGAAATTTAACGAAGATTTATGAGCATCGAATGTGCTGCATGGTTCTTTTCAAACTTTATTTCCTGTTCCTTTTGTTTATTCCTGTATGAGTGTGTTTGTGTGTGTGTGTGTGCGTGCGCGTGTGCGTTGGATTATTTTCTCTGCACTTGTCCCTTTGTTAAGGTTATTTTACAATTCGTATGATTTTTTTCAATTAGGTTATTTTCTTTTTCTTACTTTAAGACGTCTAACGTGTCAACATCAGGTAAGATTTTGTAACCAAATTTTTGTTTTGTTTTTTTTTTTTTTGTTCCAAGTAATTAATTAAACGACGTAGAAAATATTTCATAGAAATTCCATTATAAATTATTTAAATTAAATAAAGTGAGACTTCTTAATGTCACTTTGTAAATAAAAAGGACAAGTTGAAATAATAAATTTTAGAATGGGAAAGCATTTTAACACTTCTCTACCTTTTGTTGGAGTATTATGATTTTTTTAGAATTTAAAATGGTATCACCAACTTGGAGGACCTTGTAAAGCAAGTCCATGGAAACCACTTTTGCTTGTCATTTTAGATTTTGATTTTTAAACCCAAATCGTATTTATATATATATATATATATATATATATATATATATATATATATATATATATATATATATATATATATGTATGTATATATATATATATATATATATATATATATATATATGTGTGTATTGTAAATAAAAATTTTATAAGGATATTAATCAGTATTCTAAGGACAACAATTACTCCAGCATTTAAAGCAAAATTGAGTGTTTCTAAATTAATTTTATTTTATATTTGAAAGACTGAAACTCTTTTATATGAAGGGATACCTTTCGGCATGCGCCACAAGATACGAGGGTAGGTCAATTGGTCTATGACTTTGCTAATTAAACTCGGGTCTTTTTTTTTATATAAAAAGTTATTTGATTTTTCATTACAGTCTCCTTTGAGCTCTATACGCTTAGTTCAACGTTTGTTCAATTTTTTACCCCTTCCGAAATATATGATTTGTCGAGGTCAGGAAAATAGGCATTTCTTTGTCTTATGATTTCATCGTTAGAGTCTAATCTCTTTCCGCCGAATCACTTCTGTAAGTTTGGAAACAAAAAAAATGTCACTTCTTGTTAAATCTGAAGAGCAGATGAGGGAGCAATTCATGAACTTTTGCCAGGGAAATTACACTATATATTTTTTTTATCTCGGACCAGCACTCAGGGGATGACCCCGATATATGGACTGCATTACGCCGGAGCTAGAAAGGAGAGGATAGTATTGAAGGGACAGGTGAGGAAAGATGAAGAGATAGAGACTTTTTGTAGCTATTTCAACCTTTTTTTTACTTCGCCAGCTAATTTTTTGCTAACTGGACCGACCTATAAATTATGTTCAGTGACCAGTGACTATGACGTCATCATTGAAACAGGCTGGGAACACCTAACACAACCACGCCCTAATGCTGATCAGAAGAATTCACACACAATATTCATGACTCAGCGCGGAATTGAACTCAGGACCCTGCGCTTCATAGTCCCGTGTAATCTACTTCAGCCAACAGCAACCACTGAGCCATGTGAGCTGCCTATGGCTTCCAGAATCTCTCACTTAAAGTCTCCGATTGGTTAATTCTATATCGTGAATTCTTGCAATTGTTTCGAATCTAGAGGCCTCAGCTGAGCGTCCAGAATGTTCGGCATCTTCCGTGCTGTTACGGCCACTTTGAAATTCAGTCAACCACTCCTGTACCATGAAAATCAATGGTGCAGAGTCTCCATATTATTTATCAAGCTAAGCCTTGATTTGGCTAATAGTTTTCTTCCCAAAAAAATGAGCACACGAAATTCATTTTTTTTTAATTTTCTTCAGAAAACGCCTGGTAGTCTATTATCAAGGGTTGCCAGACAGAAACTAAATGGCGCAGCTTGTTTATATTTTGACAGCTGACAGTGACAGGAACAGTGTTGCCATATCAATTAACAGGCGGAAAATTAAAAAAGTCACGAACTTATTGATCCGCCCTCGTATTAGTGGTTCCAAAAGGAGAAATCCTCAACTCCAATATCACAGAAATTTTCCAGACTAGGAAAAAAAAATCATGAAGGAAATACCACTAAGCACAAGACGGTAGGTTCGAAACAGCACTTATGCAGAAATATGGGATACAATTTTTATGATCTAAATGGTTGTATTAATGTCAAAGGCATATAACTCTCATCACCAAAAAATTAACGTAAGCAAAAATTAATTGGCAAAAATAAAATATATTCTTTTAAATTCTCTCCCAACTTATCCTTTTCCAATTGCCCCCTCAACACTATCCCCGAACTTTTCCACAGATAATTAAAAACTATTGCCAAGTCCACTGTAATTTTTAAGCTCTTATTTTCATTCAATACTCCCCGTATTTGTGATGCAAAAATCTTGTATTATTTTATTTTATTTTATTCTTTATGGTTAACAGACAACTCTAATTGATTAGTTTACCTACAAAATACTATATCACTTGCACTGTTTATTTCCAAAATCTTGATAGTGTTTTATTTTTATTTTTAATTTTAGGAATTTTTTCCCTTAACAATTTATCTTCTTAGCAAAGGCTGTGCTGGCATCCGTAACAATAAATTCTTATTTTAGTTTAACAAACAAAACCCCCAAGTCAATTAATAATTACTGTGATTTCTTAAACAACTGCTGCAAATAAACAGACTCTTGATTTACATTTAGATTTTCATCCTTGCTTAAGTTATTTACCTCAGTACTTCTTGTTTGCGTTTGTGTGTGTCTATTTATTTAAGACATAGTTCAGAACAACAAGTATGTTAAAGCATTCATTTGTTATTTATGACTAGGTGACATTATTCAAGGCCGTACTATAACCTTAACTTGTTACTTTTGTCCATAGAGAAATTTTGATTAGCTGTTGGCAATACAGTGGATCAGTTTATTTGCTGTTAAGGAATGTCTTTGTCATGAAAATATGCTAACAAGTGTGCAAATTAAAAATATTACAAAATTTATAACTTTTATTGTAAAGGAAATATGTAAATTTTCCCAGTTAAGCATAAGAAATTAAATTAATTTATTTATGAAATTAAATTTAAACTGATGGCTTGTCAATTGTTGTTTGAAGGTGTGCGTTTAAATTTAGAAAACCATGACAAAAGGCCCAATGCACAGGAGAAAGTCAATATCAACTTACGGAATACATCAAAACAGCTAATTTCGGAAGCGACTACACTTTCATCATCAGTACTCATTTTTATATTGGTTTGTCGCTATTTATTAGGTGCTCTAGCTGACTCACTCCTCACACTTTTATCATAAAAACAATTTGCTAAAGTATTGTATTTCTATATTATATTACTTTTAAACCACTGTATTCTTTCATCGTATATATTTTACTTGTCGTAGGTAAAGTTTTATTTGATATTTGCCTTATTTGTTGTCTTTGTAGTTGTCTGGTTTTACTATGCATGTGCATAATATTCTGGCTTATAAATAACTAAGAATCTTGTAATGTTCTACATCTGTAAGTAATTAATTTTTTATATTGGCCTACACACAGGCATGTGCTATAATCTTAAATAAAGTTCAAATATAAACTACATATTTGCAAGTTCCTTTATATTTTTGTATCAACCACAAAAGCATACAAACTTGGCCAAAGTGGCTTTATATGCAAGATATTTTTGTAGCAGAGAGATTTTTTTCTTCAAAAATATTTGATTAACTTTTCCACCGAAATGGAACAGAACTGTAGTTTTAAACTATTTTTATACCCTTCAACAGAGAATTGGAGGATATGTTCAGTTTGTCATTCCGTGTGTAACGCAGCGAAATATCCTTCTAAGGCACCATAAAGTATATATCAATATTCTTGATCAGTGATCTAAGACGATCTCAGCATGTCCATCCATCTGTCTATGGAAATGACGATTCAAGTTCTAAACACATAGACGACAGCAGACTTCACAACTTCACGGCTTCAAATGCTGCCAACTTCATATGCTGCTATGAAGTCAGCTTCATAATTATTTTGAAGACAGCAAAAACATAAGAACAGGGATGCCGCATATATATTTTATTATGAATAAAATTAAAGTTATTGACAAAAAATGTAATAATAACACGAAAAACTATAAAAATACATTAATTTATTTCTATATTGTATATTTGTAAAGTTCTTTTATGTTTAATATCAAAAAAAAACGTTGTTGTTCTAATTTTTCCAATTTATATATACAACGGCAACACTATATTTGTTTATTGCTGCCCGTCAAAAGAAAATAGCCTAAGTTGGCAGCAGCAGCAAATGCTGTTGTGCTGCCCTCAAAATAATCGTTTTCATTTGAACACGTGGATTTAATTTTTGACATATTGCTGCTTGCTGTCTGCTGTCGTCTATGTGTTCA
Organism: Linnaemya tessellans; assembly: GCA_951800035.1. Lineage (NCBI taxonomy): Eukaryota > Metazoa > Arthropoda > Insecta > Diptera > Tachinidae > Linnaemya > Linnaemya tessellans. The sequence continues at coordinate 140,224,645 of OX637532.1, forward strand.
GAGCTGCAGTCCAAACCAAAAGAGCCAGGCACCTGATATTTGCTATAGATAAATTTTAAAGCATATGTCAGGTCAATAAATGAGCTGAATCGGGCCAGAGGGAAAAAGGGTCCCTTAGAACAACCTACACCAACTTCTAAAAAACAACATAATTTTTCGTTTTTTTTTATAATTTTGTTAAACAAATGATTTATTTTTATTGGGAGCCATAAAATAAAAATAAATAAAAATGTTGGACCCCGCCCCTTTTAGTGGGCGTTATTATATGCAAAAATAATGTTAAAATGTAACAAATTGTTTTACTTCAGCCTAAATTCCTTAAAATAAAATTTTTACCTGCCCTACCCCCTCGCCCTCCTTTGCCTTCTAAATGACCCTATAAAAAAAACAATTTTTTTTTAATTTTGAATATAAAGAGTGTTTTTATAAGAGCTTGCTGATTTGAAAATTAAATAAAACACATGCCAAATTATGAAATGGCCAAAAAAAATTTTTTTTTGGTAGATAATTTCTTGTCATTTAACATTTAAATATAATTTCGGGCATATGGCCACCACGACTATTTTGCACAAAGGTCATTCTGGAGGTCCAATTTTCGACCACCTTTTCAAGCATTTGAGGGCGTATTTCAGCAATGACACGTTGAATACTGGTTTCCAAAGCGTCAATCGTTGCTGGTTTATCCACGTAAACCAATGATTTCAGGTATCCCCACAAAAAATAATCGAGTGGCGTCAAATCACACGAACGCGGAGGCCAATTCACCGTTCCATTTCTCGAAATAATGTTGTCGTTGAAATGTTCTTTCAATAAGTCCATTGTTTCGCCCCGCAGTATGACAAGTGGCACCATCCTGTTGAAACCACATTTCGTTTACATCCATATCTTGAAGTTTTGGCACCAAAAATTCATTGATCATGATTCTGTATCGATTTCCATTCACGGTAACGCGTCGTCCTTCCTCATTTTTAAAGAAATAAAGACCGATGATTCCACCAGCCCACAGACCGCACCAAACAGTACATTTATCGGGATGCATTGGTAATTCTTGAACGGCGTGTGGATTATCTTTGCTCCAAATACGGCAATTTTGCTTGTTGACATATCCATTCAACCAAAAATGCGCCTCATCACTGAAGAGAATTTTGCGGTAAAAAAGCGGATAAACATTTTTAATTGAACACTGTTTTTGAAAATAAATTTCCACGATTTGGAAGCGTTGTTCTGGAGTTAACCTGTTCATGATGATTTGCCAAACAATACTGAGTAGAGACGTCACTTTAAACTGTCAAAACAGCTGTCAGACAACAGAGTGATTCGTATAAAAAAAAAACTTCATAAAAAAACACCCTTTAATTATCCCAAACATTTATTTTTAGAGTTTTATGACAAACGTGAAATGTCTCCCTTGCCCAAGCGAACCGCTAAAATACAGTTTTAATACCCTCCAAAGAGAATTGGGCACCATATTCTTGATCAGTAATGAAGTCTAAGACGGTTTAGCAATGCTTATACTTTCGTCTGTGGAAGACATGATTTTGTCTATTTTTGCACCCCGTCCCCTTTAGTGGGCGTTGACGTACGCTGTTATATAAAGGAACTCTGTCCCACCAAGTTAAATATTTTAAATTCACTTACTAAATATTTGGAGGCTATTTAAGATTCGACCCGGTCGAATATAACGTTTTTACTTGTTTTTTAATTAATATTTACAAATTAAAAATTAACTTTTTGTCGGAATATGTCAAAACAACAAACGGTTAAAATTCCATTTGCATTAAAGTATTGATTAAATCTGATTGTTATCATTTTATTTGATTGATGAAATAGGCCATGAATTAAATTATTTATTTAGTTTAAACTATTCTGGTATATTTTGATTTAACGTAAAAGAGTGATATACATAGTTTCAAAATTTTGCAAATTTACTTCGTCAGTGCCAATTCCAATCCAGAAGTCTGAATATCAATCACTTATGCAATAACAAGATGACCTGAAAGACAACAAACTTTGTACTACATATTTCAATGGTATTGAAGCGCTTATTAGAAAGTTCTGACAAAGAACTATGCAGACTATAAAATAGACAAAGAAAGTGAATGACAAGGTCTCGAGCTAAATCATGTTCTTCATAGAAATTTTTACAATTTCCAGGCAGCTGCCAAAACAACACACTCACAAACGATTATTGTGAGTTACAGAAATAAAACACTCTTTATTTTAGCATTTGTCTTCTATTAAATTTGGAGTAGCGTTATTACCTAACCCTTTGAGAAAGTATATCAGCAAGTGTAAGTGTATTATGGTTTTCATATAACTTTTTTTTATTAACAGAAAAAGTTGCCAATAATTAATCTTGTTTCAAACTTCTCGTTACATTCTTTTTTTTTGTGATCTCGTACACACACCAAATCCCCTATTTTACACTTTGAGCTTATATCAGAACAAAAAAACAGCTAAATAAAATAAATCATAATGCTTTAACATTTATAACGATGAGACTAAGCAAGCAACAGGCCTGTAACACATCTAAACAACAAAGAGTATTAAGTGGAAAGACAAAAAAACACACACACACACATACATATTCTAACACACAAAAGTTTTTCATTAATGAAAAAGTTTTGTCACATCAAAATAAACCTAAATAAGCCAAATAAAAGTAACAGCCAACAACAAACAAGCAACGATACAAAAACATACACACAACACACAAACAAGTTAAACAACAGCACAAGAAAACAACAACAAAAACAATACCTTTGGACAGCAACGAATAACAGTTACCGAACACCAACCAAGTTTTAGTTCCTTTTCGATTATAATATCACATAGAAGGCAATTTGAGATATCCTAGACTTTTCGAAGGGAATAAATTCTTGGCAGAGAAGGAGTATTAATTTTCGAAATAGTGCTTTTCGAACTCGACACAGTTAGAGCAGCGACTGTCTAGTGGTTCTTTTCTTAGAAAACAAAAAGTTCCCTGCTAACATCCTGGGTTTTTTTAAACTTACCGCTAAGCATATTTAGCATTTTCCGAAAATCGGGAAGTTACTGGTTTCACCATATTCCAAAAAAAAATCGGGTTTTCACCAGATCTCGACGTTTTGAGACCCTAGGAAGCTTTAATGACTATTTCTGATTTGTTGTTTTGTTTTCGAATAACTTTTAAACGGCTTTGCTGATCAAGTCCAAAAACTAGCCAAAAGCCAGGTCGATCTCTACTAACCGGATCCAAATCGGTTGATGCGTTCGCGATATTTCGTGAACAAAAAACATGGAAAAAATAAATTTTTTAAAGAAAACTCTGAAATTATATGTCTGATAAATTAGTGTACGAGTCCAGCAAGACAAGTTTCAAAGGCTTCTTTCAAACCTCGATTTCCTGTGAATTGTAACCGGTTCGGAGCAAAAGATTTCAAGAAGTATCAAAAATAAACTTAAAAACGTTTTTTTGCGAAAGTAGTTCTTTTTTGGAATACATTTTAAAAAACTACTCAGCTTTTGACAATCAAAAATCACGTCGAGCTCTACTAATCGGTTCACACCTGAAAAAAACTAAAACTGAAATTTTTCAAAACACTTCGAAATTATATAAGTGTTCCTGGTTTTTTTTAAAGCTATAGAAGAACTACAGGGTGGCTCAGGAAGACCGAAGTGGTGTGAATTCCTTATAACTTTTTTATTACAATTTTGTTTTCTTTTCTTGTCAGTATTTTGTAAAGAAGACTTGGACAATTTATAATAGAGCAATACACAACTGAACAACGTGCCCAAACCGTTGAAATTTACTTTTCAAATCAACGGTCCATTGTGTTGACTCAGCGTGCATACCGTCGTTTCGAGTAGAAGTAATTTTAATTGGTCTCCGCGTTCCCCGGATTTAACCGCTCCAGACTGTTTCCTTTGGGGTTATTTAAAAGGGAACGTTTATGTTAATAAGCCTAGGACTATTGAGGACTTAAAAACCAATATTCGAGACGAAATTAACAACATAACAGCGGAAGTTTTGCGAAAGGTCATGGAAAATGTGTTGGAAAGAGCACATTTGTGCGAAGCAGAAAATGGCCACCACTTGCGGGATATCATTTTTAATAACTAATCTAAAAATATTTCCTATAAATTTACTGTATTTAAAAAACAAAAAATTAAAAATATCTGTCTTAAATAAAAATTTATAAGGAATTCACACCACTTCGGTCTTTCTGAGCCACCCTGTATCACAAGAACGAAGCGGCCAATTGATATCATCAAAACTAGAAATTATGCGAACGAGAAATTTCGCACGCAATAACTGAATTGTTTGGCCGGCTGTGTGGCTTGCGGTGCTCTATTGTTGAAACCAAAGATCACTGATATCACTGTTAGCCAATTGTGGCCACAAAAAATTGGTTATCAAGACTTGAGAGAGCAGAGAATTCACGGTGACGGCGTTTCCTTGCTCGTGTTCGAATAAATACAGGCCCATGATGCCACCAGGCCACAGACCGCACCACAAAGTCACACCACTTCGGTCTTTCTGACCCACCCTGTACATCAATCAGCGCATGTCACGTGGGAATCGGCTGATTCATTTGAAAGTTATAGAAGTTTTAAATTTAAAATAACACAATTTTTAGCGGTTAAAATTAGCGGAAAGCTCCAGGGATGACCTTTGACCGTTTTCCATTTTTTTTTAATTCGGACCAGCGCTCAGTGGATGACCCCTACATATGCAGTGCATTGCCCAAGAACTTTAAAGGAAAAGACAGTATTGAGAGGATAGATTAAGAAGGATGAGAATTTAGAGAATTTTTACTTCCCCGGTTAATTTTTTGCCAAATGGCCGACAAACAAAAGTGCCTCCATTTATTACATGATAGTGTCAATCGTTGCCAGTAATTATTCAGTGACCAGTGCTATGCCTTCATTACTGAAGCAGGCTGACAACAACTAACACAAGCATGCACTCATGTTGATCAGAAGAATTCGACACCATAATCATGACTGAGCGCGGAATCGAACTCAGGATCCTCTGCTTCCTAGTGTCGTGTTAACTATTTCAGCCAACATCAACCTCCTAGTGTGAAGTTAATTCCTTCCCATCCAGTCATTTTACAAGGGCGAGAAAATATTAATTAACAAAAATAAATTTTGATCCTTCCACTTGCTGCTGCCATACACCGATAGTGTAGGGCTTGAAAAACTTTCTGATAACCAACATGCCACAACATAAATTTTTACAACATTTTCTACACATCCACCACCCATTTTATACCTTCAAACACAAAAGCATACTTGTATACGTATTTATCTCGAAATTTCCACATTCATCTTGTCTAATGTATATTAGGCCAAAATACAACAAAAGTGGGGGGGTGGGAAAAAAGAAAACACCAAAGCAACAACTTTAATAACTTTTTCAATAATCCATCATAAAGTGGTTTTGGTGTTAGATGAAAAAATCCTGTGAACTTTTTTCCCTTAGATAACTGGAAAAACCCATTAAGTTTGAAAAGGCTGTAAATAAGAAAGTTGATAATTACAATTATCAATTTTGTCTTTTATCTTTAACGAAATTCTATTCATATGAGATTGTGTATTATTTTATACTCGTATGTTAAGCAGCAACGACATGTGTACGCGTGTCGTATTGTATTTAATTAATAATTGCGTTGGCAATAAAATTATTGTTGAAAAACGGAACTTTTTATATGTAGGACTACTTTAAGTAATTACTCTCGTTTTCATTAAAATTGAAATGAAATTTGAAGTTTGAAGTGTATTTTATTTAATGTTTTTTATAAAAATTTTTATTAAAATAGAAGCTTATCCAACTCCATTTAACATATTAATATTGCAGCCAATTAATAGCAAAAAATAGCAGTTACATATCTATTTAATTTATATATCAATTTTTTATTATTTAAGTTTTTTATAAAACACAAAAACGTTTCTAATCGCTTAAGAATTTACAAGCCATTACCATAGAGCCAATTTCATCGTCTGCACCTCAATCTTTGTTAAAAAAAACAATACTTCTTTTTTTCTTAGCCCACTTTTATATCTCTTATTTCCCCTCATTTGTTTTGGAAAATTATTTCGTTTTCAATAAATCCACTAAACACTAATTTTGCGGTTGCTTTATTTAAATTCTTTTGCACACACATGCAAACGTGAACACACGTATGCACAAGGCTTCTGAAAATATTCGTTTCATATATATTCCAGCGTACACACACACATATACACAAACAAACATGCTTGATAAATGTATGTGTGTGGTTTTAATATTGCTTTTTGTACAAAGGATTTATTATTTTGTGGCCACACGTATAAAATTTCACTAACACAATCAACAATTATTTTTTTTCCTCCCATCTCTAAGCAAATATCGTATAATTGTTGTTTTCTGCAGCAGGATATGCAAAAGGGCTTAATATACAGAAACAAACCCTGCAGGAGGATAATCGTTGATTGTCTTTAAGCTACTGGTACGATTACTAGTATAGAAAGCACTATTTCAAAAGGTGATTAGACATACATATACAGAAAAGCACTAGTACTTCAAGTAGTTCATTTGTAGACTGATTTGACTTGTAGAATTTCATATTACTTTTTGATCATGTTTTAAAGCGAATTGCTAATTCTCATTTTCATTTATTTTATTTTTAATTGTTACAACTTTTAAACAAATTCAAATTTGAAACAAAGAATAGTATTAGAAGACTTTCCCACCTGCATATCAGTTTATTTATTCGATAATTTATGTAATTAAGCCGCAGTTTTCTTGTGTGTTAAAAAAGTGACATTTTAAAAATTAACGAGAAGAACTTTCCATTTCCTCTTATAAACTAAGAATTGATGAACCAAAAATTGCTTGTGAAGACAAAGATTTAACAAATTTCGTTGAGTTTAAAAAACCAATAAATTTAGGGATTTTTTTTTATATATGAACAGTTCTTAATGCAGAACTGATTATAATAGTATCCAACTAGAAGAAATTATACTAGTACTCATCTAGTACTAATAGTACTAGTATCCCCCTAGTTTCCATGTAGTACCAATTGTACTAGTAATTTTCCAAACACACTCAATGTTAATTTGAGCATGAACGTGTTATAGAAAAGTTCACAGTTGGGAACTAGTACTGGTGATTTTTGTACTAGTGCAATACTAATTTGATACTAGTTCGATCTCCTGCAGGGAATTTAATAATATGGAAAAAAGGCAAAATAATCATGATGATTACGCAAATTCAGGGTGCTGTTGGCTGACTGTAGTTAACACGAGACTATGAGGCAGAGGATCCTGAGTTCGTCTCCGCGGTCAGTCATGATTATGGTGTCGAATTCTTCTGACCATCATGGTTGTTTTAGTCGTTGCCGGTCTGTTTCAGTGATGAAGGCATACGAGTAGCACTGATCACTAAACATAATTGGCAACAATTGACACTATCATTATACCAAAGAGCAGAGGATCATCAACCTCTTTCGCCGGCCCTGTAGTAAAAAATTTTGCCGGCGAAGTGTAGGGTTGAAACAGCTAAAAAATAACAAAAAAAGTTTTCTACCTTCTCATCTTTTTTCATCTGTTCTCTCAATATTACCCCCCTCCATTCCAGTTCCGGCACAATGCACTGCAAATTTATTATAAAGCACGGAACAATATGTATATTTCTCAATTCAAAATTAGTACATGATTGTGCATAATTGTTTAAATTGCACTAAAAATTGTAGTTATGACCTTTTCTCTATTAACACAAATATTGTGTATTTCTTGTTTCTATATCCCAGAAAACATATCACTAAAATTACTCAGCACTAAAATTATTTTCAAAATATACCATTTGATAAAAATTACTCAGCATGATGCAATTAATTAATAATTTTATTTTACTAATCGATCTCAATGCATTAAACACCTTCACGACAGCAGGCTACCGACTACACAACTACAAAAATAGAATTCATGTGCTTATATGAGGCGCTCAGTGCCAAAACGGCCTAACCCTCATTTTCAAAAAAATCAAACTGACTATGCTGATCTAACCGGAACCTTTTGAAATAAATACTAAAAAACTCCCTATTGTATAGTATAACACTAGGCTATACTACCTGCTGAAAACTGTTTTTCCTCTATACAAAGTTCAAAAAAATGAGGATGCCATAATGGCCTAAGCCACTTAGGCCAAATCGAATAATAGAAATAAAAAATATGTGTGGGTTAGACCAAAAACGCATGTTACGTTTAAAATTTTTAAAAATCAACTTTCTTTTTGTAAGTAAAAACCATAGTTTAAGTAATAAAGTTGACTTACGCCATCAGCTGTTGCGATTTTGCTCCAAAATGCATTTTAATCAACCTTGGTTTCATAGTTTGTTTTGATTGGTGCTTCTACGCATTAAATGCCAAACTGTAATTTGCATTAGACTGTGTAGACACTGACCTTTTGTTGTTTGTGTTTTCATGTTTTTTCGAGCTTTTCGAAGATAATACGTATTCTCTACTTGCAGCTGATTGCTATCGCGTGTAAATGAAGCGTTAGTTAAATAGACTATCGCAAAAACGTTCTTTTTTGTATCGGTATAGCTCGTTAAATAGTTATTCTTGTTTAAATAATAAATCCACTAGTTTGTCAAAGGTAAGTTCATAAGATCTATTGAAGTGTGTTATCAGTTTTTTTAATTGAAAATGTATTAGCAAGGAAAAAAATAGTACGTGAATAAACATGTCTGATGCTGACTCGATGAGTTTACAAGACTTCGAAAATTCTGGATCGGAGTACGTCCCAACACCAAGTGGGTCATCAATTTCATCGAGCTCTTCCGAAGATACATTGCCTGTGCCATCGGGACTTGCGGCAACAGAATCCCAGATCGGAATAACAGAAAATGAAAGCAGGTCAGCTGAACCAGATATCGAAGTTGAAAGCAGCAATGAATTGAAAATATCTACTAGAAATGATTAACCTAAAACAAATATTACAACTAATATTTATTTACGATTAATAACAAAGTAATAAAAATATTTTAAAAAGTTATTTTCTTTTAACTTCGTTTTTCTCAGAACAATTTTTTTGGGCTTAGGCCGTTTTGGCGCTGAGCGCCTCATATGGGAATGATTATTTTCACGGTTATACGGCAGGTTGTTGTCCGTGCTACTTTTCCCTTATAGACACATGTATTCTATTTCTGTAGTCGTGTAGTCGGTAGTCTGCTGTCGTGCATGTGTTTAATGCATAACTCACAGTAAATAATTATTTTTAAATAAAATATATTTTTTTTAAGTGAATAAAACTGTATTTCTTACTTTCGATCATGTCGCGATTTGCAATAATCATAATTAGAAGCAGTGTTTTTTTCCCAGTAATTATTTGAGTAACTTTTGATATTTTTATGGCTCTTTGGAGAAGCAAATGAAATGTATTAGAGATTAAAAATCCTCTGGTTTCTTGGCCTCTTTTCAATTATTATTATACTCTAATATTAAAAAATAAATAAAAATAATAATAATAGTAATTAATTTCCTGAAGAAGTCACACAAATGAGTAACGAAATATTGAAAATTAATGTATTTTAAATTAAAATAAAGAGACCTTAAGCTTAGTTATTTTCATATGGAATTTTATAAAGTTTCATTATTTTTTCAATAACCCATAGCCAAAAATACTATAGAAAGCTTACAAAAAAAGATCAGAATTATAGACTATAGTGCGATACTGCCAATAAAAAAAATAGTAACAGCAGCATCCTCCTTAATCGCTCGCTCTTGTAGCAAAAAATTAGCGGACGAAGTAAAAAGGTTCAAATTGCTACAAAAAATTCTCTATCTGCTCATCTTTCTTCATCTGTCCCCTCAATACTTCTCGCGCAATGCACTGCATATGTAGGGATCATCCCCTGAGTGCTGGTCCGAGTTAAAAAAAAATATTTTCAATATCTTTGTGATTAACAGGCGAATAGGAAGTTGTTCTTTTTCGAACCTAATTAAATAATAATAACCAACAGATTTTGTAAAAATTTCTTTACTAAAGGAATCAAATTTTTATGCAGCAAACCGGGAATGTGTTTCGTTGGCTTATGCCGATACCAAATAATTTAATTATTTTCCTACTTTCTTTTCGGCGAGGTCACAAGCTATCGTTAGATTTTTCAATAGTTTTTTTTTCTTTAAATATTATTTATTTGATCGCACATTACCTTGTGACTTCACAGTTGTTTGCTGGACCGTGCGTCGTTATAGAACGTTTGAGAAACCACGAAAAAAGCATTATTTTACGCTGGTTTTATTCATCTGCTTGCGCACATATTCACACTCACAAAACTGCATGATAAATACTCGAACAAAAGCTTTCCATATCTCCGAAGCTGCTATTTCTTGTGCTATAAACCTTAATGCCGCAATACATTTGCAGTTATCTTCATTTGAGGCCATGGCATGTTAACGCTTGTGTAGGAGTTTACACGCTTTTCCAAAATTTATTATTTGTCATTCTTTTTCACACACTTTGCAGACTTTTCGCAATAATTATTTTGGAAAAAAAGGGTAAATAAACTAAGTGTTCTTTTTTGTTGGTCTGTTTGTTTTTAAATTCACCATTCATGGCGCTGCATATTAATGCTTTTGTTTTTGGCAGATTGATTTATTCATAAAACCCATACATACAATCGCAACTATTCGCATGCATTCAAAGTTTGTGTATTTATTAATTGGTTTGCATTTGCTATTGTGAATTATTTTACAAATTACGTTTTAAAAGCAAATTGAATTCAATTAAAATATCAAACAATACCAAATTAATTACTTTTAATGTGATTGCCCGAGCGCACACACATATGGCTCAATTTGCTTTTCTAGCAATTGAATAATAAGTATTTTATAATACTCAATTACAATTGTGACCGCAATACTTCCCATAACATGACAATAGCAAGAAATACAATTAAATTAAACAGACAGCAGAGACTTCATTATCATTGATATCGTCAAGTAAATAAATACAACAACTAGTCAGTGACATTCATTTTATTTATTTTTTTTTTTTTTTGTCACTCGTAATTTACTTATAAACCTTCGGTTGACTATACAATTATGGAAAAGGCAGTTGTCGGCTATTGAGTTCTTGCACAATTCCATTAATCTAGAGTTATAATTGTCATCATTGACCAAAAGCAAATTTTTAGTTATATACAGAAAAAATAATACTGCGCTAAAATTTATCTTAAGATGACTTTTTAAGGAGAATTTGTCTTATCAAATGTTTACAGTTTGTTATCAACTGATTTGCATTTTTTAACTTACATCCAAATAACATATGAAAATCTATTTGTTAATTTCATGGAGACTTTAATAATAGCACCTGCTAAAAAATTGTATTAAACATGAATGGAAATAAGTAGTTTTTATCGAACTTTCATATTGCTATATTATTATATTAGCAATATGTTTATTGAACTAACCATCAAACTTTAAAATTTTCACATGCCCTTAAGTAAAGGGTGTTTTTTATAAAGGTTTTTTTTATACGAATCACTCTGTTGTCTGACAGCTGTTTTGACAGTTTAAAGTGACGTCTCTACTCAGTATTGTTTGGCAAATAATCATGAACAGGTTAACTCCAGAACAACGCTTCCAAATCGTGGATACCTGAAATCATGTGGGGATACCTGAAATCATTGGTTTACGTGGATAAACCAGCAACGACTGACGCATAGGAATCCAGTATTCAACGTGTCTTTGCTCAAATACCCCCTCAAATGCTTGAAAAGGTGGTCGAAAATTGGAACTCCAGAATGACCTTTGAGCAAAATAGTCGTGGTGGCAATATGCCCGAAATTATATTTAAATGTTAAATGACAAGAAATTATCTACCAAATAAAAAATTTTTTTTGGCCACTTCATAATTTGGCATGTGTTTTGTTTAAATTTCAAATCAGCAAGCTCTTATAAAAACACCCTATATAAAAATATTTTAAACCAAAAATGTTTGGCTCAAGTATAATGGAACAAAAAAATTGTGCAATATGAGACATGAAGGAAATTAAATTAAGCGACAACACGGGTATTAAATAAATTCGTCTGCTTCATACAATTCTCGTATGCAATTTCCTAATAAAGTTTGTTTAAATAACAACTGTTATCATACTCAACTAAGCTTTTGTTTTTTTAATAAACACAACCCACGAAGCGATTTGCTTGTCTGCGGAAAACATCCAGAGTCTCCGGCGGGAATCGAAACCACGACCATTGGGCTGACAGGCCAGCATTGCTACCCATCAGCCACAGAGGCACCCAAAATGAAGTGGTGAATAACAAAAAAATACTCATGAGTACTGATGATGAAAGTGTAGCGGTTTTCGAAAACAGATGTTCTGCTCTGCTGTTTAAATTGAATAATTAAAAACTGATGTTGACTTTCTCTTGCGCCCTAGACTATTTATCACGTCTTTCTAAATTTAAGCAAACAATTTTGCATATAAAATTGACATATAAAAATTCTAATTTAATGTAAACTTTTATTTTTCGAACTTATTAAATTATTATTAACCCTTAAATTCATGATTTTTCTTATGGATTTTAAAAATTAGTTTATTTAATAAACTTAGGTGTAGATTGCATAGAAAACAATAAAAAAATTTTAAATAATATTTTTCGGCTATATTTTTTAAGAAACGGCCTGTGGGCTTTTGGCAACAGTATGCATTTAGGGGTTAAGGTAACACTTTTTTACAGACTCAAGTTCAAATCTGCTATGTGCAAATTATTTTCTCCTATTTAGAAGATTAAAAAGATATATTCTAAATATTACAGTCTTAATAAAATAATAAAATTTTCAATAAAAATTCTTAAAAATAATTTGCAGATTGCAGATTTGAACTTAAGTCTGTATAAAAACCATTTATCTTAATAAAATATTATATTTGTATAATACCATTGCAATAGATTATGTTTAATACTAAAGGATTTTCCAATAAGTGCTGGCAATTTTTAAATTTATAGAAAACAAAGTGTAGTCGCAGAGTAACTCTGAGTCGGTCAACATCAGCCCTCGTTGTCAAGTATTTTTCAAATGCAGCCAGACCAATGATCGTTTGCTCTCTGCCGAGAGTTTTACGTCTCACTCGCACTAATTAATTTCAACACTTCAGATAATTGTATAGATTTACAGTTCTTCTGAGGAATTTTCCGTGCTTAAGTACGATGCTACTTCCTACGTGAAGGCATAAGTCGTGTACAGTCAGCCCCTGTACCGGATAAAATACGGGTTAACAGCATCGCCGGCATATGGTCTCAGTCACCTGTCAGTATCTCTGCATCAATAATTTTCAAATTTACATTGCAAAGTACTTATTTGATTTAGAAGCCCTATTAAAGCTACAATGTGTGGAATATAATATCGTCATGGCTTCTCTGGGTGGAAAGCATTACAAATGTCCAATTTTCCATGGCTCTGGCGCAGATATCCGAAGGAAAGTGACCGTTGGCAAGGGGTATGTTGGCTTTGAAGACCACTGTGCTTTATGGCTTATTCGCATACACCTGCGACTTAGGAAAACCTCACCAGAGAAAGCCCAAAGAAGTCTAATCGCATGATCTCGGTGGCCAGTTCACCTCACCTTCACGTAAGATGACCATGGCTTCAAATTGTTTCAATATGGCAGGAGCTATATTTTCCGGGTTTTGTTCAACTTTAAAAAAATATTTTATATGTTTAAAAACGGATTTTTTCACAAATTCGGTACAAAACTTAGTCATATAAGAAGGTTCTAGCCATAGAATGTATTTTATGAATTAAGCCTTAAATGTTTTATTTTTGTGTGGATTGTCAAACTGTTCATCAACTTTTATACAAAAATTTTTAAACATTCAAACTAATAAAAAAAACCACATGTAATAAAAATGTTAGTGTTCACACGCAGAGATACCAGTTACGACAACTAAAAACCACAATTATTCTATACAACAAAATCTCCTGTTAGAGTTTTAAAAATCTTCATTAATTTTCGTAGCCAAATTCATAATGCTTAATTATTCATCTAACACACATACACACATATTCCATTAAAAAAGAAAAAAAGAATAGAACTTCAAACCCAAACAATAGGTCTCTTAATCACAGCAATCTCTTCTGTTGCACAACTAATAAACAAACAAACAAACAAACAAACAAGGAAAAAAGTATTAAATTATGTTTTACAATAGTTTAATTCGTTGGACTTGGGTTCATACTCAATGCTTAACTGCACGAAAATAAAAAGGATCAAGTTTTAAATTAACATTCATGCAGGGAACAATAGAAAGTACAAGAGTACGTACGTGTGTATGTGGCATAGGAGAGTGTAAGCAATACTAATAGCCTCAACATACCAGCAGTACGTACGTACGGACATATCGGCAACATTCATGTTCTCACTTACACTTTTGCAAATTTAAGAAAATTTGTGAATTTACTAAAAGCATATGAATAAATTGAGCCACAAATTTCTGCAAACAATTATTATGCATTCACTCGAAAAATACTTGAGGCAGATACTACATAAAGTAGCTGCGCAAATACTGTGAAGGCACATATCCAGGGCAACAAATGCTTTATTAGATTGCTTGTGAAATAAATATTAGATTGTGTTGTTAACGCAAAAAAATGTGTTTAATATATTTTCTTTGCACGGGGTTGTCTTAAACAGCGCACAGTGGGGTCAAGTGGCATTTTTTCACGGATTTTGTTTATACCCTCCAAAAGAGTATATGGAGGGTATATTCACTTTGTCATTCCGTTTGTAACGCAGCGAAACATCCATCTGACACCCCATAAAGTATATATATTCTTGATCAGTGATGAAATCTAAGACGATCTGAGTATGTCCGTCCGTCCGTCTGTGGAAATCACGATTCAGTCCAAACAAAAGGAGCTAGACTCTTGAAATTTGGTATAAATATATCCTGAAGGATAGCACAGGTCAAGTTCGCAAATGGGCCAAGTCGGGCAAGAGTGAAAAAAGTTCACCTAAGAAGAACTAAGCCAACCTCTAAAAAACAACATAACTTTTAAAGTATTTTTTCAATTTTGTTAAGCAAATGATATATTTTTATGTCAAAGTAGGTCCAACGCATTAAACTTGGAGCCTTAAAATAAAAAAAAAATCATTTTTGGACCTCCCCACCTTTAGTGGGCGTTTTTATATGCAAAAATATTGTAAAAATTTAACAAATTGTTTTACTTAAGCCTACATTCCTTAAAAATAACATTTTCAAGCTTTAATGACGAAGCAGAGACGTAACTTGGTTCTACTCTGCGCTACCCCCTCCTCCCCCTTTGCCCCCACCTAATGACCCTATCAAAAAAAAAAAAAAATTTTAATTTATTATATAATTATTCCAAACATTTATTTTTAGTGTTTTATGACAAAGGTGAAATGTCTCCCCCAACAGCCCTTGCCAGAGCGACCCCGCTAAAATACAGTTTTAATACCCTCCAAAGAGAATTGGACCCCATAAAGTAGATATATTCTTGATCAGTGATGAAATCTGATACGTTCTAGCAACGCCCATATGTTCGCCCTTGAAAACATGATATAGTCTATTTTTGGGCCCCGCCTCCTTTAGTGGGCGTTGAAGTACGATATTATATGCAAAAAATTTAAATATTGAACAATTTGTATTACTTAAGCCTATAAGAAGCTGAGATGTTCTCTGATATTGCAGAGGCGAAAAGTCTCCCCCACGGGCCTTCCCGGAATAACTCTGTCAAAATAGACAGAGATGTCTTAAAAGAACCTGGTCAAATACAACGTTTTTACTTGTTTTTTATCTCGGACCAGCACTCAGGGGATGACCCCTACATTATAATCGTCGATATACACTTCCATCTCTGGAACGAAGAATTGAAAATGCTTATAGTCGTACTTCAAAATAACCACAAATTTAATAAAATTTAATTATTGAAGCAGAAAAGAATTTTCCATTGTCTATCATTGAAATTGAAACAACAATTTTTACCTGGGATGCCATAAATTTATATGTACGAGTACGTATAGACATTAACATTTTATGACAGCATTGAGGATAATGCTGATGATAATGATTAAGGGAAAACTTTAATGTAATTTGGCAAATTTAATTATAAAAGTTTGCTTTATTTTTTATATATTTTTTGTTTCGTAATTTTGAACACATTTAAGTCGGCTTGTGCCAAATAAATTTTAACAGTTCCCTGGATTTATATATTTATGTGACTATAGTGCTGAAATGTAAGTGTACAATTGAGTGGCCATTTGATTTAAAGTTCTTCTTGTTTTTTTTTTTGCTGAGAAAAATCAAAGGGAGCCAACAATAAAAGTAAAGTCATGATTTCAATCAAGTTTTTAATCCTCATCTAATACTTGTAGCAAATTCCTGTTTTACTTTGATACGTTGCACTGAAGAGCTTAAATGTAATTATAATTCAACTTCAAAGGAGTGTTTCTAAACAATAGTCGTAAGGTTTTAACAAATACCGCTTATGTCCACTTTGTTAGATTTTAATTTCAAACAAATATTTTTTCTTTTGTAGGTCATTGAAAAGCAGTTTAATTAAATTTATTATTCTAATTAAATTTAACATTATAGGCATTTAAATGTAGATGCTAAAATTAAACTCCACAAGAGCAAAACTAAACTAACTCGACTTAGCTGGCTTAAGTTTGGAATCGATAGTCGATAGATATGAGAGGATAAACAAACTAACATTAATCTTGACCATTTGTCATCAAACAAAAAACATTTTTTTTTATATTTTTGTTTGCCCTTATTTTGTTGCAAAGAGCATTCATTTTGTTATTTTAAGAGGATTCGATAATTGCTTTAAGAATCATCTACAAAATATCGATTCATGTGATACCCGGCGTATGAGTGTATGTAACTGCAATGTGTAGTAACTTAGCTGCCAATACAACAATAACAACAACTGAAGCACTAACAAACAGAAAACAATACCAAAAAAAAAGGAGAAAATATATATGAAGTGTGTGTGTGTGTGTGTATATTATTTAATTTTTTCTACTAAAGATCAGCGCAAGCACAGTTCGGACGATGTACAAGTCACCACCTAAAAATACAAATTAATTGTCTAGTGTTTTTATTAGAGTGTCACAACTTTGAGTTGGCATCACTGCTTTATTTGAGCAAACATTTAACAGCTGATAGTTGCCTTTCGTTTACTTTGCTTTCAAATTTCATTACGAATCAACCTACATTTTTAAAAACATATATTTCCTTGTTTAATTATGATTTAAACTTTGTCACTATAAACAAGTAAAAACGTTATATTCGACCGGGTCGAATCTTAAATAGCCTCCAAATATTTAGTAAGTGAATTTAAAATGTTTAACTTGGTGGGACAGCGTTCCTTTATATAATATCGTACGTCAACGCCCACTAAACGGGGCGGGGTTCAAAACTAGACAATATCATGTTTTCCACAGACGAACGTATAGGCATTGCTAGACCGTCTTAAAATTCATCACTAATCAAGAATATACATATTTACTTTTTAGGGTCCAATTCTCTTTGGAGGGTATAAAAACTGTATTTTTGCGGGGTCGCTCTGGCAAGGGCTGTGGGGGAAATATTTCACCTTTGTCATAAAACTCTAAAAATAAATACTTGGGATAATTATATACAAAATTAAAATTTCTTTTTTTTGATAGGGTAATTTAGAGAGCAAAGGGGGAGAGGGGGTAGGGCAGAAACAGGTAGACATAAAACTCTAAAAATAAATGCTTGGGATGATAGTACACGAAATTAAAAAAAAAATTTATTTATTGGTAGGGTCTTTTAGGGGGCGAAGGGGAAGGAGAGGGTAGGGCAGAGTAGTACCAGGTTTCATCTCATCTTCGTCATTAAAGCATAAAAATTTTATTTTTAAGGAATGTAGGCTTAAGTAAAACAAATTGTTAAATTTTAATGCTATTTTTTTCCATATAATAACGCCCACTGAAGTGGGCGGGGCCCAAAAATTATTTTTTTTATTTTAAGGCTCCAAATTTAAGGCGTTGAACCGTATTTGACATAAAAATATATCATTTGCTTAACAAAATAACCAAAACACTTTAAATATTATGTTGTTTTTTCTGGGTTGGTTTAGTTCTTCTTAGGGGAACTTTTTTCCCTCTTGCCCGATTTAGCCCATCTTCGAACTTAACCTGCTCAAAGCTTTAAAATATATTTATACCAAATTTCAAGAGTCTCGCTCTTTTCGTTTGGACTGAATCGTGATTTCCACAGACGGACGGGCGGACGGACGGACATGTTCAGATCGTCTTAGATTTCTTCACTGATCAAGAATATATAAACTTTATGGGGTCTGAGATGGATATTTTCGATGCGTTACAAACGGAATGACAAAGTGAATATACCCTCCAAATTCTTTTTTGGAGGGCATAAAAACACCCTTTATATGCGTATAAAGAGCAGCATATCCTATAGGATAATTTTTTCAAATTTTACATATACAATTCATATCATAACTTTATAAAACTCGAATAGTACACGAATTCGACACAATATTCATAACTGAGCGCTGAGTTGAACTCTGGACCCTCCAACTCATACTCTCGTATTAACTACTACAGCCAGCACCAACCTTTGCCGTTAATGTTGATAAGCAGCCACACTTACGGACTTTGTGCACTAAAAAAGCATCTTTAAAAATTTCGGAAAATCTTGTCCAATCTGTTGACATTTACAGAAAGCCTTGTGCAGTTCTTTAACGTATTCATTGTGGATACACATACTCGTATTTATATGCTATTGAAAAAATTTTTGTTAGCAAAAAACAAAAAAAAAAAAAACTTAAAAATGAAACGGAAATTGTTTGTCGATTGACTGATGTTTACCAAGATAAACGGTTTAGAAAAGCTTTGTGAACATTCTTAGTTTACATAACTATTATTTTGTCCATTTATCTTTCTATCGAGTGACAACACACAAAAGGACATTCGTGCGTATGTCGAAAGAAGTTAGAGAGACAAATAGAGTTCATATACTCACTGTACATAAGTGCCTTTAATCTCAAAAAAAGATGCCAACTCAAG
The DNA here is from genome assembly GCA_951800035.1 of Linnaemya tessellans. Lineage (NCBI taxonomy): Eukaryota > Metazoa > Arthropoda > Insecta > Diptera > Tachinidae > Linnaemya > Linnaemya tessellans. Next base: position 140,243,697 of record OX637532.1, read on the forward strand.
GGAAATATTTAAAATATCTTTGCAGTTTAATCAAGTTTTTTGTTTTTAGAAAGTTGGCATGACATTTGATGACAATATAAACAAAAAATTTTATTTTTTTTTATAAAAAATTATGTGTTTTCTTTTAAAATATATGTTGCACAAGAGAATAAGTTTACAGTCGACTCCGCTTTACTGGAAATAACCAAAATCCAACTTTTTTCAGTTATCCGATTTTTTTCTCTAAAACGTAGTTCGGAGTACTGACATTTGTTGCAGTTAAGCGTAGTGCTTAAAATCAGTAAAACAATATTTTTTATATCAAATCTGTATATTTTTTTACTTCAATTTAACGTAAAAATTTTATTTAAAAAAATTATTTATAGAATTATTCATTTTGTTGTTGAAATTTTTCAGGAATTCCTCGAACATGTCTAGCCACTTGCATTGACAATATAATAGAAAAATACAATAAAGTACGTAAGAGCAAAAAGGACAAATGCATTTTGGCATTTAATTTTTTAACGCACAAAATATGCACAATTTGTTCAGCCTTAAGTTATGCAATCGATTTCTTATAAATAAATTTGTCATTGTTTATTTTTCCACTAAATCGAAGTAAGTTTCATACATAGTTGTGTGCTTGCATTTGGTTTTCAGTAATACGATATATTCAGCAAAGCGATGTTTCGCTAAAGCGAAGTGAATAAGACTAGCTGTGTTTAAAATCAGTGCGGGGATTTGAATCGCCTTCAGTAATACGATTTTTTTCAGTAAAGCGTGTTGCGCTAAAGCGGATTCGACTGTATTACCTTTTAAAAGCTATTTGACACATTAATAAAACTAGTATTCTTGGGATATTTTTTTTCTTAAATAAATTGTTTATAAAAAACTTGAATAAATCTTAATTAATATTTTGATTGCAATAGGTTTGAAATATTGTCGCAGTTAATTTATTAAATATATGATTTGTTTGATAGATGTGTGAAGATATATTTATCCCAGACACAAACCAAGTAAGTTAACAGAGCTCTGTTAACATATTAATAAAACGCTGTTAAACAGAAAAAATCAAAAGCTATGTATTCCAAATGGAATAATAAGCATATTTTTAAAACAAATTGGAAAAAATTAATGTAACAGACAACCAGATCCATAACTTTCATAAGATAATAATAATTTCTATATAGTGCTATAGTGCAAGCTCTGATTTTTTATATATAAAAATTTTTAATTTCTAGAGCGCTTAAACAATAGGATCCTAAAATACAAGGACGATTAAAAAGTATTGAAATTTGTAGATCTCATGCTTTCTTATGAAGTTACATAATTTTCAATTTAATAATTTAAACTTACAAAATCTCTTATGACGCGAAGTAGTCTGAAAGCTTAACAGTTTTATTGTCAGCAATGGATCTGGTGCAAAAAATATTCCATTAGGAAAAATTGATTTTTAATTTTTAATTGCGTTACGTTAAAATGTTAACAAAGCTCGGTCAACATATAGATATGGTTTTTGTCTAGGGTTATAAATTTCTAAATTTAATGCAATAAACACATTTACGACAGGCTACCGACTAGACTTGTGTCCAACTAGCTCATTCGCTAAGGTTTGACAAGAACCTCTGATCAAACCCGTTTAAATTACATAGGTTGGATCAGAGGTTCTTGTCAAAACTGAGCGAATGAGATAGTTGGACTTAAGTCTTCTACCGACTATAAGACTTCAGCAATAGAATACATGTGCTTATATGGGAATGATTCATTTCATGGCTACACGGCTGGGTGTTGTCCGTGCTACTTTTCCCATATAAACACATGTTTTCTATTTATGCAGTCTTGTAGTCGGTAGCCTGCTGCCGCGAATGTGTTTAATGCTTAATTTCACACAAGTTTGTTAGTTGTATATTAAATATCTTTTGTTGTTAGGCCAAATAATAAATAGACTTCACTCTAATACAAAAACTACTTGAGAATTATAGAAATAATTGTATAGAGATAGAAAAATAAAATGGTTACATATTGAATAAAGTTTTTTTGTTATGTTTTCTAAATATTTCAAGACCTATTAAGATTTTTTTTTTGTAGAATTCTCAATTTTTTTTTTTTTATCTTGGACCAGCACTCAGGGGATGACCCCTATATATGCAATGGAGTGCGCCGGAACTGAAAACGTGTGGATAGTATTGTGGGGACAGATTAGGGAAGATGAGAACATAGACAGTTTTTTTTGTAGCTATTTCAACCTTTACTTCGCTTGCTAACTTTGGCTACAGGGACGACGAAGGGTGCTGTTACTCTGCTTTTAGTACATGATAGTGTCAGTCCCTGCAAATTATGTTCAGTGACCAGTGACTATGCCTTCATCATTGAAACAGGCTGGCAACAACTAACACAACCACGCACTAATGCTGATCAGAAGAATTCAACATAATATTTCATGACTCAGCGCGGGCTCGAACTCAGGATTCTCCGCTTCATAGTCTCGTGTTCTACTACTTCAGCCAACAGCATGAAATATATTGAAGTTCATTTATAATTGTGGTGTGTGCCAAAGCTAAGAGGTGTTGTTATTTTAGAATTGGGTTGAAGTCTAGGGATGGTTTAGACACAACTAATATACCACAACAACAAAAAATTGCTAAAATATTTATTCTAATCTTACGGTAAACAAGATGTAGAAATTATTACTGAGAACGCATAATTAACTTCATTAAGGCTTAGCTGGTTATATTACCTAATCTACATAAATATACCATTACCACGGATATTTTATGAAACATTCAAGCCAAAGGTATTTTTCATAACTATGTATTTATTTGTTTTTTTTAATAAATGCATACACAATTATCTTCTTTATTTTTTATTTATTTATTTATTTTTATTTTTTCATTTCAAAATACCGATAAATGTAATTCTTCTTTCACTCTTCCTTTCTGAATGTTTCCCTTTGGTTTACAAATTAATATTTACATTGGAAATGTTTAAAGAATTCAGCAAGAACTGAAAGGAGCAAAAAAAACCCCGAATCATAAACTACAATAAAAATAAAAAACAACATAACTTTGCCGCAATAAAGAAGAGAATAAATAGTGGCGAATAAAAATTGTTATTTTGATAAGAATTCGCTGAATTACACATAAATCCGAAATTATGAAAAACTAAATAAAAACATTTCGTTATTGTACTGTTTGTTTTTCTTTTCCATTGCTGGTGCTGCCACAGTTTTTCTTACAAAACAATAAAAAAAATGCAACCAAATGAATTGTAATAAAAAATAAAAAGATATATATAAAATAAAAGTTTATTGTATAGTTTGGATACACTAAGAATAGCCGCTACACTTTTTGATTTCTATTTCAGCAATTAGTTACTTTTAATATAATCTTATGAGTTCTTCTGGTGCTGTCCTATATTTACCAAATTCTGTTATGTATATGATAAATAACTTTTCGGATCAGCTGGTTGTGTTAATAAATAATAGTGGGTGCTGTTGGCTGAAGTAGTAGAATACGAAACTATGAAGCGGAGGGTCCTGAGTTTAACCCCGTGCTGAGTCATTAAATATTCTGTTGAATTCTTCTGATTAGCATTAGTGACATGGTTGTGTTAGTTGTTGCCAGCCTGTTTTCAATGATGAAGGCATATCACTGGTCACTGAACATAATTGGCAGCGATTGACACTATCATGTAGTAAAAAGCAGACTAACAGCACCCACCTTCGTCGGCCATATAGCAAAAATTAGCCGGCAAAGTTAAAAAACAATTTTGAAATAGTAAAAAAATTCTCCATCTTCTCATCTTTCTTCATCTATCCCCGCTTTTCGACTTCCGACGCAATACACTGCATATGTACAGGTCATCCCCTGAGTGCCGGTCCAAGTTAAAAAAAATATATATTATTGTCCGTCTCTTATAATGACTAGGACAAAGCACTATCCCTGATATGATAATTTTCTAAAGGGCGGCTTACAGCGCCCTTCTTCGTCGCTGCTGTAGCAAAACTTCTCGGGTGAAGTGAAGAATAAAAGGGCCATCTGCCGTCATCTAGCCTCGTTGCATAGTTCCGGCACAATGCATTGAATGAATAGGATTCATTTACTGACCGCGCTGGTCTAAGTTAAAAAGAATTATGATTTTGGCCTAAATGTTTGATATTTATTTCAAGCTTCAAATAAACGTATTTATTCTGCTAAATATATTTCCTCAGATTCATTAAATTTAAAACCATTAAAAAGTGTTCATAGAGAATTTTTTAGAAAGGACTATAAAAAAAATTTATTCTTTTATTTTTATTTTATTTTTTTTTTTACCTTGGACCAGCACTCAGGGGACGAACCCTACATATGCAAAGCATTGCCCCGGAACTAGAAAATAGAGGATAGTATTGGGGGAACACATGAAGAAAGATGAGAAGATAGAGAATTTTTTATAAAGGACTATAAAGAAATTTATTCTTAAAATAATATATCAATAATAATGAAATAAAAATAAATTAAAATAGATATGAAATACATATGAGTATTTTGTATAGAATTTCTTTTTTCCTGTGTTACATTCAGTTAAAATTGATTGATTGATTGATTGATTGTACGAAAAATTGTTTTAAGACATAAGGCACAAAGGAAAGTCAACGTCGGTGTTCATTATTTAACTTACACAGCATAGCAGAACAGATGTTTTCGAAGGCCGCTACACTTTCATAATCAGTACTCATGAGTAGTTTTGTTTGTCACCACTTATTAGGTGGCTTAATTCAGTATTATAAACTTGTTTTTATTTATACAAAGTTTATTGGGAAATTGCATACGAGAAGTGTAACAAACCCATGGTAATACACTTCTAATCCTCGTGTTCCATTTTAGTTATTTTCTTTAATACCATTTTCCAAAATTTTTCCCTCATTTGTACTTAAGCCAAGCTATACACTTTTTATTTAATGAATATGGTCGATTACAGGTAAAAATGTGTTTGCCTTTAAAATGCATGTTTAAGCAAACTAAATAAGCAACAACAAAAAACATTAATAAATAATAATCTATGATACAAGAAATACACAAGACGAGACATCAGTCATGGTGTCATTTGCCGCATCAGTTTATTTCTACTGTCTACCATTTCATATTCTATGGTGTAGGGTGTACATATTATAAATAAAGTTTGTTTATTCTTCATACATACTACATCAACAACAACAGCAACAGCAACGACAACATCTAAAACAACTTTTGTAACATGCTCACATTCAGGGCAACATTAAATTACTTGGCTTAAAGGTAAATCGAGCGGAAGTACCGAACAACTAAGAAAACAACAGGAACGTAACAAAAAAAAATGTTCCAACATGATACACAGTGAAACGAAAAAGAAGTACAGACGCAGAGTGTATTTGCTACATGCAAATATTTATAATAAAAAAAAAGGAATTTCTTGCTTTAGGAAAACTCGACTTGTGAACAAGCTACTGTACCAAACAACGGCAAATATTTTTGATGAATTTTATTAGTTTCTGGCACAAGCATCAGCTATTTGGCTTAAGTTAAAGTAAAGATCTTAAAACTGCAACGCTTAAATTAAAAAAAATATATGTATTATTCGTTTTAAAATATATGTATGACTTTTTGTTCTAAGCCAAACAAAATGTTATTTCAACTTGTAAAAAAATAGCGCAGTTTGCATTCTGAAAATAAAATTGCAATAAAAAGTTTATTTTTACTCTTACTAGAAGTACTCAAACTGCGATTATTTGCAACTAACTGCACTTTTATGCAACTTGTACACGAGTTTGATTCATAAAAAAATAACTAAAAATCCATAAGCATAATATCAAATATATACACAAACACTGCAACGGGTATACGAAATGCTACCAAGCAAGCAAATCTACAAATAGATAAAAAATTTTCGCGGTATTAAGTTGGACTAGAAGCAAAACGTTGGACTTAATTCCGTATTTAATATCAAACATTTCCCCATTCCTTTTTGAAGTAGCTTTTTTTCGACAACTAACACATAGTGAAGTCATTAACATGGTAGAGATATTACGTTGGCTTCTAAAAGGGGAAAGGGATATTGCACTTGTGAGGAATATATTTTATTTATTTTTCGATCTAGTGTTTTTTTATTCATAAACATTAAAACATGACTAATTTGTTTAAGCATCATACAACTTTAAGTTATTAATTCTGATACAGAAATTAAATTTTAATTTAAAAAGTTTGTGCTTTGAAAATATCTGTAATATTTGAGGGGCTTAAAGGTTGAATATTCGTTTATATCTTTAGTTATTCTAACAAATTAAATGTTTTCTGTATTAGCCCCAGCGAAATGTGCTTAGGAACCAGCTGAAAACCACTAAGCCACCTAATAAGTGGTGATAAACAAAAATACACATAAGTACTGATGATGCAAGTGTAGCGGCTTTCGAAAACAGCTGTTCTGCTCTGCTGTTTTGGTTGGATAATTAAAACTGTTGTTCACCTTTCTTTGTGCGTGGGAATATTTATCATGTCTTTCTGAATGAGTATTGCCCATGAAAGTGTAGCGGCTTTCGAAAACAACTGTTCTGCTCTGCTGTGTTAGTTGGATAATTAAAACTGTTGTTCACCTTTCTTTGTGCGTGGGAATATTTATCATGTCTTTCTGAATGAGTACTGCCCATGAAAGTGTAGCGGCTTTCGAAAACAGCTGTTCTGCTCTTCTGTGTTAGTTGGATAACCAAAACTGATGTTTACCTTCTTTTTTGCATACTTAGGTTTGGTATGCATTTTAGCCAGTTTGTTTTAGTGCATGATTGTGGTAGCACTGGTCGCTGAACATTGCCAGTAGCGATTCACCGGTGAAATTCTCCGGTGAAGTTAAGAAGTTGAATGGCTACAAGAAATTGTCTATCTTCTTGTACTTCTTTACCCGCCCTTTTAAGGGTACACTGTGCTTTCCAGCACAACGTATTGCATGAGTGAGGTTCGTATTCTGAATACCGGTGTAAGTGGAAAAAGAAAAAAGATTTTATTCTAAAAGGGAAGCGTCATATATGAACTTGTTTCCAGCTATTTGTTTCACCACCGTCGTATACAAATAAGAGCGCAGTAGCCACAGGATTAATATGTTTATTGAATCTTAAAATATTGTTTTCGCTGGGCCTTTAAATTTGCTCTTGCACTGAGATCTTTTTTATGTGTCTACGAATATGGCTATTTGTGAGAAACCACGGCACTGTTAATATTTGTCTTAGAGTTTTAAGTCTAAAATATTTTTTTTTATTAGGATATTTTCAATATATATACAGGGAATTGCGCTGGAATTAGAAAGGATGTATTGTATTGAGACAAAACAAGACCTTTTACTTGGCCGACTAATTTTTGCTACAGGGCCGACGAAAAAAGGTGCTGTTACTCTGTTCTTTAGGCACAGTGTCAACCAGCAATTGTTTAGTGGCAAGTACTATGACTTCAGCACTGAATCTGCTTTAATATGAATCAGAAAAATTCAATACCATATATACGACCAAGGGCGGAGTTCAAATCCTCGGGATTCTTAGTTACCTACTAGACTTCTGTCCAACTAGCTCATTCGCTCAGCTTTGACAAGAACCTCTGATCAAACCTATGTAATTTAAATGAGTTTGATCAGAGGTTCTTGTCAATACTTAGCGAATGAGCTAGTTGGACACAAGTCTATTACCCACTTCAACCAATTGCATCCTCAATTGGTGAATGCCCGCACTAGTGCTGCAGTGCATATTAGAGAAAAGGATTTCTTGGTTTTCCCATACCTTAACTTTTAATGATAACGAATATAAATGGAAATATATTATTCTGCAATAGTCTGGCGGAAGACGCGCCGTTTCCCCGGAGAAACAAATTCGTCGATAGAAAGTTAACCTCCAAGTCTTTTTTTTCGAGGCTTAAGTGGCACTACAGCATCCGGTAAGCCACTCAGATGGTTTGCTTGCTGTTCTCCATGGAGTAATTCCGTACATGTTGTAGTGAAAAATGTTTTTATATTCTTGAAATTATATTTCAGTATTCAAGTATTTTACAATAAAATGAAGTTTTATATTATAAACTTAATATATATGCCAAACACCTTTTAAACTTCCATATTAATAGTAATAAGAAAAATAATAAAAATAATTTATTAATTTATTAATTCTAATTTTAGAAATATTTTATGTTGCTAGACAACAAACAGATTTTATTGAAAATATATGAAAATATTCTTTGATCCTTCTTCCTTCTATTTATAAATTCATATTGCAGCTAATAAAATTTCGTAGTGTCCTTTACTGGTTATTGTTATCCTTACAAAACATATTGAACGATATTCACTGATTATTATTATCAACTCTTAAAATAAATCATTTCCAAGCGAAATAGATTTCTATGAATTGTAAGAATTACCAAGGAACGATTAAATTCAATGCCAATACAATTTTTGCCTTCATTTTATAATAAGAAAATAAGTCCTGCTTCTTGCTATTTTTATTTTTCTACAAAGAACTACTTTAAACAAAGAACAATTTTTTTTTGCCATAAGAAGAGATAAAATATTGTAATTATTAAAAAACTGTATTACGCACAAAAGAGTATATCCTTGCATATAAAGGATAAAGGATATTCATAGAAATCATGTTTTTCATGTTATTCCACTGATCATGAATGTACATTTTATTATTCCAACTTATTAATTTAATTATTAAGCGTAGAATTTTTAATTCAGGCTCAAGTTCAAATCTCAACTTTTTTATATATTAAATTTTTTTTTTTATCAATTGATGTCCAATATAAACTTTTATATAGTTAATAAAACAAAATGGCAATTTTAACGGCAAACCGAGGATTACAATTTTTATTTTTCATAAATTCATGCTCCTGTTCCATGGGTACAGCATAATTATTTTTACTCCCATAGTCCAAAGATATATATGAAACACGGTATTAAAATAATATTTATCGCGTTGGTTGTGAACGTGTTAAAAGTAAATAAACAATAAGTAACAACCGGATACGGATGTACGGCAAGCTAAAACCGTTATCGATGGTGTGTACTTACAAGAAGTTTTATTCATTCATTCTAAACTTTTACCAGCAAGAAATATAATAGACCTTCAGTCAGTCCGTCAGTCGTGCCAGTAATATTTCCAAGCAGACGTACGTTTATGCTGCCTGCCAGACAACAGGCGAGAGGACAACAAAACCAAATACATGCAACAACCAAACAAACGCACATAAATTAATGCATTAAAAAGTATGTACGTTTACAGGCGTGTTGTGTTGGCGGTATAATTGTGGTTAACTAAATACCCGTAAGGGTAAGTATGTGTGTGTGTGTGTCTGTGCGTGTGTTTGTGTGTTGTTGTTGTTGTTATTATTCTTGGCAAAATATATTGTTTCATGGGTGTAGTTGTGTTTCCTTGTGCTTCATGTTTTTGTTGGTATTATTGTTGTTTTCATTTAAAACGCTGAAAATTTTCAACAAGGGTAAATGAGTTAAAGTTCATGTTGTAGTTGTCATCAGGGGAAAAATTTATATTTTATTCGGTCGTTTTCAGTTATTCATTGAAGTTTGCTAACAACGCGTTCCCAACCAGACCGACCCACTGCTTAGGTTATATGTATGCTCACATGATGGCCATGAGGATTTGTGCGTTGGTGTTATAAGTTGCTTATGACTCTGCTATTGTTGCTAACTGAGCGAGTATGTGGATTTACGTGTGAATTCATTTTTGCCATACACACGGAGTGAACATTTTCTTAGGAAGGACACGTTGTTGGTTTATTGTTAATATTTTTTTCATATTTGATATAAACAAGCCAGTGCTAAGCATGAAAATTCAATATACATTTATTGTACGAGTACGTATAAAATAATTCCAAATGGGCATACAATTTTTTAATAATATAACGCTAACAACAACAACTCATATGTATGTGTATTTATATTTTTTGTTAGTTCCGCAAACTTGATCCGAAATGTGGCCGGCATTTGTGATACCCTAAACATACGGGAACTCATTAATAATATTTTGTTTTTTTTTATACACATTTATATGTACACACATAGCCATGTGTGTATGTGTTCGCCCATATTTTGTTAAATTATTTTTATTGAAAGTAAACAGCCTTTTATGGAAACCATCACACAATTCATGCTTTAGCTTCAGAAAGAATTTGTTTTTCTTTCTTACAATTATTAAAAACTAATAGAATGCATAAGTTCAGAAAATTTTAAAGAAATACAATATGAGATTTAATTATTCTTTTATTAGTATGTAAATAAATTTGAAATTTAAGAAAACACAACAAACAAATTTTATTCTATACAAATCTATTTTGTTTTTCCTATGGTTTTGCTTGTGTAATTCTCAATTCATTTTTGGGAGTTTATGTATAAGCTGAGAGCTTTTGTTATTTTGGAATTAGATTAAAGTCTACTGATGATTTGGTGTAAGAACCAATGAAATGCAGGCATAGAGACATACTTGACCACATAACAAACAAAATGCACTAATTCAATTAAGACAATATGTCAAATAAACGATTTTAAAAACGTTTAAGAATATTTTTACTTTCTTTTGTCGGGTTTTCAAAATGTATCCAAATTATTTGACTACTAAATATTTAGCCCAATGTACTTTTTTTAATTTTTTTTTTTATATTATTGCATAAAATTAAATTTTTCAACACAAATTCTTTGATTTTTCATGTTGTTTTCGGCTTCTTCTCTTTTTTTGCATTCACTGAGAACTGATAGCGGGAATAATTTCTTACGGGCGATTCACGCTACCATCTTTCCCTTCGAGTGAAATAAAAATTTCATGTGGACAAAAATTCCCCTTGTTATTCACGATAGGGCAGATTATTATACCCTATGTGAATTGAACAATCAGCAAGTGAGCATTGAAGCCTTAAATTGTGCAATCGGTTTGTAAATTGAAGTAATTTCAGCAAATTTGTGATTATTCTATAAATTGCCGCATTTGAGATTTTACGAATGCAAGAGTGATTGCTGAAATGCGAATCTATAGAGGGGCTGAAATAGTTTACACGAGATTCTGAAGCGCAAGGTCCAGAGTTCGACTCCGCGATCAGTCATGAATATTATGTGGAATTCGTCTGATCAGCGTTAGTGCGTGGTTGTAGTAATTATGGCCAGCCAGTTTCAGTGATGACGGTACAGCACTAGTTACTGAACATAACTACCAGCGAGTGACACTGTTGTGTACTAAAGAGCAGACTCTCCTTCGCCGGTCCTGTATCAAAAAATTATCCGGCGAAGTAAAAAGTTGAAAATAGCTAAAAAAAATTATTATTTTCTCATTTCTCTTCATCTGTCCCTTCAATACTATCGCCTTCTTTCTAACTCCGGCCTAATGCACTGCATATGTAGGGGTCATCCCCTGAGTGCTGGTCCTAATTTAAATAAAAAATGTATCACTATATTGTGCGGCATGTGGTCTACAGGTTATTTAGTTTCAAAAAGTTGGCGAAAAATGTGGCTGCGAAGGTCTATTTAGAAGAACTATATTTTTGCACACAATTGAAAATATGAATATCTATGATTCGAATAAATAAATTAAATATTGCTCTAACCTCAGCTTGAGCTAGAATGCTGATTTTTAATGAACATATAAATACAGATGGAATGAAAGAGCACTTTTACTTGAGTAACTTAAAAAATTGCAAACTTTTGAGATATGACTATGTTGCAACAAAAGAGCGATATGTAAAAACGTATATGCCTGCATGTGTCTGATGCAGAATTTTTTTTCTTGCTATGGATTTTGCTGAAACCTTTCCCAACTTTAAAATATTCTCTTTAAATTATTCTTTAAACCAACACACACACACACACACACATACAACCTTGACATTATTTAAGCCGTTAAAAAAACAATTATTTAACTGTAAGTTTTTAATAGACACAAAGAAGACTTATGAAGATAAATGAATACAGCTTATGCTGGAGATTAATGGTAGAGACTAATGTTTTTATACTACCGCTTTTTTTTCTATTTTATTTCGTTAAATTCGCCATTGCATTGTATTTTATTTAGTTTTATATACACTCACACATACACACGTACCGTACATAGCGGCTGCTATCGGTGTGCTCTTGTATTGAGGGAGACTGTATGCAATTCTGTTTGTGCAAAAACCGCAATAAAAACAAATAGTTAAGGGAAATCTGCATTTAAATGAAAAGCTGAGCAACGAGAGAAAAAAAAAACACAGCCACTACTACTAAGAGATATTTGTTTAAGCTGCTGTGCAAATAGACAATTAATGAAACAAATATAAATTCTTCCATTAAAATGCACTTGCACATCAATTATTTAAAATATCTATACTTTGAGAAAATAAAGGAAAAATAGCTGGTCTACAGATATAAACTTATTGTTGCACATTTATTTTTATTTGCATGCCTGAACTGGTTTTGTAATACATTAAAGTAAATTCTTTAATAAATTGAATTAAGATTTTCATAGGTTAATTGTTCGAAATTTTTTGTTTTAAATTCAGAGAGACATGATAAATATTCTAAGGCACAAAATAAAGTCAACATCAGTTTTTAGTTATTCAACTTACACAGCAGAGCAGAACAGCTGTTTTCGAAAGCCGCAACGCTTTCATCATCAGTGCTCATGTGTATTGTGTTTGTCACCACTTATTGGCTGGTAAATTCTTTATATGTATATGGTTTATTGTAAATTCTGTGAGCGTATTTTTTAGCAAAGGAGTTATCTTTTGGTATCCTAGATCTTTTATTAGAGCCCTTTCCTGCTGGGATGTTGGCAATTTTCCTTTCAAATTTAATAGTTTTTATACAAACGTACTAAAGACTTGCCTGCAATGAAATTGAAATTTTATAAATTAATTTCTAATTGTACAAGTATCTCAATCAATTTTATGCTATTTATAAAATTGTTTAACTAGACAACCAAACAACTTTCGTAGCAGCAACGAAACGCTAAGTACAATATCTTTTCAGCTGTTTCATTAAGCTTTCAAAAACTTTGCGATATATTCAATAACAACTGCCTGTCAAAAATTCATTTAATTAGTATCAAAAGTTGTAAAATACTTCACACAAAACATTCGTCTAGATTTCTCTTTGCTATTGCAGCATAATTTCATTAAACTTGTATGAGTGAGTCTCCATTACAATGTCAAACTTTGATCGTATTCTGTGATATCACATCAAAACGTCTGAAACTTTTGTTTGCACAAAATATTATAACCAATACTTAACTAAAATTCTATCAAATATTGTTCACACTTTTTAAAAGTCAAACAAAAAAAAAAAAAAAGAAAAAAAAAAGTTTCATCAAATATCTGTATCAAAATAGCAAGTAATGGAAAAGTTAAATTGATTTTTATTGTTCGACAAAAAATAATAATAACAGAAACAAACAACAACTAGCCAACAAAAAACTGCTGTAACTCTGCCGTAGTTCAAGCGTAAATGTCTGTTTAACATCTGCTGCTATTACGTTTACGGTTGCATGACAGCAAAAATGTGTTTGTAATCGTTTTTTGAATGTCCAAAAAAGTTTGCCGATTTTATGATGATACAATGACAAAGTATTTAAATTAAAATAAAAAGCCTTTTGCTGTACATATTTTTAAATAGTTGCAAGCAATACTACTCGTATTAATATTTTCAAAAACTATTTCTGTGCTCATAAGAATTAATTTTAATTTGATAAAATAAAACAACTTAAGTATAAAATTCAAACCAAAAAAGTTTGACTTAGGTATGATGGAACAAAAAATTCAGACAAATGGGACATGAAGAAAAGTAATCAAACGGTAACACGGGTATTAAAACAATAACATGTTAACATCAGGTTGATACAGTTCTCGTATGCAATTTCCTTATAAAATTTTGTTAAATAAGAACTGTTATCACATTCAACTAAGCCACCTAATAACTGGTGACAAACACAATACACATGAGCACTGATGATGAAGGTGTTGCGTCTTTCGAAAACATCTGTTCTGCTCTGCTGTGTAAGTTGAATAAAACTGATGTTGACTTTCCTTTGTGCCTTGGAATATTTATCATGTCTTTCTGAGATTTAAAAACAAATTTCGCACAATTAGCCTATAGAATCTTAATTCAATTTAATATAGCAATATAATTGTTCGTGAAAATACATATAACTTTAATTTATTTCTACGTTTTTGTGTAAGACCTATTACTTAGTGAAGGATTTATGCACATTTATTTATTATGTTATCATGTTATCAAATTGTATATATATTGCAGTGTAATGTCGCCCATTGTAGTTTTACAAAGTATTACATAGTTATACCCGAACAAATATCCAGACAAAGACACCTCAAATAATACTTTAATAGACAGTCTTTGCGAAGCATTTCAATAAAATGCATCTTTAGTCTGTAGCAGTGTTGTCAGATAATTTTTTTTTCTTCCACCCAAAAAATTTAGAAACCCCCTAGATTCTACACTTTTTCTTAAAAAACCCCCTAAAGCAGAAAAGTTAAATAGTAATTTGGTTTCATCATTCTTATCTCTATTAAATTTGAATTGAGGTATTATCATTCTTACGCGAAAACCACGAAAACTTCCAAATTTTTATTTTATTTTTTTATAAAAAGCCCCCAAAAAAATATATCTGCAATCTTTCTTTCTTTTGTAAGAGACGGCTTGAGGAAGTTTGTTACGGGTACATGTACTTGTTTTGTTTGGAATGCAAATCCAATATGTTTTTTCGTATCTTGGGGTGCAATAAGGTCTCCTGTTAGCCACCATAATGCTTTTCCAATATTTGCATAAAGCTTTATAGTTGTCTCCCCGGACAGGGGCTAACCAATCTGAAATTTAATTTTGCATTTATTGTGTTTAAAATTTTATTTAAAAATGCAATACCTTTAAACTGCTGATCTGCTTCCCACTCTTTTTATTTTTTTATTTTTGTTTATATATGTTATCCTTTTTTGGCATATTTGTAATAAATTGTAAAGATGAACAAGTTTTTAAAATTTATATTTTGCAGTTCAAGGAAAACCAACAAAATTGATTTAACGAGAAAAATGTTTTAATGTTTGTATTTGCGTGATTACTTTCTAAATCGTCATTTCGATACAATATCTTCGACATGCTCAGTTGTTAAATTATGTACTATTATGTACCAAACTATAAATTCGAAAATCCCCTAAAAATCCCCTAAATAAAATGTTCTTACCGCCAAATTTCCCCCTAAAGAATATTAACCCCTAAATCTGACCCTATATAGAAAAAAAACCCTAAATCTAGGGGGAAACCCCCTAATCTGACAACACTGGTCTGTAGGCCGCAGTGACTGATGGGCCAATAGTCGTTGGCTTAATTCTGGAGACTCCAGACGAGCAAAATTGCTTCAAGGGTTGTATTTAATACTAAAAAAAACAATTTGTCAACTCACTGCAATACAATATCAAAACAAGTAAATGTGCTATATTTGGCAGCGCCAAATCCTGTGTGTACTTCACCAACGTACGGCTGGAGTATACACACATTCTTTCCAGCCCCGCAACCAACTTATAAATCTTTCTGACTTTCATTACTTTTTTCTAAAATAAAAAAAAAAAAATACCTTTATTTACCAAAGAAAAATAAATAGTGTTATTTAGTTAAATTAATATTAAAAAAAAATACTTTCCACCTCTGAGAAGTGTTTTTTGGCTTATCTGCTTCCAATACTAATTAATTTATTCCCAAAACATCAAATATGTTTGATTTGTGAAGAAAATAAAGCATATGTTACATTTGGTTACTTTTATATACCAAAACAAAAATTTCGTTTGTCGAGCCCTGGAGTCATGTCTTTGATTTTAACCACCAGCGTAGCGGCCTCGAAATCAATACTGATCCGTTCTGCTGGTTTGATGATTATTGAAAAATATTCTTAATATTCCAATCTTAATATAAATTAATAAAATAGAATTTGAACAAATTCATTTGTTAATAAAATAATAAAAAAAAAATGGTTTGCAGTCTTGCAGATTCGAACTTAAGCCCGTTGATAAAATTAAAAAAAAAACAACAAAAAAAAAAATTAACAATTTAACCACCAATTTAATTTTTTCTGAATTATAAAATAGTTTTAATTTAACAAAAAATACTTACACATATAAAAAGTAAATCTAAATTTTCCAGCTCTGCACCGTTTTTTATTTTTATTTTCTGATTTCTAATGACAATGAATTTCTTCCATAAACATCAATTACGTTTAATTTGTAAAGAAAGGAGAAACATAAATATTTCATTTGGTTACTTTTGTGTACCAAAATAAGTTGCAATTGTCCAGCCCAGGAGACATGTCATTGATTTTCTTTGCTTTTTAATACAAATTTATTTTCTTCTGAAGTATAAAATAGGTCTATTTAAAAAAAATAAATATATTTATGTATAGCAAGAGTTTACATTTTCCAGCTCTGAGACCGACTTTTTGGCTTTCATGATTTTTAATACCAAATAATTTCTGCCTTCAAAGTTTTTTGCAAAGAAAAAGATAAAATTCATTTTCTTTGTTTACGTTTATTTACCAAAAAAATTCCAATTGTCCAGCTCTGGAGTAAACTTTTTGATTTTTAATAACCGTTTAAGAAGAAGAAGCATAAAATAGATATAATTAACAAAAAAAGAAAATAAAAATTAATATTTAGAAGTTGCACACAAATAAGTTTAAATTTTCCAGCTCTGCAGCTGTCTTTTCTTTTTTTGCTTTTCCCTTTTTCAATGCCTATAAATTTCTGTCAAAAATATCAAATATGTTTGATTTGTAAAGAAAAATTTACATTTTAGTTGATTACTTTTATGTACCAAAAAAAAAAAAAAGTTTCAATTGTCCAGCCCTGGAATAGTCTTTTAGATTTTGTGTGCTATTCAATGACAATTTAGTTCTTCCTTAAGTATAAAATAGACTCATTTTCAAAAAATAATTGTTTTGGATAGTTAATTTATATACCAAAATAAGTTTTAATTTTATATACTAAAAATAAGTTTAGATTATCCAGCTCTGAAGCTGAAGCGTATTTTGGATTTTTGTAATTTTCAATGACAATATCAGTGCGACCGAAGTGTCAAGGTTTTCTTGGGGCTTCGAATAACCGATTTCACACAGGCACAAACGGTCATTGATCATTCGCCTTCCCTATTTATAAGGACTCAAAACGTATATCCTCTTACTATATGGGGTCGCATATAAATATTGTGGACATTGGGAACGGAATGACAAACCTATATATACACTTTCATAATTTTTTGCGAAAGTTATAAAGTAGAACACTTCTGTACTCTTTTTCCTCAGCAATTGGCGATTTCTAACAGCCTATTGAAAATCCAAGGTCTTAGGCTAAATCCAGCCTGACACAAGTAGTCCACAGGGAGTATTTCCTTGGCATGATGGTGATAAAAAGTTATAGAATAAAGGGACTGATATTAGATCTACCACGAAAACAAAAGTTGTTCGAACTCTAATATAAAAGAAAATTCTATAAGAAAAGCTGCATCTGACATTTCCAAGAATGTTTTTTTTTATGTTAGATTTGAACATAAACTCGTTCAAGTGTAAAAGCTATTTACATGAAAAACGATATCACTTATAAATTTGTTCTAGCAAATGCAAGCCCAGACTCACAGCAATTGTTGATAGATTCTTTGAATAAAATGTCTATAAATCTAAGCAACACCACAAATCAGCAAATAATCACTTTAGCATTTCCTCTTTAATATTTTAGTAAACCTGCCGTGAGATCTGCTTGCGCAATATTTAACGATGAAGCTCAAGTAACTCCCACTTATTTGCCAAGAATAATTTGTACGTACATCCACAAAAATACACAATTGATTTATGGATTAACCACAAGGCAGCAACAATTCATGTTATAAACATATTGCATTTATTAAGAGCGCTGAACATGCGCACCATCGCCCCATATGAACGAAGCCAATCGAGAACACAATTCTGCAAACAACAGAAAACGACACAAAAAACGAAAATTTATAGAATCGCCATAAAGCCAAGAACTGGACATAAACTTTTCAAATTTGTAAGTGTTTTTTACATTGTAAATCATTATAAATAAACAATTTCGAATTTGGCTGGTGTGCGTATAACAAGGTTTAGGGTAACATATAAGATGTTGTCTATGAAAGCATTCTTTTATTTTTTTATTTTTTATTGCAACACTAAAAACGCGTTTCTTTATAACAGATAGATGGCGCCTTTTGGCCTGGCATTTACAAGAGCAACTGTTTCTTTGTCCAGCAACAAAAAAACAACACACTGTGGGCACCGACATGCATTCTAAAATCTAAGGCATGACTTCATTGATATATGTAAGTGTGTCTGAGTGTGTACAAAATTATTAACATTCGTAAGTCTGCAACTTGTGTGCACGTACATCTGCCTTTCAACAGTTGCAGTTACAAACAAGCGACTGCAAGCCCAGAACATCAACAGCAGCCGTAACACTTGGTCAAAAGGTGGAAACATATCGATTCGTTTAGCAATTTTAATAATAATCGATACTAGAAGTGGGCGTGCCTGTTTTGTATCGCATAAAATTACAAAAAAAAAAGTATTAAATATATATGAAGAAAAAACACAACCCAAGATGAAATTTATTTATTGCTATTATAATTTTACACAAACTTTTTATTTAACGTTGTTTACGATAATTGTACATGAGCAGAGTAATTTGATATGTCTTAAAGGTTAACAAATATTTATTGATTTCACTGATGCTTTTGACACACTTTCATATGAGCACAACTACAAGAAATAATACAACTAAGAGCCACAGTTTCATGTGGTCACATGTAATTTGACTGTGGCACCATAAATACCAAAGCAACTGGAGGGCCTACAACTTCATGTCTATTAACATTTTTGTCTATGAAAAAAAAACTCTCTTCCTATTTTGTTATTTTGGAGTTTTCTTTTCCTTAAGTGTTAAACAAAAAACAGAGGATCGTGTTACATAAATAAAGAGTCCTTTGGTCGAATCTCCTGCCACCGTGCGGCCTATTTGAAAAAATTATAAACTATAAAATCCGAGACTTTTCAAATTTCCTTCGCGGTTACAACACTGCTGCCGCTAAGCTCCAAGTAATAATAGACTTAAGTTAAAATTTGTGCAGGCTGTGGCTTTTATTTTGTCTTTGACATCCCTTAAAGGAAGATGATCACGTTAATTTTAACCGACAACAAGGTACAAGATTAATTTAAAATTATAAAAAAATTTTAATTTTTTATCGGGCTTAAGTTCGAATCTTGCATGACTGCAAATTACTTTTTGTTATTTTTTATTAATAAATGAATTTGTTTAAATTCTATTTATTATTTTATATTAAGATTGGAATATTAAGAATATTTTTAATAATCATCAAACCAGCAGAACGGATCAGTACTGATTTCGAGGCCGCTACGCCATCTCATCAGCGTTCTTTGTTCAATTTTTCCCACTTTTGCAAGTGGTGCTAGTTAGTAGGAATATCAACTATTTAACCAATATTTTAACGAAAATTGAATATGAGAAGTTATCACATTCATATTATTAAGTTATTACATTTTGGTTAGTACGAAATTCCCCAACCCTGACGATTAATATTCCAAATATTCCAATATCTCTTTTGCTTTTTCCAGAGCCATCGGCTGCTGATAGGTAAAGCTTCTTTGTTATTTTATGTTCAAGTAATTGAATTTAGTTGTCAATTTTAGCGGCCTCGAAATCAGTACTGATCCGTTCTGCTGGTTTGATGATTATTAAAAATATTCTTAATATTCCAATCTTAATATAAAATAATAAATAGAATTTAAACAAATTCATTTATTAATAAAAAATAACAAAAAATAATTTGCAGTCATGCAAGATTCGAACTTAAGCCCGATAAAAAATTAACAATTTACATAAGAAAAAGTTCGACTAATAAAAATTCATACATAATTTAATTATAAAAAATTTAAAAAAATAAACAAATATCCATCCCTGGCCCGTCTTTTTGGCTTTTATGATTTCTAATATCTATGAATATCTCCCATAAACATCATATATACAAAATATAGAAACAAAAAGAAAAATTTTCTTTTATTTGCATACTTTTATGTAACAAAAAAAATTTTCAATTATCCAGCCCTGGACAATTTTAATTTTCTTAGAATTTTTACGCCAATTAAATTTTTTCTGAATTCTAAAATAGGTTTAATTAAAAAAAATTCTAATATATAAAAATTAAATCTAAATTTTCCAGCTCTGGAGCCAACTTTTTAACTTTTATGATTTTTACTAACAATGAAATTCTTCCATAAACATTAAATGTGTTCAAGTTGTAAAAAAAAATATGTTATTTGGTTACTTTTATGTAACAAAACAAAGTTTCAATTGCCCAGGCCTGGAGTAATCTCTTTGATTTTTAACACCAATTTAATTTTCTCTGAAGTAGGAAATAGGTCTATTTAACAATAGAAATATTTTTATATATACATATATATAAGAAAAAGCTAAGTTTTCCAGCTCTGGATTCTATTGGATTAATTTCTAATACCAAATAATTTCTTCCATCAAAGTCGTTTAAATTGTAAAGAAAAAAATAATTTTCTTTGATTACTTTTATTAAAAAAAAAAATTTTTTTTAGTAAATAATTGTCCAGCTGTGGTTTCAACATTCTGATTTCGTTTGATTTTAATACCTTTTCAATTTTTCATGCAGCATATTAGGTATTTAGAAGGTGGGTGCTACGATTAGGACAACGCAGGAAAACACACGTGGGCAGTCAATATGACAAAAATCCATAAATTCGACCACATTCATCATATTCTATAGATATTAACCTCTGCGATTATATTCTATTTCCAAATCTGAAAAAAATAGCTGGATGGCAACAGATTTGGGTCGAATAAAGAGGTCGTAACAGAGACAAACTGTTAGTTCGAAATCCTTGAGAAAAGCAATTATCTAGAACATATAAATAATTGTAAATGTATTGATCTAAAAAAAAATCATGTTGGAATACAAAACGCTTATTGGCTCAAAAAAATTTATTTATTCAAATTATCACGAAGTTGTAAAACAACCCTCGTACACACATGTACTGATAGTAGGCCACCGTTTCCGACCAACTTGTTTCCCATCATTTACTTTTATCGTTCTCTACAAAAAGCCAGGCACATTTACATTATGATTTTTGCAACATGCCTTTTGTTTCTATATATTTTTATAATTTTTGCATAAACATTTTTTTTTATATAAAATTATGTAAAAATTAAACTGCTGATATTACATTTTAAAGTTATAGTATTTTTATGTACGTACGTCAGAATAGCAAATGGGAGAATAGAACACGAGTATAAAATTAAAAGTGTAAAAAAGGTAAAAAAAAACATTGAAAGTCCCCTTATGGCGGCGGCAATGAGTCCTGACCAGCAATTAAGATACAAATAGTTTATTTTAGTAAACAAAAACCTTTATTTATTGGAAAAATACTTTACAAAGTAAATTTGCAAAAAATCGGTGTACCGATGATGACGGGGTGAATAAGATCAAAATTAAGTAGGACAAGCAAAACTAATGGCGCTTTCTTTTTTAGAAAGCATGTAACATTTTTGCATTTCTAATCCAAAAATTTGCATTTAAGCGGATTTTTAAAACAATAATAATAATTATAATATAATAAATATAAATAAAATAATAATATAATAAATATACATATATATATATATATATATATATATATATATATATATATATATATATATATATATATATATATATATATATATAATAATAAGAGCACAACAGGTCTATGAGGCCCAGGACGGATTGGGATGCTTATGCCCCTCTTTTCAACCTAACCTAACCTAAAACAATAATATATCTGCCCAAGCAATGGTAGATTAATTTGTAATAGATTTACTATTTCGAAATGGGATGATGGTGCAGTTTCTCATTAAAAAGTGTAAAAAATTTAGCGTTCTTTTCCAGAAAAGAAATCAACATAAGGAAAGCGAGTAAACGGTCAGTGATCTGGCTGCACTTGAAAAATAATTGGTAACGAGGCTTGATATTGACTAACGCAGAGCTGCTTCGGGCATGAATAAAATTAAAAATAAAACAAAATGTTTAATTGATTTTCGTCGTAACTAACATTATGCCAGTCTTGTCAATTTACCACTTTTAAGGGTTAATTCATTGCAAATATGCATCTGTTTACTTCCTTCCTTCCATTCTTTTTTCAGATTTTCAAGCTTCTTTTGTTAACAATTGCATATGCTTATTTTGCTTATTTCTTATACTTCAAAGAAGAAAATTTTGTATGTAATCGTTTGTTTAGCTGCCGAGAAACGTGACTTTTTTGTCGCTTATTAGTGTGAATGAAGGCAGCATCATATGAATACATACAAGAGTAGAGGAATGTTTTTGTATCATTTATTGCACTTCTCATTAAAACCAACCTGCCACATAAGCTCTTTTTCAGTGAATTTCTGCTTGAATAAAATATTTGCTTATGACACGTTTCAGCAATTAAAAATAATACAAATAAAAAATATTTTTATATACAAATCTAGATTCTTTACAGTAATATTTATGGAAGGAAACATATTTGGATATGAAAAAAAAGTAATAATTAATGAACAAATAATATTTCAAATGTGCATTCTTAAGTAACACAAGTCGCAGTAAAAATGTAATTAAGTATGTGTGTTTGTATGTGTCTTCGGTAGGTGAATATAAAATATTTGCATAGGAAATCTATATTTCGGAATAGAATTGAACACTTGTAATAAAATTGGCTCTCTTGGAAGAATAATTTTGTTTGAGTTTAATTACTGCCACACACAGTCAAAGAAAAATTAATAATAACAATAATAATAATTATAATAATAATAATAATAATAATAATAATAATAATATTCCATATTCAAAAAGGAAAGGTTCAAAATAACACCGAAGGCTACCAAATAGATCAACACAACATCATTGCCAATTTGGCCCAAGACGACAGCTACAAATACCTTGGGTTCTTACAATTGAAAGGAATTCAGGAATCGAAAATTAAGATAATGTTGCGAAGAAAGTTTGAACAGAGATTAGTCAAAATTCTCAAGTCAAATTTAAACGCTGGCAATAAGCGAAAAACCATTAACACCTGGGCTACCCCAGTATTTGCATACTCTTTCGGTGTCGTTAACTGGCCAAATACAAATCTTGATGAAATATCAATCTCTGTAAGAACCACCCTAACCAAGTTCCTTTGTCACCACCCGCGAAATGCATTGGAGAGATTTCACTCTCTCACATGAAGATGGCGGAAGAGGGTTACTCGATGTACCGAATATTCATTTTTCTCAGATAAACTACTTAAGAGAATATTTTAGAACCCAAATAGAAACATCGGATTTAATCTGAACAGTGTGTTTAGCGGACAAAAACTACACTCCACTCAACTTAAAATCGACTCAACTACAAAGACCAGCGAATGTTTTGTCACGTGAAGAACGCATAGAAGCATGGAAAAATAAAACCCTACACGGCATACACCTTTTCAGATGGAACAAGATTTCATGGACAAAACCAGCTGAAACATATGGCTTAAGCAGGGCTCTCTGCTCAGAAACGGAGGGATTTATGATCGTTATACAAGATAAAGTCATAGCAACTAGGAATCACCGGAAATACATATTGAAGGAAAACCTAGAAAACGATACAGGCCGGCGATGCCAAAACAGCGCAGAGACCATCGACCATATTTTATGTGGATGCATCGCACGATTATACTGCGAGACATAATCAGGTAGCGAAGATCATCCACCAAGGCGTAGCAATAAACAACAAGCTTGTGTCAGAAAAATGTCCATACGAGCCTCCACCTGTCATCGAAAACAGAAATGCCCAGCTATATTGGGACAGACCGATAGTCACAGATCGCACCATACGAACTAACAAGCCGGATATCGTGCTGTTCGACAAGGTGGAGAAGAAAATCATCTTGTTTGATATCGCTGTCCCCCTAAACAATAACATCCAGTCAACGTATAGCACTTAAACTTAAAGCTGTGTACCATGTATAAAAGGTAGATATAGCGCCAATCGTCATACCAGCCACAGAACTAATACCAAAGAACCTTGTAGTCCAGCTTAAGAAGAACAACCTCAACGATACCCTGGGGATTATTCAGAAATCTGTGATTCTGAATACATGCAACATTGTAAGACGATTCCAAAAAGCACAGTAAAAAAACAGTTAATCATCAGAGCCTAATCCCTTGGCATAGCCCGGGATAGGTATTTTCCAATCTTACAGAGATTGAGAGATTTAGTAACTCTATAATAATAATAATAATATATTTAAGGATATACTGAACGTCATAGTACAAATATCGTTCTAGGAAACTCATTGTCCTTGTTTGGAACATAAAAAATGTTTCGATAGATATTAAGGAAATATGTGTAACGAAAAATATATTTAATTAAAATTCTTTAATTTTACTTATTAGTTGAAAAACTAATATGAATCAACTGTTTTCCTAGGAGACTCATTCTTTGCAACATTTTCCCTTTACCTGTTCTAAAAACACTCATATGCTCATCCCTGCTGTTCCCGGTTTTTATATATAGATTTTATTTTTCAAATAATACATGTATTTCAACAAATAAGGAATTTCTTTATTTAAAATTACAATGTGAAATATTTTAATTTATGTATTTGTTTATTTTTTGCTGTTGTTGTAAAACATTTAATAGAAAATATAAAAAAGGAGAAGAAAAAAAAAGGAAACAGTTGTTGAAGTGCCATCCAGCATATGTGTACCAGAGATCTCACAAATGTATAACAAAATTTAATGACCACTTTTAATACAATGTACACCTTGAATACACTATAGACATTTTCGTTCCTTCATCGTGTACACCTCCTACTTGTGTATAACTATCAGTGTACTCGTGTACATCTCGTGTATATGCTTTTTTAATTTGAAACTGGTGGGTGTGTATAATATTTTCAGTGTTTGCTTTTACTGCGCACACACACACATTAATTTTATGAAGTTACAAAACAAATACAATGTTATCATCTCCGCAAATGTGCATACGTACATAAAGTGAATTCAATGTTTTCAATGTGTTCAATGTATACACTTGAGGTTCGATGCACAGTCCTGTACACTAAAGATTTATTTGTGTATAAAGTGAGGCATGCATAGATTTTTCAATGTCATGTTTTTCAATGTCGTTGATGTAAACTTGTGTGTGCAGAGGATAAAATATGTACACTATTTCGAACTCTGATGTCTACCCATTCCTATCTTTTTATAATGACCACTAATCCTCTCAAGCCATTTTTTTTTTTTAATTTTTAAACAATATTTTTCAAAATTTTTTTAAAAGAATTTTTTTAAAACTGATATGGGAGTTCCAGAATTATTTCAGACATAAGAATATATATATATATATATATATATATATATATATATATATATATAAGTATCGTTTGATTCTGATGGAACTGTTCCAGTTCCTAGATTTTGACTTTTAAACCAAGTGTTAAGTGGATGACTGTACGCAGGAAAAATTACGTAGTATAAAACCGAAGTAATGTGCAGTTTTTCTGAACATTTCTTACGTTTTCTGCACCGTAAACGCTTGTAGTAGAAAACTAAATAAATCGTTCAGACTTGTGACAAACGTGCATTCAGTTTTTTATTATCTAAAGTTCAGCTTAAACAAATGTAAACGCGGGTTCAAAAATATACTATGGACGTTTAGTTATAGTATTACTAAATGTGTATTCAACAAATAACAATACACATTCAATTTTTTGTAAACTAAACGTGTGTTCAAAAATAAACTATGATAGTTCAATATCTTTATTACTAAACGCGAGTTTGGTTATTTATCAGACTCGTTCAGGGAATTAAATAAAAGAACCATTTGAATATTTTTATTTCAATTATTAATATTTTTTTATATTTTGAAGAAATTTTGCTCCTCCACAGGAAAAGTTTTTCGCGAAATTCTGCTCTTGGGCCTACCTTTTTTATTGTATCAGCAATATCGCGTTCATTTAAGAACTGAAAGTGCCGGTATTCTATTCCTGCTTCTAAAGAACAACAGATAAGATGTGTGTATGTGTGTACATAAATAATTATAAAAAGCACAAATGACTTAACTTTTAACTGTGGCAAAAGATATTGCAAACTAAATTCTTCCAGCAATTCTTCCATGGCTACAATTTATCACGATGAAAATCGACACTAATATGACATGTAAAGCATATCATTTCGTTGAACGAAACATTTTATGTTTTCTGTGAACAAAATTACTAAATACTCCATTCAGTTTTTCTGAATGACACTTCAGCCAAAAATTAAGTAGGTAGTTATAAAATATCTGAACAAAACATTTAGTTCGCTTATGGAGAAACATACATTTTACGTTCAGTCGAAACAAAATTCATATTTACGCATTGAACGGTGTGTATTAAAAAGCAACATTTGCGTTCGGTCTTAAAAGATTTGAACGCATTTCTAAAGGGCCGTAGTAAATGTGCCTATAGACATTCAGTTTGACTATTTCTGAACATTTCTTTTAGCTCATTTTGTTTTTTCTGTGTAGTAACTATATAATAGGTTTGGCATGATTTCCGGTTTGCGTCTTCGCTAATATAAATTTATATTTATCTTCATGCACTCCTAAATGAATGTAATATCTAATATATTTTGGAATACAACTTTTTTTTTTTAAGTAGGACCCGTACTCAGAGGACGACCCCTACATATGCCCCGCATTGTGCCGGAACTAGAAAGGAGTTGATAGTATTGAGAAATCACATGAAGAAAAATAAAAAGATAGAGATTTTTTGGTTAGACATTTTAAGCTTTTTCTTGGCCGCCTAATTTTTGTTACTGTTAAAAAAGGCTGTAAAAAATGTTCTATCTTCTCTTCTGCCGTTAACATTATTTTCTAACTTCAGAGTTCCAGCACATTGAATTGCATGAATGCTGCTGCAAAAAAACAAAACTAAGTGATATATTTTAATTAATTTTTGATACAAAACTATAAAAATTGCCAAAATTTCTGATACAAATATGCTATATCTGTTTTAATATAGCAAAAAAGCATGTGAAATGTGAGAAGTAGTTTATCAGTCATTAAATCCAAACAAGATCTTTTACTACGCCAACCAGTCACTTACGCTAATGTGTTTTTTATAAAATCTGGCATCACTTAAAATGTTAATGTGTGCGTTTGTGTGTTAAGCGCCAATATGTTGTTGTATAGAAATTTATGCGTTTGTGTGTTTGTGTGTTGCAAAGCCACAGTGTAATCGTGATGTTAAACTCTACATTCAAAGTAGTAAATTTTCATTTTTCAAATACCTTTAAATATTCCAAAGTTGTTATGTTCGTTTTATTATATAAAATTTTCTGGTTTTACAATGGAATAGTTCAAAGTATTCGTTTATTTAAATTGCTATGCTTGAAATAATTTTCTCGCAATTTATATGTAAATAAATGTTTTCAAACATATGCACCCACCAGCTGAACATTTGAAAGTTTGATGTTTTGCTCACGTGTCCTACTAGTGTCCGTTTGAAGGCAGTTGGAGGGAAATTTTACTGTTACGAAATTTATAAAGAAAAGGATTGAAAATTAACGATGCAAATTATAAGAAAATTGCATAATTTAAAAAAAGGAAAAGAGGAATTTCTCAAGTGCCTGACAGCCTTTACGATACTGAAGAAATTTCTGAGATACAGACATCATTTTGGGCATTGCATCAATGCCTCCCATTGTTTCCATTATAAGCAAGTATATACTGCAGCTTTTATTTTTTTTTCCAGCACAATAGCGTTATTGAGAGTTATACTAGAAAATATTTGGAAGCCTTAAAATCAATACTGATTAAATCAATGGAGTTTGTGGAAAAATTCCCAGATTTGAACCCAAGCCTGACTAATAATTTTCATCTTAGTAATTTATATTACAAATTTTGAATAACAATATTAATTTTTCTACTCTTTGCCTCAACAAAATAAAGTTATATACATTTTTATGATTGACAAAAAAATTTAACTTTTTAAATTTTGAGTTGATTTTTTATTTTATTTTTTTGAACAATTGAGAAATCGATGCCAGTAAATGATAATATAGTGAGAAAAATCCTAATGGTGTCATTTTAACTATATCAGAATTAAATTTTTTCCTATATCTTCCAAAAAAAAAAAAATCAATTTAAAAAAAAACGTTTCAAATCGATTAATACTGTGTTCACATATGCATTTTTAATTGAAACAATATTCAGTTAATTGACAATATCTTTTTGGTGTTCATACATACTCAATATTGCTACGACAATTAGCATTTGACAGCTGAAAAAAATTTTTTTTTTAAATTAATTCATTGTTCATGACTCAGCACGGGGTTGAACTCAGGACCCTCCGCTTCATAGTCTAGTGTTCTACTGCTTCAGCCAACAGCATCAGTCAAATTTGAACAAAGTGTATTCAATAAGAACTTTCGTTGAAAAAGCTTCCCCTTTTGTAAAAGCTTTTCACTGAACACAATTCAGACAGTGTTGTATTATAAATTTTACTAATTATTAAAACCAGAGACCGTAACTGTTATGACTTTTATCAAAAAAATCAAGAAATAAGAGTTATTTTTGATTTTTATATTTTTAGATAGAAAATAATAGTTATTTTTGATATTTATTGTTTTAAATGAAAAATAAAAGTTATTTTTGATTTTTATATTTTTAAATGAAAAATAAAAGTTAATTTTGATTTTTATATTTTTAAATGAAAAATGAAAGTTATTTTCGATTTTTATATTTTTATATCAGTAATTTTAAATCAGCAGCCGTCTAATATCAATCATTGTTCCTTGTGCTTGTTGGGAACATAAGAAATCATCTGTTGTGGGATGATTGTTTCCACCATTTTGGGTGGGCCGTTAAGTTGCCCCAAAGAGGAGACGAACGATTTCTTATAGACGGCACTTTAATGCAAATCGCGTGTTATTTATAATTATATTTTCATTTAAATTTATTTAAACTTAAATGTGCATTTACAACATGTGTAAGTTGTACATTACAATTTGCTACTGTCTTCGGTTCTGATAACCGCACAAGTTGATTAATTGCAAGAAAACATAGAGTTTTTATTTTATTTTATAAACTCATTTTCGCTACGTTAAAACACCACCCAGACTTTTCCAGCTGGTATAGAAATTTTCTCAACTTGCAACGCTTACCACGAGTAGTTTACTTTGCATTTTATGTAAACTAAATAGGAACTGATGGGGGTACGATGGTGCAATGAATGTGTGTTTGAAGAAAATTTAAAGAACAGAAAACTGTAGTATTTCTATTTAAATATGTGGCGTTAAATAACGAAATACAACTGTTGGATTTATTTTAATTAACCCTAAGGTTGGCAAAATGTATGTGTGGGACTCACTTTAATGGACGATTCAGTGAAGCATTCAAACAAATTGTGTTTGTTACAAACACAGCCCGTGGAACCATTGGATAGGTCATAGAAACACCCGGGGTCTTGGGCGGAAGTCGATCCTACGACTGGCAGCCTACAAAGAGCTTTATAACTTTTTTAATTATTATTATTTCTTTGTTTTTTTTTTCTTCTCAGCATTTTGTGAAGAAGACTTGGGGAATCAATTATGAATCACTACACCATCGAACAATAATTGAATTTTATTTTTCAAACCAACAGTCTATTGTGTTGGCACAGCCTGCATATCATCGTCATTTTAATGTGCGCATTGCACCCTGGGCGTCAGCAACAAACCATTTCGTCAACATGGGTCCGTAAAAACCCTTTCTGGTGCCGGAAGAACACCATACAGCTCATTCTGCGCCACCCTGTATTATCACCCACACGCAGCTGTAGCAGCCACATGTTATGATTTTTTATATACCAAAAACTAAAAAGAATTGGAGTGTATATTCACTTTGTCATTCCTTATGTATCGCAGTGAAATATCTCTCTGAGTCCCTATAAAATACATACGAGAATAGTTTTGATCAGTAATGAATTATAAGACGATCTAGCCATCACCATCCGTCCTTCCGTGTGTGGAAATCACGATTCAGTCCAAACGAAAAGAGCCAGACCTTTGAAACAAATATATCTTGAAGGATAGCACAGGTCAAGTTCGTAAATAGGCTGAGTTTGGCCAGAGGGGAAAAAGTTCCCCTAGGAAGAACTAAATCCACCTTTAAAAAACAATATAATCTCTAAGGTTTTTTTTTGTAATTCTGTTAAGCAAATAATATATTTTTAAGCCAAAGAAGGTCCAAAGCGTTGAAATTGCAGACAGAAAATCGGAAAAATCTATTTTTGGGTTCCGCCAAAATACAAAAATTAGATTTATTCAACATCAGGAGCATGACTTCGGGTTCACTGAAAAGGCATCTGAAAAGAGAACTTCTTGCAAAGGGAAACCAGAGTAAAAACCATTAGAAATTATCCAGATTTACCCTACTTTCGGATCACAAATACAGGATCTTAATGGATTCCTGATAGACACATGAACATGCATATAATTTGGTTTTTAACGTCCCACATTAGCGTTATAAGGGTTAATGCTTGAAACACACATGCAGTCACTCTCGTCTAAAATTAGTTCTTAACAAATACCACGTTACCACACTTGTCTTATAACAAATTCAATACTGATTATTTTATGCAATAAATGATTTGTTACTAGTATTAAAAAAAAAACAACGTCTCACCCAGTCCTAAATGACATAAAATTTGTTAATATTTAACCCACTTTACTGTTTCCATGATCTACATTTCCAAGGTTTACTCTTAAGGTTTCATCTTGAGCAAAAACCAACAAAACACTCGTGTTATAAATCGTGTACTCTTGCTGCGAAAATTAATATTCGTTATGGATATTCAAAAGTAAGGCAAAGATTTCTTGTGCGACAGAAAACGTTCAAAAACCATTTGTCATATTGATTACCGCAGCATCTGTACTTTAAAATTTATAAAAAAAAATTATATGCAAGCTGTTATTTTAAGTTTATTGTACACACCAACACACACATACACACCCATACACAGCCGCACATGTACATATGTATTCGTACATACATGCATTCGTACCTAACATGAGAATTAAAATGTTAAACACGTAAATATGCGGTGAAGGTCGAAACTGTTGCGAGAAAAAAATCTTAAGCGTACTTCTCAACCTAAAATAGTTGTATGCAGCATGCCACTCACACATACAGAAATACATGTATGTGTGTGTGTGCATTTGTTAATAATTTAATATCATTTATAAATATTTGAATGCAAAATATAAATTGCTCACTGATTTTGAGTGTACTAACAAACTTTTTTTTTGTGTGGGGGTTATAAGTCATGGCATGTTGTAGTTCAAAAAGTGAATTTGGTTGTCATGCACGCAGACTGTTAGCTACGAATTTTATATGACATATAAATCAAATTCATAATACCCAGAACGACAAACAGCTGTCCTTATGTCAGCCTTAAATACAAATTCTGCTCAAAAAATGAAGTAAATTTTAAATTTTCTGAAAAAAAAATTATTTAATTGAATTAAGATTCTATAGGCTAATTGTTCGACAATTTTTAATTTAAATCTCAGAAAGACATGATGAATATTCCAAGGCACAAAGGCAAGTCAACATCAGTTTTTGTTATTCAACTTACACAGCAGAGCAGAACAGCTGTTTTCGAAAGACGCAACCCTTTCATCATCAGTGCTCATGTGTATTGTGTTTGTCACCACTTATTAGGTGGCTTAGTTGAATGTAATATCCGTTCCTATTTACACAAATTTTATTGTGAAAAAGAATACGAGAACTGTATCAAGCTGATGTTAACATGTT
Organism: Linnaemya tessellans; assembly: GCA_951800035.1. NCBI lineage: Eukaryota > Metazoa > Arthropoda > Insecta > Diptera > Tachinidae > Linnaemya > Linnaemya tessellans. Next base: position 140,275,572 of record OX637532.1, read on the forward strand.
ATTGTTATAATACCCGTGTTACCGTTTGATTATTTTTCCTTCATGTCCCATTTTTCTGAATTTTTTGTTCCATCATACCTAAGTCAAACTTTTTTGGTTTGAATTTTATACTTAAGTACATGTGAACGTTTTTCCAATTTATTATTGGTAGCTCAAGACATAGCTTAAATTTGTATGTAGTAAGAATTTTGATGAAAGGGTTGCGTCTTTCGAAAACAGCTGTTCTGCTCTGCTGTGTAAGTTGAATAACAAAAACTGATGTTGACTTGCCTTTGTGCCTTGGAATATTTATCATGTCTTTCTGAGATTTAAATTAAAAATTTTCGAACAATTAGCCTATAGAATCTTAATTCAATTTAATATAGCAATATAAAAATGTTCGTTAAAATTCTTACTACATACAAAAATTATTTATGTTTCCTCTCCCCCTTCAAAGTATCCCCCACTGAGAGATAATACAATGCAGCAGTTTTTCTAATCTTTGATATGCTGATATCTTCAGCAACTTTTCTAAAAGTGAGTAAGAATGCCTCACTGGTAGCAATGCTGGCTTGTCAGTGCAATGGTCGTGGGTTCGATTTCCGCCGGAGACTCTGGGTGTTTTCCGTAGACAAGCAAATCGCTTTGCGGGTTGTGTTTGTTATAAAAAAAAAGAAAAAAAAAACAGTAATCATAAACGCAATATCAGTTCTGCTTAAAAAAAATAAAATTAAAAAAAATAAATAAAAAATTCCACGACTCATCATAACAACTTTCTTTAATTTCTCTACATTTTCATCAGATATTGAAGTGCTGGGGCATTCAGGACCAGCACCATTATTCGCTTCTTGTCGATCTTACACGAAAAAAATGTGTACTACTTATAGAAAGTTTTCTGACTGGACACTGCCAGCATTTCCAGTGATTCTAAGAACTTCAATTGTTCCTTTAACAATTTCAATGAAGAAACAGAGCACGTCCGTAGCTTGAGCCAAAAACGCATTGAAATAAAACAAAAACGCCTATAACTAATTCTACGGCGGGAACTTTCTTTTCTTTTTCATATGCTGTTATTTTCTTTTGCCCTTTTGCTTCTGTACATATATATGTATATATCGTTGGTCACACGTAGAAAGGCCCTAACTCAAATATATAGTTATAACTTTACAAGAGAAGACAAAAACATAACAGATGCTGTAATTATAATATGCTGGTAAAATCGTTATTTTACTGAGGATGTGTATTTGAGTCAAATCACGGTAAAAGTAAATTTTTTAAAGATATGAGTTAGGGCCTTTCTAATTGTGAGCATCGATATTCGTTCTCACAACCGCATTCTCTGGCAAAATTTTACTTCAAATTATATGAAAAACATCGTTCACTCCCAGTTCAGTTTCATAATTTCCAACAATTTTCAATTTCAATTCTGTTTTTTTTTGACGGCAGAAAATCGTCAAATACTTTTATGACTACCCCATTCAAATTCCCGCTTCAACAACTTTTACTCCTTAGATTCTTTTCAATGTTTAATTTTTTTTTTCATTTTATTTAATTTGTGTAAAAAGGATTTATTTAAATACATCGAAGCCTTAATTAATCTCCGTTTATTAAGGCAAATAGGCAGAAAATGTTGATTTTTAGTACAGCCGGAGAGAAATTTTTAAAGCCCGGCGAACACAAGAATTTTAACAAATGCCAAATAAAATGACACATGCGATTGTAGTAAAAGTATCCCTTTAGATAAATTAAAATTTTCTTAATTATTTGTTATTTATTTACTAAAACAACATTTTCAATCAATTAAATAATATTTATTTTACAGATTTTAGTTCTTGTCATACACAATATGCCCCAGTATGGGAAAATAGCACCTCTATAGTAACCCTGCAGGAGATCGAACTAGTATAAAATTAGTATTGCACTAGTACAAAAATCACCAGTACTAGTTTCCAACTGTAAACTTTCCTATACCATTTCAATGCTCAAATTAACATTGACTGCGTTTGGAAAATTACTTGTTCCATTGGTACTAGATGGAAACTAGGGGGATACTAGTACTATTAGTACTAAATGAGTACTACTATAATTTCTTCTAGTTGGATAGTAGTACAATCCTTTCTGCATTAAGAACAGGTTTATACAATATATAAAAAATCCTTAAATTTATTGGTTTTTTAAACCCAATGAAATTTGTCTTTGTCTTCACAAGCAATTTTTGGTTCATAAATTCTTAGTTTATAAGAGGAAATGGAAAGTTTCTACAGAGCACACTCAATCCACTAGCACCTTTGTACAACTTGAGTTACGTTTGGTACTCCACCATATAAACTGATATGCAGGTGACAAAGTCTTCTAATACTATTCTTTGTTTCAAATTTGAATTTGTTTAAAAATTGTAACAATTAAAAATAAAATAAATGAAAATGCAAATAAGTAATTCGCTTAAAAACATGATCAAAAAGTAATATGAAATTCTACAAGTAAAATCACTCTACAAATGAACTACTTGAAGTACTAGTACTTTTCTGTATATGTTCAATCACCTTTTGAACTAGTGCTTGCTTTACTAGTAATCGTACCAGTAGCTTAAAGACAATTAACGCTCCTCCTGCAGGAAACTAAAACGGCCTGCAGTGTACACGCTCGCATAGCAAGGGTATGGAAACGAAGCCGTTACAATAACTTGACGTGATGAACGTCTTAAGGTACGTTCACACTTTTCAAATATTTGCCCCGAAAAGCGTAACCACTAAACACTAATGAAAAATATTTTTGTTCAGATACGTGTTTATTAATTAAAACAGTTTCATACAAAATTAATGGAAACTATTTAACTCAATAAATACTTTTTTGAATTAAAAATATTTTTTATTAGTGTTTAGTGGTTACGCTTTTTTGCTCAAATATTTGATGAGTGTGAACGTACCTTTAGAGATGCGGTGGCTTCTTCTTTCTTCAATGATGTTGTTCCTGCAAAACCATTTACGTTATTGTTTAAATACAATACATTTAGTTCTGTAACGTCCTCACCATCTTTTACACTGCCATTGAATTGTTTATTAAATGAACTTGTAAGTAACGGTGACGACTTCATTTCTTGTGCCTGTAAAGCACCAGGAATGGGGTGGCTGGCTGCCTACAATATACAGCGCACAGACTATTGCTATAATGATAATGGCAAAAGAGCGCATGCTAGACGCCGATTAAAGTTTTAACTGATTGAAATGTTAATTTAATACTGATAAATTGGTTGGACAACTGTTTCCTTAAACACACACACACACGCACAAACAAATTCATTAAAATTATTTTTGCATAGAAATATTTCCAGCAGCGATCTGTCGTTCAGAAAATTTCTTATTATTTTAAACTTTGCAGAAAACAATTTTAAACATTTCATTCTTGAGTGCTTCAGCAGTACATGAATTTTTAAGCATTCAAGTTTATAAATTGTTCTTTACAGTTCTAATTGGCTTGTTGGTCATATTTGCGGAAAAATAAAACTAATTAACAGCCAACGTCACGCAATATACAAAGTTTAATTATAAAATAAACAATATTTGGTATACGCCAGACGAATGGTTATTGCCTTATAAACTTAATTAAATTGTGTTTAATTTAATGCTTTGGACTCTGCTTAGGCGTATGCATGTTCAACAGTTCCGTGGACCCAGATGGCTAAACGTTTACGCTTAATTATGTTCCAAGTGAAATATACAATATTAATTATTACAAGCACAAGACACAGGGTTAATAAAGTGTTTATGAATTTTGTTGAATGAAAACTTTTAAATTAAAGCGGATGTTTTTTACTTGACGCTTTACATTTCACAGGGTCCTTGCGGCAAACTTGGATAAATCGAATATATTCCCAAACAAATTTAAAATAAAGCTAAACAATATACGTGATTGTTTTTCCTAATTATTACAAATTGTTTTAAACTGTTGTTTGTTGTAAGTAAAAATTCAGGATTTATGCTTCACCGACTACGACTTGCTGTTTAATTCTATTGTTCCTTTTTTTTCGTAAGTAAAATTAATAATTCAATTGAGTTAAGGCTACAAAATTATTTAAACACTTTAAAATTTAATTAAACACTCTTATAATATCCAACCGAATGTGTAAAACTCTAATTCAAGCCGAGCAAAATTTGCTTTCAATATTATAAATTAGAAAACACATACATACATACGCATATTTGGTTACCTCAGTCATATACAGTGACATGATGTGACTGTCGAATGCATTTAAGCAAAAAAAATGTTTGGCCAATTTTATAGCAAAGGGGTACCTCTTTGCAAAAAATTTATTTTTTCCAAAAACATTGGTCAAAAATTTTTTTTGCTTCAATGCATGCGACTTAAGATTTTTCGGAAGCTTCGTCGTATTTGAAACTCCTTTCAATACTTAGTTATTAGAAATAAACGCCTTTTGGGCAAAATTGAGTAAAATTGCAAAAAATCGATTTTTTGCAAAGAGGTACCCCTTTGCTATAAAATTGGCCAAACATTTTTTTTGCTTAAATGCATGCGACTTAAGCTTTTTCGGAAGATTCGTCGCATTTGAAACTCCTTTCAATACTTAGTTATTAGAAATAAACGCCTTTTGGGCAAAATTCCCAGCTTACCCAACGTTGGCGACATGGCTGTAATAGATGGCAGTGAAAACTTTTGTATATGCAACCGAAAATAAAATACGTGCGATAGTGCAGGCTAAATAGCAAATACAGGGTGGCCCAAAAGTTGTCACTCGATGCTCTTAATTTTAATAAATGAAAAGCTTTAGTTTATTAAATTCTATGGCTAATTGTTCGAAATTTTTTTTAAATTCAGAAAGATATGGTAAATATTCCAAGGAACAATCAGCATCAATTTTAATCATGCTACTTACACAGCAGAGCAGAACAGCTATTTTCGAAAGCCGCCACAAATTCAACATCAGTACTCATGTGTAGTTTTCTTTCTCACCGCTTATCAGGTGGCTTAGTTGTATGTGATAACAGTTTTTATTTATACAAATTTTATTTGGAAATTGCATACGAGAAGTGTTTCAAACCGATAGTAGCACACTTTTGATCCCAGTGTTGCCATTTGATTATTGTCTTCATGTTCCATTTTCTGACTTTTCCATTATATATATATATATATATATATATATATATATATATATATATATATATGTATATATATATATATATATATATATATATATATATATATATATATATATATATACATATATATATATATATATATATATTTTTTTTTTATTTTTTTTTTAAATCTTTCATATTTAAATACATGTGAACTTCTCATATTTATAGTTCATATGTATGTGTATGCATGAATTTTTTCTTTTAATACTGAAAATATATTGTACGTGTGTGCATTAAAATCAAATTAAAATACATATGTGTTCTTTATATATTTAAATAATTCCGGAACAACTGCAATCAATTGATTCAAGTCAAAAACACCGCCTGTTCAGCATCTATTACAATATAATAGACAAAAAGTAATCACTTATGAATGACTGAAATAAATCTTTTTTATATTTTATTTTATTTTATTGTACTGTAATATAAAACAAAAATCAAATTAATTTCATTTCTGGAATTTCTATGCCACTGAATTCAATTATTTAAGAGAAATCCTTTAGTCATGTACAACTGAATAAAACATCGTTTCAATAATACAATAAAAGCAAAATCATCATCTCAGCAACAATAATATAATTATCATCATTATTGTTTTTAATATTCATTAACAACATTAAGTTCATTCTAGCCATTATGTGCAAGCAGTGCCAGTTAATACAGACAGACACCAGCAAACACACAATCAAATGCATAAACACGTACACTCATACACCCAAACATAAACCCACATTCGTATAAGAAATAAACAATTATTTTGTATTGGTTAATTTATTTAGAAAAGCTTTTTGTCTCTCGTAGAAAGGCATCGAAATCTGTATAAATGGGTTTCAATGCTCCTGTCAGCAACTGACAATTGAGTACATTCTTTGATATTGATGGCCATTCAACACTTGTCAAAAGCAAATGCAAACTCTTATGTATTTACATACAATACATACATTTTCTTTTGGTAACTCAATTAATTTTGCACACAAAAAAAAAGCGAATAATAAATTGTATATAGAGTGAATGAAATGGCTCTGAAACGGTAAAAAGTCATTATAAATATTTTAAAGGAAATGAAAAATATGTAACCCTAAGGCTTCAGTCGAAAAAATATTATATCTATTGTTTGGTGTCCTCTTCCTAAACCTGTATTATATATATATATATATATATATATATATATATATATATATATATATATACATATATATATATATATATATATATATATATATATATATATAATCATGTGCTATTAATTCAAGTGTATATAAAACTGTTTCTGGCCGCTTCCGCACCATTTAATTAAATCGGCTGTTGTCCTAGTTCTCTAACACGTTTTGGCATCAACTTCTGAATTTTGGACATCCCAAGTTGCACAGTTTTCGGCTAATGAGCAGACCAGGAGCGATAATCCTTTCTTATTTTCGTCATATAAATGTTAATAATAGAAACTGTAGTTTTTATTTCTGCTAATTCAGGATTAAGAGCTCAAGTAGGATTATAAATTAATTTATTCCCCTTGGATATTAATAAACAGATTTTGTCCTTAAACATTCATAATATAATTTCAGTTTCTAAGGCCTATATTAAAGCTGCGTAATGATAACAATAAATATTTAAAAACTATTTTCTCATTTATTAATAATATTTAAAAAAATGCATTTCATAAAAAAAGTGCAAGTCATTATAAAAAATGCAAGTTCTTAAAAAAAATGCAAGTCATCATAGAAAATGCACGTCATTATATAAAACGAAAGTCATTATAATAAGTGCAAATAATTGTAAAAAGTGCAAGTCATTGTAAAAAGTGCAAGTTATTATAAAAAGTGGAAGACATTATAAAAAGTGCAAGTCATTATGAAAATTGCAAGTCATTATAAAAAATACAAGTCATTATAAAATGTGAAAGTCATCATAAAAAATGGAAGTCACTATAAAAAGTGCAAGTCATTGTAAAAAATGCAATTCAATATTAAAAATGCAAATCATTATAAAAGCTGGTAGTCATTATAAAAAGTGCAAGTCATTATGAAAAGTGCAAATCATTATGAAAAGTGCAAATCATTGCAAAAAGTGAAGGTTATTATAAAAAGTGCAAATCATTCTAAAAAATGCAAGTCATTATAAAAAATGCAATTCAATATTAAAAATTCATATCATTATAAAAACTGCTAGTCATTATGAAAAGTGCAGATCATTACGAAAAGTGCAAGTTATTATAAAAAGTGCAAATCATTGTAAAAAATACAATTCATTATAAAAAATGCAGTTCAATTTTAAAAATGCAAATCATTTTATAAAAGTCAAGTCATTGTAATAAATGCAAGTCATTATAAAAAGTGCAAGTCATTATGAAACGTGCAAGTCATTGTAAAAAGTGCAAGTCATTATAGAAAATGCATGTCATGGTAAAAAATGCAATTCAATATTAAAAATGCAAATCATTATAAAAATTGCAAGTCATTATGAAAAGTGCAAATCATTACGAAAAGTGCAAGTTATTATAAAAAGTGCAAATCATTGTAAAAAATACAATTCATTATAAAAAATGCAGTTCAATTTTAAAAATGCAAATCAGTTTATAAAAGTCAAGTCATTGTAATAAATGCAAGTCATTATAAAAAGTGCAAGACATTATAAAAAATGCAAGTCATTAAAAATATGCAAGTCATCATAGAAATAATTGTAAAAAGTGCAAGTCATTATAAAAAGTGCAAGTCCTTATGAAAAGTGCAAGTCATTATGAAAAGTGCAAATCATTACGAAAATTGCAAGTCATTATAAAAAGTGCAAATTATTTTGAAGAGTGCAAGTCATTATAAAAATGCAAGTGAATTGAAACGAATCTAAGCAAAAGATATTATTACAAAACTTTATAATATCTTAATTCGATTTTTCACAGCTGCACTTTCTTGAAAGAAATTTCCTAGTTTTTTTGAAAGTATTATTTATAGCTTCTTGCGTTTCCTTTGATAATTGGCCAATAGGTAAAAGAGGGTGATTTCAATTTGAGAGTTATTTTATTTAATTTATCAAAAATCGGTAAGTGTACGAGTATCTCACAAACAATCTTTTATAATACTGATTTAATAATAATATGTCTCCATTATTAGTTTTTATGTGAAGCTAGGAAAGAATCAATAAAACAAATTTATTTTATATATTATTTAGAGTCATTTATTTAAATACTTTCAAGCAAGAAATTTGTTACATTTTATATGGAACAATATGAACATAAAGCTTCCTTTACCAACCTATGCCAATAATGCGCTTTAAATTCGTTCTAGTAAAATTATAATTTCATTATATGTTTATCCTTCCAGCTTAGGCTGAACTCTTAATTAAAAGCCTTCGAAAAACGATTATTTGTACCTTTTGTGTGTTTCCTATCTTTTCTTTTTACATGATGTTGGTCTTATATTTTAGGGATTTAAAATATCCCTAATTTCATTTGTGAATGTCTAAAGAATCTACACCCACAGGTAACCAAATTGTTCACGGGAATGAAAAGAGCAGGAGCATATGTGGCCCCCAAAACAAGTCATGTACCATTTGGAAAATACATTTAAGACTTACAAAAATTATATATGCAGATATTATAAGAAAATTACGTTGAACGTTAATCGGGCCCGTATTGCCCAATAATACTCTAAAATTTTTATAACTTGGCTGCTATAAATATTAATTTGCAGCAACAAAACTTTTCTTGGAATATAGAGCAGATGTAAAGTGAAATAGTTTTTAATTTAAAATGAATAGACAGATTTAGTGAACTTAAGACGAATTTTTTCAAGAAATTTGTTGCCCATTTTATATTCTTAAGCACCAAAGTTCGGAACTGAGGGCTGTAAGATTTTTTGTCTATATACTTTTATCACACAAAGGGATGGGCAAATTAGAGGTTAGGAAGTAAATTTTTTTTTATAAAATTTTTTTTTTTATAAAAAATTTACACAATTAAAATTGTTTGTTGAAGCATGTAGTTTTCCGAGGTTAAAATGTCCCAACTTTTTACTAAATAAATACCATAGAATGACGGCTGAGCTCTTGACATTTTAGTATTTGACAGCCAATATACTCCCCAACCTCAAATTTGCCCACCCTGTATATATTTAATTTAGGTGTCTACATCATTTAATTATGAAGGCATAGAAAAATAGAGATCCATTTGATGGAATAAAAAATTCAGAAAAATGGGACATGAAGAAAAATAATCAAACGGTAACACGGGTATTATAACAATAACATGTTAACATCAGGTTGAAACACTTCTCAGATTCTTTTTCACAATAAAATTTGTGTAAATAGGAACTGTTATCACATTCAACTAAGCCACCTAATAAGTGGTGACAAGCACAATACACATGAGCACTGATGATGAAAGGGTTGCGTCTTTCGAAAACAGCTGTTCTGCTCTGCTGTGTAAGTTGAAAAACAAAAACTGACGTTGACTTGCCTTTGTGCCTTGGAATATTTGTCATGTCTTTCTGAGATTTAAATTAAAATTTCGAAAAATTAGCCTATAGAATCTTAATTCAATTTAATAGAGATCCATTTTTTTTGTCTGTGACACATACGATTATAAAAATGTTTCGTATGAAATAAAAACCAAACTTTTCTAATTAAATAAAAGGAGACAAGTTCTTAACCACTAACAGCCCGAAGAATTAACCCTTATTAAAAGAAAAACAAACCTTTTCAAATTTCAATGATGGAATTAAAATTTACTCAACCGCATATATGGCCCCTTAAGCCATTTGGGGGTCCCAGCCCTGTTCCAAAACAATACATACGCTTCGGCTAAGTTTATTTATAAATTTGCGGAGTTGCTTTCATTTGACATATAAAATTTATCACTGATGTGTTACCACAAATGTTAACTTTACCTTGCAGGTTTCTCTCCCACCCTAACCCTCTCTCGCTCTCACTCTATCTCTCTCACACACACACACTTTTCTTATTGTACGAAGACAATGAATATTTAAAACCGCACTGATTTTCAATTCACTATAAAGACGCACTTGTTTCACATTATTTTAGGCTTGTTTTTTGCTCGTATAAATTTTGTAGCTTCATCAAGGGGTGATACAAGTGGTTCTTACATCAGTAGATTAACAATTTTGTAGGTATAGACTCACTCATACCAAAGAATTTACTCGTACGTGGCTGAATAATAAACACATACACACAGGCATAGATTTAGTATATCGTATAACTAGCAACAGTGGTTAAGACCATTTTGAGATTTGGTAGCAAGTTAATATTGAAAAAGCAACGAATATTTTTCGGCCATTTGTAAAAATAATATTTTAATAAGTGAAACATTTTCTGTATCATTTATATCGGCAGTTTGTCTTATTATGAATTAAGGCGAATGCATTTTATTAATTTGGGAATTATTAAACATGAGAAATTTTGTAGGAGTTATTTTTGTATATAAATTTTGTGATATGTTTTCAAAAACTTAACAAGAGCAGCACAAAAATCTCTTATATTAAGAATTCAGCAAAAATTTCCGCTATACAAAAAGAATCTTATTTTTATTTAGAGGGGTATACAATTTGGCAGTAACTTGTATTTTGATACAGAGAATCGTGGTCCCTAAAAAAGCCAATTTTGAATTCCGTTGAAACTTAAGACGTTTCTTTAAAAACATATTACAATTATAGGACAAACAATTTACGTAGAGTACACGACGTTTCAATGAGTTCATACAAAATTAAATAAATGGCTACCAGGGAAAATGTCAAAACGTAATACCGAAATCACCTACGGCAGCCACTGAGCACCACACTGTACGAGTATAACACTTTGTTGAAAAAGAAAAAATAAAAATAAAACTCCCTATTCATATAGATTCTGGTAAAGACCACTGTAATCCTAAGAATCAAATGATTAAACATGCAATTTGTTTTGAGGTTGAAAACCAACTTTGAAATCTTTGGAAAAAAAAAATGTAAATGAAAAACAAAATACTTTCAAATCAACTATACTCTAACGAAATTACAATTTTACAAATGAAATTGTGGACTCTGTTTGGTTCTCTTTTCAAAATTTTGCTCAATAACCTAAATAGTTTATCAATGGCAAAATACCTTGCAGAGCCACATGTGAGTGAGCTCACGCCCAACAAACAAACGGATTACACGAATATCATTTTCTATAAATAAATATAATTCCAAAAACTAATTTAAAAGTAACTGTTTTTGTAATTTTATAGTGTTATCACATTTGGGGTAGTCATATTGTCATAAAGTCATAATATTTTAGACCACATTAAAAAAGTTGTTGTTGTGCTGCATACAAAAAAGTCATAAAATAATAGCACTCTTTCAGGTATGTTTTTGTTTTGTCATAAAATAGCTCTAGAGATCTGAGTAGAACGCCTGAAAATCTTTAGGCGAGACGGCGATAGTATATGTTTGCCGCCGTTACTTATATATGATTCACGACTAAAAAATTATTCATACTTATATGTCTGTACATTAAATCACATTTTTATAACATAACAAAAAAAATTAAAAGAGAACTAAATCGCAAAAACTAAATATATATACAAGTGAAAAATGTTGACGTAGCTGGCAGCCACTGAACGTTTTTCCGTATGCCGCCGCAAAAAAAATGTATTCAGCTCATGTTTTCTTATCAGCTGATCGATGTTTGAAATAGCTTAACCCTGGAATATCATACATATTTTTGTGGCGTAAACATCATAGTTCGTCGAATCGACGACGACGATATTCGAAAGTTAATAAAAGAAGACCGGCAACAACTAAATAAATGAAACTTATTTCTTTCAATTATTTCTTTTGTATGTTAATAAAAAAGTAAACATAAATTATTTTGTTTTTATTAATTTGACATAAAAGCGCGTTTCAACGCTCTACTTCATCTGGTTGATTTTTTAAAACATGACATGGGAATTTATAAAAATAGTTTACATAATCGATTGAATTTGTTTGAATTTGCAAATTAACATATTAAGTAATTAAATGAACTTATTTTCAATAGTGTCAGTCTATGATTTACAAATGAATAAGAAAATTATATTTTGTATAACCCGTGGTTTCGATGATACATATGCAGAAAAATAAAACTTGCCCAATACGTAGAGGGCTATAACTGCGTGCACATCAAGGCCATATCAGGGGCTACTGCTATACGAAAAATCAGGTATAGATATATACAAATAGAGGAAGAGATATACAAAAAGTAAACATGAGTAGTCGAAACGACGAAGTATGATGTTCCAGGGTTAATAAGTTATGACGGGTTGTTCACAGTAGTCATATTTTTCGTGCTATTATTTTATGACTTATGACTTTATGACTACAGTGTAAATCCCCCAATTATTAGAGATAAAATACTGCCGCTAGAGTAATTTTTTAAGGTTACTGAGAGAACCATCAATTGTTGCTGAAGTAGTGAACACATAAACTGTGAAACCAAAGATCGCGGTTTCCAGTCCGTACTAAACATAATGTAAACATTTTCTAATCTGCAATAAACAACCGAATCGAATGTATTGTTATAGATCAAGGTTGAGAACGAAAATGATTTGAATGACTCATTTGCGACTGAATAACTTTCAATTCCGGCATTCTGGTGTATTCCATATACAGTGAAACTTCGATATAATGAATTCGATATATCCAGCAAAGCCTTGATATATCGAAATTTGAAGAAATACGAAAAAAATTAGACATAACTTTTCAAACTTGGTTCTCTGAAAATTATATATAGAAACACCATCCTTTTGTTTGTTGGGTATTGGAAAGTATTTTCATATGTATGTGTGTGCAAGTATAAATAATGTATTAAGCAGCCAACACCCGGCAGCTCCATTTTATTCATATTTGTTTCTACATGTTCCTACTCGACCAAACAAACAAACAGTTTTTAGGGATATTAATTTTCACTTTTCCTGCGTAAGTTGTACGATCAACGATTTAAGCATTGAATATTCAATTTTATGCAGGAGTATAATTTATTAAAGCCAAAATTCATGAAAAAAAATCAGATTTATAACACGTTAATAAAACAAATTTTCATACAAAAATTTTTAATAAATTAAGCTGCAAATACTATTACAATATTTACTTTTTTCCATGTGAAAATTAATCACGAATAATATCATATAATGCCCAAGATCATTTAGCTTTAATGCGAAATATACCAAAAAAAAGTAACTAATATTTAGTCATTCAACCGGGAAGGGGCTACAGATGGAGATAAAAACGTTGTGATACTCTAAGAAACACATAGAAAATATCGAAAACTGTACTGAGAATTGGATGTTTGAACTACTGAAGTAACAATAAGTGGTGACAAATAAAAATATACCTGAGTACTGATGATGAAAGTGTGGCGGCTTTCGAAAACAGCTATTCTGCTCTGCTATGCAAGTTTACGTAATTAAAATTGATGTTGACTTTCCTTTGTGTCATTGGAGCTTTTATCATGTCTTTCTGAATTTAAAACAAATTTTCGAACAACTTGCAACTTAATTGAAATTTTTTTTATTTCTTTTTGGCTTAAATTTAATTTTTTAAGAATATTTAGAAAATATTTCGATATGGGCTTAATAACGAAATGGACGAAATTTTTTTTTAAAGTAATTTTCCATTCAGGCTTTTAATGGTGCACAAAGAAGATATTTAAAATATCGAAATAGTTTTAAAAAGCTAAAAATAAGATTCCTTAAAACAGGACTTCGCGTGTCAACATATTGAACAGCCTAATTTGTAAGCAAAAATTTTTATAATAAAAAGGCTACAAAATAGATTTTTATATGAGAATTTGTTTTATTAATCTGTTATAAATGAGAAAAAGCAATTAAACTTGGGCTGTAGACTAGAAATTATATGTCAATAAAGAAACAATTTTAATTCATTTTTTTTAATCGACTATTATTTTGTCTTTATTTTTGAAATGAATTTTAGTCCAAATTTATGATTAAATTGGAGATGTAGTTGATGCACAGAGCCGTTTTAAGAACGATAGTGATGCCTGAATTTTTAGCGCACTGTTGCATATAAAAAAAGCGTGTTTAAAGTTAAATTAAAGAAAGATATTTTATCGAAATTACGTTTTTACATCGTGATATCTTTTATACCTTTCGTTTAATACAAACGCAAACAATTTGGTGGTATATTTTCATTCCAATTTTAATGCAATTAAATTCTCAACACTTGCGTTTGGCATGCAAAACGGCATTAAAATAGCACAAAATCCAGAGCAAAAATGCATGTGCTTGTGTATGAGCGTTTGCTTTTTTTTTTGTTGTTTTGTTTGTTTTGAAAACTATTATCGTTAAAGTTTTTACAGTAATCAATTAAAAACACATTCATTAAACTTCGATGTGTTTTTTTTTTTTGCTTTTGCCATTTCGTATTTGTTTTTCCACCAACAAGCAGTGGCACAACAAAATTTTCGTACTGCATACAACATGAGCACTAAAATAATTTGTAAAATACGTCCATAAAGGTGTTTAGATTTTTTTTAAATGAATTTAGTTACTTGCTTTTTATTTTAGCAGTTAAGTTTTTTTGGGTCAATTAAATTAAAAATAATTACGAAAAAGCAAAAAAAAATTTAAAAAAATGTAGTTTTGAGTTTATCACTTTCTGGCTTGCCGCTGCACAATTATTACTGTGGCTGGTGGTGTGATGACATGCAACATTCTACTTGTAAGAAGTATTTGTGTAACTCGCTGCTTACGTGGCAGAGGACATGAGGATTTCGGAAGGATTTTTTATTTGTTGCAATTTTATTTCAATAAATAACAATTATCACATTTATTTCATTTATGGCATCAAAATCAAGTAGATTTATGAAGTTTCTTATGTATGCGTCTTAACTGAAGATTTATGATTTTAGCAAGAATTTTGCTTTTATTTTGATTAACCAAAAACTAGATTAACGCTGAAAATGGTAACATGTTACATATTATGCAAAACGTTTTCAATATTTGAACGAAAGGACGAAACTCTACTTAAGCAATACTATTCCAAAAGAGGA
Source organism: Linnaemya tessellans (assembly GCA_951800035.1). Classification (NCBI taxonomy): domain Eukaryota; kingdom Metazoa; phylum Arthropoda; class Insecta; order Diptera; family Tachinidae; genus Linnaemya; species Linnaemya tessellans. The sequence continues at coordinate 140,290,718 of OX637532.1, forward strand.
TTTGAGATATTGAAGTCAAATGATATTAAATAAAGGAATAACCTGAAATTCAGTATTCATTCTTAAGATGCTGCCTTTACAATTCTTGGTCTGCTAGTTGCCAAAATCCTTTTAAAAAATAGTTTGGATTTTTTAATTCTCTTAAATTTTATAAATTAATTGTTAAAAATTTTCTTTAAATTCAGAAAGACTTGATAAATGTTCCAAGGCACGAAGAAAAGTCAACATCAGCTTTAATAATCTAACTTATACAGCAGAGCAGAACGGCTGTTTTCGGAAACCGCTACACCTTCATCATCAGTACTCATGCGAATGTTTGTTTTTCACCTCTTATTCAGTGTCCTAGTTGAATATTTTTATTTATACAATTATTATTAGGAAACTGCATACGAGAACTAAGGGGTGCTTTTTTATGAAGTTTTTTTTTATACGAATCACTCTGTTGTCTGACAGCTGTTTTGACAGTTTAAAGTGACGTCTCTACTCAGTATTGTTTGGCAAATCATCATGAACAGGTTAACTCCAGAACAACGCTTCCAAATCGTGGAAATTTATTTTCAAAAACAGTGTTCAATTAAAAATGTTTATCCGCTTTTTAACCGCAAAATTCTCGTCAGTGATGAGGCGCATTTTTGGTTGAATGGATATGTCAACAAGCAAAATTGCCGTATTTGGAACAAAGATAATCCACACGCCGTTCAAGAATTACCAATGCATCCCGATAAATGTACTGTTTGGTGCGGTCTATGGGCTGGTGGAATCATCGGTCCTTATTTCTTTAAAAATGAGGAAGCACGACGCGTTACCGTGAATGGAAATCGATACAGAATCATGATCAATGAATTTTTGGTGCCAAAACTTCAAGATATGGATGTAAACGAAATGTGGTTTCAACAGGATGGTGCCACCTGTCATACTGCGGGCGAAACAATGGACTTATTGAAAGAACATTTCAACGACAACATTTTTTCGAGAAATGGACCGGTGAATTGGCATCCGCGTTGGTGTGATTTGACGCCACTCGATTATTTTTTGTGGGGATACCTGAAATCATTGGTTTACGTGGATAAACCAGCAACGATTGACGCTTTGGAAACCAGTATTCAACGTGTCATTGCTGAAATACGCCCTCAAATGCTTGAAAAGGTGGTCGAAAATTGGGCCTCCAGAATGACCTTTGTGCAAAATAGTCGTGGTGGCCATATGCCCGAAATTATATTTAAATGTTAAATGACAAGAAATTATCTACCAAATAAAAAATTTTTTTTGGCCATTTCATAATTTGGCATGTGTTTTATTTAATTTTCAAATCAGCAAGTTCTTATATAAACACCCTTTATAAGAAACCCATGGTAACACTCTTTTATTTAATACCCGTGTTGCCGTTTGTTTATTTTCTTTTGTAAGAATAATACTTTGGTTATTAAACATATTATATAATCTAGTAAATTTTGGTGTTTAATAATTATATAAAAAATGATTTTCAATGATTAATAATAAAAAGTATACGAAAGAAATACGTTGTTAAAATATTTTGTCAGAAAAGTATTCAGAAGTGGGATCATAATGCAAAGAAGAAATTTAACACGTCAAGAATTAATAGCTGCATTGAATCAAAGTGGAATTGAATATCCAGAAGTGCAACGTCGATATTGATGTAGATGACTAGGGTCAATGTGACAATACTGCTGATGCAATCACTGACGACAGAAATACGTTGTTGAAATATTTTGTCATAAGGCTTTGTGTCCTATTTTTTAAAATTTTTTATTCCATTATACTTATTAAAAACAGACAACATATTTTTTGGCAACAAAATTAACTCTTGCTAACAAAAGTAATTGCATAACAGTTCCATTCTCCAAAGAAATTTATATAAAATACAACAAAAAAAAATTGCTGAAAAATTCAATATGCACTTCAATGTACTTCCAACTTTAAATCAATCAAAACCAAAAACACATGCTCGTCAGATACAAGCGCCAGTGCATGCATTTAGAACAACGACGCTTGTTTTCTTTTTTCTGTTTTCTTCTTGCTTTTAGTAAAATATCCAACTAATATAAAGCTCATATAAATCTTTACGCGCCGTTAATTTTTTGACGAAGTTGAGTAAAATACTTTTTGAATTTATTGACGCGACGCCATAAAACTGAAGTGTATTTATCTGCATACAGATATAAACGTTTAACACCAGCCAAGTGAGTATCTGTGTGCACACACACACACACACACACACACGTCTCTTAACATTTCAGATAAGAGCAAATACACTAAATGTGTTTCCAAATACTCGTATCGTTGAGGTGGTATTGAATATTCATATAAGCAAACATTAACATCAGATGTACGTAGATATCGAGAAGGATGCACAAACACACCTACAAGTATCTACATACATCCGTGCGAGTGAGTAACTAGAATAGGAATATGTGTAACCACGTTTGTGCAAGATAGTAAAATTTTATCCCTATTATTCTACTGTATTGAGACAGTTTATGTGTCTATATTTTTATATATAAAAGTCTGTCTGCACCATATCAGTTAACTGGCAATATGACTTGGGCATATATTTATATGTCTAAGCGAGTGCTTCCCAGCAGACAAGACTTTCGTAAATGTAAATAGCGTGCGAATGTTAAATTTATTACCAAACAGCTTTATAAGGGTTTTGCCAAACCGAAATGAGTTTAAATTATATGTGATTATGAACTGTGCAACAACAATATAATTTAGAAGACGGTCGTAAAGTCCACGGCATGTTACACAAAAATCACTTAAGAAATGAAATCTCAATTTATACAACCCGGGAATAAAAAAATTATTCGATGTATTATTCGACATTAATCGATAAATGTTAGATTGTTAGGGAAATTCTTAGCATATTAGTTTTAAATTCCGAAAGACATGATAGATATAGCAAGGCACAAAGAAAAGTCAACGTCATTTTTTAATTATTCAACTTATACAGCAGAGCAGAACAGTTGTTTTTGAAAACCTCTACAATTTCATCAGCAGTACTCATGTGTGTTTAGTTTGTCACCACTTAGTTGTCGGTGGCTTAGTTGAATATGATAACAGCTGTTTTTATTTATAGAAACTTCATTAGAAAATTGCATACGAGAAGTGTAACATACCCGAAGTAACACACTTCTAATCCTTGTGTTACATTTTGATTTTTTTTCCCATTTTTACTTAAGCCAAACTTTATAGTTTTTATTTAATGAATATGATAGATTACAAATAAAATGCATTTGCCGCTAATACTTTTCGTCTAGAGCTCCTTTTTAAAATATACATTGAAATGGTTAAATTTAGAAAAACATGATAAATATGCCAAGGCACAAAGGAAAGTCAACATCAATTTTAATTACGCAAACTTGCATAGTAGAGCAAAACAGCTGTTTTCAGAAGCCGCTACACATTCATCATCAGTACACATGTGCATTTTTGTTTCCTACCTCTTATTCGGTGGCTGAGTTGAATGTGATATCACGTTTTTATTTATATACATTTTATTAGGAAATTGCATACGAGAACTGTAACAGACCTGAGATGTTACATTAGATTAGGTTATAGAATGTGCCAGTTTTTTATTAGCAAATCCAGCCCACTAGGGTCCAAATAGGTGTGTTACCCGAGAACATCATAAAAACCCAATATCCTTGGAGGGAATCGAACCCACAACCTCTGTACTTATAGGCCAGCTTTGCTACCAATCAGCCACAGCGGAACACACTATTATTACTCATGTTGCATTTTGATTATTTATTTTAAAATGCGTTTGCTACAAATACCTTTCGTCTAGAGGTCCTGTTAAAAACACATATTGAAATGGTTAAATTCAGAAACACATGCTGCATATTCCAAGACACAAAGCAAAGACAACATTCAGTTTTAATAATCGAACTTACACAGCAGAGTAAAATAGCTGTTTTCGAAAACCGCTACACTTTCAGCAACAGTACTCATGTGTATTTCTCTTTGTCACCACTTATTAACATGGAAATTAAAATCAAAACGAAATTTTTTTAAAATTTTTTATCGAAAAGTTAAAAAAGTAAGCGATATCCTTATATGTACCGTGTCAAGGTGTATAAATATATGAGTAATATTTTGCTTACATGCATCTAATAAGAGTTTTTTTTACAATAAATAATTAAAAATACACTTATTTACTTGCCACTAAAGGTATAATAAATACTCAAATTTAATTTTCATGACTGAGTGCCGGACGGAACCCAGGACCTTCACCTAAAATCATTTTAACTCAACTAAATCCTGTTTAAACCATCAACATTAATTCTCTTGTCTTCTCTAAAATGGTTATTTCCATTCAATTCAAGTAAATTTTTTTAATATACCTAGAGCTAAAGTGAGTGGCTATCTAGGTTATCTAGTTTTAAAGCTAAAATCATTCCACAAATTGTCTCTTTCTGCAAAACATATTCCGTTAATTTAAGGAAAACTCTTTTGTACGTTATTACCTTTTTATAATTACCAGTTCAATGCAAGCACTAAACAAAATACTATAGGCCTACTGCTTTATTCATAAAAAATATGTCTGGTTTATAAAGGGTTTATAGTCGACTCCGCTTTACTGGAAATAACCAAAACCCAATTACTGAAATTTATTACAGTCAAGCGTACTGCTTAAAATCAGATAATTTTCATAATAGAAAAATACAATAAAGAACGTAAGAGCGAAAAGGACAAATACATTTTGCCATTTAATTTTTTAACGGACAAAACATCCACAATTTTTTCAGCCTTAAGTTATGCAATCGATTTCTAATAAATAAATTTCTCATTGTTTATTTTTTCACTACAATGAAGTAAGTTTCATACAAAACGTAGTTGTGGGCTTGCTTTTGGTTTTCAGTACTACGATATATTCAGTAAAGCGATGTTTCGCTAATGCGAAGTGAATAAGACTAGCTGCGCTTAAATTTATGTGCTGGGATTTGTATCGCTTCCGTAATCCGATTTTTTCAATAAAGCGTTTTGCGCTAAAGCGGATTCGACTGTATAAAGGAAACTTTGTATGGAAATGTGTGTTATAAACCTTTTATAAATCAAAAATATTTATTATGAATAAGGCCTCTAATTAAAAAAAAAATATGAGTTTATAAGAGTTTTATAAAAAGAATTTCTGTATGACAATTAATTTTATTAACCTATTATAATAGAGATTTTTTTTTAAACTAGGCCTTAAAAATTTTGCTAATAACAGGTTAATAAAATAAATTTTCATATAAAAATTCTTATTTTAAACATTTTATTAATCAAACTTTGTAGGTGCTGTTGGCTCAAGTAGTAGAAAACGAGACTAAGAAGCGGAGGGTCCTGAGTTCGAGCCCGCGCTGAGTCATGAAATATTGTGTTGAATTCTTCTGATCAGCATTAGTGCGTGGTTGTGTTAGTTGTTGCCAGCCTGTTTTCAATGATGAAGGCATAGTCACTGGTCACTGAACATAATTGGCAGCGACTGACACGATCATATACTAAAACTCAGAGTAACAGCACCCAACTTCATCGGCCCCGTAGCAAAAATTAGCCGGTGATGTAAAAAAGGTAATAGCTACAAAAAAAAACTGTCTATCTTCTCATCTTTCCTAACCTGTCCCCTCAATACTATTCCCTCGTTTTCAGTTCCGGCGCAGTGCATTGCATATACAGGGGTCATCCCCAGAGTGCTGGTCCAAGATAAAAAATAAATAAATTCTGTAGGATCCATGTTCACTGGGTAAACTGCTGTTAAACTATTACACAAAATGACGCCGCTGCTGTATCTACTGTTATTTTGCTAGGAGTGAAAATACATATAAACTTTTTCATAAGTAAAAATTTTTACGTTTTTTATAGGCTATAAATGTCATGGCAAATTTAACACTTGAAGTGCCAAATAAAATTGATGCCTTAAAAAACTCTAAATTGTTTTTCGTTGATATCTTTTTTATTCCGTTGTTGTATATCTTAACAATATCTAGCAAAGCAATAAAAGAGAATTAATACAAATTTTGTTTAGTGATTTCAGCTTCTAAGACACCTTAACAGAAATACTTTCTTTTTGTAAAAAAATATATTTTATGCATTCATGAGAGACTATCAGTTGTTCACTAACAAATAAAATTCACGGAAATCTATCAAAATTCATTTTGTGCTTTTATGGGTATTCAATTATTTCAGGTTGTTACTGCACTAATGGCGGCATTTTTTGTAGAAAATATGTAAAATTTGTTAACTGCTTTTCTGAATAATTTAAATTAGCCTCATTTTTAAAACAAAAGGAAAATTTTCTTTAAAATATTTAGATCAATTTCCAATGAATTTATTTTTTCCTAAATTCACTAGCTGATTCCGTTCTTGGTATTAAAAATGATTTCATTCTGATAATTCTTGTTTGCTTTCACGTTTTCTGAAGAACCAAAATACGCAATCATTTCCGTTTCCGAACGAAATTGAACTCTGTGAACATTCTGGATAATTTTTTATTATTTATTTTGACCACTAACCGACCAATGCATTGTGCCAAAACTATAAGATGAGGCGCTAGTGTTCAGAGAACGGATGAAGAAATATGAGAAAATAGAAATAATTGTTGTAGCTACACTCGAATCCGCTTTAGCGCAACACACTTTACTAAAAAATATCGGATTACTGAAAGCGATACAATTCTCCGCACTAATTTTAAACGCAGCTAGTCTTATTCACTTCGCTTTAGCGAAACATCCCTTTACTGATAATATCGTATTACTGAAAACCAAAAGCAAGTCCACAACTACGTTTTGTATGAAACTTACTTCGCCTTAGTGAAAAAATAAACAATGACAAAAATTGATTGCATAAATTAAGGCTGAAAAAAATTGTGCATGTTTTGTCCGTTAAAGAATTAGATGGCAAAATGTATTTGTCCTTTTCGCTCTTACGTTCTTTATTGTATTGTTCTTTTATGAAAATTATCTGATTTTAAAAACTACGCTTAATTGTAACAAATTTCAGTAATCCGAACTACGTTTTAGAGAAAAAATAACTGAAAAAAATTGTTTTTTGGTTATTTCCAGTAAAGCGGAGTCGATTGTATTTTATATCGCCGAAGAATTTTTGCTTCAATATCAGCCAAGGCGCAAATCAATAACAATTTAAACAAATGCCTTTAGGGTCAGGTTGAAATAAATTAAAATTCCTAAACCATACTTTCAAAGAAGTGTTAAGCTGCCATCAAACCATTATGACTAATTTTTCTAAATTATAAAAAAAAATGAAGTTAAAAAAACCATTCATTTGAAAAAACATTCCATTGTTACAAAAATACCGAGTGTAGCGTGCGCACTATATAAATTCTTACTGTTTCCGTTATTGTTTATTGAGCTCAATTGAATTGCAATATTAAGTATTCTTGAGAATTTCTTATTTTCTTCCTTTTCTTTTCCCGATAAACTTTTAATTACCTGTTTCGTAGTTTCGTAGTGGAAAGACAACAACAGGAGAATCATCATTACCGATTTAATGAGCAATTGAAAGCAATATCGCTGCTCAGCATAAATTCCATTGACATAAACAACACTTTTTTCTTTCTTTGTCAAACTAAAAGGAGAGCTAGGTGCTATACTACGAGTATATATCAGTTAAAGATGCCTTAATCAGATACAGATGCGCACAAAGAAAAAAGCTATCTTAAGTTGACATTAATTGTAATGAACAACTTAGGCGAGATAATAATAAGAAGAAAAATAATAAAAAAAAGTTCTTTTATGGGCAATCGAATTAATGTGTCATGTGAGTGTATGAAGTTGACTTCAGGTGTTTATGGGTGCCTTTATATACGAAAATTTTATTATGTGTGTTTATAAGTAGTGGTACATACCTGTTTATGTATTTCACAAGATTTTGATGATTTTACACTTGGGAACAACTCCCAAATGTTGTTGCAATAAAACTATATCGGCATTCATCAGCAGCCACTGAAAATATATGTTATATTTAATAGCTGGAGTTACTAACTTTAAATTTATTATATTTTTTTTAATACTTTAATTTATTTACTATTTTTAATACTATTTGCTTACATATTGTACACAAGCATAATATCGAATAAAGGACGAATTGTGCGGAGTAGTGACTTTCACAACAGCTATTTTTTTATACTACAGTTTAATGAGCTAAAATTAAAATGAGTTACTTCAGCCGTGATCAAACTCCGTTTCTTGAGGATACTACTCATGTTTCTTCTGAATCTGAACTATTCTCCGAATCATCATAACTACTAGCAATTTTCCGCTATATCTTTTCATAGCATTTTTTTAATGCAAAGACTTATATTTCTTCTTAATATCAAACTTCATGGTAATTTTTTATGCAGATCATTGTCTTGGTTTCCGTCAATACTGAATGTTTATCATTCAAATTTGTTGTCAAAACAGACAATGTTGGCACAGTTTTAAAATTCAGTCTCTATTTTCGCTATATTTCTTAATTTTGTATACCCTGCAGAGTGTATTCACTTTGTCATTCCGTGTGTAACACACCGAAATATCTCTCTAAGACCCCATAAAGTGTATATATTCTCAATCGAAGAAATCTAAGACGATCTAGCAAATTTCCTTTCGTCCTTCTGTCTGTGGAAGTGACGGTGCAGTCCAAACGAAAAGAGCCAGACCCTTGAAATTTAGTACAGAGATACCTAAAGGGATAGCACAGGTCGAGTTTGTAAATGGGCTGAATAGGGCCTGAGGGAAAAAAGGGCCCCTAAGAAGAACTAAGTCGACCTCTAAAATATAACATAATTTTTAAAGTTTTTTCTTTGTAATTTTATTAGGCAAATGATATATTTTTATATTAAAGAAAGTCCAACGCCTTAAACTTGGAGACGATTCCCCTAAGACGATTTAAGTCAACCTCTAAAAATAAACTTAATTTTTAAGGTTTCTTAAAAATTTTGTTAATCAAATGATATATTTCTGCGTCAAAGAAAGTCCAATGATTTAAACTTGATGTCATACAATCAAGAAAACTAATTTTTTGGACCACGCCCCCTTTAGTGGGGGTTATTATATATCAAAATTGTGAAAGGATTTAACAAATCGTATTACTTAAGCCTACATTCCTTAAAAATAAATTTTTATACTATTATGACGAAGCTTAGACTTAAACTGATCCTCCTCTGCCCTACCCGCCTCCTCCTCCTCTTTTGCCCACTAAACTATCCTATATAAAAAAAAAATTAAATTTTACACTTAGTTACCCCAAAAATTTATTTTTGGAGTGTTATGGCAAAGGGGAATTTTTTTTTTCTAGGAGTAGGACCAGCACTCAGAGGATGACCCCTATATATGCAATGCATTGCAATATATGCAAAGATGAGAAGATGGACAGTTTTTTGGTAGCTATTTCAACCTTATTTGGACTTAGCCGGCTAATTTTTGCTACAGGGCCGACGAAAGTGGGTGCTGTTGCTCTGCTTTTAGTACATTATAGTGTCAGTCGCTGCCAATTATGTGCAGTGACCAGTGACTATGCCTTCATCATTGAAACAGGCTGGCAACAACTAACACAACCACGCACTAATGCTGATCAGAAGAATTCAACACAATATTTCATGACTCAGCGCGGGCTCGAACTCAGGACCCTCCGCTTCATAGTCTCGTGTTCTACTACTTCAGCCAACAGCACCCACTGTTCTCTGTCTCCCCCACGGCTCTTGCCAGAGAGACCCCAACAAAATGCAGTTTTAATGCCCTCCAAAAAAATCCCACCCCATAGAGTATATATATTCTTGATCAGTGATGAAGCCTAATGCAATCCAGCAATGGCCATACGTCCGTCTGTGGAAAAAGCGACATAGTCTATTTTTGGACCCTGCCCCCTTTAGTGGGCGTTGAAGTTACATATTATATGAAAAAATAGTGTAAATATTTAACGAATTGTATTCCTTAAAAATTTAATTTATAAGCTTTAAGTAGAGTGTTCTCTGATCTTCCCATCCCCAGCCCCCTTTGTCCCAAATGACATTTTTAATAAAAATGTTCTACGCTTAGCTACCCCGAAAATTTTTTAAGTTTCTACGATTTAGGTGCGATGTCTTACCCGGCCCTTTCCGGAGTGACCCTGTCAAAGTAGAATTTTAAAACTAGGCACGAAAAGGTCTTAAAGGAACTTTGACCCATCAGTTTAAATATTTTTAATTTATTCATCAAATATTTGGAGGGTATTTAAGATTCGATCCGGTCGAATATAACGTTTTCTATTAATATTTTTATTTATTTATTTTTTGGTGCTTAACTTTACTGCAGAAATAACAAATTTCTTTACTAATAAGCAAGTACATGCAAAAAATATGTCTCTTGCCTTAAATTAAATACAAGATGCCAAACATTTAGCAGTTTTCTAAAGTTAATGTTAGATTAATATAAAACAAATTGAATATTATGGGTAAAATCAATATTCAATCTAAATGCCATTCTAAAATTGCATTTAAAGAAAATGTGAAATTGAAAAATTACATTAAATAACGCAATTACTGCAACTCTACGAAATGCATGGATGTTGGCAATTAATTTTTATTTGCGTTCATGAATGTTTATGTGTGCATTTAAGGGGATCCAGCTGCTTTAGGATATTTTAGACATTTACATAAATATGTAATTGAGAGTAAGCAGAAGCAGATGCACCCTACTGCGGTATTCTTGAAGCGTATTATGCATTTGCAAATTAAAGTTTTGGAATATTATTTCAGTTAAAATCAAATAGTCGCAGCTGTACTATAGATTTCAGATTTCACAGAGTCACAGTTCTGACATGGAGTTGATTCTGTATTTTGTTTCTCCAGAAAACGATAAACGAAAAAAAAATTTCAGAATGAAATCATTTTAAATATTTTAAAAGGAATCAGCTAGTGAAATTAAAAAGGAGTTCATTTTGAAAAACTGTTTTCTTTTTTTGTTTTCTGAGAAAAATACGGAATAAGTTCCATTTCCCAACGGAATCGGTATGTGTGACATGGCCGATAGTGAGCCACTTTGTTTGTGGTGTTAAAAACTTAGCGGGTCTTGTAATTTTTAGAAAATATTACAAAGCAATTTTGTTTCATAGGAATTTTTATATACTTTTTTTTTATTGTATAATTCTCAATTGGTTTTCGAAAGTTTGTGCATAAGAGGTTTTGCTATTTTACAAATAGTTTGAAGTCTACTGACGGTTCTGTGTAACAGCCAATGAAATGCAGGCATGTACGCATATTCAAATTAAATTAATTTAGTTAATAAATATATAGTGTAGAGTATCGCTTGACCATGCTCGACCAGCTTTTCTTTTTAACTTGTACTTCTGTTTGTTGGCATTAGCAATATTATAAATTAGCAATGACATGCCTGCTGTTCTGCTTGTAAATATCGATGCAATACTTAAAATCACAAAATCAGCATGAAGTTATAACTCGTAATTGGAACTTTAAATGACTGCGGGTTATGATGTTTGCAATATTATACATAAATTTAATAAATATTTCTTGTTTTTTTTTGTGTTGTCTTTAAAAACTGGTAAAAATCATATATTTTTGTATCAGAAATGTTAACAATTTTATGGGAATAAACTGGAATTGAATTGAACATATTTTTTTTATGCAAAAGTATATGAATTATTCCACCATCAAGATTCAGGTTCATTACACGTATTTTTATAGGCCTAGAAATATTGTATAGCAACAGATAGAAGGCCAACTATTCAATACTAGATATTCGCTTTAATTAGTTATCAGAACATAATATTTTGAAATTTTAACATTCTTGTAAAGTTAATTGCAATAATACTATATTCATAGCATTTAAGTATAACAACATTTAAAAACAAACAAATACACAAATTGGATTATACGTAAACAAATGCATTATATCTGCATTCAATTATTCGTTTTTTTATTAAATTAAAATAAATTGTTTAACATAAACAACAACTCAATTTTCTTTTTTTTCCCCCCGTTGTTGTATAGCAATAATTGTGGTGTTGCATGAGCCCTTTGGCTCTTTTAAATAGTTCGTTTAAATTAAACAAATTATTGTAAATCTTTTTTTTCTGTATTTTAAATTCAGTTAAGATGTATAGACTAACAATCATAATATTAAATTCAGAAAGACATGATATATTTTACCAGCAGCCATGGAAATAAAAAACAATTTAATTATCCAACATAGAAAGCAGAGCAGAACAGCTGTTTTCAAAAGCCGCTACACTTCTGTACTCAAGTGTATTTTTTATTACCACATGGCCTAGTTGAATGTAAAAAGTATACAGATTTTTCTAGGAAATATACGAGAACTGTATCAGCATAGTGCAATTAAGATATATAGCCTGATATTTATAATAGAGATGTGCAAATGTCACGCGATATGCAGGCTGGCAGCAACTAACACAACCATGGAAAAAATCAGAAAAATTCGACACAATATTCATGACTGAGCGCGGAGTCGAACTCAGGACCCTCCGCTTCATAGTCTCGTCTTAATTACTTCAGCCAAAAGCACCTGAGGAAGTCCCGAGTTCAACTCCGCAGTCAGTAAAACAAAAAGGAAATTATAAAACAAAAACAATATTTTTTTTTTAATATAAAACAAGAAAAGAAAAGGAAGAAAGAAAAAAACATGTTGTCAATCATATTAATACCGATTTGCGATCATTTGACATTTCGCGGAAGTGGCCTCTTGTACAACAGTAAAAATCATATAAATCAGCCATGCCATAGAGTTCAATTCCTTATGGAAACGGCACTGATACTTAAAAAAATGAGAAACGAAAAAATTTTTCGAAATGGAATAATTTTTAATATTATGAACAAAATCAGATAGTAAAATTAAAAAAAATTTCACTTCGCAAAATTGTTTTTTTTTCTATTTTCTGAGGAATCAATTTCATTTCCCTGCGGAGTCGGAATCTGTGACCTGGCCGTCTATATCTTTTCGCGGTTAATACTTATATAATATTTTCTCATTAAATATTTTTAATATCATTTAAGTTTTTTTTGCTTGCCAATACGTGCTTAGGTTAGAGTTCTTTCATTTGTATGTTTTTTCTTTACATTCCCCGATTTGATATTATTTTAGATTTTGCTTGAAATCATTTTCAAGAATTATTTATTAATTGCTGATTTTTCCAAAACCATGAACATATAAAATCCTACGAATTAACTTCTGTCCAATGCAAAACTTGTAAAAGAACAATCAATTCAATGTTTTGGAAATTAAATGAAAATAAGATGAAGACAAACTTGAATATTCACTCAAATGCTTGGTGTTGTGAACTGTTGTTGTCATTACCAGATTTAACTTCATGTTAAAACTTTTGTTCAACAAATGCATTTCGCTGGCTAAAATGAAATTGTGCTTAGTAATAGAATTTGTTTTGCTTCAGATCTATTTTTATTCTTTTCGTTTAAATTACAGCAGCAGGAAGACCATTTCTATTCGTATAGAAATGGAGAAAAACTGATTGTATGTGAAACAATAAGACCAAATATAATTGGTACAGGAGCGAAAATTTCTGGTGTTGCAAAAGCATACGCCACAACGAAAAAATATACATATTTTATTGAATTAAGATTTATACGTTAATTGTGCGAAATTTTTTGTTTTAAATTCAGAAAGACGTGATAAATATTCCAGGGCACAAAGGAAAGTCAATATCAGCTTTTAGTTCTCCAACTTACACAGCAGAGCAGAACAGCTGTTTTCGAAAGCCGCAACGTTTTCATCATCAGTACTCATGTGTATTGTGTTTGTCACCACTTATTAGGTGGCTTAGTTGAATATGATAACAGTTCTTATTTAACAAAATTTTATAAGGAAATTGCATACGAGAACTGTATCAACCTGATGTTAACAAATTTTTTTGTTTTAATACCCTTGTTACCGTTTAATTATTTTCTTCATGACCCATTTTTCTGAATTTTTTGTTCCATCATACCTAAGCCAATACCTATTTTATATATTCTGGGGATCACAACGCTTATAAGGGTCTGTCGCCGCCTGCGTTCTTACATAAGGAATCCTTATATTTTTCTTGACTAACGACTAAGAATAATTCCTAATCCCAGTTTTTAGATTTATTTATTTAGTTAATTTTCTTTACAGGCAAATTTATAAAATTTTTTAAACAAAATTTTTATACGTCTTTATCATATAAAAAATATATCAATTTTCTACTTTAATCATTGCAGTGTTTCAGCCAACTATACGAGCCTAGAGTACATATGAATTTTGTATCTATATTTCAGCTTGTATTTGTTGTTTAGCATGCTATCTTCTACAATGACAAATCAAAATTTAAAACGACAGCAAACGGAAGTTGTTACCATAAGCATTATGGTCGATGGTGATGATAATCATGTTGATGATGATCATTATGATGATTTCGTATTACAATTGAATGATGGGGCAACAGAACTTTCACACATACACATACACATACCCATACACATACATATAAGTGTGTCTGAAAATATACTCTTGCTTAAGTACATGTAAATGTATTTGTGTAGCCATTTTGTGTACAATTTTATTTGCAAAAGTGATATGTCCATTATGCATGCAATCCCAATGATTCTTGAGGCAAATTTGTCAAATTCTTCTTAAACGGAAATCTATCAATAGACACTTTTTCCATCCTTAATATTCTTTTTTTTTTCGTTTTATTCTTGAATTTTCGCCTTCTATCTTTTTGTTGACTTTTCATATCCGTTAAAGTACTGTTGACTTCTGTGTATAGCTGTGTGTGTATGTGTGTGTGTGTGTGTGTGTGTGTTGATGGTCCTTTGCTGCATTTGTTTGTATGCTCTCTATGAATTTGCATGATAAGCAAAAATTATTACTGAAGGAAATGATGAGTGTGCAAAAAGTAGTCAGATCCGGAAACGGATATGTTTGTTATGCAATTGAATAAACCAAATGTTTTAATGTTCAATTTCTATATTTTTCATGCTGTTCTTCTTTTTATTCCCTTTTTTTTCTCTCACGAAAATATAAATTGAATTTTATGTAAATGTCTCCAAATGGCATGCATTTATTTTATTCGATAAATACATTTAAAGGAATCAAATTCATTACTGTTGCTATTTCTTTATATATTTTATTTACGATTCCGGTTGTAAAGTTGAGTATATTTTTTAGAAATAGACTTTCTTGATAGCAAAGTAACAAACAAATTTTATACAATTCAGTCGTTTAAGTTGCTTTGGGTTTTAAGAATGCAAATGTCAGTCTTTAATAAATAGAAACATAGAGTTTTTCAACCCCAGTTTGTGATTTGAACAAGGCAATTACATGTGTCTCTGCTACTAAAAATATTATTTTATCACTTTCATCAAACAAAAACCCAGTTATTTATCAAATAAGCAAATAAATACATACTGCCTGTTTTGGTAAATAAAATATAAATATATATGTCTGGGAATTCATATAAAAAACCCCAAAGTTGTTTTCTTTTTCTAAATCAAATTAAAAGGAAATTTTTTGTTTTATATACAAAAGCTGGGCATTAATTTAAGCAGAAAAAAAATTAAGTTCCCTAGTAAAAAATATATTTTGAATATTATATCAACTATATATTTTACTTAGAAGCCATTTTATAATCAATAATAGTTCTTGTATTTCCTAAGAGTTGCACGTGACTCGTGCATTGAAAACGAAAAACTATATTCTCGCTACACTGCCCCCGAGAACTCAAAATTAAGAACGTACTGTCAAGAACACACTAAAGACATGACTACAATATATTAATTTTTGTTATTTTTAAAATGTGGTTCGGTAAATTCAAAATAGTAACTTGAAACTAATTATATTTTTCATCCTTGGTTTTTTCTTCTCGCGCACGAAAAACTATCAACTTTTATTTCATTTTTTGATTCTATTTGAACGAAAAAATTAAATAAAAATTCTCATAATCATTCAACTTAAGCCGAGAGCAATCTGTGGCATTTCATGTCATCACAAGCAAATACTATAGCCCAATTCACAATCCTGTGCAAATGGTCTGGCATTATAGCATTTGCAAATTGAGAGAGTATTTGAGAGCATTTTCAATGTATTTTGTTGGTGTAGAGTACAATTATTTTGCTCATGCTACGATGCTAGACTACTTGCTCGAGATTGTGAACTGGGCTAATAATGTGACTAGGTTGTAACTTTTATATATTTCGTAAAAAAATAATCAAATTTAAAATTAATGCAAAGCTATTTTTATGAAAAAAAAATATTTTAAATTGCGTCGACATAACGATCAGGATGTTTCCAATTATAGTTAAAGAATACTACAAAACAATTAACTTCTTTTTTTGGAATAAATGAAAATCGAAATAAACCTTCTCTTTTGTGGCGAATAAATAAAAATTAAAAAATAACTTTTATTTTCTAAGGAGTAAATAAAAATCAGAAAATAAAATTTATTTTGTGAGGAATAAATAAAAATCAAGAAATAGATTATATAATGTGACTAATAAATAAAAATAAAAATATAAAGAATTATTTTGTGAGAAATTAACACAAATAACTTCTATTTTTGAGGAATGAATACATATCAAAATATAACTTTTATTACCCGAGAAAAAATAATATCAAGAAATAAATTTTATTTTGTAAGGAAAAATAAAAATGAAAACACAATTTCATTGTGTGAGAAATAAATAAAAATAATGAAACAAATTTTTTTCGGAGGCTATATAAAAATCAAGAAAAAATCTTAAATTTGGTGAGGAATATTTAAATATACAAAAACCTTCTATTTTATGCAGATTAAGTAAAAATAAAGAATAATTAAAACGAAACAATAAACAAGTTGTATTTTTTGAGAGATAAATAAAAATAAAAAATAACTCTTGTTTTCTGAAAAATAAATAAAAATCAATAATTAACTTTGATATAAATATAAATGAAACAATATAAATATAAATAATAAACTCTTATGAAATTTTTATTTGACATATTATTGTCACAATACTATTTTAAATGAAATTTATTTGTTGGTGGTCAAGCAATGTATATATGCATTTCAATGGTGCTTTACCAAATCATCAGTAGACTTTAACCACAGTTTTGAAATTGTGAATTCTCAGATGGTTTTCAGAAGTATATGCATAAGATAAGAGGTTTTTGACCTTTCAAAACTGTGGTTAAAGTCTACTGATGATTTGGTAATGCACCATTGCTTGACCACCAACAAATAATTTTCATTTATATATAATAAAAAAATAATTTTGCGAGGAATAAGTAAAAATCAAAATGTAACCTTTATTTTATGAAGAAGAAACAAAAATTAAGGAATACTTTTTATTTTCTGGAAATAAATAAGAGTCATGAATAAAATTTTATTTTCTGAGGATTAAAAAAATCAAGAAATAACTTCCTGTTTTTGTGAGGAATGAATAAAAATAAAAAAAAGACACATAACCTACGTTCTGAGCAATAAATAATAATCAACAAAAGCTTTTATTTTCTGAGGAATAAACAAAACTTAAAAGATAATTTTTATATTGATAGAGAAAAATTCATGGAATAATGAATAAACTGTAATTTTTTAAATGAAACTTGTAACCTCTACGGTCACTGAGAGTTTTTCCAATATTTATTCTGTTAAAAGGAAATAGATCTCTGGCCTCATATTTGTACATAAAGCAACATTTTCTCAAACAAATTTCAAAATGGCAAATAATTATTATAATAGAATATTAATTTCATTATTTTACAATTTCTTTTTGTACTAAAAAGAAAAATATAATAATATATGAAACCTGTTCATATAATTTTAATTTTATTATATAAGTATATATATACATATATATATATATATATATATATATATATATATATATATATAGGTATATATATATATATATATATATATATATATATACAATATATATATATATATATATATATATATACATATATATATATACATATATATATATACATATATATATATATATATATATATATATATATATATGTATATATATATTTTAATTTATTTTATAAAAAATAATTAAAACTTACTAAAATATGCACACAAAAAAATTTCGCAATGGGTAGGTATAACGAATATTTATATAACATTCGTTATACCGACCTTTGACTGTAATTAATAATTTTTTAATAGATTTTGCACATACTGACCTTTTAAACTGAACTTAATTGTTTTCAATTTGAAATTTTTATTTTATTATAAGCCCGTACCGTTAACCGATTTATTAATATTATTTAAATTAATGGTAACTCTACCTCTTTTTTATTTTCTTTTAATATGCATATAAATATATGCTTATGAATGCCGACTGCAACAACAACAGCACAACACATATTTTACAAAATTAGAAACACTCATAAAGATATTTTTGCGACACTATCAAGAAGCTTCTGCTACTAACCGCATTTTAACTACTTTTCCATGCGCACTTTTGCTTTACTTAAAAAAACAACAACAACAAACATAGTAACACAATTTACTGCATATGCTTACTTACATTCATACTCGTACCTACATACATACTCTCATGCATGCCTACATACATTGTATGTAGGTATGCTTGCACGTAGGTATGTACATATGTATGCACGTACATATGTATTCACAAATAATTTCAACTTTGCTTTTCTAGAACAATTGAAGTAAAGGAACATTAACAAAAGCGGAATACCAAAGAGACACGCGACAACTTGCAACCACATCATCTCACTCATTATGTATGCCGACAACAGCAACAACAACATGAACATTGAAGAAAACTAGATACACACACATTTTTTGCGACAATATTAAGAAGCTTCTAGAACAAATTTTGCATTTACACTTTTGCTTTTTCTTTATAAAAACTATAAATATATTAACATTATTTATTAATTAATATATATTTTATTGAAATAATTTATTGATTAATATATTATACATATTAACTATTAAACCTACATACTTGCAAACACACTTATGTATATGCATGTACATATGTATGTAGGTATGTATTCACAAATAATTTGCACCTCTTCACTTTTACTTTTAGAGAACACTTGAACTTGATCCGAACGAATTTTAGCAAAGACTGATTTAAATCACGGAATACCAACAAGATTCGACAACTTGTAACAAATTACTTAAGTGACATGACAGTCGCAACCTACTTATTGGAGAGTATTTTTCTTTCTCTTTCATATTCATTATTTCATATTTACAAATATTGGGAGAAAATTCTCCTCTAACAATTGTGTTGATAGGGCAATCCATGTTGGATTCTGTAATTTTAGTACTGACCTTGTGGGTGCTAATTTTTTTTTGGCAATTAAAACAGAACTACCAATTAAGGTAGGGTTTGCCGTTTAAGTTTTTTTATATCATTAGAGTTACTGTTTCCCCTTTGGGGACATAAATCTCCTTTGTAGTTTTCATAATAATTTTGAAACTATTTAATAGGTATTGTGTTTTTCGAATTTATATAATTCTAACAATTATTCCACACAGATTCTGGCAATTATTTCAACTATTATATAACATACATACAGAATATCGTCCGAATAAATGCAAAACCGGCTATCATCAACTTTTATAAGTTACAGGAGAAAAATTGGAAAATTTTTTAGATAGAAAAGCAATTTTTTTTTATTTACGTTACAAACTCAATTACGCATAAATATTAATATGAAAAAAATAATAGATTTTGAAGTATTTTTGAAGTGATGCATTATCATAATCAATAAAAAAACCGATTTCGATTTTTTTTTGTTGATATCAGTTTTTGCATTCTCTCTGACGATATGTAGGTACATATGTATGTAATTTCTAGGCAAGTGAAGCAATTCCTCATAAGGTGAGGACGGTTTCTAGCAGTTATTGTCAAATTGTGAACCAAGTTTCTTGAGCAATTGTTGTCAAAATAAAAGATCAAATTTGATATATATTGAGCTTGAGGGGTTTTTTAAAAAATAATTACTTTAAAAACGTTTACTTTTTATATTACTTTTTAGTTTAAGTAATAATATTGAGCTTCAGACCTGTTTTTATGAAATAATAACTTTCAAAACTGTTATTTCTTTAATTGTTTTTTTAAAATAAAAAAAGTTTGATAAAGTGATAATATTGAGCTATAGGCCTTTTTTTATTAATAATAACTTTGAAAACTTTTATATTTTTATTGTATTTTATCTAAATAATAACATTAAGCTTGAAGCCTTTTTTAACAAAATAATCATTTTAAAAACGTTTATTTCATTATTATATTTTAAATAATAAAAAAATTTTATGGAGTAATAATATTGAGCTTGAGGTAGTTTTTTTAACATATAAAAACCTTAAAAATGTTGATTTGTTTTTAATTTAAGTAATAAATTGAGGCCTTTTTTATAAAATAATAACTTTAGCAACTTTTATTTTATTTTTATATAAGATTCTTTTGTCTAATATTCAAAAATTTTCTTTTCATATACTAATTGAAAAGAAAATTTTTGACAAAACTAAATAATTTCCTAAAGAAGCTAACCGATGGTTAGCGATATATCGAATATCAAATATTAATATAAATTAACCTCAAGACTCAAACAAATATATTATTTATTTTTATATAAGTATTTTTTTAATATAAGTTTAATTTTTTTATTATATATATTAAATAATAAAAAATTTGATAGATTAATTACATTGGGCTTGAAGCCTTTTTTAAAAAATAATAACTTAAATAACTTTTATTAACATTTTATAAAATAGATCTCAACCTCAATATTATTACTTAAATTAAATATTTAAAGGCAAAAAATTAGAACAATAAGTTTGATAGAGATTATATATGAATCTGTGATATTATGAAGGAAATTAATTAATAAATAAAAATATGGTATTGTGAAAAAAACTTAGTACCTAGAAAAATTATTCATGTTAAATACAACTTTTATATTTGTAATAAACAGCAATACATATATGCTTATGCATGTATGAATATTTGTTTGTTTTTTGGGGAACACAGTTCCCAATCTCCTCCTATAAATAAACTCAACGTAATTACAATGGGATCTGGCAACTCCATTCTAACATCCAAACAATTTAGTACACCCGGAATCCTCACTAAAATTAGTTGGTATTCGTCGTCGCTCCATGTACAACGTGTAATAAATCTAGTCAAAGTGCCAATTAAAAGTGAAGTTGAAGATATAATTTGTATATTAATGTAATTGAATGATATTAATTTATAAAATTTCAATATAAAGTGTATAGTTACAATATAAAGAGTAAAGTTTTTTTAACGTACATACATATATTATTGAAATTAAAGAAGGGCATACAAATCTACATGCGAATGCATACCTACAGCAGTACATGTGTATGTTTGCTTATGTGTAAAAAAATAATACGATGAGTGTTCATTCACTCAAAGGAAAATCGAAGGAATGCGGTTGCCTTCCAGAAGGCCTATACAATCCTTGTCATATATATGTGCAGTTGTTTATATATTCTCTTTTCACAGAAGTTTATGCTGATTGTATATTTTATTGTTTATCCAGAAGAGCTGAGATCATCTAGAAGGCATTTTGCATCAGATATTAAATAACATTAATAGCACTTAAAGCGGCCGTCAATAAGGCCTGCAATAAGATGTCTTCCGTGTTGTACCAATTTGTACGTCTGTTTTAAAGTTAAATCTCAATACTTCTGTTTGTTGTTATTGTTAATTGCGGTAGTTTATTGGGAGAGTTATTTAAGGTGCTATGCAAAGCATTATCCAAATGAGTATGTTTGTAGGTATGCATGCATGTATGTATCGTTTTTTGTGAACATCTGCAGCATCAGTTATGCCGCAGTTGTTGTTATGCTTAGTGATGTTCTAAATTTTTGAAATCTCAAAAATAAATAAGTAGTTTTGTAAGAAAATAAAAGGAAAAGCAGAGCAAAAGTGAATATGAAAGTGCTTATTATAATATTAAGAGTTGCCATTAAACAAAATCGAATTAATAAAACGGTGTTCGGTACGGGCGTTGAACAAAAGAAAAGCAATTTAATGCATCAAGTAATATGAAGTGTATTTAAAAAGTAAGTACATACATAAATAAATAAATAAAAGCCTAGGTAGAAATAAATTGTTTAAATATATAAAAATTAAGAATTATTTTTCTATTGGGAATTCTTTTAATAATTAGCTTGTGCTCACTTTTTTATACAAAATCCTTAATATATTTATATTTCAATATATCGCTAGTACTTTGTGTATCTTTTTAGGATAAACAAGTTCTAGTAAATTAACAATAATGATAATAATCAGTGCTTAATTATTTCATAATGGAATTATCAGCAAACAGCCGTTACGTTTTATTTTAAAAATTACATTTTAATCACTATTTCTTGAGTTTTATTATTCGTTTAGAAAATAAAAGTTGATTTTGTTTTAATCTTTAGAAATAAAAGTTGTTTCTTGATTTTGATTTATTCCTCAGCAAAATAAGAGTTAATTCTAAATTTTTACTGCATCCTAAGAAAATAAATGTTATATTTTGATTTTTGTTTATTCCTCAGAAAATAATAGTTATACCTTGATGTTTAGTTCTTCCCCAGGAATTAAAAGCTATTTCTTAATTTTTATTTTTCTTCTTGGTTTTTATTTACTCCTCAACGAAGTTATATTTTTATTTATTCATCGGAAAATAACATATATTTTTTGGTTATTATTTATTAATCACAAAATCCAATTTATTTCTTGATTTTTTCTTATTTCTCAGAAAATAAAAGTTATTGCTTGATTTTTATATAATTCTAAATATATAAAAGTTCTTACTAGATTTTTATTTAATCCAAAGAAAATAATATATATATATATATATATATATATATATATGATTATATATATATATATATATATATATATATATATATATATATATATATATATATATATATATATATATATATATATATATATATATATATATATATATATATATATATGTGATTTTTATAGATATATATGATTTTTATATATTAATGACAAAATCAAATTTATTTCTTGATATTTATTTCTCAGAAAATAAAAGTTATTTCTTGATTTTTATATATATATATATATATATATATATATATATATATATATATATAATCCTGGAAATATAAAAGTTTTTAAAGATTTCTGTTTAAACCAAAGAATATTAAATTACCTATATCTTGATTTTTATTTATTAATCACAAAATAAAAATTATTTCTTGATTTTAATTTATTCCTAAGAAAATATAAGTTATTATTTGAATTTTATTTGATCCTAAAAAAACCAGGAAAATAAAATATGTATCTTGGTTTATTTTTATTAATCGCAAAACCAAATTTATTTCTTGATTTTTATTTATTTCTCAGAAAATAAAAGTTATATCTTGATTTTTATTTAATCCTAAAAATATGAAAGCTCTTTCTAGATTTTTCTTTAATCCAAAGAAAATTTAATTTATACATATATTGATTTTTATTTATTAATCACAAAATAAAAGTTATTTCTGGATTTTTATTTATTCCTATGAAAATAAAAGCTATTTCTTGATTGACTTATTGACGGATTTAATAATCTGCCTTCGTACGCCTCTTAGCAACTTTTCTTCGGCAAAGACGTTCATCACCATTTTCATATTCAGGAATAAATAAAAATCAGGATATACATATGCAGCGTTGCCATAACTTTTTCAAAAAAAAAACTGCAACTTTAGAAAAAAAACTGGTTTTCACGCAAAAAAAACTGCACATAAAAAATTCACAAAAATATATAGTTTTTTTCATATTTTTTTATTAAAACAGAAACATAACACAACAAATTAAATATGATATACATCTACATATAACAAAGCAATTCATTTTAATAAAAAATATATAGGTACATAGGGTTTAAATAAACAAAAGGAGTTCATTATTATTCAGATATAATACTGTCTGTTCCAGAATCTCGACAAGTCGATGTCGTTCTCATATTTATATTGAAACCAATAATTAAAAATTTAAATTTGTTTTTGTTTTCAATATAAATATGAGAACGACATCGACTTGTCGACATTGTGGAACTGGCATACATATATTAAAAATACAATATTAACGTAAATCGTCATTTTAGAAATTTTCTACAAAAATAGAACACTTATTGTAGAAACTACCTTAACAGTTGCAAAAATCGTTAAACGACACTACTAAGTTTGACGTTTTATCAGGTTAGGCAAGTGAGCTCGTGCTCCCACCTGCAATATATGTACACTTTGGTAAAATTCAACTTGCTTTGTGGTCAGGGGTGCAAAAAGATGTATGTGATAATTACATACTCGTATAAAAAAGTATAGTTAAACCTTGCCACTGTTATATTAAGCAAATGGGGTAAAATTATGGTTTCAGAAATTGGAATTAAAATAACAAAATTAAGAGTAAAAAAGTAAAATGTAAAAACTGCAAAAACTGCACAATTTACAGAAAAACTGGTTTTTAAAGAAAAAAACTGCAAAACTGCTCAATGCTTAGAAAAACTGTCAAATGCAGATAAATCTGCACATTTGGCAACGCTGTACATATGTGACTTTTATTTTCAGAGAAATAAATAAAGCACAGGAAATAGCCGGAGATTCTTATTTATTAAATAAAACTTAAACAAATAAAACTTTATGCATCTGAAGGTAGTCCTTGTAACTTTGATTACTGTGGTGTATTGCTTGTGCTCGTAGAACTTCTCTTTGAGTTGTAATTTTATTTGAAAAATAATCATAATTTGTAGTCCCTGGCTCTTATAGATTGCTACAGTCTAAAAGCCTTATTCATAGAAAATGTTTTTGATTCATAAAGAGTTTATAGAACAGACTTCCATACAAAATTTGTTTTACCAACCCTTAATAACACAAAAATATTTTTTTCTATATTTTATTTATTTACTGCTGAGCAACATTCTGTCTACCTCGACTAACACCATTTTCATCTGTGGTATTATTTAATATGGCCTCTTACGTTTCATAACATTTAAACCAACGTATATTTATAAGCAATATTTTTTTTAAGTGTGCATATTTCGTATTAAAGGTAAATAAATTAAACTTGACTTTTTTAAATATCATTATCCAGCAATTGAATTCCAATGAATTAATATTTTCATTTAATGCACACACACATAAAAATACTCGTGTTTAAACACATACACACATACATACTTACTTTTATATCTAGAAGTGTATGGAAAGTGCTTTTATATTATGTTTAACAAATTAATTGAGCCATTAAAATAACAATAAATTTATTTGTATTATAACCATGAATTTTACAAAGAAATTTAATTATTTTTGTTAATGACATTTGATACTCTTTTGTGTGTCATAAAATTTTCTGAAGTTTCTACGATCTTTTCATTTCTAGAAAATTAAACAATTATAAATATAAGAGAAGAGCAGATGCACACAGCAACCTATAGAATTTTGCCAGTAGTCAAGTAAAACTATTGACATTGTTGCTGTCACTTACTAATAACCTTCTTCCCATTAACTAAATCGTTCTAAGAATATTCGAATATTCAATTTACAGTACATGCTGTGACAAATTGTTGTGTTTAATTTGCCCAAATAGCACAGGGGGGTGTAAGAATTGCTTATGGCTAAGGAATTGTATTTTCAGATTCACATCTAGTGCAGTCAGTTACGTAATTAAGATTTGAAATAACTGTAACCTCCATGACATAAAATGAAACTGGCTAAATGTAAATAATTTTTAAATTCGAATAATATCAATTTAAAAAAAAAATTAAAAAAAAATGGGTTTGAGTGGATTAGTTGTCATAATTTGGTTTACACATACATATGTATACCCCTACCCGCAAATTGTGGCTGCGGGACCCCTCTCTCTTCCAGAAAAAGTCTTATAGCTAAAATAATTTTGGAATTCGTATAATATCAATTTTAAAAAGGAATCACCGATGATTTCCTGAGTTTTATTTAAGCTCTAAACACATAGACGACAGCAGACTTCACAAATTCACGGCTTCAACTGCTGCCAACTTCAAATGCTGCTCTGAAGTCAGCTTCATAATTATTCTGAAGACAGCAACAACATAATAATCAGCTGATGTGTAAATCAATCAGGGATGCCGCATATTTATTTTATAATGAATAAAATTAAAGTTATTGACAAAAAATGTAATAATTACACGAAAAACTATAAAAACACATAAATTTATTTCTATATTGTATATTTGTAATGTTCTTTTACGTTTAATATTAAAAAAACGTTGTTGTTCTTATATTTCCAATTTTTGACATTTTCTTTATTTTGGCCATGGTCAAAATTATCTTACGTTCATCTGAAGTCCATATTACAAAATATTACTCATTTATTTGTAATTTCTAAGAGGGCTGTTCGGGGGTGAGTTGGTCCTGCTAAAAGGTCCAATGCTGCCAATGATGTGTATACAAACACAAAATGAATACAAAATAAATAATATACTCGAGATTTTAATCCTCTTTTTTAAAGCCGTAGAGAAAAATTAATTAATTGCCCCTATTATGAATGACGCTATTGACATCGCATCAAGACGACAGAAAAAAACTGTCGCTTTTCAACCCTTTATCGACAGCAACTGACTTGTTTTATCAATATTATATGCCTCAGAAAATACTAAGTGAGAATTTTTTACTGGTGAGTTGATGTGACGTCGACGTGGTCATTCATAATAAGGGCGAATCATTTTGATTTTTTATACCCTCCAAAAAAAAAAAAAAAAATTGGAGGTGATACTGACTTTGTCATTCCGTGTGTAACGCTATGAAATGTCCCTCTGAGACCCCATAAAGGGTAAATCTTGATCTGTGATGAAATCTAGCCATGCCCGTCCTTACTTCCATTTGTGGATATCACGAGTCGGTCCAAACGAAAAATTTGGTGTAAATATATCTTGGGCTAAATCGGCCCGGAGCAAAAAAAAGTTCACCAAAGAAAAACTAAACCAACCTCAAAAAAAAACAAAATAATTTTTAAAGTTCTTTTTTGTAATTTTGTTGAGCAAATGATATATTTTTATGTCAAAGAAGGTCCAAAGCGTTGACCTTGGAGCCGTAGAATCAGAAAAATCAATTTTTGGACACCGCCTTCTTAAGTGGGCGTTAACGTTAGCAAATTGTGCCTATAGTCCTTAAAAATTACATTTTTAGGTTTTTATTGTTAGCGAATATGCTACGCAGTGACCAAATAAAAAACACGACCTTTAACATTCATAGGTTTATTACAACTTAACTAAGAGAAATACAAAAATTAATCATATAGCAAAGAATATTA
Source organism: Linnaemya tessellans (assembly GCA_951800035.1). Taxonomy (NCBI): domain Eukaryota; kingdom Metazoa; phylum Arthropoda; class Insecta; order Diptera; family Tachinidae; genus Linnaemya; species Linnaemya tessellans. The sequence goes on from OX637532.1 coordinate 140,317,998, forward strand.
TACGCTTAGCGGGATAGTATGTAAATCAATTACATACTACGTGGTCGATAAAGAATACATAACAATTATGACGTAAATGAATTTACTGCAAGATCAATAATTAAAGCATGTATAAGGTTGTGTTGTTTATATACATGTAGCTAGAAACTTTGTATTTAACATTTATGACGAAGCAGAGACTTTTTCTGATCGGTAGATGCCCTAACCCTCCCTTTTGCCCTGTGAATGACCCAATCAAAAACAGTCTTTTTTTACACTTAAAAACTCTGAACTCTATACAGCCCTTCCCAGAGACAGGATATATAGAGTTTTAAAATTGGGCACAATATCTTAAAGGAACTCTGACCCAGCAGGTCAATCATTCTTAAGTTATCTCGTGTATGTAAGTTTTTTTTCCAACACATTGGAAACGACCGTATTAAAATACATATTTTTTCTTGTTAACTTAAGCCAAATACCACAAAAATGTAAATTTTAAAAAGAATAAGGGTTTTTATTTACCAAATATTTGAAGGGTATTTAAGATTCGACCCGGTCGAATATAACATTCTTACTTGTTTAATATTCAACCGCCTTTTAAGCCAAAGAAATTGTTTAGAAATCTGTAATCTCATTCATGGAAAACTATATTAGTAGCTAAAATTAAGAACTACCATTAAAATTTTTAGTCCATTGTTTTGCAGAGTGTTTTGAGAATGCCATTCCAAGGACACGCTGCAAAGTTTATCATGTAGCAGTTAAAATCTTGTGAGACATATTTAAATTCCCTTTTGGTGAGAATATGTTTTTGTACTCAGGCACAAGTTACAGCAATCGATATCGATTAAAAATTTTATATAATTCAAAGAAAAAAACTAGGGGTTTCCCCCTACTCCATTCACTTGAGCTTATAGCTCTTAAAGGAACTTTATTTATAAAACCTTATTTAACTTACACGCTAGAAATCATACTGATACTTGTAGCTATATTGCTTTAAGTATTTTTAATATTCCTGAAGAGCGTAAGAAATATTTTATACCAAATATTCCATGGTGATGTAAGCAGAATTAGCAACATGAATCAGTTCGTCTTCCATAAACAACATGTGTTCAGCTATTATTTCATTTTACGATTGGGTGGTGCGAGCAACTCATGTATTTGATATTCATTTGCATGCTAAAATATTTTAATAATTTAAGTGCTACATAAGCAACTTTAAGAAGCTTGATTTTATAGAATTTAGTATATTTACACTTGACATACTATAAATATTAATAATAATATTTTTACCAGCAACACCTTAAAATTTGTAGTAAATCAAATCATACGAGTATACCTGTGATTCTTCTACCTGTTGATGCATGAAAATTGCATAAATATTAATGAACAACGACATTTACATTTATATTTGCTTTCTTATTTGCTATAGATGTTGCATATTTGTTGTTCACAGTACAGTAGAGCGGCAATAGTTCTAACTTCTAGGTCATGGCGAATATATTAAAACTAAAAATATTTGAAATGTAAAGGGAGTCCCAAAATTAAAGCAAAATTTATCAGGGTTCATTGTTGAGTTTTTTCACTTTTCATTTTGTTATACATCAAGTGGGAATTATTTCACAAATAAAGTGGAAAAAGTAAACAAGTAACGCTGAGGAGATGGCGTATCGTCCTCGATATCAGTACTTATCCCTTGTGGGTTATACAGTATATTTTATATATCACAGTTTTCACACTAGAAATCTACCAATAATTTTTTTTTTTATCTTGGACCAGCACTCAGGGGATGACCCCTATATATGCAATGCATTGCGCCGGAACTGAAAACGAGGGGATAGTATTGAGGGGACAGATTAGCAAAGATGAGAAGATAGACAGTTGTTTTTGAAGCTATTTCAACTTTTTACTTCGCCGGCTAATTTTTGCTACAGGGCCAACGGATTTGGGTGCTGTTACTCTGCTTTTTTTTTAGTACATGATAGTGTCAGTCGCTGCCAATATAATTTCAGTGACCAGTGACTATGCCTTCATCATTGAAAACAGGCTGGCAACAACTAACACAACCACGCAATAATGCTGATCAGAATAATTCAAGACAATATTTCATGACTCAGCGCGGGCTCGAACTCAGGACCCTCCGCTTCATAGTCTCGTGTTCTACTACTTCATCCAACAGCACCCACACTTTTAATGCAATTAATTGTTTGTTGGCTGAAGTATTAGAAAATTTGCCTATTTGTCTATGCTATAATGGCTCTACGAGTCAGAATGACGCTTGATTATATATAAGCTTTCAAAGAAATATGATTTCTATATTTAGTTGATTACTGAAGAAGTTTTATTGTTGTTCATGTTTTTTCTCATAATAAATATTTTTAAAGATATATGAAATATTGTTGTTTTTGTTTGATTTATATGAAAACATGTGATGCACATAATTTCATTCCAAATTAATTTAAACAAGTAAAAACGTTATATTCGACCAGGTCGAATATTAAATACCCTCGAAATATTTAGTAAGTCAATTTAAAATGTTTTACTTGGTGCGACAGAGTTCCTTTAAGACATCTCTGTACCCAATTTTAAATTTCTATTTTGAGAGGGTCATGCCGGGAAGGGCCATGGGGGAGAAGTTTCAATTTTTCAAGATCAGAGAACATTTCACCTTCTTATAGGCTTAAGGAATAAAAACTGTTCAATATTTACATTACTTTTGCATATAATATCCTACGTCAACGCCCACAAAAGGGGCGGGGTTCAAAAATGGACTATATCGTGTTTTCCACAGACGAACGTATGGGCATTGCTAGACTGTCTTAGACTTCATAACTGATCAAGAATATGTATATACTTTATGGGGTCCAATTCTTTTTGGAGGGTATCGAAGCTGTATTTTGGCGGGGTCGCTCTGGCAAAGGCTGTGAGGTAGACATTTCACCTTTGCAATAAAACTCTAAAAATATATGCTTGGGATAATTGTATACAAAATTTGTTTTGTTTGTTAATAGCGTCATTTAGGGGCCAAAAGGGGAGGAGGGGGTAGAGCATAGTAGTACCAGGTTACGTCTCAGCTTCGTCATTAAAGCTCAAAAATTTTATTTTTAAGGAATGTAGGCTTAAGTAAAACAATTTGTTAAATTTTTAAACTATTTTGGCATATAATAACGCCCATTAAAGGGGGCGGGGTCCAAAAATTATTGATTTTTATTTTATGGCTCCAAGTTTAACGCGTTGAACCTTCTTTGACATAAAAATATATCATTTGCTTAGCAAAATTACAAAAATAGTTTAAAATTAATGTTGTTTTTTAGAGGTTGGTTCTTCTTAGGGGAATTTTTTTCCCTCTTGCCCGATTTAGCCCATGTCCGAACTTAACCTGTGCTATCCTTCAGGATATATATATATATATATATATATATATATATATATATATATATATATATATATTTCAAAAGTCTAGCTCGTTTGGACTGAATCGTGATTTCCACAGACGGACGTACCGCCTTGATCAGATCGTCTTAGATTTCAATACTGATCAAGAATATATATACTTTATGGGGTCTCAGTTGGATATTTCACTGCGCTACAAACGGAATGACAAAGTGAATATACCCTCCATATTCTTTATTGGAGGTTATAAAAATATGGCAATATGCTATTAAAAAAATAGGCGTCTTTTACGTCTGTCAGAATATGGTTATCCTTCAAGGGTTAATAAAAATTCTTCAATAAAAAATAACTGAATATAAATTTTATTTTTTGAACTTATTGATATTATTATTAAGATAAGAATTCGTTTATTGGGCTCAAGTTCAAATCTGCAATATAGTTCTTTAAATTTTTTTATTAAATTCAACTTATTTTTTTATTAAGAGTGGAATATTAGACTAGTTTAAATCATCAGCAGACCGGAGAACCGTTAGAAAAAAAATAATAATAAAATAATAAAAAAATTGCAGATTCCAGATTTGAACTTGAGTCCAATAATAAATCTTAATAATAAAAAATAATTTGTAGGTTCGTGGATTTGAACTTGAGCCTCAATAATACCTATTAATTGCTTAATAATTCAAGTTTAAGGCCTAATTCATAAAAAATACTTTAGTCATATTATTATAGCCTTCTTATTTGACAACTTTCTATACAACATTTTACAAATAAGCAGTTTATAGAAATAATATATTTTATATCAATTGCGCCTTTAGTTTTCAATTCATTTAAAAAATTTTCTTAAAAGAATCTGGTTTTTACGATGATCTGCAAATATTTTTTGCTAAGGCAAATAATAAATTAAATTTATCCAAACGGGAATTGACTGTAGTCTTGAGAACGAAGATGTAAATGCTTTTACTGGAATAAATAGACAACATATGCATACGACTCGTTTGTACACTTATAAACTTATAGTGTAAATATTGTTTGTTATATAAAAAATAAGTGCATATCTGGATTAAGTTTTTTTTACTTACTTTCAATAAAAGATCAATATTTATTTATTTCAGAAGCTAAACATGATTAAAAAAACATTTATGCAAAAATGGTAGAAACTTGTTTAATGTAAAATGCACACACTACAGAAGCAAATAAATACAAACAAATTTAAATAATGAATATTTTCAACTAATGCACACACATTTATGTTTGTAAGCAATGTGGTTTAAAAGATTAAACATTAAGCTCTAAGTAAGTGAAAGAGAGTAAGAAACTTGTTTGCAGTGTGTAGCCAACTAAAAAAAATTTTGTGCAATAATTTACTTTGTATAATGAAATTTTAGTAATTAAAATAAGTTTTTAGCTTTTAAAATATAACTAAAAACCTATAAAAGCATAATTTGCTGTCCAAATATAACCTACACACACACTCACACACACGCATACGATATGGAGTTTATTGGAAGCGCCTGCATTAACCATGATTTATGATTGTATTAAAAGAAATCCCATATTGTATTTGCGTGTGCATAAATCCTTAAGTAATTAAATTTAAAAAAGAGAATTTAAAAATGATTACAAAAAATTTAATCGAAACCTGAATGTTTTTCTTGTTTTTTTTTGCTAAAGTTACGGCCACACTTATCAAATATTTGGCCAAAAAAGCGTAACCACTAAATACTAATGAATAATATTTTATTCAAATGCGTGTTTTTTAACTAAAACTACTTCTTTCGAAACTAATAGACAGTGTTGTAGAATTTAATATTGTTGGAAATTGTTTAGCTTAATAAACACTTGTTTGAATTAAAAGGGTTTTCATTAGAATTTAGTGGTTACGCTTTTTGGGAAAATATTTCATAAGTGTGACCGTACCTTAAGGCAACATTTTATCGTGCTTCCCCCTTTTTTATTAATAAATAAGCCCGACTTTTAGATTGGATTTTCAATCATTCGCCTCTAAAAGAATTGTCATTCCGTGTGTAACGCAGCGAAATATACCGCTAAGACTGCAAAAAAGATCTATATATATTCTTGATCAGTGGTGAAATTTAAGACAATCTAGCCATGTCCGCCCGTTCGTCTGCGAAGATCACGATTCAGTCCAAATGAAAAGAGCCAGACCCTTGAAATTTTTTACAAAAATGTATTAAAGAATAGCACAGCTCTAGTTCGTAAATGGGCTAAATCGAACCAGAGGCAAAAAAAGTTCCCCTAAGAAAAACCAAATCAACCTCTAAAAAACAAAATAATTTTTAAAGTTTTTTTTTTTGTAATTTTTTTAAGTAAACAATATATTTTTATGTCAAAGAATGTAAACTCGTCTTAAAATCAAGAAAATTAATTTTTGGACACCGTCCCCTTTAGTGGGCGTTATGCAAAAATAGTGTAAAAATTTAAAAAATTTTACTACTTAAGCCAACATTCCTTAAAAATAATATGTTTAAGTTTTTATGACAGAGCTGGGACGTAGTCTGAACTTCCTCCGTCCTACCCCTCTCCTCCCCCTTGGGCCCTAAATGACCCTATTACAAAAAAATTGCACTTAATTATCCCAAAATTTTTAGCGTTTTATGGCAAAGGTGAAATGTCTTCCCCCCTGTCCCTTGCCAGAGCGACCGCGACAAAAAACAGCTTTAATATTCTCCGAAAAGAATTCGATTCCGTAAATTATATATATTCCTGATGAGTGATGAAGTCTAAGACGATCTAGCAATGCCCATACGTTCGTCTGTGGAAAAATTGATATTGTCTATTTTTGAACCCCGCCCCCTTTAGTGGGCGTTGAAGTTACATATTACATATATGAAAAATATAGTGTAAATATTTAAAAAATTGTATTCCTTAAGCCTGCAGTCCTTAAAACTTTACGGTAGTATTGACAAAAAATAAAGTAGACTTGATCAACACTTTAAAATAAATTTTCTATGAAATTTTTACTTTAAAGCACACTTGAACTACACATTAATTTTTGTGAATACAGCAGTTAATTTATAAGCTTTTACGACGAAAGTAATATACTGTCTGACCTTCCCCCTGCCCTAACCGTTCACCGCCTTTGCCCCCTAAATGACCTTATCAAAAAAAAAAAATTTTTTTTTGCTACACTTAACTACCACGAAAATTTAATTTTTAAGTTTTTACTATTTAGTTGTGATGTCTCCCTCACGGCCTTTCCCGGAATCACCCTGTATGGAGTTTTCAAAATGGACACAGAAATGTCTTAAAGGAACTATGATCCAGTTAGGTTTTTGCACTTTGATATAAAATATTAATACTTAAGTTTTTATGGTGACGGAAAGTTGTCTCCGTCATGCTCCTCCCAACACATTGGAAATGACTGTATTAGAGTACATTTTTTTCTTGTATACTTAAGCCAAATACCATGACAATTTAAATTTTAAGAAGAATAAATTTAGAGTTTTTATTTACTAAATATTTGGAAGGTATTTTACATTCGACCCTGTCTAATATAGGGTCCGCCAAATAACTTTTTTTTTTTAAATGCTTCAAAAACCTACTGAATAAATTCTCAAATATCTTTTTTTATTTAAAAGTACAATCCTTCCGGTTAATAATGAAAAATAATTTCATTCAAATGGCTGCATGGCCCGATAACGATTGCCATTGGCTGTAACGGACACTCGTTGCTCATTTTCGAAGAAAAATGGCCCAATTATGCCTGTGGACCAAAATCCGCCCCAAACAGTGACTCGTTTTGGGTGCGTCGGCTTTTCAATGTATGCGTGCGGGTTTTCTGTGCCCCAAATGCGACAATTTTGCTTGTTTACATACCCGCCAAGATCAAAATGAGCTTCATCTGAAAAGATGATTTATTTTTTTTGGCGAAATCGGCATCTTCTGTAAGTCGATCGCAGGCCGACTTAGCGAAGCGTTTTTCACAACCATATTTGTTCAGCGCAAGAATAAAACTAATTATCTGTCAAATCAGACATGAGCTAAGTGTTACCATTCACGAAATAACCACTAGTTGAAAAAAAAAACGGTAGATTGCGGACCCTATAGATATAACGTTCTTATTTGTTTTTTGATAAAAAACAAATAAAAACAGTTGTTGGCTGAACTGGTAGAACATGAGACTATGAAGTGGAGGGTCCTGAGTTAGTTGTTGCCAACCTGTTTTCAATGATGAAGGCATAGTCACTGGTCACTGAACATAATTGGCAGCGACTGACATGCCTAAAATGCAGAGTAACAGCACCCTGTAGCAATAATTAGCCGGCGAAATAAAATGGTTGACATACAAAAAATTCTCTATCTTGTCATCTTTCTTCATCTGTCCCCTCAATACTATCCCCCTCCTCACTACTTCCGTCACAATGTACTGCATCTGTAGGAGTCATCCCCTGAGTGCTGCTCCGAGATAAAAAATGCTAACAAATTATTAATTTTATTTTGTTCAGGAGAATTTTAAGTAATTTAAATATATTTATTTACAATTTATTTCAGATATTGTCTCAGTTAATCTGTTAAAAATAATGCTTCGCTTGTTGTCTGATCAAGTATGTCTAGATCAGCAGATAATATGCTGCTGCTTGTAACAAATAAAATATGCAAGTCTTAGTCAATATTGAAAGTAAAATTTTTTGTCAATGAAATTCTTTTAATTAAGTTTTGTACGTGCATTAATTATCGCACCAACAACCGATTTTAATTAGTTTTATGAGAAGAAATTCAATTAAAAATATACAAATAAATCGTTACAAACACATTAACTTTATACGAAAGTAATTTATCATTTTCTTCATATGTTGTTTAAACAACAAGAAAAAAAACACACAAAATCTTAAACGAAAGTTCTGATAAAAATAAACGAGAAAAGTTTTTATCATACAAATATTTTTTTCTCTGATCTGATGCATTACAAAAAGCATGAAAAAATTAAATAGAAAAAAAAATAAATAAAAACCTTAAATGAATGTGAGTATCAGTTTCCACAAGATAAACACAATCAAATTGTTAAATGAAACCAAATAATTGTTAAGCATTTAACACAAATATTTCTAACCCTCTTATTTCAAAATACATTAGCTTTCTCTTGGACAAAAAAAATTTCGATTGATATGAAAAAAAAAATCCAATTAATTGTGTAAATATATGAAGCTAGTCTTAAAAGTATTTTCAAACAAATTGGGTGGTTGGTTGTTAAACAAGTTTTATTTTATTATAATTAAAAAGGATCACTTTAGCACTAGACAAGTATGAATGCTTCCGTGTCCAACCTGCTGATAGCTACGTGCCGTGGAAAATAAGCTTACAATAAATGTTTTAGGCTTTAGCTCATAAAGTATGGAACTAATTTTAAGTTCACAATTTAGACTAAAAATTAAGACCTGACACGCAAGTCAGAAAACAATTATTCCCAATAATTAAATGTTAAAATGTCACCTTCAATGATGTATTAGGCGGTTGATATACGAGTATTTTGTTTTTACATTTTTCTGTGGCCTGAACACAAACAGTTCATGTTGATGTTTATTATTTTATTAAAATTGTTCTTGTTGGTTTGTCATGACTTTGTTGATCTGTAAATATTTCTTAGCTCAATCTCTTGAAACTTCTGTTGACTTTAGCTGCAATCAATCTTAAAGCCAAACAAATATTATTCAAATAAATATTTTTATGCCATTCATTGCAGCGTTAGAGTACGAGTGTACGAGCTGAACACTGAAAGCGTGCCTAATGGCATCAAATATCAATTAACACTGAAATCGGGCATTAGAATCTCGTTTTGTGTTCAGCAATTTTTTGTTTTGTTTTTAATTTTTATTTTTTGGTTTTCTTAAAAACCATTAAAAAGATAAACAAACACCTCCACCGAAATGTTTACTTTCCTTTTATGTTGGTAGTTTTATTACATTTTAATGAAATTTATTAGTCTGCAATAAAAACCATTTTCATTGCAGATGTAAATTAATAAAAGTAAATTACCAACGTTTTGTTAAAATTTTAATACATTTTTGTTGTCTGTTTGTCTGTTTGATTGTTTGTTAGTATTGAGTGAAATAGGACCTCACATGTTGTTGGTGGCCAAAATTTAATGTTTGTAACCAGCGATTTTGAATATATGGAATTTAGCACTTTATTTTCTTTAAAAATGAAAGTAGAAGAAAGATATGGAAAACGGTGGACTAGACCTGTAATTTTCATCGCTAAAAGTGATATTATTTTAATTTTAAAGCTGCTATAATTTTTTTTAATGGTTCAGTGATTGATAAAGCTCTTCGATATCTATTAAAGAATCGAAACCACTAATTGATCACACAAATATATAATTTCGGAGTGTTTTGAAAAATTCAATTATTTCGTTCACAATATCTCACGAACGCGTAGACCGATTTTGACCCAGCTGGTAGCGCTTAACGTGGTTGGTTGATTAGCTTTTTAAAATCGTTAGGAAAAGCCGTTAAAATTTTATTCTATTAAAACATTTTTTGGAAAAAAAAATATATTTTCAGTTTTTTTGATATATCTTTAAATCTACTGCTCCGAACCGTTTACAATTTACAAAAAATCGAAGTTTGAAAGAAACATTTGAAAAGGGGCTGCCTTGGTTCGAGCACTAATTGATCAGACGTGAGTTCTGATTGTCAAGATGTGATTGGTTTTTGGTATCGATTGGTAAAGCCGAAAAAACACTTAAAAAAATTCACTTACTTTGATATTTCCGAAAATATACCGTTCCGAACCGATTTCAATTTACTGGAAATCACAAGTTTGAAAAAATCCTTTGAAAAGCGACTAGTTTGGTCGGACTCGTTTCAACCCTTCACAAATTATAAGCGGTTCACCTACTTACACACACATATACACGCACACACATACACACACACACATACACGCACCCATACACACACACATATACAGACATAGTGACGGCTTCTCAGGAGTAGTCAGGAAAGCTTTTTTTGTCTTGGACCAGCACTCAGGGGATGACCCTGATGAAGGGACAGATGAAGAAAGATGAGAAAATAGAAAAAGTTTTTTTTATCTATTTCAGCCTTTTTGCTTCGCCGGATAAATTTTTGCTACAGGACCGACGAGGAAGGGTGCTGTTACTCTGCTCTTTAGTACATGATATTGTCAGTCGCTGCCAATTTTTTTAAAACGGGGTAAAACCAATAACTTCTCCCTTTTTTTTAAATTTTCTTAGTGGGATGTTAAAAATTTACACAGATTCTTGCAATAACTTCCAATTAATATTGTTGTAAAAAATATATATTTCAAATTTTCTTAATAGAGAAGAGGCAGCGGAGATCAACTTTAATTTTTTTTTTCAAAAAGCAACAATTTATTATTAAAAATCAAAGAGATCAAAAAGATAGTTTCAAGGTTGGAATGAGTGTAGGGTATATAATATTCGGCATAGACGAATAATTTTCTTTTACTTGCTTTTAAACATCGTGGCTTTCAAAGAATCAACGAAGTAAATTCGTACTTTGACGCCTCTTTGTGTTCTAGAGCGTCCTAATATATTTAGTTGGTAGACTAGAAAATTTAATAAGTCTGAAACTCACTCTCTTGTTGTTCGGAATTCTCTTGCATCTGCTGAGGGTCTACTGCGTAATTCTATTCGAAAGAAAATGCTTTCGAATTACTATGTTGACAGCATAGAGTTTCGAACAGTTTTCTATTCGAATCGAATTACGCAGTAACCCCCCTGTTTTTTAATTGATCCTCTGTTGGGTCTAAAATTGATTTTTTAAATATTTCTAACATATATCTTCTACATATGTAAATTTGCTTTATTATTACAAATTTTCATTATTTCCATTCAAATTCAGTTTTTGGGGAATAACAGTTTTTTCCCTGTTTGCTAGTGTAAAATACCAACTGTTTCCCTGAGGAAAATAACACGAGGGAAATTTTAGTACAAAACAGGAGGAATGCCACAGGCCAAATAATTCTGACGTAATTTGTGTTAATTTTAAGTTAATTTTAAAACTACATATTAAAGAAACATTTTTTTACTGCGAAAAACTTGTTGATTATTTTGCATTAAAATTAATAAAATTTCCACATCTAATTGAATCAATTACTTTAAACGGGCATTGTCAATGTCCAACAAAAAAGAACAAAACTATTCTTCCTAAGAAAATCCCTTATTCGTGAATTTCGTCTTCTAAATATCTTTTCAACTTTAGTCTTCTAAAGATCTATTCAAACTGCGGATCCTTTCATCTTTAAATTATATTGTAAATACACTTTTCGAACCAGAACAACGGCATAGAACATAAAACTCTATTGTGCGTTTTTTTTCGATTTACAATTTAAAAAAAAAAATTAAATTTATATAGAAAATATTTAAACAAAAAACTTCTATACATATTCGTGGCGGTGTGGTATTTTTGTTTTAATAGTTGTGAATATTCCGTTAAGCGATAATACTTTTTATCTCGTCGTTGCACTAAATTTTTTGTCAGCCATGAATTATGTCTTTTAATTAACACTTGTCTTGGGGATTTTCTCAAACAATTTTTTCAGTTTTTGAAAGTTGTATTTTTCATTTTAATCCATACAAAAAAAAAAACAATTTTAAATGAAACTTTAAACCCTCCTCAGGTTTCTTTTGAAATCAAGTTGTTATCAAATGCAGACAAATAGAAAAATAGTAGCATCCAATTAATTAACGTGAAGTGATTTTATAAAAGCCTTTAAATGTAGTCATTTTTAATATTCAAATAAAGTTAAATCACAAAGACAAAACATTTAAACAATTTTAAACTTTATTATAGTTGTAATCATAAACAAATTTTGGATATAAAAATTATCTCTTCTATGCTTTTTATTGGATTTTGGATTATAATGCAGCCAGATAATTAAGCATAATCAAATGATAAATTTCGTAACAAAAAAAAATAAGAAAAAAATGCTGAGCTGACACAACTTGGCTAATATTTTTAATGACCTATTTAATAGTTTATAGTTCGTATCTGAGAAAATTATAGTAAATAAAAAAAAAGACAGGTGATTTGTATAGTTTCACACAAAAATTTAAAAACCTGAAGCTAACAAAAATGCCATTTCAAAAATTTTATTTCCTAATAATCTCAAACAAAGTAAAATATGCTAAACAATTTTATAAGAGATTTAAATTGAATTTAATAACATATAAGCTACTATAAGGTCCGCAATCTAACGTTTTTTTTTCAACTAATGCTTATTTCGTGAATGGTAACACTTATACACTTAACACAGATAATTAGTTTTATCCTTCCGCTGAACGAATATGATTGTGTATACGCTTGAACAACGCTTCGCTAAGTGGGCCTGCGATCGACTTACAGAAGATGCGGATTTTGCCCAAAAATAAATCATCTGTTCAAATGAAGCTCATTTTGATCTTGGCGGGCATGTAAACAAGCAAAATTGTCTCATTTGGGGCACAGAAAACCCGCACGCGTACATTGAAAAGCCGATGCACCCAAAACGAGTCACTGTTTGGTGCGGATTTTGGTCCAGAGGCTTAATTGGGCCATTTTTCTTCGAAAATGAGCGAGGAGTGGCCGTTACAATCAATGGCGATCGTTATCGGGCCATGCAGCCATTTGATTGTAATTATTTTCCATTATTAACCGGAAGGATTGTACTTTCAAATAAAAAAATAAATTTGAGAAAATATTCTGTCGTTTTTTTTATAGCATTTTCAAAAAAAAAGTTATTTGGCGGACCCTATATATTATAATATAATTTAATAAAGTAGTTGAAAAAAGGTTGAGCAAAAATCTCATTGAGTGTTATATGTTTATTAGGTTTTAATAATTAATAAATTTAGCAGAATAGATCCACAATGGTGAAATATTTGAAACAAATTTTCTAAGGTTTTACAAATTTATTTTAGGTCCTCATGTAAAATTTTAATATTTCAAAAGGCGCTGAAAACCCTAAAATCAAAATTCCTGCACGTTTTTTAGGTTAACAAATTTGAATGCAAGACAAAAAAAATTTCTACAAAATATGTATTTGTTTTCCATATACAGTCTAAGTTAAAAAAAATCAAAATAAAATAAATGTTCGATTCAATTAAGATTTATAGGCTAATTGTTCGAAAATTTGTTTTAAATTCAGCAAGACTTGATAATTATTCCAGGATGTAAAGAAAAGTCAACATCAGTTTTTAATTATTCAACTTACGCAGCAGAGCAAAACAACTGTTTTCGAAAGCCGCTACACTTTCAGTACTCATGTGTATTCTGTTTGTCACCACTTATTCGGTGGCTCAGTTGAATATTTTTATTTACACAAATTTTTTTTTATTTATACATATTTTATTAGGAAATTGCATACGAGAATTATATCAATGAAAAAAATAATAATTTTAGTTTATTTTATATATTTGGAATTTTGTTCTTTAACAGTAAATTTTTACTTTTATTTAGGCCAATTCTTTTCCCAAATTAAAAAAAATTCAAAATTGCTTCTTTGGGGCTAATTCAGGTCATCAATGACATTTTACCCAACATTTACTGGCATAACTAAAGATATTATTTTAAACTTCGGCTCAATTGAATGACAGGCTTAAACAAATAGAAAATATATAACAAGAACTCAATAATTAATTTTGAACATTTTTTTTTTTGTAAATTTGGGAAATAAATCAGCACGAATAAAATTAAAAATATACTAAAAGGAATTTAAATTTTTCTTTGTAGTAAGAATTTTAACGAACATTTTTTATTGCTATATTAAATTGAATTAAGATTCTATAGGCTAATAGTTCGAAATTTTAATTTAAACTGTACTGTATGAACCTGATGTTAACATGTTATTGTTATAGCGTTTGATTATTTTTCTTCATGTCCCATTTTTCTGAATTTTTTGTTCCATCATATCTAAGTCAAACTTTTTTGGTTTGAAAAAAACTGATGTTGACTTCAATTTAATAAATTTTTCTTATTTTCTATGTTGTCACCATCAAAGTGGCCCCCTTTCGGTTATGATACACTTGCGACTGTAACTTGAATTCACTGATACGTTGTAAAATTTTCCAAGGTTCTCCCTATTCTTTGGAACAGGAAAATATAGCTGAGGCAAGAATACGGTGTTGTTTTTGCCCGAAATATTACAAACAGGTAATTGACTTTTTACCGGAAAATTTCCTAGTATTCTTTTTGCAACCGATATGCCGACATTTATCGCAACTCGTCTAAGACTTATACGTCGGTACTCCTTAACAATTTCTCTCTTTTACTGTCTTTACATTTTTATTGGTTTTTGGTGTGCTGGGACGTTCAGGAAGATCGGCCTCATTTATAACTTTCTGATCTCCTTAGAAAGTTTTTTTTATTGAGAGTACGAATGAAGAAAAATAAAATGATAGACAATTTTTTGAAACTATTTATTTTAACCTTTTACTTCGTCGAATAATTTTTCTACTACAGGGCCGATGGAGGAGGGTGCTGTTCCTCTTGTCTTTAGTATGCGATAGTGGCCAATGCTATACTTTCATCACTGGAACAGGCGGACAACAACTAACAGAAACACGCACTAAAGCTGACGAGAAAAATTCTACACAATATTCATGACTAAGCTCGGTGTCGAACTCGAGACCCTCCGCTTCTTAGTCTCGTTTTAATTACTTCAGTCCATAAATATGGTACCGCGTTTTTAGACAAAATTTCAAGAATATTCTTGTATTAATTTTTTTCGTCGGCTAAAAACTTTTATAAGTCTCACAAACAGACTAGTGTACCAACATAAAAATTTTATTTTCTGCCGAAAAAAACCCACGGCCGTTGGAATGTATAAAATGACAGCATTGCTGCTGTCTATCAGCCACGGCGGCGTCGAACCGTTATCGAAAATGCATGCTAATTTTTTAAACAGGCCTCGTAACTTTATTGTGTAAATCATTTAATTAGATTTTTATTTATAAGCTTAAAGCGACTTTCACGGCATAAGAAAGAAAAAAATATTTAATGACGCTCCAAAAATAGAAATACGATTCCTACAACAGCTTAGATTTCCCACTACTTGCTTTAATTTTCTAAACCCTAAAGCGGTTTAGAATTTTTATTGTTCCACTTACACTCATCTATAAATGCACGTCTCTAAACTGTCATAATACTAAATTAATTAAGAACACAATCCTGGGGATTTTATTGCCAACACAGTTTGTTTCTAAACATATTTTATGATATTTAAGATTTTACGTTCGAAATTCATCTCAAATAGAAGAAAAACATGACAAATTGGTAAAACATCTTAAGTTGCTCTAACAATTATTAATAATGTCTGTCTTTTTAATTCCATTTAGATGTATTCAAATATATTTTTTCCCATTTCTGTTGCACAAATTAAGTTTTTAACGAGTTTTATTTATGCTCTACAATTCACAAAATACACATTAATAATTCCATTTCTAATGCTGTGCCATAAAATGATAATTACAGCAATCATAAAAAGAATTACGACGACAACAGAAAAATTAATCACAGACGCAATTAAATACTTCAATTGCAGTTAAAACTAGCACGCACACACTTGCATTCGTACACATGCTCTAATTGAAGTAGTCACAATTTACACACACGATTTATAAACTAGATTCTGGTTGCTGTTTGTGCAAATAACTTCTACTCGAATTTTTACCGCTCTTAAATGCACATAATTATTTTTACCATTTATATATTTAACGAAACACAAACTTTGTTTATTGTGGGTTAAGTATACCTGCATTTCATTCGCTATTACAGCAAATCATCGGTGGAATTCAACCTAAATTAAAAAATAATAAAAAAAGGTCTTAGCTTATGCACAAACTTTCAACAACCATTTGAGAATTACACAAAAGAAAGCATAGTAAAGACAACAACAACTCTTGACGGCAGAAATAAAAACAAGCAAGAATGTTGTATTCGACCGGATCGAATCTTAAATACACTCCAAATATTTAGTAAATAAATTAAGAATATTTAATCTACCGGATCAGAGTTCCTTTAAGACATTTCTGTGTCCAATTTTAAAACAGAATATTTTGACAGGGTCACTTCGGGAAGCGCCGTGAGGGAAACATCTCACTTTTGTTCTAAAAGCTGAAAAAGTAAATTTTTGGGATAATTAAGTATAGAAGAAAATATATTTTTGATAGGGTCATTTAGGGGGCAAATAGGTGTGGAGGGGTAGGGCAGTGGAAGATCAGAGGACATATTCCCTTCATCGTAAAAGCTTATAAATTTCGATTTTTAAGGAAATATTTACGCTACTTTTTTATATAATATGTAACTTGAGCGCCCACTAAAGGGGGCGGGGTCCAAAAATATACTAAGACGCGTTATCCACTGACGGGCATATGGGCATTGCTAGGTCGTCTTAGAATTCATCACTCATCAAGTATATACATATATACTTTATGGGATCCAATTCTTTTTGGAGGGTATTAAAACTGTATTTTGTCGGGGTCGCTCTGGCAAGGGCCGGGGGGGAAGACATTTCACCTTTGCCATAAAACTCTAAAAATAAATGTTTGGGATAATTAAATACAAAATTAAAATATATATATTTTTTTTGATAGGGTAATTTAGAGGGCAAAAGGGTAGGAGGGGGTAGGGCAGAGTAGTACCAGGTTACGTCTCAGCTTCGTCATTAAGGCTTAAAAATGTTATTTTTAAGGAATGTAGGCTTAAGTAAAACAGTTTGTTAAATTTTTACTCTATTTTTGCATATAGTAACGCCCACTAAAGGGGGCGGGGTCCAAAAAATAGTTATTTGTATTATTTGGCTCCAAGTTTAACGCGTTGGAACTTCTTAAATATAAAAACATATCATTTGCATGATAACATAACAAAAAAACTTTATGTTTTTTTTAGAGGTTGGTTTAGTTCTCCTTAGGGGAATTTTTTGCCCTCTTGCCCGATTTATCCCATCTACGAAACTTAAACTGCTCTAAGCTTCCAAATATATTTATACCAAATTTTAAGTGTCTAGCTCTTTTCGTTTGGACTAAATCATGATTTCCACAGACGGACGGACGGATGGGCGGACGGACGGACATGCTCAGATCGTCTTAGATTTCATCACTGATCAAGAATACTTATATATACTTTATGGGGTCTCACATGGATATTTCGCTGCGTTACAAACAGAATGACAAAGTGAATATACCCTCCAATTCTTTTTTGTAGGGTATAATAAAGGCCCTACCCAGGCCGAAGTGAACTTGAGTTGTCATTGAAAACTAGTAGACTATGGAACCTATTTTAAGTTAGGTCGTAAAAATACTCTTCTGAGAGTTTAAGAAACCCATCAAATTATTGCAAGGCTTATGTTGTGTTCTTTTCTAAAAATAATGTAGCATTTTTTACACTTTTCAGTGGCAAATGGCAACATTATGGCATTTGAAAATTGTAAATTTATTAGAAATTGATCTACCATTCCTTTTTGAAAACGTGATTTATTTTTAAATTGTTCCCAATTGTAGTTTTTTAGAAAAAAGTCACAAAATGTTACATATTTTCCAGAAAACAAAACGATATTAGAGTACTAAGAACTTATTTTTCATTTAGCTGTAGACAAAACCAAAACCCGTCTTGATTTTTCTGCCATATTTAAGGCCCAACTATAATATGAATAAGCAATCAAGAATGATAAAATAAAGATTACGCCTTGTGCATGATTTACCGTTTGATGACGTATTTGTTCCCTCGAAGAGATTGCCAAATGTTTATTATATACAAACCTAATTCTTCCTCGTACAAAATTAATATTTTATGCTATATTTGGCAACTCTTCACTCAATTTACTCAGAGAGATTTCCAACAAGCAAATGAAATCGGATTTATGAAAGTGCAAGTTTTGTGTTATATTTTATAATAAACTGTGTTATATTTTAAAATAAATATATTCAAATAATTATTAAATAACTTAAAGTGTAAAAAACTTTTTAAAACTTGATTTTTAAAGCTCATATACTGTAAACAAAAAACCTAAATTAAAGAGAAAAGAGAACAAAAAGACCAAGCGTGAAATGTGCAGTGGGCAATTGCAAACAAAGTGACAGCAAAAAAACAAATGAGAAATAATTGTGTTAAAATGTAATATTGTTATCAAAATTTTTTTTGTTTCCAAAACGCTGTGTCATTTTATAGTTTTCCAAGAGATGAAGCTCAAAGGAAGTTATGGCTGATATTTTGCAAAGAAAAAAATTAGTTTTGAATGGGGGAAAAAAAATAATTAGCACTTGGGTTCAATATTTATATAAAATAACTATAAATTAACAATTTCAAATAAAAAAAAGTGGAAAGTAAAATAATTTTTTAAAATTATTTATTATCAAACAAATTTAATTTGAAAAATCGCAATTTGCCCCACTGTCCTGTTTTTATAATAACATAATAGTTCTCCAGCTGAATTTTATTAGCCAATCAGAACACCAGTTGAGTGACGTCAGAGTTCCATCATGCGCAGAAAAGTATTTTTATTTCAACTTGTTGGCGTAATCTTAATTTTATCATTCTTGTAAGCAATTCAGTACGGAATGAGCGTTCAGTTTGGCTCTTTACTTAAACAAATGGCATTTGACGAAACTTGACGAAAGGTTTCTCTCATGTTTCTCTTAAGTACATTATAGTTGCACACCAGTGTTGTCAGATTGGGGGTTTTCCCCCTAGATTTAGGGTTTTTTTTTCTATTTAGGGGCAGATTTAGGGGTTAATATTCTTTAGGGGGAAATTTGGGGGTAAAAAATTTTATTTAGGGGATTTTTAGGGGATTATCGAATTTATAGTTTGGTACATAATAGTACATAATTTAACCAGTAAGCATGTCGAAGATATTGTATCGAAATGACGATTTAGAAAGTAATCAAGCAAATACAAACATTAAAACATTTTTCTCGTTAAATCAATTTTGTTGGTTTTCCTTAAACTGCAAAATATAAATTTTAAAAAGTTGTTCATCCTTACAATTTATTACCAATATGCCAAAAAAGGATAACATATATAAACAAAAATATAAAAAGGAGTGGGAAGCAGATCATCAGTTTAAATACCTTTAAATAATATTTTAAACACAATAAGTGCAAAATTAAATTTCAGATTGGTTAGCCCCTGTCCAGGGAGACAACTACAAAGCTTTATGCAATTATTGTAAAAGCATTATGGTGGCTAACAGGAGACCTTATTGCACAACAAAATACGAAAAAACATATTGGATTTGCATCCCAAACAAAAGAAGTACATGTACTCGTAACAAACTTCCTCAAGCCGTCTCTTACAAAAGAAAGACAGATTGCAGATATATATTTTTTTTGGGCCTTTTATAAAAAAAAAATAAAATAAAAATTTTGGGTGTTTTCGTGCTTTTCGCGTAAGAATGATAGTACCTTAATTCAAATTTAATAGAGATAAGAATGATGAAACCAAATTACTACTTAAACTTTTCTGCTTTAGGGGGTTTTTTAAGAAAAAGTGTAGAATCTAGGGGGTTTTTTAAGAAAAAGTGTAGAATCAGGGGGGTTTCTACTTTTTTTTGGGGGGGAAGAAAAAAAATTATCTGACAACACTGTTGCACACATACGTATTGTATGAAATCGCACAGTTGCTTAACAGCCATACCTAAATACGGGCGGCAAGCGTTTTTTAGCTGTCAAAAGTTCTTATGGCCATACATTTTGTATGGAGCATACCGAAACAACGCAGCGGCAACGCTTTGCTATTGGAAAATCCGATTTTGACAGAGCGTTTTCTAATGAAGTTGGTGGCAAAAGAAAACAATTGTAACCAGAGAAAAAAAGCAAAAATTTACAGAAGTGAAAATGTATTAGAAAATGGAGATAAGAAAATATTTGCAATATGATTATATATGTACATACATATGTATGCACGTTTGTAATTTGTACAAAATTTCTATAACAAAATCATAAATGTCGTCCGTCCAGCTGTTAAAATAATCAGGGTTGTTTAATTTGTTTGTTTGATAGCCCTGTTTTTATTGTTTTTTGACATAACGTTGCCGCTTTTGTTTAGGTATGGCATTTCGGCGTTAAAGCTCAGCGGAAAAAAACGTTCCGCTTTCCGCCCGTATTTAAGCATGGCTGTAAGTTTGCTTATTCATATTATAGTTGGGCCTTTAATTTTATAAAAATTTGCAGTATATCCCACAGTTAAAGCAACTCAGATATTATCTTGACTGCGGACAGACCAAATCTGTCAGTCTCAAAATAGCATATGATTTAAAGAAACTACTTGTATTCAGACAACTGTTTAGCTCATGTTTACATAATTTTATATTTTTCCTATAAAACTCTTTGGCTAAAAAGACTATTTTTTTTGGTTTTTTTTAATAATTTCTTTAGAAAATAAATTTTATTTCCAGGCTTATATTAACACATCATATATTTCTCGGCATTATAAAACACGAGCACAGGCACAAAAAAAAAAAAAGAATAAGTAGAAATCCTCTCATACCTACTCTGCGATATGTACAAGCATATTACACTAATAGCCGCTATCATCGTGGCTTATTAGCCAAGAAGAATCTCTGTGGTGGTGTTACAAGTGCCATACATGAAAAGCCATAAGTATATTGCCATCATTATGAAAAACACATTTTGCAGTTTAAAATAAGAAAATAACAGCAAGTGAACCTAAAGGACTGTATTTTAGCAGCTACCAAATAAACTCTGCCAGCATGAATACGTACTTGTGAAAGTGATTAAAAAGTAACATTTAAACAAAACTACATACATGTGTGCGTGTGTGTGTGTGTGTGTGCTCGTATGTATTAGTTTTCAGATTTCTTTAGCTGCTAAGTACTTCATTGTACATGTCATCACTGGAATTGTGATATGTGACGGCATATGAAATAATAATATAGTGTGTGGCTTTCTTAAATGCCAACTATGGAAAAAGTAACGCCATCATTAATTCATGAAATGTTGAATGTGAAGTGTTTTGGTGCAGCAGTAAATCGTTAACTTCGTTTAGGGTTTCCAGCTAATTTAAAATTTTTTTAACTGATTTTTTTTTATAGACATTAAATCTTGACTTAACAAAATTGATAGACAACAAGTTGCATGCATTTCTTGCTAAATATGTTTAAATTATGGAATTAATTTCACAAAGTGGAGAAGTCCCTAAAAGTCACAATTATTCTGTATAAACATCATGTAGGATCTCGAAACAATAATACTGTCCTGGTGCTACCAATATTTAGCTTGGCAACACCCAATTTGGAATAATGCTATTGCATTGCAGTACGCTTTTTCGTTGATAATGACGAAAACGCAAATTCGACAACGACATATTAAAATGTAGATCAGCTTAGAAACCCATTTCGCTAACAACGAACTTTTGCAGGGCTACCAGAAATACCAGGGCGGGTCAATGAGTCCGTAACTTTTGAAACGTTCCGCCTCTTAATTGAAATGGCAGACTACGGACAGTTTTGAGAGTGAGTAAGTGAATTTTTGTGCTCATTTAGCATTATTTTTTTGCTAAAAAAGGAAACCAACAATCAAACGAAGGCTAAGCTTGATAATATTATGAGAACTCTGAACCAGGATGCCGAACGTTGCGGACGACCAGTTGAAAGTCTTTACATTCGAGTCAATTGAAAGAATTGAGAGAAATTGTGGAAGCCATAGACATTTCCTATGGCACAACCAAAGCTGCACTCATGTGCAATTTCCATACCAAAAGTCCATGAATTTTACTAGGAGTTGCTCCCTTGTTCCCTTTCTAGTCTCCAGATCTAGCCCCAAGTGATTATTTCTTGTTACTCAAACTGGAAGAAATGGTTTAGTGGAATGGGATTTGACTCCAAGGACGAAAACATCTCACAAACAATTGCCTATTTTGATGACACCAAGAAATCATCCCCCTTATTCTATATGTCAAAGTCACGTCAAGACAATATGCAAGTTAGAATACTCCTATACTCATTCTCAGCAATAAATGTCAATTTCTCACAACTTTTTGCTATATTCAACGACATAGAGAGTAGTAAGAGGCTGTCAGAAGTAGTTAATTGTTGCACAAAAAGGGTATGTAAGTGTCCTATTTTTGATATTGTCTTGACGTGACTTTGACGTTGACAAATAGAATAAGGGGGCATATATTTTGGAAGAGATAAAACAAAAATTTGAGAAACGTTAGACTAAAGGTCTGTCACACTTATCAAATATTTGCCCAAAAAAGCGTAATAAAAAATATTTTATGTAGTAAGTATTTTCATGAAAATTTATATTGCTATATTAAATTGAATTAAGATTCTATAGGCTAATTGTTCGAAATTTGTTTTTAAATCTCAGAAAGACATGATAAATATTCCAAGGCACAAAGGAAAGTCAACATCAGTTTTATTCAACTTACAGAGCAGAACAGCTGTTTTCGAAAGCCGCAACACATGGAAAGCGTTCACATGTACATAAGTATAAAATGCAAACCAAAAAAGTTTGACTTAGGTATGATGGAACAAAAAATTCAGACAAATGGGACACGAAGAAAAATAATCAAACGGTAACACGGGTATTATAACAATAACATGTTAACATCAGGTTGATACAGTTCTCGGATTCTTTTTCACAATAAAATTTGTGTAAATAGGAACTGTTATCACATTCAACTAAGCCACCTAATAAGTGGTGACAAACACAATACACATGAGTACTGATGATGAAGGTGTTGCGGCTTTCGAAAACAGCTGTTCTGCTCTGCTGTGTAAGTTGAATAACAAAAACTGATATTGACTTTTTTTTGGGCCTTGGAATTTTTATCATGTCTTTCTGAGATTTAAAAACAAATTTCGAACAATTAGCCTATGAATCTTAATTCAATTTAATATAGAAAACTATTTTATTCAAATGCGTGTTTTTTAACTAAAACAATTTCATACAAAACTAATGTTGTTTTCTTTTCGGTAAAAGAGTGCAACATTTTGTGCACTTTTTATAAAAAAAATGGCACTATTATATAATTGCAAAATAGTTAATTTATTAGAAAATAAACAGCCATCCCTTAGGAATATTTTAATAGACCGTGTTATAAAATTTAATATTGTTGGAAACTGTTTAGCTTAATAAACAATTGTTTGAATTAAAAGGGTTTTGCTTTAGTATTTAGCGGTTACGCTTTTTTGGGCATATATTTCATAAGTGTCACCGTACCTTAAGTGTGTAGAATTCAAACAGGTTGAAAAATAAAATATCTTTTTATATCAAAAAGCCTTGCCTTATTCAAAAATTTTACGAACCAGCTGACCCACCCTCGTATATGACACAAAACCCTTAAATTGATTTAATTATTACAAAATGGTGCACTAATACGATGTGTGTACCCTATTTTAGACTTAGAAATGATCAAAACTTGAGTATTCAGGAGTCAATATGATTTACACTAGTCAACATTGCTTATATTTTCCTAATGCATTTATTTGATTTATACATCCTGCTTAAAATTAAGTTAAAACAAGAAATGTAACTTCTATAATCGGTTGGGCCGAATCTTGTGTACCCTTCCTCGAAGTACGTCTGTAATATTTACATGCATTCATTTCAAACTTGGAACATTCTTGTTGATTTGCAATACTAATTTATTGCGTTCTAAAATATAAAATATGAATATTTTATTTTATTTTCAATAGCAATATAATTTTTATTTGGAAGTATAAAATAGATATAAAATTACTTTTATGTAGCAGAAATATTTTTAAATTTTCCAGCTCTGGAACTGTCTCTTTTACTTTTCTGATTTTTAATACCAATGATTATTTTTCAAAAACATGTAATATATATAATATAAAAAGAATAAAATTTATTTGATTTTACTTTCGTGTACCAAAAGAGATTCAATTATCCAACCCTGGTATCAACTGTTTGATTTTTTATACCCGTTTTATTTTTTTCAAGTATAAAATAGATAAAATTACTTTAATATATCAAAAAATATGTTAAAATGTTCCAGCTCTGGAACTTTCTTTTTCCTTTTTTCCGATTTCTAACAGTCTTGATTCTTTTTCAAAAAACATTAAATATGTCTAATCTGTAAATAAAATTAAAAATGTGCTTTATTTTACTCTTATGTTAAAAAAAAAATTCACTTATCCAACCCTGGAGATGATCTCTTTGAGTTTTACTACCAAGTTAGTTGTTGCTGAAAAAAAAAATAAAATAAAATAGACGTAATTAAAAGAAAATTACTTTTATATATCAAAAATAAGTTTAAATTTTCCAGCTCTGGATAACAATCTAGGACTATTTCAATTTGGGATTATTTCTAATCCAAACATTTCAAGACTGAAGTTTCTAGCTTTTCAGCAGACTTCGGAAAGCCGATTTCACATACACCCGGACATCCCTATCGACTTGCCTATTCACAAGGACCCAGACAGTGTGCGGATACTTTATGCGGTCTCATATTAATTTTGTGGAATTTACACTACGGAATGACAAAAATCACGATTTTCAGTGAAGAGTATAATTATACTGCATTTGCGAAAGAAGTTTCATTTTAGATTTGATTGAACTACAACTGAAATTCATATGATCTCATGTGTTTACCACACATATAGAAAGCAAAAATTAATATTTTTTTAGAGTCAGTAAATATATTTTTGAATTTGAACGCTTGCAAAGGAATTCAGCTGCACTGTGCACCTGTAAGGATTTATGAATAAACCTTACAAATAAAATACATTATGCATAATAAAAATAATTATTTATACGATCTCAAATAAAGCATTCGTGCTGCTTTCATAGTAAACGTTTATACACACTTTACTGGCTTTTTTATATCCAGTCAGCAAGTGTTCTATTTGAATGTCTGTGTGTGGGTGTCTTGAAGAGGATGCTTTGAAGGACATGTGCTATTCCAACTAAATCCGAGAAATTCTGTTTACAAATGAGTTTTTGGTGTTTGTTCGCTTGAAAGGGTTTTGCATAAAGAAAATATGCTAATTAGGATGAAAATACTAATTGGTTGGGTTATTAGACAAAACTACTGCACAAACACCTTCAACGTTAAGGATACTACAGCTAATAAGTAGTGGTTGTAAAATGACACATCCGTTTTTCTTTTAAACGCTGTTTATTTCTATTTTGTATTTGATGGCCTTATAAAAGAACGAATTTATTTTATATGCTGCTGCATCAGTTAATGAAAGGATGTTTTAAGCGTCAAATGTGTGTAAGTTAAAAGCAAAAATAATTCTAAGAACTTTCAGTCATTTGTACTAAAAATGATATTGTTTCGTCATGTGCATGTATTAGTGTGGCTATTAAAAATAATGAAAGCATTTTAATATTGAAAATTTTAAAAGTCTCAGCAAGAAACAGAAAACTGTAAAACAATTAACTTTGGTTTTGGCAGATTATGGTGACCGTAACACTTTTTTTGTTTTGAGTAATTGTGGAAATAATTTTTAGAACTGAACACGAGGTCGTTGAGAGTAAATTAATAGCTAAATACTCAGCAAAATATTTTGTATGCCCCTTAGAATGTGGTAAAGCTAATTATCTTAAATCTAAAAGCTGTGACCTATTTAATTCTATGGTGAGAAATTAAAGTTTTCTTTACTTTTTCATGAGAATAAGAAATATTCATATTGATGATACAAAGGAGCGCATTTGATAGTCCATAACAAAATGTGGCAGTATATTTTTAACGAAAATCTACACCGAGGGAAATATTGTCTTGAATGTATTGCGTAGATGTTCTATGACTAGTGGAAACAGAAGTTGAACTGATGAAACTGCAGGAAAAATTTAAGCAAAATTTCTTCAATTATTTATGTGTTTCCCCAGTTTTTTGGAATTAAATATGTCGTAATAAATTGTTTTGTATACTCCAAAAAGGAATCGGAGGATATAAAATATAAATATCCATCTGAGACCCCATAAAATATATATAATTTTGATCAGTTATGAAATCTAAGACGATCTGACCATGTCCGTCCGTTCGTCTGCGGAAATCACGATTCAGTCCAAACGAAAAGAGCCAGACCCTTGAAACTTGGTATATATATATATGTCCTGAAGGATAGCACATGTCGAGTTCGTAAATGGGTGAAGTCGGTCTAGAGGGAACAAAGTTCCCCTAAGAAGAACTAAACCAACCTCAAAATATTAATATAATTTTTAAATTTTTTTTTCTTAAATTTTGTTAAGCAAGTGATACATTTTTATGCCAAAGAAGGTCCAAAGCGATCAACTTGGAGCCAGAAAATCAAATTAGTCCATTTTTGGACCCCGCCCTTTTTAGTGGTTGTTATTATATGCAAAAATAGTTTAAAAAATTTAACAAATTGTATTACTTAACCCGACATTCCTTAAAAATAAAATTTTTAAGCTTTTATGAAGAATCTGAGACGTAACCTGATCCTCCTCTGCCCTATCTCCCTTTTCCCTCTTTTCCACCTAAATGACCCTTAAAAAAATTGCACACTTAATTACCCCAAAAATTTATTTTTAGTATTTTATGGCAAAGGTAAAATGTCTGCCCCACGGCCCTTGCCATAGTGACCCCGACAAAATAAAGAAATGGTGAAGGCATAGCCCTGACCACCGAGCATAATTCAAGTACTAAAGAGCAGAGGAACAGCATCCTTCTTCACCGACTCTGTAGCAAAATACTAATCGGCGAAGTTAAAGGGTTCAAAAAGCTACAAAAATGTTCTCTCTTTTCATCTGTCTATCTCATCCCTGCTAGGTCCGGCGCAATGGACTGCATATGTAGAGGTAATCCCTAGAGTGCTGGGGCCTAATTACCGCATTCGATATCGATCGAAATTTCCATACAATTTTAATACAAATTTCGATCGATATCGAATGCCGTAATTTGACCCCTGGTCCGGAATAAAAAAAGAAGAAGTTATAAGAATCTTTCTGATATCTGGTAATTAACAGCAGAAAACAAATTCATTTCAATTAGAAATATAAACTCGAATCGTTTCAATTTAATTTTTGAAATACGTGGGTGGGTCAATAAGTCTATGACTTTTTAATGAAACAAAGGTTCTTTATATAACATGTTATTTTCTTTTGCAAAGGAGCCCTCCCTTTGAATTCTACACACTGAGTCCAACGTTTTTCCAAATTTTTTATTTCTTCCGAAAAATAGGATTTGTTGAGGTCATCAAAATAGGCATTTGTTTACATAATGATTTGGACGGCGAAGTCAAATGCCTTTCCCCCGAGCTATTTCTTCAAGTCTGGGCGAAATCTGGGAAAGAGCGAATGAGGTAGCAATTTGTATCCCAATTTGCTGCTCATCTAGCACCCTTGCATTGTGAACAAACGTGGCTGCTATCTTGCGAAAAGCTTTCTCATAACCAAGTGATCATTCAAAATTAAAACTTAAACTTTAGAGAAGCCGGCACAAAATATTCGTAGGATGTGTTTCCTTTCTATTGCTACGGGAATAATATGCAACAAAATTTTTGCCTGCGAGTGTTATAAAATTCTCAAAATGATTGATTGTAAATTGTTAATTTTTTCAACGGGCTTAAGTTCGAATCTGCATGACTGCAAATGATTTTTTATTATTTTATTAATAAATGAATT
Source organism: Linnaemya tessellans (assembly GCA_951800035.1). Taxonomy (NCBI): domain Eukaryota; kingdom Metazoa; phylum Arthropoda; class Insecta; order Diptera; family Tachinidae; genus Linnaemya; species Linnaemya tessellans. Next base: position 140,345,926 of record OX637532.1, read on the forward strand.
TGTTCAAATTCTATTTATTATTTTATATTAATACTGGAACATTAAGAATATTTTCAATAATCATCAAACCAGCAGAACGGACCAGTACTGATTTCGAGGCCGCTACGCCATCTCACCAGCGTTCTTTGTATCTCATCAGCGTTCTTTGTTCAATTTTTCCACTTTTGCAAGTAGTGCTAGTTGGTAGAAATATCAACTATTTAACCAATATTTTAACGAAAATTTAATATGAGAAGTTCCCACATTCATATATTTAAGTTATATTTAAGCTATAACAAATCAACTAAGTTATTACCTTTTTTGGTTAGTACGAAATTCCCCAACTCTGAATTTGAACAACTTCATTTATTAATAAAATAATAAAAAATCATTTGCAGTCATGCAGATTCGAACTTAAGCCCGTTGAAAAAATTAATGATTGATTGTAGTTGAATGGATAATTTTAAACGTTCAGTACTCGTATACTTGAGGAAGAATAATTTTCTGCACTTTTCAGCCTCTCTATAAATCATTTTCTATTCTACTTCTGCCACATATTATTACAGCTATTTGTGTTTCCTTTTACCTTTTGTAACATGATAATTTTCTGAGTTCAAAAAATAAAATAAATAAAATAAATGCTGAACCCAAACACACAACGTCACAGTGTAAACTTAAGTTAAACCAACTGGCAAAAATTTATAAAACCACTGTGTGGCCTTTACATTTCTATCTTAAAGTTTTATCGAAAAATTGTGTTATTAAATGTTTACTGACATAAAATAGTCTACAATGAACTTGTAAATAACACGAGCACGAATGATATGAAGACGTTTTCTCGCAACTGACTGAGTGCTCTATTACAAGTATTTTCTAATATTTTGATAATAAATAAAGTCTACACATGCAAGTTTATTGTTTATCCATTAGGCTTTAGTTGTTTTCTTATCTAAAATTTCTTTATGGACGATCATCGTGGCATATGTATGTGTGTGTTTTGGTAAAAAACAAATAGAATGATAATTTTTATGAAGAAAATGATTTTGTAAAATTTACATCAGAAATACACGCACTAGTGTAATATATCAATGATATCTGATAGTTATGCAAAGCACACACACATGTACTTATATATATGAAGGCATGTATGTGTGTATGTGTGTACATGCATGCGCCGTGTTGGCGTGTATGAGCCAGCACAAGCCTAAATGAACTTGAAAGATATACAATCAGATATAACGGTAAAGACAGTCCATATAAATATATTTTTTGTGTGCAATCACATACAAACGTGGCTATAAACAGTTGTACCAGTTAATATAGCAATTTTAAAACCTCATATTACAACAGTCGTAAAACTAGATAAGCCCAGCTGTAAAGACATAATGAGCGTTGAAATTGTGTTGGCTAGAAACTTTTAATTTTATAATTTTATTAAAAAAAAAAATATAATTATTGTTGTTCTTGTAAGCGATAAAAAAAGTATCATTTCAAACTTAAGATATTTTTTAAAATATTTCTTTATTTCAATACAAAAAAGCTAGAGCAAACAGTTAAAATTATGCCTAAAATATATAAAATTGGAAATAAGTGCGTATATATAGTATGTTTGCACAAAATTGTCCTATTCTACAAATTTAATTCTAAATTATGTACACGCGGAGGAAGCTGTTGTCTGAAGTAGTAAACCCGTAGAGTACAAACCGGCACTCTTTTCACCGCAACTATAAAGGAGCGGATAGTGTCAAGAGGACAAATGAAGATAGACGAGAAGAAAGAAATTTTTATATCTATTTTAAACTTGTTTCGGCGGCTAATATTTGCTACAGGGCTAACGAAGTGTCGAATGATAGTGTCAACCGCTGCCAGTTATGTTCCGTGGCCAGCGATATGCATATTTGCATATAATTATTATTATAAACAACTAACCGAAATGTAGAAATTTTAGTATAAACAAGTAAAAACGTTATATTCGACCGGGTCGATTCTTAAATACCCTCCAAATATTTAGTAAGTGAATTTAAAATGTTTAACTTGGTGGCCCAGAGTTCCTTTATATAATATCGCACGTCAAGGCCCACTAAAGGGGGCGGGGTTCAAAAATAGACAATATCATGTTTTCCACAGGCGAACGCAAGGGCATTGCTAGACCGTCTTAAACTTCATCACTAATCAAGAATATACATATTTACTTTATAGGGTCCAATTCTCTTTGGAGGGTATAAAAACTGTATTTTGGCGGGTTCGCTCTGGCAAGGACTGTGGGGGAAACATTTCACCTTTGTCATAAAACTCTAAAAATAAATGCTTGGGATAATTATATACAAAATTAAAATTTTTTTTTTTAATAGGGTCATTTATACGGCAAAGGGGGAGAGGGGGTAGGGCAGAAACAGGCAGTCATAAAACTCTAAAAATAAATGCTTGGGATGATTATATACAGAATTAAAAAAAAAAATTGTTTTTGGTAGGGTCATTTAGGGGGCAAAGGGGGAGGAGAGGGTAGGGCAGAAACATTCAGTCATAAAACTCTAAAAATAAATGCTTGGGATGATTATATACAGAATTAAAAAAAAAATTTTTTTTGGTAGGGTCATTAAGGGGGCAAAGGGGGAGGAGAGGGTAGGGCAGAGGAGTACAAGGTATCGTCTCAGCTTAGTTATTTATTATATAAATTATTATTATTATTATATAAATTTTTATGCAATTTTTGCATATAATAACGCCCACTAAAGTGGGCGGGGTCCAAAAATATTTTTTTTTTTATTTTATGGCTCCAGTTTAAGGCGTTGGACCGTATTTGACATAAAAATATATCATTTGCTGAACAAAATAACCAAAAAACTTTAAAAATTATGTTGTTTTTTCTGGGTTGGTTTAGTTCTTCTTAGGGGAACTTTTTTCCCCCTTGCCGGATTTAGCCCATCTCCGAAGTTAACCTGCTCGAAGCTTCAAAATATGTTTATACTAAATTTCAAGAGTCTAGCTCTTTTCGTTTGGACTGAATCGTGATTTCCACAGACGGACGGACGGACGGCCGGGCATGCTCTGATCGTCTTAGATCTCATCACTGATCAAGAATATATATGCTTTATGGGGTCTCAGATGGATATTTCGCTGCGTTACACACGGGATGATAAATCCAATTCTTTTTTGGAGGGTATAAAAATAGAGGATTTCATTCGATATTTAATATTCGTAAAAAATAGCCGTTAATACAATTTTATTTTTAGTTGAAACCATCAAACGAAACATATTGAAATTCTCGCTGCTAATTTTCATAACACTTTTGTAAAGAATTCGGACGAAACTTATTTCAGTGATTTGAGGCACGCCTGAAAAAAAAACAATGGCTTGTAATATTGATATGAAGGACATTGTATTTATTTTTCTATAAAAATATATTACAAAATAATAATAATTAAGACATGCAATATGAGACATCGCTATAATATGCATTAAAGTTAACTCAATGGTATGCAATATAATAGATAAAATCGCACACAATTCGAAAGTTATGCAAGTGGAATAGGAATTAATAAAGCCATTAACACAAAAGATGGCAAAATAAGTAATAGCAGGATTTCGGTCTGAATGAATATTTTTGCAGCTGGAGAAAGCAGACTACTGATGTTTTTTTCGGACTCCTTTAGCGTTTCTTTGTGAAGCTGATAGCTCGTCTGCACAACTACTGATTCATTCTCATACTCCTCAATCATAATAAACTTTTGGTTTTTAGTTACAAAAACTCCTTCGCGTATAAATAATTCCTTTTATTTTATGTTCTATGTGTTGTTCTTTCCTCCATCCTTTTTAAATATTTCATTGACGTTTTAGTTCGTTCTTCAGTTTTAATTTAACTCAATTTTCATTTTAGCTGTCATATTTTCAACTTTAATTTCTTTAAAGTATTTCAGATGATTTAGTATAATTTTTTTATCCATTTTTTTTAATCCGTTTGCTTATAACAATGTACAGTTTTACTGGATGTTTGTGGTTTATTTATTCTGATATTTCAAAGTCTGTCGCATATTTACATATTAATTAGCGAAATATCAAACCATAACTATAAATTCAGATCAAAATACTAAATACTAAAACTTCCTGTACAATTGAATTTCTAAACTTTGATCTAGACCAACGAATATTTTCGGTCTTACGTCAACGTCAGTTCTTCGAATTTTTTTCAATTCTGGCGGAACCAAATATTCGATGTGTATTATTTTTATTAAAAACAAATTTGATTTTTACTCAAAATACAGCCTACAAATTAAAGTCTTACATTTCAAGTCCTTTGTAGGAAAAATTCGGTGGGAAAGTAAAGACAATATTGGCTACAAAAAAGTCTGTATCTTCAACTGTTACAATACTATCCCTTCCTTTCCACTTCCGGCACAATGCACTGCATATGTCATCCCCTGAGTGCTGGTCCTTAAAGGAAAGGACCTTCGTCGGCTCTGTAGCAAAAATTAGCCGGTGAAGTAAAACGTTAAAATAGCTACAAAAAAAAAACTGTCTATCTTCTCATCTTTCCTCAGCTGTCACCTCAATACTATCCCCTCGTTTTCAGTTCCGGCGCAATGCATTGCATATATAGGGGTCATCCCCTGAGTGCTAGTACAAGATAAAAAAACAAAAATATATTGGTGCTTCGTAGTATGTGATTTTTGGTCGTGCCATGCGTGAATCCCGTATTAAACTCACGCATGCGTGCGTGAGAATGATTAACAAATTTTGAGGCTTGCGTGATACGTATAATATTGACGCATTCAAAACAGAAGAATAGTTTTTTCTTCATTTGAATTTTTAATACTAAGCAAAAGTGTATGTAAACGTGTTTTGTTTAGAGTGTCACAACACCAGAGCAACGCGTGCAAATTGTTGAAATTTTTAATCAAAATAATTGTTCTATTCGTCAAACTCATCGTGCACTGCTTCCATTTTATGGCGTACATAATCGTCTTCCAGAGCGGCTAATTCGAAGGACAACCATGTATAAGTTTAACGTTAGCTACAGTCCTAAGGACATCTTCCGATGATGCTCTTAACATAGTGTAAAATTGGGTGTTCACCACCACCCCCATGCCACTCAGAGGCCTCACCTAAGCGACCTTTGGTCACCCAGGTGGCAATTTCTAGCACATGGTAGGGTAATGTTCCATGCACTAACACCTTGATAAAGAGTTCGAACCTATCTTAAAGATCTTAGCTCTTTGATAAATGAATGTACCATAAGAACCTCATTTGTTGATTCACAACAACATATAGATTTTGCTGCTATCAGCCGGACCGAAGCCCAATCGTAAAGATCGGTCATCACTCCTTATCTGACAAATCTTGCACTAATTGGAATCAAGCTGTGGGTGCTGTTGGCTGAAGTAGTAGAACACGAGACTATTAAGCGGAGGGTCGTGAGTTCGAGCCCGCGCTGAGTCATGAAATATTGTGTTGAATTCTTCTGAACAGCATTAGGGCGTGGTTGTGTTAGTTGTTGCCAGCCTGTTTCAATGATGAAGGCATAGTCACTGGTCACTGGACATAATTGGCAGCGACTAACACTATCATGTTCTAAAAGCAGAGTAACAGCACCCACCTGCGTCGGCTCTGTAGCAAAAATTAGCCGGTGAAGTAAAACGTTGCAATAGCTACAAAAAAAAACTGTCTATCTTTTCATCTTTCCTAATCTGTCCCCTCAATACTATCCCCTCGTTTTCAGTTCCGGCGCAATGCATTGCATATATAGGGGTCATCCCCTGAGTGCTGGTCCAACATAAAAAAAAGCCCAAACCACCACGTGAACTCCCGAAGGAGACCTCACCAATATCCAGTCGCAGTAAGCTGCTGGGCCAGTACTGGATCCCGTGGTACCAGTTTAGACTGCTGGTGACACTTCGAAAGCCAAATCAGTGTAACTTCTATAAACTTTCTATTGACTTCAGTTGCTGTTTTACCCAAACTCAGGTGTCCTTACACCTATTGTTTCTTACTCAGACTCGTAGGTGAACCTACTTCTTTTAGATTCTTATATACACATCCGTCCCACTGTTTAGAGATTGGGCAGTAGCATATAAGTTCTAAGTCGTGTCTGAAAAGCATAGTAAGCCGTCAGTTCGAATGACAATGTAATGTGCGTGAGACGGCGATCGCTGCGCACTGAAGAAGCTGTAGCCGTTGTACAGAAAAGCATTAAAGAGGATCCTAATCCAGTCCTAACTGGACTTGTGTCCTTTTTTGGTTGTTGAAAATTGGTGTTCCAGGGGCGGCCACATGCAGAAATAATTTTTAAACATTAATTTCATAAAATTTTCTTTCCAATAAAGCCCATATCATTGATATTAAAAATATATTTCCTTGTTTTATGATGATTTAAACTTGTGTCACTCTAAAAAAAACACCCTATACATACACATACATATTTCGCAATAAGCATTTTGGCTGGAATTCAAGTGGAATTACATTTGAAACACAGTTGAATTCAATAGCGAATCCAGCAAAATTAACCATTGAATTACAGTCGAACAAAACAGTACCTTTACAGTGTAATTCCAGCCTTGAATAACAGTGTGATTCAAGTTGAACCGAACCTGTTTTTACACTTGAAGTCAAGCAAGGAATTGCAGTGGAATTCAAGTCGAACCGAACCTGTTTTTACCGTTGAATTCCAGCATGCTTTTGGCTTTGAATACATACCTTTACATTTATTTATTTATTCCAAATTTCTTTATATTGTTTAATTTTCTATTCTTTATTTTCTTTTTGCTTATTTTCACTTTTATTTCTTTATTTTCACTTTAAAAACTTTGCGACTTTCGCGATGTAAAATTGTTCAACATTAATATTTTATTATTGACATTTAGAGTAAATAGCTGACTCGATTTGATTTTGTTTTGTAACAAAACTTCAAACAGACTGGAAAGAGGATGGATTTCAAATGTAATTCAAGCTTGCATTCACACTGGAATTCCAACATTGGAATTCACAAAACATTTGTGCTTAATGGGTTATGTGCGATGGAGATACTTCTACATACGAGAACAATTTTACTGTGAGCGCGGGCAATTTGGAAAAAGTTTTACCATCGTGCGAGAAAGTACGTGATTAAAAATCATGCTTTCGTGAGCTTGCATGACCGTGAGTATCTTCAATATTGCCATTGCCTGGCCGTGTTTGAAAAAAATTTGAGTTACGTGATCTAGCCCCATCGTGAGCTTAATTTTAGTCACGCGCACATCTCTATTATATAGATTGTCTATAATATGGAAATGCATGTAGAGCAGTTTGGCAAATAAACAATAATAAAAAAGTAAATATATAAAAATGTTAAGAATTGGCGAAGCCTTGTGAGGGTTTTGGCTTTTGCCAAAGTAAGGGATTTCTGGAAGATTTTATTTACGTATAAAAATTTATGCTATTTTATTCTCCTAAGGCGTTAAATAATATGCAAACAAGCCTGAGAATATAAATTTAAATTACTATCACTTTATTTCTGTTTATTTTAATATACAACAACATTTTCGCACTTATCTTTCTAAAAGAATCACACAAAAAAAAACAAAAAAAGAGAAACTGTTGAATTTACTTGCAGCATTTTAAAGATCAAATAAACGCCTCTTTAACTGGAACACGTGCGTGCTTAAAATATCAACATATTTTCGAGTGTTGAGGTGCACAAGTCTAATTTCCTTTTGTTGTGTCTTGTAAATAAAATGATTTGCGAACTTACGCCTACCCAGACAGACAGACACTCGCTGTACAATTTTAAAGTACGTGAAATTTAACTGGACTAAAAATCTTGAAAGAATCTGAAGAAAAAAAAAAGAAAATATATAAATAAATTTATTGGTCAAATAAATCTTAAATGAGCAACTGAAACTGAGGTAATTCGAATATTAAATTGCCAGTAAAATGCAAGTACCAACTACGAAAACTTCTGTTGAGACCACAGACAGGCAATTGTTGTAAGCTAATATCCAGGCTGTTGCAAAATGCAGGCACAACATGTGGTCATTCAGGTAACGAGGAAGTGCCGTCCACAGTAGAACTGCTCCGGCCACTGCTTTTGCATGCAGATATATTTTACAACTGATACACAATTAGAGATGTGTTGCAGCTACACAGATCAGCAATTCTAGCAGCCAACATAATTGCCCAGAATTCTTTTTTCAAACACATGCATAAAGTACGAGTGTGTGTGTATGTGTATGTTAACAAAGAAGTACACACGGCCTGCCTGCCTGCCTGGTAAGTTACATGGGAAGACAAACCACATACGTACGGTCTCGTACACGGTTTTCAAATAAATATCCTGGTTATACGCTTGACTTGTCTTTTTGCTACAACGACAGCAGAAAAACAAAATTGCTGTGATTTTGCGCTTAAATGTGCATTAAATGTTACACATAAATTATATCGTCGTAGCAGGCGTCTTTCATAAAAAAAATTGTGTTTTTGCCAGCAAGAAAATTTATTAAATTATGCAGTTAGCCCGAAGTTAGAACACGGTGCACTACGCACGGGGATATTGTCTTATAATCTGGGTTGAAACAAATTTATATGGAATTACTCGGTGAATTATTTTATGCACTCGAATTATAATTTTGGGTTCTCTTTCCTGTCTTCTTGTTTATATTTGAGTCCAAGGATCCTCATTCCATTCCTACTGCATATAACATTCATTTACATCAGCACATCAGGATGAACATTGGCTGAAGTTTCACATATTCTTCTCGAGCAGAGTCTGTCTATCCTTTTCACTTAAACCGCTGAACCCATTTTAAGAAAAAAATTACTTGTACTTTTCATAATGTTTTGCACTTTTTATAATGACTTGCGCTTTTCACAATGACTTGCACTTTTCATGGGTGCTGTTGGCTGAAGTAGTAGAATACAAGACTATGAAGCGGAGGTTCCTGAGTTCGAGCCCGCGCTTAGTCATGAAATATTGTGTTGAGCATTAGTGCGTGGTTGTGTTAGTTGTTGCCAGCCTGTTTCAATGATGAAGGCATAGTCACTGGTCACTGAACATAATATAATTGGCAGCGACTGACACTATCATGTACTAAAAGCAGAGTACCAGCACCCACCTTCGTCGGCCCTTTAGCAAAAATTAGCCGGCGAAGTAAAAGGTTGAAATAACAAAAAAAAAAACTGTCTATCTTTTCATGTTTCCTAATCTGTCCCCTCAATACCATCCCCACGCTTTCAGTTCCGGCACAATGATTTGCATATATAGGGGTCATCCCCTGAGTGCTGGTCTAAGATAAAGAAAAAAAAAATAAAAAATATAAAGATTTGCACTTTTTATAACGACTTGCACTTTTTATGATGACTTGCATTTTCGTAATGACTTGCACCTTCTATAATGACTTTTTACGATGACTAGCACTTTTTATAATGACTTGCACTTTTCATAATGACTTGCACTTTTTATAACCACTTGCACTTTTTATAATGATGTGCACTTTTTACAATGGCTTGCACATTCTATGATGACTTGAATTTTTTTATGATGACTTGCACTTTTTATAATAACTTGCAAATTCGTAATGACTTGCACTTTCTATAATGACTTGCACTTTTTACGATGACTTGCACTTTTTATAATGACTAGCACTTACCATAATGACCTGCACTTTTAATAATGACTTGCACTTTTTATATTGACTTGCACTTTCTATGATGACTTGCACTTTTATGATGACTTGCACTTTTTATAATGACTTGCACTTTTCATAATGACTTGCACTTTTCATAATGACTTGCACTTTTTATATTGAGTTGCACTTTCTATGATGACTTGCACTTTTTATGATGACTTGCACTTTTTATAACAACTTGCACTTTTTATAATAACTTGCACTTTTTTTTAATGATTTGCACTTTATATAATAACCTGCACTTTTTATGATGACTTGCACTTTATATTATGACTTTTTCCTTACTATTGTAATAAATATGAAAGTAACTCTGTCTGTCTGCTATATTTTCGTGCTCAAGCCGCTGAACCGATTTAGATAAAATTTGGCATAGAGTTATTTTAAAATCCGAGGTATGACTCTTTGGTCTTTGTTTTTGGAGATTATTCTATTGAGTGGTCAAGGGTGGTCGAAAATTTATATAGTCATATGAAATTATTGAACTGAAAACTATGAATGTTTTGAACTTTGTTACAGCAAGTTTCACGGGTAATTTGAAAATATTAATTTTCAAAACCATAGACGTTGTAAACAAATTTACAAGCTCGAAATACCTACAATTCGTAAGAACTTCTTACCAGCAAAAAAAAAAAAAAATGAAACTTAAGCATTTATGGAAATACTGCTCCATAGTTTGTTGTTCATTGTTCGTGGTATCCGTAACAATGTCAGTGGCGGTTTTCTACGCTAATTAGTGGGTGTTTCGTTACCAACAATTTCATATTTAAGATATTTCAATACATCATATCATATAAAGGAATGCTAGTGTGTGTATGTATGCTTGCTTACTTACACACAGACACGAATAGGAATTGGTGCATAAACATAAATATGACAAAAGCAACAAAACCAAGAAGTCTCTGTAGAGCAGATGTGGCAAGTAATTGTATAGTGATTTGTATTATGGTCAACTTAGTGATTGCGTTTTGTTGTCGTTATTGTTGTTATTTATAACGATAACATACCTATCATATGGTTTAACACAAAGAACATAATATGCTGTACACCAAACACTGTGGTTGTATATTATTTGCAGGCCTTCTGAACACCTCAAATAATATGAATAGACATACGATTTTGCAAATTTTATTGACAACAAATTTATTTTATTATGTTTATTTATAATCGATGTGAACTTTTAATAAATTTTATTTATATTATTAAAATTTCCTAAGTTTTTGCTAAATTAATGTCAAAGGATGACAGCTCAGTTTCTGACATTTTATAATTAGATTTTCTAACCTCGAATGTGCACACCCTTTATATTAATATAATTACAATAGTTTCTTTTTTTTTGTCTTAAAAGAGTTATTAATTTGTAACTTTTTTTTGAAAATCAAGTCAATTAACAGTATTTGTTTAAAAGTTAATTTGACCCCCCTGGAAAAATTTTAGTTAATATATATATATTTTGCATTGAAAACCAATTCTCTACTCCAATTCACTAGAGTGTATATGAACTGCTGTGCTGCTTGTTAGTTTTTGGTTGGCAATCGATGAATAGTTTTCGACACCAATGATATCTTTCATAGTCAATTACAACTAATTGAATAACATTTTGCCATAAATAATATAGTCTGACTTCGAAATCATTTCATGGGATATTATTTTGTTATAAATAATACTAGTGCACGTAAGTTATAAACATAATTGTTATTTATGTTGCACCGTTTGCAGTGTTACATTTGGAAAAAATATTTTATTTTGAATTAAAAATATCAAGAATTTTCTTTATATAAATTAGAGTGGAAATTGCATATAATTGTAAATTAAGCGTATGTATGAGCTCACTGCACTGTTCGCCAGAAGAATAGTTCATTTATTTTATATTTTTATAATAATTTAGTATGAAAAACTGAAGCTTATAATTGTTCACTGGCATAAGAGAGCATAGGAAAATATATATTTTAGAAATAGTAATCTTTCTGAAAATATTAACCAATTTTCATTCCGAAATTACTTGTAGGCAAGAGCATAAGCATATTTCCTTGTATTCCATGATGTAATTCTTTTTTTGCCACTACAAATTAGATTCTGATACAATTCCACATGCATTCATATTAATTTTATTTATGCTTGTGTTTTGACTTTAAAAATATTTATTAGACCATGTTTCCCATTATTTTTTCTGCTAATGGGTTTTTTTATTTTCTGTATATATTTTCCAAAGAATACTGGATTATATCATTCATTTTGTAAGACAATAATATTTTAACATAAATATTTTGATGAACATATTAAATTAGCCAAAAAAAACCTCAATATGTAAATAATTTAATTCATTCCTAAATATTAAAAGAGGAAAAATTACGTACCAGAATTTACAAGTCGCCTCATTAATTCATCATTTCACACGCACTTCTTTAGAACTTCTCTGTACAAACATCAAAAAGAGTGTTGCCATTGTAGTGCCTTCCTTGTAAAGGGTGTTTTTATAAGAGCTTGCTGATTTGAAATTTAAATAAAACACATGCCAAATTATGAAATGACCAAACAAAAATTTTTATTTGGTAGATAATTTCTTGTCATTTAACATTTAAAAATAATTTCGGGCATATGGCCACCACGACTATTTTGCACAAAGGTCATTCTGGAGGTCCAATTTTCGACCACCTTTTCAAGCATTTGAGGGCGTATTTCAGCAATGACACGTTGAATACTGGTTTCCAAAGCGTCAATCGTTGCTGGTTTATCCACGTAAACCAATGATTTCAGGTATCCCCACAAAAAATAATCGAGTGGCGTCAAATCACACTTTGGCGGAGGCCAATTCACCGGTCCATTTCTCGAAATAATGTTGTCGTTGAAATGTTCTTTCAATAAGTCCATTGTTTCGCCCGCAGCATGACAAGTGGCACCATCCTGTTGAGACCACATTTCGTTTACATCCATATCTTGAAGTTTTGGCACCACAAATTCATTGATCATGATTCTGTATCGATTTCCATTCACGGTAACGCTTCGTCCTTCCTCATTTTTAAAGAAATAAGGACCGATGATTCCACCAGCCCATAGACCGCACCAAACAGTACATTTATCGGGATGCATTGGATTATCTTTGCTCCAAATACGGCAATTTTGCTTGTTGACATTTCCATTCAACCAAAAATGCGCCTCATCACTGAAGAGAATTTTTCGGTAAAAAAGCGGATAAACATTTTAAATTGAACACTGTCTTTGAAATGAAATTTCTACGATTTGGAAGCGTTCTTCTGGAGTTAACCTGTTCATGATGATTTGCCAAACAATTCTGAGTAGAGGCGTCACTTTAAACTGTCAAAACACCTGTCAGACAACAGAGTGATTCGTATAAAAAAAAATTCATAAAAAACACCCTTTATTTAGCAACACGGTTTTATACCCTCCAAAAAATAATTGGAGGGTATATTCATTTTGTCATTCCGTATGTAACACAGTGAAATATCCCTCTGAGAGCCCATAAAGTATATATATTCTTCATCAGTGATGAATTCTAAGACGATCTGGCACATGTCTGTCCGTCCGTCCGTCTGTGGAAAACAGGATTCAGTCCAAACGAAAAAAGCTAGACCCTTGAAATTTGGTACAGATATATTTTGAAAAATATCAAGTTCGCAAATGGTTTGAATTGGGCTAGAGGGAAAAAATTTTCCCTAAGAAGAACTGAACCAACCTCTAAAAAACAACACAATTTTAATTTTTTTTTTGTGATATATTTTTAAAACAACGAAAATTCAAAGCATTGAACTTGGAATTAGAAAATCAGAAATTTTTATTTTTTTTTATCTTGGACCAGCACTCAGCGGATTACCCCTATATATGCAATGCATTGCGCTGGAACTGAAAACGAGGGGATAGTATTGAGGGGACAGATTAGGAAAGATGAGAAGATAGACAGTTTTTTTTTAGCTTTTCAACCTTTTGTACTACGCCGGCTAATTTTTGCAACAGGGCCGACGAAGGTGGATGCTATTACTGTGCTTTTTAGTACATGATAGTGTCAGTCGTTCCAATTATGTTCAGTGACCAGTGACTATGCCTTCATCATTGAAACAGGGTGGCAACAACTAACACAACCACGCACTAATACTCAACACAATATTTCATGACTCAGCGCGGGCTCGAACTCAGGATCCTCCGCTTCGTAGTCTTGTGTTCTACTACTTCAGCCAACAGCACCCATGAAAAGTGCAAGTCATTGTGAAAATTGCAAGTCATTGTGAAAAGTGCAAGTCATTATAAAAAGTGCAGGTCATTATAAAAAGTGCAAGTCATTAAAAAAAGCATGTCATTGTAAAAAATGGAAGACATTATAAAAAATGCAAGTCATTAAAATATGCAAGTCATAACAGAAAGTGCAAGTCATTATAAAAAGTGCAAGTCAATATGAAAAGTGCAAGTTATTATGAAAAGTGCAAATCATTATGAAAAGTGCAGGTCATTATGGTAAGTGCAGGTCATTGTAAAAAGTGTAAGTCATCGTAAAAAGTGCAAGTCATTATAGAAAGTGCAAGTCATTACGAAAATGCAAGTCATCATAAAAAGTGCAAGTCATAATAAAAAGTGCAAATCATTATTTTTTAATTTTTTTTATCTTGGATCAGCACTCAGGGGATGACCCCTATATATGCAATGCATTGCGCCGGAACTGAAAACGAGGGGATAGTATTGAGGGGACAGGCTAGGAAAGATGAAAAGATAGACAGTTTTTTTTTTTGTAGCTATTGCAACGTTTTACTTCGCCGGCTAATTTTTGCTACAGGGCCGACGAAAGTGGATGCTTTTACTCTGCTTTTTAGTACATGATAGTGTCAGTCGCTGCCAATTATGTTCAGTGACCAGTGACTATGGCTTCATCATTGAAACAGGCTGGCAACAACTAACACAACCACGCACTAATGCTGATCAGAAGAAATTAATTTTTTACACTCCGTACTCTTTTGTTGGCGTAGACGAAGATATTATATACAAAAATAGGGTAAATATTTAACAAATTTTGCTCTTAAAGCCTACATTCCTTAAAAGTTTAATTTATAACCTTTTACGGCGAAGTTAAGATGTTCTCTGATCTTGCCGTGCCCTGCTCTTTCACCTGCCTCTTAAATGACCTTATAAAATTTTTTTTCTACACTTAACTAAAATTTAGTTTTTAAGCATTTACGATTTAGGTGAGATGTCTCCCCTACGGTCATTCTCGCAGTGACGCTGTATAGAGTGTTAAATTTGGACACAGAAATCTCCTAAAGGAAGTGTGATCTAATTGCTTTTATGCTGATGGAAAAGTGTCTCAGTCATGCTCCTCCCAAAACACATTGGAAACGTGTGTATTAAAATATTTTTTTTTTGCTCGTTTACTCAAGCCAAATGCCATTAAAAATTTAAATTTTAAACAGAAAAAAATATAATTTTTATTGACCAATTATTTGTAGGGTATTAAAAATTCGACCCTGTCGAATATAAAGTTTTTATTTGTTTTATTGTTGCCTTGCGATTTAAGGAAACATGCCTTAATTTGATGTTTGCAATAAAAATAGGTCTTTCAGTAACGAATTTTTTTTAATAAAAGTTTCATTATAATATGCCTTATATGCATTTAATGCTTTTATTTAATTATATTTTAAAAAATTTTTCAGAGAAAATATTTAAAGCATTTTTTCAATAAGGAAATATTTAAAACAGTTTTTCTGTAAAAATAACCAAAAATTCTAGTTTTAAGCATTAAGTCTGCTTAACTGTTGACTGATTAATTTTGTTTGACCATATTTTTATTTGTTTCTTTTAGTGTTAAAAGTGCTGGCTTAATTCTACAAAATAAATAAATTTTTTGCAAAGATTAGACTCGGTTAGAAGCAAAATAGTGGACCCAGGTATGTAAGAAACTTTATATATAAACTTTTTTTTATTAGTTATAAGCGAGAGCCCATATATTTACCTGACCTTTTTTTGGAACTTCAATATTATAATCTGCTTGGAAACAATATTTTTTATCGAGCGAAAGCCATTAACTTGGCATAGGCCAAGTATCAAAGATCGTAGTATCAAAATTTTATATATTGTTTTTCCATTTGCTCTGAACTAAATCTCAACAGTAGCTCTGCAATTACTGTCTGACATTTTATTATAATCGGCTGTGTTTGTTTGTTAAAAAAAAAAACATCTTAAGATGGGAAAATATTATAGTAGGAAAACTGGTTCAGAGACTGTATGTTCCCCACTGTGCGATGTCAGGCTTAAAATGAATCACTCGTAGTGGTATAAAAAGTCAAGATAGTTTTACTATTGAGGTTTCCTGCTGAAAAAATTTATACAACTCCTAAACATTTATTTTTCATATGTCTCATAACTAAATAGTATTAATTTCATTATAGTGCTTTTTGCAGCAACAAAATATGTTTGGAATGCAATCATATAATTACGCGTACTACCATATGGTTGCACTTGCTACACAATTACCTATATAATACTACTTTATTTTTAAATTTGTAGATAAATTACTTGCTTTAAAAATATTTAAATTTCAAAAATAATCTATAATAACATTTTTCTCATAATCCACTAAACACAAATAAGTTGTTCATCATCCCTATAAAAGGGGTGGGGGGAAAAAAAGAATTTTCGTAAAACAATACGCATAATTTGAACGAACTGATGAAATACAAACTCGCATTTATATCAAAAGCATCATGTAGAAAACTATTTTAAATATAAGGACTGTGGGGAATTTATTTTCACCAACTATAATTTCATTTTATTTCTGCTTTTTTTTTCTTGTTGTCTTTGTATTCATTTCGGAAAATGTCATAAAAATAATTATTCCCATTGATGATGATTATTATTCTGTATGGCGAGTTGAATAATGATAATAGTGACGATTTGAATGTAGGGAGATGCGACTGCAAAATGCTTTAATGGTCAAAACTATAAACAATTTTTGGTATTTTGTTGCAATTTATGTCTGCAGCATGTTTCTAATTATAAAATAGTTGCGTGCCGCTCTTGTTGGCTTTGCTAGCATTTTGAGCGTTTGTTGGTATACCCAAAGGATGGTATTATTTTTCCAGTTTATTATTTTGTTTAATCGCTGGTCGTTTGCAGCCTCTATGGTAGTTTTAAAATATTGAAATATTTTTGCCAACCTTCGTTGTGCGTACGCGTGGTTTCTATGCTGCACATACGAGTAATCATACTATGGAAATGTTTGCTTGTTGTTTGTGTGTCCGTCCAACACATGCCATCATAAAATATAGGGTATTTGGAAACTTAAATCGTGTAGTAAAATAAAGCAAAAATTAAATAAAAAACCGAGAAAAACAAGAGAATTCAGTAAACTATTTTTATAGACCATAAACCTTGACGGTAGTTTCTTACCAATTACGTATTTAAATCAATAAAAATCAAATAAATGTCGTTTTAAGTTTTTCGTTTAAATAGTTGAGAGAAGAAAATGCCAGAATATTAAAAGAATTTTTATGACTTGAGACGACTACGTGATTTACACAGCGTATTTTATTTATTTTTTTTATCAAGAGGAAAAAAATAAAATTTGGTAATAGGTGTGATCAAAAGAAAATTTTATGATTTTATTTGAATTATGAAGTTCAAGTATCGACGTGTCTTTGCAACTTTTATTCAGCCATAATAATAACATAATTAATTATTAGTTTCAAGAGTTTGGATAGTTTGTAGGCAATTTAAATAAGTCGCAGTTGATTTCATTTTGTCTTTGTACGAATATTGTTTTATATTCTCGGTGGAAATGTTTTCTATATGTAGAAAAATCACACGATCAAATAAGGAACCATAGAGCTGAATCTTACCGGTCAAGTTACTCCAAACGGATTGCTCTCTCAAACTATGTCCACACGATGAAACATTTGCTGCAGAAACATTTATTAATTCCCTTTTGAAGCTGCATTCGTGTTCACACGGTTGAAACATTTGTTTTGCAGCATACATATATTATATTATTTTCTTCTTTCAATTTCTTGACGGAGAATGGCGTGCTCAACAAATGTTTCATGTACATGAAACACCGTACCCTTTTCCACTCGTCTTTCTCCTCTCATCAACAAACACAATGTTTCTGCAGCAAACATTGCTGTGCTAACCTCGTTAAAACAGTAGCTCCCATTTCCGCTTTAAAATATTATAAAGGGTGTTTTTTTATGAAGTTTTTTTTTATACGAATCACTCTGTTGTCTGACAGCTGTTTTGGCAGTTTAAAGTGACTTCTCTACTCAGTATTGTTTGGCAAATCATCATGAACAGGTTAACTCCAGAACAACGCTTCCAAATCGCGGAAATTTATTTTCAAAAACAGTGTTCAATTAAAATTGTTTATCCGCTTTTTACCGCAAAATTCTCTTCAGTGATGAGGTGCATTTCTGGTTGAATGGATGTGTCAACAAGCAAAATTGCCGTATTTGGAGCAAAGATAATCCACACGCCGTTCAAGAATTACCTATGCATCGCGATAAATGTACTGTTTGGTGCGGTCTATGGGCTGGTGGAATCATCGGTCCTTATTTCTTTAAAAATGAGGAAGGACGACGCGTTACCGTGAATGGAAATCGATACAGAATCATGATCAATGAATTTTTGGTGCCAAAACTTCAAGATATGGATGTAAACGAAATGTGGTTTCAACAGGATGGTGCCACTTGTCATACTGCGGGCGAAACAATGGACTTATTGAAAGAACATTTCAACGACAACATTATTTCGAGAAATGGACCGGTGAATTGGCCTCCGCGTTCGTGTGATTTGACGCCACTCGATAATTTTTTGTGGGGATACCTGAAATCATTGGTTTACGTCGATAAACCAGCAACGATTGACGCTTTGGAAACCAGTATTTAACGTGTCATTGCTGAAATATGCCCTCAAATGCTTGAAAAGGTGGTCGAAAATTGGACCTCCAGAATGACCTTTGTAAAAAATAGTCGTGGTGGCCATATGCCCGAAATTATATTTAAATGTTAAATGACAAGAAATTATCTACCAAATAAAAAAATTTTTTTGGCCATTTCATAATTTGGAATGTGTTTTATTTAAATTTCAAATCAGCAAGCTCTTATAAAAACACCCTTTACATACGGGGAGGGCAAATTTGAGGTTAGAAAGTAAATTGACTGTCAAATTATTAAAAGTCTAGAATTGAGCTGCCGTCTTTTGACACTTATTTAGTAAAAACTTGGGGTATTTTAACCATGGAACATTGGACGACCATTTTTTGCATCGAACTTTTATAAATTGGCTGTTTGGAAAACTGAACGAAAAGAACACATTTTTCAACAAAATCGTCTTCAGTGATGAGGATCATTTTCAATTAGAGATTTATGTAAAAAAATAATGGGGCCCCATATGGGGCTCAATAATTCTACAAAAGGTCCCCGAAAAACCATTATACAAGAAAGTGACTTTGTAGTGCGTTTTGTGGCCTGGTGGCATCATGGGCCTGTATTTATTCGAACACGAGCAAGAAAACGCCGTCATCGTGAATTCTCTGCTTTCCTAAATCATGATAACTGATTGTTTTGTGACCACAATTGGCGAACATTCATATCAGTGATCTTTGGTTTCAACAATAGAGCACCGCAAGCCACACAGCCGGCCAAACAATTCAGTTATTGCGAGCGAAATTAAGCTTTTTCGGAAGCTTCTTCGCATTTGAAACTCCTTTCAATACTCAGTTATTGGAAATAAACGCATTTTGGGTAAAATCGACTAAAATTGTGTTTCAGCCAAAAAATCGATTTTTTCCAAAAAAATTGGTCAAAAATTTTTTTTGCTTAAATGCGTGCGACTTAAGCTTTTTCGGAAGCTTCTTCGCATTTGAAACTCCTTTCAATACTTAGTTATTAGAAATAAACGCCTTTTGGGTAAAATTGGGTAAAATTGTGTTTCAGCCAAAAAATCGATTTTTTCCAAAAAAATTGGTCAACAATTTTTTTTGCTTAAATGCGTGCGACTTATGCTTTTTCGGAAGCTTCTTCGCATTTGAAACTCCTTTCAATACTCAGTTATTGGAAATAAACGCATTTTGGGTAAAATCGGCTAAAATTGTGTTTCAGCCAAAAAATCGATTTTTTCCAAAAAAATTGGTCAAAATTTTTTTTTGCTTAAATGCGTGCGACTTATGCTTTTTCGGAAGCTTCTTCGCATTTGAAACTCCTTTCAATACTCAGTTATTGGAAATAAACGCATTTTGGGTAAAATCGGCTAAAATTGTGTTTCAGCCAAAAAATCGATTTTTTCCAAAAAAATTGTTCAACAATTTTTTTTGCCTTAATGCGTGCGACTTAATCTTTTTCGGAAGCTTCTTCGCATTGGAAACTCCTTTCAATACTCAGTTATTGGAAATAAACGCATAATTTCTCGTTTTGGCCGCCTCGTTTTTGTGATACAGGGTGGCTCAGAAAGACCGAAGTGGTATGAATTCCTTATAATTTTTTAATTAAGACATATTTTTTTAATTTTATGTTTTTTAAATACAGTAAATTTATAGGGTATATTATTGGATTAGTTATTAAAAATGATATCCCACAAGTGGTGGCCATTTTCTGCTTCGCACAAATGAGCTCTTTCCAACACATTTTCCATGACCTTTCGCCAAACTTCCGGTGTTATGTTGTTGATTTCGTCTCGAATATTGGTTTTTAATTCCTAAATAGTCCTAGGCTTATTAACATAAACTTTCCCTTTTAAATAACCCCAAAGGAAACAGTCTGGAGCAGTTAAATCCGGGGAACGCGGAGGCCAATTAAAATTGCTTCTACGCGAAATTATTCTTTCAAGCTGAGTCAACACAATGCACCGTTGATTTGAAAAGTAAATTTCAACAATTTGGGCACGTTGTTCAGTTGTGTATTGCTCTATTATAAATTGTCCAAGTCTTCTTTACAAAATACTGAAAAGGAAAAAAAAATTTAATAAAAAAAGTTATAAGGAATTCACACCACTTCGGTCTTTCTGAGCCAACCTGTATAACGCCGCTGCAATATCTTCTCTGCAGCCATTTGAAAGGATGGACTTACGTAAAAAAACCACAAACAACTGACACTCTGAAGGATAAAATTTGGGGCTGCATTGACGAGATCAGCGAAAGTTTAGTGCAAAATGTGGTTGCAAATTTTGAGAAAAGAACAGATCATATTTCATTATTATTTCCCTTATTTCTACTTTATGTTTGTATCAATAAAATTTTCGATAAAAAGTCTAGTTTTAAGCCAATATACTTCCTAACCTCAAATTTGCCCACCCTTTATTTTGCCCAATTTGGGAATAAGCGACATGATTTTATTTTTCGAAAGAATCAGCAATGAGTTCAAAATGGCGCTGCAATTTCTGGTAATGGTCCTTCTACGATGTCTTTGATTCCGTCAAATATAAAATTTTTATATTTTTGTTGATGATCTTCACGACTTAGAATTGATTTTGATAAATTGCCTTAAGATTCAATTAATTAATGTACATGCAATAGAATATGGTAACTCAATACTATGTGCACTTTTTCTCTACTGAAATATTAGAACCAGAATTTCTTTTTATAATTATAAACGTTTTAACAAGTTAACATATCAGCTTATATACAAACATTTGTTCTTAAAAAAATGTGTAATAAATTACATTTTAATCATTTGCTCAAACAACTAGAACAGACGTATTAATAAATGAACACCTTTACACTGCAGGAACATTCCCTTATTTTTTGTTTTGTTGTAAAGATGAAAGAAACAAAAAACCAAGATTTTATACAAAAGCAAAACATGCTAAGTCATGGCCTATGCCTTTGGTATTTTTCACACTTCAAGGCTGTCGCTTGGCGTATTTTTATAAAGACACTAATGGGAATCTGTTTAACACAACGTCACACATGCCTGCCAGACGACAAATAACACAATCAGGCAGAAGTAGAAGAAAAAAAATATATATATATTGAAAAATTATATCGAAAACAGTCGTAGTCTTTAAGAGTCCGACCAGAATGATGCTCTGTGTAGAAAAAGTATATTTTAAAAACTAAAACTATTTGGTGAGTTCACAACTGTTCATGTATCGTGTATCAAATATAATTTATTGGTTATGAAATTCATTTTTGTATAATTGGAGTTTCAAAATGCTACACATTGACGTTATTTTGTAATAAATTATTTTTAATAATATAAATTATAATGAGGGCACATGAGATTAATCTCCTCTTCTACATGTTAATCGGTTTATATCAAGAGCTTTGCAATATATTTCACAATTTGTATGGAAAATTATTTATTAGGGTGTTAAATAATTTTGAATTTTGAACTTCTTTTTGTAATTACGTGGCAGAATGATTTGAAAATAATTTTTTAATATATAATATAATTTTTTCGAACATACATATTTTCCGCTTATTTCACAATGCCGAATGAATTCTTCTTTCATACAAATCGATTTTAAACAACAACAAAATTTCATGATTAAAAATATATTCAAAATATTCCACTCTGAATAAAATCATTTGAATTTAATAAAAATTCGTAAATAAAATAATTTGTTGATTGCAGATTTGAACTTGAGTCTGAATCAAAAATTCTGAAGTAGTTAACATGACATTATGAAGCGGAGGGTCCTAAGTTCAAACCCGCGCTCAATTATGAATATTGTTTTGAATTCTTCTGATCAGCATTTTTTGCATGGTTTTGTTAGTTGTTGTCAGCCTGTTGCTGTGATGAAGCCATAATTGGTTGCGACTGACACAATCATGTGCTAAGGAGCTAGGAACATCACCGTCCTTCGTCGGCCCTGTAGCAATAACTTAGCAGGCCTATATTCTCATCTATCCCTTGAATACTATCCTTTACTTTCCAATTCCGGCGTAAAGCATTTCATATGTGGAGGTCCTGAGCGCTGGTCCTACTACTCCTTAAACAAAATTATGTAAAAAAAATTTTAAATTGTATTTTTACTAGGGATGTAACGATACGCCGTTTTGCCGATCCGATACCGATACTCAAAAAGAAATATCGCCGATACCGATTCCGATACCGATACGCATATTGAACTCAAGTTAAAATTAACAAAACTCAAGTAGAGTAATTCTTTTATTATACAAAATTACAGTGTAAGAGATTATTAATATTTAAAATTGATATTTGAATTCATTCTGAAATGAACAAAAACAAATTATTTTTTTTACCAAAATAATAGTGTAAGCGATTATTAATGAGTCCATTCAAACTGAATGTCATACTGTTTATTTTCTAAAATCATGCAAATTTTCAATACAACGGTTAGTAAAAAGCGTTGAAAATTGAATTGTTTGCTGAAAAGAGCTCTAAAAAAATTTAAGAAGTATCGTCGTATCGACATTAAAATATCGCCGATATCGATATATCGGCAAATCAGAAGTATCGCCGATATATCGGAATCGGTATCGGTTACATCCCTAATTTTTACCAAAGGAAGAAATAGGCAGTTAATTATTTTTGGCATTTTTATTAAAATTTTTTCATAAAAAAACTGAAAACTTAAATGACAACAATTAAAATTTTTTTTACCTGGTGCTGGTTCCTAAACGCCAACAATTTAAGAGCTGCTAAAATTAATAGTTTAAACGAATGCCTTTAATGACAAATTTACTCCTTTTTAGTTAAAATAAATTGGTGTGAGATAATCTTCTATGAAAAAATTATAAGAAAAAATTAAATAAACAAACAAAAATGTGATACCATCAATTTCATACAATTCTCGTATGCAATTTCCTAATAAATATTTGTATAAATAAGAACTGTTATCGTATTCGACTAAGCCCTTTAATAAGTGATAACAAACAAAATACACATGAGTACTGATGATGACAGTATAGCGGTTTTCGAAAACAGCTGTTCTGCTGTGCACTCAGTCATACATAAAAAAATTACAATATTGTAAATTTCATACAATAATACAACAGATACAACCATATCATAGGCCTATAATGTTTTAAACAATTTTGATTTCGTTTGTTTATACAACCAAGACATCAGCAGCACCAGCAGCAGCAACAGCAGACGCAGCAATAAAAACTATTTTTCCTCTTTAATAATGTTTGCGTGCAACCACATCAATGATCATTGTGGTTGCACTTAATGAAGGAATGAAAGGAGAAAAAAAAAATTAAACGATGATGTTGCCGTTGTTGCTACTTGTGGCAAACTAAAGTTGGCTTGCTGCAGGCAACATATGTCAGTGTATTAATGATGATGAAATTATACAGAATATTGATGCGATACCGAGAATTGCTTTCTTAATATCATACAGCATCGCTTTTACTATATACAACGTATACTATTGATCAATTAATGAACAATTGTTACTCTCGTGTTACACAAACACCACAAGACACATAAATAAGGCACTGAATAGTCGAATCTTTAAATAAATGGAATTATTTTACAAAATAAATTTTGTATAAATAAAAACTTTTATCGTATTCAATTAAGCTGCCTAATAAGTTATGACAGAGAAAAATACATAATATGTGACCTTCTCCGCGAAAAGGGACCTCTGTGCCGAAAAGAAGTTATTGAGAAAAACGCGTTTAAAAAAAGCGCTTCGTTTTTCCGTGTTTTGCGCATGATTATGCGCAATTAATTATGTTCATATTTACAGGTGATTTGTAAAAAAACTAAAAGACATAGAAACTTGCGGTTTGCGGCATTTGAAAGAGCGTCTTTTTCCTATAAGAATCACTCAAAAAGTAAAAAAAAAAATTTCAGCGCAGAGGTCCCTTTTCG
The DNA here is from genome assembly GCA_951800035.1 of Linnaemya tessellans. NCBI lineage: Eukaryota > Metazoa > Arthropoda > Insecta > Diptera > Tachinidae > Linnaemya > Linnaemya tessellans. The sequence continues at coordinate 140,370,332 of OX637532.1, forward strand.
TGGAGCAGGTCACATATGAGTAGTGATCGTGCAAGTGTAGCGGATTTTGAAAACAGTTGCTATGCTCTACGGTTGTATAATTAAAATTGCTGTTGACGTTATCTAATCCCTCGGAATATTTGTCTGAATTTAAAAACATATTTTCGAATAATTAATCCATTTTAATACCCTACAAAAAAAATTGGTGCGTATATTCACTTTGCCACTCCGTATGTCACAAAGCGAAATATCGCTCTAAGACCCCCTAAAGTATATATGTTCTTGATCAGTGATGAAATCTAAGAAGATCTAGCCATGTACGCCCGTCCGTCTGTGAAAATCACGATTCAGTGCAAACGAAAAAAAACCAGACCCTTGAAATTGGGTATAGATACATTTTGAAGGATAGCACAGGTTAAGTTCGTAAATGGGCTGAATCGGGCCAGGGCGCCCCTAAGAAAAACTAAGCCAACCTCCAAAAAACATCATAATTTTTAAAGTTTTTTTTTGTAATTTTGCTAGGCAAATTATATATTTTTATGTTAAAGAAGGTCCAAAGAACTTGGAGCCAGAAAATCAGGAAAATTTATTTTTGGACTCCGCCCCATTTAGTGGTCGTAAATAATTAACAACTTGTATACCTTAAGTCTACATTTCTACAAAACTAAATTTTCCATCTTCTACGAAGAAGCTGAGATGTTATCTGATCCTCCCCTGCCCTAACCCTCAACCATCCATGGACCCCTAAATGACGATATAAAAAAAAATCAAAATTTCTACCGTTAATTACCCCACAAATTTACTTTTTAAGTTTTTACGACAAAGACGAGATGTCTCCCCCACCGGCCCTTTCCGGATTGACCCTGTCAAAATAGAGTTTTAAGTTGGACACAGAAATGTCTTAAAGAAACTCTGACTCAGCAGGAACATAATTTTTAATTGATTTACTAAATATTTGGAGGATATTTAATAGCCGACTCGGTCGAATACAACGTTTTTACGTGTTTAGTTTTAATTTATGGCGTTTTCTTTTCTACAAAACGTGTAAAATTTTTTCACTTCTAGTCAAAAAATTTGCTTTTAAGCGGATTTTGAAAATAATAATATATTTGCCTAACCAATGGTAGACTAGTTTGTAATAGATTTACTATTTCGAAATGGCATGACGGTGCAGGTTTTCATTAAAAAGTGTAAAAAATGTAGCATTCTTTTCCAGAAAAGAAATCAACATTAATTTCAGAAATTTGTTTTTTCTTAAGTCAAATTTTGTTTCTTTAGGCGTTTCGAAAAATTTTGTTGTATTAATTGTTAACTTAGTTTTTTTTAGGGATTTTGAAATATGATAATTTGTAAGTTTTTTATACAGCAGGAAATCTTATACAAATTTTACAAAATTATCGTCCTACATGTACTTGTTTTGAATCTAGTTCTGTTAAATTATAAAAAATTATATTCAGTGAAAATTGCATTAAAATTTATTTTAAGTGACTTTTAAATACTGCCACTCACCGTCCTTAACATGTAGCGGAAGTGTGGGTGGCAGTCAGATGAATCGTATGTTTACAAAGTGTATGCATACGATTAAAATCCTATAGAGAGAACGAAAAGAACACTCCAATAACGCAGACAATCCTACAAATATTCCCCACTTGCACTGAATTAGATCGGTTTTCTGCAGCAGCACCTACATACAAAGTTCATTGGCTTGCTCGAAGCGTCGATGTGTATGCGGCAGGCAGGCAGCATTAGCATGTGTTTATATTTTTGTTGTAGCTGCCCGACAGTGAAACAGAGGATATTAACATATTCTTGGGATCACTTAAAATAGATAAATGTAATCTAAACAATTATAAATCTTTTTTCCATTTCTTTGCGCTCATTTCTTCGCTGCTTTGGAGATCGAATTCGAACGAAAGCGTACCAGGAAATTCCAATTGTTTGTTTGGTTAATTTCTTTTGTTATTTTTAGTCTATTTGATTAATTTGTTTTGGTTTATTTTTTATCTTTCGATACTTGATTTTTTATTTTTTTGTTCATTTTAATAGAAACATTTTATTCATCCATTTCATCTGCTTAATATCTTTCATATTGTTTGGGCAATAAAATTCTTATAACTGTATCAAAATTATATAAAAAAAAATCTTTCTGATAGCTTTGTTCTGTTAAAACGTGGATTCGTTTATTTGTGCTTTTTCTTTTTTTTTCCATAGAAGTAAAAAATTTATTATTGATATTTTTTTTATCACATATTTATACAATATGTATTGCTGACGAATCGTATGTGATATTTTCCATAGAAAATGCTTTTTAATGTTATTGTGGCAATTGATATAGAGTTAAGTGAGCCATTAACTTGCAATCAATTTGTATTTTTTATATATTCTGCTTGTCATGTTTAAAGATAAATGATTATTTAGATAATATTAGTGGCCTTGAAAGTAAATTATATATTGAAAATTGTTTTATTACCTGTCACACAATGTCAATAGATATCGACCGCTCCATCCTACAATTGTGTATGTCTTGGTGGAGTTGGCATTTAATAAGTCTTTTAGAAATTTTCGTGTTTGTTACCATGAACGTTTTACGTTATAGGTATGAACGAAATATAGTAAAAAAAAAAAAAAGAATTGGAAAACGGTTGACCCTAAAGGCCATCCCAGTAACTTCCCTCTAGTTTTAACCATTAAAAATGCTATTATTTTAATTTTCAAGCTGCTATAAATTTTGAATGAATCAGGCGATTCCCATGTGATAAGCAGTTGTTCATGTAGTTTTTCGAGTCCTATAAAAGAAACGGAAACACTATATAAATTCGAAGTTACATATATAATGTCGGAGTTTTTTATTTGTAAATCATTAAAAAACAATCTTTTGAATGTCAAGAGCTGGGGCCAAATTACCGCATTCGATATCGATCGAAATTTCAATAAAACTTATATACAAATCTCCCCTGATTAAATTAAGATTTATAGGCTAATTGTTCGAAATTTGTTTTTAAATCTCAGAGAGACATGATAAATATTCCAAGGCACAAAGGAAAGTTAACATCCGATTTTGGTTATTCAACTTACACAGCAGAGCAGAACAGCTGTTTTCGAAAGCCACAACACTTTCATCATCAGTGCTCATGTGTATTGTGTTTGTCACCAGTTATTAGGTGGCTAAGTTGAATGTGATAACAATTCTTATTTAAACAAATTTTAATAGGAAATAGAATTCGAGAACTGTATCAACCTGATGTTAACATATTATTGTTTTAATACCCCTGATTAATTTTTGAAAGTTATTCTACAAAACATTTAAAAAGTATTTCTCCTTAGGAAGTCTGAATTTGAAAAATTCCTTAGAAGACCACCAGCCTGATGCGAATACTATATGATTATATACATATATAATTTCGGAGCTGTTTAAGAAGTTTCTTTTTTTTGATTTTTTCGTTCATGATACCTCACAAACGCATCAACCGATTTTGAGCCGGTTTGTGGCGATTTTGATAGAATTTTGGAACAGTAAGAGCCAAGTAGTTTTTGAAGTCGATCGGCAAAAAATCTATTTTGATTGTAAAAACTCCAATTTTGAAAAAAAACATTTTTCTTTATATATTTCCAGTTCATAGGAAATCTAAGTTTGAAAGGACCCTTTGAAACGCGATTAGTTTGATTCGACTCGGTCACATTCCTACGCACACACACACATTCACACACACACACACACACACATTCATACACACACATACACACACACACACACACACACACTCAATCACTCACTCACACAATCAACACACACAAGCACTCACAGACATAGTGATGCCCTCTCAGGAGTATTAAAAAACTTCGAAATCTTATGTAAACTCGATTTTTTCAAAACGGCTTAAAACCAGTGACTTTCTGGTTTTAATTGAATTTTTCATTTTCTTAGCGGGAAGTTACAAAATATTGAAAAAAATTTTGTCTCCGAAAAGTTTCACTTTACGTTTTTCCGATTTCATTAAAAGAATCGTATTCTCACAGTCATATTCTGTGCATTTCTTAAGGTCTGTAAAACATATGAAAATAAAATGGAAGGATTTTAGATCCTTTTTGCAACAGTAAATAATATATCGCAAAGTAGCTCTCAGTCTGTCAACATCAAGCTTCTTTGAAAATTACTTTTTAAGTGCCGCCAGATCACTGATCGTTTTACTCTCTCTCGAGAGAGTTTTGCGCCTCACTAACACTAGTTAATTTTAGTATCTAATTTAACTGTATAGGCTTAGAGATCTTCTGAGAAATTTTTCATGGTTAACTACGACGCTACTTCTTATGTGAAGGCATAGGCCGTTGACGCTCAGTCACAGTGACAGATACAATATGGGTTAACTCCATTTCAGGCATGTGGTCCCAGTCAAGCTGCCGGCATCTGTGCACCAATATTTTGCAAATTCACTTTGCAAAGTATTTTGTTATACAAATAAGCATTGAATTTGCTCGATAGCTTTCTTTGCGAATAATTTTAACCCTATGGGAGTTAAATGCAAGAAAGCTTGCAAAAATATTGTAACAATAGCACGATCCGTAAACGATATTATTTCTACTGAACACGCAATTAATCAAAATATTGGTTCAAAACTTCTAATACATCTAATACTTACATCTCTGCTCATTGAGCTCATTATGTGGCAGGAAGTAATTTATGATGCTAATGAATACCGCCGAAACATTAATAATTCATTGCCCCGAGCGGAGGAGTAAGTTGCGACTTTTCTCACTCTCCTCCAACTATTTATGATTTTATTTCCAGCTGACATGATGTTGTTGAAACAAATTTTACCTGCTGTGATAAACGAAGTTTTTCTACAAGTTTTTCTTTAGCTAATGATTCATTTTTCAATGGCTTGTTAGTTGTGTGGCATGCCACATCATTCATGCATACACATTCATATATATGTGTGTGTGTGTCTGTGTGTGTGTGTTTGTTTGCGGTTCAGTATTTGTTGATTGTTTAACATTTGACACTTTTGGTTGTTAAAATCATTGGTTGTTTGTATTATTCTAGACTTTTGCCTTTTAATTGTTTCCAATGCACAAATGAATGCAGGCTCTTTAATGCTGTTGCTAATGGGCGGTTTATTTTATACTCACGTGTGCTTTTAAAGCGGCATCATCTGTCATTTATCAAGGAATGAAAAGAAAAGGCACACAAACAACTGAAACATAAAGTGTATGAAACAAAGAAATAAAATAAAATAAATACTTTTCTACGCGTTTATTCATGTAGACGTTTAAGGGATTACGCACCCGTTTAAAAGAAAGAGTGTATAAAATGAACAATGAAATGAACATTTAGTTAATTTAATTTTTTATTTGTTGTTGACTTAAAGAAGAAAAAAAGAAAACCATTTTTTTGTTAAACATATAGAGCCTACGTTATTTATTTATTGTTCATTTAAATGTTTTCTTCGCTGTTTAATATTTACTTCCCAGCCACTCGCCTCTCTTAATCTCCGTAATGCACTGCCAACCTTAAAATGTTTACACAAATAGAATAAAAAAAAATGAAAAACAGAAAAATGAGGAACAAAAAGGCCTCACTCACAGCTCTGTGTCATGTAAACATGATGCATTTCAGTGGTGGTTTTTTGTTTAGTTTTTAAATTAAAGGTAAATTGTTTTATGCATCGTTTTGTAAACTGTCAGTTCTTGTTGACTCCAAAACTTGTGGCACGAATGCTGTTAAATGCAATGTGAGTGCATAGAATACGCTTATCTACCACCAAATGTCCAAGTGTGTTTATTTGATAGCATTGCAGCCGTTTGTAGGGAGAGTAGCTTAACTTCATTTATATTTAAATTGAGTTAAATTGTTGTGTGTGTTTGATATTTCAAATACGAAAGCAAATTTTTATTCATGAAGAGGTTTATAAAGCAGATTTTCATAAAAAAAAATTTGTTTTATAAACCTTTTATAAAAGAGACATATAACTTCAGCTATTTCCATGGACATGCAGTTAATAGTTTTTAGTACAACATTGTGAATTTAAAAAACATATTTGATTAAAAGAATATTAATTGATACCGCCTAAAGTTATTTAACATTCAAAAGAGGGAAATACTCAAAATTATCGATTAGATTTGTGTGCAGTTTGACTTGAGATTGAAGGAAGTAAATATTTCCTAAGAATAAAAAATTTAATAATCAACATTAATAAAATTAACTTATTTAGATGTATAAAATGGGTGCTGTTGGCTGAAGTAGTAGAATACGAGACTATGAAGCGGAGGGTCCGCGCTGAGTCATGAAATATTGTGTTGAATTCTTCTGATCAGCATTAGTGCATGATTGTGTTAGTTATTGCCAGCCTGTTTCAGGGATGAAGGCATAGTCACTGGTCACTGAACATAATTGGCAGCGACTGACACTATCATGTACTAAAAGCACAGAAACAATACCCTTCTTCGTCGATCCTGTAGCAAAAAATTAGCCGGCGAAGTAAAAAGGTTGAAGTAGCTACAAGAAATTCGATATCTTCTCTTCTTTCTTCATCTGTCCCCTCAATACTATCCCCCTCTCTCCAGTTCCGGCGCAATGCACTGCGTATGTAGGGGTCATTCCCTGAGTGCTGGTCCAAGATAAAAAAATAAAAATAAAAAAATATTGATTTGCACTTTTTATGATGACTTGCATTTTCGTAATGACTTGCACTTTCTATAATGACTTGCATTTTTTATAATGACTTGCACTTTTCATAATGACTTGCACTTTTTATAATAACTTACACTTTTTATAATCACTTGCACTTTTTATAATGACTTGCACTTTATATGATGACCTGCACTTTTTATGATGACTTGCACTTTTTATTATGACTTGCACTTTTAATAATGACTTACACTTTTCATAATGACTTGCACTTTTCATAATGACTTGCACTTTTTATAATAACTTACACTTTTTATAATCACTTGCACTTTTTATAATGACTTGCACTTTTTATAATAACTTACACTTTTTATAATCACTTGCACTTTTTATAATGACTTGCACTTTTTATGATGACCTGCACTTTTTATGATGACTTGCACTTTTTATGATGACTTGCACTTTTTATGATGACTTGCACTTTTTATAATGACTTGCACTTTTCATAATGACTTGCACTTTTTATAATAACTTACACTTTTTATAATCACTTGCACTTTTTATAATGACTTGCACTTTATATGATGACCTGCACTTTTTATTTTGACTTTTTCCTTACTATTATAATAAATATGAAAGTAACTCTGACTGTCTGCTACATTTTCGTGCTCAAGCCGCTGAACCGATTTAGATGAAATTTGGCATAGAGTTATTTTAAAATCCGAGGTATGACTCTTTGGTCTTTGTTTTTGGAGATTATCCTATAGAGTGGTCAAGGGTGGTCGAAAATTTATATAGACATATGAAATTGTTGAACTGAAAACTATGAATTTTTTAAACTTTGTTACAGCAAGTTTCACATATTCTTCGCGGACACAGTCGCGGGTAATTTAAAAATATTAATTTTCAAAACCATAGACGTTGTAAACACATTTACAAGCTCGAAATACCTACAATTCGTAAAAACTTCTTACCAGCAAAAAAAAAATAGAAACTTAAGCATTTATGGAAATACTGCTCCATAGTTTGTTGTTCATTGTTCGTGGTATCCGTAACAATGTCAGTGGCGGTTTTCTACGCTAATTAGTGGGTGTTTCGTTACCAACAATTTCATATTTAAGATATTTCAATACATCATATCATATAAAGGAATGCTAATGTGTGTATGTATGCTTGCTTACTTACACACAGACACGAATAGAAATTGGTGCATAAACATAAATATGAAAAAAATATGCATTTTGAGACTGTTCATAACCGAGTTCGATTCCGCACTCGGTTATGAACAGGTTATCGAACTTTTCTGATATGAATAGTGCATGATTCTCTTACTTGTGGTCGGCCTCTTTTGGCCTTCATAGTATCGATCGGACTCTGATCATTATCGATAGCCCGTGAGTATTATTTACTCAACAGCGCATTACCGCACCCTACTTCGTAGGTATTGTAGCAAAAATTAACCAGCGTATTGGCGACAGTAATTCCTTCTTTCTATTAGTTCACAAAGCTTTGCGCATATAGGGGTGATCATACCCTAAGTGCTAGTCATGTTAAAACAAACCTAAGCACTTTAACAGTTTTTTTCACAAACCGACTTATGCCGTTTTTAAGACAATTGGTTAGTATTTTTACTTTCTTGGTATGTGAATAAATGTAGTTATTTCAGTTCAATTCGATCATATGAAGCTGAATACGTCAACAACATGTTGCAATTGATGGATAAGCTACAGCGCACAGTGTCCTTAGCCCCTACAATTGCTGAAGAAAACATAAAAAATATTTCACAAAAACATTGAATACATATCAAAGATGATTTCGTAATGGTTTCTATTAATCAAATCAAAAACTAAATAAATTAAAATGCGATATATGGCCACGTTCTGTATATCACGCCATTCGCATCCTATTATTGTTACGATTATATATTTTTGAAGGAAAATTTGCTTTAATCAAATTTTTTTGTATTTTGAAGATAAGAGCGTATTTTAGACATTACATCATATCTTTGATATTTCAGAACGAACTGTTTTATAATTTCATTAGCTCAGCTCAATTTTGTTTAACACTAAAATTTCCAGATTGATTGATTGAACTATACCATGTTTTAATTTTTTAATTAGCCCGTATCTCCATTTTTTGAATAGAAAATAAGAATATAGTTCATTAATAGAACAATTCAAACAATAAAAAATAGTGCTGAAAATGAATTGAAATTGTGTACAAACATGCCCTCGTGTGTTTACAATATTCGAATTTCTTGTTGCTTTTCTGGAATTTCTTTTAAAGGATAGAGCAAGTCTGTCCATTTTTCTCAAGTCTCATTAATTTAGTAATAGCTAATTGTTGTTGAAAATATAATACTTATACATGGTTAATTATAAAAATTTTTTGGCCAAATATATGTTGAATATTGTAAAACTTAATGAATAACCCCTTCATATACTTCATGACTTTTCATATACCTTTGGATTTTTTTTGTAATGTTTAAGAAGTAAGAACGTTATATTACACCGCTTCGAATAATAAATACCCTCCAAATATTTAGTTAATAAAAACTCTATTTTTATTCTTATTAACATCTAAATTTATGGTATTTGGCTTAAGTAAACAAAAGAAAAAAATTTATTTTGATGCGGTCGTATCCAATGTGCTGGGAGGAGCATGACTAAGACACTTTTCCATCAGCATAAAAGCAATTTACGTATTAATATTTTTATATCAACGTGCAAGAAAGGGACTGAGATAAGTTCCCTTAAGACATTTCTGTGGCAAATTTTAAAACTCTATACAGGGTCACTTCGTAAAAATTTAGAAAGTAAATTTTTTGGGGTTTCAAGTGTACAAAAAAAAATTTTTTTTTATAGGGTAATTTGGGGGCAAAGGGGGAAAAGGAGGATAGGGCAAAGGAGGATCAGGTTACGTCATACAAGACTAAAAATGTAATTTTTAAGGAATGTGGTCTTAAGAAATACGATTTGTTAAATTTTGTCACTATTTTTTTGCATATAATAACGCCCACTAAAGGGGGCAGGGTCCAAAATTATTTTCGTCCATGTGATGGAAATCGCTTATCGCATGAAATGAAGCGTTTTCGATTTAAAGTCACAAAATTGGTGTGCTGGAGTTCGCAATCGCTCAAAATCGTTCTAAAAAAATTGTCGTTTTTCAAGACGCATGTGATTCGATAATCGTGCGATTCACAGCACATACATGTTTTTTGATTTTATGGCTCCATATATAAAGCGTTGGACCTTCTTTGATGTAAAAATATATAATTTGTTTAACAAAATTACTTTAAAAATTATGTTGTTTTTTAGGGGAACATTTTCTCGTCTGGCCCGATTCAGCCTATTTATGAACCTGACCTGTGCTATCCTTCAAAATATATTTGTACCAAAGTTCAAGGGACTGGCTCTTTTTTATGGATTGTATCGTGATTTTCACAGGTGGACGGAGTGACATGGCTAGATCGTCTCAGATTTCATCTCTGATCAAGAATATGTGTACTTTATGGGGTCTTAGAGGAATATTAAAGTATATTGTGATGTATATTGGGGGTGCTGTTGGCTGAAGTAGTAGAACACGAGACTATGAAGCGGAGGGTCGGGAGTTCGAGCCCTCGCTGAGTCATGAAATATTGTGTTGAATTCTTCTGATCAGCATTAGCGCGCGGTTGTGTTAGTTGTTGCCAGCCTGTTTCAATGATGAAGGCATAGTCACTGGTCACTGAACATAATTGATAGCGACTGACACCATCATGTACTAAAAGCAGAGTAACAGCACCCATCTTCGTGGCCTATACCAAAAATTAGCCGGCTAAGTAAAAGGTTGAAATAGCTACAAAAAAACTGTCTATCTTCTCATCTTTCCTAATCTGTCCCCTCAATACTATCCCCCCGTTTTCAGTTCCGGCGCAATGCATTGCATACATAGGAGTCATCCCCTGAGTGCTGGTCCAAGATAAAAAAAGGTGAATATATCCCCCAATTCTTAAATGGATTAATTATTCGAAAATGTGTTTTTAAATTCAGACAAATATTCCAAGGCACAAGAGAAAGTCAATATCAATTTTTATTATCCAACAGTATAGCATAACAGCTGTTTTCGAAAGCCGCTACACTTTTAAATGATATAATTCATATATGAAAAAAATATTGCATATGCTTTTGCCATAATTAAAAATGCATTTTATATACACCTCATCAACAGTTAGCTGGGTTTCTAAAAACTTTTCCTAGGGTTTAAGAATTATAAGTAATATATAAAAATATATTTTGGAAGGAGTCTGAAAGCACAAATGCTCCCAAAAACATTTAATTTATTTTAACTTGTATGAATGAATGGCTGATTGTGATCTCGTTTAATAACAAATACATTTTCAGATATAAAAAAAAAAATTTAACATTTCATTACCTCTTTGTTATAAAAAAAAGAGTTGAGTTGATAACAGACAGCTTTTCTTTTGTATTATTCTCGTTTCAAAATAAAAGAAAAAATAAAGAACTCCCATCAGCACCAAAGCAAAACAATAAAAATAAAATAAAAGTAAACACGTATGAAAGAGGTGCGGGTCTTTGAGAGCGGTTGCAGCTGATATTCATTATTAAATTTTAATTTATAAGTTTTCGAATCCTAATGAAAAGCTTCAACTACGCTGGATATCGATACTCAATTAAATTGATATGCAAGTTTCAGTTCTAAATATTGATTTGAATTGATTTCATTTGCTCGTCATCATTTCATTTACTCATGCAATCAAAGGAGCGCCTACACTACAGCCAAGACATCATCTGACAATATATATTCTCAATTATCTGTCTTAAAACTTTTAAATGTTTCTTTTCGTCTTTTTCATTTGGTAGGCCACCCAAAACATATTATTGTTTCGTCTTCAGGAAATTGATAACGTTGTGTTTTTCGTTTTTATTATATCCAACATTTGTTTTTCATTTTTATTTTGTGCTACAAAATATTTTCATAGTCGGAAATCTATAATAATGGGTGTCAGTCGTCATGCATGAAAGGAAACAAGATTTCATAATCTACATAAACATTAAGTTATTAATTTTATTTTAAAATTTTTCTGCTCTAAACTATTTCAACAACAGCAATTAATATCTTATATGTCACAATAAAGTCTAAAAAGATTTAGCATCCGTACAAAAGTCAATGTCAATGGTGTTCGTTGATCTCTGAAAATATTTTTGTGCATCTGTTTGTTTCACAAAAAACAGATGTTGCTTTTGTTCGGTATGTATATTTTAAGGAAATTGTTCCATGTTCTTTTAAAAAACATAAAAAAAAATATTTTGATTTTCTTTAATTTGTTAAGTGGTGCGCATTTACTGTCACTATTGACTTCATGTTTATTATGTGGATCTCTAAGGCAGTGCTATTTTTGTGTACGAGTACTTTATATCGCTCACTTACACAATTATGTTCAGATGTGTATATGTATATGCATACTACATATATATGTAAATGTGTACATGCATCTGTATATAAATAAACTATTTAACAGAAAATCTATTTGAAGAAATGGGTTAAGAACAAAGTGTGTATTTCTCATATGCAAAATATAAAATTTTTAAAAACCTTATTTTTTAACCCTAAAAGCCTAATCGTTTTTTTTTCGACCGAATAACATATAAGACATCTAAGCCATTAAAGACGATATTTGTATTATACTGTTGCAATTGCGACAAAATAATCAGTGCCGCCAGTGGCAAACATGTTTCATTTTAAAAATTTAACAAAAATAGAAGTAGATCCCTTTGATAAAAAAATATTCATATAATTTCAATAATCGGCACTTCTTTAAGAAATAAATAAAATAAATAAAAATCAATAATTATTTAAATATTTAAAGCTAAAAACATATTTTATAAGCAAAATTATAACAGTTATGCTGCTTTTAAATCATCCTGCCAATTGGTTGTGCTACTAAAATAGTTTCGCATTCTAGGGTTAAGAATACTTGTTTGAGTTTGAGGTCTTTTCTAAGTATGGAAAAAATTTTAATTAATTTTTAATATGTTTTTTTTTTAGTAAAATGTTGTTGCTTTTCTCTTATTTTTTTCAACAACAAAAAAAAAAGAAATTACTCAATGGCGTGGCCAAATATTAAAAGGTATTCTCATTCGAAAGACCCCAATCTAAAAAAAATTAATTTTCTATTTAAATGTTATTAAAAATTCAAAAGTTAATAGAAAGTATGAAAGTATGAAAATTTTATTGTGAAAAAGGATACGAGAACTGTATCAACCTGATGTTAACATGTTATTGTTATAATACCCGTGTTACCGATTGATTATTTTTCTTCATGTCCCATTTTTCTGAATATTTTTGTTCCATCATACCTAAGTCAAACTTACTTATTAAGTTTTAACAACAAAGGTGAGATGTCTCCCCCACAGCCCTTCCCGGAGTAACCCTCTAAAAGTATATTTTTAAAATTGGGGTTAAAAATTTTTTTTCTGATTTTATGGCTTCATAAAACATAAAAATATGTAATTTGCTTGACAAAATTACAGAGAAAACGTTTAAAATTACGTTTTTTTTTAGATGTTGGTTTAGTTCTTCTTAAGGGAACTTTTTTTCCCTCTGGCCCCATTCAGACCATTTACGAAATTCACCTGTGCTATCCTTCAAGATATACTTATACCAACCTCAGGGGTCTGGTGCTTTTCGTTTGGACTGAAACGTGATGTCCACCGACTGACCGACGGATGGACGTTTTCCTCCTAAATAACCCTATAAAATTTTTTTTCTACACTTAATTACCCTAAATTTTATTATTATTATTTATTATTATTATTATTTTAGTTTTTGTAACAGAGATGAGATGTAATATTTTTTTTTTTGCATTACAAGAGTATAATTCTGAATTAATTTTTTTTTTATCTTGGACCAGCACTCAGGGAATGACCCCTATATATGCAATACATTGCGCCGGAAGTGAAAACGAGGGGATAGTACTGAGGGGGCAGATGAAGAAAGATGAGAAGATAGAGACTTTTTGTAGCTATTTCAACCTTTTACATCGCCGGCTAATTTGTTGCTACAGGGCCGACAAAGGTGGGTGCTGTTACTCTGATTTTAGTACATGATAGTGTCAGTCGCTGCCAATTATGTTCAGTGACCAGTGACTATGCCTTCATCGCTGAAATAGGCTGGCAACAACTAACACAACCACGCACTACTGCTGATGAGAAGCATTCAACACAATTTTTCATGACTCAGCGCGGGCTCGAACTCAGGACCCTCCGCTTCTTAGTCTCGTGTTCTACTACTTCAGCCAACAGCACCCACATTTGCTTTGTAATATTATTAATTTATTAGTCTTATAATAAATTTTGATATATGAGTTATTTTTCAAAGTACTTGAAGTGCTTTCATTTTTACGCGTTATCCCTTTTGCGCCAACTAATTTTATTCACACTTAACCCAGAGGCCGCCTTAATACTCCTACATACAGTAGACATTGAAGTCAGATGCACATCCTTTTCTAGACTGATTTAGAAAAACTGGTTCAGCAGACAATGACCAAATTTCAACCCCATCAAAATAACCATAAATATTTTTATGATTGTTATATAAAATATTGAAAATGTTTATAAAAAAAATATATAAAAATAAGGCCTTTAAATCAACATATGTGTGCATGTGTACACTTAAGTGTTTATGTATGTAGAAAAATTTACGATATTTTTAAATCAGTAGCCATTTATTTTGACATATTTTCAATTTTATTATTTATTTTGTTTGGGCACATTCCGCTTATGACATGTTTATTCAATTTGATAAGGTAACTTGATTACCTGATGTATCCTAAGTGTGGCGATGCTGGTGCCATTGAGTGCAGCAGGTGTGGGCCATTTAAATAATAAAAAAATATATAAAAAATATTATATGTCAATTTATTGAACAAGTTATGGGTTTGTAAATTATATTCTAAGGACTTTATGTTGGTTTTTTATGACTTTATATTCCATCCAACTGACACGTAAAATGTTTAACCCTTTTGCAAAGTGTAAAGGAGTCTGTGTCGTGAATGCGCATTTAAGCTGTCATACGAAGATATGTTTTTTTTTGTAATCTTGAGATAATATAATAAATGATTTTGCTACACAACCAGAATTTTCATATTCAAAAGCGAATTATGAATTTAAGTAGCAAATTTTCTAATAAAATTTATATATTTCTTTTTTTTTCATATTTCTGCTTATTTATTATATAATAAGATGTTTTCTTTAGGAATAGATATTGTGGCAGTGGCTTAAAGTAACCACTTGTTTATGGGGTTTTTTAAAAGACAGATTTTGGAAGCCTATTGTGCTCCTTTTCGTACCCTCCAAAAGAGAATTGGGGGGGGGGGGGGGCTCATTCAGTGTTTAATGGATCGAAACATACCTCTAAGACCCTATAAAGTATATATATATATATATGTGTATTCTTGATCAGATGTCCATCCGCCCGTTCATCCGTTCGTTCGTGAAAATTACGATACAGTCCAAACGAAAATGGCCAGACCTTTGAAATTTGATGTAGATAAATTTCGGAGGATAGCACAGATCAAGTTTGTAAAGGGCTCCAATTGCGGCGGAGGATAAAAAGTTCCCCTAAGAAGACATAAACCAACTTTTAAAAAGCAACACAATTTTCTAAATTTTTTGCAATTCTGCTAAGCAAATGATATATATTTATGTGAAAGGAGGTCCAAAGCGTTAAACTCGGAGCGAAAAAAAACAGAAAAACACATTTCGGAACGCCGCCTCTTTTAATGGGAAAATATATGCAAAAATATGCAAAATATATGCAAAATATGCAAAAAGAGTGTAAATATTTGACAAATTGTATTGCTTAGGCACACATTCCTTAACAATTAAATTTTTAAGCTTTTATGACGAAGCTGAGATATTTTCTGGTCTTCTTTGTGCGATCAAACGATTAAATCTTAAAAAATTATTCGATTAATCGATGAGAATAACGAATAAAAATTTTATTTAAAAAAAATTGTTAATTCAATTCATATAAAAAAATTATTAAATATTGTTATTAACACAAAAATTTGTTATAAAACTAAAACAAAACTTAAAATTAAAATAAATTATTTTTATTTTAGCAAGAGGTCAATTATTTTTTTTTATAAGAAAAAATAATAGTTGACCTTTTTCTTAAATAAAAATAACTTATTAATAATAAAAAATATCGAATAAATTTGTGAAATCAAAAATATTTTTGTAAAAAAAAATCTATACAAAAAAATATTAAAAATTCAGTAACTTAAATCACTTTTATCGATTAATCCTATAAATTTTAACCCTAGAGAACTAACGCCATTTAATACTACGTTAATACTTACGTTACGTAAATTTAATGTTTTGGGGTTTGCGGTTTATTTTTCCAAAGGCCCTTCAATTACTGCGGTTATTTCTGTATTTTTTTTTATTATTAAATGTTACTAAATAATAAAAATCAACAATCTAGTCAATTGCAAAAATATTTCTGAATTTTCCTACTTTTTGTTTAAAATCATCAAAAATTATTCGATTAATTGGCCTCAATTAATATATTTATTGGTTATGCGAAAATTGTCTTTTCAAAATTATTCAAGAGTTTGGTTTTCCACTTTTCAAGCGAAGAAAAAAAAATATGCTTTGTAACTTCGTAGATTTGAACTTGAGCCTTAATAACTAAATTAAGCCTTAAGTTCCAATAATAAAATATACATCCCTGGAAATAATTTTGTGATCCATTTTTGGTCACAAACGTGGATTTTTCGTATATAAGACAATCAACTCTAATGGGTAAAAGGTCACTTGACTATTACATAGAGTCTATAGACTACTCGAGTTTACAATTTATTCTAGAAATATTTTTCATAACAGTATTCTTCATAAAAAAAAAAATTGAATATTATAAAATTCGTTGAAAATATCGCAACACATACTGAAATGAAAATGAGCTTTTACACACCTGCTTCGGCAATATTAACAAACGCTGCTACTGACGTTAATTATATGCAAGGAGCTGTTCTACTACACGTGCAAATGTTCATAGACAAAATTTTTCACAAAATGGTGTTGATGTCAACATTTGTTGCTTCAATTGGCATGCATCAGGTGATGATGTGGATGCTTGATTTGACAAAAAAAAAAATAAATAAATATAAAATAGAAAAAAATTTATTAAAATGAAGAAGGAAAAAAGAAAAACATTAACAAAAATTATAAATAAATTGTTCTCTGAAGTATAAAAAATGCTTACATTTCAGATCCTACCATTTGCTGCAAGCTGTTCCACTTTTTTTTTCCTCTTATTTAGTGGCTTTCCGACTTGAGTGTCGCCAGGAACGGAAAAGAAACCAACACAAGAAAAATGGAAATAACATCCTTTGCTCTTGGTATTTATGGTACCTTTACAAGAAAACAATAAAATTATTATTATTACTTTGCATGTGGAGGCGAGTATGTTTGTCATGTGAATTCATTCAAGGACTTTCGCTGCTTGTATCTGAGGACCTTGCAAAAACTGGGTTTTTATTGGTGTTTATATTGTATTTTACAGTCTTTCACATCTCTTTTACTTACAAACTGGCAATTTTTTTTATATACATTTTAGCAGCATTTACGTATTTAGCTTCGTTATGCACTTCAAATAATGAGTTTTTGCTTTGTTCAGTTTTTGTTTACTATGACAAGGACTGCTAAGACTCACATAGAGTTCTTTGTTTTTATTAGTCATTTTTAATCGGCCCTACACTGAATAGTATGGCGCAGTGCGTTAAAGTATATTTGTCAGCAGACTCTGTGAATTGCGTAGAATCAAAGGAATATGTTGTTTGCTGAAAAAATTCTTATATCACCGATTTAACCCAACAACTTTTTTTTTTTTGTAACTCGGATCAAGAAGCAGGGCATGACCTCTGCATATACAGTGCATCGCGCCGGGGCTAGATAGGGGCTGTAGTATTGATAGGACACATGAAGACATATGAGAAGATAGACATTTTTTTTTGATATTTTAACCTTTTACTTCACCATCCCATTTTTTGCTATAGGGCCAACGAAGGAGGATGCAGTTCCTCTGGTCTTTAGTACATGATAGTTCATCATTGAAACACAACCATGCACTAATGCTGGTCAGAAGAAGTTGACACAATATTCATGCCTGAGCGCGGGGTTGAAATCAGGACCTCGAGCTTCATAGTCCCGTTTAAATAATTCAGCCAACAGTTGGGCGTGCTGTTACTGGATATGTGGCATGTCTGTAATTTTTTAACTTCCCGCTAAGAAAATTTAAAATTTAAAAAAAAGTTGGAATTTACTGATTTGAGCCCGTTTTGAAAAATATCGAGTATTCACAAGATCTACACGTTTTGAGTTCCCAGGAAGCTTTCCTAACTACTCCTGAGAAGCCATCAGTATGTGTGTGTCTATGTTTGTATTTGTATGTACGTGTGTGTTTGTGGGTGCGTGTGTATGTGTGTGTGTAAGTATGACAACCCTGCAGGAGATCGAACTAGTATCAAACTAGTATTGTACTAGTACAAAAATCACCAGTACTAGTTCCCAACTGTAAACTTTCCTATACCATGTTAATGCTCAAATTAACATTGAGGGTGTTTGGAAAATTACTAGTACCATTGGTACTGGATGGATACTAGTACTATTAGTGCTAGATGAGTATTAGTATAATTTCATCTAGTCGGATACTAGTACAATTAGTTCTGCATTAAGAACTGGTTTATATATAAAAGAAATCCTTAAATTATTGATTTTTTTAGACCCAATAAAATTTATTAAGTCTTTGTTTTCACAAGCAATTTTTGGTTCATCAATTTTTAGTTTATAAAAGGAAATGGAAAGTTCATTCAGGACACACTCAATCCAGTAGCACATTTGTACAACTTGATTTACGTTTGGTACTCCATCTTACACCATAATCCTTTAATTTAAGTGATGTGTTTTGATACTTCACCATATACTAAACAATTCCTTTTCTGTATTTTAAGAAAATGCAAAGTTCTTGAAAAATTGCACAATATTCTTGCTTGACTCAACGTCGAGAAATTCCGTTAACATAACTGATCTTTAAAAGCAATTCGCGTTAAAATATCTTCAAAAAGTAATACGAAATTCTACAAGTCAAATCAATCTACAAATGAACTACTTGAAGTATTAGTACGTTCCTGTATATGTTCAATCACCTTTTGAACTAGTGCTTGCTATACTAGTAATCGTACCAGTAGCTTAAAAACAATTAACGCTCATCCTCCTGCAGGGAACCAAACTAGTCGCCTTGCAAAAGGTTTCTTCAAACTTGCACTTCCTTTGAAATGGAATCGGTTCATTACGGTATATTTTCGGAAATATAAAAAAAAACTGAACAAAAATTTATTTTTCAAAAGTGTGTTTCTTGGAATAACTTTTAAACGGCTTTGCCGATCCACTCTAAATACTAATCCGCTCTTGACAATCAAAAATCATGCCGAGCGCTAGTAACCGGGCCAAATCGGTTAATTTCGTGAACCAAAAAATTCGATATAAGGGATTTTTTAAAGAAAATTCAGAACTTATATATCTGATCAATTAGTGATCAAACATTGATTTCCTGTGAATTGGAACCGATTCGGACCGGTTAATTTTCGGTACAATCAAAATAAGTGAAAAATAATTTTTTTTTCATAAGTATTTGTTTAGAATAAATTTTAAATGGTTTTCCCGATTGTTTCTAAAAATAAATCAGTTCTTGACAATTGAAAGTCAGGGCGAGGTTAAAATCGGACCACGCCTTCGTGAGATATCGTAAAAGAAAATTTGTGAAGAAAACGAATTTTTTAAAGCACTCCGGATATAAATATGTGATCAATTAGTGTTGTCAATTCTTTTATAAATATCGAAGAACTACACTAATCACACGATTATCATGTGGGAATCGGCTGATTCATTCGAATGTTACAAAAGTTTTAAAAATAAAATAATACCATTTGTAGTGGTTAAAATTAGCGATAAGTTGCAGGAATGGCCTTTGAGGGCAACAGATTTCCATATATTTTTTTTTAGTAGGTATAACCGCTAGTACAGCGCCAAGTGAGTGACTTTAAATTGCACTAAATGATGGCCAGAAAAAATTCGATACGAAATTCATGAATGAACACGAGATTATAGGTGTGTCGGAGAGTCGGTGCCGGCATTGTCACCTTCAAGTCTTTACTTCCTTAAGTTTATGTCGCCTCTTATTATTTATCATTGCCTTATAATACTTTTTACGGCAATATATGATTTGCTCTTAAACATTTTTCACATTTCTTCTTTTTCATTTTATTAAATTGCACCTTTTTCATTTTGTCGTACATACAGTTGACTACATATTGCTTGTGTCGTTGTACGTGCAGGTATCGCTTGTATATATTTTTTGTTCCAATTGTTGTATCTGCAAAAAGAAATTTATTGTTTTATATTTGAACATTTTATTTGCAATGCATAGACAATGAGTGGGTAATATTTGGGTGGTTGTATGCACTTCCAAACATCTCTCCGGTTGTTGTAACTAAGATGTTGTTGTACAGCGCGCGTATTCGGTATTTTGTTCATTTTTATGGTTTTTAGAAGCTACTTGACTTGGTTTTAACCTCATGATGTTGATGATGGTGTTGGCTGCCTTCTTTTTTTTTCTACGTTGCTACAGCTACGAGAAAAAAAAGCAAGATTTAACCATATTTTTATGAGAAATCGTAAAATTTCTCATGTTTATTTTTAACGTTGTAACTTGTTGACAAAATGTCGTAACTGTTTTAACTTTTGCTTTGTTCTTGCTGCTGATGCTGTCTTTTTTTGTTGTTGTTGTATTTTTAACAGGAATTTTTATAGATTTCTAAGCAAATTATCATCAGAACCTAGTTTGTCGTTATGCTTTTTAATTAAGATTTAAGCAGTCTCACGTTTTATGGTGCAATATATTTCTTTATTATCCTTTTAAATAATAATAAAAAAAAAGTTAATATATACACACATATTTATTTTCTGTAGATGTATGTGTGCGTGCATGCACAGACATGTTAATTTAGTTTGCATTTAAATTGTGCTGTTGTGTTATAAATTGCTTAATCTAATTATTATAGAGATCGTTACATGTTTTACAGAATATTAAAATTTTAAATTTTAAAGCGTCTCACAGAAAGGTAACAACTCCAATATTTTTTTTTTATTTATTTTTATTTTTTTTTTTTTAGGAGTAGGACCAGCACTCAGGGGATAACCCCTACATATGCAGTTCATTGCGCTGGAACTAGAAACGAGGGGATAGTATTGAGGAGACAGATTAGGAAAGATGAGAAGATAGACAGTTTTTTTTTTTTTTTTTTGTGTAGCCATTTCAACCTTTTACTTCGCCGGCTAATTTTTGCTACAGGGCCGCTAAATTTTGGCAGCCACCGGCGCCCTAATAGGCTGGGATTATTCAGACCCCGCAGCAAAAGGCAGCCTAGACATCCCTGTGCCCAATTTTGAAACTCTATACAAGGTCACTGGGGGAAGGTCCGAGGGGGAGACATCTCACCTTTGTTGTAAAACCTAAAAAAGCATGTTTTTGTTGTGTAAAAAAAAAATTTTTTTATAGGATCATTTAGTAGTAAAAGTGGGTGGAGGGGAAGAGAGGATCAGATAATCATGTAAAATATAACTTCAACGCCCACTAAAGGGAGCGGGGTCCTAAAATAGACTGTATCGCGTTTTCTACAGATGGACGGGTAGACAAGGCTAGATCATCTTATATATTATCACTGATCAAAAATAAAAATTTTTTTGATAGGGTCATTTAAGGGACAAGGTGGATATCGGGGGTAGGACATAGGACATAAGATAAAAGCTTAAAGTTGTAATTTTTTAACAATGTAGGCTTAAGTAATGCAAATTGTTAAATATTTACACTATTTTTGCATATCTATATCTTACGTCCAGCTCCCACTTAGAGGGGCGTGGTCTAAAAATTGATTTTTCTGATTTTATGGCTCCAAGTTCCAAGCTTTGAATCTTCTTTGCCATAAAAATATATCATTTGTTTAACAAAAATGTTGTTTTTTAGAGATTGATTTAGTTCTTCTTACATGAAAATTTTTTCTCGCTCTAGCCTGGTTCAGCCCATTTACGAACTTCACCTGTATTATCCGTCAAAATGTATCTATACTGAATTTCAATGATCTGGCTCTTTTCTTTTGAACTGAATCTTGATTTCCACGAACGAACAGGCGGACATGGCTAGATCGTCTGACATCACTGATCAAGAATATATATATACTTTATGGGGTCTTAGAGGGATATTTCACTGCGTTACACATGGCATGATAAAGTGAATATACCCTCCATATTTTTGTTTGGAGGGTATAAGAAGTGTATTCTTATTGAGAAAAAAAAGTGGCTTTGAATTTTCTATAATTTCCTTACAATTCACAGTGGCAGCAATCACATATACGAGTACATAACACTCACCTAAATTTTAAGAGGGCACGCACACTTATCATATTAGTTATCATATCAGTCCAAAGTTGGCCAACTTGGTTTGAAAAAATTTACTTCTTTCTTGATTATAATATTTTTTATTTATTTTTTATCTTGGACCAGCACTCAGGGGATGACCCCTATATATGCAATGCATTGCGCCGGAACTGAAAACGAGGGGATAGTATTGAGGGGACAGATTGGGAAAGATGAGAAGATAGACAGTTTTTTTGTAGCTATTTCAACCTTTTACTTCGCCGGCTAATTTTTTTCTACAGGACCGACGCTTTTAGTACATGATAGTGTCAGTTGCTTCCAAATATGTTCAGTGACCAGAGACTATGCCTTCATCATTGAAACAGGCTGGCAGCAACTAACACAACCACGCAATAATGCTGATCAGAAGAATTCAACACAATATTTCATGACTCAGCTCGGGCTCGAACTCACGACCCTCCGCTTCATAGTCTCGTGTTCTACTTCTTCAGCCTACAGCACCCACACTTTTAATGCAATCCGACCGAAGATGGAATACAACTCTCATGTATGAGCCGGGGCTTCAAAGTCTATTTTGAAGTTACTCGACCGTGTACAGGAGAGAGCGAAGAAACTCATAGGGGACGATAGGGTAGCCCACTCTATTGACTCACTTGAGCATCGACGCAATGTGGGGTGCGTTTCACTGATTAAATCGTTAATATAACGGGTTTTGTTCCACCGAAGTCAGGGTCTCTTTTCCGAAACGCGCACTTTTCTACGCTCAACACGCTCTATAGTGCGATCACACCCATATGTGGTGGATTTGTCAGTGAACCGCACTACGCATTATAGGGAAAATTCATTCTTTGCCCATACTGCCCGTATGTGAAAGAAACTCCCTGCGGAGGTCTTTCCTGCCGTATATAGCATGGAGAAATTCAAATCGAATGTCCATAGACACTACTCTAGGCTTGCCAGATGCAGATTATTAAAAAGCTGGACATGTGAATTAAAAATGCTGGATTTAAAAAAAAAGCTGGACATTTGGAAATAACATTTTCACGAAAAGTTACTTGTTTATTGTACAAACAATTTTATTAATTATATCGACATACCTCTCATTTGCTGCAACAACGTCACAACTCAAAAAATTAGTTTCTTATTTTAATGTAGAATTAATTATCGCTTCTATATTTATCTTAAGTAAAAAATTTATGTAAAAATCTTGCATATTCAGCTCTTGAGAGAAATATAATTTTTCGTTTTCCCAGTGGCTTCTTTGCAAATTGAAAATTTTGATTATGACTTTTTCCAGCATATGAGCGATATGTATTTAAGAATTAAAATTAAATAACGAAAACAAAAAATCATACCAAAAAGACAAAAACAAAAGAAAAAAGCTACTAGATATTTTTGTACTTTGAAGTAAAAAAGTTATAGCAAATTTATAAAAATTATATTAAGGCAGCAATAAATATTAAGAGCATTTTGTGGAAAATTGTTTTTAGCTGGACAAATTTCTTTTTAGCTTGAAACTGGACAATCCAGCCAAAACAAGCCCGACTGACAACCCTACACTACTCCCTTTATCCTCCTTCCCACAACCAATTTTCCTGTTTCCAGCACAATGTACGCATAAGTAGGGGTCATCCCCTGAGTGCCGGTCCTAACAAAAAAAAAAAAAAAATTATCATCTACACATATATGATAAGAATATTCTTAAACATTATGCAATTTCGATTGAAAAGTTTAAATAAATACTATCTTGTCAATCACTTAATGAATAGAAATTAATTAATTTAATGCACAATTAAAATGAAGCAATTTTTAAACGAAGAAAATTCCATTTGAATGAAATGTGTATTTGAATTGGTTTTTTGCTACAAAAAATCTATTATAAACACAAAAGTTTACTTTCTGAGAAAAGTATTCATATGAAAAAAGCCATTTCTATGTAAAAGATTAAAGTAAATGCATTTTATTGTATACACGAGTACACACTCGTATATTTATATATGCAAATTACCGCCTTACAAAATTATTTAATTATTTCCCATTTAAACAGAATTCCATTTATTTACTTGTTATTTTTTCGTACTAAAACTCTGTATAATTCTTTCGTTCCTCTTTCAAGTACGAGTGTAAAACATTTTTTATGAAAAGTAAACATGTTTCTTTTGAGAAATGAAAACAACATCGTATTTGTTTATTATTTAAAACATTCTTCTGTTTGTTTGTTTGTTTGTCTGTTCAGGAATAAGCCATTAGTTATTGTGGATTGTGCGTCATGCAAAAATAATTTACTGATTTCACTTGCTGCTGTACATGATGCTTAATAGTTTTAAAAATAAGAAATATTATTTATATTAAAGTTGATTGGTGCACAGAATAACAAACTCAAATGACCGGCTGCATATTTATTAATATGAGTCAGTGATATATAGCCTGGCCAGGAAGTCAATATCCTAATGATTTTTACATGGGTTTATCAGTCTATGGATTTAAAAATTTTTTCATTTTAAATTTTTTTCTCATTCAATGGGCTTAAAGTCCTGTTTGCAATACTACGGAAGATTAAGTTCTTGAAATTGTTGGCAAATACATAAATACATAGTTAATCAGTTATAGCACAGAGTCGATGAACGGAATGAGCTGGTGAAATTGAAAAAGATTTCATTCCGAAAAATTGCTTTAGTCCTCGTTTGCTGTAAAATCAATATACAGAATCAATTCGACTCCGGTGTAAAAAAATTAATAATGATAAAATAAATAAATAAAAAAAACTTTTCAAAACTGTGGTTAAAGTCTACTGATGATTTGGTAAAGCACCAATGAAATGCATATAGACATTGCTTGACCACCAACAAATAAATTTCATTTAAAATAAATAAATAAAAAATTGAATGAAAGGAAAAACCCAAAAAAAAAGGCATTTGCATACCCATCCAAAAATGAATGGGAGGATATATTCATTTTGTCATTCCGTATGTAACGCAACAAAATATCACGCTACGACCCCATAAAGTATATATACTGTTGATCAGTGATACAATATAAGACGATCTAGCCATGTCTGTCCGTCCCTCCATTTCCATCTGTGGAAATCACTATTCAGTCCAAACGAAAAGAGCTAGACCCTTGAAATTTGGTATAAATAAATCTTGAAGGATAGCACAAGTCAAATGGGGCCAGAGGGAAAAAAGTTCCCGAAAAGGTGTCTCAGCCCTGTTTTCACAGCACATTCGAAACGACCGTATTAAAATCAGAGCTCCGAAATCTTCGCTCGAATTCGAGTAGAGAGTGAAACTCGCTCGAATTCGAGCGCGAGTACTCCTGCTAGTGAAAAAAAATATCGAGTGTACCCTATTTTTCTATGCCACTCGAATAAGAGCGCATATGCTTTGCTCGATTTCGAGTGCGAGTAAAATACGCTCGAAATCGAGCAGATTATACTCTTGCCGGGTACTCTTTCAGTCTTTCTTATACAGTGAAAAAATAGAAACTGTTTGTATTTGCCGATTTGTGTGTGCGCGTGTGTGTAGTAGCAAGCATAGTATTATTTATGTCTTTATTATAATATAGAAAATATAAGTAAACTTTTAAAAATATAATAAAACTTTTTCTATAAAACCAACTAATTGCTCTGCACACGCGCACTGTATGGAAAGACTGAAAGAGTACACAAAAACCACACGCACACACAAGTCAGCAAAGACAAACAGTTTCTATTTTTCCACTCGATTTTACTCTTAAGAGTTAACTCTCACTCTATTTCGAATATTTTTACTCCCACTCTTACTTTTTAAAAAGGAGCACTCGCGAGTACTCCCACCTAAAACAAACGAGTGGAGAGTGAACTTTTTGTAACACACGTAATCTTCGAGTACTCTTCTTCGCGAGTATTTTTCACTCGCGAGTAAAATCGAGTAAATCTGAGCTCTGATTAAAATATACTTTTTCGTTTGTTACTTAAGCCAAATATCGTGGAAATGTAAATTTTAATAAGAATAAAAATAGTGTTTTTATTTACGAAATATTTGGAGGGTATTAAAGATTCGACACGGTCGTGTATAACGTTCTTAATTATTTTTTTCTTTCAACTGCAACAATTGGGTTATACAACAAAAAATTTTGTTGAAAATTTTTTACTTTCGTTTTACAATATTAATAATAGTATTGAGAAATGTCGTTGAAGGCTTAATTTGAATTAACAATTTTACTATATTGACGAAGAAATTAATTGTGTTTAAAATAATGCTCAATTAATTAATTAACGCCACTATGCATTAATGCTGAATAAAAAAAAGAATGCAATGCCATTTTCACGAATCAGTGTGGAATAGAACCCGAGGTCTTCAGCCTCGTAGTTTACGCGTTAACTATTTTAGCCAACGCTGATCGGTTTATTAAGAATAGAAATTTGTTCATATAGTTGTTGTTAAGATGGATCCCTAGCGAACACATCTCGTACTGTGAATATCGTTAATTCGGCAGGAAACGTACGTCCTCATACACGTTTTTTGGATAAAATATAATATTTGTATATCTCCTGTTTTTTTTTTGAATATTAGAGCAAACAAACAATAAAGTGCGGAAAGAGTGAATTTATTTTATGACGCTGTTTGTTGTGTTAAATTAAAGATTTGGCTTTTTTGTTTTCATTTCTTATACCAGTTCCATTTTCAGTTTTTTTAAAATTTAAGTTGTTAACAAGTAGAGAAAACAAAAGCTAGAAAGAATTAGAGGTGAAATGTTTTTAAGAGTAAAATTTACGTTTTTATTGCCACTACGCTGCGAGGTGCCAAACATCTAATTCATGGCTGCCATACAATTCCATTCACACTCTGTGTATGTTGGCTAGATGCTCTTGTTCCTCCCCCCCGCTCCAAAATAACAGATAAGCTGATGTCGAAGAAGCAATTTCACAGCTTGAGTTTTAATAAATATTTATTTTTTGTTTTAGTCATTTCTTGTTAAATATATTATGCCAGAGTAACTTTTAATTTAAAAATTTCTATTTTCTCTAGCTCATTGTGTTGAGATTTTTAAGATACCAGTTTTCTCGAACTCATTAAGACTGAGTATCCAGCATAGAAATTGGACCCATAAATAATTCTAATATGACATTAACAATAAAAAAATGGTTCAATCCTAAATATAAATAATATAAAATATTCTTCAATTCATTTTCGAAAATGTTATTATTCAAATGGAACGCATGTTGATTAGTTTACGAGTATTTGCATACAATTAGAATTGAAATGCGGGAGTTCTTTGATAAATATTAATTATTGTCACAACACATAGCAGGATATGTTTTTTTTTTAAAATATATTAACATATTTTTTTATGGTTTTTCTTAGCTCATTAGTAAGCATTTATGGCTCTATTACGATCTACTATACAATTGTACCGCAGATGATACTTTTCTTCTAGGCGTTGTCGATTACAGTTTGACTTATTAAAAATCTTAAACTTAAATTCATAATTTTCATCTTTTTATTTCCTATTTTATTTTATTTTATTATTAAAAAGAAGAGTTTATTTTCTTTTTGACTGTAAATTTAAATTATCATAGGACAGAAGTGTCCTATGATAATTTGTGCCTGGCGGCTCAAAGTGCTAATGCTCTTTACACTAGGCAAATTTAGGTACTTACAAACACCCTAAGGATTGCACCAGGACCTCAGCAGCGCAAGCTAAGTTTACACCCTGCTGTAAACTTCTTTGTAATGGACCTGCAAAACCGCCTGCATGAATATCTTAATCAGGTGTTCGGTGCTATTTACTTCCCTGTCTATGCCTCATGCCGCCAGTAACCGACGGATAACCAGTAAACGCAGACGAGAGTTATACTGTCCTTCCCTTCGGCTCTTGATCTCGAAACATCATATAGAAATTGCAACTATCGCACAGTGGGGTCAAATGCGCTTTTTTCACATATTTATTAATATCTCAACTAGACTTGTGTCCAACCAGCTCATTCGCTCAGTTTTGACAAGAACCTATGATCAAATCAATGTAATTTAAATGGGTTTGATCAGAGGTTCTTGTCAAAACTGAGCGAATGAACTAGTTGGGCACAAGTCTAGTCTCAACAACGACAATAGGGAGAAACGCAATATTTTACGTGAAATATTTTAAAGATATAAGAAGGGGAAGTCAGATGCCCCCCATATAAAATATATTTATAGAATTACAGTAGTTATAATCACTATATTTATGCATGTTATTGATAAAAAAAACTATCATATTGCCTTACCATCTTATTATAAACCAGTGATGAGAGGGTGACTAAAAGAGAACTACGCCAACACCTGCCACTAAAATACTTCAGATATGAAAAATTTAAAAACTGAATTAAATTTTTTTTTTCTAACTCAGAAAAAAGAATCAAATGTAACGATTTTTAAATTATGTATGAATTTATATTTTAATAGTGAACCTTTATTTATGTAAATTGTATTACAGGATGTTAATTTTCTCAACAGGCTATAAGTTCAAATCTGCGAAACTGCAAATTATTTTTTATATTTTCTAATAAATGAACGTGATTACATTCTATTTATTATTTTTTGAGAGTGGAGCGATTTTTATTTCAAAAAGCTAAGAATAAAAATATTTTAAGGGGCTTAATTATTATTCATCGTCAACATCAGTCTCGTCATACTCAAAGATCTCATTAAAAACATAGACATCATTATCATCTCCATCATCTTGCCTAATTAAGTCCATAATTTCCTCTGGCGATGTATGTGCCTTCTTTTTCGGCAACTTACGCACACATAGAAACAACAGGATTAGAACTTTAAAAAAGATGGTTATAATATCTTCATACGATTTGTCACGGCTGCACTTTCTTGAATGAAACTTCCTCCATTTGTTGAAATCCTTATTTCTAGCTTCTTGCACTCCTTCTGATAATTGGCCAACAGGTAAAAGAGCGTGATTAATAATTTCTGGACCGTGGATAAAATACTTATGCAAAGTAGGGGTCATGTTGTACCAAGGATATGATTCCACATAACTTCGGAGACTCACCGTATTTTTTTTCATAAATAACACTAAACTGTGCCTTAAAATTATATTTAATTATTATATATAACTCCCTGCTCAACTGACTCCAACTAACAACTATATGTCCTCCAAACCACTCGCGCAAATAATTTAAATTTAAGCAAAATATACTGATATATATTTGGACTTGATGAACTTTGAATTTTTTTCAATTAATCCGCAAAACTTTAACCCCTGGCCATTTTGGGCATCGGTTGGACCGAAGCCTACTAAGTCAATAGGCCCTGTTAAGCATCAATCCGTAACCGTAATTCCTACCAGGGAATTTTGATAAAAAACTGCAGCCAGCCACCACGTGAATAACCGAAGGAAGGAGACTTCAACAATAACCTGCCGCGGTATCATACAACTTTAATTGCGGAAGCAACGATGTCCATTCCATGATACAGCGTACGCATCCGGATGATGTTGGCAGCGCACATACAGACCTGTGGCATGATGCATCCTAGCGAAAATCATCCCTTTACTCGTCTAGGGTTCGAGACATCTGCGGAATATGCCGGAATTCATGGCGCCCGTGTTGGTTGACTGATCATGAAATTTGATGTTTGAAATATGCTAACCAACTTTGGCCAGAAGGTGCTGTTGGCTGAAATATTTAACACGAAACTATGAAGGGGAGGGTCCCGAGTTCGAGTCCGCGCTCAGTCATGAATATTGTTTCGAATTGACACTATCATATCGTGCAGGAAGAGGTTCCTCGGAGTCAATTTCATGACTCCAGGGGAGGTGTACGATATCTCACCGGGTAGAGTAATTGGCTTTATTCGCAGCCTCAATCTACATCAGTGAATACTTGGCTTGCACAAAAGATCCTTTGGGTCGCGGTGCTCATGGCCTCATATAATAATAAAAATAATAATAATAATAATAATAATAATAATCATATCGTTTGGGCTTTCCCCATGATGGTCGCTGCAGGAGCTGTTTAGATGAAGAAGAAGAGGAGTCAGTACAGCATTTCCTTTGTGACTGTCTAGCCTTGCAGTAGCGTAGGCCTAGGCATCTAGGCTCTCGTTTCCTGCGAGATTTGGACTGCCTCGGGGATGCACCGCTGGCTGCCCTGGCGGGCTTTGTGAGAAGTTGTGGGTGATTCTCAGGAACCAGTACGTCGTTTTGAAGAGATTGTGTAGGGTATAGTCCTCTGGGCATCACTATGGGCCTTTTATGGCCTCCGAGTGTTTTTCTCGTTTACTGCGGGCAGCCCTTCTAACCTAACCTAACACTATCATATACTAAAGAGCAAAAGAGCAGTACTCCCTTAATTGGTTCTGTAGTAAAAAATTAGCTGGTGAAGTAAAAGGCTGCAATAGCTGCATAAAATTCTCTATCATCTCACTCATCTTTCGTCATCCCCTTCTTTCTAAAGAATGTTTTTTATAAGAGCTTGCTAATTTGAAATTTAAATAAAACACCAAATTATGAAATGGCCAAAAACATTTTTTTATTTGGTAGATAATTTCTTGTCATTTAACATTTAAATATAATTCCGGGCATATGGCCACCACGACTATTTTGCACAAAGGTCATTCTGGAGGTCCTATTTTCGACCACCTTTTCAAGCATTTGAGGGCGCATTTCAGCAATGACACGTTGAATACTGGTTTCCAAAGCGTCAATCGTTGCTGGTTTATCCACGTAAACCAATGATTTCAGGTATCCCCACAAAAAATAATCGAGTGACGTCAAATCACACGAATGCGGAGGCCAATTCACCGTTCCATTTCTCGAAATAATGTTGTCGTTGAAATGTTCTTTCAATAAGTCCATTGTTTCGCCCGCAGTATGACAAGTGGCACCATCCTGTTGAAACCACATTTCGTTTACATCCATATCTTGAAGTTTTGGCACCAAAAATTCATTGATCATGATTCTGTATCGATTTCCATTCACGGTAACGCGTCGTCCTTTCTCATTTTTAAAGAAATAAGGACCGATGATTCCACCAGCCCATAGACCGCACCAAACAGTACATTTATCGGGATGCATTGGTAATTCTTGAACGGCGTGTGGATTATCTTTGCCCCAAATACGGCAATTTTGCTTGTTGACATTTCCATTCAACTAAAAATGCGCCTCATCACTGAAGAGAATTTTGCGGTAAAAAAGCGGATAAACATTTTTAATTGAACACTGTTTTTGAAAATAAATTTCCACGATTTGGAAGCGTTGTTCTGGAGTTAACCTGTTCATGATGATTTGCCAAACAATACTGAGTAGAGACGTCACTTTAAACTGTCAAAACAGCTGTCAGACAACAGAGTGATTCGTATAAAAAAAACTACATAAAAAAACACCCTTTAGTTCCGGTACAAAACACACGCATATGCTGGTCGGAATTCAAAACGGAAAAAAAGATACGTCTATCCAAGGGTACTTTTCTCCAAATGTGACTTTTGAAACTTGAATCAACTCAAGTATGCCAAATATGGCATGTCTTTGCTTAAATGATAAATAAAAAAATAAAAAGTCTGCTGGGGTATGGCAAATATCAGATTGGAATCAAAATATTCTTTCTACCCAATAACTGTGTTACCATACACATCAGCACATACATACATACAGACATAAAACTAAATGTTATTAACAAACAAAAAATATTTTATCGCGATTTCAAAATAAAGTGCAATAAAAGGGAGTTTACCTGAAAAGCACAGCAAAGTATTAACATTTTTCTTGCATTTTTTTTTGTCGAAAATAAAAACACAGTTTAATCATTATTTCTTTTTTTATCATATTACTTTTTAACAAGAAAAGCTTGTTTGTCCATTGCATACATAATTAATATGCAGAAATAATTAATCATACGGTATACTGGACCAGAGTTAACACGAAGACTAAGGAAACAAACGATACGACACGACGAGGAAAACACCAAAAAAAAAAAAAATACATCAACCAGACCCCAGGATTTTATTCACTATAAAAAGTGCAAGAAACAAAAATGAGCTCGTACATGGAATAAGAATGTGTAGAAACAAGGAGAAAAAAAAGACACCTTAAGGGTAATTGGCGCTTAACTCTGATAAACAGAATTTTAACAACATAAAATGAAAGAAGTAGCAGCCAAAACAACAACAGCAACTACAATTACCAACAACAACAAAGCAAAGAGAAGGAAAAAAATTAATCTTGTGCAACAAAATTACAGAACAAATTGCATTAACGTAAAGTACTCCATAAATGAAGCACTTTGTGATTTCGCGCTCACACTGAGGACTACAACTTAACGACACAGATATTGCGTTTGCGTTAAGTAACTTTTGTACGACTATGTAAGTGTGTTAGTATTAGTTTTACTTGTAATATCATGAGGCCAAGAATATGGGCTTAATTACAAGTTTCTACTTGATTTTCGTTTATTTTTTTTTGGTGCACACAATTTACACATTATACAATAATAACAATTTTGTAAAAATTATATTATCATCATGATGGTAGAGGCAAATGAAAAGCAGTTGTGAATTCACAACGCCTAATCGTCTTTAATTGGGTGTAGTCGCCCTGTAGGCACTGGCCCTCAAGTTGAAGCATTTTGCGGAAATATAATAAAATGTTAAGAAATTAAAACTGTTCTGGCGAACAAAAAAGTCAGCTAACAGGAGGAGATAAGAAAAAATACTGATGATGTTAGTGCTGCGACCTGCGAAAACAGCTGTTCTGCTTTGTTATTTAGGGTGGATATTTAAATTGATTTTGACTTTTCTTGCATCCAGGATTATTTATTATGTCTTTCTGACTTCATACACTACAATAGCCTATAAATCTTAATTGTATAGAATGGAAGAGATTACATAATAGATCATTTAACATGAATAGATGATTTAACATGAATTTTAAGACGGATATTCTTTATTTTTAAAATGCCGTACGCTAGTTTCTCTAACGCTGCCATATCGTATACCAAATACTCCTGGATTTTGTTTTCTTATAGGCTGTGCCTAACATTATCAACAATTTTATTTAAAACGAGTAAGACTTTTATATTCGACAGGATCTTAAATACCCTGCAAACATATAGTAAATAAAAATTATAGTTTTATTCTTAATAAAATTGAAATTTGTTTCAATACTGTCGTTTCCAAGGTGTTGGGAGGAGCACGACTGGTATACTTTTCTGTCAGCATAAAAGCAATTTTAATATTTTATATCGACGTGCAAACAAGGGACTGAAATAAGTTCAAAATTTTTGACCACCTGGGTCACAGTTCCTTTAAGACATTTCTGTGCCCAATTTTAAAACTCTATACAGGGTCACTCCGTGAAAGATAATAAAAAATAATAAAAAATCATTTGCAGTCATGCAGATTCGAACTTAAGCCCGTTGAAAAAATTAATAATTATAAATAAATTTTAAAAGAAATTCGAATTATAAATTTGAGGCGTGTCAGCCGGTCACCGCTTTGCCGCTCATTGCGTGGCCTCGGCCTTACACTCTGCTTTCATAATTCAGGGTATTCCGCCTATTATTTACATCAATTGAGAGGCATTTTTGGTTTCTCATATAAAATTTCTATATATTCTTAATTGTTGTCTGAAATTTATTTTAAATGACCGTAGGGCATTAACTAAATGGTAAAAAAAAATATATTTAATACTTAAAATTTTTACATCAAATACCGCCATCACCTGGTTTTTCGGGGGGAAAAGAAAAGTGTGATGTTTTTCAGCTCGTACCTTAAAAGTTAAGTGATCTTGATGTACTTAAAAAGTGCATCGAAAACAAACAAAAAAAAAAAATTAAATAAAAAAGGGACAAGTCAAGCAAAAAGCAAAAAATGAATAAAAGCGACATGCACAAATTGTTGTGTTTGTTGTTGAGGATGAGGTGTTAACACAATTTTTCATGGGCGATAATTTTATGGTACACACCATTAACAAAAGACAGCCAAAACGAAAACCCCGCCAAACACAATAATGTTGTTATTCCAATTTTTGTTGCTTTTGTCGCCTTTAAGTTGTGCCATTCATGTCCGCAGTAACTGCTCGTCGCATCATACTCGTACATACATTCAAACATTGTCGAGTGCAGTGTTGTTTATGTTATTTTAGTTTTGTGCCACTTTTTGTGTGTGGCTTTGTCTGCCAGGATAACCATGTGGGTTGAGCCTTCTTTCACTACCTTAAAGGTGTGAAATTTTAAAACATATATAAAAAACACATTCATTTAATACCGGGGGAGTATGTTATTTTGCACCTCACTGTGTCTTCTGGAAGTTTTTGTTCAAGTTGGTGCAGTGTTGATTTTATTTTAACACCGACTGCTCCGGCTTATTTGTGGCATGTTGTAGTTGTTGCCGTTTGTTGCCTGTGATACTTATTTATGATTGTTGATTATTTAGGCGTGAGCAGTTTTTGTTGTTAGCGATTTTATTTCTTCTTAATTTTTAAAAAGTAATATCATACCTATCGAGAGGGGTTGGCTGGCTAAGGATTACACTTTAAGAAATTCGTGGGAAGAGTTTTGAAGCACACTCACTGTTTTTAACGGTAAACGAGATCAATAATGTAGGATGTGCAGTTTCATGGCAGGGTACTTAAGATAACATCAAAAGTTATTTATGCAGCAGAATATTATTACGGCTGATTTTTAAATAATTCAGTTTTTTTTGCTCTGCAGTAAAACAAACACGTGCATATATTAACAGCATTTTTGGTTACCTAGACTCTCATGTATAAAAAGAATATTTCATTTAGTTTAAAAAAATGATTTTGGGCAAATTACCCTAATATAAATGTTTTAAGCTAATTTCTTGATAAGTAAAATTTGTCTGTTGTCAACATTTCTTTTTGCCGAGCATTCTTCATCTAAGCATTAAACTGAAACGAATCTTTAATTATTTTCAAAGATATTTATTGTATTTTACAAAACTGTCTGGTTTCATTTTAGTAAAAATTAAATGTATATATTTAAATTAGTTTACATATGCTTTGTTTGTTACAAGTTAAGTATGTCTACATGCCTGCAGTTTATTTGTTCTTATACCCTTTTACTATTTCTCGACTTCCACTGTATAAACAAGTGTGTATTTCGCCTTTTCAGGAAGTGATTATTAAAAATATCCAAATAATTGATTAAGAAAATATTTTAAGCACTCAAAATAGGAAGTCATTTGTAGTTTTACCAAGTATTATATTTTTATTTATAAAAAATGTTTTTATTTATAAAATATATTTCTACTTATAAAACAAATATATTATTTATAAAAATATATTTTTGTTTAATATTTTCAATTATACAAAATTTTTGTTATATATAAAAAAATATTTTTATGTACATATATAAAAATATTCTTATAAAAAAATATTTTTATCAATAAAAAAAATTTTTTTAATAAAAAATATTTTGATTTATAAAAAAATATGTTTGTATGTAAAATAATATTTGCTATAAAAAAGTATTTTTATTTACAAAAAAAAAATATATATTTTTTTATTTACAAAAAGAAATATATTTTAATTTTTTGAAAAATATATTCATTTATAAAAAAATACTTTAGCTTATAAAACAATATTTTCATTTATAAAAAAATGTTTTTATGTGTAAAAAAAATTTTGTTATAATTACTTATAAAAAATATATTTACTAATAAAAAAATATTTTTATTTAAAAAAAATATATTTATTTATAAAAGAATATTTTTAGTTATAAAAAAATTTCTTTATTTATAAAACAATATTTGTTATAAAAAAGTATTTTTTTTTACAAATGGAGAAATATTTCTATTTTTAAAAAATATATTCATTTATAAAATAAATACTTTTGCTTATAAAACAATATTTTCATTTATAGAAAAATGTTTTTATGTGAAAAAAAAATTTTGTTATAAAAAAATAATTTTATAATTTTTTATAAATAAAAAAATATTTTTATTTATATAAAAAAAAATATTTTTACTTATAAAAAAATATATTTATTTATAAAAATATATTCTCATATATAGAAAAATATATTTGTTTATGAAAATATAATTTTATTTAATAAAAAATATTTTGATTTTTAAAAAAGTATTTTTATCTATAAAAAAATTTGTTATAAGAAAATATTTTTACTTATAAAAAAATATTTTTATTTATAAAAAAATATATATATTTATAAAACAATACTTTTATGTATAAAATTATATATTTGTTTATATCAAATTATTTTTATTTATAAAAAAGTATTTTTATTTATAAAGAAATTTTGATTTATAAAAAAGTATTTATATGTATAAAAAATTGGTTATAAAAAAATATTTTTATTTATAAAAAAATATATTTGTTTATAAAAGAATATTTTTAGTTATAAAAAAATATTTTTATTTATAAAACAATACTTTTATGTATAAAATTATATATTTGCTTATATCAAATTATTTTTATTTATAACAAAGTATTTTTATTTAAAATAAATATTTTGATTTATAAAAAAAATATATTCATGTATAAAAAAATTGTTTAACAAAATTATTTTTACTTATAAATAAATATTATTATTTATAAAAAAATAATTTTTATAAAAAATATATTTTTTTTAACAAGTTATTTTTATTCATAAAAAATATTTTCATATAGGAAAAAATATTTTTATTTATAAAAAATATATAAAAATAATTTGCTAATTGCAGATTTGAACTAGAGTCTGAATGAAAACTTCTTAGCCTTAATAATCGTGATGAGAAAACGAAATACACGTATACCTTAAATTTTCAATTCATTTGACTCCCTATTTGACGGCACTAGCGCAGAATTTCAAATGGCTTTCTAGAAATGCATCTTATTCTTTTTTTGTTCAGTGTAAAACCAGACTAAACAACAAAATAAAATTGCTAATTTATCCGCAAGATGCAAGAATCAAGGTTAACATATTCATAAAATTACCACAAAAGCAAAGTGTTAATTAATGCAACTCGTCACCAAAGTTGGCTGCAATTTTACTACGGCCATTAAATAGAAGCGGTGCTAAAGAAAAACCTGATTCGTAAAAGGTTTTTTTCTGCCTGAAGTGGCAACTTTAATTTAAATGGAATTTTAAATTTGTTTTAAGGCAATATGAAGATATACAGCCAGGCAAACTTGACGCTATTTCGTACCCTACTGTGCTGGGCAAAGCATTTGGTACCCTACGGGAATTGGCACCTAACAAAATTGCTATTGTTTATATGTACTTTTGCTAAAATATTTCTGTAACCGATTTTTAATTTTTTAAAATATTTTGTGTTTTCACATTTTTTTTTCAAGTAAAAATATTTTGTATAACCAATGTTTTATATATAAAAATACGTTTTTATAAATCAAAATATTTTTTTAAAATGAAATTATATTTTCATAAAAATATTTTCTTATATATAAAAATAAGATTCAGGAAGATGTTGTTACAGTCATTAATATGTCTTGAAGAAATGATTACGGTTCTTTTTCATTATCTTTTTAACACTTTGGCCTTTTCTGGCAAAACATTAAATAAAAACCTGTAGTGGTGACAAACACAATATACGTGAGCACTGATGATGAAAGGGTTGCGTCTTTCGAAAACAGCTGTTCTGCTCTGCTGTGTAAGTTGAATAAAACTGATGTTGACTTTCCTTTGTGCCTTGGAATATTTATCATGTCTTTCTGAGATTTAAGTTAAAATTTCGAACAATTAGCCTATAAAATCTTAATTCAACCTGTAAAGTCACATATTTTTTTTCTTGGACCAGCACTCAGGGGATGACCCCTATATATGCAATGCATTGCGCCGGAACTGAAAACGAGGGGATAGTATTGAGGGTGCAGATTAGGAAAGATGAGAAGATAGACAGTTTTTTTTGTAGCTATTTCAACCTTTTTTACTTCGCCGGTTAATTTTTGCTACAGGGCCGACGAAAATAAATTCTAAAAACTTTGCAATAGGGCGTAAGATATTTTCACTTTAAACGGGATTTTTCTAAAAGGAATCATCAAATGTGTTGCCACGAAACTTTGTTAACTTTTTCTATTGGGAAACTGTGCATATAAAACTTTAAACTATAAATTTCTAACGCGAGTCATTCAATAGAACATTAAAATCTATTGCAAATTTATTGAGAGCACTCTGCAACAGAGTCGTAAACATCACCGGCATCAATTGGCTGTTACATGATTTCCATAAATTAGCGTTGAGATAGTGATTTATTATTGCACTTAAATTTTTAAAGACTGTAAAGCAAAAAAAAAAACAATTTATTTTAAAGCAGTTTAGCTAATTGTCCATCATCCTACCAAAACTCAACTTAAATCAACTGTTTCCTCGACCAGACAACGAACGACTAGCAGCCATAATTTTATTTCTAAGATTGACTATTTTTTAAAGTGTTAAAATTGTGTCGGTCTGTGCAGCATAACAATGAGATAGATTTTTCTAGCTGCAGTTCAGTTTTCTTTTTTTTTGTTAAACAGTTTTTGCAACTTTTTCCACTCGAATCAACATCCAACCAATGAAATTAAAAAATAAAAAAATAAAAATAAAGGCACAAAGTTAGTTTGACAGGTAGTCAACAGTTTAGTTTGCGAGTTGAAAAACTGGTGAAAAACAAGAAGTGTTTTATCTTAGAAAACGCCATCACAGTTTTTAATGGTTTTTTGCTATTTAAAGTTTATTTTAAAGCAATTTTATGCTGAAATTATGGCAAAGTGCAAAATCGTGTTGGCACCGCATCATAATATTCTGAAATATGACTTAATTATTAAAAATGAATTTTAATTTTTATGCAATAAATTCACGGCATAATATCCAAACAGTTAACTGTAATAAATATCTGGCTGATATCGGAAAGTATTGGGCCAGCGGAATCCTTTTCATAATCAATCAGTGTGCGATCAGTGAAATGGTTTAAAGCAAAAA
Organism: Linnaemya tessellans; assembly: GCA_951800035.1. Classification (NCBI taxonomy): domain Eukaryota; kingdom Metazoa; phylum Arthropoda; class Insecta; order Diptera; family Tachinidae; genus Linnaemya; species Linnaemya tessellans. The sequence continues at coordinate 140,409,339 of OX637532.1, forward strand.
AAAAAAACTTTATGCAATTTTGTTTTTCTCCAGCAAATTACAGTGTTCACACCTCTTTTCTGCGTGTTTTTGTCATTAAAACAAAAAAAAAACAAAAAATTTAATTTTCTTTACAAACCTGTAAACTTGTTTCATGTAAATTATCATTTTAATGATGGTGACTTTGCAACGTTTCTTTCAAAAGTACTCTCTGGGTGCCGTATTTCAGCTGGAAGGCTTTAGCAAATTGTTAGTCTTTTATGCTAATGATGACATTTTTTTTCTCTTAAATACTTCAGCTTCCTTCTAAATACCTTTCATAGACTTTCAATTGTGGCTAGATGTTAAGAGATTGGCCACAAAAAAAAACAACAACCATGTGAAAGAGTGTAAAACAATTTGACTGTTTTACAACTCAAAGCTGAAAATTAATTGAACCACTTATAGATTGTGTAACTGGTAGTTGTAAAGTAGCTTAAGATCTTTTTTCTTCTAGCGAGTAGCAGACAGTAGCGTACAATGATTTTTGAAAATTATTAAGCTGTTCGATTAAGCTTTTATATGAATAATATTAAAAACTATTTAATTATAAATTATTTATTTCTTACTACTCCCGTGGGAAGCATAGCGCCCTTGTGGTTTATAAACAAAACAGCAGCAGATTAATTAAAAGGGGACTCTGCACTATGGGAGCAAACTATCATAGTCTGTATAATTGCAATATAGGCGAATTTTTGTCAGTAGAATATGTGATTGTATTTGTGTATAAACAGTTTCTAAAGTTATATTAAATTGAATTAAGATTCTATAGGCTGATTGTTCGAAATTTTTAATTTAAATCTGAGAAAGACATGATAAATATTTCAAGGCACAAAGGAAAGTCAACTTCAGTTTAATTCAACTTACACAGCAGAGCAGAACAGCTGTTTTCGAAAGACGCAACCCTTTCATCATCAGTACTCATGTGTATTGTGTTTGTCACCACTTATTAGGTGGCTTAGGTGAATGTGATAACAGTTCCTATTTACACAAACTTTATTGTGAAAAAGAATACGAGAACTGTATCAACCTGATGTTAACATGTTATTTATATAATACCCGTGTTACCGTTTTTCCAAAGTTGTTTGCAATAAAAAAAAAATAGTATTTCAATATGAGTAGCATGAAGTTTATTTGTATAAACTGCAGACTTCGAATTGTTTGATAGGTTAGGTTAGGTTAACAGGTTGCCGGTAAGGGGAAAGAAAGAGTCCAGCCCGCTTGGGTCCAATTATTTGATCCCTTTGTGCTACCTGCATAGGAAGAAAGGTGAAAGGTGTAAATTTAATATAGATGAAAAAGAGACGAAGGAAACGATAGTCGAAGTATTAGGTAGATAGAATAGCCAAAAGATAGAATAAGGGAGAGAGAGAATTTCTTGTTGTGCACCCACGCCGCTAGGGAGTCAGCTGCCGAACCAGCCACTGCTCCTAATAAAGAGACTCAGGTTCCTCAGATCCATACCTGACATCTCCGAAATATCTTTAAAACGTGTACTGCCCAGAGACCGTAAGCGCTGCTCCTCCAGAGCAGGACAGAGACAGAGGAAGTGCGCAATGCTCTCTTCCTCCTCCTCGTCATTGCAGCTGGAGCAATAGTTGTTGTAAGGGAGACCCATGCGCCTATCATGAACCCCAAAAGTACAGTGAGCAGTAAGTGTGGCCACCATATTGCGCAAATGACCTCTTGCCAAATTCAGAAGATCCTTTGTCCTCCTAGAGTAAAAGGCGGGGCCATAAAACACTTGATATCTCGCAGGTAGATTCCCTGAACCACCTGTCCTGAGTCAATTCAAACAGTGTAGCATCAAAGCGTCTCCAGCAGGATGAGAGTGGAATGCCTATCAGTTGGTCAGTATCAGCCTCCTGAAGTGCGGTTCCTCTCCTAGCCAGTTCATCCGCCTTCATGTTGCCTATGGTGGTCCCATACCCACACTAATGCTGGTCAGAAGAACTTGTCAACGTCATGTCAAGACAATATCTTAAATAAAATATGTCGGTACTCTTTTTCTTTGCAATTGACTAATTTTTTTTTTTTTTTTTTAAGAGTAGGACCAGCACTCAGGGGATGACCCCTACATATGCAATGCATTGCGCCGAAACTGAAAACGAGGGGATAGTATTGAAGGGACAGATTAAGAAAGATGAGAAGATAGACAGTTTTTTTTGTAGCTATTTCAACCTTTTTACTTCGCCGGCTAATTTTTGCTACAGGGCCGACGAAGGTGGGTGCTATTACTCTGATTTTTAGTACATGATCGTGTCAGTCGCTGCCAATTTTGTTCACTTTCCAGTGACTATGCCTCCATCATTGAAAACAGGCTGGCAGCAACTAACACAACCACGCAGTAATGCTGATCGGAAGAATTCAACACAATATTTCATGACTCAGCGCGGGCTCGAACTCAGGACCTTCCGCTTCATAGTCTCGTGTTCTACTACTTCAGCCAACAGCACACCAACTATCTGTTGTTATATTTGAGGACTTCGCATAATATAAATTTGATATTATTCGAATTCCAAAATTATTTCAGATATAAGCTGTTTCTGCAATATAAAGGGCTTTCTGGGCCACCATTTGTATAAAGTGGGATATGTGTACCCCTCCCCATTTTTCCATAATGACCACTAATTCTCTCAAGCCAATTAAAAAAAAAAAATTGTTTTTTTCTACATTTTCATTCGCATTCAAAATTGATATTTAAGGTAATAGGTCATGACGGGACACTGGCCGATCGGTCGGGGTGCCGGTAGGATGCGCCTATTCTATAATGACTTCTGTAGTAGATATTGTGAAGAAAAACAGTTGACAGAGGCAGTTTTTTTTTGTTCTTAGCTCGGACCAGCACTCAGGGGATGACCCCTTCATATGCAGTGCATTACGCTGGAACTAGAGATAGTATTGAGATGGCAGATGAAAAGATAGGGTGTTTTTTTTATAGTTATTATAATATTTTACTTCGCCGTCTAATTTTTTGCTATAGGACCGACTTTTTGGGAATGCCTAATTTTAGATCTTTCTAAGCATACATTTTCTTTTGCAATCATGTACTGACCGCATTCTTATAGCACGTAAAAATTTATTTTTTACAAATCTACGTAAAAATACCTTTCAAACCACATATTTTTCTTTAATATAAAGGCAGGATAAGGTACTTCAAAGTGTACCACAAAAAGGCGAATATATGCAGCCAAGTCATAGAGTTTAATTACATTGGGAAACAGAAGTACTGTAACAGGTACACGTTTAAAAGGTACACAGAGAATTTCTAGATAATCAACTGGCTGACGAGCTGAGTGGGATTTCCTCTGCCATAAACGCCTCCAATACTGGTTCAGTAGCCTCTATCAAGAACTGCATTCTCAAGGAAAATCTACAAAAGGCTGAGTAGGGTTGCAAGAAAAATGTCTTCTTGTTAAAATGATAAACGCAAATATAATTAATAAAGAAGAACTGTATTGGCATATCGAGATTCGTCGCACTCTTGATTCTACACTAGACGATCTCCAGACATGCCAGTAGTCTAGGCCTGTCCTATAATGACTCCTATCGTAGTTGTCGTGAAGAAAGTAAAGAAGAAAGAAATTTTTACTTTCATTGTGAATGTTCAGCCTTAAATTTCGGGATACAGAAATTTTTTAGGCAGTCTGATCAGATATCTCAATGCAACAGTTTGGCTATGGTACAAATAATAGGAAACTGACCTGGATGAGGAACTGCATAGGTTGACATCTATGCAGAGTATGGGGGTCAGCCAAAAAGGAATCACCTAGATTTTAATTTAATGCTAACTTTTCTAGTAGGCGCCATTAAACTGAAACAAAACCCAAGCCAAATCATGCTATTGTAAAACAAAAATTTTCTCTTAGAAGGACCAGCACACGGGGGATGACACCTACATATGAAATGTCTGGCGTCGATATTAGAAAGATGGAGCTTTTATAGAGAGGCAAAATGAGAACATAGAGAATTTGTTGCTGCCACTTTATTCTCTAATTAGCTGGCCAATTTTTGCTGCAGGATCGTCGTTCCTCTGCTCATTTAGTACACGATATTGGCAATCGCTATTAGTAATTGTTCACAGTCCAGTGCTATGCCTTCGTTACTGATACCGCCCTACAACAACTGACACAACCATTTACTAAAGCTAATTTGAAGAATTCGACACCAGTCTAACGGCTGAGTAGAGAATTGAACTCGGTATTTTCCGCTTCTTGTATTAATTACTCCAGCTACTACTTGTGTTAAGCACAATCTTTTATAATTATTGAAATTAATTAATTTATAGAAAATTTATATCAATGGCATAACCGATTAAGCCAAATTAACGTGTTGTTAACTGATTAAAATAAAGCCTTTGTTATGCGAGCTATTAACGGATTAAAATATTAAAGCTACAACCAATTCTCTAAAATCTTATCTTTCTTTATCTGTCCTCTCAACACTATCGCCTCGTTTCATAGTTACGCCACAATTCATTGCATTAGTGGCTTTCATAGTTTGAATGCCGGTCGAAGTGGGGAAAAAAGAGAAAGATAGAAATCCGATTAAATAAATAACCCAATAATTACACAACGCCAACAACTTTTAGGTAAATTAAACCTATTTAAAAAAAAAAAAAATATTTTTGTATGTTAACTGACATTTTTTAGCGAATAAAGTAAAATTTTTATTAGAATTTCTTGGGCTGCTAAAAAACAGTTGATATTTTGCAGATAGTCAAATTGAGTCAAATATCTTGTATCAAAATCATAAGTAGCACTTCAGTTTTCCTATTGACTATTTCTTTAAGTAAAAAATTTATACCCAAATCTTCAAAATTATATAACGCGCCACTGCACTCAGAACCACATTTCCAATAAGCATAAGAACCAAATCGATGCAATAAATAAAGAATGGAAAACAACATATTATTAGTAATAATAAAACTATCAGAATATTTTAATATCATCATCTAATGACCATAAAACTTGTTGAAATGGCATCAACAAGTCACTGCCGTCCAACATGCAACTAAGAAATTTCTTTACTGCCCGCTTCTTTTGAAACACGTTTAACGCTTTACATGTTTAAAATTACATACTTCACAATGCCAGCATCATCATCATCATCATGATCATCCTCATCATTCCGAAGATTCAGCCACTTATTATGTTGTTGCCTGCTCTTACATCCTCTAATACTCGTAACTAGTGTTTCCAAGCATTTTCTAACGAAAATATTATTTTTGATTCTTTACTTTCAAAACATCATTAACACACCTCTGCTGTGTAAATTAATGTGTTCACCTTGCATGATTAAGATGATAAAATCTTAACTCTTTAAATACTCGTATAACGAAAAGAAACACGTTGACGACGCCGCTGATGTTTTTCTATTTGTGTAAGATTTCTTTTTTGTTTTTGTTTTTGTTTTGTTTGTCTATGATAGTGCCATAAGTACGAGTACAATCCAGAAGTGATGATAGAAGACACATAATATTCAATATGTTTTGTGTAGCTGTGTGTGTGAGTGTGTTTGCCTTGTAAAACGTTGAATGTTTGTTTATCAGAAATATCAAGAGGTTTGCTTTGAATGTAAGAAGTCTTATTCATGCATTTTAGATTAAGTATCTGAAATAAACAACTAATTGAGATGCATCTCGTTAGCTAATTGCTGGACAAACCGCTGCGGTTTAAAAGCATTGAGGTATTTTGGATATTAGAATAATTGTCTATTTATTTGTACTTTAACGTTAAACTATTTAAAATTTTTTATCAAATATTTATCACTAATTGGTTTTATACAACAATAACATTAACATATATGTGTGCGCTACTACTGTTTAGAAATAACAAATTTAGCAATTAAATGCGGTCATTCACTAGTGAATGAAAAATAATTACAAGTATTAGTTGTCTTAGTCTTGAACTAGCTATTTCCGTCAAAAACTCCCGTACGAATATGGTTTTCAGGAATACGTTCCCTGATTTTATTTAAGCTGAGGGCTAAAGTAGTTAGCACCAGACTATGAAGCGAAGGGTCCAGAGTTCGACTCTGCTCTGCGTCATGAATATGATGTCGAATTCTTCTGATGAGCATTAGTGTATGGTTTTGTCAACCCTTTGCTTATAACGTTTTAATAAAATTTGTTAACCGGCCAAAAATTATTTTTAAAATCGCTGAAACCTTAAACATTTTCGAACAATTTTTAATTAAACAAGTAAAAACGTTATATTCGACCGGGTCGAATCTTAAACACCCTCCAAATATTTAGTAAGTAAATTTAAAATGTTTAACTTGGTGGGACAGAGTTCCTTTAAGACATCTCTGTACCCAATTTTAAATCTCTATTTTGAGAGAGTCATTCCGGCAAGGCCCTTGGGGGAGACGTTTCACCTCTGCAAGATCAGAAAACATCTAAACTTCTTATAGGCTTAAGGAATAAAAATTGTTCAATATTTACACTAATTTTGCATATAATATCGTACGTCAACGCCCACTAAAGGGGGCGGGGTCCAAAAATAGACTATATCATGTTTTCCACAGACGAACGTATGGGCATTGCTAGACCGTCTTAAGACTTCATCATATACTTTAAGGGGTCCAATTCTCTTTTTAGGGTATTAAAGCTGCATTTTAGTGGGGTCACTCTGGCAAGGGCTGTGGGGGAGACATTTCACCTTTGTCATAAAACTCTAAACATAAATGTCCAAAAATAATTTTTTTTTTATTGTATAGCTCCAAGTTTGTGGGTGCTGTTGACTGAAGTGGTAGAACACAAGACTATGAAGGGGAGGGTCGTGAGTTCGAGCCCGCGCTGAGTCATGAAATATTGTATTGAATTCTTCTAAACAGCGTTAGTGCGTGGTTGTGTTAGTTGTTGCCAGCCTGTTTCAATGATGAAGGCATAGTCACTGATCACTGAACATAATTGGCAGCGACTGACACTATCATGTACTAAAAGCAGAGTAACAGCACCACCCACCTTCGTCGGCCCTGTAGCAAAATTAGCCGGCGAAGTAAAAGGTTGAAATAGCTACAAAAAAAACTGTCTATCTTCTCATCTTTCCTAATCTGTCCCCTCAATACTATCCCCTCGTTTTCAGTTCCAGCGCAATGTATTGCATATGTAGGGTTCATCCCCTGAGTGCTGGTACAAGATAAAAAAATAAATAAATAAAAAAAAAAGTTTTACGCGTTGGACTTTCTTTGAGATAAAATCATATAATTTACTTAACAAAATTACAAAAAAAAAACCTTAAAAATTATGTTGTTATTTAGAGGTTGGCTTAGTTCTTCTTAGGGGAACTTGTTTCCCTCTGGACCGATTCAGCCCATATCCGAACTTGACCTGTGCTATCCTTCAAGTTATATTTACACCAAATTTCAAGATTCTGGCCCTTTTCGTGATTTCCACAGACGGACGGACAGACATCCAATTCATATTTGGAGGTTATAAAAATAATAAGTAACACGGGACTCATGATCTGTTAATGTTCATTAAATGAAAAAAAAACATGTGATCGTAAATCGTTAATGAAAGAAGAAAAAAAATTAAATTGGCAATAAATTGCTACTATTGCTTTACATAAACCTTTTAAAAATTAATACTTGCTGTGATCACGTAACCATTGATTTATAACAATTAAATTAATTGTCATTTGCTAAAAACAACTACAATCTTATTCATGAAGCTAATAAAAATAAGTAAAATTTTATTATAAATCTCAATCCTATTGAGACATCTTGATTTTTTTTATTTAAAATAATACTGCACTTGATAATGAGATTTTCAAATCTAAGATGAGGTAGTAAAACTGAATTTAATTTAAGACAATACTTTTTGGTATATGGCCTATAAAACTGATGGTATTTCCAGACAACAACTTTAATGCAATACAAAAAATTAAAAAAAAAACAAACTTTATTAAATACCCAGCATCTCATGAACTTAAATTTTATTGCCTTTTTTAGAGACCATCGTAAGTGTCAAATATCATTTATCTGCACACCTTTAATCACCATTTTAATGGCAAAACATTCCACGCATCTAGTTTTGAGGGGATTTTAGCCATTAAATCGATTTTATTAAAACCATATTTAATTACTTAAAATTCAAGTGCTGCTTTACGGGCATTTAAGAAGGTGAGTTTTTAGTTTTAATTGGTTCTTCTTTATCTGCTCTGAAATAGCAATCATGTATTGCATTTCTTACTGCGCTCTAAACACTAGAACAAGAAAATAGTTTTAGGAAATTTAATCTAGCAAAAAATGTATATAGTTTTTAATAACAAATAAATAAATTACACAAATAAAGCAAAAAGTTGTAAAAAATATTCAAACAAGTTTACTTGAGATATTGCCTCATTTGGTTTTATAAAAAATACAAGCCGCGAAGCAATTTGCTTGTCTGCGGAAAACACCTAGAGTTTGCGGCGGAATATGGTCTGCAGCTTTAAAGTCTTCTTATCTATCTTCATCTGATCAGAGAGCATCCCAGTTTCGTCATAAAAACTTAATAATTTTATATATTAAATTGAATTAAGATTCATAGGCTAATTGTTCGAAATTTGTTTTTAAATCTCAGAAAGACATGATAAATATTCCAAGGCACAAAGGCAAGTCAACATCAGTTTTTGTTATTCAACTTACACAGCAGAGCAGAACAGCTGTTTTCGAAAGACGCAACCCTTGCATCATCAGTGCTCATGTGTATTGTGTTTGTCACCACTTATTAGGCGGCTTAGTTGAATTTGATAACAGTTCCTATTTACACAAATTTTATTTATTTTATTTTTATTTTAATAATTTTATTTTAATGTAGGCTTAAGATAACAATTCGTTAACTATTTGCACTATTTTTCCATATAATGTGTTATTTAAAGGCTAACAAAAGGAAACGGGGTGCAAAAATTGGGTTTTCAGATTTTTGGGCTCCAGGTTCAGCGCTTCGAATCTTCTTTAACATAAAAATATATAATTTTCTTAACAAAATTATAAAAAAAAATTATGCTTTTTTTTAGACGTTGGTTTAGTTCTCCTTATCGGAACTTTTTTGCCTCAGACTCGGTTCAGCCCATTTACATACTTGACCTGTGCTATCCTTTAAAATTCATCTATACCAAATTTCAGGGATCTGGGACATTTCGTTTGTACTGAATCGTGATTTCCACAGACAGATGGACGGACATGGCTACATCGTCTTGGATTTCATCACTGATCAAGAATATAAATACTTATTGGTGTCTAAGAGGTGTATTTCGCTGCGTTATACACGGAATGACAAAGTGAATATACCCACTAATTCTCTTTTGGAGGGTATAAAAATAAGTTTATGTATGAACTACAGTGCCCGATTCGGCCCTGCCGAATCTTATATACCCTTCAGCACTTTTACTTATTTTTTATTAATGCATACAATTTTCTTCGCCTTAACATTAAGAGTAGACCATGAATTGCATGAATTAAAGCTACGCTAATTTTCCTAAATTTTCACAGCGAAAAGATATCATAGCACGATTAAAGGCGGATTTACCCATGTTGTCCGAACAAAATTTTTGTCCGGACAAATTTTTTTTTTATATGTAGTTTGACGTCTCTCTTCTTGAGAGAGAGAAAATGTTTTTTACGAACAACTCTCAGCTTAAATTGGTTTAATTTTATAATATTTTGTCCGGACAAAATTGAACTGAGTTGCCAATACGTTAAATACGTTTCACATAAACTTGAGGTGTTAGTTTGTGTTTGATATATTAAATTGTGTGTGAGACTAAAAAAAAAAATTTTCAGAACTAATATTATCTATTTTTTTCTTTTTTTATATGTATTTTGCTAATAACAATGCTTTATGCAATTCAATGGCCATAAGGTAAAGCAATTTACTTTTCTCGTCCATTATTATTATCACAAATTCTTGAAAAATAATTTAAAATATGTAATATCCAAATATCTAAAATATCAAGAAAACAAAGCAAAACATAAAAAATCGCTGCAGTACTACCATTTTGCAAAACTCATTTTTTATATGAATGGCAACTTTGATTTTCCGGACAAATTTATCGAAATGAATGAATCGTGCTGCAGAAAACTCAGTAAAATAAACTTTGTCCGGACAAAACTTTTGTTCGGAAAACATGGGTGAATCTGCCTTAAGGGAAAACGGTACTCAGTTGTTATTTAAAATTAAAAACATTTTTCTCTTTATGCACATGTGCTCACATGTAGTCGTTTGTATGTGTATACATATTACGATAATCAATATGACAGACCACTTTTGAAATCAATTTAAAAACATAAATTGCAACTTCCGCAGCTAAAGAGCAAACTACTTTAATAATACGGTAACGCAACAACTCACTGACGTCCCAAGAAATCGTAGAAGCAAAATTCTATTGGGGTATTCACACTTCCTGCTATTTAGTCATTTTGTCATAAAGTCATAATATTTTAGACCAGTTTAAAAAAGCTGTTGTTGTGCTGCATACAAAAAAGTCATAACATAATAGCACTCTTCCAGGTATGTTTTTATTTTGTCATAAAATAGCTCTAGAGATCTGAGTCGAACGGTTGAAAATCTTTAGGCGAAACGGCGATAGTATATGTTTGCCGCCGTTACTTATATATGATTCGCGACTAAAAAATTATTCATACTTATATGTCTGTACATTAGATCACATTTTTATAACATAAAATATATTAAAAGAGAAATAAATGTGAAAAATTTTTCTCGTTTAACTTGCGTAGCTGGCAGCCATTGACCGGTTTTCCGTATGCCGCCGCAAAAAAACATGTATTCAGCTCATATCATGGCAATAGCTGTTTTAGTTTATACATACAAATACATTTAGATTTTCTTGTGCACTAGAAGACAAATTAAATCATTTTAAATAGAATGGAGTTTTTAGACGATTCATCTTTAATTGTATTACTTTTATTCTGCGTTGATAACAGCTAATTACAAATGTCTTCTTCTCTTATCAGCTGATCGATGTTTGAAATAGCATACTAAATTATGAGGGGTTGCTCACACCAGTCATATATTTCGTGCTATTATTTTATGACTTTATGACTACAGTGTGAATACCCCAAATATAAATAGACACAACAAAAGTACTAACCTTTTCCAGCAAGTAATTGGATTATTGAAAGCCTTAATACACACATACAGACAAGCAAAGAGAGAATAACTGTTGTAAATGTTTTCACATATTTCTACCCTTCCAACATTTGGAAGTTTCTTTCATCGTCCATCGTCATAGGCGTCACGTCTTACTCACTTCCAGACGATAATTGGAAGATCGTTTGAATTTCACAATAACAATTTTACATTGCAGTCGTCTTTTAATCATCCAGACGACATTTGGAAGATAGTTTTGTTTACAACACTAGCCGAAAATGACATGTGCCGTTAAGGATATAATAAACAAAAACAACACTGTGCACTTCTGGGAAAGTCGCAGTGACCGCGAAATAAAATTAACAAAATGAAAAGAGTCCAAAAAAAAGTTTTCGACATCATCGAGATTAGTTTTTATCTGTTGCAGTGGTCGGTCAGTGGTATTTTGTAGTTTTTACATAATTGTTAATTATTTGTTTTTCATTAATTTATAAACTTAATAAATTTCATTTAATTAATACAATAGCTTTTATTATGTTGAGAATAAAAATTAGACTTCCGGAAGTGACTTCTTGAAGTAACGCAGAAGAAACTTCTTGAAGTAACGCAGAAGAAGTTACTTCCAGGGGGTACAACTTCTCAATACGGAAGACGTTTCTACGATGAGAAAATGGTATCGCAGAAGATGAGTTTCAACTTCTAAGCGTCACTTCTGGGTCACTTCCGCGATAGAAAATGTTGGCAGGGTATATAGACACGTTTGCTTGTGTGTTGGTGTTTTTATTATTACATATTAATTTCGTTAGTAACAAATTTTAAAGATTTAAGGAAAACAATCAGAGTTATTGTTCTGTGAAGGAGTGATGCATAGAAATATAATATATTCATTGTATTGGCATTGAACATACAACAACAATAATCAACTAATTGTTTTATATTGTTAAAATCAGAAGCAAATTAATAGAATATCTAAAATAATGAACACGTATTATGGGTTTCAGTACAACAATTTCCATTACCAATTGACATCTTCAAGCTCATCAGGATGAGTACTTTTACCATTTTTATACCCTCCAAAAAAGAATTTGGAGGGTATATTCACTTTGTCATTCCGTTTGTAACGCATCGAAATATCCATCTCAGACCCCATAAAGTATATATATTCTTGATCAGTGATGAAATCTAAGACGAACTGAGCATGTCCGTCCGTCCGTCCGTCCGTCTGTGGAAATCACGATTCAGTCCAAACGAAAAGAGCTAGACTCTTGAAATTTGGCATAAATATATTTTAAAACTTAGAGCAGGTTAAGTTCGAAGATGGGCTAAATCGGGCAAGGGGGAAAAAAGTTCCCCTAAGAAGAACTAAACCAACCCAGAAAAAACAACATAATTTTTAAAGTTTTTTGGTTATTTTGTTAAGCAAACGATATATTTTTATGTCAAATACGGTCCAACGCCTTAAACTTGGAGCCATTAAATAAAATAAAAATATTTGTTGACCCCGCCCACTTCAGTGGGCGTTATTATAGGCAAAAATAGCATACAAATTTAACAAATTGTTTTACTTAAGCCTACATTCCTTAAAAATAACACTTTTAAGCTTTAATGACGAAGCTGAAACGAATCCTGGTACTACTCTGCCCTACCCCCTCCTTCCCCTTCTCCCCCTAAATGACCCTACCAAAAAAAAAAATTTTTTTAAATTTTGTATATAATCATTCCAAACATTTATCTTTAGAGTTTTATGACTGCCGATTTCTGCCCTACCCCCCTCCCCCCTCTTCCTTTGCCCCCTAAATGACCCTACCAAAAAATTTTTTTTTTTAAATTTTGTATATAATCATCCCAAGCATTTATCTTTAGAGTTTTATGACTGCCGATTTCTGCCCTACCCCCCCCCCCCCCTCTTCCTTTGCCCCCTAAATGACCCTACCAAAAAAAAAAATTTTTTTTTAAATTTTGTATATAATCATCCCAAGCATTTATCTTTAGAGTTTTATGACTGCCTGTTGCTGTCCTACCCCCTCCTCCCCCCTTGCCCGCTAAATGACCCTATTAAAAATAAATAAAACTTTTTTTTAATTTTGTGCATAATCATCCCAAGCATTTATTTTTAAAGTTTTATGTCTACCTGTTTCTGCCCTACCCCCTCTCCCCCTTTGCCCTCTAAATGACCCTATCAAAAAAAAAGAAATTTTAATTTTGTATATAATTATCCCAAGCATTTATTTTTAGAGTTTTATGACAAAGGTGAAATGTTTCCCCCACAGCCCTTGCTAGAGCGACCCCGCCAAAATACAGTTTTTATACCCTCCAAAGAGAATTGTGATGAAGTCTAAGACGGTCTAGCAATGCCCATACGTTCGTCTGTGGAAAACATGATATTGTATATATTTGAACCCCGCCCCCTTTAGTGGGCGTTGACGTACGATATTATATAAAGGAACTCTGTCCCACCAAGTTAAACATTTCAAATTCACTTACTAAATATTTGGAGGGTATTTAAGATTCGACCCGGTCGAATATAACGTTTTTACTTGTTTTCTTTCATTTATACAGAAAGCCAATAATTAAGAAACATCATTTTTTTTTTCGAATTACAATAAATTCTTTTAAATTTTTTTAATATTATTCAAAAGTTTGACCATAACCAGTTTTAGTGTTTTGGGAGCTTGTCAATATTAAATTGAAGTCCACACATGATTTTGTATGCGATCCAATATAATCTAAGTAAAAAATAAAAAAAAAACTGTAATAATAAAGAGACGTTGTAAAAAGAAACCGACGGCAGCACTGAATTCGCTATTGAAATTTATCGTCAAAATTCTATATAAAAAATGAACTGCTAACACGATCACAATATCACTGTGCATGCCGCTGCATGTCATATTACTATTGATAACGAAGAAAATTATTTCGAATTAAAAAGAAAGAAGAATAAAAAAATATTAATTCAAAATAAATCCTTAAAAAATCAATATTTTATGTTTGGCTTTGAGCATTAGCGCACATTCGAAATACTTCTGTAGATGTGTCGTCATTTTTCCATATATACAAACATAAGCGGCTAAAGTTCTTAGGAAATGACAGCCAAAATAGCGTGAAGTAAAAAATGTTAAAAAAAAAGTATATAATAAAAATTTATAATAAACTTTATGTCGGAACAGGACATGACGAATTTATTCCAAAAACTTAACCACACCACTGGTTCAGCAAATGTTTACCTTAAGATGCGCACACACACACACACACACAGAGACGCACAAACAGGTATCCTTTTAACTTTACACTACACGCACTCACACGTACAAACTTTTAATAGCTGAAAGCTTATGAAATGAAGAAATATATGTGAATAAAGTTTTATTATGTGTCATAAATAAGATGTAAAAATATGCTGCTGATATTCACAAAATGAAATCTTTATATGTACGTCGTCGTCGGCATGCATAGAGTCGTATGTCTGTTCCTATTTAATGACTGCTAAGGGAATGTGCCTATTAAAATAAATGAAACAAAAACCAAACCTACATTTAGTAAAAAAAAAAACTGAAACTGTTTCTTTTTGCTCGTACTTGCAAAAGCACAAACGAACGTATTTAAAAACCACAACAAACAACATAAGCCACCATACGAATTGTTTACCAAGGAAATAATATTGCAGAGTGACACCAAAAAATATCGAAGGAGACGAGAAAACAATGATAAATAAAACGATACCAAAATACTCGTATAAAAAGACAACTACATTTAGATGCTTATCGATACCAGGCAACTGAAAAAGGCAGACGTTTGACTGAGATTGTCAGTTGCATACGAAATTATTGAGTAAGTGTGATGGCATGATTGTAGTATGTGAATATTAAAATCTTTATTTGGGAAGAAGAAAGAAAAAAATACAAACGACTGAGCACAATACACAATCGAACATATTCCAAAACTACTCGTATTTTACTACGACTTCCAAACAGACGACACATTTAGGAATTTCACATAATGTAATCAAATCTTGGAAACTTGTATGCCTGTCTGATTGACTGCAGGCGCACAGGCATGCAGGCAAGTTCTGGCATTTTATTTTTTTTCATTTTTGTTTATTTTGCTGTTCGTTTAAGTTTTTTTTTTTTTGTCATGCTGTCTTAACTGAAAGTAAAACTCCTATTGCTGCAGGAATAGACAAACTTGTGAGTTATAGCCCAGATAAATCATGGTTTCTGCCAAATTATGGTGTTGGAATTTTAATTTTGACAGGTAAAATACATGAAGTACAATTCTATTAACATTTTTTCCACTCATTGTTATTGTCAATAATTTATAAAATAATTAAATTCAATATAGATATGCATTTTAATCATACCTGCCATGAGGTGATAATTGATTTGTTTTTATACCAAACACAGCCGGCAAATGAAATTGATTGTCTACGAAACACACTCAGAGTCTCAGGTCCCGAAAAACATTTTCTTTTATGCTAGAGTTAATGTCGACGCCGTTGACGGCGTTTCAACGTCGAAAAAGTTGAAAAAGATTGAACTTTTACGGCGTTGCAACGCGTTGAGATTAACTGCTCCCATACAATTTCATACGATTCAACTTTTTTTTTTTGACATTTGACGCCGTCGACTACGTCGACATTAACTCTAGCATTAATTTTGGGTTGTGCGGATCGGAATATTGTAAGACCAGGGAACAAGACACGGCATTCTATATTTAAATTGTATTGAAATTTCTATCGTTATCAAATGCGGTAATTTGGCCCCAATATCTAAAAAAGTTTTCGGTACACAAATCGATGCCGCAGACCAGACATGTGTTGATTTTAATATCCATGTGAAGGAAATTTGTAAAATTCGTTAAAATTCTACATTATTTTACAAAAATGTGAAGATTTTTTTATTTTACTAAAAATGGTAGTAAAATTATTATTTTAAAAATTAACCCTGGTATGTTGTTCGGGTCAAAGTGACCCACATACTGTGTTGTAGTTAAATTCCCTAATACTCTTCATTTAAGCCTAGTACTCTGTTTAAAATTTCATGTGAAATTCTGACAGAACCCATACAAAAAATATTCAATCGAAATATTTGTGCAAAAATTTTGCTAAACTAGTACTCTGTTTTAATTATGAAAAACATGTGAAATAATATGAATGTTATTTATTTCGAGCGATAATTTTTTGACACCAAAAATTTTCTCATTGAAAATGGAAAACATAATTTCAATTAAAAAGGAAAACAACTGAAATAACTGATGTTGCGCAACATTTTCCACAAATTCAAACAGAGTACTAGGCTTTAATCGTAAAAAAATTGAATATTTTATTGAAGTTTACAAAATACCAAAATAGGGACATGAAGAAAATAAACTAACGGCAACACTGGTATTAAATAAAGTACATATATTATCATGAGTTTTTTAAACTTATCGTATGCAATTTCCAAATAAAATTGTTATAAATAAAAACTGTTATCATATTCACTTAAGTGAACTAATTAGTGGTGATAAACAAAAATGCACATGAGTACTGATGATGAAAATGTAGCTGCTTTCGAAAACAGCTGTTCGGCTCTGCTGTGTAGGTTGATAATTAAATAACCGATGTTCATTTTTCCTTTGTGCCTGGGGATATTTGCCATGTCTTTCTGAATTTAAGACAAATTTTGCCAGAAATAGCCATAGAATTAAATACGGATATAAAAGAGTTAGATATAAATAAGAAAAAATTTTTTTTTTAGTTAGGCCAGTACTCAGGAGATGACCTCTATATATGCAATGCACAGGAAATAGAGGGGGTCGAAGACAAATGCGAAGATTTTAATCTTTTACTTCGCCGCCTAATTTTTTGCTACCGGGCCACCGAAGGAGTCTGCTGTTCCTCTGCTCTTTTAGTACATGCGAGTATCAATCGTTTTAACTTATCTTTACCAGAGCTATGCCATACACAAACATACACTAATGCTGATCAGAAGAATTCGACACCATAGGCATGACTATGTGAGCAATAGAACTCGGGACTTTCGATTTCATAGTCTCGTATTAACTACTTCAACCAAGAGCATCCTACGAAGTAAAATACAAGAATACGTACCAAATCTTCTTATAGAGATTTTAAATTAGCATTTTTAAAACACTGCCTATAATTTTCTGACACTTGTCAAGAAAAGAAGAACATTCATAAAAAATACCTCAAGCACAGTTAATAAAAACAATAGTTCATTTCTTTAAATGTTGCTTTTGTTCCGCTAAGGTAATGCCTTTTTCAGGAGTACCGATAACAGCACTTACTTGCAACTGAGCGTCCACCTAGTAAATGCATGTAGATTCAAGTGCCGATTAGAGCAAATGATAATGGCTGAAGCAAAAGTAATTTAAAAGTCATGACGTAAAGTTAAATAAAAATTGTGTTTCAAGCAAAAAATTGATTTTTTGCAAAGAGGTAACCCTTTCCAAAAAAATTGGTCAAAATTTTTGTTTGCTTAAATGCATGCGACTTAAGCTTTTTCGGAAGCTTCTTCGCATTTGAAACTACTTTCAATACTTAGTTATTAGAAATAAACGCCTTTTGGGTAAAATTGGGTAAAATTGTGTTTCAAGCAAAAAATTGATTTTTTGCAAAGAGGTAACCCTTTCCAAAAAAATTGGTCAAACATTTTTTTGCTTAAATGCATGCTGTTAAATAAAAAGCTGTTGACCAAAATTCTGATTTTATTTCGTTGGTTCCTAACGGGGCCAGTAGGCTATTGAGGGTTAAGATGGTATCACATATTGCGTCTTACATGCACCACCAACATTATTCTGGGACAGCGGGGTCTTTGTATATAAATAAAATTTATCTTTGACATTTTTGGGAAAAAACTTTTTGTAAAATTGCTACTTTTGTATCTTCCCAAATATTTTTATAAAATATTTTCAAAGCGCAATAGAATAATTTTGATACTTAGCCGTAAATTTAAATGTGGCTGAAGTAGTAGAACACGAAACTATGAAGCGGAGGGTCCTGAGTTCGAGCCCCCGCTGAGTCATGAAATATTGTGTGTTGAATTCTTCTGATCATCATTAGTGCGTGGTTGTGTTAGTTGTTTCCAGCCTGTTTTCAATGATGAAGGCATAGCCACTGGTCACTGAACATAATTGGCAGCGACTGACACTATCATGTACTAAAAGCAGAGTAACAGCACCACCCCCCTTCGTCAGCCCTGTAGCAAAAATTAGCCGGTGATGTAAAAAAGGTTAAAATAGCTACAAAAAAAAAAACTGTCTATCTTCTCATATTTCCTAATCTGTCCCCTCAATACTATCCCCTCGTTGTCAGTTCCGCCGCAATGCATTGCATATATAGGGGTCATCCCCTAAGTGCTGGTCCAAGATAAAAAAATAAATATAAAAAAAATAATAAAAAAAAAAAATTTTAATTACTAACTTTAGCCGCCAAAATGTTTTTGCAATAGTGTGCCAGCTGTTGCACAGCTCTTATGTTTTATTGCAACATTGAGACTTTAGCAGATTTACTTATAAAACCAAATACCATTGCACATACTCGTATTTACCGGCCTGCAGTTGTATGTGGCGTATCAAAAAAACTAAAATAAAATAAATGAAAAAAAATTTATGTTGATAAGTTACCACTTTTGAAATCATACTCGTATATGATTCAAGTGTTTTGTATAATGAAATGCAAGTTTTATTGCTAAGAATTAAACTGTCAATCGTAAATGTTACTAATTATGACATACCTGCTACTTTTATGACATGCCATCGCATATATTTTTTATAACAATAACAACAGCATGTACAACAACACAAAATATCTAAGTAAATGCAATGAAAAACATGCTCGTATTTCCCTTCTACCCAAAATATGAAGTAGGGCTTCATGGCTGGAAATATGGCGTGTGTTGCTATTTACTTTTTTGTACTGATGCATGAATGTTTTGCAGTGGAGCAGTAATAAAGTGTAAATTAAACTTTGGTCGAGATATGATTTATTGAGAACAGATCTGAAATACAATCAATAGTGGAAAATCACCCTTGATAGCGTACAGTTACATAAAGCTCACAACACCATAGCAACTCGTGCAAATTGATGAAATTTTTAATCAAAATAATTGTTCTATTCGTCAAACTCATCGTGCACGTCTTCTATTTTATGGCATACAAAAGAGTCCTTCAGAGCCGCTAGTTCGAAGAACTGTTACTGATAATGAGCCTGCCGCGAGACGCCTAACAGTGCGCACTGAAGAAGCTGTACCCGCTGTACAGGAAATCATTGAAGATGATCCTATTCAATCAATTCGTCACTTCGTTCTCAGCAGCTCGGATTGTGTTGGTGGCCCAGATTGTGCCTTCTACGCGCCAGTCGTGGCGGCCACATGGCAGTAATCATATTTAAACATTAATTTCATAAAATTTTCTTTCCAACAAAGTCCGCTTCGTTGATATTAAAAATATATTTCCCTGTTAACTTTTTTTTTTTTTTTCAACGGGCTTAAGTTCGAATCTGCATGACTGCAAATTATTTTTTTATTTTTATTATTTTATTAATACATGAATTTGTTCAAATTCTATTTATTATATTTTTATATAAAAATATAATAAATGAATTTGAACAAATTCATTTATTAATAAAAAAAAAAAAAAGTAATAAAAAAAAATAATAAAAAAAAAAAAATAATTTGCAGTCATAATTTAAAATATATTTCCTTGTTCTATTATGATTTAAGCTTGTGTCACTCTATAAAAAACACCGTATATTATACATTATTTTAATTGAACATCTACCAAATATGTTTTTTTTTAATATTTTTTTATCTTGGACCAGCACTCAGGCGATGACCCCTATACATATATGCAATGCATTGCGCCGGAACTGAAAACGAGGGGATAGTGTTGAGGGGACAGATCAGGAAAGATGAGAAGATATACAGTTCATTTCAACCTTTTTTTTTGTTACAGGGCCGACGAAGGTGGGTGTTGTTATTCTACTTTTAGTACATGATAGTGTCAGTCGCTGCCAATTATGTTCAGTAACCAGTGACTATGCCTTCATCACTGAAACAGGCTGGCAACAACTAACACAACCACGCACTAATGCTGATTAGAAGAATTCGGTACAATATTTCATGACTCAGCGCGGGCTCGAACTCAGGACCCTCCGCTTCATAGTCGCGTGTTCTACTAATTCAGCCAACAGCCCCCACAACAACGATTCTCTTTGTTAGTCGTTAATATGTTTATTTTTTGTAGCTTAAGTAAAACATTTTTAATTAAAAGAAAATATATGTAATAATTTCTTTTAAGTACGAGGGCGGGTCAATAACTCCGTGAATTTTTTAATATCCTCGCTTCATTTAATTTGGGTCTGGATGCCGTTTATAGCAGACTTCCGCGCGTTTTTAGAAGAAAGTGGATTAAGAGGGAATTTTTTGTGCTCATTAAGAATTATTTTTTTTTCGAAAAAAGCCAACCATCATTCAAACCAAGGCTAAGCTTGATAAATATTATGGGGCCACTACACCATTGATTTCCATGGTAAAGAAGTGCTTTACTGAATTTCGTTGTGGCATCAAAGAGGTCAGTTGATGTCTCTAAATTGGAAACATTTGTAAAAATTCAAATAATAGTGCGAACCGAAAGGAGGTTGAAAGTGATTGAAGCCGTAGGCAAGTCACATTTCTTAGTGGTCTCAATTTTGAATGATCACTTGGGTATGAGTAAAATTTCCATGACAAAAATCAATTAATTGGACTACGAATTGCTCTCTTATTCGACCTATTCTTCAGATTTAACTCCGACTGAGTATTTTTTTTTCGGCGGAAGAAATTGTATTCCAACAATGAAATTATCTTACAAAGAAATGTTTATTTTGATGACACCGAGCAATCATATATTTTGGAAGGGATAAAAATATTGAAGAAACATTGGACTCGTAGTAGACTGTAATGAAAAACATAATAACTTTTTATATAAAAACCTGTACGTCATTCAAAAAGTCGAGGATGTATTGACCCACCCTCGTAAGGAAGCATAGCATTGATCAATTTTATGAGTATTTAATTGCATATTTTTTTACATTTTTTTTTTAATATTCGTGGAGTTCTTAAACAACCCTCGTACATAAGCATAAAACCGACTTTGTCTCTCTATATATAGTAGGCCTTGAAACTCAAATAATATACTTTGTTTGTTGGTTTAGTTTTGTATGAGTTTCAAGGCCTACTATTCTTATTCTGTTGTTATTTTTGAAAATAATTTGTAATTTACAAGTTATGAATTCTCAGATGGTTTTCGGAAGTATATACATAAGATAAGAGGTTTTTAACTTTTCAAAACTGTGGTTAAAGTCTACTGACGATTTGGTAAAGCGCCAATGAAATGCAAAATAAATTTCATTTATATATAATAGTATTGTGACAACAATGTGTCAAATAAAAAAATTTCATAATAATAATTTCAACTATTTTTGAAGGACTCGTTTGTGGTTTATCCTGTTTCCATGCTGCAAGCTTTTTGTTCCAATAGTCATGTTTTTTCCAAATAGTTTTTACTGAAGCTGAAACTAAAGGGCAAACACATGAGGAAAATTAGTTTAAATACCAGTCCAATTTTTTCGATTCAAATCTCGTTACCGTATTTGGTGCTGGCTAACAAAAAAAATAAAAAATTGAAAAAACTGTAATACAAGTCGCATCACAATATACTAAATACGACTAGTATTAATTGCACTTGATTTTATGAAGAGAAGCGTTCGTTCACATTGTTTGCTCAGAGAAAAGCTGCTAATTAAAAATTTAGAGCTAATGAATAAGTAATTTCATCAAATACCTGCAAAATTGTCTGATTACACTCTATTGAATTTCCGTTTTAGTTTTCTTAAATTTCCTTGCTGTTGCAATAGGAAATGTTTACAATCAAAAACTTTCTTTTTGCATGTTACCTTCATTAGTCGAGTCATATGTAATATTCCGGGCTGTCAGTCTAAGTCATAAATACAAGCAACAGGTCGTTCTATCTTTTCATTTGTATATCTACAATATTTATGAGTAGCAGTATTTGAATATAACGAGGCACGATACGATGTTGAACTACACATTGTGTTGTAAAAACGTTTTACAACATCATAGAATATCTACTGTTGTGGATGTGTCTGTCGATGACATGAATACTTGTTGTTATTAAAGTTTCCATTTTATTGTTGTGCTTTTGCCTTTTAAAACAACAAAGTTAAAGCTTTTTTTTATAGCTCTACATAAATTAAATTGTAATAACTTCCCGCGCCTTTTAATGCCAAAACAAACTAACTTTTTTTTTAGAGCAGCCTAACTGCTAAGATTGTTGCTATTTTAATTAATTTTAAATTCACTTCCACTTCTAAAGGGTTTTACAACAAGTACCTTGTTGCTGTTGGCTGAAGTAGTAGAACACGAGATTATGAAACGGAGGCTCGTGAGTTCGAGCCCGCTCTAAGTCATGAAATATTGTGTTGAATTCTTCTGATCAGCATTAGTGCGTGGTTGTGTTAGTTGTTGCCAGCCTGTTTCAATGATGAAGGCATAGTCACTGATCACTGAACATAATTGGCAGCGACTGACACTATCATGTACTAAAAAGCAGAGTAACAGCACCCACCTTCTTCGGCCCTGTAGCAAAAATTAGCCGGCGAAGTAAAAGGTTGAAATAGCTACAAAAAAAACTGTCTATCTTCTCATCTTTCCTAATCTGTCTCCTCAATACTATCCCCTCGTTTTCAGTTCCGGCGCAATGCATTGCATATATAGGGGTCATCCCCTGAGTGCTGGTCCTACTCCTAAAAAAAAAAAAAAAAAAAAAAAAAAACATAAATTTTAGATGAAGAAGGTTCAAATTTGGATTGTATTACGAAGGCAAAAGTTCGGCAATTATGAAAAAAATATAATATCAATAATAGGCCAAAAATTAGTTTTTAACATCTAGCGATAGCGTGATCCATTGACCGTTATCGCATTTCCAGCGGCCCAATCACGCCTCCAAACCACATAGCGCTACATACAGTGACACGTTGAGCATGCAAAGGCTTCTCAATAATCGCTTCAGGATTTTCAGAACCCCGAATGCAAAATTTTGCTCGTTGACAGAAGGTCTCAGAAGGACGAATTTGTTGTCCGAAAATATCACGAATTTTACGAAATGTAACCTTAACAGAACCACCATTTTCATAGTGGATTTTAATTATTTTAAAGCGATTTTCGAGCGAAATTGAAGTCCCTATAACAATTGCCAAGGTATCTTACTACGAATACGTCTAAAAATTACCCGTAAATGGCAAAACTGTCATGTTGTTGGTGCTGCCACAATTGAAAAGCAAAGATCTTGTTGAAAAACCCTTTACAGTATGTTGCCTACTAACATGCAGGGCGGCATGAAAGCCATAAATATACATCTAAATACTTGTGAAACTATTAATCAAAAACTTTACGTTAATACAAGACACGTTATTGTAAATATTGCTGGTGGCTTCGTTAGTGAATGCTAATAAATATTTTTGCTGCCAATGAATTAACGTGTGTAATAAAGATATTTGGATATTAAAAAAACCAAAAAGAAATGAAAACATAAATGGATTTGGTGGGGTTTGTTTAACAATAAAATCTGACTAAATTTATTCAGAAAGCTTAAGTTACTAATGTAGTTTTGCACACTTCAGCGTAACGGTGTTACACATTTATGGCTTAAGTTATTTAGGAAAATTAGTTCTTTACTTTTATGCCCTTCACTAAAAAATGAAAGGGTACATAAAAATTTGTCATTCCGTAGGTAATTTCCTCAATATTACCATGGGACCCCATAAAGTATATATATTCTGGATCCTTATAAATACAGATGGCGACTGATCGATTTCCGCAATAGAATTTCCCAAGCCCACAGAATAGTTAGAGACTTCATTCTTCAACTACAGGATTGGAAATGAACTTAAAAGAACTTCATTGGTACAGTCGACTCCGCTTTAGTGGAAATAACCAAAACCCAACTTATTTCAGTTTTCCGATTTTTTCTCTAAAACGTAGTTCGGATTACTGAAATTTGTTACAGTTAAGCGTACTGCTTAAAATCAGTAAAACATACACATGCATATGTGCACATTTTGTTGTTGAAATTTTTCTCGAATTCCTCGAAAATGTCTAGCCACTTGCATTGACAATATAATTAAAAAAAAAATAAAATATGCACAATTTTTCCAGCCTTAAGTTATGCAATCGATTTCTAATAAATAAATATGCCATTGTTTATTTTTTCACTAAAGCGAAGTAAGTTTCATACAAAACGTAGTTGTGGGCTTGCTTTTGGTTTTCAGTAATACGATATTTTCAGTAAAGCGATGTTTCGCTAAAGCGAAGTGAATAAGATTAGCTGCGTTTAAAATCAGTCCGGGGATTTGTATCTCTTTCAGTAATCCGATTTTCCTAAGTAAAGCGTGTTGCGCTAAAGCGGATTCGACTGTATTAGAAATCAGAAAAAAGTACAGCTTCGAATGTGAAAAATTTTAACTTTTTCTTAAAAATTAAATTAGCTAAATAACATTATTTTGTTTCTTTGGTAATTAAACAATTTTTTCGTGGTAGATAAAAAATATCAGCAGTACAGGAACGCACACATGCTGTTTTCTACTTCTGCAAGAATATCTTATACAGAAACTTGTTGTTGTTTTTTTTTTAGCTTAAGAAAATTAAGCATTAATTTTTAACGTGTTTTACTCGTATTACAAAACGGTTCCCGGTCTCATATTAATAAAAGTTGAAATGCTACAGAAATTTCCATCAAAGATTACAACAAATGCTCATGTGAAATTAGTCGAGCCTCATTTAACACAAAGCAATTTTCTGATATGCTGAATTAGTTTTTATTAGAATATTCACTATCACTAGCAGCCGTTAAAAGATTTAAAGAAACAATCAAACGGAAATTACCGATTCATTTAGTACAAAGAAATTCCCATAAAATCACTCTTCATATAAAATATTTTTCGGTGTGTTACAAATTCCATACACTTAAGCATGGAATAGTTTACTCCCACAAACGTTTTAGTTTCGTTTATTCTTATATTTTTTTTTTTTACTTTGTTATATTCTTTACTTCCTTGCAGCTCGAAATTCAAGTAACAATAAGCGGATTAGGTTAAATCATATTGTGGTAACATGGCTACAAACAAACAAACCGACACACATACATAGATATTGAGAATAACGTAAGCAACAACCACTAGCAACATCCTAATGCCACACAAAGGCTGTAGTTGGTGTACATGTTGTATAGTTCCAGCCATTCTACAATATACGATTTAATTTTGTTGTTCATTCACGTATTTGCTGTGTTTGGCTCTTCCGTTTCTTTGCAGTTAGTGTTAAAGTCATCCTTAGGCAATGACAACCTTTTATTATAAATAAGCAGCAATAGCAAGACGAGTACAACAACAACAACAAAAGATAGTGTGTGGCAAGTGCATGTGCTGACGAATAACTGTTCACTTATTCAGCTCCATCAACATCAGCCGTAGTATGTGTGTTTGTTGCAAGTAATTGTATTTTGCCTGGGCACACGCCGTCATAATTCACACATTGTTGTGGGAATATTCCTCAAGTCTTATCGTGTGACTTGTTTTATCCATGCATGATGCATTATAAATAATTTTCATTTTTAATTTAAATGCTTTACTTTTCCTTAGTCTCTGCTTAAGAGCTGAAGATGTTATGTAAAGAGCATTTATTGTATGCGAGCATAAGAGAGACTATTTGAAAAGTTATAAGAGAAGTGTCGAGAGAAAAGCATCTTGGATTTGTATCTTTGAGTATTTAACATTAATTCAAGAACAAATGCTTACTAAATATAACATATTGACCTACAAACAAAGATATTCAATTTTCTCCCAAAAAATTCCTGGTTAATTTTTTTTTTGTTGATACTAATTGTTTATTAATATTTAATAAAGCCAGAGATTCCAGCAAAGTTTTCATTAATTGTACCAGGCTTTTTACTATAATAATATATTGTAGTAGACTCAAGGTTGTGATGCAGTTCAGTTCTTTGAAATATTTTGCTAAATAATAACTGCCACAATAAGGATTTATCATTTGATTGCAATTGAAAAACACATATTTTATAGCTCTATTGCACATTTTCTGCCAATAATTGTTACTTCTGTCTAGTGTCCATAGAAAAATTAAGGCTTGCCTGTGTTATCTGTCTGCTGCCACTATTTGCAGAAAATTCAAAACTTCACACAAAACCTGGTTATTAAAAACAAATAAAAAAAAATAAAAACAATTTTTATCTGCAAAATTTGAAATTAGGTTTTATGAAGGTATTCAATGATATTAATTTCTCTTAAATTATTTAAAAATACACAAATTAATTGCAGTTTGAAGTTCACGTATAAAATGAGATCGCTTTTCGCCATCCGTATAAATCGGTCCTGATTTTTATACCCTCCAAAAAAGAATTAGAGGGTATATTCACTTTGTCATTCCGTATGTAATGCAGCCAAATACCCCTGTAAGACCCCATAAAAAAAAAAAAAAAAAAAATATATATATATATATATATTCTTGATCAGTGATGAAATCTAAGACGATCTAAGCATGTCCGTCCATCCGTCCGTCTGTTTGGTATAAATCAATCTTGAAGGATAGCACAGGTCAAGTTCGTAAATCAGCTGAATCGGGCTAAAGGGGAAAAAGTTCCCCTAAGAAGAACTAAACCAACCTCTAAAAAACAATATCATTTTTAAAGCTTTTCTGTAATTTTGTTAAGAAAATGAAATATTTTAATGCCAAAGAAACTCCAACGCGTTAAGCTTGGAGTCCTAAAATAAAATTAAAATAATTTTTGGACCCCGCCTTCTTTAGTGGGCGTTACTATATGCAAAAATAGTGTAAAAATTTAACAATATGTTTTAATTGAGGCTACATTCCTTAAAAATTTTTCAAGCTATTATGAAGAAGCTAACACGTAGCCTGGTACTACTCTACCCTACCCCTCCTCCCCCTTTGCACCCTAAATGATCCCATAAAAACAATAGTACACTTAATTACCCCAAAAATTAATGGAAAAGGTGAGTTGTCTCTCCCATTACTTTTCTCGTTGTGACCCTGTAAAGAGTTTTAAAATTGGGCACAGAAATGTCTTAAAGGAGCTAAACATTTTCAACTTATCTCAGTCCCTTTTTTGCACTTCGATATAGAATATTAATACGTAAATTGCCTTTATGCTGACGGAAAGGTGTCTCAGTCACACTTCTTTCAACACATTGGAAACGACCGTATAAAAATAACTTTTTTGTTTGTTTACTTAAGCCAAATACCATACAAATTTAAATTTTTAAAGAATATTTGGAGGGTATTTAAGATTCGACCCGATCGAATATAACGTTTTCAAATGTTTTTGTTTTTTGTTTTTTTAATTCTTACCAGAACTCAGGGTATCAGCCCTATATAAGCAGTGTATTGCGGCGGAACTACAAAGAAGGGCATGGTACTGACGGGACGGTAGGTGGGAAGATAGAAATTTTTTTTGTGTAGCTATTTGAACCTCTATACCTCGCCGACTAAGGGCCGACGAAGAAGGCTGCTGTTCCTCTGCTCTGCAGTACATGATAGTGACAGCCGCTGTCAATTGTCATCTTGGCTTTCATATGCTGAGTATTACGATATCTGCAATATCTCGAAAATGTTTGGCATCGTTATGGCTAAGTTATTTTTCACCTTAGGATGTTGTTCATAGTTTTGTTGTTAATAGCAAACACCATGACTTTACATTAACCCCACTATCCACATAAATAGAGGAAGCACTGAGGATGGTTTTAGCTTGACCGACTTCTTTTCATAATGAACATTTATGTTATGGAGCAAATCTAGTCATACGGCTAAATAAATTTTTCCAGGTTTGAAACTTAACAGTTAAGTAATATTTCACATATTACAGCACAATGTAAAAGTACTTAACAGTTGCACTCTTCCTTATTAGAGCACTGTGAGGGGGCTACTAGCAGCATGTTATCTAATATCGTATTATAGCAAAATCATTATTCATTTAACATGATTCGAAAATGCTTGCTGCTGTTCAAATATTTATTCATTTTAATACGAGGTTGTTTGTGTAAACAACTGGAAACAAGTATTAACAGATTTATTATTATTCAGTTTATTTCATGTTGAGATTTCTTGGGAAATTTATCTGCATAATTAAATATTTCTTGTTAAAAAATTTATTTCTTTACGCCTATGTAGTTTTTTTATGGATTCAAGAATATGTACAAATAAATACTTATGCAAATGACACTATAGTATTTTAGCTCTATATTGTGTTTCGTTATAATTTTGTGGGCTTAACAGCAATAAATTTTTACATATAAATTTTAATTGTGACTGTAATTAAAAAAGTTTTTCTTATAAATCGTGTTTTTTAGAGTGTCACAACACCAGAGCAACGGGTGCAAATTGTTAAAGTTTTTAATCAAAATAATTGTTCTATTCGTCAAACTAATGGTGCACTTCTTCCATTTTATGGCGTACATAATCGTATTTCAGAGCGGCTAATTCGAAGAACAATAGATCGTTTCCGGACCAAATTTACTGTTACTGGTCATATGCATCCCGTGAGACGCCGAACAGTGAGCACTGAAGAAGCTGTAGCTGCCTGTACAGGAAAGCATTCAAGATGATCCTAATCAATCAATTTTTCATTGTTCTCAGCAACTGGGATGATGTTCTTCCACTTTATGGTGGATTTTTTTTGTTGTTGAAAATTGATATTCCAGATTGCGCCTTCTACGGGTCAGCCGTGGTCGCCACATGGCAGAAATCATATTTAAACATTAATTTCATAAAATTTTCCCTCCAATAAAAAGCGTTTCATTGATATTAAAAATATATTTCCTTGTTCTATTATGATTTAAACTTGTGTGACTCTATATAAAAAACACCCTTTAGTAGACGCCTTCCAGGCACTTTTTGAATTCCTGCATTTCTTCTTTCTTTAAGGTAATCTAATGATGTCCAAAGTTATTTTAGAAATCTTGAAGTAACATCTTCACAACTCATTTACGATAAAGGAAAAAAATGTTCAACGAATGTATCTCTAGATATTCGAAAATACTTTGGATATTTCTTAAAAATAAGCCTTTAAGCCGTTTATTGTTGTTTAATGTCAATTACGTTACTAGATTTTATATAACAAATCGCTTAGCAGTGCTTTCGAAAATTAGTAGAGACTTAACAGAGTGTTAATGGGAACTTAACAGTTCTTAAGAGTTAACATTCCACTTTACAGTATTGCCAAGTTTACTGTTAATCTCTCGTTGAGATGTAAACAAAGAGCACAACACAACCCAAATTATTTATCCGATATGAATGCACTGAGCGTAGGCTTGCGCGCAACTGTTATTGGAGTTTCCTATTAGGAACTCTTCGATACACGGTAAAATGCCAATGCACTAAGGCTGATTGTAGAAGAAGAATATATAAGAAAAAAAAGAAAAACAAAACAACAAAACAAAACACGGTTAAACGAAAACAATCACGCAGAGAGCTGCCCCAACATAAGAAACGAAGTGATTTCAATGAAATTCGGCACTTTAGTAGATACGCGAACTCAATACGGTGAACACGTTGAAGACGGATCAAGACGGTGTTTTATGCTTTTTCATTTTCGTTACATATTGTGAATGTTAGTACTGAAGACGTGTAAGAAAAAAACCAAATAAAAAATAAATTTGTATTTTTTAAATGGAAACCATAAAATCCGGTACGAAGTCTTTAATAAAATAATCATAATTACGGTAGCAACATTTACGTATCAAAATAAACGTGCTAAAAGTGTGAATCGGCGAACACAAAATCGTTTACGGGTTTTAATCAATATACGATTGATAAAACTGTTTTTGTCGGTAAAACATCTTACAACAATTTATAAAGAAAGAAAGAAATAATTAAGAGCAAATCAAATTTGAATTTCACTAAATGTTTACACAAATATTTATACACAATCAGTGAAAAAAACCGTTTTAATAAATTATGCAAAAATGAGTGTTTTAAAAAAATTTTAAACAAAAACGTTGAGATTTTGTACATATTTTGTGTTTTTTATCTCCGTGCTTAAACTGTGAATTGGAAAAGTAAACCAACAAATCAAATATATATAAAACATGTTGCTGTGTTGGATTTCCTAAAACTTAAAAAAATATATATATATAAACAATATTTGTTTACAACAACGACAACAAAACAGTGTGTGAAACGTTTTAGAAGGTGAATAAATGAATACTAACCACTACTATTGCAATTTTAATTATATGTTTTTAATGTACAAAGACTGGCCTTATGATGATGGCATGGCCAAACAAAAAAAGTGTATTGTGGTTGTGCCTTCAGGTGTTTAGATAAATGTTTGGGCATAAAATTCACGAATCTGGGTTAAAACAGCTTGTAGAGTTGCCGATCTATTAATACGATGAAATAGAAACAAGAAAAATCAAACTCAAATTGTGGTGATTGTTTTCGTTAAACTAAACATGAGAAAATATCGGGAACTCACTTAGTGGTTCCGTTTAAATATTATGACACTTATATTTTATATGAGAAAATATCGGCATTTAAATTAAGACAAAACCATGAGTCTGGATGCTTCCGTATTTTAAAGTTTTTATTATTTACTTATATTTTAATTGTTTGCGTGTGCTATATTTTTAAAATGAATTATGGACATATTTGCCTTCTTCCCACAATTACAATAAAATTAATTCTGATCTTATCACAGTTTATAAATAAAAATATACTAAAATCTGCACGAGTTGTGAACGGGGGATGCGAAGAAGTTTAGTTGAAATAAAAGAAGCACAAAGTAGATATTATGTTGTTGTTGCTTGTTATTGTAGATGGAAGAGAATATATCGTAAGAGAGGTCACGTTACTGGTCCTCAAGGTCTATCCAGGTGCCGGTAACTTTTACATGACGTTGTCTTTATACACAACCACTTGATATACCCTATGGGAAATAGTGTACAAATTGTCCTGAACGTACCTGCCGTATAACTGGTGAAAATAAAACTAGTACTAAAAGTTCCTGTGAGACATGATTGTTGAAAAGAGCACTGTTGGCTGAAGTAGTAGAACACGAGACTATGAAACGGAGGGTCGTGAGTTCCAGCCCGCTCTGAGTCATGAAATATTGTGCTGAATTCTTCTGATCAGCATTAGTGCGTGGTTGTGTTAGTTGTTGCCAGCCTGTTTCAATGATGAAGGCATAGTCACTGATCCCTGAACATAATTGGCAGCGACTGACACTATCATGTACTAAAAGCAGAGTAACAGCACCCACCTTCGTCGGCCCTGTAGCAAAAATTAGCCGGCGAAGTAAAAGGTTGAAATAGCTACAAAAAAAAAAAAAAAAAAAACTTCTTCTCATCTT
Organism: Linnaemya tessellans; assembly: GCA_951800035.1. Taxonomy (NCBI): domain Eukaryota; kingdom Metazoa; phylum Arthropoda; class Insecta; order Diptera; family Tachinidae; genus Linnaemya; species Linnaemya tessellans. The sequence goes on from OX637532.1 coordinate 140,440,888, forward strand.
TCCTAATCTGTCTTCTCAATACTATCCCCTCGTTTTCAGTTCCGACGCAATGCATTGCATATATAGGGGTCATCCCCTGAGTGCTGGTCCTACTCCTAAAAAAAAAAAAAAAAAAAAAAACTAGACTAAAAGTGCTAGCAAAATTCCCCCACTCTGCGAAACTTCAGAAGATTTTTATTTCGGGAGAAAACAAATTTTTTTTTGTGATTTTTTTCTATTGTTTTTTTAATTTATAGGCAAAAATTAGTTTGGCTTAGGTATGATGGAACAAAAAATTCAGAAAATGGAACATGAAGAAAATAACCAAACGGTAACACGGGTATTAAAAAACAATAATGTGTTAACATCAGGTTGATACACTTCTCGTGTTCAATTTCCTAATAAAATTTGTTTAAATAAGAACTGTTATCATATTCAACAAAGCCACCTAATAACTGGTGACAAATACAATACACTTGAGCACTGATGATGAAAGCGTTGCGGCTTTCGAAAACAGCTGTTCTGCTCTGCTGTGTAAGTTGAATAACTAAAAACTGATGTAGACTTTCCCTTGTGCCTTGGAATATTTATCATGTCTTTCAGAATTTAAAACAAAAAAGTTTTCGAACAATTAACCTTAATTCAATTTAATATAAAAATTACTTTAATTAAGTATGTTTTAATCAGAATAAATCAATAATAATTTATTTTAGGGAGCAAATTATGGCATTCGATATCGATCGAAATTTCTATTAAAATTTTATTGAAATTTCGGTCGATGTCGAATGCGGTAATTTGGTCCAAGTAGGTAAATTATGGTGTTCGATTTTGATCGAAATTTCCATTTAAATTGTATTAAAATTTCAGTCGATATCGAATACGGTAATTTGGCCCCAGTATTTGGCCCAGGCCTTAAGGAACTATTCTGTGACATAATCATTAAGGACTAGGCTTAGTTAATTTACCTTAGAAAGTTTCTATAGCCGCTGTTTATAAAACCATAAGTGGTACTGGCACTGGTACCAAGGATACCACAATTGCACTAGTACGTAAGGGATATGTGTAGAACCTGTTAAAGAGTGTCTTATTTATGTCAATTGATCCCTGTGCAATGAAAACGTCATGAAAAAGTTACATATAAAGTCCAGGAACTCAAATCGGTTGCTAGAACCTGAGGACCACCTACGTGACGTGTGCTGTGACCGGTTCTTTTGCCTCTAGGGTAATTAGGATGCTGGCTTTATATTCAAATTTAAGGTACTAGTCAGCAGACGACCTTTTAAAAAAACTATTTTTAGGAAATATATTCAATTATGGAGCCCATCAGACGATGTTATTAGACGCAATAAATTTTTATTAATTACTGCAGCAGTAAATAAAATATTTGCGCAGTTGCAGCAACGTAAACAAACTTCCGCCAAGAAATTTTTTGAAAGGGAAGGCAAAATATATATGTAAATCCCACAATATGACACTGAGTCAGGGAATTTGATTACTAGTTTATTTCTAGTTTTGTGATACGTATTCTTTGTATTCTTTTCGCTAGTTGCAGTTCAGGAAATTTGTTACCATTCTTATTTTCACCTATAAATTAAAGAAACAACAATTGTCGAGTGGTTAAAAAATAATTTTGGCAACACTAGAGCAAATAACAATTACAGATTTATTAAATTGAATTAAGATTTATAGGCTAATTGTTCGAAATTTGTCTGTTTTACATTCAGAAAGACATGATAAATATTCCAAGGCACAAAGGGAAGTCAACATCAGTTTTTATTTATTCAACTTACACAGCAGAGCAGAACAGCTGTTTTCGAAAGCCACGGCGCTTTCATCATTGGCGCGCATGTGTATTGTGTTTGTCACCACTTATTAGGTGGCTTAGTTAAATATGATAACAGTTCTTGTTTAAACAAATTTTATTAGGAAATTGCATACGAGAACTGTATCAACCTGATGTTAACACATTTTTTTTGTTTTTAATACCCGTGTTACCGTTTGATTTGAATGTTCGTTAAAAATATTTACTAATTACAGTTTTATTTGTGTAAGGAGAATCACATTGGGTTTTATTTTCTAGACAAAAGGGGAAGCAGACTAACGCGGTCTTAGGTTGCAATTACAGGGGATTTTAAAATGGCCCTTTGGAAATAATTAATGAATAAATGGAAATTATACAATATTAAAGAAAAACTGTTAGAAATTATGCGGGATAAATCGAGGCTGCTGTTAGCTAAAATAGTTAACAAAAGTGAGAGACTATGAAGCCGAAGTCCCGAGTTCGAATCCGCACTCAGTCATGAATATGATGACGAATTCTTCTGATCATCAGTAGTGCATGGTTGTGTTAGTTGTTGTCGGCTGGTTGCAGTGATGAAGGCATCCGTCCAGCGATTGATACAATCATGTACTAAAGATTTGAGTTACAGCCCTTGTCGCCCTTGTAGCAAAAATTAACCGGTGAAGAAGTGAAGATTAAAATAAATGCAACAACTTCTCTTTATTAAATTAAATTTATTGCGTCAATCAAGGAAACAATTTTTTGGGGTTTTTAATTCCTTTTGCTATTAAAGCCTAAGCAGACAAGCAAACAAATTTAAATTTATTTTTAAAATTTATCTTTGCGTCTAATCACCAGTTCCTTAATAATTATAATTAGATATTTCTAAATAAAAACAGAACTTAATATTGTTTCATTCAAGTGTCTGTGGAATGAATTTAATTTTAATAATTAACCCTTTGACATATTAACAATATAAAATGCTTGTGTAATATTCTGTTTCATTTCAATTTCAAGAAATGGCTTTTGTCGTAAATTCCAATTATCCTGAACAGCATTAAAAAGTTACGAAAATAAACGAAGTAAGAAATATAAAACGACTTTTTTCTTTACACACACACAAAAAAATATATTTCAATTCTTTGCCAGACATTCAGCTATTTGCCTGACTGCTTGTCAGCTACAAGAAGAAATACCAAATAATATTGTAGACGAAGGAAGCTGCTGTGGGTTGTTTCCACCAGAATTATCAGCATGAAAATATTTGCCCTTATATTGCGGTGGCTGTTATTTTGTTATTGGTAATAGACCAAGCGGACGGGTGGTGTGCGGTTAAATTTTAAGGAAACATGGTGTTTATTAAATTGTTCCTTAAAAATTTTCAATTATTTTCTGTACATAAATTATAATTTTTCAAGCCAACTCATGATTAACCAGGAAAATTATGCCCTTTAAACAAATCAATGTGTCTTAGCTTCTAACAAATAGTTGATGTTGGGTCGTAAGTTGTACAGAAATCTTGTTTTTTACTATTTATTTATTTTTATTTTTTTAATTAGTAGAGACATCAAAAAGTTTATGTTTTAAGTTAATCAAACAGGTTGAACTAAAAATTCAACAATTAAATTTGTTGATCGTGGTTTAGGTACAATAATCACCAGCTATTAGATTTCTTAAGTTTAAAAGGCAAACAATTATTGAAAGACAGGTAGACGATTAAATTTGACTACAACCAATGCCGGATGGCTTGAAAATCTCATACAACGAGTCATGCACGAAAATCGTTTCCAATTTGAAAATGCATTTCGAAATAAATTAGTCGAATTTGTGTTTTTAAATATCAGATACACTCGTTTATTTTTTGCAAATAATCCAGTTTAACTATTTTTTCACTAACTTGAAAGTTATTCGGATATCTTGATAGATGTTAGTGATAAGCGCCCCAACTTAGGCACTATTGTTATTATTATTATTTTTTTAATAGAACCGGCACTCGAGGGATGACCCCTTCATATATATGGGGCTTTGAGCCAGAGGTTGAAAGAAGTTCATAGTATTGAGAGGACCGAAAAAGATATATGAGAAAAATGGGCATTTTGTTTTAGCTATTTTAATCTTTAATTCGCCGGTTAATTTTAGCTACAGGGATGACGCTGGAGGATGTTGTCACTCCGATCTTAAATACATGATTGTATCCATCGCTGCCCTCATCACTGCAACCAGCCGATAACAACTAACACAGTCATGCACTACTGATGATCAGAAGAATTTGTTACCACATTCATGACTGAGTGCGGACTCGAACTCGAGACTTTCAGCTTCATAGTCTCTCTCTTGTTAACTGTTTTAGCTAACAGCACCCTCGATTTATGCCGCATAATTCTATACATGATACCAAAAATTGCTTTCTAACAGTTTTTTTGATGTGTTAACATCAATACGCGCGCCTCTAGGGCAGTAAACTATCAGTTTCAATACATACGCAAGTGTAAGAGTTTGTTTGTTTATTTGTTGCTTGGCAGTCGGTATTGAAAGTGATTATTGGGCGATTTTCATATAATTTTCCCACGCGATTTTCTCCGGAAATTCATAGCCGATTTTATTAATTTTTGGATTAAAACGCTAGTGCGGGTTTCGACGAAGAGTTTAGGCCAAAAGTTAAGGCGATCTGATATCGGCGAGCGGAGATTTAAGTGTTTTAATTCGGAGTATTAATTTGGAGTAGTATTAAAAAAGTGTTTTATGTTGATCTTCGGTTTTGTCTTATGCATAGCAAAGAGAATAGTGACGTGGTTATACGTACATATATAAAAATGAGATAGCAAGACAGCAACGTATGTAGCTTATGTACAAACATAACAATGTATGTATGTACATTTGTCTGTTGCTTTGCATTCTCTTTGTTTTTTGTGGGTTTAATATAAAATAAATAAACAAAAAGGTGTTAACACATCGCCCGTGAGTTCGAACACTCATTGATTTTTTTTTCTTAATATTGTATAATTTCCATTTGGTAATTAATTATTTCCAAAGGGCCATTTTAAAATTCCCTGTATTTGCAACCAAGGACCGAGTTAGTCTGCTTCCCCTTCTGTCTAGAAAATATCACCAAATGTGATTCGCATTAAACAAATAAATCTGTAATTGTTATTTGTTCTATAATTAAGCTCTGGGCTTAGACAAAATCAGCCATTAATGAACTTTAGAAAAATTCGATATAATGTTCATGAGTGAGTAAGGAGTCGAACTCGGAAAATTTTTCACAATAGTCTCGCGTTCAGTACTTCTGCCAACAACAACCAATCAATAATAAATTATTACCCCTGTATTCATAAAAAAATAAAACGTATTTGAAATCTGTTTTAAGAAAACTTTGTATGTTTAAAATACATTTCAAACTCATTTTAAATTTTATGAATACCGGGGTTAGCATCCAAAATAATTAGCACGTTTCGACATACGTTTCAATGTGTGTATACATACGCCAAAATCGATCGAACATTTATTTATATTGTTTTTTAAACGGACCAGCTCTCCAAGGGATGATACCTACAGAGTCAGTGTATTGCGCTGGAGCTAGAAAGAAAGGGATTGTATTAAGAAGACAGATGATGAAAGATGAGTATATAGAGATTTTTTTTCTAGCCATTTTAAACTGTTACTACGCCGGCTAATTTTTTCTATAGGGCGGACGAAGAAGGGTGCTGGTACTCTGCCAGTTATGATCAGTGGCCAGTACTTTACCTTCATCACTGAAAAAGCCTGATTACAATTAATAAAGCGTGTATATTTTAGAGTATTACAACTCCACAGCAACGCGTGCAAATTGTGGAAATTTTTTATCAAAATAATTGTTATATTCCTCAAACTTATCGTGTACTTCTCCCATTTTATGGCGTACATAATCGTCCTTCAGAGCGGCTAATTCGAAAAACAATAGATCGTTTTCGGACCTCATTTACTGTTACTGATAATTATCAGTAACAGTTATGATCAAAAAATTGAAAACAAATTTTTTTTCTTCAATTTAAAAAAAAACACTCTAAAATGAAATACATTTTTTGACTTAGGTATGATGGAACAAAAAATTCAGAAAAATGGGACATGAAGGAAAAGAATCAAACGGTAACACGGGTGTTATAACAATAACATGTTAACATCAGGTTGATACAGTTCTCGTATTCTTTTTCACAATAAAATTTGTGTAAATAGGAACTGTTATCAAATTCAACTAAGCCACCTAATAAGTGGTGACAAACGCAATACACATGAGCACTAATGATGAAAGGGTTGCGTCTTTCGAAAACAGCTGTTCTGCTCTGCTGTGTAAGTTGAATAAAACTGATGTTGACTTTCCTTTGTGCCTTGGAATATTTATCATGTCTTTCTGAGATTCAAAAAAATAAATTTCGAACAATTAGCCTATGAATCTTAATTCAATTTAATATAGAAATACATTTTTGTCATAAAATTTTAGCAAAAAATATTCAACCTACTCTTGGCTACATTTTTGACGAACATAATTAAGCGATATTTTTGGGCATCATGGTAATATTGGAAATTTTGGAGGCCCATAAAAAAAACCGTCACCAAATTGGCCAAACTGTGTACAGGGTTTTAGTACAATTTGATAGTAGAATCGAACCCATACAGCCACGATCTTGCAATTTTCAAAAGTTCTTCATTTGTCGCATGGTGTAATGTGCGCATCCCGCGAGACGCCGAACAGTGTGCTCTGCAGAAGTTGTAGCCTCTTTATAGGAAAGCTTTGAAGATGATCCTAATCCAGCAATTCGTCCATGTTCTCAGCAACTGGTGTTGTCGCCTTCCACTTTATGGAAGATTTTTTTAGTTGTTTAAAATTGGTGTTCCAAATTGCGTCTTCCATGCGCCAGCCGTGGCGGCCACATGACAGAAATCATATTTAAACATTAATTTCATAAAATTTTCTTTCCATTAAAGCCCGTTTCATTAATATTAAAAATAATTTCTTTGTTTTATAATGATTTAAACTTGTGTCACTCTTTAAAAAACATCCTATTAATACGTGCGTTAATGCCAAACAGAAAAAACCGTCACCATAATCATGACTGAGAGCGGAGTTGAACTGTGGACCCACTCCACTTTATAGTCTCATGTTAACTCTTGTTCGCTAATTGACGATTATTTTTGCACGAAGCGATTTGAGGGAAAACATGTTCTTTCTCAAATAAAAAAAAAAGAAACCTAATTAATTATTGAGGAGTTTTTAGTTATACATATTCTATACGCATTTCCCTGGGGCAGATCATCAGGAAAAATAAAATTTTTTTCATTTTAAATTTAATTAAGATATATAGGCTAATTGTTCGAAATTTTTTGTTTTAAATTCAGTAAGACATGATAAATATTCCAAGGCACAAAGAAAAGTCAACATCAGCTTTTTAGTTATTCAACTTATACAGCAGAGCAGAACAGCTGTTTTCGAAAGCCGCAACGCTTTCATCATCAGTGTTCATGTGTATTGTGATTGTCACCAGTTATTAGGTGGCTTAGTTGAATATGATAACAAATTTTATTAAGAACTTTTTTTATACAAGGTGGCGCAAAAGTAATCCTAAATTTTGCGATTGGCCCCTAATGTCAGTTCTGTTTTGACATTTGTGTAGTAAACACATGCGAAATACACGCTGCTGACCGCCAATCGCGTCTAACATACGCTCAAGCCATCCTTAATCACCACCAACAGGAAGATGATTTTTCATCAAAAATAATCATGAGTGATGAGGCCCATTTCCATTTTAGCGGGTACGTAAATAAGCAAAATTTACGCTTCTGGGGCACTGAAAATCCGCGTGTAACCCACGAAGGGCCATTACACCCGCTCAAAGTCACTGTATGGTGTGCTGTTTTCGCTGGAGGAGTCATCGGACCTTTTTTCTTCGAAGACGTCGCGGGCCAAACGGTTACTGTGAATGGTGAGAGCTACACAGCAATGATCTACGAGTTCTTTTTGCCGCAACTTGATGAATTGGGATTGGAAAACATGTGGTTTCAACTGGACGGTGTAACGGTACACACTGCACGTGCCACAACCGATATGCTGAAGGATGCATTTCCCGGGCGCCTAATCTCCCGTTTTGGCGATTTGCACTGGCCAGCAAGATCGCCTGATTTGACCGCTGCAGACTTCTTTCTGTGGGGCTTTTTGAAGTCGCGGGTTTATGTCAACAAGCCTCATACTCTTGCAGCTCTTAAAGACAATATCTGTCAAGAATGTGAGGACCTATCGCCGGAAGTTTTGGCAAAAGTGATGGAAAATGCCATAAAAAGGGCTCAAATGACAATCAACTGTGGCGACGGCCATTTACATGACATCATATTCTCGACTTGATGTAAAAAAATTAAAAGACCAAATAAAAATAATCCACAAGAAGAATCCAAGTTTTTCTTTTTTTTTTAAATTACAGCCAAAAAACATAGGAAGGTTATTTTTGCGCCACCTTGTATGTATGTAGCTGATTTCGATGGACCCTAAAACTCCTACACAATCGCTAATTTAACCTATAGTCCCAAAATCCAACATATTTTTTTACAAGAGAATTGTTTTGTGAGACGTCTCGATGTACTATACCCCTTTGCGGCACAAACATTAATCGTAACTTTTAGCACAGAACTAATGCAAGGAATCTTAGGAAATTAATTACCCGCCTTTTATCTTGATTACAAAATATACACCGAATAACTAACAGTTTTATAAAACATAAAACTTTACTAATTGGAGTACATTCCTTTAAATACCTCTTTTTTTTGTTCCTAACACAAACTACTCGCTCCTAACTAACTCTTTGTGATGTGTGCTGTATTATTTTAGACCTAATAGTCGTGGCGCTGGTATTGTAGTGGTTGCTGTAATTGTAGTTATAAGCACGAGTCATAGTTGCTACGTTCTTGCCATCGAACGTACAAACAAAAAATAAAATATGTTACGTTTTCGAAAGCCTTGTGCTAAACTAATAATCAACAAAAAAAATCCTCCACGTGTGCAGGGAAAAATACAAACAAGCATTTACAGGAATTTACTTTCACACACACTCGCACACACATGCACACAGGCCCAATTGTTATTGGAATATATCCTTGTTGTTAATCCAATTCCTAGCAAACAACTTGTGCCCTCCGCATCACTCCTCTCCACATATTACTAAATATGTCTGTTGCCTATTTATCTGTTTCAGCTTCTTCTTCTACTACCAAACACAAAATAATTCCACATGTAAAAATATATATTTTGTGTGGTTTTTATTTTGTCATAAAGTACCATCCAAACGAACGAGCAATTTTAACCGCACAATATACAACTGGAAATATACTAGAAAATCAAATAAAATAAAATAAAATAAAAAAAGAAGAAAATGTGTGTTTCGTTTGTCATTTATTGTAGTTATTTTCGTATGTTAAATGTGACTTGGTTCAGTTATGCATGTAAATTTTTTTGGTTGGCTCGATGTTTGGTTGGATGGATGGCTGGCTGGCTGGCTGGCTGGCTGGCTGGCTGGCTGGCTGGCTGGTTGTTTGGCTGTTTGGTTTATAAGTTAAGTGAGTTTGGGTATTCCGCAAACATTTAAATGACTTGATACCACCCCATGCAACGTTGTAGTATAGTTTTTGTACAGCTCTCATGTGCACATGAAGTTTTCCCTGTACGTCTGGGAGGCATAAGCTGGTGGAATGCTATTCTGCTTTTGGTGCAACCAAAACTTTCCAGGTATACGAATAATTAAATGGGTACATGTCGTTTTCCTTAGAATTGAAGGCATGAATGCCATATTTAAGCTCATACTTTTTGCCTTTCAACTGCCAAGAAGCCAGTTTTTGTTAATGAATGCTTGCATTGAGGCATTACTGACTGATTCGAGCGAGATTGGTGAAAGCTATTTTTTCTTTTCTATATTTGATTTTTGCGTTATGAAAGAAAACTGCTACATAATATCAAATAGTTTTTATATGCACTTTTTCAGCAAAATATTTTTTTAACTGCCGGTATTTATTTTTGCCTACTATTTAAAACTTTAAGACTGTACTTTTAAGTACAATAGCTTAACTTGCTTACTCGTAGATATTTGCAGAAACTAAAAATTACGCTCTTCGTAAGAATTTGCACTGAGACCTGGGGCCAAATTACCGCACTCGGTACCGATCGAAATTACAATGCAATTTAAATAGAAATTTCGATCGATATCGAGTGCCGTAATTTGGCCCCAGGTCTCAGCGCAAATTCTTACGAAGAGCGTAATTACTTTAAAAATATAATTAAATAAAAATCCGCTATTGAATATTTTAAAGCTGTACAACTTACGAAACATAGATACTTTTAAAACATGCTCTTTGAATTGAATCGGCTTTTAATTGTATACAATTTGCTCTTAACCAGCACTCACTGGTTGACCCCTAAGTAGCAGCCTCGACATCGATACTAATACGTTCTGCTAGTTTGATGATTATAAAAAAATATTCAAAATATTCCACTCTTGATAAAAATTAAAATTTGAGCAAATCTGTATAAAATAGTTTGCAGATCGTAGATTCGAACTTAATTAAATAATTTGTATGTTAGTAATTTAATCTGCAAAAAAGTTCGAATAAAAAAACAATTACATTCATAAAAGTTATTTTGTTCCTTTTTTTATATTTCTTGGTTTTTTTATATAATTCCTGCTTTTTTATTTTTTGTTTTTTGACTGACTGCGGACTTGAACTCGGTTCTTTCGCGTTCATAGTCTCTTGTTAACTACTTCAGCCAGTGACACTCTTTACATATCACTCCTTTTTTTATTTTTTATTTTATTTTTATCTTGGACCAGCACTCAGGGGATGTCCCCTATATATGCGATGCATTGCGCCGGAACTGCAAACGAGGGGATAGTATTGAGGGGACAGATTAGGAAAGATGAGAAGATAGACAGTATTACTTAAGCCCATATTCTTTAAAAATTAGATATTTAACCTTTTATTACGAAACTGAGATGTTATCTGATGGACCTCTATCTTAACCCCCCTTTTCGTTCTAAATGATCCTATAAAAAATGTTTTTTTGTACACTTATTACTCCCAAAAACTACTTTTTTTTAGTGGTTTTTCGCAAATATAAGATGTTTCCCCAGCGGCCTTTCCCGCAGTGACCCTGTCAAAATTGAGTTTTAAAATTGGTCCGAGAAATGTGTTAAAGGAACTCTGATCCAGCAGGTTAAATATAATATAATAGGAAAGCAATCAATTCGTCGTGGCCTTCTCAGCAACTAGGGTTGTGTCCTTGCACTTTATAGAAGATTTTTTTAGTTGTTGAAAATTGGTGTTCCAGATTGCGCCGTCTACGCGCCAGTCATGGCAGTCACATGGCAGAAATCATATTTAAACATTAATTTCATAAAATTTTCTTTCTAACAAAGTCCGTTTTATTAATATTAAAAATATATTTCCTTGTATCATTATGATTTAGACTTGTGTCACTCTATAAAAAATACCCTATATGTACAACAGATTTTTTTTTGCATACACTTAGCTCATGTCTGATTTAACAGATACTTAGTTTCATCCTTCCGCTAAACGATTATGGTTGACCATCTAATGCGTTTTCGCGAAGGGGCCTGCGATCGACTTACAGAAGATGCCGATTTTGCCAAAAAAAATCATCTTTTCAGATGAAGCTCATTTTGATGTTGGCGGGTATGTAAACAAGCAAAATTGTCGCATATGGGGCACAGAAAATCCGCACGCATACATTGAAAAGCCGACGCACCCAAAACGAGTCACTGTTTGGTGCAGATTTTGGTCCAGAGGCTTAATTGGGCCATTTTTCTTCGAAAATGAGCAACGAGTGGCCGTTACAGTCAATGGCGATCGTTATCGGGCCATGCAGCCATTTGAATGAAATTATTTTCTAATTTTTAACCGGAAGGATTGTACTTTCAAATAAAAAATAAATTTGGGAAAATATTCAGTAGTTTTTTTTATAGCATTTTCAAAAGAAAAAAAGTTATTTGGCGGACCCTATATAACTGCTCGTTTATTACTAAATATGTTTATTGTTTTATTTGTTGAAAGGCTTCGATTCTAGGAAAAAGAAAATACATTTTACTATTTAAAAGTATCAATAAGTCAGTTTAATGAAAATCAACATGATTTATAAAACTGTGCACAAGTATCAATATATCTCACTTATCATATTTATTTAAAAAAAAGCAACGCTATTAAAAGCATTTACTAATTAAATTTACTTAATTTTTTCATTGCAGATTTTTTTTCGCACGTGCAGAAAAACTCAACGAAAAACTACTTAATTTAATAAAAGTGCATAAAAATAAACAAACAAACAAATAAACACGCATATCAGAGTGAAAATTATATATATCGAGGCAAAATACAGAGAAAAAAAGAAAAATTAAATAAAATATTATATATACAACAAAAAACATTATATGAAATTAATTAAGTCTACAAAAGTTTTAAGTCTACCAATTGTATTTATTAAAAAAATAAAAGTAAAATGAATAATTAAAATACAACATATCAAATATACTTAAACTAATAGTTTAAAAACATAAAAAATTTATATAAATACATATATAACAAATTAACTGTGCTCAGAATATATATAAAAAAAAATATTAAAAAATGTGTGTAAACAATTCCATCAAAGTGGATATTGAAAAAAAAGAGAAAACTTTGCGAGTAAAATAAGTTGAAGGCGCGAAGCACAAGAGATAGCAACCCAAATCAACTCAACAAATTATGCAAATACATTAAAATTAAATACCAAATAAAGAAAAGGAAGAAATAAATAAACAAACAAGTAATAAAATCTCATTTCTACTGCCAATTAATTCATTAGTTCCAAAAAAAAAAAAAAAAAGTTGAAAAAAAAATTAAAGTTTCGCTCTAATAGATGTTCAGCATCCAGCATCACATACGATAAATAAACACACAAACAAAAAAATTTGTTTTGCAATTGTACAGAAAATCTGTTAATGGCAGTGCGTTCGGTGTTCGGCAGCAGCAGCAGAAAATGTTATCCAGTAGGTTCAGATTATAAATTCCATCTACATAAATATTTGTGTGTGTGTGTGCGTGTTCCTTTTTTTTAATCGCTTCTGTTTGTATGTAAGCCATTTGCAAATTGTACTTAAATGTAAATGAGTTTTAACAGTGTTTTTGCTACACAGATGAACGAACGCACCAACGAACGAACGAACGAGCGAACGAATGAGTGAGTGAGTGGCTGATGAATAAATACAATTTCGCTTAAATGCTTTTAGCGCACTCCTACATCTATTTTCTAACCGAACTCAGCACACAATACAATTTGTATCATTAGTATGTTTCAGCAGCCAAAGCCCATAAGAAAAGCTGAAAATCATTTCCGTTTTCCATCATCGTCAATGTGCTGGCAAACGTTTGGCTGCACAGATCCTAATGAATATGTAGTGTGTACGGCCAACGGTTGTATTTATGTCCATGAAATTAATGCAAATTGTGTAGTTTAAGTCTTAAATACTACGAAATTGCCAGAACAAATTAAAAAAGAAAATATAGGAAACGTAAAATTTGTTCCTTTTTGGTTCTTTATTTATCGCTACAATAAAAGAAGTGAGGATTTGTCAATTTTGGACAATTGCTCGGTTTGCGCGTACGTCTGTCTGTATGTTTGCTTTAGGAGACAGTTGTTACATTGTCCGTCCTTAATTCCACCCCTGGGATTTAAACAAGAAGAAAAACCAAAAAAAAAAGAGGAAGGAAGCACCAGCAAATAATTGAAAAAAGGTAAGTTCAACAAAAACACATTTTCGAAATTAAAATTAAAATTCTCTGGGCACTTATTTAACAAAAGGAAAAGAAAAAAATATGTACTTTTAAATCATATCCATATTGATATTGTGCAAATTCTTCTCTAAACTAAATGAGAATTACTAGTTAGAGCTGTTGCATAAATATACAGTTTAAACGGTTGCACACTTTATTAGCATAATCTCAAAATTATATCTATATAGAATTTTTTTTCAATAGTTATAGTAGGCATTTTATTCGTTATCCTCCTCAAACTTTGTTTTTAAATTGCAAATGGAAACACATATTTTAATCATACACTAGAGCAACATTAGCAATATAGCAAACTCCTTTTCAATTTGAAGCTTTTTAAATTTCCTATGAAATATTCTAGATAATAATCAATCTGTTTCATGGAGTCTTCTTATACTCGTATCTTGTGTTCTGTCCAACACCGCGTAGAATGAAAATAATCATTAGCGTTACAAAATATATAAAAATCTTTTTAGTCTTAAGGGTTGGCTTAGTCTTTAATTAAATTTTAATCGTCTTTACAATATTATTTCAAAATTTCTTTGCTATCTAAGCTCTATTATATATATTTCATATATTTCCATCGAACATTTTTAAAAGAGCAGGGCTATTCACTCAAATCTCGCTTTAACACTAGGCGAATAATTTTAGATGACAGATAAATTTGAAGGTGCTGTTCGCTTTAGTAGTTAACACGAGACTGTGAAGCCGAAAGTATCGTGTTCGACTACGCGCTCAGTTGGGGATATTGCGTCGAATTCTTTTCATCAGTATTAATGCAGGCAAAGCACTGCACCCTGAACATAATTGGCAGCGATTGACACTACCATGTGCTAAAGGGCAGAGTAACAGCACCCTCCTTCATCCGCCCTGTAACAATAATTCGGCGTGTCAAGTGGTGGTCCTGCAAATAAAAAAAATATGGAACGGTTGATCCTAAAGTCTATACCAAAAATTATATTAATTTTCAAAATGCTACAACTTTTGAATGGATTAGCCGATTCCTATGTGATAAGCCTTGATGGATGTTGTTCTGCGACCTCTATAAAATTGTCGGGACCTCTAAATGATCACATATATAATTTTGGAGTTATTACTCTTTTCGAAATTTTCGTTCACGATTTATCACGAACGCGTGAACCGATTTCCACCTGATCGATGCGAATATTTATTGTCAAGAGCTGACTATCTTTCAGAATCGATCGGAAAAGACGTTTAAATGATATTCTAAAAAAGTCTTATTTAAAAAAAAAACACTTTTTCGTACTATTTGTGATGTACCCGGAACCGGTTCTAATTCACAGGGAATTTAAGTTTAAAAGAATTCATTGAAATGCTACCGGTTTGGTTTCATTTGGTTCTGCCGTTCAAAAGTAATAAGCGGGTCCCTTACACACACACAAACACAACTACACACAGACACTCATACACACTCACATACATACACACTTACACATACACACACACACAAACACACACACACACACACATACAAACAATCATAGTGAAACATTCTCAGACTTAGTCAGGAAGAAAGTTTTCTAGGAACTCAAAAAGTCGTGATCTGCTGAAAACTGAAAGAATTTTAACGAACATTTTATATTGATATATTAAATTGAATTAAGATTCTATAAGCTAATTGTTCGAAATTTTTAATTTAAATCTCAGAAAGACATGATAAATATTCCAAGGCACAAATGCAAGTCAACATCAGTTTTTGTTATTCAACTTACACAGCAGAGCAGAACAGCTGTTTTCGAAAGACGCAATCCTCTCATCATCAGTGCTCATGTGTAACAATGGGACATGAAGAAAAAATAATCAAACGGTAACACGGGTATTATAACAATAACATGTTAACATCAGCTTGATACAGTTCTCGTATTCTTTTTCACAATAAAATTTGTGTAAATAGGAACTGTTATCACATTCAACTAAGCCACCTAATAACTGGTGACAAACACAATACACATTAGCACTGATGATGAAAGGGTTGCGTCTTTCGAAAACAGCTATTCTGCTCTGCTGTGTAAGTTGAATAACAAAAACTGATGTTGACTTGCCTTTGTGCCTTGGAATATATATCATGTCTTTCTGAGATTTAAATTAAAAATTTCGAACAATTAGCTTATAGAATCTTAATTCAATTTAATATAAAAATTGTTTATCTTTATGTCACAAATTGCACGCTTCTTACAGAATGTCCTCAATAGTTTTCTTAGCTCCCTTCTACGAGTATATGCTTCTGAAATTTTTTCGGTTACTGAGAGATTACAATTATTATATTGTAATAAGCTTTCAAATTTATATATAGAATTATTAAATTTATTATTCAATTGATTACGTCAGGGATATTGTAAATAAAATAAAATAAATTAATTGTTTGAAAACATGTATCTCAATTTGTTTGCTCTGCAAACTTGCTGATGAAAGTGAATAACCCTGCTTCCATACAGATGAAACGTCATTATATTTTATTGGCTCATTAATATATTTTTCATGTAGAAGGCGTTTGTTATTTTGAACCATTTTGTATGCTATTTAATATTTAATAAGCCGTATAAAACATCAAAAATTTTATAAGAAAATATACAATTTTCTAAGCAAAAGAGTTTAAATGTTAATACGGAAAGAAAAAGTTGTTAGAAAATATTATTTTATTAAAAAATATTTATTATAACCAAGTCAATAATAAAACAACAATGCAACTGATTGCTTCTGTTTCTTGTAGTAGAAATTGTTAATTAATTATTAATGAAGTGTAGCCAAGCAGGTCGGCAGGTTTGAGTGGTGGCTGGCTGGTGGTGGCATGTTTATCGTTAAGCAATAGCTTTGGGACCAGTTTTCAATACCCTACAATTGTGTGTAAGATTCTTTAATAGTTTTGTTTTTAAACTGCTAACACAAACACTCAACTCATAGAAATATTTAAATAATAGCGTTAAAATATTTCTTCATCTATGGAGTATCTAATGATTGGGATATTTATTAAACCGCAAGCAATTCACAGAATTAAAAAAAAAATTTTAAAGAGCCAAGAAAAATAACAACACGAATGTAGTGCACTTTGAGGTTTTTGTTTGTTTTAGAAATTTCTGGCCAGTTTTGTTTTTCACTATTTTTAAGGCAACAAAATCTTATTGGGTTTTGCTGTCTTTATAAATGTTTTATATGAAAATATTGACATCCCATAATTAACATTAAATATTTATGAGACGTACGCAAAATTGCTAAGCTTTGTAAGCAATTAAATTTAAAATTTATGCACATTATTAAATTTATATTGTTCTTATTTCAACAAGCAAACAAGATTAATAAACGAGATAAGAAATATTTGAAAACATTTTTAAACTGTATAACAAGAATATAAACTGATACTCGTATGAGCACAAAACTCATTATAAAAAAATAAACTGGCTTGAAAAATATTTCCTGTAGACGCATTCATATAGAATCTAGATGAGCTTTTGCTAACAGACCATCAATTATTTCGATTCGGTGGTTTTCATCAGGTCCCTTCGACTGTTTTCTGATAGGACTGAAAATTTTTTCTCTGGAGACATACTTGTTGAAGCGGCATTTTCTCCAGTTCATAATTTTCAATTACACACCAAAATAAATCGTTTATTATTCGGCCGTAACACTCTGAATTCAAAGAAACCGCTACTTCACTGTCATTACAAAAAAAAAAAACAAGTAAAAACTTTATATTCGATCTGGTCGAATCCTAAATAACCTACAAATAAAAACTATTTTTATTCTTATTAAAATTTAATTTATTATTAAATTGCGTGTATTTGGCTTAAGTAAACACGAAAGAAATTTATTTTAATGCGGTCGTTTTCAAAGTGTTGGGAGGAGCATGACTGAGACACCTTTCCATCAGCATAAAAACTTACATATTAATATTTTATATCAACGTGCCAAAAGGGGACTGGGATAAGTTAAAAGTGCTTGACCTGCTGGATCACAGTTCCTTTAAGACATTTCTGCGCCCAATTCCAAAACTCTATTCAGGGCCAGACCGGGAAAGGCCGTGGGGGAGACATTTCACCTAAATCGCAAAAACCTAAAAGTACATTTTCAGGGTATTTAAGTGCATTTTTTCATAGGGCCATTTAGGGGGCAAAGGGGGTGGAGGGGTAGGGCAGGTGAAGATCAGAGAACATATTACCTTAGCCGTAAAAGCTTATAAATGAAATTTTTGTGGAATGTGGGCTTAAGGTATACAATTTGTTAAACATTTACACTATTTGTTCATACTTCAACGCCCACTAAAGGGGGCGGGGTCTAAAAATATACTATATGTAGCTTTTCACAGACGGAATTCCGTATGGGCATTGCTAGACCGTCTTAGAACACATCACTGATCAAGAACACGTATATATACCTTATGGAGCCAAACTCCTTTTGGAGTGTAATGAAACTGTATTTCGTCGGGGTCGCTGTGGCAAGGCCTGTGGGGGAGACGTTTCATCTTTGCCATAAAACAGTAAAAATTAATTTTTAACATATTTAAGTATAATTTCTTTTCTTTTTTTGATAGGGTCAATAAGTGGGTAAAGAGGTAGGAGCAGGGTAGGGTAGAGTAGTACCTGATTACGTCTCAGCTTCGTCATTAAAGCTTAAAAATTTTATTTTTAAGGAATGTGGGCTAAGTAATACAATTTGTTAAATGTTTACGCTATTTTTGCATATAATAACGCCCACTAAAGGAGGCGGGGTTCAAAAATAATTTTTTTTTTCCATATTACGGCTCCAAGTTTAACGCTTTGGACCTTTTTTGACATAAAAATATATCTTTTGCTTAATAAAATTACAAAAAAAGAAAACGTTAAAAATTATACTCCCTCTTATTCCGTAAGTATGTGTCAACGTCAACGTCAATATTATATAAAAAAATAGGACAATTATTTACACCTTTTCTTTATCAATTGTGTATTCTTTATAACCTCTTGCTACTTTCTTGCGGTTAGAGAAAAGTCTAAGGGCGTCAGCAGTATTCATTTAATCCCCACAACGTTTTTTTCCATATCCCATTTTTGATATCGTCTTGACATTGATGTCGGCAAATAGTTACAGAATAAGGGAGATTGTTTTTTAGAGGTTGGCTTAGTTCTTCTTAGGGGCAATTTTTTCCCTCTGGCCCGATTCAGCCCAGTTACAAATTAGACTTGTGCTATGCTTGAAAATATATTTGAACTTAATTGCAAGGATCCAGCTCTTTCCGTTTGGACTGAATCGTGATTTCCACAGACGGAAGGACGGACATGGCTAGATCGTGTTAGATTTCATTAGTGATCAATATACTTTAGGGGGTCTCAGTTGGATATTTCGCTGCGTTAGATACGGTATGACTGAGTGCATATATTTTCCAATTATTTTTTGGAGGGCATAAAAACAAGTGAAAAACTATCTTCATTACCCTAATTGATTTTAAAATCTCATATGAAGCCATGTGATTTTCAGAACATGCCTGTATGACTTGATTTTACTTTGGGAGTATATCTATTTATTATTATAATTTCTTTGCAAAAAAAATCATATAATTTGAAACACTCTTCACGTTGCAGTATAAGATAATTGCTTTGCAATTAAATATATACGGAATCACAAAGAAAAGTGTAACAGAATACACTGTAGACATTGTCTTTCTTTCATCGTGTACACCTTCTACTTGTGCATAACTATAAGTGTACTCTTGTACATCTCGTGTATATGCTTTTTTAATTTGAAACTGTTGGGTACGTATAATATATTCAGTGTTTGCTTTTACTGCGCACACACACACAATAATTTTATGAAGTTACAAAACAAATACAATGTTATCATCTCCGCACATGTGCATACGTACATAAAGTGAATTCAATGTTTTCAATGTGGTCAATGTATACACTTGAGATTCGATGCACAGTCCTGTACAGTCAAGATTTATTTGTGTATAATTTGAGGCATGCATACATTTTTCAATGTCATGTTTTTCACTGTCGTTGGTGTAAACTTGTGTGTACAGAGGATAAAATATGTGTACACTATTTCGAACTCTGGTGCATATATGAAATACATATGCCTTTTGCATATATGGTGCGCATTAATTGATCAGCTTTAGGTATTGGATTGTTCTAGTGCTTTATAGTGTGCAGCCATGAATTATATTTTAAACTTAAACCTTAAACTTAGGCGATTCGCCGCCACCTTCTTAGTTACACATTAATAAAATCAAATAAATAATAACATTAGCCCAGTCCCTTCATTGATATTCTTCAAGAAATACTGCCCAGCCATTAATTTTAGAGCAAATCCATTAACTGTTCTTGCTTCTGCCATAATACTAAATCATGTGTGCTGGGTTGTGGTAAATATTTAATATATAAAATAAATCTAGAGCAACAAGTTTTTGATAGTAAATGGCGCGTCAATAACTGTTTTCTTAGCGTCGCCACGAGTAACACCCAATAGGCTGTAATTCTGTAGGTTTATCATGCCTTTCAGTTTAAAATGTGGGCTTATATTTCATTCAGCTCTTTTTTTTTTTTTTGTTCAAATCAAAGTGGCAGTGATCTATAGGTATTAAGTGTATTTAGTTAACATCCTGAACATCTTGACTTGTATTCCAAGAATGTACAAACGTAAATATGGTATTTTTTTTAATTTTTATTTACCAGTTAGTATCGTTGTTGAACCAACCATTTTTTATTATCATGTTTCCTCTTTTTTTTTTGTTTTTTGCTGTCTATTCACTAGAAAATACATGTGCGTGGCATTAAATGCAGCATGAGGAAGAGAGCATTTTTAATAATAGTGCCACAAGGTTTTTAGCAACAATGTTTATTTAATTTTCTATTTTGCTTTGGAGAAATTTCATTAAAAAAAAAAATAATAAAAAAATAAACAAAGAGAAAAGTATTATTACAAAACTTTATTTTTCCTAAGAATTTCTATTAAATTTCTTTCAAGATAAATAACACAAAAGAAATATATTAAAATAGAGTTGTTTATGTGAATGATATAAATCTGTAGATTAAAAGTCTCAAAACCATAAACATTAATATTATATGTGACCGATATTCAGATTGCGGGATTTGTTTTCATTTCATTTAAGAAATCATAAATATGCTAACATTTAGAGTTAAAATTTTAATAAAGAAAGCCCCAAACAAAGTGAAAAAAAGCTCTAATAATTATTGACTTTTTTTGATGAGAATATAATTGAGTGTGTGTGTGCGTGCGTGCGTGCGTGTGTTGACATTAATACCAATATATATTGCTGAATCATATATCACCAAACCCACAAAAATATTACATTCGGTTATATAAATCTACTTTATTAAGTATGTCTCTATTTATGCATTCACATACATATTTTTTTTTATTAAGTGTGGATTTTTAACACTTTTCCCTTCATGCAAATGCAGTTGTATGGAAGTCTTGTGGTTTTATTTTGTTTTATGCATGATTGAAATATGTGTATATGGCATGCCATGAAGTGTTTAAGGCAATTCAATAACCGTACGCTGTTTTGTATCACTTTATTTTATGTCTCTATCAATTTCGAAAATTTATATAAAAAATAGAAAAGTTGCATCAAACGCACTATTGAAGTTAAAGACAACAAAAAAACAATGAAATATGTGTAACAAAAATGTAAACCACTGACTTTTAAATTGTGCTTCACGTTTGTTTTGATTATGTTTTAATGAAAAATACGGTAGTCAGTTTATAAAAAAAAATTTTACTGAAAAGTAATTGATTGTGTACACTGAATTCCTTTGAGTTGCATCCAAAAAGGTGTTTTTAAACTCTTAAATAAAAATTGTAGGGTATATTAACTTTGTCATTCCGTGTGTAACGCAGCGAAATATCGCTTTAAGATCCCATAAAGTATATATATTCTTGATCAGATAAACCATCTAAAATGATATAGCCGTGTCCGTACGTCTGTCCGTCTATGGAAACCACGATTCAGTCCAAACGAAAAAAGCCAGAACCTTGAAATTTGGTACAAATATATCTTGAAGGATAGCACAGGCAAAACTCGTAAATGTGCTGAATCGGGCCGGAGGGAAAAAACTTCCCCTAAGAAGAACTAAACCAACCTCTAAAAAACAAGTTTTTGTTGTAATTTTGTTAATAATACATTTTTATGTTAAAGCACATCCAAAGCCAGAAAATAAAAAAAAAATTTTTTTTGAGCCCGCCTTCTTTCGTGGGCGTTAATTTAATATATTACATGGAAAATATTGTAGAAATTTAATATATTTTATGACTTAAGCCTACATTCCTTAAAAATAATATATTTAAGCTTTTATGACACAGCTGAGACGTAACCTGATCCTCCTCTGCCCTACCCCACCCCCTCTCCCCCTCCTCTCCTTTTGCCACCCAAATTACCCTATCAGAAAAAAAACTATTTTTATACTTAATTATTTCATGTCAAAGGTGAATGCGTCCCCCACTGCCCTTGCCAGACCAACCCCGACAAAATAGAGTTTTTATACCCCCTAAAAAAGAATTGAACCATATAAAGTGTATATAGTCTTGATCAGTGATGAAATCTAAGACGATCTACCAATGCCCATACGTCCGTCTGTGGAAAACACGATACAGTCCACTTTTGGACCCCTCCCCCTTATAGAGCGTTGAAGTAACATATAACATGGAAAAATAGTGTAAATATTCAACAAATTGTAATAATTAAGCCTACATTAACTTTTTAAAACTTTTATGACGGAACTAAGATTAAATTATCCCTAAATTATCCTATGAAAAACTTTTTTTACACAACCCCAAAAATTTAATTTTTAGTGTTTTATGGCAAAGGTGGGATGTGTCCCCCACGGCCCCTCTCGCAGTGACTCCTAAAAAATATAGTTTTTATTTACTAAATATTTGCAGGGTATTTAAGATACGACCCGGTCGAATATAACGATCTTACTTGTTACACATTCACAATGCCAACTTAAGGAAGAAAGGAAAACATTGAACTCAAGGCTAATTTATATGAAATAAGTGAGAAATGTTGCCGCTGGGCAAAGGTCAAGCTTGATATCTTCCATCGCAATTATTATATTTTTAAGAATATAAGATGTGATATGATCACTCAATATCAATGCCACTTGTCTGCAGCGCTTTAGAAATTCAAATAACTTCATTTAACCAAAGCAATACATACTTCAAAAAATCCAACCATTTTCGATCAATGGTGTCTCTACTTTAAAGATTCTACTTTAAAGCCACTTTAAAATAAATTTACTTTCTCTTAATGCTAGGAACACAACTGGAACTAACGACGAATTTCGCTTAGTACGACGAATTCGTTGGTAAAAAATCGCTCTATAAATTCGTCGTACGAAACACAATAACGACGAATAAATTAAAATAATAAGCAAACAAAATGTTAATATTTGTTTTTTAAATCATTGTAATCCTCTGATGCCAGCCAGATTGTTTAGACACTCAATAATTATCCCGGTGTTGTCCATTTTCTTTTCAGAACAAATTCCTTTTTGTAATTATTTTCTGAAAAAATTTTTGTCTGTAAATAAATTATTATTTTTATTTAACAGCTGATGGGGTGACCATATGAAAAAGTGAGAAATAGATAGAAAAACTATATTATAAAAAGTGTTCAAAATTAATAAAAAGTCATCCGAATGATACATTTTTGTGAATTGGTGAATGCATTTTTAATATGCACTGAAAATTTTACTGCTACATGCAACAATATGTACAGTAGTGAACTATGTTTTTCCACAAAAAACCAGTTTGAGTATATGAAACCTGGGCACCTCATATTGATTTGTTCGTCGTTCGCTGACGAAGCAATTAGAAACAAATCTATTTCAACTTTCGCTGAGTATGACGAACTTCGACCAACGCCACGATTGTGTGCATTTTCATATACACCCATGTGTTTTATTTTTGGCGACGAATATTCGCGACCAAAAATTCGTCGTTCGTCACAGTTGTGTTCCTAGCATAAGATAGGAGCGATTATAGGGGATGGGAATAAGGGATAAAATTAT
This sequence comes from Linnaemya tessellans, assembly GCA_951800035.1. Taxonomy (NCBI): domain Eukaryota; kingdom Metazoa; phylum Arthropoda; class Insecta; order Diptera; family Tachinidae; genus Linnaemya; species Linnaemya tessellans. The sequence continues at coordinate 140,464,507 of OX637532.1, forward strand.
TTGAATTGGCAAATTTATACTATTTTGTATTCTGTATGAATTTCTATTTTAATAGTGATCCTTTACCTTTTCTATTTTAATAGTGAACCTTTTAAATTGTATTACAGGATGTTAATTTTCTCAAGAGGCTATAAGTTGAAATCTGCGAAACTGCAAATTATTTTTTATTTTTTAACCAATGTTTTATTTTTTTTAACGAAAATTGAATATGAGCAGTTCTCACATCCATTTTTACAAGTTATTACTTTTTGGTTAGTATGAAATTTCCCAACCCTGACGATTAATATTCCCAATATTTTGTTTTATATAAAATTCTATAAAGTTTCCTTCCAAAAAGTAAAGCTGGATCGGTGACTGCTTAAAAGGCAATAAGATTCTTTCACTTGCTGTCCAAGGATCAGACAAGTACACAGATTTATTGTTCTTGCATTGTCTTGGGTATTGGGAATAATAAATATAATTTTTGAATTCATATAAGTAAAATATTAATTACTTATATTTATTTTTAATTTACTCTTTCATGTAAATAATTCCACAGAAATGTTTTCTTTAATTCTTTATTATTCTCCGTAGGGTTAATGAGTGGATAATTTAAAGTCTTTAAAGCAATTCTGCCGCAAACAGGAAATATAGTCGCTTGTACAGCCCTAAAAATTTAAGTTTCTTTATTTTACAAAATTTATATTTAGTTTATTTTAAATATTCTCAGAAATTAGTGTCTTCGAAAATTGTTTATGTTCTGCTTGTTGTTAGCTGGAAATCAATTGTTGAGTTGTCATGAGCTCCAATTGCGTGTTGGCATTTGAGTTTTCCTGTTTTGTTAGACATTTTTATCGTTAAATTAAGTTTTTTTTATTGTCTATCTGAAAATGCTACCAACTGAACATCTGATGTAACAACAGCCGTTTTAAGGTTTTTTTTCTTAACCCTAGAAGGATAATCATATTGTGATATACGTAAAAGATAGAGTTGTAATATGCTATCGATGTTATCGATAGCTATTTTTTTATCAATATCGATAGTTATATTTTTCAATCGAATAATATTTAAAAACAATCTATATTTTTAATTTAAAAAGTGAAAAACAATATCGATATATATGATATCAATAGTTTTATTTTTTAATCGATTCAAGTTAATATTTAAGAACAATCGATATTTTTTAATGGATATCGCTAGAGATTTTTTTTTTAATATTTGCCTACAAAATCGTTAAGTTGTACGAGTACTTACAAACAACATATTGTGATAGTTTGTAAATTAATTTGGAGTAGAATTATATGGATTAAATTTTTCCATATAAATGAATTAAAAATACTAATATTTTAAATATCTTTGTAATATATTTCTATTATGAGAAAAAATTTCTTTAGTAATCAAATGAACATATGCCATTACCGAGGCAGCATTAAGGATTGATGGGCTCAATTTGGAGGCAAGAACTATTGACATCTGTGTAGATAGTCTGGCAGCAATTAGAGCCCTGGGCTCGGAGATGATAAAGTCCAGATGTGTACTGGCATGCATTCAATCTCTGGCCAGACTTAGGGGGCATGACGTCAATGTGGTTTGGGTTCCAGTGCATGAAGGCATTCAGGGGAATGAGATGGCGGACAAATGCGCGAGAGCGGGTTCGGCCTTGGATGAAGCAGTATCGCGTAGGGACATTGACATTCCCTCAGTTGAGCTGCTGGGCAGATTTCAGAGGTGGGCAAGGAGGGAGGTGACAAGCAGGTGGTCAAGTATTACTACCTGTAGGGTCTCCAAAACTCTATGGCCCTCGCTTAGCAGAGTTAGGACTAGGCAACTTCTGTTTTTTGGGAAACAGCCGTTGGCACTCCTGGTAGGGGTCATGACGGGGCACTGTGCAATTGGGCACATGTCGGAGCGTTTGGGCTTTCCCCATGATGGCCGCTGCAGGAGCTGCTTCGATGAGAAGGAGGAGGAGTCAGTACAGCATTTCCTTTGTGACTGTCCGGCCCTGCAGGAGCGTAGGCTTAGACATCTAGGCTCTCGTTTCCTGCGGGATCTTGACTGCCTCAGGGATGCACCGCTGGCTGCCCTGGCGGGCTTTGTGAGAAGTTCTGGGTGGTTCTCAGGAACCACCACTTCGTCTTGAGAAGAGTGTGTAGGGTATAGTCCTCTGGGCATCACAATGGGCCTTTTGATGGCCTCCGAGTGTCTTTCTCGCTTACTGCGGGCAGCCCTTTTAACCTAACCTAACCTAAATGAACATAGAAATAATATTTGTTTGAAAACTTATTATGTATAAGTCACACGCGTCATTTTGACTAAAATACCCTGTAATATACCCCTTATATTTTAAAACTGTTTCTAACTTGCGCAATGATGAATGCTTCTCATGAAAGGTCTCCACAACAACTGAGAAGGGGCATTCGAGCTATTCTAAAAGAAATAGTAATATTTTGGAAAAATATGAATACATTTTACGCAAATTATGTTTCTAGGGTTAAAGAAATACTCTTGTACATGTGTGTACGTGTGTGTGTGTAAATATATGCATGTAAATATTTATATATAATCCATTTCTCTTATTTACATTCATACACAACATAAAAGACTTAATATTGCAGTCGCAGTCGAAATAGGCCATTTAATTCATTTGGTGGGGAGAATGTCTCTTTTTTTTGGCATGGAAACTTGTTTGAATTTATTGATAATTGAGTTGATTTTGACATATTAGTCTTTAAAGAAATTAGTAATACTTGAGTTATGTATTTATTTTGGTTTGTGTGGTTTTTTTGTAGCTTTTCATTTCGATATAAACTGACATATAAGAAAATCTACCCATTAATCTTATGCCATAAATTCTTCAAGTATTAATTTATTGTTAATATTCTGCTTAGCAGCATCGCTAGCACGCTTTTTATCAGATCTTTATCAGAATTATAGGATATTTTTAACAGGGACTTTTCAGTATTTTTTTTTATGCAACAAATTAAACCCTGAGCTATTGCTCAACAAAACGGTGCAGGTGAGAAGGAATAAATTTATTTTGCCTTGTTGGCGAAAAACTGCTTCCACCGCACCAAATTGATGATTAAGATGTAATAGTTTATAAATTTTTAAGAAAATTAGTCTTTTTTTATTATTATAAAATGTTTATAAATTTTTAAGCTATTCAGGAGAATGCAGGACTTGAAGTTAAGCTTAATGTATGAATTTCTATTTTAATAGTGAACCTTTATTTATGTAAATTGTATTACAGGATGTTAATTTTCCCCACAGGCTATAGGTTCAAATCTGCGAAACTGCAAATTATTATTTTTTTAATATTTTTATTTTAATAAATGAACGTCTATTTTTTATTTTTGAGAGTGGAATATTAAGTTAAGCTTATTTTTTTAATACTACTGTGCTACTCGGGGGATGACCCCTATATATGCGGTGCATAGCGCCGGAAATAGAAAGAAGGCAAAGCTTTACTAAATATCAGTCGAATTGATCTGTCAATTACTTAAAACGAGCAGCCCCACCCTTATAAATCCAACAGGAACTGAAAAGGATATTATGCTCTTTAAAATTTCTATTACTGGTGTTACGTTCCTAAAAGGATATTTCAAAATACCTAAATTTCGTTGAGATCTTCTGTCCCCCCTTTCTTAAGTGACATCCATGTTTTCCATTTAATTCAATTATTTGTAAATTACTTTCTCCTCATTTTATATAAAAGCGATTGACGAAAAACTAAGAACTAATATTGATGTATTGATATGTTTACAAAATATCCCGATGAATTTAAAATAACCAACTTCAAGCTGTTAACAAAAGATAAGAAGAAATATCTATAAAATAAATAAAACAATATTTAAAAATATTCTTATGTGGAAAATATCTGCTCTTATTAAATTGCCCTACTCACGTTTGCCACACCCTGTTCCACTGTAAATAGGTAATAAAGCAATATCTTGATTGTGGTATTTATATTGTTTTGGCTGTCTGACATTTGTCACATAAACTGACTGTGCTATATTTTGTAAACATAAACAAAAAGTACAAAATCATACAAAGCAAAAAAAAAAAATACAAGAAAGCAGAGAAAACAGGGGATATACCAACAGCACGAAATAAAAATCTCTTAGGATGATGTCAACAATAAATGCTTATTCTCGTAGTCATGTGTACATGTGATAACTGCGGGTGCTGTTCATAAGCACAACAAAAACAAATAATTCATGAAAATACCTAATAGATTCTTACAATCGAAAAGAAAAGCATACAAACACACATAAATACCTACGCGGAAATATCTTTTTATAATCAGAGGAAAATATAACGTATACAATTCTGAGAGGAAGAACATCATGAGACATATAATACACATCCCTCGGAAGAAAACGATATACGTAAATACGACTAGAGCACACATACAAACACACCATTCACATGGCACATGTAATATTTTTTTTATAGCAAAACCACCACAAGATAAATTTACTTTCAACTTCTGCTGCCACTACGCTGACAAACAAGAAATAACAAGTAAACCAAATACATAAAAGACATAAAAAGAAACTTTAATGCCATGATAAATGTTCCCGCATTAAAGGCATGCTCTTCTCTTCTCTTCCCTTCTCTTCGCTTCTTACCAGCAACAGAAAGCCAACAACAAATATTCCAATACAACATTCATATATCATAATTTTACATAACAAATTCATACAAATTATTTAAAATAATAAAGTAATTCTTACTTATTTGTTATTGGCAACTGAAACTCAGGAAAAACATTTTAAATTTATTGGCAATTAGAGACAAAACCAAACCAAAAAAAAAAAAATTATCCAAATGTTTTTTACAAGGTGGCTTATAGCCACCAAGGAACACATGTTGTGAATTACTTTATATCGTATTATGGAATTTTCATATGAAAATAAACACTTAGTGATGGCATAATTAGCTGTGTGTGTTCTATTTCCGAACACTTGTAATTTTTTGTGAAGAGGCAAGTGGTAAACACTGATAAGATCATGTTGCCAATAGCAGTACTTGTGCTTGTAATTACTTAACAAATATTTTTCCTACTTGTTGTTAACTAATATTGAATGTGTTTTTTAGTGAATAATATTTTCTATTACTAAATAATATTTTTTTATTTTCTTCTGCTGTATAAAAAAAAATTTATTCATAAGTTTTAACCCTCAAATCACCCTTTAAAAAAAACTTACATTAGTTACCCTCGTGTGTGGTTTTTCACACATATGGAATGTCTGTGTATTTTGCTGAAGGAACATAGTTATTTTTCAATCAAAGTCATGATTTATGAGTATTAAGACTCATTCAGTTAGATCTCCTTCTCAAAAAAGTCCTACAAAAAAAAAAAAAAAATCTGAAAGTTCTGTTGGCAGAAGTAGTTAAAACGAGACTGCGCGCTCAGTCATGAATATTGTGATGAATTTTTCTAATCAGCATTACTGCATGCTTGTGTTTTGTGTTGTTGTCAACCTGTTTCAGTAATGAAGGCATAGCACTGGTCACTGAACATAACTGGCAGCGACTGACGCGATCATGTACTAATGAGCTGAGGAACAGCACTCTGCTTCGCCGGCCTGTAGCAACAATTTTGCCGGCGAAGTAAAAGGTTTTAAAAATGCTACAAACAATTCTCTATCTCTGATCTTTCTTCATCTGTCGTCCCAATATTATGCCGTCCTTTCTAAAGGGTGTTTTTTTATGAAGTTTTTTTTTTATACGAATCACTCTTATGTCTGACAGCTGTTTTGACAGTTTAAAGTGACGTCTCTACTCAGTATTGTTTGGCAAATCATCATGAACTGGTTATTTCCAGAAGAACGCTTCCAAATCGTAGAAATTTCATTTCAAAAACAGTGTTCAATTAAAAATGTTTATCCGTTTTTAAACCGCAAAATTCTCTTCAGTGATGAGGCGCATTTTTGGTTGAATGGATACGTCAACAAGCAAAATTGCCGCATTTGGAGCAGAGATAATCCACACGCCGTTCAAGAATTACCAGTGCATCCCGATAAATGTACTGTTTGGTGCGGTCTATGGGCTGCTGGAATCATCGGTCCTTATTTCTTTAAAAATGAGGAAGGACGACGCGTTACCGTGAATGGAAATTGATACCGAATCATGATCAATGATTTTTTGGTGCCAAAACTTCAAGATATGGATGTAAACGAAATGTGGTTTCAACAGGATGGTGCCACTTGTCATACTGCGGGCGAAACAATGGACTTATTGAAAGAACATTTCAACGACAAGATTATTTCGAGAAATGGACCGGTGAATTGGCCTCCGCGTTCGTGTGATTTGACGCCACTCGATTATTTTTTGTGGGGATACCTGAAATCATTGGTTTACGTGGATAAACCAGCAACGATTGACGCTTTGGAAACCAGTATTCAACGTGTCATTGCTGAAATACGCCCTCAAATGCTTGAAAAGGTGGTCGAAAATTGGACCTCCAGAATGACCTTTGTGCAAAATAGTCGCGGTGTCCATATGCCCGAAATTATATTTAAATGTTAAATGGTGGCCATATGCCCGAAATTATATTTAAATGTTAAATGACAAGAAATTATCTACCAAATAAAAATTTTTTTTGGTCATTTCATAATTTGGCATGTGTTTTATATAAATTTCAAATCAGCAAGCTCTTACAAAAACACCCTTTAGTTCCGGCGCAATGCTCTGCATATGTATAGAGGTTCTCCACTGAGTACTAATCCGAGTTAAAAAAAAGATTTGGTTTGCTTCAGGATCAATAGTTCAGGATCTTATTGGCATCCTTGGATGCTCCCTTTTTACTGGTCTTGTAGCATCATGCAAATAATACATTTAAATAAAACTTATGGAACACGCATCCATCAGCAATATTTAGGTATTAATTTTTTTTCTGACTAATTTCAGTTTTTTTCCTTTTTAATTGAAATTATGTTTTCCATTTTCAATGAGAAAATTTTTAGTTTAAAAAAATTATCGTTCGAAATAAATAACATTCATATTATTTCACATGTTTTTCATAATTAAAACAGAGTACTAGTTTAGCAAAATTTTTGCACAAATATTTCGATTGAATATTTTTTGTATGGGTTTTGTCAGAATTTCACATGTAATTTTAAACAGAGTACTAGGCTTAACTTGACGAAATGTATTTTGTAAATTACATATTTAAAATACAAAATACTTTCATGTCTTGTATTTTAAATACGATTACGAAATGCGTATTTGTATTCTAATTACATATATTAAAAAAATGTATTTCATATACTGCCCAGTCTTGTCTGGAGGGCGATTATGGCCAACGTAGTATGATCGTAGCCGTAGAATGGTATCTGGGATCAAATAAATGCTTTCGATATTGTTTGAAATTGCAATACAATTTCAATGGAAATTGTCGTTTCAAACTTCGATTCATACCGAATGCTGTAATTTGCTTCCGCAAGGGAATATCCATTTTGATAATATGTTGTTCAATGTCACAAGTGTAAATGAATATTTTACAAATGCCATTTAGTAAATAAATTAGAGTTAAATCAGACAATTAGTCAAACAGCTGATGCGACGCATGTAGCGTTAAAAGCGTTATTAATTATCAAATTTCGGAAGTTTCTATTGAAAGATTATTTATTATTATTATTATTTTCCCAGAGATAACATAAATTGTATTGAAAATAGAAACGGCCAATAAAACGTATCAGTATTTGCTGCATACGTTTTTGACATTGAACAGTATTATTTAATGCGTTTCGATTTAAAGCAATAATGAGTAAACCCGTTTTTTAATTTATTTTACGAGCATGTCCACATTTAATTATCATGTCAATTTTTACTAATTTATTTCTTATTGTTTTATGGCCACAATGAAAAACGTAAGTAAAATCCAATTTCGGCCGAATACTGAGTGGACTCAATTGAAATTGAATGAGTAGTCAAACAAATCACAAGCCTAGTGGTATTAATTTACGGTTTCTGATTTTTTTATTATTAGTTTTTTTTTTATTGAATTGCAACATTTTCTTAAAGCAACACCTGTCACAAATCCAAGCTAAGCAAACATTTTTAAAATATGTCAGCATCCTGATATATAATTGGTTTCTTATATTGCTTTGAAAGTTTAATTATTAAGCCAAGAATTATTACTTTTTTTTATTCAATTTCAATATTTTCTTAAAACAACAGTCAGAAATCCAATACATTTTACAAGTAAAAATTTTGAAATATTTTAGTATCTTGATGTAAAATTGGTTTTTAACATGTGGGTGCTGTTGGCTGAAGTAGCAGAACACGAGACTATGAAGCGGAGGGTCGTGAGTTCGAGCCCGCGTTGAGTAATGAAATATTGTGTTGAATTCTTCTGATCAGCATTAGTGCGTGGTTGTGTTAGTTGTTGCCAGCCTGTTTCAATGATGAAGGCATAGTCACTGGTTACTGAACATAATTGGCAGCGACTAACACTATCATGTACTAAAAGCAGAGTAACAGCGCCCTCTTTCGTCGGTCCTGCAGCAAAAATTAGCCGGCGAAGTAAAAAGGTTGAAATAGCTACAAAAAACTCTCTATCTTCTCATCTTTCTTTATCTGTCCCTTCAATACTATCCCCTACTTTCTAGTACGACGCAATGCACAGCATATGTAGGGGTCATCCCCTGAGTGCTGGTCCTACTCCTAAAAAAAACATGGTTTTGATAGTTTAATTATTTAGCCAAGAATTACTATTCAGGCTCAAGTTTAGTTACGCGAATTTAAAATTTTTTTTTATTCAAGAATTTGTATTATATTAATTTAAAAAAAAATTATTTTAATATTTCTGCTATATTAAAATATTTATTATTTATTTATAGAAATTTGGAAAAAAATTTATATTAAATTATACTCCGATATTTTTATGCTTAAGGTCTCTTTCTTTTAATTTTATTCTTAATTTCAATATTTCGTCACTGCTTTGTGTGACAAAATTCCACAAAGTCACACAAATTAGTGACGAAATATTGAAATTAAGAATAAAATTAAAATAAAGAGACCTTAAGCTTAAAAATATCAGAATATAATAATAATTAAAAAGAGGTCAAGAAACCAGAAGAATTTAATTTATATGAAAAAAAAACAAAATACTAAGAGTTAACGAAACGAGTGAATACAATAAATAAAGGGTGGGCAAATTTGAGGTTAGGAAGTAAGTTGGCTGTCAAATGATGAAATGTCAAAAACCAAGCTCTCGTCCTTAACACTTATTTGTTTAAGTTGGGAAATTTTAATCATGAAACACTGCATGCTTCAACGAAAGACTTTAATCGTGAAAATTTTCTTTAAAAAATTATATAACGAAAGCAATGCATTTTTCAACAAAATCATCTTTAGTGATGAGACAAATCTTCAATTAGGCCTGTATGTAAACAAGGAAAATTGTCACATATGAAATTCATAAAATCTACAAATGGTCCCAAGAAAACCATTCCACCCAGAAAGAAAAGGACCGTATGGTCCGGTTTATGGTTAGGCTTCAGCGCCGGCCCGTATTATTTCGAAAATGAGCAAAGAAACTCCGTCACCAAAAATTCTCTGCGCTACCAAACCATGACAAGCAATTTTTGTGGCCACAATTGGCTAATGTTGACATCACTGACCTTTTAGTTTCAGCAAGTTGGCGCCACAGGCCACACATTCAGCCAAAAGATTCAGTTATTGCATGAAGAACTTTCGGTTGCTTAATTTTTCTATTTGGTGATTGTGATTTAAAGCCGCTAGATTATTTTCCATTAGGACATTTGAAAGACCGGTCTTACATAGACAAACCACAAACAACTATCGCTCCGAAAGATGAAATTCGGCGCAGCATTGCCGAGATAAGCGAAGTTTTTTTTTTTGCAAAATGTGGTTCAAAATTGTATAAAAAGAGCGGACATCTGTTGACGTGCTGCAGGTAGACATATGCTCGATATCATATTCCATTGATAATTCCCATATTTCTACTTTACAATGGCATCAATAAAATTTATTTTGTCAAAAAATATAGTGTTTTTAAACCAATTTACTTCCTAACCTCAAATTTGCCCACCTTTTATGCAACATATAGAGCTAAACCATAAAAAAAAAATAGTTTAATTACTTAAAGGAGGAGATAGACAAATTACAAAAACCAATTAAATTAGATATTTTAATGTATAAATATAGGGAAAAAAAATCAAATTGTTTGCCTGCTGAAAGAAGACTTCTCAATACTTAAGATCTATACGATTTAGTATAACTGCCTCATGCAATTCCTTAACTTGGCTAAATTTATAAACTTATTTAACTTGTCTAAGAAACAACATTTATAGCCGCAAGTTGGCCACAAAACAAATGTGGCATACAACACTTACCTATAATAATGTTTGTTGCTTTGAAATTTGTTTAAAAGTTTATCTTAATTGACGGAAAGTTAAGAGAACTAAACAGTAAAAGCATACGACTATATCAAATAGTCTATAAATATAATGCGGCAACACCAAATTTAGTTTTAGAGAGAGAAATTAAAAAACAAAAAAAAAAAACAAAAATGGAAAAATGGAAAAAGACATTATGATAAACCAACAGCAGAAAAAAAGTAGCCAAATTGCTAAGAGGCGAAAATTTTAATAAAAACAGCGGCACTCATCAAACATTGTTGGCCGTGTTGTCTGTAAGTGGCAAACAGTTAAGGAACTGACGCCAAACCGCACGTTATATTAACGCACCCATTACGACACAATCAGCCATTCAAACAACAACTAGTCAGTCAGTTTCAGTTTCAGCTTTAGCTTCAGTTTCGGTTTCGGCTTTAAGTCATCAGACGTTATGCATTTCATTTAGTTTGTATTATTTAAATAACAAAAAAAAAAAAAAAGAGTTGAGTTGAGTTGAGTTCGCTGCTAGTTTGATTGGTTAAGACCGTTTGCTCACATTTGGGGTTTTCATAATCATTAATGTGAGCACTAGCATTGAATCAGCCCAGACCAGCCCAGCCGAATGGAGTTGTGGTTTTCATGGTTTGTTTTAAAATGTAAAAAGACGAGGAACAAAACAAAAAAGTGTTGCTGACAAGCTTAAGGCTACAACATACTCGTACTCCAGTACTCTTCTCATGCGGTGGATAATGTCAGACAAAAATTTCAAATATAACGAAAATTAAAACGCAAATGGGATTAAAAGTGTACAGAACTGAGAAGACAAGTCAAGATAAAATACTCTTATAAAAGTAATTTGCCGCGTATTTTTATTGTCTTTATCTCTGTGTTTCGTTTCTGTTGCTCTTTTTGCTTTAGACAACAGCTGACTGACGTTGCTGTCAGCCAAGTCAATCATTATCTCTATAAAGTTGTCCAACAATTAATCCTAATGTTGTTTGTTGTTTTGGCGGTTATTTTACTATTTTACTGCCAGTGATAATGGCAGCAGATTTAAGTCTTTAATTTTAATGCTCCAAGACATTTCAACTATTTTATAACTTTGATTGATTTTATTACATATTTTGGGACGGTAAATTACTAGGCGGCAAGTCAAGCCTGAGTAGATTTGTTAAATATATAATTTAAATATAATATTTTTTTATTAAAATCATAAATTTAATGTACAGTTTTATTTTATGTTCGAATAAAATAATTTGCATATAAATGCGTGTAAGCGAATGCCCAGCAGATTATGGCAAAGCCTTTCAATTTCATTAAACTTCCGCCGCAGTCACTCTTTGTTGGATTAATGAAATAAGTTTCGTTAAAATTTTTTTTTTTTTTTTAAGAGTAGGACCAGCACTCAGGGGATGACCCCTACATATGCAATGCATTGCGCCGGAACTGAAAACGAGGGGATAGTATTAAGGGGACAGATGAGGAAAGATGAAAAGATAGACAGTTGTTTTTGTAGCTATTTCAACCTTTTACTTCGCCGCCTAATTTTTGCTACAGGGCCGACGAAGGTGGGTGCTGTTACTCTGCTTTTTAGTACATGATAGTGTCAGTCGCCGCCAATTATGTTCAGTGACCAGTGACTATGCCTTCATCATTGAAACAGGCTGGCAACAACTAACACAACCACGCCCAAATGCTGATCAGAAGAATTCAACACAATATTTCATGACTCAGCGCGGGCTCGAACTCACGACCCTCCGCTTCATAGTCTCGTGTTCTACTACTTCAGTGAACAGCACCCACAATTAGTTTAATAAAAACTTGGTCCAACAATGAAATACTTTCATTGATGCCATGAGCTAATTTAATTGAAACGGCACAATTTTAAAACAATGAAACAATTTCATTTATTCAATGAAATTACTTCATTGATACTGCGAAGTTAATTTATTGAAATATGACTGATTTAATAAAAAATGATAGTTAATACAATGAAATAATTGCAAAATATGTTCGAAATTTTCTTTGGTTTTGTCAAAAAATAAATAATAATAATAATAATAATAATAATAAATAAATAAAAAAAATCTAATGAAACGGTTTCGTTGAATGTATGAAGAAAACTGCTTTTAGTGTAACACAACAACACGGATATTTGTTGTAGTTTTTTTTTCTTGTTTTGTTTATTTAAGAAATTAGTTTTTATAATACCCAGAGGGTGTCTGATGTGTTGTGCGTGTTAATATTTTGAATTAAAGTGCTCACAGTCAGGGAGTGTCTGTTGTATCTTTTCAATTTGTAATCGGATTTTTATGTAACTTTAGGTTTTTACATGGAAATAAAAACATGCAAATATCATGTAGTCTTGGTGTAAAGTAGTTTGCTTAATTTCATTTAACAAACATATTTGTCATGTTGATTAACTATTCCCAAAAGTTAAGTCGGTTAGATGGGTTTCGAAGTAGTTAATCGTACATTTTAATGATCTTAATTCTTTGTTGTTTTAATTTTTGCTTGATTTCGTTATTGTTTAAAGGCTATTAGCATTAATTTTTATTAATAATTATTCAACTTAAATTTTATGCAAAAACTTGTTTTTATACAAAAACGAAATTAATGGAGAAATTGTAAAAAATAGTGATTAAATGAACGGTAATGAGGCTCAAATGGGTTAATAAATTGGATATGAGATATTAATTATTGTTAATTAAAGAAACTACATAAATGAACTGTATTGCTAGACTTAGCGAAAAATTCGCCGGGGAAGTAAAAGTTTCAAATAGCTACAAAAAATTCTCTATCTTCTCATCTTTCTTCATCTGTACCCCCAATACTATCTTCTTCTTTTTAGTTTATTATAATATAAAATTTAGTTGTTATGTAAGTTTTATGATGAAGACCAGGATTATATGCCTTTTGGAGATACCGACGATTCTGTTATAGAACAGAAGCTTAGCGAAGTAGAGTTGACCGTTGAAAGTGATTGTGATGATAATGATGAATCATGTGCGAGTTCTTTGTATTACCAGACTAAAGACGATGTGAAATGGTATAAGGGGGCGCCAATCAAAAATCGCCGACGATCGATCAATATTATTCATGAAAACCTTTATATGTGTCCTAATCCAATATCCAAAAATATGTTCAGGGTTGATACATTTCAATGCATTCTCAGTCAAACAAAATGTGAAAATGTCATCATGGCTCTTCAACATACTTAAATTAAATGTTTTTATTAGTAAAAAATTTCTATTAATCAGTTTTTATAATAAATAGTTTCATACCCACCCGGGTGGGTATTGGTAAACCATGCAATAAAATTGAAAAAACTTTAAAAACTCCTTAAAAAAAATTTATAATATTTTTGATAAATTCTAATAGTACAAAAAATTTGTTCAGTGAGTCAAAATTTCTCTTAGATTGGAGCAAAATTAGCCAAGTTATCAAAGAAATAAAACCGAAATGGTCACCGTGGTGGGTATTAGTATAAAATGAAGTACTATTTAAACTTAAAGTCTATTTAGATACAAAATTTTGTTTTTCACTTCAAAATTAAATAAGATTTAAATGTCCCATATTGTACATTCAAATTCGATTTAAGTTTTTCATACTACCATGTGTTTTTCACAGTTTGTTTATATTCAATAACTTGAAAATTGGTAAAGCAGCTCTTCACTGAAACAAAACATCGGTAAGAAGGTAGTTTTATTGTATCATTTGCAGTATTTTTCTTACCATCTATTTGTGCTACCATACTTTTATCACAATTAAATACCAAAATTAATTTTAGACTGAAAAACTGAAAGTGTATTTAAACACAGCATAAGTTTATGGAAAAATTAACTAATTTGGTACTTAAATAAGAAGTCAAAAACTGGGGGTTAGTCATTAGGGACTAGACCAGAATTAGACAGTATATCCTAGACTAAGGATATTTTTATAGCTAGTGTTTATGAGAGATCAATTAGGACTGGCAAAAAAAATTCACCGGCGAAGTAAATGGTTCAAATAGCTACAAAAAAAATCTATATCTTCTTATCTTTCTTCTGTCCCCTTAATACTATTCCCTCCTTTCTAGTTCCGCGCAATGCACGGCTTACTTCCGGATCTTATTGGCTTCCTTGAAAGCTAATTTTTTACTGGGCTTGTAGTATCATGCAATTAATAATATTTTAGTAATCTTACAAAATATAGAATGACTAGAGTTTTTATTAATATTAATACATTTTGTTAAGAAAATAAATGACTGAAATAACTTTAAAGTCCAGCATTGATTTTTAAAGTGACTTTGCTTTTTCGGGAAATTGTTTAAAATAACATTAGGTTAGATTAGGCTGAAGAGAGGGGCATAAGCAAGAGCTGTCCCAATTCGTTTAGGATTACACTTAAGCCTCATAGGCGCTCTATTATAAGGAGTTCCCATTCTATTATAGGGATTCCCCATTAAAAACCAAGAACCTAGTTTCTTCAATGTATATTGTTAAGTCTCTCGAATTAGAGACATTCCATATCTGGTATAATTTCCTGATTAAATGTTTGTCTCCTTACTTGACTAAAAGCTGGACAGTAGCACAATTAATGCTCATTCTCCTGACAGGCAGAGCCTGTCAGGAGAATGAGAATGTTTGGGTTTCCCCAAAGAATTCTAGTCACTCTACCTACGATAGAGTACTGCCAATCTCTTGTAGGCCATTCTATAGCCCATTGCTTTAGATCACATAATATGCTTGTGTATTACAATTTGTAAATTACAAATTGTGAATTCTCAGATGGTTTTCAAAAGTATATGCATAATATAAGAGGTTTTTAACTTTTCAAAACTGTGGTTAAAGTCTACTGATGATTTGGTAAAGCACCAATGAAATGCATATAGACCTCGCTTAACCACCAACAAATAAATTTCATTTATATATAATAATATAATAATAGTATTTATAGATTATTTTCAAAGTTGTGCTAGTCTGAACATTTTAGTAGTTTTTAATTATAACTAAAATTAATGGCCATGTTTCGAACAACATAAACATGGAAAAAGTAAATAAGTCTTTCGTACAGTTGTTTGTATGCATCAGTTATTTAAATATATTTTATTTTAAATATTTCTCAATTATAATACAAAAAAAAGAAGTCTAAATTGCTCACAGTAGTAAAGCGCCGTACCAACATGATTACTATGTACCGAAATTGTGTGCTTGTATGTGTGTGTATGTGTGTGTGTGGTACACCTTTTCCTATTGCTGTTGATATATGATTGACGACGTGTATAAGAAATTCATAAGATAATTGGCTTTGGCTTTGAGGAGCTTTTATGGCATCTCTAATATTTTTATTGACTTATAACTCTTTGGATATTTTGTTTTTGCTTTTTTGTTGTTGTTGTTAACTTTATTTGTTTGTTTATGAGTTTAGTACTACTACGTTTTATGGGCATGATTGTAACAAAACAAATATGTATATTCGTGTAAGAATGAAAATTCCAAGTCACGTTTTCTTGTACACATATACGAGTACATACATATGTATAAATATGTATGTGTAAACATATATTTAAGATATATTCGTCCTTTTTAAGAACCTATTTATTGTAAACATTCCAGAATTATTTTATCATAAAAAAAGCTTTCTTGCTTGAATAGGAACAAATAGTACAAACAAAAAATTTATTAGTAGTCACGGGCGTTCAATAAATTGGCCATGAAACAGAAGTCCGCTCTACTACAGAATAGAACTTATTATATAAATAATGAATTAATCAACTGTTTTTTTTTTTGCTTGTTAATTCGAAATTGTAAGACATGTTTTTTTTGGAGTGTCACAACACCAGCGCAACGCGTGCAGATTGTTGAAATTTTTAATAAAAATTATTATTCTATTCGCCAAACTCATTGTGCTCTTCTTCCATTTTATGGCGTACATAATCGCCCTTCAAAGCGGCTAACTCGAAGAACAATAGACCGTTTTCGGACCACATTTATTGTTACTGATCATGTGCATCCCCTGAGACGCCGAACAGTGCGCACTGAAGAAGCTGTAGCCGTTGTACAGGAAAGCATTGAAGATGATCCTAATGCAGCAATTCGTCGCCGTTCGCAGTAATTGGGATTGTGCCCTTCCACTTTACGGTGGATTTTTTTTAGTTGTTGAAAATTGCTGTTCCAGATTGCGCCTTCTACGCGTCAGACGTGGCGGCCACATGATAGAAATCATATTTAAACATGAATTTTATAAAATTTTGCAGTAAAACCCGTTTCATTGATATTAAAAATATATTTCCTTGTTTTATTAGAATTTAAACTTGTGGCACTCTATAAAAAACACCCTTTATATGTGTTTGGAATTACGACATTTAACACATCGGACTAGAATATTGATTTCCAATGCCTCTGGACTTGCTAGTTTGTGTGCATAAGCACAAGACCTAACATAGGCCTATCAAAAATAATCTGGAGGCATTAAATCGCATGATCCAATGAACAGGGTCCCTTCCGGAAATAAAGTTGTCAGTAAATTTATTCTCTTATGAATCTATTTTAAAGCGTGATAAAGGGGGAGTTACGACATCTAGTTGGAGTGAAATGACGTTGATTTTTACTTTATAATTTTTTTTTAAGTAAAAGTTCAGTCAGCGTGGCTGCATAGCGGTTGGCATTCAATATAATCGAAGTTTTTGTTGCCAGCCTGTAAACTGCAGCAAACAGTTAGTTTTTGTCAGTGTAATATAGGGTCCGTAATCTAACGTTTTTTTTTTAACTAGTGCTTATTTCGTGAATGGTAACACTGAGCTCATGTCTGATTTGACAGATAATTAGTTTTATCCTTGCGCTGAACGAATATGGTTGACCATCCAATGCGTTTTCGCT
Organism: Linnaemya tessellans; assembly: GCA_951800035.1. Lineage (NCBI taxonomy): Eukaryota > Metazoa > Arthropoda > Insecta > Diptera > Tachinidae > Linnaemya > Linnaemya tessellans. The sequence continues at coordinate 140,481,716 of OX637532.1, forward strand.
TCGCTGAGTGGCCCTGCGATCGACTTACAGAATATGCCGATTTTGCCAAAAAAAAAATCATCTTTTCAGATGAAGCTCATTTTGATGTTGGCGGGTATGTAAACAAGCAAAATTGTCGCATTTGGGGCACAGAAAACCCGCACGTATACATTGAAAAACCGACGCACCCAAAACGAGTCACTGTTTGGAGCGGATTTTGGTCCAGAGGCATAATTGGGCCATTTTTCTTCGAATATGAGCAACGAGTGGCCGTTACAGTCAATGGCGATCGTTATCGGGCCATGCAGCCATTTGAATGAAATTATTTTCTATTATTAAACGGAAGGATTGTACTTTCAAATAAAAAAAGAAATTTATGAAAATATTCAGTAGTTTTTTTTATAGCATTTTCAAAAAAAAAGTTATTTGGCGGACCCTATAGTAGCTCATTAATGTATTAAGGATTGCCTTTGCTCTAAATAGGGATATATATATTTTTTATTGACGTAGCCATTTAAAACGAAATTATCTTCATTATTAAACACAATTTTTTTTTATTAAAGTGCTCTATGGACTTCTCGAATAGGTAATATTTTTTCAAAGTAAATTTGCAAGCGCAGAAATGATTCATGATAACTTGGCAAACTTTATTGCACAGTCAACACAGTGGGACACTTGCTGCTGTCAAATCATAGTCAGCGATAATAGCTCCTAAGAAGCTAAAAAAAACACTCGATACAAAAATATATTCCCTTTTATTCTGAGTTTTAGTGAAAGACAACAAAAGTAATTTCAAGGAGGAAGTTCTTACATTAGATGCAGAAACAAAGCATAGAGCTCCTTAACAAAAAATATATAAGGATACAATAATAAAATAATTCCATGTAATTTATTTGAAATATTGTCTCAGTTTGTGACTGATGATTTGATTTAAGAGCCAATAAAATGCAGGCATTTGTATATAGAAATAAGTAAACCGCAACGAACAAAGCTTAATAATAAAATAATATTAATTTAAAACAAAAACAAAATTAAATATCATTAAAATTTTTGTGTATTTTGCCAAGTCATGTTTAAATAAACAATAAAATTATAATTACATACACATATTTTTTCAAATAGAAGGAATTAAGCATAAGAATTTGTTAAGGAAATTGCGCTTGCTATCACAATAATATATGGGTTTATAAAAAAAATCGCTAACAAGAAGTAACATAATAAAACAAGTAAATAAATTCTCTTAAATGTCAACAACAGTTAACGTTTTGACATGCTGCAACAACATAAACATCACTTGTCGCTGCCAATTTGTCACTTGAATCCATATGTTGCTTATAATTCATGATCCAAATAGCAAATGAGGAAAAAATATATTTTGTATATAAAAATAAACAGCCAACACACACACAAATATTCTAAAAAAGCATTTGCTAGAAATCCAATGCTTCGCTCTAGAAATAATCAACAACAGGGCAGACATTAAAAGCAATTCAAACTTTATGAATAAAAGGTAATTGAAATAGAATCTTTCAAGCATAGACGAGTTACTGCTTTTTTCCCCTTTATTAAAAACCTGATATTTACACTATAACCAATAATAATTAACAATATTATTATTATTTTTTAATGTGGGTGCTGTTGGCTGAAGTAGTAGAACACGAGACTATGAAGCGGAGGGTCGTGAGTTCGAGCCCGCGCTGAGTCATGAAATATTGTGTTGAATTCTTCTGATCAGCTTTAGTGCGTGGTTGTGTTAGTTGTTGCCAGCCTGTTTCAATGATGAAGGTATAGTCACTGGTCACTGAACATAATTGGCGGCGACTGACACTATCATGTACTAAAAAGCAGAGTAACAGCACCCACCTTCGTCGGCCCTGTAGCAAAAATTAGCCGGCGAAGTAAAAGGTTGAAATAGCTACAAAAAAAAAAAAACTGTCTACCTTCTCATCTTTCCTAATCTGTCCCCCCAATACTATCCCCTCGTTTTCAGTTCCGGCGCAATGCATTGCATATATAGGAGTCATCCCCTGAGTGCTGGTCCTATAAAAAAAAAAAAATTTATACCACGTCCTTTGGTCGGGCTTTCTAATATAATGATTGATTTTAACAAATCTGAATTTGTATTACAATTGAAAAATATATAAGGAAATATAGTTTGCTATGAATTTTTATACCTTACAAAAAATAATTGGAGGGTATATTCCCTTTGTCATTCCGTGTGTATCGCAGCGAATTATTCATGTGAGACCCCATAAAGTATATATATTCTTGATCGGTGATGGAATCTAAGACGATCTGAGCACGTTCGTCCGTCTGTGGAAATCACGATACAGTCCAAACGAAAAGAGCCAGACTCTTGAAACTTGGTATAAATATATCTTGAAGGATAGCACAGGTTAAGTTCGGAAATGGGCTAAGTCGGGCAAGAGGGAAAACAGTTCCCCTAAGAAGAACTAAACCAACCTCTAAAAAACAACATGATTTTTACAGTTTTTTTTTTGTAATTTTGTTAAGCAAATGATATATTTTTATGACAAAGAAGGTCCAAGGAGTTAAACTTGGAGCCATAAAATTAAAAAAAAATTATTTTTGGACCCCGCGCCCTTTAAAGGGCGTTACTATATGCAAAAATAGTGTAAAAATTGAACAAATTGTTTTACTTAAGCCTACATTCCTTAAAAATAACAACTTTAACCTTTTATGGTAAAGCTGAAACCTAACCTGGTACTCCTCTGCCCCTTTGCCTCTTAATGACCCTATAAAAATTTTTTGTTTTAAATTTTGTATATAAATATCCCAAACATTTATTTTTAGAGTTTTATGGAAAAGGTGAAATGTCTCCCCCATGGCCCTTCCCAGAGCGACCCCGCCAAAATACAGTTTTAATACCCTCCAAAGAGAATTGGATCCCATAAAGTATATATATTCTTGATCAGTGATGAAGTCTAAGATGATCTAGCAGTGGCCATACGTTCATGTGGGGAAACATGATATTGTCTATTTTTGAACCCCATGCCCTTTAGTGGGCCTTGACGCACGATATTATATAAAGGAACTCTGGCCCACCAAGTTAAACATTTTAAATTTACTTACTAAATATTTGGAGGGTATTTAAGATTCGACCAGGTCGAATATAACCTTTTTACATGTTTTTTATAAAAACGTCTCTAATATCTCAAAAATTTTTAAATTCTCTCAAGGATCATGTTAATTAGTTTTTTCTTGCATATTATTTAATGGATATTAATCCTTAGAGACTAATTACAATAGATCAATGTTCATATTCTACTAAAACTGACTCTCGAGACCCTGAGTCTTTATATAACGAGCGAAGGCTGATTAAACTGCTGACTTCCCTGCGGTGTAAAGTACCACTTGGGTACTTTGGGTCCCCATGTGAAAATCTTATCTTTTAATTATAAATACAAGGTGGGCCAAAAGAATTCATCCGCTGTTATTTGGCTCTCATTTTGTTTTTCCTTGGGGCTCGCGTTGCACCGTCCTGTTGGAACCTCATGTCCTCCACTCCTAGTTCGTTCAATTGCGTCAGAAAAAACTCGGTTAACATGACCTTATAGCGCGCATCGTCCACTGTTGTCGTTTGGCCAACGGCGTCCTCGAAAAAAAAAATGGCCCTATGACTCCTTCAGCGTGAACAGCGCACCATGCAGTCACTTTGAGCGGGTGTAATGGCTACTCGTGCATCACTCGTGGATTTTCAGTGCCCCAGAAGTGATAGTTTTGCTTCTTCACGTAACCGTTGAGGTGGAAATGAGCCTCATCGCTCATTATGATTTTGGTCGAAAAATCATCCACTTCGTCCTCGAGACTGAGAATGGGGAGTGTATCGCTCCATGGCTTGTACACTTGTATTCTACATCTGTCTAGTTCAAAAATGTCAAAACAGATTTGACATTGGACGCCATTTGCAAAAATAAAAGCATTTTCCAATAGGGTGATTTCTTTTGGCCCACTTAGTAGATTAATTATTAGAATTCCACCAATTAAAAAAAATAGATATTATATTAGGCCTTATTACGGTTCTCGATTCGACTCGAAAGAATGTAATAAATAAAAGAAAAATACAAGATTTTTCTTTAATCTATTACAAACACTCAAGTCGATTCGAGAACGGTAATAAGGCAGATTACTAAAACAAATTTTTTCTTTGAAGAAATATAGTCCCTCACTCCGCATTATTGTCTGTTTTAAATTAAAATTTATGTGCAGCATGAATTAATTATATTTTTATATATTCGCATTTTGCATGAAACAATACCTTTAAATTTCTTGTATTTCTGCACAAACAACTTCAAATATTCAATATCATCATCTTTGATTCACACATATGACTAATTTTAAATTTTTGCTCAATACCATACACATACGAGTATGCTTACATACATTTACAACTAAACACTTGCACACTTTGTCAATCAATTGACTAAATCGTTTACACAAAAATATTCTTGTGAACAAGATTTCCATGAAACATTCGACAATTCATTCCGAACAAAGATTGAGATCTTTCATAGCGATTTATTTCCCTTAGCTGAAGTCAAAAATATACAAATGTTTCAAATAAATCTTTTATTTGGTTATCTTTTTGGAAAACAGCCATCACTTTTTATATTTCGTCATATTATGGCATCGCAATTTGCACTTCATTTAAATTTCATGCTTCATTTACAGCATAGAATATTTGGTTGCTGCTATTTTTAAGTTTTTTTTTTTTTTTTTTTTGTTTATGACGACAAAATTTCTGTCTCTTTGATGGAAAGGGTAGCTCGAAATTAGAGCATGTTTTGAATTTTTTATACAGAAAATATTTTTTGTTTTTGTATCGTATCAATACAGATAAAGTGAATGAGAGAAGATAATTTTTGGGTCTCTTTTTTATGTAATTAAACTACTTTTTTAATTCTTTAAGTCTTTATTGGATATATACATTTTATTCACTTATATTTTTAAATGTGATTTGGTTAACCTTTGGTTAATTTGTTCCTGATTAAGTTAACCAAAAGGTTAACACAATATCGAATATTAAAGTGAATACAATTTTAAAGCTTAAAAAATAATTTATTTAGAATATAAGAAAACTAGAATATGATGTGAGACAGGGTTAATGTCCTTCTTTATTCCATTTATATTCATGATGCTCAATCACATAACTGGCAGCGACTGACACAATCATGTTTTAAAGAGCAGTTGAACAGCACCCTCCTTCATCGGCCGTGTGGCAAAAAATTGCCCGGCGAAATGAAGGTTCAAATTGCTACAAATAATTCTCTATCTTTTCATCTTTCCTCGTGTGTCCCCTTAATGCTATCTCCTCGTTTTCAGTTCCGGCGTAATGGATTGCATACGCCGGAACTGAAACTAGTGCTTATTTCGTGAATGGTAATACTGAGATCATGTCTGATTTGACAGATAATTAGTTTTATCCTTGCGCTGAACGAATATGGTTGACCATCCAATGCGTTTTTGCTTCGTTAAGTAGGCCTGCGATCAACTTACAGAAGATGCCGATTTTGCCAAAAAAAAAATCATCTTTTCAGCTGAAGCTCATTTTGATGTTGGCGGGTATGTAAACAAGCAAAATTGTCGCATTTGGGGCACAGAAAACCCGCACGCATACATTGAAAAGCCGGCGCACCCAAAACGAGTCACTGTTTAGTGCGGATTTTGGTCCAGAGGTATAATTGGGACATTTTTCTTCAAAAATGAGCAACGAGTGGCCGTTACAGTCAGTGGCGATCGTTATCGGGCCAAGTTGAACGAATTTTTGTTCACAAAAATTGAAGTGGAAGATATTGGCAACATTTGGTTTCAACAGGACGGCGCTACGTGCCACACAGCCGAAGCTACACTCGATGTTTTGCGCCCTGTTTTTGAAGATCGCATTATCAGCCGCAGAGCTGATGTCGTTTGGCCACCTCGGAGCTGCGATTTGACACCGTTGGACTATTATTTGTGGGGTGCCGTCAACGATAAGTGTTACGCCGACAAGCCAGAGACAATTGACGCTTTAAAGGACAATATTCGTGAAGCCTTTGGTGAAACACAGCTGCACACAATCGATAATGTGCTTAAAAATTGCACCGATCGTGTAGGCTACTGCATGGCGAGCCGAAGCAGCCATTTGAATGAAAAAAATTTGAGAAAATATTCAGTAGTTTTTTTTATAGCATATCCAAAAAAAATATTTATTTGGTGTACCCTATATATGTAGGGGTCACCCCCTGAGCGCTGGTCCTACTCCTAAAAAAAAAATAAAAACAAATCACATGATCTAAGTGATTAATATTGATCGCAGGAAGGAATAGGAAGTGCTTTCTGCGGCATTTAAGTTATTTTATTGCTGCACCGATGACTGATTCGGCGATGATATTAACCCGTACTTTTATCGGTTTCTGTGACTGGCTTCTCATATTAAACACGGAATAATTTCTCAGAAGAACCTTAAATCTATAAATTTATCTCACGTATTGAAATTAACTAGTGCGAGTGAGATGCTAAACTCTGAAGTGTGGCTGCACTTAATAAAATAATTGCGAATGAGGTGTGATGTTGACTGATTCAAAGCTGCTTTGTGACTTAAATTATTTTTCCAGCATTTTAGCAGGTAGCACAGTCGTGGCCACATAAATGCCATGCAATTTCAAGTGGGAGGTGTGTAAGCCTACGGTGTTATTAGTTTGAGGGTGCTGTTGGCTGAAGTAGTTAACATGAGACTATGCAGACTATGCAGCGGAGTGTCAACCCCGCGCTGTGTCATGAATATTGTGACGAATTCTTCTAATCAGCACTAGTGCATGTTTGTGTTAGTTGTTGAGAGCCTGTTTCACTGATGAGGGCATAAGTCGCGCTGAGTCATGAAATATTGTGTTGAATTCTTCTGAACAGCATTAGTGCGTGGTTCTGTTCGTTGTTGCCAGCCGGTTTCAATGATGAAGGCATAGTCACTGATCATTGAACATAATTGGCAGCGACTGACACTATCATGTACTAAAAGCAGAGTAACAGCACCCACCTTCGTCGGCCCTGTAGCAAAAATTAGCCGGCGAAGTAAAAGGTTCAAATAGCTACAAAAACAACTGTCTATCTTCTCATCTTTCCTAATCTGTCCCCTCAATACTATCCCCTCGTTTTCAGTTCTGGCGCAATGCGTTGCATATATAGGGGTCATCCCCTGAGTGCTGGTCCAAGATAAAAAAAAATAAAAAATAACACTGGCCAGTGAACAGTTGCCGGCAGCGATTGGCACAATCATTTACTAAAGAACAGGGGAACAGAACCCTCCTTCGTCGGCCCTGTAGAAAAAAATTATCCGTCGAAGTAACATATTGAAATAGCTACAAATACTCTATCTTCTCATCTATTTTAATCTGTCCTCTCAATACTATCTCCTCCTTTTTAGTTACGGCGCAATGCATTGCATATATAGGGGACATTTCCAGAGTCCGAGCTAAAGAAAAAAATAATAATATAAATAATATAAAAAAATTCACCATAACAATCATTTCGCTCCAAACGGTTATATGTTGTCAGTTTTTTTTCGATAATCACATCTGAGTTCTATCTTATGAAACACAGCGTTACCCTATATAAATTTTATCTATTTTTTATACCCTACAAAAAGGAGTTCCTGGGTATATTCACATTGTCATTCCGTGTATAACGTAGCGAAATATCCCTCTGAGGCTCCATAAAGTATATATATTCTTCTAGCCATGTCCGTCCGTCCTACTGTGGAAACCACCATTCAGTCCAAACGAAAAGGGCCAGACCCTTGAAACTTGGTATAAATATATCTTGAAGAATAGCACAGGTCAAGTTCTTAAATGAACTAAATCAACCTCTTAAAAACAGCAGGATTTTTAAAGTTAGAGCCAAAAAATAACAAATAAAAATTAATATTTTGACCCCGCCCCTTTAGTAGAGGTATTACTCGTACTTAAGCCTACAATCCTTAAAAGTACACTTTTTAAGCTTTTATGACGAATCTGAAACCTCCTCTCTAAAAAACGATTTTACTCAAATGATTTTATTTTCAAGTTATGTATGAGTTTTTATTTTATTCGTTGAACTTTTTTTATGTTAATTATATTACAGGATGTTAATTCTTTCAACAAGCCCTAAGTTTAAATCTGCGAAACTACAAATTATTTTTTAATATATTTTTAATAAATGAATTTATTCAAATTCTATTTATGTTAAGTTTTTACTTTCGTTTAATTTTATATCCTTAAATTTCCAAATATCAAAATCTTTTTAAAGATTTAACAAACAGAATTCAAATTGCACTGAATATGTTAATATGTGTTCTGAAAAGGCGTGTCTACTTGGCATTAACAGCAAATTAAAACGAAATTTAATTAGAGTCACATAAAGAATATGAAATACAAACAAAAGTTTTTACTTTTTAACTTTTGTTAATTGAAAATCTCCTCATGAAAAAAAGTCACATGAACACATGGAGCTAAAAACAAAAAAAGTTCAAGTACTTGTGAATGTATACAAGGGCTTATCTCATTAAAACTTAAACACATACATGCAAAGGTGTAGGCAGGCATATTCCTACTCTTTGTTCTTAAATTCAAATTCACTTTTGACGGAGGCAACATTTTTAAAGCGTAGACATACCGGCTGTATTAAATAAAATCTGTGTATAACTCTTTAAACCAAACCCTAGGCGCAAGCAACTTTTAACTTTTTAGAAGTATGATTTATAGAAAATTATTTTTAAATTGTTCCTGTCTAAAATTAAGGTATTACTTTATTGTTGCTTATACACACACTCATTTCAGCTGCCATGTGTTTTATTATTGTTTAGATTATTTTTTAATTATCCTTGCTTTAAATGAAGTTAGTGCTTTAACTGTCATGTACTACATGATTGACGTTAATGAATCGTCAATGGCAAAGCGCTTGATTGCGTTTGTGAACACTTATTGTGCTTTAAAAAAGTCATCATTAAAACAATAAAACTGTTTTAAAAGCATTTCCATGTAATTGGAAAAATATCCTTTTTATATTTTCTAAAGATTTTGAAATATTTTAATTCAATAATTGTGTTTGCGAAATTTTTTCTTGAACCAAAATTTAATATAAGAAAAAGCTTTCTAGCAGGCTAGAGAAGTTATTATCATAGATCAATAAACAATATATTTATGCAATATTAAATTCATAAAAAATATTTTATGCCCATAATCTCATTATTTATCAAAATTCTGTACAAAATTTGTCAAATAGGCAGTTTACAAAACATAAAATAATTTAAGTGCATCAGACCTTAAGTAATTCAATTTCCTACATTTCATTCTGTGCAGATTTTACACTTTCATTAAACAAAGTTATGATAACGCAGATATTGCTAAGGTATAGATATATTTCGAAATGCAAGCCACATACATAACGGGCATACTCGTATGTATATGTGCAGCTACAGCACAAAAAGACAACAATATAATATGTTGGGGTAAGGAGCGAATGGGGTAAGTTTAACCAACATTAAAATTAATATATTCACTGCACACAAATTAACAGCATACGCAGATTTACATAAATAAACAGAGTTTACTTCAATTTATTCCGATGCAAAACAAATTCTCGAATCTTAAATGCAGACACATAAAATCGTATTCTCTGTGACCGGTAGTTCTGATGATGTCCCAGCTTGTCCACGAAATACACAGAGATAATGATGTGTTTGGCAAGTGGAATCATGTTATATTTTAGTTTTCTTAATCACAAGGATATTAGCAGATACTTTATGTCAGAATACTCTTCTGTTAAAAGCAATATTTACACTGTTAATCTTCACTAGTAACTAATAAATACAAGAGCCAAAGAAACCACATAGTCCTAAAGTTCTGTAGGGTGTTTACAAAATATCTACTTAATCGCACCTACAGTCGTCTTAATGCATTCGGACTAAGTGTGAATACAGTAGACTTCTCTTATAACGTGCCATATATTTTAAAAGAGAGTATCAGTATTGCGAATATTCTTTTATAATGACATTTTTAAATACATACAAAATCTCACAACTCTAGCGAATATTGCACGTAGTGCAGCCTCATTTAAAATATTACAATTGTTTTACTGAAGTATCAATCAGAAATATTGCAAAAAAGTTTTTTAGATTTTTAAACTATTATTAAGGATTTATTAGCTCTGAAATTAGAATTTAGAACAAAAATCCATTTTTAAAAAATATAAAGGCAAAATGATCCAGATGATGAGATGATAGTAAAACACTAAAAAAATAAAGAACACTTGAGGTGAAAGCTGTGCTTTTTTTATTTTTTATTTTTTATTGAGTAGGACCAGCACTCAGGGGATGACCCCTACATATGCAATGAATTCCGCCGGAACTGAAAACGAGGGGATACTGTTGAGGGGACAGATTAGGAAAGATGAGAAGATAGACATTTTTTTTGTAGCTATTTCAACCTTTTTTACTTCGCCGGCTAATTTTTGCTACAGGGCCGACGAAGGTGGGTGCTGTTACTCTGCTTTTAGTACATGATCGTGTCAGTCGCTGCCAATTTTGTTCTGTGACCAGTGACTATGCCTTCATCATTGAAAACAGGCTGGCAACAACTAACACAACCCCGCACTAATGCTGATCAGAAGAATTCAACACAATATTTCATGACTCAGCGCGGGCTCGAACTCAGGACCTTCAGCTTAATAATCTCGTGTTCTACTACTTCAGCCAACAGCACCCAACTTTGTTGCTTCATAGATAAAAACATCAGTGTAGGGGCTTTCGAAAGCAGTTATTCTGGTCGGTTATGAAAGTTGAATAATTATAATGTCGTCAGTCGCAAAGCAGCTGTGAGACCGTCAACATCCAGCCCCCTTAGCCAATATTTTTAAAGTGCAGCCAGACCATTGACCGTTTACACCCTTTCGAAAGTTTTGTGTCTCAAACGCACTAGTTCATTTCAGCATCTCAGATAACCCCTGAGGGTTTATTCCGTGATTAATAACGTTCCTATGCGAAGGAATAGGTCGTGTAAAGTCAATCACAGAAACTGATAAAAACACGCGTACATATGGTGTAATTTACCCTTCGTTATATGTGCAAAAATACTTTAGCCGAACGGTTCGTATGTGGAACAAACTTCCAGCAGAGCTCTTTCCTGCCAATTTTAACTTGGGGAGGTTCAAATCGAACGTCCACAAACACTACTCCCTCTATGCTTCTTCCCACATCCAATTTTCCTAGTTCTGGCAGAATGCATCGCATATGTAGGGATCACGCCCTGAGTGCTGGTCCAAGAAAAAACAAATATATATATACTTTGTAAAGTATTTTTTTTAAATATATAATTAAATAAAATTTTGTTCAGTTCTTTTTGTATCTTAGAATATTTATCATGTCTTTCCACGTTGGCTGAACTAGTAGAACACGGGACTATGAAGCAGGTGGTTCTGAGTTCGAGCCCGCGCTGAGTCATGAAATATTGTGTTGAATTCTTCTGATCAGCATTAGTGCGTGGTTGTGTTAGTTGTTGCCAGCCTGTTTCAATGATGAAGGCATAGTCACTGGTCACTGAACATAATTCGCAGCGACTGACACTATCATGTATTAAAAAGCAGAGTAACAGCACCCACCTTCGTCGGCCCTGTAGCAAAAATTAGCCGGCGAAGTAAAAATGTTGAAATAGCTAAAAAAAAACTGTCTATCTTCTCATCTTTCCTAATCTGTCCCCTCAATACTATCCCCTCGTTTTCAGTTCCGGCGCAATACATTGCATATGTAGGGGTCATCCCCTGAGTGCTGGTCTGAGATAAAAAAAAAAACAGTAGTCCACAAATCTTAAACGAATTTAATATAGCAATTAATGGTTTAATGAAAAATACTTAAAGTAAAAAAATTATTGACATTTTTAAAGCGACTTTGAATGAAGCCAAATTATAGACACCCAAGCAGTTCGTTATAGCCATATTTCACTTTATATATGTGAATATATTACTTTAATATATTTTAATATTTTCCAGAAGCCAACGCATGAAATATATATTTAATTTTTGTTGTGTATTATGCCACACATTTATGTACATATATATGCAGTTACAAACGGACATGCATTAGGCCGATTCGCATAAAAAATATTTTTATATAATAGTAAATTAAGATAATAGATTTAAATAACTACCGGCATAAGTTTAAATGGAGAAAAATTATGCTAAATCACAAAAAGATTTTAGGGATATATAAAAAATTAAAAAAGTAAAATTCAGTAAAAGCATTAAAAATATTTTTAAACAAACTTTGCAATATATTTTCACTACATGAGTATATATATATATATATATTACACACTTTCCATAAACATTCTTGCTGAGCAGTCCTAATGTGCATCGCACATAAATATATCTCCTTGCAAGTATGCAATATTTTTAATACTTTATATGATTTAAAGTGCAAGTACATGTTAAAAACGTCCATTGTCAAGCAGACCATCCTTTAATGTTGTTTAAATGTATACAAATTAATTTACAGTTTGGTTTATAGAAATAGCACATTAATCTGTTAATGAAAACAATTTCACTCAGCTGCTGGTTATTAAATCTGGGATTTAAAAAAAAATTTAAGAAAATTTAAATTAAACAATTTAAATTTTAACCATCACAACAATTCCATTCGCATTAGTGCCAGCCAAGATAAAGCAGTTTAACAATAAGAAAAATTTCTTATCATTAAAATAAGAAGATATATTTTAGTTCCACTGTCATACTCTCCTAGTTGGGCAAAATACATGGTCATTCAATAAACTAAAACACAAAATACATGAAAAAAAACTAATGACTAAAGCAGTTGTTTTCTTTCATAGACAGCTTCTTGTTGGAGAATATATAAAATTTACTGAATAAACATTTTTGCTCAGCTCCTGATGAGTACAGATTAATATTAAATTCTATGAATAAATTGTTTATATTCTAAAAGCTTTTAAGAGTGATAATGTCTTTGTTCTTGTCACTAAGGAACCTGGCAAGGTTCAATTAAAAATCTGATGTCCTAGATACATCATCATCCCTGTCCATGAAAACGATAATATAGCCGGTTTCCCTACTGGTGCTTCTATCACTGATATTTCTAGGCGACCGCCTTCGTATTTTCGGAGCATTCCGAACAGTTTTTCTGTATTATTTTACCCACTTGAGTTAAGGTTTCATATTATTTCTTATTGCATACCCCTCTATATAAAATTCACGACATAATGTTGTTGCCAATGTCATTGCGGACTGCAAAAAAAAAACATAATAATAAAATATAATAAAATATTAAGACTTATTAAGATTAAGACTTTAAATTTCAATAATGTTACTTTACGAATATTTAAAGTTTGTAGAAGTTTCATTTTTCCTTTAAACCATAAATTTAATGCTTCTATAATACAAGCTGGGCCAAAGGAAGTTATCCGATGACTCCTCTAGCGCGTACAGCGCACCATGCAGTCACTTTGAGCAGGTTTAAAGTCTCCTCGTGCATCACTCGTGGATTTTCGGTGCCCCAGAAGTGATAGTTTTGCTTGTTCACGTAACCGTTGAGGTGGAAATGAGCCTCATCGCTCATTATGATTTTGTTCGAAAAATCATTCAGTTCATCCTCGAGACTGAGAATGGGGAGTGTATCGCTCCATGGCTTGTACACTTGTATTCTACATCTGTCCAGTTCAAAAATGTCAAAACAGATTTGACATTAAACGCCATTTGCAAAAATAAAAGCGTCTTCTAATAGCGTGATTTCTCTTGGCCCACCTTGTACAAGTAATACAATTTAAATTAAAAATTTTAGTCTATGATTTTTATATATATATTTATACATATGTATATATATATATATATATATATATATATACATATATACATATATGCATATATATATATATATATATATATATATATATATATATATATATATATATATATATATATATATATATATAACTACAATGTCACGAATATTGATATAATCTGTTTCATTTTATTTCTATACTACTAACAAAAAATTATATGTCTCCTAAGAGTAGGCAGTAGATTAGTTGGTATACTTAATATGTGCATAAATTGGTACTCATACGCTATGGTGGCCACAACCAAGTAATTCAACTAAAGGACTAAATGCACACGTTGCAGTTTTTATATCTAATATTAAATATTTGAATTTTCCCAATATATTTTTTTTGTTTGCGTGATTTGAGGCAGTTTATTAAATATTTGAAGTTTCCATATATATTTTTTTTTGTTAGCGTGATTTGTGGCAGTTAAAATTGCATGATAACCAATTCCTTAAATTTAAATTGGTGATATTTCGTTAAAAATGAAATATGCAGAAATTTTAAAAGGGAACTGAAAGAAATTCCCGAAACTTTTATTATATGTTATTTTAAAAGTTGACCAAATCAGAACTGATATCATTTTTACTTTATTATTTTCCGGCAGGGAATTTTTTTTTGTAGCTATTTCAACCTTTTCTACTTCACCGGCAAATTTTTTTGCTACAGGACCGATAAAGGAGGATGCTGTTACTCTACTCTTTACCACATGTGGGGTCTGTTGGCTGAAGTAGTAGAACATGAGACTATGAAGCGAAGCGTCCTGAGTTCCACCCCGCACTGAGTCATGAAATATTGTGTTGAATTCTTCTGATCAGGATTAGTATTTGTCAGATAAGGATTGATGTTCAATCCTTGTGGTTGAACTTCGGTCCGGCTGATAGTAGCAAACTCTATGTGTTGTTGTGAATCAACAAATAAAAGATCATCATAGGATCGGCACTTAAGCAAGGTGTTAGATCATGGGACTTACCAAATCATGTTCTAGAAATTGCCACCTGGGTGACCCGAGGTCACCTTCGGGTGGTTCTTGGGCACTAAGAGGGGTGCTGGTAACACTTATTTTTTCACCCGGTGTTAAGAGCACCGTCAGTTTGAGCCGTAAGGCAGGTACTGACGTAAATGATTGGCTTGTTGATCAGCATTAGTGCATTGGTTGTGTTACCTGTTGCCAGCCTGTTTTCAATGATGAAGGCTTAGCACTGGTTATTGAACATAATTGGCAGCGACTGCCACTATCATGTACTAAAAAGGAGAGTAACAGCACCCTCCTTCGTCGGTCCTGTAGCAAAAAAATTAGCCGGTGAAATAAAAAGGTTGAAATAGCTACAAAAAATTCTCTATCTTCTCATATTTCTTCATCTGTCCGCTTAATACTATCCCATGCTTTCTAGTTTCGGCGCAATGCACTGCATATGTTGACCCCTGAGTGCTGGACCAAGATGAAAAAAAAAAAATGTAGCTAGAGCACCTTGATAATAACAAAAACTAATTTGTTTCGACAGGTAATCATATTCATATTAAATAAATTAGTTTGGTAATAATCCAACAATCTGCTGGTGTTATGAAAAGTTTCACGAGTGTAGCAGTCATTATGACAATAGAAATTTTTGTACAAAATAGAAATTATTAATTAATCGTTTTTGTGTACCAAATTTAAGTACTGCAAGCCATCATTGTATGTTGCAATATTAGCAATTTACATGGACAAGTTTAATGTTCTAATTATATCCTTGACCCCACTCAGTATCATTGATATTTTTATACTCCTTTATTAACACTCTTGTACCCAACCAAAATTTAATTAAAATGATAACAGAACAATATAATCCTTTTAAAAGATCTCACGTTTCGTTTATTTTTATTTATATATTTTTGTTTGTTTGTTTTGTTGTTCACCAATAAAAAAGGGTGTGTTAATGAATTCAGTTTCTAGCCATTAAAAAGGAAAACAAAACATAAGCCTAATAATTATTATAATAAATACTTGAACAAGACAGACACATTTTTATACTCATACGACATTATAATACGAACATGTTAACAATAAAACTGATTAATATGTAAAAGCGCGCCTTTGTTTATTGTTGCCAATTATCTTGATATCAAACAGCCATTAAAGCGAAAGAGTTCCGTTATTTGTTGGCTGCTTCAGTTGCTGGCACGTTGCATGATTAATAAACATTCACATATGAGTAGTTCAAAGGATATATTAAGCACACTCTGACTATTTTTTTTTATTATTAATTTATATTAGCGTATGTGTCTGTATGAGTATTTGTATTTATCTACATCGTAGACAGTTGCACTCAGAGTTACCAGGAGATGGAGGAAAGCGAAAACTACATCTGGTCTTAAGAAAAATTACTATAGACTAGATTTTAGTCAGCTGAATATATATTTTTTATAATATTACTGTATTGGACAGCGTTAAAGGGGAATTGCTTTTCATTTTAAGTATATGTGACCTGCACCACGAGAAGGGACCTCTGCGCCGAAAAGAAGTTATTGAGAAAAACGCGTTTAAAAAAAGCGCTTGATCACCTGACGATGTATTTCGACTGTCTGGTACTTTGTACGATGTTCACTATGCAGTGTTGCCTCTATGAAAATTATTTCTAACTAATTTTGTTTTCAAAATTACTAGATAATATTATATATATTATCTGTTTATATCACCTTTTTTAAATTTTTTCATTAATTATGTTAATTTTACAGGTGATTTGTAAAAATATTTAAAGACAGAAACTTGCGGTTTACGGCATTTGAAAGAACGTTTTTTTCCTATAACAATCACTCAAAAAGTAAAAAAAAAATTTTTTCGGCGCAGAGGTCCCTTTTCGTGGAGCAGGTCAAATATGCTAATTTTTTAGAATTATGGAATTATTTTTCATATAACTTGTATATTTTTTATAACATTAAATCATTTTTTTGTGCTTTATCTCCTCCGCTCAGAAATGATTTATAATATTTTAAACAAATATTATTGAAATCAATAATAGATTAATGAGTTTACTTTTAATTTTTCCATTCCTCTCCTTTATTATTGATTATGTCTTAATATATTTATTTTTAGCTGATTGTATGCATGAAATCATGTCATTGATAATATACTTTGATTAAATCGCATTGATAATTTGTTAAAAAAATTATATATAACAATAAAACTCAAGCAAAGTAGAAATGAGTATAATAGCTTTAAAAGAAAATATATTGATAAAATATGTATGAGTACAAATAAGCCTATCGAAATGCAAACATTCCCATACAAATGTGTGCTGGCAAAAAAAGGGGTGGTCGTTAAGGATTGCCTACATTAAATGAAATGTTAAATATTGAAAAATATAGCAAACAAAGAAGAAAAAGTGTGTCATAGTTTCTTTAAAGGAATCGTATTGTAAAAATTCTCTTTAAACATAATCTATATTAATAAGGAAGGGTTTTCAATACTTCTTCTTACAATAAGATTTTTATTTAACGATTTTGAAAATTATCAATATGCATGAATGAACTATTATAAAAAAGGAAGGAGGGAAGCACGGCAAAACAGCTGAGGAAATATACAATGGGAGTTCGCTTGCTTCCAACAGTCATCTCTTTCAAATTAAGGACTTATTTAGTTCGAACATTTGCGCAGAAACATTTCATAGAAATGATTATGTTTACAAAGAAATCTAATTGTAGCGCTTTTAGTCCTATAATGAACACACTTTTGATTAGTCACAAAAAAAAACAACAACACAACAGTTATGAATGTATTTTATTATATTAAAATATAAAAAAAAATGCATAATAAATATTAGAATTTGAACAAATTCATAAAAAAATGTTTGCAGATCGCCGATTTGAACTTAGAACCTGTTAAAAAATCTTCAACCCAGTAATTCAATACAATAATAGTACGTTTCCACCATAAGCAAATTCAGTTGATTTGATGAAATTATGTTGCAGTGTTTCCATTATGTTGTAAGTAATTTTATGTTCGAATTTTCAAAAGCAATTTGACATTTTAATTGTCTGTTTATTTTTTAACAAAAAAAAATTCTAAACATTTGTTTTTAATTTCAAAGAAATTAAATCATTTGAGATAATTTGGTCGTATGAAAAATGTATGGGAATTCATGATAATTTGGGCATATAAAATGATTTGGCCCAAACCTCGTATATGGAAACGTAATGATTTTTTTATTTTGAAAAACAAAGTCACTGTCACAAATGCTGTAGTATTAGCACGTGAGACTATGAAGCAGAGGGTCCTGAGCTCAACCCCGCACTGAGTCATGAAATATTGTGTTGAATTCTTCTGATCAGCATTAGTGCATGATTGTGTTAGTTGTTGCCAGCCTGTTTCAATGATGAAGGCATAGTCACTGGTCACTGAACATAATTGGCAGCGACTGACACAGTCATGTAATAAAAAGCAGAGTAAAAGCACCCACCTTCGTCGGGCCTGTAGCAAAAATTAGCCGGCGAAGTACAAGGTTGAAATAGCTACAAAAAAAAAACTGTCTATCTTCTCATCTTTCCTTATCTGTCCCCTCAACACTATCCCCTCGTTTTCAGTTCTGGCGCAATGCATTGCATATAAAGGTGTCATCCCCTAAGTGCTAGTCCAAGATAAAAAAATATATGTTGAAAAAAATTTTAAGTATATTTTATGTTCTATGTAGTAAGAATTTTAACGAACATTTATATTGCTACATTAAATTGAATTAAGATTCATAGGCTAATTGTTCGAAATTTGTTTTTAAATGTCAGAAAGACATGATAAATATTCCAAGGCACAAAGGAAAGTCAACATCAGTTTTATTCAACTTACACAGCAGAGCAGAACAGCTGTTTTCGAAAGCCGCAACCAATGAAAAGCGTTCACATGCACTTAAGTATGAAATTCAAACCAAAAAATTTGACTTAGGTATGATGGAACAAAAAATTCAGAAAAATGGGACATGAAAAAAAAATAATCAAACGGTAACACGGGTATTATAACAATAACATGTTAACATCAGGTTGATACAGTTCTCGTATTCTTTTTCACAATAAAATTTGTGTAAATAGGAACTGTTATCAAATTCAACTAAGCCACCTAATAAGTGGTGACAAGCACAATACACATGAGCACTGATGATGAAAGGGTTGCGTCTTTCGAAAACAGCTGTTCTGCTCTGCTGTGTAAGTTGAATAAAACTGATGTTGACTTTCCTTTGTGCCTTGGAATATTTATCATGACTTTCTGAGATTTAAATTAAAATTTCGAACAATTAGCCTATAGAATCTTAATTCAATTTTTTTTAATTTCAAAAAAATTAAATCATTTGAGATAATTTGGTCGTATGAAAAATGTATGGGAATTCATGACAATTTGGGAATATAAAATGATTTGGCCCAAACCTCGTATATGGAAACGTAATAAATTTTTTATTTTGAAAAACAAAGTCACTGCCACAAATGCTGAAGTATTAGCACGTGAGACTATGAAGCAGAGGGTCCTGAGTTCAACCCCGCACTGAGTCATGAAATATTGTGTTGAATTCTTCTGATCAGCATATTAGTGCGTGGTTGTGTTAGTTGTTGCCAGCCTGTTTTCAATGATGGAGGCATAGTCACTGGAAAGTGAACAAAATTGGCAGCGACTGACACGAACATGTACTAATAATCAGGGTAATAGCACCCACCTTCGTCGGCCCTGTAGCAAATATTAGCCGGCGAATTAAAAAAGTTGAAATAACTACAAAAAAAATCTGTCTATCTTCTAATCTTTCCTAATCTGTCCCCTCAATACTATCCCCTCGTTTTCAGTTCCAGCGCAATGCATTGCATATATAGGGGTCATCCCCTGAGTGCTAGTCCAAGATAAAAAAAAATATATGTTGAAAAGAATTTTAAATATATTTTATATTCTATGTAGTAAGAATTTTAACGAACATTTATAATGCTATATTAAATTGAATTAAGATTCATAGGCTAATTGTTCGAAATTTTAATTTAAATCTCAGAAAGACATGATAAATATTCCAAGGCACAAAGGCAAGTCAACATCAGTTTTATTCAACTTACACAGCAGAGCAGAACAGCTGTTTTCGAAAGACGCAACCCTTTCATCATCAGTGCTCATGTGCATTGTGTTTGTCACCACTTATTAGGTGGCTTAGTTGAATGTGATAACAGTTCCTATTTACACAAATTTTATTGTGAAAAAGGATACGAGAACTGTATCAACCTGATGTTAACATGTTATTGTTATAATACCCGTGTTACCGTTTGATTATTATTTTTTTTTTCATGGCCCATTTTTCTGAATTTGATATTGTAACTAAAACAAATGTGTCATTTAAAAATGACTAATTTTATAAAAAATTTTGAATTATTTCAGTTTAATTCAGTGTTAAGATTTTTAATATTTTTTAGAGTAAAGACAGTTTCAGCAGAAACATAAGCAGATATATTTGGAGTTAATACATTTTTGAATTGTTTAAGAAGCAGACATCCTTAACTGTTTTCTCCTGGTTTCAAGTTCGTTTTTGCCACTTTTTTGTAAATTATTTGACGACCACAGAAGCGATTGCCTCTCCCGCCTTTAATTATTATTTTATTATGATTTCTTAAAAAACACAGATAACGTAAAAGAAATCATTGTCTGCTTAATCAGAATTTAAAGTCGATATTTTCTTACTTAAGCCTAGTACTTACTCTGTTTGAATTTGCGGAAAATGTTGCGTAACATCATTTAAATGCTGATGAGATGGCGTAGCGGTCTCGAAATCAGTACTGTTCCGTTCTGCTGGTTTAATGACTATGAAAAATATTCTTAATATTCCACTCTGAAAAAATAAATAGAATGTAAACGCATACATTTATTAAATAAAAAAAATGATTTGCAGTTTCGCAGATTTGAACTTATAGTCTGTTGAGAAAATTAACATCCTTTAATACAATTTACATAAATAAAGTTTACTATCAAATAGAAATTCATACATAATCATTTATTTCAGTTTTTTTCTTTTTTAATTGAAATTGTGTGTTCCATTTTCAATGAGAAAACTTTTAGTTAAAAAAAATTTTCGTACGAAATAAATAACATTCATATTATTTCACATGTTTTTCATAATTAAAACAGAGTATGTACTAGTTTAGCAACATTTTTCCACAAATTTTTGTATGGATTCTGTCAGAATTTCACATGAAATTTTAAACAGAATACTAGACTTTATGCTGAAATACCTGTTATTCACAATTTATCATTCAAGTAAAAATTTGAACCATAAAAAAATCATGAACTTTTAGTCTAATTGCATTATGTGCTTTTTACATCTATCGTATAATTTAGCCATAATCTACCCTTATCAATTGAGATTGTCCTGATGTCACATTTAATTTCGTATACAATAAATCCATTATTAAAATCTGTTTATCGTTGTTGGAATTATTGTATTTAATACAAAAATTTATACGAGTTGTCTAGAAATTCATGTCATTTTTAGCTTGTCTTTTATATTATTTTATTTTATTTTATTTGTTAAATATATTATTAAGGTGTGTAGTTTGTTGCTGCAGCATGTTTATGTAGCGAATTAAGGCTGACAAATTTGAAAAGCGGCGGTACTTTGAATCCAAAAGCCGTCTTTATCAGCTATAAAATGTAGACATAGTATTGTTGTTGTTGTTGGCATGGGCTTATGCAATTGTAAAAAGACTGCCTGCAAACAATTTTTTTTTTCATGAAAATACCTGTGCTACAAATTCAGTCATCTTGTGGTTTACATTTTTCCTTCGATTTTGAAATAAAAAGTCACAGTGCTGAACGGCATAAAATTAAAATCTATTTTATTTTCATTGTGGACTTTCTTATTCTCTCAATTTTTTGACTCTTTCTCTTTCTGATGTTGCCATAGTTTTTGAATAATTTGATGTTATTGTAAACAAAAAACATGATTTTGAAGTTCCCAATTTTTTGTCATAAAATATAAAACTTTAAAAAGTATATCAACAGAAGAAAAAAATAAACAATATGGAAAGAATCATCGAAGAATCATTAAAAAATATTTAACACGAACAGTAAATTTTTTAGAAAAATTTATAAAAATGTATGCACAAATAAATTAATAAACATGTAAATAAACAATGACAAGTATTGCCGCCGCCGTCTGCCGTTGTATTATGTTTATTTTTTTCTCCCGTAACGAGAAGTCGCAACGCGCCGCCAACATTGTGTTCAGACTGTTAAAGATATTGTTTATGATATTTTCCTATAAACCATTTTAAGCAACTTCAAAATAAAAATGTGTAAATTCATGAACATCATGATCACGTGTTATTAAAAAATATTAAACGGGAGGTTGATCTGACCGGCACTCTGGGGATGGCCCGTAGGAAAGCCATACATTCTGCCTTAAACATGAAAATGAAGTTTAAGAGGACACATTAAGAAAGATGTGAACACAGAGAATATATTTTGGCCATTTTACTTCCTACTTCATTAGGATCTTTTTTTTCGTAAAGTACCGACAATGATAATGCAAATCGCTATCATTGTTTTCCTTAGCCACTAAAACAGGACGACAATATTTAACAAGACCAGAAGAATTCGATACCACTTTCCCTGCCAAGTGTAGAAGTGAACCCTGGACTCTACAAGTTAAATAAAGGTTGTCCTTTTTTAGTGCCGCAATAAATACCAGAGCGGTGCGCTCAAATTGTTGAAATTTTTATTAAAAATAATTGTTCTATTCGTCAAACTCAGCATGCACTTCTTCCATTTTATGGAGTACATAATCGTCCTTCAGAACGGCTAATTCGAAGAACAATAGATCGTTTTCGGACCACATTTACTGTTACTGATCATGTGCTTCCCGTGAGACGCCCAAGTGTGCGCTCTGAAGTAGCTGGAGCCGCTGTACGGAAAAGCATTGAAGATGATCGTAGTTAATCAATTCGTCGCCGTTCTCAGCAACTGGGGTTGTGTCCTTCTACTTTATGGAAGATATTTTCAATTGTTTAAAATTGGTGTTTTAGATTGCGCCTTCTACCCGACAGCCATGGCGGCCACATGGCAGAGATCATATTTAAACATTAATTTAAAAAAAAGTTATTTCCAATAAGGCCCGTTTTATTGATATTAAAAATATATCTTCTTGTTTCTTTATGATGTAAACTTTTGTCACTCTATAAAAAACACCCTATACTTTAGCTAACAGCAGAGTAATTTATAAGCAACAAAAAAATTAATATATAATATTTTATTAGATTTTTGCTATTTTTCAAAGCAGGTTCAAAATATTTATATGTTATGCAAAAAATGCTTTAATGTAATAAACGAATATAAATCTGCTTATGCACAAATATAAATCTGCTTAACGGTTGAAGTCACAATTAATTTTAAACAATTTTATAAATTGTATAACCCCCGAACTTTCAGCGAATAATCAAGTTATTAAAATTCACCACACCTTCATTTTGGTGTATCTTTTATTTATACACGATTAATCAGTATTATGTTCATTATTATGAATTAAAGTAGATAAATGTTTCTTTAGTCTGCATTTATTATAATAATTATTAATAATTTAGTAATTGGAGAAATACAATAACAAAAATCCAATGATTTATTGTAATCTCATAGAATAAAAATATTTAAAATTTATTAATCGTTATCATCTTCGTTGCATTGTTTCGATTGTTTCTTACAGCAAATATAATAGGTATTATTTTTTTTTTAATTTATCTTATTGAAGCATTAATTTGCTAAATCTTTGTAAATGGCATAAACCAAAGCCTTATTAAAAAACATAACAATAATAACAACAACAACGCCTATAACAAATATTTATGGAAGCCATAAAACAGAGATATAGCAATCATACCTACATATATACACTTATACTTGTGTATATAGACACAAATACATAGAGATTTTTCCATTTCCTGTCACAAAATAGCTGTATTATTTGTTTAATTTTCCGTTCGTTGTTTAGTCCAAATGCTTTTTGTTCTGTTTTGTTTTGTTTTGATTTGATTTTTTTCTATTGCTGCTCTCTTGTTTAAAATTTGAATTGCAAATATTTTCGGTGGTGTTTTTTTTTTGTGACGCACAGTGATGTAACATAGAAAAATTAAAAGAAAAATGAATTCCTTGAACATGAAAAATATTTGAAAAGAGGATTCAATTTATCAGAATTATGACACTTGAAGCTACAGAGACTCAAAACTTTATATTGTTTTCCTTAGAGCTTTTCTTTATTCCTGAGAGATTTCTTAGATCTTTCGCACTTTTATTCTGTTGGAGAAGACTACAAATACTGTGTGCTTAAGCATTATTATGACTTCCACATAGTGAAATACATATCATTTCAGAAAATGGTTTTAAATTTTAATAATTACATTTAGTCTAGCGTTTACAAATATTTCCTTAACAAATTTTCTATTTGCCACCACTGTACACCGGTTACATGAACAACTACAGCAGAAGCGGAGCCAATAGCAGCAACAATGCCTAATGGAAGTAACAAACAAAGCAAAGACGGTAAAATCCTAGAAGCTTTTGTTGCTAGAATTTTATTGAATATTTGTGGCATATTTTAAGGAAAAATGCTAATATTGAAATTTATAATACAACGAAAATAAAATTTATTTAATGTTACTGCTTTTAAGGAGGTGCAGACATTTAAAGAACATGGAAATGGAATAAGATTTTCATTGATAAATTTATTGAAAAACACTCGTATATAACAAATTAAAAGAATATATATTTATCTAGTTTTTTGTGAATTAGTAATTTAACAGCAGTTCTTTTCTAAGGGGGCAGTGTGTTTAGCTTCATTTTAATAAACTTTGGGGTATACTACAGAAACTTCCAGACTTTGTGCATAATATAATATATATTCTTTTTAATTGTAAAATATGTTTTTCTACGTAAGGAAGTATTTTTAAAGTTATATTATAACACTCGTGTGTGGGCCCTGAAAAAAACCTGGCGTCGAATTACCGCATTCGATATCGAACGAAATTTCAATACAATTTAAATACAAATTTCGATCGATATCGAATGCCGTAATTTTCCCGCTGGGAATGAGTCTCCCAAATTTACTGCTTTTGTCCACTAGTTTGGTGACTATTTAACGACATAGTCCATACATTTTTATATATTTGTTTGTGATAGGAAAATTGTGGTGGCGCCAGATGCCTGGAATAAATTAGTAACTTCTGTTTTAATATTAAAAAATCTTTGCGATGCCTTTTCGTCCTTGAAAATTTTTTGCCTTAAATAAAAGTTAACAAACCATGCCATTTCAGTTTCGACATTTATTTCAGAACAGTATCAAAAGTGTAGACTAGCATTACCAAAATGTACTAGTGAAGCACTGGTTGCAATGTCTACATATGCCCCAAATGAACTACTTAATCAATAGTGTTAACATCAGTAATGAATTTTCAACGACACGTCCATGTTAAATGTCTATGGTAAACGGTATAGTCAGTGATATTATAGGTCACTAGTACCAGTGACTATGTCAATAGTAAAGTCAGTACAGTTTTACAATTGACATTTCCTGCAGGAGTGTTTCGTGCATATACATACACATAAACAAGTAGTGTCTATCAAAATACATATGTACAAGAGGCAGCACAATCTATCCCCAAGTGTGATCATATTTGTTACTGGGCGAAATATATACGAGTACAAGGTATATTTTATAGACAGTAAAGGCAGCACTAGTATTTTGGACAGGATTCCATGCATGTGCAGGTATAAGCAACACTTTAATCTCCACCAGGTCCTTAGACGTTTTGTGGTTAGTCCAGCCTATAGACTTTCGTACTATAAATGAAGCAGCTCTTGTTAAGAAAAATATACAATTGCTGATATGGCAAGAAAATATTTCGCACAGACGTCATTGAACGCATAGAAGCAGACATTTGATATGTTCGACCAAGTATACGGGACAGCGAAATATCTCTCTAGGATCTAATAAAGTATATATATTCTAGATCAGGTATAAAATCTAAGACCATCTAGCCATATGTGTCCATCCGTCTGTAGAAATCGCGATACAGGCCAAACGAAAAGAGGTAGAACCTTAAAATTCGCTACAGATAAATTCTGAAGGATAGCACAGGTCTAGTTCGTAAATGGGCTGAATCGGGCCAGAGAGAAAAAAGTTCCCTTAAGAATTACTAAACCAACCTCTAAAAAACATCATAATTTTTAAATTCTTCTGGTTTCTTGACCTCTTTTTAATTATTATTATATTCTAATATTTTTAAGTTTAAGGTCTCTTTATTTTAATTTAATTCGTCACTCCTTTGTGTGACTTCTTCAGGAAATTAATTATTGAAATATTGAAATTAAGAAATAAATTACAATAAAGAGACCTTAAGCTTAAAAATATCGGAATATATTCATAATTTGTTAAGCAATTTTGTTAAGCTAACGATATATTTTTAGGTCAAAGAAGGCCCAAAGCATTGAACTTGGAGCCATAATAATAGAAAAAAATTCATTTTTGGGCCTGCCCTCTTTAGTGGGCGTTGAAGTAACATATTACATAGAAAAATAATGTAAATATTTAACAACTTCGTTAGGCCTCCATTCCTTAAAAATTTAATTTTTAGGCTGTTATGAAGAAGCTGAGATATTCTCCGATATTCTTTTGCACTACCACTCCTCCCCACTTTTTACCCACAAAATGACACCATTAAAAAAAATTTCTTTGCACTTAATAAACACAAACATTTACTTTATAGGCCTCCTTTCCGGAGTAACCCTATCAAAGTAGAGTTTTAAAATTGGGCTTAGAAATGTCCTAAGAGGAACTCTGACCCAGCACGTTAAACCTTTTTAATTTATTTACTAACTATTTGGAGGATATCTAAGATCCAACCCGGGCGATAATAATGTTCTTACTTTTCAAATATAAACTTTTTCATGGCCCACCCTATACACACAAACACTAACACAAACATATAATGATGATAAATTTAAATATGAAATTAAGTTCTTACCATATAAATTCCATTGAACTCGTTGATTTTTCCATACACCATTCCAACTTATTTTTATTTCAATCTAGTCAAAACTATTTAGTCTGATTATTACCGCATACGTTTATATGAACATGTGAAATGCTCAAGAGCTAGAAGCTAATAACGAAATATTTGGAGCAGCTAAATTACCATAACGATCACTAATCACAATAACTTTTATACATTTAACAAATTTATTAAATGTTGCTCCATGATTTAAAATATGTTTATTGCTCTTTTCAAGATGATCCATTAAAAATCAATAAAAACTATCGCATATCTTGTGCTTCTCTCAACGCCCAAATGAAATATTTTTCTGTACAAAATCCAACTGAATGGAAAAAAACATATATTTTAAATGGTGTAGGCCATAGAGATGAGTGATGATAATATTTTAAAGATTATTGCTTAATAAAATATTTTTTATAAAAAAAAAAAAAATTATTGCTTACAACTAATAAATTGTAATTCTCATCACTCGCTTGTAAATCATATTTAAGAAAACAAAACCTATTATTTATTTATGCTATTTATATAAATCTTATTAGCTAGTAAAATTGTTTGTTAAGATGTGTTTTAAGTTTTTAAGTTTTCTAATGCTTGACAATTATGCTGGTTGGTTGTTTGTTTAAATCAAATGTATATATATATTTTTTAGCAAATTAATTAATCTTCTGTAAATGTGGCAGTGTTGTTTTAAAATGTTTAGATATTTTTAACCTTGTTTGGTAATTAAGTTGAAATAAATTATATAAATATGAGTCTAAAATAATGCTAATCAGTTTACCATCATATGGCTGATAGACAGATTTATGGTATAAAAGGCATTTAATTGATTTAGACGTTGTTGCTTTGTTCATATTATTTATGACAAAATAATGGATGATATAAACTATAAAAGAGATTATCATATTTTATGTACATAAAGTTATTTAGCTTGTGTTCTTTTTTCATTTTATTTTAATAATATTTGTTAGCTTCATTAGATATTAAATTTAATAAATAAACGCCAAAAATGTCCACTCCTACTCGATTTTTGCTGTCGAAACTTATAATGTGATTAAATTTAATTACTTTGAATTTATTTATAATCCAATTTATCTCAGTTGAGATTAACAAGTTATAGTTCATAGCAAAGAATTATTAATGATAAAAAAAATTCTGAAATTTTTTTAACTTTGTTACATTTTTCTTATTTATAAATAATCAGTAAAGGCTGCAGCAACTAAAATAAAAGTCTATAATAAGTATTTTCACGAACTTTTATATTGCTATATTAAATTGAATTAAGATTCATAGGCTAATTGTTCGAAGTTTGTTTTTAAATCTCAGAAAGACATGATAAATATTCCAATGTACAAAGGAAAGTCAACATCCGTTTTATTCAACTTACACAGCTGAGCAGAACAGCTGTTTTCGAAAGACGCAACCCTTTCATCATCAGTGCTCATGTGTATTGTGTTTGTCACCACTTATTAGGTGGCTTCGTTGAATGTGATAACAGTTCCTATTTACACAAATTTTATTGTGAAAAAGAATCCGAGAACTGTATCAACCTGATGTTAACATGTTATTGTTTTAATACCCGTGTTGCCGTTTGATTATTTTTCTTCATGTCCCATTTTTCTGAATTTTTTTTGTTCCATCATAAGTCAAACTTTTTTGGTTTGAATTTTATACCTAAGTACATGTGAACGTTTTCCATGTGTTGCGGCTTTCGAAAACAGCTGTTCTGCTCTGCTGTGTAAGTTGAATAAAACTGATGTTGACTTTCCTTTGTGTCTTGGAATATTTATCATGTCTTTCTGTGATTTAAAAACAAATTTCGAACAATTAGCCTATGAATCTTAATTCAATTTAATATAAAATAAAAGTCGTTTATGTCGTTATATATAATTAAAAGTTCTTTAACATTTTTGTTTCTCGGTTATTTACACAATTGTTAAATTCACTGATTTGGCTATGAAATCATATTCCTTGTCTAATCGTCTAATTATACTGTAGGGTATTTTTATTATCGATCAGTTAAACTTTTGTGTTTTATGTGTTTTTCAATAGTAGTATGTATCGCTTCCAAAAGCTTCTTAAATCTACAAGTTAGAAATTTATTGGGAAAATGTTCTTAAAATAAGTAAAATATTTTTAAAGTGTTGTTGCTTTTTTTTATCTATTTTCAATTTTACTATAACGAGAGACTGATGTTTAATACAATTCTTCTTGCCCTGTAGTGACCCTACATATAATAGGGGCCGTGCCCTGACTGCTGGTCTGAATTAAAAAAAAAATATTTTTAAATGTTCTAAAATCTGGTAATTAAGCACAGAAAACAAATTGACTTCAATTTTTATTAATATAATAAATATGAAAGTAACTTTGTCTATCTGTCCGTTACCCTTTCACGTTTAAATCGCCGAACCGATTTAAATGAAATTGGCATAGAGATATTTTGAGACCCGAACGATAACATAGGGTAGTTTTTGTTTTGGAAATGAGCGTGGTCGCGGGTAAAAAGTATAATAAAATAAAGAAAGGCCAAACTTTAATACCTCACACACGTTGGTATGAGCGCACAAGCTTCCTTTTACTTTTCATAATGATTTGCACTTTTTATGGTGAGTTGCACTTTTTATAATGACTTGCACTTTTTATGGTGACTTGCACTTTTCATAATGACTTTCACTTTTCATAATGACTTGCACTTTTTATGGTGACTTGCACTTTGCATGGTGACTTTCACTTATCATAATGACTTGCACTTTTTATGATGACTTGCACTTTTTATGATAACTTGCACTTTTTATAATGACCTTAACTTTTTATGATAACTTGCACTTTTTGCAATGACTTGCACTCTTTGCAATGACTTGCACTTTTTACAATGGCTTGCACTTTTTATAATGACTTCCACATGATGACTTGCACTTTTTATAACGACTTGCATTTTTTTGCATATAATAAATATGAAAGTAACTTTGTCTCTCTGCCTATCTCGTACCTTTTCATGCTCATACTGCTGAGCCTATTTATAAGAAATTTGGCATAGAGGTAGTTTAAGATCCAAGGCATTTTTAGAAATGATGGTATTGAGTGGTCAAGTGTGGTGGAGAATTTGTGTAGGTCTAATTGACTACATTGAATTGATATTTTCAATATCTGTGCCAAATACCAATAAAAATACCATAAAATAGCATTGCAACAAGCTTGTGTGTTCACAAGAACAGAAAAAAATTTCAATGGTCATGGCAAAGCATGCGATTTAGCGCCTGAATAGACTACGAAAGAATATATGATATTGTACATATAATATAATATGAACAAAACTTTAAAGAAAATAGGTTAATTAAATAAATATGAAATGGAATTGATTTGCACTAAAACATACAAGAATATTCTTTTATCTCATCTATATAGTAACACTTATACTACTCGTATGTATTTATACCATGAACGACTTCTATGAAATTTATTTATCTAATAAATTTATAAAAAATATTGTTATTAAGTTACCTCCCAGCAAAGATTTCTTCTTGACTACTGAAAATGTTTGTGAGTTTGTGAGTTTATCAATAAGTTTCAGCATATTATCAATTTCATTTCACTTATCTACGCAAATAAATAGAAGTAGTCAATATTGAAAAAAAGTAAATCTAAGTTTTCTTAAAAATCTGTGAATATAAATACATTTCTAAAGAATGAAAGCAGTAAATAAGTTTGTGAGAAAAAAAGCAAATTATTGAAGCAAAATATGTCAATTGCACTAGATTAAAATTTCCATGATTGCAAGTCTTTCTCTGCATGCAGTAACTCAAGGTAATACAAGAAGTTATTCAAATAGTTAGAATTAGAAAATATGTGTACTTAATGTATTTTTATTGAATTTGTTCGGTGATATACTGCAAGAATGTAAGTAGTTTAAATGTAATACTTGGCATGTTTATAAACACCTTGAACTTTTTACTGCATATTTTAAACATTTAATAGAGTATTTCTTATCAATTAAAGTCACAAAATTTGCTATTATCGTATTGGGTTAATAATAATTACAAATAAAGGGCGGGCAAATATGAGGATAAAAAGTAAATTTGTTTTCAAAACACTATTTTTCGACAAATTCAGTTTAATTGATAAAAAATGCAAAGTACAAAAATTTACTTAACAATGTATTTGTTGTTGGCATTGACTTTATGAGGGTTCAAGGTTGGTCTAAAGTTTCTAGGGATATATGAGATTATGAAAGTGATAGCTAAGAAATATAATACTTCATAAACGCTAATGAGTTGCACTTTTTATAAGGACTTGCATTTTTCATAATGACTTGCACTTTTTATGATGACTTGCACTTTTTATAATGACTTGCACTTTTTATGATGACTTGCACTTTTTATGATGACTTGCAGTTTTTATAATGACCTGCACTTTTTATGATGACTTGCACTTTTTATGATGACTTGCACTTTTTATGATGACATGCGCTTTTTATGATGACTTGCACTTTTTATAAAGACCTACACTTTTTATAATGACTTGCATTTTTCATAATGACTTGCACTTTTTATGATGACTTGCACTTTTTATAATGACCTGCACTTTTTATAATGACTTGCATTTTTCATAATGACTTGCACTTTTTATGATGACTTGTACTTTTTATCATGACTTGCACTTTTTATGATGACTTGCACTTTTTATGATGACTTGCACTTTATATGATGAGTTGCACCTTTTATGATGACTTGCACTTTTTATGATGACTTGCACTTTATATGATGACTTGCACTTTTTATGATGACTTGCGCTTTTTATGATGACTTGCACTTTTTATGATGACATGCGCTTTTTATGATGACTTGCACTTTTTATAAAGACCTACACTTTTTATGATGACTTGCACTTTTTATGTTACATTTTCATGCTCAAACCGGTGAACTGATTTAGATTAAATTTGGTATAGAGATATTTTAAGATCCGAGGAACAACATAGTTTTGTTTTGGAAAATATCCTATTGAGTGGTCAGGTGTGGTCGAAAATTTGTATAGACGTATGAAATCATTAAACTGATAACTAAGAACGTTTTAAACTTTGACACAGTAAAAATACACATGATTGACATAACTTACACATGAGATGGGGTTTCATATATTCTTCGTGGACAAAGTTGCGAGTAAAAGCTAGTAATAAATAAAATAGTTTAATGTTTGCTTATATTAAAAAATTAATATGAAAGAAAAATAAAAAAATTACATATAATCAATGAGCAGAGATTTGATTATTTTGAAAAATAGCATACCTAAAATAACTCTCAAGTACAACACTTTCAAATGCTGTTACCCAAAGAAAAATCAATACCTTAAATTTAATACAACTTTACTTTTATATCAAACTTAACTACAAAATAATTTGCCTGCCGCTGCTGTTTATAAATAATTTGTAGAAGAACAATTTTCAAGTGTGTGTGTGTGTGTGTGTGTGTGTGTGTAAAAAAGTTAAGATACGGAGTGTATGATTTAAGAGCTTGTCTGTCCATGAAATAATTTACAGCCTTTCATTGCACTATTAATTAATTAATTATTTTGTTTCAGTTTCGTTTTAATTTGCTAAGAACTTAATATAAAAAATTGTTAATTCTCTTATTATAAATGGACTTCCACAAGTATTTCGTGTTTAATAGATGCAATTTATTTGCCTCCGAACTACTTAACAAATATACAAATTGTTCTGACGTCATTATAAGCGTACGGTTTTATGGTTAATACCGTTGTTGAGTGGTAACCATAATTTGAAAAATATATACTCTTACATATTTACTATATAGTAAACATTTTTGCCTTTTCTTTAAATTAAGAACTTGTCTAACTTAATAAATGTTTGATTAATGAATGTTTACTTAATAAAGCAAACTGCTGTAGTACGTTTATTATGTCAATTAGCTCCTTTGCCATACCATATTTTTGAATTTTTGTTACTTAGGGACCTTTTGTATTAGTCTTCAACTAAAATAACATGATGTAATCGCATGTCTATCATAATTAATTAAAATATTGATTTATTATTACAGAATATTAAAAATCACAGACAAAAAAAAACAACAACAACAACTGTTTGCCTTTAACTGGATGTTAAATGGCTTTTGTTCTTTTCATTTAACGCACACTAACAGATTTTTACAGTAACACAGCAGATAGACAGTTAATCATTTATAACAAAATAACATTTTCATTTTTCATGAACAAATTTTGTAGTTAAAAACAAATTTCCGTTTAAATTAATGGCAATACCGCGCCATCACCTGTGCAAATGCGAACGCATTAAAATAACAGCACCCGAAATAGTGGGAAACAATGGAGAGTTATAACGAACAATACGAGTAAATAATTTAGTTTCAGAAAATAACACGTGCGCACACACAAACATATACACACACACACACTTAAAATTAACCTTTTTTAATGGCCACTACTACGATTGCACTCAGATTTTATGAGAGCGATAATGTTGTATTTATATTGTTTTTATTACTTTTCATGTTGCCATTGTTTTACCTATTTTGCACACTTCATAACCCAACAAACAAATTAAAAATAGATTAGAGGTAAATTTATATATATATTTATATATATATATTATATATATTTTTTTTATTTTTATTGACCTTATCAGTTTATTGTAATATTTATCAAGCTTGTGGTCGTTTTTTATAATATATTATTTCTTATAATTTTTATTCGATATTTCGTTAACAGCTTGTTAACATCTTCAGGAAATAAAAATTATTAAAATTTTATACCAAAAAAAAAAAAAAAAAAGATGTTAACAAGCTGTTAACGAAATATCGAATAAAAATTATAAGAAATAATATATTATAAAAAACGACCACAAGCTTGATAAATATTACAATATATTATATATATACATATATATATATATATATATATATATATATATATATATATATATATATATATATATATATATATAAGAATTCTTGTCGAAAGCTTAAATTGTAAAATTTGCTATTTTCCAAATTTTCGAAATATTTAAAGTGGTATTTGAGGAGATTTTTTGCTATTTCCTATGAGCATTTCTCTGGATCTAATGTAGATCATCAGGCAACCTTTAAGCAAAATTTCTTAGAAAAACTAAAGAAATTATTTCAAATGACAACTTAAACAATTAACGGCCCTTTTCATAATGTACGATTAAAAATTAACGTGGACTTTAACGTCAAGTTTGGCATACAAAAGTTGCCGTTAAAGTAAACGTTAAGTCTTAATCACACATTGTTAAAATGGCTGTAAGAAATTTAAAAAAAATATCCCAGTCATAACGAAAACTCAATAATAATTTCTTCCTTTTATTTTCTTACTATATAATTTTACATGGGCTGGTTCATTCCAACTCTTATTGCAGTTGTAAGAGAAAGAAAATGTATATAATAAGAAATTAAAAATAATTTAATAGCAATATATTAATTTTTATATTATTTATATAAAGTGTTATCAGACCGAATAAGTTTTAGTCGTGCACGCAACGAAACATACGCAAAATATACACAAAATTTGGATATATTAAGACCATGTGACCAACTGTTTTTCCATTTAACAGCCGGCAACAAAAAGTCAAAATCTGATTAGCAAAAGGCATGTGATATTTTTCTTAAATATTATTAATAAAAATTTACAAAAAATTTTATTAAAATAAAATTTCAAATTAAAGAACACATAAAGGCTGGTTGTCGCATACAGCTGAAACTGAAACTCAAACTGAATTCCATACGTTTGCGACTGAAACTTAATAGCAACTGAATTTAGCAGCTGAATCCGATTTTTCAGTTGCTGTTGACAGGAACTGAATTCAGTACATTAGCAACCGAACTGAAAAAAAGTACTTTTGACTTATTTTCAGTCGCTGTCCGACTGAAATGTAATTTTTGACATGTCAAATTTGAAAACTATCACTTTATTTTGTTTGAATGAATATTCACCATGCATTTTTTTGTAAAATTTAAATAGCGCGTATAAATAGTTGAAAAAAAAAACGTAAACAAAGCCGACAAATTACATTTGCTTTGATTCAGTTTCAGCTGTATGTTGCAACCCACGCAACATTCAGTTGCTGTTTTAGAACTGAAAAAGTAAGAACTGAAACTTAAAAAAATTCAGTTTCAGTTTTAGTTTCAGTTTCAGCTGTATGCGACAACCAGCCTTAACCATTCAAAAATAAATTTGTAACATCAACTCCATAACTGCATAAAATAAAATAAAATTTTAAATTATTAAAAGAAATGCTAAGAATTATTATTCAGGTTCAAGTTCAAATCCACGAATTGATGTGAAGGAAATTCAGTGCTTGGTCATGAATAGGGAATCAAAAAGTTGTTTTTTTTTAATCTGTCCCCTCAATACTATCCCCTATTTTCTTGTTCCGACGTAATGCGCTGCGTTTGTGGAGGCCATTCTCTTAGTGCTGATTCGAATTAGAAAATAATAATAATAATAATAATAATAAAATGAAATTGGTTTACAAAAATGAGTGTTCCATTCGGGTAACGTATCACGTGGTTTTTTTTCGAAAATTTAATTTCTAGTGTGAACAAATAAAATTGTTTAATTGTTAAATGAGATCCAAGAGCATCCATTGTGTCCCAAAAAAGTTACTGATTCGTGTGGATTTTACGGTGACGATGTTATCGGTCCACATTTCTTTGAGAACAACTTTGGCCTGGCCAGCAATGCCATCAGAAATCGATGATTTTCAACTTCTTTTGCCTTCAATTACGTAAACTGCATACGTGATTTCAAAAATGTTAGTGCTACGTGCCACACAGTATGACTAATTTGGATATTCTGCTCTAAAGAATTGAGGTTATGGTCATCCCCGACGTGGTGCGATTTTACCCCATAAGACGTTCCCAAGTCGCAGTTGTACGAGATTAAGCCACATAATACAGCGGTCCAATCCAATCAATACCAATACGATCAGTTATGGATGCGATTTACCCACGGAAGCCGTATAGGGCATTATATTTTTTGCACATGATATTATGATTAGATCTCTAAAGTGATTCAAAAATGTCGATGTAAAGCGCTTAATGAAGGACCCTTTAGTTCAGATACTATTTTATAACAAGCGTAGGAGTTATTCACTGAGTGTCGGTTCTAGTTAAAAAAAAATAAATTAAATATTTAAAAAAATATTTATATTTTCTTTAAAGGATTTGTGGTGATCATTTTAAATGCTTTCACAAGCGAAACGAAAATCAATAAACGTTTTTACAAACGCAGAGTCACCTTGAATAGGTTCCAAATATCGATTGGATTTTAATTTTACCAATTCCAAAGTGTCCGTCGAAATGCACAATCGAAAGGAATTTAATAGTTTCTCCTGCTTAAATGAGTCCAAAGCAACACTATTTTTGAATAAATTTATGAAGAATTTCATGACGGGTAATTTATCAGCCGGAGGCATTTAACTTTAGAGAGCTTCACAATATTTATTCAGTTATTTCAGTTTCCGGTAGTACAAAAATTCCTTTTAAATAAGATTTCATACGTTGCAAGCCGCATAGTACAATATCTCGTTTAAATGTAAAAACGTTATTATGCCCATCTAATCCTTCTTTAATAATATTCACATAGACTTTTAAAATTGTATCATATAAAAATGATTATGTGCTGAAAAAGTTATTCACTGGTTTAATTGTGTGAGTTGCTAAGTACTTTTACATTTAATTTATTATATGCAGCAACGTCGGAAATATGTTTGCTTTGGAAAATAAAAATGTTTGCAAATAGCAACTTCAACTTTTCGCAACAACAGAAGTGCGTGTCATAGAAAATAAAAGTGTTTTCATGTCAGTCAGGATTTAAATTTAGTTTCACGTACACGGTTGTTGTGTGTTCATGTCAACTTCCTTGTAAATATATTGACTTATAGCCTTGGCGTGAAAACTTAATTGAAAATACCAGGATAAAGCAAATAAACAATTTAGGGAGCGAAGAATTTATTTCCATGACTTAAAAAACGCATAATGCGTTTATGGTTGTCTACGTGGAAATTTTTTAGTTTGTGGCTTGGAAGGTTTTTCTGTTTTTTTTTTTTGGGGTAATGCACAGTGGGGTCAAAATACCATCTTTTTAGAATTCCATATATTTTCAAAACTAAAATAGTTCTTAGTATAACTGTCTATTTCTCATTGCCGAATGAATTCTTTCTTTCGTATAAATACATTTGAAACAAAACCAATTTATAAAGTCTTGTTTTTGTTTTGGAATATAATTGTACGAAAGAAATAATTTATTCGACAATGTTCTCATAGGGAGTAAAATACAAGTAAAAAAAAAACTTTCTCCCTGAAGGCATTATTAACAACATTGAGGCTTTCCAAATGTGATAAAAAACATTTGGCCATTAAGTACCTGAACTCGATAGTTTCATTGGAATAGCACCCTCCTTCCTCGACCCTGTAGTAACAAATTACCCGCCGAAGTAAAAGGTTGAAATATCTACAAAAAATACTTCATCTTCTCATCTTTCTTCATCTGTCCCCTCAAATGCACTTCTTATGTAGGGGCCTTTCCTGAGTGCTGGTCCAACTTAAAAAAAGCCACCGTTACCCACTTTTTTCGGTACTTAAACGATTATAAATTAATTCGTGTAACTACCGCCTTTCACCCCAATGTGCAACACTAAAATATCCACAATAACATAAGAGCATACAATTCTTCCTCTCACTATTTACTGAGTTCTTTTGAAAAAAAAAAATAAATAAACTTTTGTATTCGTATGTTACAGTCATACACACATACATTTATATGCAAGGGTGGTATTATAAATTTATTTTAAGTACGCTGCTACCTTTAAGTTGCATTTGTCATTTACTCCTCCTGTTAATAGTAACATCCCAAAAATCCCAAATAATCTTTGGGAGCTTATTTTAAAAAACAACTAAAGTTGTTACAATGTCAATCGATCAACTAAAAGGTACAAGTGTCGTACTAGACCAATTTTATAATCGTACTAATTGCAATTGGTCGCAGCTGAATCATAAATCTCGGAAGACCAACTATATTTTTAACCTTCGCCTTACCAATACCCACCACGGTGATCATTTCGGTTTTATTTCTTTAATAACTTGGTTAATTTTGCTCCGATCTAAGAGAAATTTTAACTCACTGAACAAATTGTTTGTACTTTTATGGCATTATGCATAATGAAAGCCTTTCTGCTAACTAAATTGCTGCTAACTGTTTTGTATGTAAATTCACATAAGGGAAACTTAGCAGCAATTTAGTTAGCAGAAAGTTTTTCATTATGCATAATGCCGTTAGAATTTATCAAAAGTATTATAAAAAACTTTAAAGTTTTTTCAATTTTAATGCGGGTGGGTATAAAACTATTTATTATAAAAACTGATTAATAGACATTTTTTACTAATAAAAACGTTTAATTTAATTATGTTGAAGGGCCTTGATGACATCTTTCACATTTTGTTTGACTGAGAATGCATTTAAATGTATCAACCCTGGACATATTTTTAGATATTGGATTAGGACCCATATAAAGGTTTTCATGAATAATACTAATCGATCGTCGGCGATTTTTGATTGGCGCCTTCTTATACCATTTCACATTGTCTTTAGTCTCGTAATACAAAGAACTCGCAAATGATTCATCATCATCATCACAACCACTTTTAACGGTCACCTCTACCTCGCCAAGCTTCTGTTCTATATCAGAATCGTCAGCATCTCCAATAGACATATAATTCATCATCATCATCACCACACCAATCACTGACTCCTCAATGCTGTTTTCGTAAATTTAGAGAGACTAAACACCATCTTGCTGAGCTATAAAAAAAGTAATTATTTGGCGATCATCTATGAACTTGGAAAAGAATACAAGATTTTAGAAATTCTACTTGGGAAAAATAACAGATACGTTCATATTTCAGTTGCGATTCCTTTAGAAGCGCTGATCCCTGGAAACAGTAAGACATGAAGGAATCATTTCTGTGATTAATTTTAAAAATGAAAAGCTGACTTCTCATAAGTTTAACAGTAATATATCTGAGAATATAGCATCCACTTTAATCAGTAATATAGCATCCATCGCACATAAGTACTTTCATAAAACTTCAGTACAACCCGGGTGGATATTGGTAAACGATGTATAAAAAAACCTATGGTGATGCGAAGGCTAATGTAATAGTTAAGACTGTACTGCCTTTTTGCATATGAGGACATGAAACCTTCTCACTTAATTCATTGTGCTGGTGCTGTAAAATAAGTAGAAATATAGGGGGAAAAATTAGGTCGAAAAGAGCGGCATAAGCAAGGGATATTCCAATCCGTTGTGCGCTATATTATAAGAAGTTTCCATTCTATTAGAGGGAGCCTCCATTAAAATCATGGAAAACCTCTGGATTTGATTACGATAGCAACCTAATTTCTTTAATGTATTTTCTTAAGTCTCTCCAACTAAAACCCCTAAGAAATTCCATCTCCTGTATAGTCTCCTGAATAAATGTTTGTCCTCTGAAGCAAGACAGTAGCACAAGTAGTGCTCTAGTGTCTTGTCATCTTCCTGACAGGCCCTGCATGTTATATCGTCAACGATACCCAAGCGTGTCAGGTGATTCCTTAACTCTGCATGTCCTGTTATTAAATTAAGCAATCTCGATAGTGCTGACCTACTCAATGTTAAGATCTCCTTTGTCCTGTTACCATCTGGGTCTCCCCATAGAATTCTAGTCACCCCTACCTACGGTAGAGAGCTGCCAATCTCAGGTATCGCAAAGGGATCGAATCAAATGGATTCAAGTGGGCTGGTTTCTGTATTTCTTCTTACCAGCAACCTGTTAACCAAACCTAGCCTAACCAAAATATGTCTTTCTGAGATTTAAAAACTAATTTCGAACAATTAGCCTATGAATCTTAATTCAATTTAATATAGCAAAATAAATGTTTGTGAAAATACTTAATACATACAAATTTAAGCTATGGCTTGAGCTACCAATAATAGAAATTGGAAAACGTTCACATGTACTTAAGTATAAAATTCAAACCAAAAAAAAAGTTTGACTTAGGTATGATGGAACAAAAAATTCAGAAAAATGGGACATGAAGAAAAATAATCAAACGGTAACACGGGTATTATAACAATAACATGTTAACATCAGCTTGATACAGTTCTCGTATCCTTTTTCACAATAAAATTTGTGTAAATAGGAACTGTCATCACATTCAACTAAGCCACCTAATAACTGGTGACAAACACAATACACATTAGCACTGATGATGAAAGGGTTGCGTCTTTCGAAAACAGCTGTTCTGCTCTGCTGTGTAAGTTGAATAACAAAAACTGATGTTGACTTGCCTTTGTGCCTTGGAATATTTATCATGTCTTTTTTGAGATTTAACTTAAAATTTCGAACAATTAGCCTATAGAATCTTAATTCAATTTAATATAGCAAAATATATCTATTTTGTATCCGCAAATTAAATGGAATATATGTAAATAATATATATATATATATATATATATATATATATATATATATATATATATATATATAACAGCGTTTGAAGTATATATCCCTTATAAGTTGTTTAAAATTCTTAAAATCCAATTGTAACTATTTTTTTTTACTATTCTCAACTAAATATTGTTTTTATTGTGGTACATACTACATACGAAACGTTGTAAATATTAAATTTTATTTATTTTATCAACTTAACTGAACTCACGTTGGGCCTCCGAATCTATTGACATTGCTTAATTGCCCGATGCGTAAAACAATTAAGTAACAACTCAACCTTAATTTACGTTACAGTCCTCACCCACCCTCCAAATTAATTGTCATTTGTCGTAAAATAAAGTCAGTGCAGTAAATATTTTGTCGTATTTGGCATTATATTTTCTTTGTTGATATTCATGGCATTGAATTGAAAATAATATGAATCTATATACATTTTCCTTCAGTTTTTTGTTTTAATATATTTTTGTTGAGTTGCCTACCAAATGCTTTGCTGTAAACAGTGGTCGTTGTGAAAGAAAGAGCATTCATTAAAATGGGCATAGCAAAATCCATTCGTTCTATTGTAGTTTTTATAGTACAACTAGTGTATATTTGTTTAAGCTTGAAATGTTTTGGGTGTTTTATTATACCAACAAGTAACGTTTTAAGGAACAACAAAGAATGTCAAATCGACAAAATAAAAACGGCATGAAAGAAAGTAAAGTTTTAGTGAGAAGAAGACGAAGAAGGAAGTAAGAAAGAACTGGGGAAAAAAAAAAAACAATTTAATGGGCAGTTTTGTAGCATTTTTGATTTAACCGCAAGTTAACCTAAACGTAGGCCATCATCAAAGTGCTTCATACCTTCACGTGTTCCAATTGTACGTGTATATGTAATTGCATGTGTTGGAATGAAATGTGTGCGTGTTTTCTAAAAGCCTTGTGTCGTTGTATGTGTTGGATAATAGGTGTGTAGTAGGCTGGTAATATAGGGTGTTTTTTGCAGGCAACATTTCTTTATTAATATTTTTTTATGTCCCTTAAATTGAGTTTGCTTAAGTGATATTTATCAAAAAAAATTATACCAGATACTCGTATTTGATGAGGTTAATGATTTGAAAATATTTATTTGTAGTGACTTATCAATTAGTGAGACATTTTATAAATATTTTTGAACTTTGAAGGATATTTTTAAGTTCTTTAAGTTTGAATTCTATTTTGTATATTTCAAAAGCCGCCGTCAAAAAAAAAATTACCCTATTGAGGAATAACAGCAGGCTTAGCAAATCTCCTGTTTTCTCTCTTAACTTTTAATTTCCATTTGAATATTTTTTTGGTACACTTTCTGCCTTTCGCCTTTATTTATTTTTCCATTTTCCCATATCCTTTCTATTTATGTGTGTCTGTGTGTGTTTTATTTTTGGGTTAACACGGTATAAAAGGAAATTAAAATGAAAGCAGCGACAAAATAACATCAACTAACTACGAGTATTAATGCAGTTCGTGTTGTTACTGGTTGTTTTGTGTGTGTGTGTTTTTTTTTTGTGTTCTTTCTTCAATTTTGTGTTTCACCTAGAAAATACTTACTCGTATATAGTCATATTGTATGTATAGGTGGGTTCTGTATGAATTCATGTGCGTGTGTGTATAAATGAAAATAAAGCAGTTTGCGTTAGTTATTTCACACTTTAGGCTTATGTCATGTAAATTAAATACAGGTTAGGGATTTTGTTAGAAAACTACAAATTTAAGAAACAACAATTTACTTTTGGGTACTTGAATATACAACGAAATGGTCTTACAAAAGTATCCATTGCATTGTGTGTATGTGCTAAGTTTTCTTATTTAATATCATAAAATTGGTTTTAATATTCCTCAAGAATAACAAACTCCTTATCATTTACAATCAACTAATAAAACTCGATTATATTGCTGAACTAATCAAAAGAAATTGTTAAATATTTGGCCGTGCTATTTAACAAAATTGTACTCCAAATTTGCAATTTAACAAAATTGTATGCCAAAAGTTTAAAATTATATTAATTTTTTTGTAAACAATATTCTAAATAATTATTACATATGAAACTCAGAATTCTATTCCATACTTGTCGTTAAAAAGTTGTATTTATCGAATGGTC
The DNA here is from genome assembly GCA_951800035.1 of Linnaemya tessellans. NCBI lineage: Eukaryota > Metazoa > Arthropoda > Insecta > Diptera > Tachinidae > Linnaemya > Linnaemya tessellans. The sequence goes on from OX637532.1 coordinate 140,524,228, forward strand.
ACAGAAAGGCTGCCGTTTAATGAAAAATCGCGAGAGAAGTTCCAATCCCTTTTTGGTATACTCATGCTGTAATATAGAGAAATATATAATCCTGAATTCTTATTATTATTCCAAATTTACAGATTAAATTTTTAGGTAGAAAATTATAATGGAGGCTCAAGTTCAAATCTGTGAATAGTTTAACAAATCAGTTTTTATTAACAACTTAAGAATATTTCATTCAGACTCAAGTTCAAATCTTAAATTTTCAAGTAATTTTTTTAATAATTTTTTTCAAATTTAAATTACTTTATTAAGAGGGAAATATTTAAAATATTTTTGTAATGATCTGATGTTTAAAAATCTTTAATGTTTCATGTATAAAATATATAAATTTTACTTGTTCGATTTATTAATTTTATTATTTAGATAATAATTAGTTATTTGGACTCAAGTTCAAACCTGCAATCCGAAAATTATTTTTTAAGCATTTTTTTTTATTAAAATTCAAGTTATTTTTATTAAGAGTGGAATATATAAAGTATTTTTTTAATCATCAAACTAGCAGAACGGATCAGTACTGATTTGGAGTTGGCTACGCCATCTCATCAACGTTCTTTGCTCAACTTCTTCCATTTTTAACGGTCGTACTAGTCATTAGGCTAGTTAACCAATTTTTTTTTTTAAACTAAATAAAATATGAGAACTTCTTAATAAAATAATTTTAATTTAAAAAATTTCGTAAAGAAATTATTTCCACATTGCAGATTTGAGCTTAAGTCTGATTAAAAAATTCTTAACTTCATAATTGTATTTTATTTATTATAATAATAAACTTATAAGCTCAGAATTATTATTCAGGCTCAAGTTCGAATCCGCGCCTCTACCCATTATTTTTATTAAATTATTTTTCTTCATTTTTATTATTATTTTTATTATGAATGGAAGAATCAGCATTTATTTTGTATGATTAAAATTGATAAGTTCGAATAATACAATTTAGATTTATGTTTAATTACTTTTTATTTTTAATAATTTTTTGAAATGCTTATATTCAATCTCATTAAGAACATAGGCAGATAGTCCTACTGATAACTAACGCAGAGAAAACTGGCAAAAACTAAGCAAAGAACGGTGACGAAATAGTGACCTTTAGTTTGATGATTATAAAAAAATATTCTAAATATTTCACTCATAATAAAAAACTTGCAATTAAACAAGATATTCTTAAAAATAAAAAGCAGTTTTTAAAAAAATTCGCAGAATTGAACTTGACCATGAATAATCATTTTCGACTTTGTAGGAAATACGTAAAGGCTGTTTTGTTACAAAATGAGACACAAGTTTAAATCATAATAAAGCGAGGAATGATATTTTTAATATCAATGAGACGGGCTCTATTGAAAAGAAAATTTCATGAAATTAATGTTTAAATGTGATTTCTGCCATGTGGCCGCCACGGCTGGCGCGTAGAAGGTACAATCTGGAAAACTTATTTTCAATAACTAAAAAAATTTGTCATGCAGTGGAAGGACACAACCCCAGTTGCTGAGAACGGTGACAAATTGATTGATTAGGATCATCTTCAATAGTTTCCTGTACAGCGGCTACGGCTTCTTAAGTGCGCACTGTTCGGCGTCTCACGGTATGCTCTCTTTCAGTAACAGTAAATGTGATCCGAAAACGATCTCTTGTCTTTCGAATTAGCCGCTCTAAAGGACGATTATGTACGCCATAACATGGAAGAAGTGTACGATGAGTTTGACGAATAGAACAATAATTTTGATAAAAAATTTCCACAATTTGCACGCGTTGCTCTGGTGTTGTGACACTCTAAAAAAACACGCTTTATATAATTTTTAACACTTTAGTTGTCCAAGTTCCAGCACAATGCAGGCATGAGTAGGCAACATCCCTGGGTGCCGGAGCTCATAAAAATAAAAAAAAGAGAATGTGGAAGCACTCACACTTCCACCTTTTTTTTTTGCTAAATTTATGCAAGTAGTTAAATGGGTGTTATTTTAATAGCCGTCTCAAGAACTGTGGACTTCATGAATGTGGACTTCATGAAACAGAATCATAAGGGCGATGAATATTTTTATTTTTGTTTTTAATGACCTTGGCACAAAAATTCAGAAAAACCCAGTAAAGAAAATTCTAAATTATATAATTGAACAGCAAAAAAGTGGACTGTTGGACTGCTGCTGGTATCCCTTCACAGAAAACAGTTTGCTTAATAGAGAATTTCATTATTTTGCAGCAGTCTTATATTCATATCACAGTTATTGTTGAAAACGATCTAAACGGATGTAAATTAACTAAAAGTGTAGTAATTTTCTAAAAAAAAAATATTCAATTTAATTTGTATATCATTATTGTTTAAATTGCATAGACTTTTAATGATTTAAATATTAAAAGTCATTAGCATTTCCATTAAATATCAAGTGTTTTTATTATTGAGCAAAAGTTTAAATTACACATAATTTTATTGGCCCGTTTAATCTTCTGCTTCTTCTTTTTGTTTTGAAAAATAAATTATAGACAATTGTTGGCCATTTAAACTGTACGAGACATTAGACTGGAAACAAGTAAATATTTTGCCATAAAATCGAACATAAAAAGGAAAATAATAAAACTTTGTCATTTATTGTCTAAAAAGCAACTGCATATAAAAATGAATAAAAACTAATACGAAACACTGCACAAGCAACAAAAATTATTATTTATATTGAGGGCAACAAAAAACAATTATCATTAGGAAGAAAAAAGAACACAACAATTACGATAATAAATACAAGAACGCACAGAGTTTTTGTGCTTATGAATTGTGGAAAATAATAAAAAATCTGTGCTTTTTTATTATTGTCTCTGAAGTTTGCCTTAATTTATAAAAAAGGCATCATTATTTTGCACTTATGCTAACAAATTTATAAACGACCGATTTAAAATTATTTTCTTTTTAAAAGATATAGCAAAGAGGTCGAAATATGTTATTACTTATTTGAAGTTTGAAGTCAGACTGACGACTCCTACTCATGCAATACATTTTACTGGAACTGTAGCAGAGTGGGCATAGATGAAGAAAATTGAGTTGCTAAATATTTTTTAATATTCCATTCTTAATAAAAATAACTTGATTCACTTAAAAATGTATTAAAAAAAAATTAAATGCAGATTTGAACTTGAGTCCAAACAAGAAATTCTATTGTAACCTATTCATGTCGCTGGTTAATGTTTTGCTACAGGGCCGACATAGTCCCCGTTTACACTTGCAATTTTTGTTGCAGCGATTCTTGAGTATTTAGTGAGGAAGAGCGAGAAAGAAATACAAATTGTATATATTCCTATTTCAGCACTCTCACGCAAAATAAGAATTGTTGCAACAAAATTTGCATAGTGTAAACCAGGAGTTACTCAATTTCCATTTGAATATTTTGGCTTTAGATTCGTTATTTTAATTTTTCTTTATTAAATTCTATTTATTTTTAAATATTTTCAATTTCTATTTATTAAATCGATTTTAATTTAATCCTTTGAAACTTTTACTTTTAAGCAATATTAATTTTGTTCATTACCAATTGCAAGCTAAAAAATTGTGCTTCTATTTACCCAGCAATTTAACCACTCGCTGCTCCAATATTATGAATGTTCTATTAATACGAGTAGATTCATAACCAAAAATATTTTATTTACTGAAAAGCTATTTTGAATTAGGATCAAGTACTGCACAAACAAACGCAGAAAAGAGTAGCAGCACTCCATATTGAATTTGCAATTATAATTGTAATTGTATTCTGAATACAAAATTTACAAATTTGTTGCAGTTCTATATAAATCATTTCAGCTAATTTTTTTTTATTTTTTTTTTTTTGTATATTTTTAATTTCTCTTGCAATCTACATTTTTTGCAGTAACTGAAAGGAAAAAAGTTAAACAAAATATGAAAGTGAAAAAAGTTTGCATAAAGTTTTCAAAAACACAGCAGAAACCAAGAAGAAACAACAAAATTATTTATGTATAGAAATATGCAACAATCGAAATGTTATTTTGTGCAATTTTTTTTTAAAAGGAAAAGTTGAAACTAATTTTGTTGAAGCAAAAACATTGCGAGCAATTGAAAAACAAAACACAAAAAATAGAGAAAACCTTTTAAACTAATTACATTCATATATAAACATATAAATGCTGCAGCAAAACAACGTTTATAATTGTTGTTTAATTTAAGATTAAAAACAATGCAAAATGGAGAAAAACTGAAATGGTGAAAGTTTTGGCAACAAAGTTTCTACATAGAAACAAACAATATTGGTGAGAAAGGTTTTGTTTATGACAGTTTTGTTTTTATTTTCTGTACCACCAGTATGACCAGCTTGTACGTAAGTACTTGGAATTCAGGGAACACTTTTTGTTGTTGTTCGTAATACTAGAGTAGATTTCCTGCTTATTATAAACATACGAAGAGGAAACTTTTAAATCCATTTCTGTTGCTTTAGTTTCTTTTCTGTACGAATTATAGTTGTTGGTTTACACTTTTAATTTGCTAATTAACTTTTAGAAACTTATAGATAACACACGTAATATTACGTTCATAAAAATTTATTTTTTTTTTGCATTGTAAATATATTGTAAAGTTCAGGGTTCATATTTTTAAGCATGTCTGGCTTGATTGTAAGCATCTGATGCATTTGTGTTTAAATCTTAAATTTTCAAGAATGTACAAAAAATATTCAACTTGGGCTTAAAATAAAGAAATATGGAAAGTGAAACGAGGATCATACAACAGAGTTTTAAATTAAACGGTTAGAGCGACTATTTGAGATATAGATTAAGTTTAAACTTAGTTTAACGTAGTCTGAAACTCTGAATTTTCCGACGAAATGGTATTTTTTATATATTATTCCATAAAAGACCAGCGTTTTAACCAAAGCTAATCTGTTCCGTCAAAAGTATATAGACAAACTAGGTAATGACGGCACAAATTTGTTTTCAGATTAGCTAAACCTAGTTTAACTTAGATATGAAAAATCCAGTCTTATTGAGCCAGTTAAGTTGTTAAATATTTGTATTCTTCGGTAAACCAACGAGTAAATAGTTTTTGTAAAATTCTCTTTTCAAAAAATAAAAATACAGGATGTCCGCCTGGAAGATACACCACTTTGTTTTGCCACCATTTTGGCAAATATTAGTCTTGGCAGTTCATATTTGACATTCGTGAAGTAGACACGTGGCAAATTTATTATGGTAAATTTATGTCGCATCGCATACAGCCAGTATTACAATGGAATTACTGCGAGACCTCTTTCCACAACGGCGTATTTCAGGAAATGGTGATGTTTTTTGGCCTCCACGGTCGCCTGATTTGACTACTACGGACTTATTTTTGTGGGGATATCTGAAAAGCAAGGATTATGCAAACAAACCAGAAACGCTTCAGCAACTCCAACAAAATATTCGTGATGAAATTAATGAAATATCGCGTGAAATGTGTGAGAATGTAATGAAAAATGTGCTCAAAAGGGCTCGCAATTGTGAGGCGGACATTTATCTGCTATGGTATTTCATACATAATTGCCGACATTAAATTAAAACATTTATCAATATAAAATCCTTTCTTTTTCTATATTAAATTGAATTAAGATTCATAGGCTAATTGTTCGAAATTTGTTTTTAAATCTCAGAAAGACATGATAAATATTCCAAGGCACAAAGGAAAGTCAACATCAGTTTTATTCAACTTACACAGCAGAGCAGAACAGCTGTTTTCGAAAGACGCAACCCTTTCATCATCAGTGCTCATGTGTATTGTGTTTGTCACCACTTATTAGGTGGCTTAGTTGAATTTGATAACAGTTCCTTTCTCTTTCGTTTAAAAATTAAATTTAAAATTTAAAATTTTAAAAATTAAAATTAATTTTTGATTAAATGGACATCCTTTGATTCCTCTAATTCCTTATCAACAATATTTTTCATTATATTGTTATTTCATAATTTCATCAAATGAAATTATGATGTCACTACTGATCCCTTCTGCTAGTTTGATGATAATAAAAATATTCTAAATATTCCCCTCTTAATAAAGTAATTTAAATTTAATTAAATTAAAAAAAAAATACTTTGCAGATTGTAAATTTGAACTGGAGTCTCAATACAAAATTCTTAACTTACTAATAAAAAGTAATTTGTTAAACTATGCACAGATTTGAACTTGAGTCTCAATAACAATTTAATCTGTAAAGTTCGAATAATAATATAACTTGAATTAAATAAAAATTTGTAAAACACTAGTTTGCAGACTTGAACTTGAACCCGAATAGCAAATTCTTATCTTATAAATAATATAAAAATATGGAGTAAAAAAAAGCTAAATTTAAAATAATAGACCTAAATTTGAAATAATATTTTTCGCAACTTGCTTCAATGCAATAAGACATGATAAATATTTCAAGGTGCACGGGAAAGTCAACATCAAATTAACTTTCAAACACAACAGAACATGACAACTGTCTTTGACGGCCGCTACATTTTAATCAGCAGTACTCATGTGTATTATGGCTTATGAAAATAATTCTTTATGTATAAGTGTTTTTATCGAACATTCATTCATATTGCTATATTACATTAAATTAAGATTTAAGGGCTAATCGTTCGAAAATTTTTTTAAATTTAGATAGACATAACAAACAAGGCGCAAAAGAAAGTCAGCATCAGTGTTTTTAATTAAAAAAGCAGGATATAATATAAGAGGTTTTTTTTTAATGAAAAACAAGTAAAAACGTTAGATTTGACCGGGTCGAATCTTAAATACCCTCCAAGTATTTAGCAAGTAAATTTAAAATGTTTCACTTGGTGGGACAGAGTTCCTTTATATAATACCGTACGTCAACGCCCACTAAAGGGGGCGGGGTCAAAAATAGTCTAAATCATGTTTTCCACAGACGAATGTATGGGCAGTGCAAGATCGTCTCAGACTTCATCACTGATAGAGTATATGTATACTTTTTGCGGTCCAATTCTCTTTGGAGGGTATTAAAACTGTATTTTGGTGGAGTCGCTCTGACAAGGGCTGTGAAGGAGACATTTCACATTTGTCATGAAACTCTTAAAGTTTGGTATAATTAAATATAAAATTTAAAAAAAAAATTTGTTATGGGGTCATTTAGGTGGCAAAGGGAGAGGAGGGGGTAGGGCAGAGTAGTACCAGATTACGCCTCAACTTCGTTATTAAAGCTTAAAAATGTTATTTTCAAGGAATGTAGGCTTAAGTAAAACAATTTCTTAAATTTTTACATTATTTTTGCATATAATAACGCCCACTAAAAGGGGCGGGTTCCAAAAATTTATTATTTTTATTTTATGGCTCCAAGTTTAAAGCATAGGACCTTCTTTAATATAAAAATATATCATTTGCTTAACAAAATTTAACAAAAACTTTAAACATATTGTTGTTTTTTAGAGGTTGGTTTAGTTCTTCTTAGGGGACTTTTTCGCCTCTGGCCCGATTCAGCCTATTTAAAAACTTGACCTGCGCTATCCTTCAAGGTATATTTTTATCGAATTTCAAGAGTTTGACTCTTTTAGTTTGTATTGAAGCGTGATTTCCACAAACGGACGGACGTGCTCAGATCGTCTTACATACCATCACTGATCAAGAATATATGTGACCTGCTCCACGAAAAGGGAACTCTGCGCCGAAAATTTTTTTTTTTTACTTTTTGGGTGATTCTTATAGCAAAAAAAAACGCTCTTTCAAATGCCGCAAACCGCAAGTTTCTATGTCTTTTAGTTTTTTTACAAATCACCTGTAAAGATGAACCTAATTAATGAATAAATTAAAAATGTGATATAAACAGATAATTTATATAATATTTGAAATTTAAAAAAATTTCAATATCAAAGGTACAAAATTACCCTTTTCGTCCCTTTTCGTGGAGCAGGTGACATATTTACTTTATGGGCACTCAGATGGGTATTTCGCTCCGTTACAAACGGAATGACAAAGTGAATATATCCGCACATTCTTTTTTTTTTTGGCTGGCGGAACTCAAGTTGATATCCATAATGGAAAGGAACAAAAAGGGTTAACAAAAATTTGCAATATTGCAGTAACCAGTGGTCCGTCTGTTTCTTATTGTTAAACATGTACTTTGTTTACACATATTCTTTAAATTTAATTACTTCTTTTTTAATTATGATCCCTTTATTTATTTTTTTTTTATTATTTTATATTTTCATATACTATCCTTTTAGCTTCTGGATGCTTCTTCTTGGTTTTTTTCAATACATGTCAACTTTGAGAACTAAAACAATTAATTTGTTTTCATGTTATAATAAATGGGAGCAGCATAATTGGAACACTGAGAAGCGAGCTAATTGAAGGTGATGAGAGTATTTTTTATTTTTTTTTGGAAAAGTTATTTTCTGTCGGACTTTCAGTAATTAAATTAATTGTTGTGTAGCACAATTAAACTGAAGGAGAGCAAATAGAGTGGATAAAAAAGGGACTGCTGAGGAACAACAAAATTTATGTTAAACAAACAAAATAATAAAATTAGGCCACTGTTTATTTTCTATACGGCTCAACAAGAAAATCGTAGACAGCAGGATTTTTTTAAATCTATATAATTTTTTTTGTATAAAAATCGATAATTTTCTTATAAAAAATTAATTTTATCGTCTTCATATTTATGACTCCAAGGCTTGCCTTAAAAAAATCGTCTCTATATTGACTAGAGTAAATTGAAAGAAAAAGTAGCAAAGATTACAGCAACAGTAAATGGCAATAGTAAATGTGAACCCTTATGTGCTTTAATATTCTATTTTCTTTTTTTGTTGTTGTTGTATTGTTAACTAACACACAAATGAATCACGTTTTTATATAAATTCGTTTTGAAAAAATATGAATAGCTGTTTATAAATGTTAATGCTTAAAATTGTTGACGTTATTTTTTAATGTTTTAATTTCTGTCATACTTGTAGGACTTTTCTATTGTGGCCATTGTTTGTTTTCTTTCTTCTTTCACATTTTTTCACTTTTATGTGCTCTAATTCTTATATAAGAAAAAAATATGCACAGCCGAGGCCACTACTTACTTTGTTTTCGTTTGGTTTACCTACAAAAAAAGTACCATTAGGACAACATCTCTTTAGATTCTTAAGCTCACGGGGTAATTTAACTTGTCATGCTTTTTTTCCCTTGAATACGTTATATAATTCAGCTTAACTGTGTTGGCTGTTGAAAAAAAAAATAGTAATAATGAAAATAAATAAATTAACAAATAAACAAATAAATAATTAAGAACCGTATATTCTAGGGCCGAAAATAAAACATAACAAAAAATTTTAGATTAGTTTAAAAAAATGTCAGCTTTTCAATCTTACTAAAACTCGAGCATTTGTCGTTTGTACTCTTCAGCAAGGACGAGAATAAGGATTTTGTGTCACAATATTTATTATTTTTAAATAGTCTATTAGGTGATCTTATATAATAATAGGCGGCCGGACCGACTTTTACTCATAGGGATTTTTTTATATGTAATACTGAAAATCTTTTTATTAAAAACAGTCTGAAAAGGAGCCTGTATCATCATCTGCTGTGTCTTCTTTTCTCCAGTAAGATAGCTTTCAATATATAGAATTCTAAATTTTTCTTTTTGACTATTGTTAGTCACAAAAAGGTTTTCAAGAGTCCGAAATGGTTCTACACTTGGCAACCCCTTAAACGATTTGATTATTTTCAGTTATTAAAATAACAAATAGAAAACATTTTACTTATTCCGTATACGGTGTTCAGATGAGCAACTTAATTTATTGAGCTCAGCCCGTCCATCCGTTCAAACGATACCCAGACCTTGAAATGGCCCGATTAGCACGTAAATGGACCAATCGGGCCAGAGGTAGAAAAGTTCCCCCAAGTAGAACTAAACCAACCTGTAACAGACAAAACAATTTTTAAAGTTTTTTTGCAACTTTATTAAAAAAATTATAGAGCTTTATGTCAAAGAAGCTTTAAAACGTTGAACTTGGGACCAGAAAATCAGAAAAATCTATTTTTGGAACCCGCCTATTTTTAATGGACGTTGACGTAAAATATTATGTGCAAAAATAGTGTAAATATTTAACAAATTGTGTTCCTTAAGTCCACACTCTTTGAAAATTAAGCTGAAATATTTTCTGATCTTCCTCGGCTCTACTCGGAGTGACGCTGTCAAAATTGAGTTTTAAAATTGGACACAGAAATGTCTAAAATGAACTCTGACCCAGCACGTTAAATGTTTTTAAATTATTTACTAAACATTTAGAGGGTATTTAAGATCTGACCCGGTGGAATACAACGTTTTTACTTGTTATACTTAAACTTGAGCCTGAAAAGAAACCATACATATTTTGTCAAATTTTTTTTCAATAAAATTAATAAAAATAAAATTAATCTTGTATGATATTTATAAATATGCCATAGAAAACAGTTGGTTTTGCGAGAACAACAATTATTCAAATCAGTTTTCTTTTATGCGGAAACATGTATTCCTGTATTAAAAGGCAGTACAAATATAGAATTCAAAATATGTTTACCGTTTTAGTAGAAGCTGCGAAAAAGGCGACTTGGGTGTATTTTCATAATAGGAATAACCAGAATTCCCAATATGTGAATGTAGAGTAGTTTCGAAACTACATGAATTTTAATTAATCTCTTTAAGGGCCATTATTACAAGTTAACGATAAAGTTCCCAATAGTTAACCTTAACATTAGCTAACATGAACGATAAAGTGACCTGTAAAGTTTTTCCATTATTACAACTGTCAGATAAAATAAAAAATTTAATTTACATATTGTTGCAAAATTGCGGTGGATACCGACTACTATTAGTGATTTTAAAAAAGGGTAGTGGCAACTATTTACTTTTGTTTATTTCTTAAATTGAAAACGTTATTATATTTTCTGTGTGTTATATTATTTTGCTACTTGTGCTAAGTACTTTTGTTGTTTGCGTAAATTGTGTTATTGAAAATAATGTCAAAACTGAAACGAAAAATATGATCTAAATTATTTAAATAAAATAAACGTGGCCTATTGTCCATTTTTAGGTTTGAAAGTTAGAATTATTTAATTTGACATAAAAATGTTGGTAAAGTTACCATATTTTCAGAAGAAAATATGGCAGTTTCATTTACTTAAAGTTAACTTTCAAAGTTATCATGAGGATAAACCTCCTGTTAGCTTATCAGTTACCATTGAAGTTAATTTTAACTTGTAATAATCAAATAAAATTTATCTGCCAGATAGCATCCTATTGTTAACTATTTGTAAGTTGTAATAATGGCCCTAAATGAATTAATATATTATCTGATAGTTGGTTAAGTGTGCTAAAGCCAAAACAAAAAAACACACGCCGGCAATTGCATGTGCGTGCGTGTGTCATGTGCTTGTATTGTGAATGAGACATTTAAATAAACTCATCAATCATAAATTTGTATTGTATTTGTAATGCGACTTTGCCTGATTGGCTTGTCAACTGAAATTGAAGGCTCTCAAATTATTACTTATTAAATGAAAAATACTTTTCGATTCACAAAAGTCAATCATAGGATTTTATCGGACTTGTTAATACAGCGTGTCTTTACTCCAATAGGTAGAATGACCTTGGAGGAAAATTAGCGCTCACATTTTGTGCGCCCGCAAAAATCCTACTTTTGACTAACCTGCTGTTTTAGTAATGGTTTTCGAAATATTTTGTTGTTTCAAAATTTATGACTGTAGGAAATATATTAAACTTTATAAGCAACCGAATTCGTTTTATTCGTCATAAGCCGCGAAGTATACAATAGATGTAGTACTTCAGTTCCTTATAGCAGCGAACGGCGAATAAATCATTGCCTTGTGGCCATGTTCCGGTTCAGGTTTTAAATAACTTAATCATAAGATGTTCCCCACTTTAGCAACTGATTTATTTTTATTTTATAGATTTTAAAATTTAATTAATAATTAACGCTTTAAAATCGTTTATTCGGCATATTGTCTCGATTAAATTAATTATTTTAAGGAGTTTTATGTAGATTTTGTTTTTCATTGTGGCTTTTTTATATACTTTTTTTGTTTGCCAACGGCCGACTAATTGTATGAAGGTGGAAAAACAAAATAGATTTATATCGCATAAAATTTGTTATTTTGGAATTAGGTTAAAATCTACTGATGATTTGGGGTAAGAACCAATGAAATGCAGGCATATAGACATACTTGACCACATAACAAACAAAAAACACTAGTAAATAATTAGCTATAAAAATTGTTGTGATCTGTTAGTTTTTGTTTTTTAAGGAATATATTTTTTAAGTGCACAAAACCTGTAAATACTATGAAATTTCTTTCTGTCTTTGCGGAGTTTCATACGTTTAATTCACGGCTAATTTTTACCATCGAATTCGTTGTATTGGACTAAATTCGCCGTTTGTCCCACATGAGTCAGATTGGTACTTTTTTTCATGGTACTAGTAAGGAAAGGAATTGTAAAGGCAGCATAAGATATATTTTAATATATACAAATTATTCTACAAGAAAATGAATTCAAATACAGTCGACTCTTGATAATTTGAAACTCGTTAATTTGAATCTCGCGATAATTTGAACTGTTTTCCAAGTCCCTTGAAAAACACCCAATAAATTGAAAAATATCTATTTAATTTGGTCCCCTCAATAATTTGAAATTATTTGAATGGCATTTTGATCGCCGACTCGCTATAATTTGAATTTTTTGGCTTTACGCTATACATATAAATTGAATTATTTTAATTGCTGTGTTTTATGCAAAATATAAAATAAAAAAAAACAACCATTTATTTTAGTTTCTTGCGATGTGCTACAAAAATGACATCTTGCTCGCCAACGTTCTATAATTTGAAGTTCTGTTATTCTACACTCTTTAATTTGAACTCCTAATGTGATTTTGTTTCTGTTTTTGAAAGAATTTTAAATCGTTTGCATTAGTTTCTGTGCCACGATTTTTGTATACACCACTACATCGACAGTTGCTAACATACAAAATTAAATTTCTTTGCTTTGCTTTTGCGTAATTTAGTGCGTGCAAATGGTCTTGCTTTTTTTATGAAAACTCTTGTTAATTTGAATTCTTTCTGTCTCTCTTGCGATATTTTGAAGTCTCGTTAAAATGAAAACTCGATTATTTGAACTTTTTCTCTGGTCCCTTCAGTTTCAAATTATCAAGAGTCGACTGTATTTAATTACAAGATTTAAAAGTCAAGTAAAGTCTTTCCTTTTCGATTTGTTTAGCCGTGAGGCAATGAAATTAAATTGTAAAACATTTCGGTGAATAATTATTAACGCTTCTTTTATATCTACATATCAATTTTCTTCAATTATATATCTTAGCCATAATAAATTTCTATCACAGGAGAACCTTTTTCATGCTGAAAGAAAACGTCTAGTTTACACAATTTTTCATACAGGAACAAAGAACAAAAAATATGTAAAATAAAGTCAGAGAAAATAACAAACAAGTTGTAAAAATAGAATTAGAGCAAGTACTTAGTCAAGGTTTTATAAAAATACTTATACATGCATGTATCTATGTATGTGTGTGTATAAATGAACGTTAAACAATAAAACAATTGCTGCAATATAAGCAACATGCATTCATTTCCGTTTCCTTTAACTATAAACTGATAGTTAGCAGTTACCAGATATATTTTTGTTGCTATGAATTCTACCTATAGTTGGCTAAAAGTGAGTCCAAAGCAACAAACACTCTCCCAGATCAAAATGTAAAATGTGCTCAATGTAATTTAGCCAAACCCTGTAGTAAGCAAAACCGAATGTGTTGAGTGTCCAGCAAACGTTGCTATTTTTTGTTGTTGCGCTAGCCCACCTTTACTGTGTTAGTGATTGAAAATGAAATATATGAGTTTCGAGTGCAGTGTAATTTATTATAAAAATCCTTTTCGAATGGCTACCATTTAAAATAACCACAACCACAAGCAAATACATACATACACACGTTTCTATACAACCATACCAACAGAAAAAAAAAAACAAAAACAATAAAAATTTTAAACCACCAGAAGTTAAGGCGTAGTGCTGCACCACCTTCCTAGATTTCATACACCGGTTAAGGAAATTCTGTGGAAAAAGCAACAATAATAATATATATATTTTTTTTTTTATATGTTTTATATAAAAAAAATCCATAGCAGCAAATAGTTTTAAAATGAAAAGGAAAAATTTACTTGTGTTTTAGGTTCTGGTTGCTTATTCGCGTTCTTGTTTCATTTTTTTGTACTCAAAGGGGGAAAACTAACAGATAGTCAGCCTTTTGGTCTTGTAATTTTTCCCACTTTAAAGCAAAAAGACGTTAGTTTTTTTCAACTTTTTTGTAACATTTCTATATGAAACACAAACAAATAAGCGTAGAATTTATTACTTGTTTTGTTACATAAAAAACTAAACATCGGTTAGTTAAAATGGAAAAAAAAGAAAAAAGAAAACAAAAAATAGGGAAAGCAATTGCAAGAGTATTTATAAATGTATTTAATTGTATTAGTGTTGTAGTGTTTTGTAAACATGTTTTTTGCCGTGGGCTTAAATACTGAACTCCCATACTGTCTACACAAATACATATATGCATGTGTATGTGTGTATGCACATGCATGTATTTTAAAATTTCGCTCTTGGCTAGGCTGCAGGATGTAGCTGCTTCTTTTATACTGTTTTTGTTTTTACGAAGATGCATGGTTATTGCTAAGATACATTCAGTATCAGGAATTTTTGAGTGAGTGTTAGTAATAAAATTTATAGCAAATATATTATTTATAGAAAATATATTGATATAATATTTAAATAGAATTTAAAAAAGATTCACATTTTTCGAACAAAATTGCTGTGGGTTTCATAATCAGTCATGAAATTATAGTATTATTTGAACTATACAATTTAATCTAATAAGTTGAATATTGTTAGTCAGACCTAGGTTCATATCTGAGAAGATGTAATTAACTTCTTATTGACTTGATATTTTGTTTTTAATTTATGTATGAATTTTTATTAGTCGAACTTTCTTATGTAAATTGTTAATTTTTTCAACGGGTTTTTTATTATTTTATTAATAAATGGATTTGTTCAAATTCTATTTATTATTTTATATTAAGATTGGAATATTAAGAATATTTTCAATAACCATCAAACCAGCAAAACGGATCAGTACTGATTTCGAGGCCGTTACGCCTCGAAAATGAAAATATTGAAAATATTCTTAATATTCCAATCTTAATATAAAATAATAACTAGAATTTGAACAAATCCATTTATTAATAAAATAATAAAAAATCATTTGCTGTCATGCAGATTCGAACTTAAGCCCGTTGAAAAAATTAACTATTTTGTTTTTAGTAATAATTCATTAAGCTTGATGTACTATTTTTATATAAAAAATTTTAAAATATTTATATTTCTTCTCCGAAATATGGTTTATCTTTACTTTTTGTTAATATCTAATAATAAAAATTTAAAATCCTGGAGTTGTTAACACGAGACTCTGAAACGGACAGTCCAGAGTTCGACTTCGCGCTCAATCATGAATATTGTATCGAATTCTTCTGATCGGCATTAGTGAGTGCGTGGTTATATTAGTGTTGTCAGCCTGTTTCAGTGGTGAAGGCATAGCACTGGTCACTGAGCATAATTGGCAGCGATTGACACTATCGTCTACTAAAGAGTAAAGGGAAAGCACCCTCTTTCGTCGGCCTTGTAGCAAAAAATTAGCTGACCAAGTAAAGGGTTGAAGTAGCCTAAATAAATTCACTATTTTTCTTCTATTTTCATCCCCTCTTTTTAAGTTCCGACTCAATGCACTTAGGGGTCATCCCCTAAATAACGGACCGAAATAAAAAAGAAAAATTGTATAAAAAATAATTTTTTATTGGTTATATTTTCCTGAAGAAGCCACCTAAATAATGGGCGAAATATTGAAAAAATATAAATATTTTCAAATTTTTTTATAAGAAGAGCTTCAAGCTCAAAGAATTATTACTAAGATTAGATTCTTGTGAGTATATTTTTTAGAATTATTTTTTATATGTAAATAAAGGAATTTTTTTTTACAATCGGAAACTTCCGAGCTTTCACAATTGTTAACGGCGGTCTTGTTCAAGCTATATCTGTCAAGTTTAGTTGTCATTTAGTCAGTTTTTATCCGTGAATAAACAACACGTACAAATATTAAAATTGTTTTAAAAATGTGGGTGTTTTGCTGTTTTGGGCAACATGCTGAATCGAAAAATCATCTGCAGCGGGGGGTTGCAATGGTTTTCGACAATATGTGAATACCAATAATTATGAGATTTAAAGCGTCCAATACATCGTGGAAAAGTAATTTTTTTGTATCGGTTTTAGGTTGGCGGTTTAGTCGGTTTATCTTTCTCTGGGAACGAAGTATCATATCTTTTGGCCAGAAATGGTTTCAGCAGCACTGCTCTACCTGCACCACAGCACATGCCTCACTGAATATTGTACAAGACAGCTTTGAGCGCATATGTTTGTTATCTCAAGATGATGTAAAAGAAGCGATTTACTCCGATTTCTGCGACAGAGTCATGAAAAATTAGATACTTCGGAGGCGCTACACCCAGACAAGCCGTTGAGCATGTTGCAACGATGTTGTATTCCGCACGCAGTGGCATCAATATATCTTCCAAACTATTGAAGAAAAAAATTTATGATATCTCATACACGCTTTATTTTATTCAAGTTTAAAGAAAGAAATAACGTAATGGAGGACCGTTTATTGTGAGTGGAATATACAGAAAATTGATACAGCCTCTGGCAGAAAGGATCAGTACTGATCAAGGCGAATTCATACAAGGTGAACTCACTTATGCAACTCTGTGTAAAATTTATTGAACTGTCAAATGAAATGCTTTGGACAAAACAATTGCCGCACACAAAAACGAAAGACCAGAAGAACACTTTGACAGTTCAACAATTTTGCTTTGGTAACAGCTGATCACCTATTTCTGAATTTATGAATTTGCATTGGTACTGATTTTGAGGCTGATACACCATCTCATTCTCTTTCTTTGTTCAATATTTTTGAAGTTTTTTTTTATATAATTTAAAGTCACGAGTTGGCCTAGGTAGAATAGAAAAGTTAGTTGCAGCTGAAAGTAGTCAGTAGGAATGTCACTTATTGAAATAAATATTCTTGTATTCATATCAGAAATTAATATTCTATATATGTGACCTGCTCCACGAGAAGGGACGAAAATGGTAATTTTGTACCTTTGATATTGAACTTTTTTTAAATATCAAATATTATATATATTATCTGTTTATATCACATTTTTAAATTTTTTCATTAATTATGTTCATCTTTACAAGTGATTTGTAAAAAAAACTAAAAGACATAGAAACTTGCGCTTTGCGGCATTTGAAAGAGTGTTTTTTTCCTATAAGAATCACTCGAAAAGTAAAAAAAAAATTTTTCGGCGCAGAGGTCCCTTTTCGTGGAGCAGGTCACATATTTCATTTCCTCTTTGCCTTCGGCTGCTGTGTTTCCAACTCTTTTACGTTTCATGACCCTAAAAGGGCATGTAAATTTTATTTTTTGGTGTTATTAATTTAAATTATTTAGATAATAAATACTTATTTGGACACAAGTTCAAATCTCCAACATGCAAATTATTTTTTTTTAAATAATTTTTTATTAAATTCAAGTTATTTTTATTAAGAGTGGAATATATAGAATATTTTTCTAATCATGTTGAGGCCGCTACTCCATTTCATCAGTGTTCTTTGTTTAACTTTCTCCTCTTTTCACGGTGCTACTAGTCATTTGGAATGTCAACTATTTAACAAAATGGAATATAAAAAAAAACTTATATTAATTTTTAAGCTAGATCACTTTCTTTTTAGCACGAAATTCCCCAAACCCTGACGATTATTATTCCAAATACTTATTCCATTTCTTTCTTGTGTTTTTCCAAGAGCCATCGGCTTTTCAGATCGAAAGCTTTTTGTTATTTATGTTCTAGCAATTAAAATTTGTTGGGAGCGTTTTTGGGAGTTAAGAGGTTTTGTTATTTTGGAATTAGGTTAAAGTCTACTGATGATTTGGTGTAAGAACCAATGAAATGCAGGCATATAGACATACTTGACCACATAACAAACAAAAAGCACTAATTTTTACTTAGTTAACAATTAACAATGAATAAGGAATTCTTATGTTAAAAAATAATTTAATGTTCTTTTTAAGTTTTCAATTAAACAATGGAAAAGTGAACATGACGCTCGTTCCTTAGTTTTGTTAATTAAACACTCAATGGCCACTATTCAGACTTAATTTCAAATCTACGAATTTATAAATTCTGATTATTATATTTCGATAGTAATTCAACCACCATCTTGATATTAGCCTCATAATATTTGCTTTTGCAATGTCAACCGGCTAATACTCAAATCCGATTGCTTTCCCTTGGCCTGCTTAGCGTATACGTTGTAATATAACATTCATACTCACTGTATGACTCTAAATAATCGTGTGCAACTATTGATTCAACATTTGATTGTAGCGTGAACGTGACACTGCATATGACAATTACACGTAATTGAAATACACAACACATGAATTATAAATGGATGCATGCGATTTTAAAGTGACTCTCGTAATTACGTATTATTTTATTTGCATTGTTAATATACCAACGAAATAAACAAATAAGCAAATGATAACAAAATATGTATTATTGGTGAGCCAGTAAAATTCTTATTAAAAATATAATTATTGGTTTTATTATAGGGGTTTTTTTTTGTTGTTATAAAACACTTAAAGTAAATGTACAGTAAAGACATTATTTTGTTTGGTATCAATCTTAATTACAAGTTAATGCATGTGAAAACTAATTTGTGTGTCAAGTAAATATTTATAAACAAGAGGGTAAACAATCACAGAACAAATTCAGAATATTTTTATTAAAGCACATGCCTCTCTATTCATTCCTTTAGGTTAGTGAGGGCAACAAAAAAAAAATCATAGTTTGTTTATTTAGCAATTGAATAAATAATATTTTGAAATAAAAGTTTTTCTCTGTCCATGTACACACACTTTAGCAGGCATTTATAAAAGCAACATTTTTATCACGCTATTTGCTTGCTCTTTGCAATTAAATCACTTACTCTCAACAACTTTTATTTCAATGAATGAATGACTGAGTGAGTTATTGCGAGTGAGCATGTTTGTGTGTACACACACACACACACACACACACACATTGGTAAGTGGATTTTAAATGTACACAAAAGTGTACATGCATATTCAGATTGCCCAGAAAAAATAAAGCCAACACTTGTAGCCAAGAATTGGAAAATTGAAAAAAGTGAAAAAAAATATATAAAACTTTAACTATGAGAAACTTAAGTGTTTTTTAAACACACCCTCTTTATATGCTATAGCGTACGAGTATGTTTTGTTTTTGTATGCATGTGTACAAATACATATTGCATACAACAATTTTATGCTTGTGGTAGTTGTAGTAGCTTTTCAAAATATTTCATGTGGCAAAGGACTAAATAGTGCAGGCATATTTTGGTAAAATTATGAAAACTTAACAAAACAGCATGTATGCGAATTTGGTGCTGCAAGTTATTTAATTTTCTGCTTGATTAGTTACTTTACTGTTGGTTATTGTTTTTTGTGTTATTATGTTTTCTTATTTTCTATTGATTGCTAAATATATTTGAACTTTATAATTTGAATTTTCTTATTGTGTAAGCCGTGCCAAAATGGTAAGGGAAATTTTCAGCTGCCATTGATATAAATACTTATTCCTTTTCTCTAACTGAAATGTTTTGTTAAGAAAATAGTTAAAAAGCCTGTAAATTTCAGCTTTCAAAAACAGTATTGAGTAAATATAAATATAGATTTCTCAACTATAAAAAGGTCTTTTAAAATACCTTTTTATTTATAAACTACAATTCTATCCCTAAAATTTAATTTGAAAATTTATTAACTTCTATACCCTTTTCAATCTACAAAAACAAAAACTGCCTTCAGGTTTAAAGCATGTCAACAGAAACATACTCGTATCCCCCTCATGGTATGCATTAACAATAATTCCAATTTACCTTTTCATAAAGCGAAAACTGTGTTTCTCTTTTTTTTTTTTTGCTCTTAATTTATGTTTTGTTTTAGTGAAGATAAAGCAATTAAGGAATTTTTTTCCATACAATTTTCAAACTTCAGCTTACAGAGAGCATCCCTATATACTATACATGAATAATTCAAGGCGATATACTCGTATACAAGCTGACAATGTTATGGAACTGTAAGTGAGTGAATATTGTCAGATGAACATCTTCTTAAAAATAGGTTAATTAAAAAACTGGCCTTTAACAGTTTTTATGGCTCTTTATAGAATTGTGTAAAGCTCAAAAGTTGTTATTACCTCTAGCATCACAATCTGCTTTAGTGTTAGTGCTTGTCCTTTCGTTCTAGGAATTCCCTTGTATTCACACAAAAAAAATAAAAAATAAAAAAAAATCTAGAACATTTTTGGGAACATGGCAAATAAACAATATCAAGATTAAACTACAGAAGTTGTAGCTATAGAAAGTTATTTTGATTATTTCTTAAACAAGTTTTAAGTTTTTGACGTTGAACAGGGGTTAACTTGCTTTTAAATTCCAAATTCTTACATTAAAGTGGATAAGAGTGGTTATTAATTTTTAACTTTTACTAAAATGCTGTAAGAACAGTTAATTTCCTATATTCGCGAAATTGTATTAAAGTAAAAACAACTCAAATATTATTCATAATAAAATATATATAGTGTATATTTAAAAAAAGACACATGTAACCCTTCCCACCATATAAAATATAAAATATATTCTTAATATATTAGAGCCTCAAATAAGCAACTCAGGTGACTTATTTATAATTTGTGTCTCAATTAGCAAATGTTTATATAAATTTGAAATTTTTGTCGAATTGTTCCGAATTATTTAACCAAAAATATTATACCTATGTGAAATAATGAACAAAAATTAGGGGGCACCAGTAGGAACAAATTGCTGGTAATTTCAAAGAAAATTCAAACCTAAAAAGTTTGGCTACGGTATAATGGAGCAAAACATTCAGAAAAACGAAACATGAATAAAATAACATGTAAAAACGTTATATTCGACCGGGTCGAATCTTAAATACCCTCCAAATATTTAGTAAGTAAATTTAAAATGTTTAA
Organism: Linnaemya tessellans; assembly: GCA_951800035.1. Classification (NCBI taxonomy): domain Eukaryota; kingdom Metazoa; phylum Arthropoda; class Insecta; order Diptera; family Tachinidae; genus Linnaemya; species Linnaemya tessellans. The sequence goes on from OX637532.1 coordinate 140,545,444, forward strand.
CTTTTGGTGGGACAGAGTTCCTTTAAGACATCTCTGTACCCAATTTTAAATCTCTATTTTGACAGAGTCATTCCGGGAAGGGCCGTGGGAGAGACGTTTCACTTCTGCAAGATCAGAGAACATCTCAGCTTCTTATAGGCTTAATGAATAAACATTTTTCAATATTTACACCATTTTTGCATATAATATCGTACGTCAACGCCCACTAAAGGGGGCGGGGTCCCAAAATAGACTATATTATGTTTTCCACAGACGAATGTATGGGTAGTGCAAGCTCGTCTCAGACTTAGTCACTAATCAAGAATACATTTACTTTATGGGGTCCAATTCTCTTTGGATGGTATTAAAACTGTATTTTGGCGGAGTCGCTCTGGCAAGGGCTGTGGGGGAAATATTTCACCTTTGTCATAAAACTCTAAAAATAAATGCTTGGGATACATGTATACAAAATAAAAAAAAATTTTTTATGGGGTCATTTAGGGTGGCAAAGGGGATGAGGGGGTAGAGCAGAGTAGTACCAGATTACGCCTCAACTTCGTTATTAAAGCTTAAATATGTTATTTTCAAACAATGTAGGCTTAAGTAAAACAATTTCTTAATTTTTTACATTATATTTGCATATAATAACGCCCACTAAAAGGGGCGGGGTCCAAATATTTATTATTTTTATTTTTTGGTTCCAAGTTTACCGTGTAGGACCTTCTTTAATATAAAAATATATCATTTTCTTAACAAAATTTAAAAAAAATTTTAAACATTTTGTTGTTTTTTAGAGGTTGTTTTAGTTCTTCTTAGGGGAACTTTTTTCCCTCTTGCCGGATTCAGCCAATTTACGAACTTAACCTGTGCTATGCATCAATATATATCTATACCAAATTTTAAGAGTTTAGCTCTTTTCGTTTGGACTGAATCGTGATTTCCACAGACGGACGGACGGACATGCTCAGATCATCTTAGATTTCATCACTGATCAAGAATATATATACTTTATGGGATCTCAGATGGATATTTCGCTGCGTTACAAACGGAATGACAAAGTGAATATACCTTCCATAAAAAATAATAAAACAGCAATACGGGTATTAAATAAAAATGTTTGTTTGATAAAATTCTCGTATGAAATTTCCTAATAAAATTTGCAAAAATAAGAACTGTTAACATATTCAACTAAGACACCGAATAAGTGGTGACAAACAAAATGAGTATTGATGATGAAAGTGTAGCGGCTTTCTTAAACAGCTGCTCTGCTCCGCTGCGTAGGTCATTTATGTAGTTAAAAAAAAATTAATGTTGATTTTCCTTTGGGCCTTGGAATATTTATGCCTTTCTGAAGTTAAATAAAAAATTTCGAACAATTAGCCTATAAACCTTAATTGCATTTAAAAAAAATACTTAAAAAAAGAATATTTAAATAAAATGTGAACCATTCAAACACTTCCATAGAGTGAAGAATTAATGCAGTTTTTGATAATAGTTTATTTTTATTTTTAAGGATATATATATAGTTTCCAAAAATATTTATTAATTGGAGTCATTGGGCATTTCGGTCATAAAAGCTACTTTAGCAGCATGATAAATATTTTATTAAAAGCAGGCCGGTTTAATTTTATTTTAATAAAAATATTTTAAAAATAGTAAATTTTTGTAGGTAAGTATTTTTAATGAACTTTTTTTTTTCTTCTCGCTGTGCTAAATTCTATGATAAATATTCCAAAGCGCAAAGGAAAGTCAATATCAGTTTTTAATAATTCAACTTACACAGCAGAGCAGAATAGCTGTTTTCGAAAACCTCTACACGTGCATCAGCTGCACTCATATGTATTTTTGTTTTTCGTCACTTATTAGATGCTTCAGATGAATATGATAACAGTTTTTATACATCATTTTTATTTCTAAAATTTCTGTCAACTTTACTAGGATTTTTCTATATCATATATCCTTTATCTTTGACGCCAGATTTTCCTAAAAATAATAATAGGAAATAAATAATCATAGCCTATTAATTTTTGCTTTGATTTTACTAAAATATATTGAAATTTGAAAAACATCTCTTTAGCTTTTTATAATTTGGCACCCTAAATATTTCAAAATAAAATATAAGTTGAAATCCAAATATGGCACCCTTAATATTTCAAAATTATATATAAACTAAAATCAAAATATTTTTAACAGAAAGCTGCTTTAAGTCCTTAGAAACTCTTAGAGGGATGCGCACGACTTGTTGTGTATTTAGTCTCCCTAATAATAAACAATAAATTTTAAAAGACATCTACATGTGCAAGGGCCTGTATCCTGGCAATTTAGTTCACGAAAATTGTTAATATCCTATAATGATTTTTTTTTAAGTGGTTACATAGTAAAAATCGAAAAATGGATTTCCTTATCTTATCCATAGCAAACAGAAAACTGTAATAGGCTGGCATATTTTTTTGGGGATAGAAGAGTTATTTTATAATCATTGTAATAAGATTAATAAAAGCAAGAAAGAGAACCGAAACGTTATTTTATATATTAATATTGGTTTCAATCTAAAAAATTTAGTAAAAGTCACAGTTAAATATACCAATTCAAACCCCCATAAAATCAAATATACTACTTTATATTCATACAATTATATACAATACAAAATAGAAAACAGAAGCCAAGAGGAAACTCATATAAAGTGTTAACAATATTAGACCTTTTGAGTCCCATGCACAAATACATACAGACATGATGTACAGTTATTGTGCTTATGTAGGTTAAACTCGTGTCGTCTGTGTCTTTGGTATGTATGTATACCATTTAACTAAAGGATTCTCTATAAACCTTGTTATAGCACTTTTTTTTTTCTTTCGTGATTATAAAAAAAAAAGAATTTTTTTTTTCTGGTTAATAACATAAAATGTTATTTTCATGTTTAAGTATCACTTTGTGTCTACGTGTTTGAACAACTATGAACGAACGACACAAATAAAAATTAAAATCTAAAAAAAAAGCAGAAAATAACACCAACAAATTTTCCTTAAGGACGTCGTAGCACACACATACAAACACATGTGCCTACTAGCTCATGCTATAATATGAACATATTTCGTGACAATAGCCCAACTGTATACATTAAATTACATTCATGTTTTATTATAACTTTTATAAAATATTTTACCACTACACAACTGCTGCTAGAAAAATAATCTTACCAAATACCTGTTCATTACATTGTGTTTTACTACCTCTTCTCAATGAATAGGCAAAATGAATAGCATATTACATACATACTGGCGTCCTAAGGAAACTCCTTGTCAAATAAGCCGGCTGGCATTTTTGAGTTGGAAAATTATATTCAATTCATACAAAGGAACACAAAGGGGAAAATCTATTATTATTATTATATAATTTGTAAACTTAATTAATTTTAGGAAATTATAAAAATATTGTATAAGGAGAAATTGCGAGGCGTTATCGGCAAAAGCTGATTACTTTCATTTATCTGGTACAATCTCTTTGGTTTCAATACGGCTAATTGATACATCTGGTTTTGTAACGCTTCTATAAATAAAAAATATTTTTAGTTGATATATTAAATACACTAATTTCTTTTTATAGCCTTCAAAAAGAATATGGAGGGTATATTCACTTTGTCATTCCGTTTGTAACGCAGCGAAATATCCATCTGACACCCCATAAAGTATATATATTCTTGATCAGTAATGAAATCTAAGATGATCTGAGCATGACCGTCCGTCCGTCCGCCTGTGGAAGAGCTAAACTCTTAAAATTTGGTATTAATATATCTTGAAGACTAGCACAGGTTAAGTTCAGAGATGGGCTAAATCGGGCAAGAGGGAAAAAAGTTCCCCTAAGAAGAACTAAGCCAACCCATAAAAAACCACGTAATTTCTTAAGTTTTTTTGTAATTTTGTTAAGCAAATGATATCTTTTTATATATTAAAGAAGGTCTAACGCTTTACACTTGGAGCCATAAAATAAAATAAAAATATGTAGTAAGAATTTTAACGAACATTTTATATTGCTAAATTAAATTGAATTAAGATTCTTACTACATACAAATTTAAGCTATGGCTTGAGCTACCAATAATAGAAATTGGAAAACGTTCACATGCACTTAAATATAAAATTCAAACCAAAAAAAAGTTTGACTTAGGTATGATGGAACAAAAAATTCAGAAAAATGGGACATGAAGAAAAATAATCAAACGGTAAGACGGGTATTAAAACAATAACATGTTAACATCAGGTTGATACAGTTCTCGTATTCTTTTTCACAATAAAATTTCTGTAAATAGGAACTGTTATCACATTCAACTAAGCCACCTAATAAGTGGTGACAAACACAATACACATGAGCACTGATGATGAAAGGGTTGCGTCTTTCGAAAACAGCTGTTCTGCTCTGCTGTGTAAGTTGAATAACAAAAACTGATGTTGACTTGCCTTTGTGCCTTGGAATATTTATCATGTCTTTCTGAGATTTAAATTAAAAAAAATTTCGAACAATTAGCCTATAGAATCTTAATTCAATTTAATATAATATAAAAATAATAAATTTTTGGTCCCCGCCCCCTTTAGTGGGCATTATTATATGCAAAAATAGTGTAAAAGTTTAACAAATTATTTTACTTAAGCCTACATTCCTTAAAAATAACATTTTTAAACTTTAATGACGAAGCTGAGACGTAACCTGGTACTACTCGGCCCTACCCCCTCCTACCCATTTGCCTCCTAAATGACCCCGTCAAAAATGTCTTTTTTTTTAATTTTGTATTTAATTATACCAAACATTTATTTTTAAAGTTTTATGGCAAAGGTGAAATGTCTCCCCCACAGCCCTTTCCAGAGCGTCCCCGACAAAATGCAGTTTTAATGCCGTCCAAAAAGAATTGGTCCCCATAAAATATATATATTCTTGATTAGTGATGAAGTCTAAGACGTTCTAGCAATGGCCATACGTTCGTCTGTGGAAAACATGATATTGTGTATTTTTTAACCCCGCCCCCTTTGGTGGGCGATCTTATATGCAAATATAGTGTAAATATTGAACAATTTGTATTCGTTAAGCCTATAAAAAGCAGAGATGTTCTCTGGTCTTGCAGAGGTGAAACGTCTCTCCCACGGCCCTTCCCGCAAGGACTCTCTCAAAATAGAGATTTAAAATTGGGTACAGAGATGTCTTAAAGGAACTCTGTCGCACCAAGTTAAACATTTTAAATTCACTTACTAAATATTTGGAGGGTATTTAAGATTCCACCCGGTCGAATAAAACGTTTTTACTTGTTTTATAATGACCAGATTATGACAACTAGTACTCACTAAAATTTATATAATTCGAATTCGAAAATTATTTCAGATATGGGACTTTTTGTGCAAAAAAGATGATAATGGCCAAATTATGACAACTCATCCCCCTGACCTATTTTTAGTGGACAAGAATTTACCACTTTTGACAGGTAGAAAGAGTAGTCTTCTCTTTAAGGCCTTGAATAAAGCAAGAGACCGTTAGAAATAGTACATTGCCGAAGAAGATGAAAAGGGAATTGTCTCATCTATTGTATTGTCTTCAGGTGACATTGATAGTTACGGAATAAGATTCTCTTATACTATTTTTTTAAACTCGACTTAAATTGTGAATAATCCTTCTGACTAGGATTACATTCAAACAGAGGAACAATTTAATAAAGGCGCTTAATAAGATGTCGTCCCAGCATCAAAATAACTACTGATCCCTTTTACTAGAATTGACGTTAAAAAAATATTACATATTTTCTACTGCTAAGGGATATTTGAATTTTGCAATTTAATCTAATAACTTTTTATTAAAAATGTTCAAACACCATACATTATTTCTAATGCTGGCTCTCTACGTGGCTATGAATTTGTGCACATTTTACATCATCCTTATTAAACTTTATAAATTGCTATGAAATTTGCTTCCATTACAAAGACATTAAATTGCAGCAACAGATTATTTCTCCTGAAACTATAATAATGTTTACACTTCCTACACCTCAATTTATAGTAAATTACATACAAACAATTTCCATCAGCTTCATAATTTTACTTCATTTTATTGGGTATTTCATGCACAAGGGTTTTCTATTTATTTTCCAAAAAATAAAAAATAAAAATAAATTTTATTTCGGGCTGTTGTCTTGCCATACATTAAGAAAATAAGAGATGTATTATTTGAAAGTTTATTTTTGGTTTTTCTAATTTCTTTTAAAAACAGGTATTTTAATAAAATTTTGTACAAATTTTATATAAAATAAACCAAGTACATGTTGTTTGTTACAAAAATATAAGTTTACAATTTTATACATGTGTGCGTGTGTATATGAAAATATTATTAAACAAAAGTGTATGTACTTACACACAAACAAAGTTGTTATAAAATTTTTAATATAGTTTTCTCTTATTTTTAGGTAATTGAAATGAAAATTCATTGTGCTTGGAAATGGAATTTTTCGTAAGTATTAAAACAAATAGTAAACTTTGTTTGAAAATTTTAAATGCATATAGTGCAAGTGCAAGTGGAAAGTTTTATTTATATATTTCTGAATGCCAGCAACAGATCAAAAATGTTTTAAGGTAATTTCTGACCAATATTCTAGCATCGGACAAAGTTTAGAACGATTTTTCATTTATACAAAAATCGCTGTGCTTGGTAAACGGTACTTTTTATGTACAAGTAGTTCAGTTTTATGTAAATTCAAGTCTTATTTGTACAACAAATAAAGAAAAATAACGAGGATTATAAAACAATCAGGCATGTTCCAGAAACGTAAAAGTAAATGAAGTTAATTTTTTAAGTTTTTGTTTTTGATTTTATCCAAAATTGTTAGTTTTTTTGCTATAATTTCCGTATGCTTTTTAAATAATTTTTCATTTCTAACTGAAAAATGTAACAGCAAACTACTAGTTTTGCAGAAAATCAAAAATAAAAATTTAAAAAATTTAACTTCATTTACTTTTACTTTTCTGGAACATGCCTGAATTTAATTGAAAATATTATCTCAACAATTGTATAGATCGGCAAAGAGGCTTATAGAGGCTTTCGAAAGACCTCTATTGTTATATTCTGAAAGAATTTAGCAATTATTTTTTTTTATCAAAAACATGTTATACTCCCATAATATTATAATTTTAATATAAATTAGCGTTAAGAAAATTACATAAACTTATGATAGAATTCTAGCGTTTGTCTATCAACCACTACAATTGTTTTCCATTAATAAACTTTCATAATATTTCATTTAAAACTCACAAACTTTTGATAAAAAAAAATATTTTGTAAATAAAAAGCAATCATGCCAAGAAGAAATAGAATTTACCATCTTGTCCAGTTTTTTTTGTATTAAATGGAATCGTGTGTTTTGTTTTTTTTTGCATCGTTTTGTTCGCTCCCATTAAAACTTCAGCATAATCTATTCAGAAAAATCTGAATTAATTTAAACACTCATAAATATGCACAACATGTCCCAACAAATAATTGTTATATGTACAGAGCATGAATAAAATAAAATCAATAAAAAGGTAGAAGAAAAACAATTTTTACAAAATAAACATTACGGACACAATTATTTACACACCATTTTACGAAATAAATTCGTATTGTTCTTTATCACAAAATTTTGTGTCTTTTTGTTTTCACGTTTAAATAAATGAATGAATAAATAAGCAAAAAGTACAATAACAGCCAAAGAAATAATTAAGAGAATAAAAATTGTACATCAGATATATAAATTATTCTTAAATAAGAAAACATAAAAATAACTTCGGCAATAACAGCAGACTAACTATAACAGCCAGAAGAACAACGCGAGAAGAAAAAAAAATGCATAAAATTTGCATAACATTACGTTTGTAGTAGTAGTTGTACAGGGGTAGTAGTTGTTGTTGTTGTCTTTTTATTTTTATTAATAAAACTTCGTGGTGATGATGACGGTTGTGGGCTTTACTCTCTCTCTATCTCTGTCATATTTAAGCAAATAAAATCAAACCATAAAAAACAACTTCAGTTACGCAAAAATCACACAACGACAGATACACAACTAATAGAACATTTCAATAACATTAAATAAGGGCAATTTAATAGGGAAAATAATAAAAGTTCAGTTAAGAAAGAGAAAATGAACAGCCTGGCATACCTCTACTCTAGTATCAGATAGCCCGCAATATGCCTGAACAATACGAACGGAATAAATACCTGTCAGCAACTACAAAAGGCAAAGTAATTGGCCACCGAAGAAAAGAAATTTGTGCAGAGCTGTTGTGGAGTTGCATGTTTTTTATTTTTAATAATTTAAGCTGCCGCATATTTCACATGATTTATAAATGGAAAAAGTTTTGAGTTGCAAAACTGGGAAACGGAACAAGAAATATTCCCCAGTTCTTGTTTGCGACTTTGCGACTTTTTTTTTTCTTTTTTTTTGGACCGGCATTCAGGTTTTGGTCCCTGCTGCTGCACTGCGTTCTGCCAGAACTATAATAGGAGGAGATAGTGTTGAGGGGATGGATGAACATATATGAGCAAATAGAGAAATTATTGTTATCATTTGATTATTTACTTCGCCGGCGAATTTTTGCTACACGATCGACGAATCAGAGAAGAGCCTTAAAGGCTCTTTAGTAAATGGTAATAATCAGACACCAGAGCTATGCCATCGTCATCGAAACACGTGGACAACATCTAGCACAGCCATGCACCAATGCAGAAAAGAAACATTCGATGCCATAGTTTTTTTTGTCTTGGACCAGCACTTAGGGGATGACCCCTATATATGCAATGCATTGCGCTGGAACTGAAAACGAGGGGATAGTATTGAGGGGACAGATTAGGAAAGATGAGAAGATAGACAGTTGTTTTTGTAGCTATTTCAACCTTTTTACTTCGCCGGCTAATTTTTGCTACAGGACCGATGCTTTTAGTACATGATAGTGTCAGTCGCTGTCAATTATGTTCAGTGACCAGTGACTATGCCTTCATCATTGAAACATGCTGGCAACAACTAACACAACCACGCACTAATGCTGATCAGAAGAATTAAACACAATATTTCATGACTCAGCGGGGGCTCGAACTCACGACCCTCCGCTTCATAGTCTCGTGTTCTACTACTTCAGCCGCACTATGACTGAGTACGGAGTACATCAGCCAATAGAATTCTTAAAAAGACATATATACGAAAAAAATTCTGAAGCTTGATTTTCTGAAGAAACAACCAATCCTGGCTTCTAGAGGCGCTTAGACACGAAAGTGCAAGTCTGAAAAAACACAACATATTTACATTTTGTCTAATGTAAAAAGTGAGCAAATTTGAGGTTAGGAAGTAAGTTGGCTGTGAAATGATGAAATGTCAGAGACAGAGCTATCAACCTTTGACTAATATATAGTAAAAAGTTGGAAAATTTTAACCATGGAATACTACACGCTTCTACAAAGACTTTTAATTGCAAAAGTGTACTATAAAAATAAAACTTAACACGAAAACAACGAATTTTTCAGCAAAATCGTCTTTAGTGATGATGTTCATTTCCAATAAACTCAATAAAATTTGACGCATATGGGACTCACAAAATTCACACACGGTCTTCGAAAAACTATTACATGCAAAGAAAGTTTCGGCATGGTACGGTTTTTGCTCAGGCGGCATCATCATCCGGTAATTTTTCGAAAAAGGAACAAGGAAACGACGTCACCGTGAATTTTCTGCGAAACCAAACCATGATAACCGATTTTTTGTGGCCACATATGGCTAATGTGTATTTTCAGTGAATTTTGATTTCAGAAAGATGTCGTCACAAGCCACACAGGCGGCCAATCAATTAAGTTATTGCATGAAAAATTTCCCGGTCGTGTAATTCCTGGATTTGGCGATGTGAATTGGTCTCTTCGTTCTTGTGTTTTAAAGCCGCTGAAATATTTTTTCTGAGGCCACTTGAAAGGCCGTTTTTTTTTATCTAGGACCAGCACTCAGGGGATGACCCCTATATATGCAATGCATTGCGCCGGAACTGAAAACGAACAAACTAAAACCAACTGACGCTCTGAAAGATGAAACTCGACGCTGCATTGACGAGATAAACGAAGTTTTGTTGCAAAAAGTGGTGGTGGATTTTGTGAAACCAGAGGATGTATGAAGACGTATTAGAGTTGCACATTTCGCCGACATCATATTGTATTATTAAGTCCCATATCTGTACTTTATATGTAAAGGGTCCGCCATCTAACGTTTTTTTTTTCAACTGGTGCTTATTTCGTGAATGGTAACACTTAGCTCATGTCTGATTTGACAGATAATTAGTTTTATCTTTCCGCTTAACGAATATGGTTGTGTATACGCTTGAACAATGCTTCGCTAAGTGGGCCTGCGATCGACTTACAGAAGATGCCGATTTTGCCAAAAAAATCATTTTTTCAAATGAGGCTCATTTTGATCTTGGCATTGATCATTTTGAAACTTGTTGCATTTGGGGCACAGAAAACCTGCACGCATACATTGAAAAGCCGACGCACCCAAAACGAGTCACTGTTTAGTGCGGATTTTGGTCCAGATGCATAATTGGGCAATTTTTCTTCGAAAATGAGCAACGAGTGGCCGTTACAGTCAATGACGATCGTTATCGGGCCAGGTTGAACGAATTTTTGTTAACAAAAATTAAAGAAGAGGATATTGGCAACATTTGGTTTCAACAGGACGGCCACATTTGGTTTCAACAGGAAGCTTCACTCGATGTTTTGCGCCCTGTTTTAAAGATCTCATTATCAGCCGCAGAGCTGATGTCGTTTGGCCACCTCAGAGCTGAGATTTGACACCGTTGGACTATTATTTGTGGGGTGCCGTCAAAGATAAATGTTACGCCGACAAGCCAGAGACAATTGACGATTTAAAGGACAATATTCGTGAAGCTATTGGTGAAATACAGCTGCACACAATCGATAATGTGCTTAAAAATTGGACCGATCGTGTAGGCTACTGCATGGCCAGCCGAGGCAGCTATTTGAATGAAATTATTTTCTAATTTTTAACCGGAAGGATTGTACTTTCAAATAAAACAAGAAATTTGAGAAAATATTCAGTAGCTTTTTTTCTTTTTTCAAAAAAAAGAAGTTTTTTGGCGGACCCTGTATATCAATAAAACTGAATTTGTCACAAAGAAAAAAGAATATAACGAAAATAAACGATATGGCCTAATTTTCTTTGAGGAATATTAGCTGTTCATAAAATATGATGAAATTGCTATTTTGTGGCATGCAAATTGGAAATGAAATTGATTCAAATATCTAAGCTCATGAGTAAAATGCTTTAAATCTCTGCTTTCTAATAAATCCAAAGAAACTGCTCATTGTTATGCAATTAGCAATACTTGAACAAAAAAAAAAAAAAAAAAAAAAAAGGAAATCTACAAGATAAAGAACAACGAATGGTATTAACAATGAAAAATGTATTGCTGTCGTTTGCTGACAGATATGCTGTTAAAATAGAAAATAATGAAAAAAAAAACAGCACAAGACGAAATACTTGTACTATTGGCTTAAATATGTATCAATTATTCTATTCCGCACCCACTCAGTTAGTTACTCATGCCCAAGCTCGTACCATGATTTTTTATTTTAGTTTGTTATCTTGCATCTAGTTGTGTTTTTTTTTTTTTATTTTGTTAAAAAGAAAACTACAAGTTTATACTAATTTCAATACAACTATTTAGTTGTGCACTAGTATCTATCTGTATTAAGCACCAAACATGCTTCATGTCAAGGAGTCATTGATATTATCATTGAAATAGAATAGAAAGGAATACGAGTATGTAAATATTTCAATACCAGCAAATGATGATTCTGTCTGTGGGGAGTAGAGCTTTTTCAAAATTATTTCCACACTCTTAAATCTCAAGTGCTTAGAATTCAAATTAATTTTGTTGGTTTTACCTGACGTTCATTAAGAATTTACTCGTATTTCTATTTCTATTTCTATATCTCTTTTAAACTCATTTCTTTAAGTGTTTAAGCGATAGTGCTCGTTAGTTAAATCTCATTAAAGTGAATTGAATTAAAGAGAAAATCAAGGCAAATATTTTATGCATCTTGCATGCATATTATTATCTAGTATTGGTTATTTTATAATAAAGCGTAAGAAGAATATTGGTTAATCTGCATAGGAGTATATATTTATATGATTCACTATTTATTAATTCTTGTTAATTTATTTTGATATTTTAATTTGCTTGGTTTTATATGTGTTACGTTTAGGAATTCAAATGGCAAAACCGACCGTTTTGTAATTTGGGAATATATATCCGATATGGAAATTCAAATAGGTCAAAAGTAGGTTCTATATAATAGGCGGGAAAATTTTAGGTTAGGAAGTAAACTAGCTTAATAACAAAATTTCTTATTATATCAAATTGAATTAAGATTCATAGGCTAATTGTTGGAAATTTGTTTTAAATCTCAGAAAGACATGATAAGTATTCCAAGGCACAAAGGAAAGTCAACATCAGTTTTATTTAACTTACACAGCAGACCAGAACAGCTGTTTTCGAAAGACGCAACCCTTTCATCATCAGTGCTCATGTGTATTGTGTTTGTCACCACTTATTAAGTGGCTTAGTTGAATTTGATAACATTTCCTATTTACACAAATTTTATTGTGAAAAAGAATACGAGAACTGTATCAACCTGATGTTAACATGTTATTGTTATAATACCCGTGTTACCGTTTGATTATTTTTCTTCATGTCCCATTTTTCTGAATTTTTTGTTCCATCATACCTAAGTCAAACTTTTTTGGTTTGAATTTTATACTTAAGTACATGTGAAAAACGTTCACATGAGCACTGATGATGAAAGGGTTGCGTCATTCGAAAACAGCTGTTCTGCTCTGCTGTGTAAGTTGAATAAAACTGATGTTGACTTTCCTTTGTGCCTTGGAATATTTATCATGTCTTTCTGAGATTTAAAACAAATTTCGAACAATTAGCCTATGAATCTTAATTCAATTTAATATAGCAATATAAATGTTCGTTAAAATTCTTACTACATAAAAATTTCTTATTATTTTATTGTTCCACGTGTAAACTAAATAGAAATATTTGCCTCCAAATTATGTATGAATTTTTATCAGTCGAACTTTCTTATGTCAATTGTTAATTTTTTCAACGGGCTTAAGTTCGAATCTGCATGACTGCAAATGATTTTTTATTATTTTATTAATAAATGAATTTGTTCAAATTCTATTTATTATTTTTTATATTAAGATTGGAATATTAAGAATATTTTCAATAATCATTAAACCAGCAGAACGGATCAGTACTGATTTCGAGGCCGCTACGCCCTCTTAACAGCGTTCTTTGTTAAATGTTTCCACTTTTGCAAGTGGTGCCAGTTAGTAGGAATATCAACTATTTAACCAATGTTTTTAACGAAAATTAAATATGAGAAGTTCCCACATTCACATTTTTAAGTTATTACCTTTTTGGTTAGTACGAAATTGCCCAACCCTGACGATTAATATTCCCAATATTCCATGTATCTCTTTCGCTTTTTCCAGAGCCATCAGCTGCTGATAGTCCGGTCAATTTAGACATTCGAAGTTACATAGAGTCCCAACAAGCTGAATTTCTGTGAAGTTGTTCAAAACATAATTATAAACAATGTCTAGAAGTTCCCCATCATTCCCCTGTAAGGAAAATTTTAATTCAAGGTCAAAGGTCAAAAAATGAGTTTTTCGCGATTTTCAGCAAAACGGTAAGTTTTATCATAAAAGTACCTCAGACAAAAATTGTAGATCATAAAATTATCTATAAAAAATGTATGAATATTTTTTTTCTTACGAGCCACCGTTTCTGAGATATAACGATTCAAAAATTTATAAAAGTTGTTATCGTCATAATATGCATGAGTACGCCACGTATATACATACTTTTTGAATCGTTATATCTCAGAAACGGTGGCTCGTAAGAAAAAAAGTATTGATACATTTTTTATAGATAATTTTATGATCTACAATTTTTGTCTGAGGTACTTTTATGATAAAACTTACCGTTTTGCTTGTTGGGACTTTATGTAACTTCACTCTCATTTTTTGGTTTAAATTGACCGGACTATGATAGCTAAAGCTTCTTTGTTATTTATGTTCAAGTAATTGAATTTAGTTGTCAATTTAGAATTTAAACTCTCATTATGATTTTTTTTTATTATACTTCTGGGCACTTAATTACGTGTACTTCATCAATAAAACTATAAAATAAACTTAAGTGTGGACACATATATTCCACTTTTTTTCTTAAGCAAACAATTACTGAATATATAGTAAAGAATTTTGATTAATAATTTGTATGTAGATTTTATTAATTAGACAATAAAACAAAATTTTTTTTAAGTAATAGCATAATTGATGGCAGTTTATGCTAATGAAATCCAATCCTCTAAAAAAGTAGCATAAACAAATAATCGAATTGTGTATTATAAATTATAAAAGTTTTAAATTTGATCGTATACATAATCAAATATTATCATTTATAGCATTTTGATGTAAAGCAATTTGTGTACTCATATTGCCAGCCACATTAACATTTGCCTCATTAGCATTAATAAATAAATAGCAGTCGTACAAGTTTTTCTTTGTTCTGCAGATCTATCAGTTTTATCTTGAAATAAAAAGACTTACGAGCATAAGCAACCCATAGTGTTTCTAGCAACATTGATAATAATATTTTACTTCTGACTAAATGTTGGCAGCCAATTAATTAAATTACTCAAAATGAGAAGTGATTGTCAAATATTTTGTAAATTTGTTTAGCATTGCTGTGAAGGTTGGAAGGGACATGACCACTTAATAGTTGCCATGGTAATGAAATTCAGTTTTGTAACAGGTTTTATCTAACAAGGTGAAGAGGCAACTGATAATTTTGAAATATTTCTTAAATATCTATTTACACACGCAGAGAACATGTAGATATGTGGCAGTTCTGACACAACAAACAGGTGTTTTCAAAAATAATGTACGATTTTTAAGAAATAAGTTGGTATTATTGTCAAATATTTCATATATTAATAAGCTTAAGATAAATTTACTCTTTAATTTGCGCTTTAACTGCTATAAGAAACAAAACACTCATGCTGAAGTATAATTTTCAAAATCGTATCTTGCTATACGTAACATGATTACATCTAATATAATGGTTTTTTAAACGATTCTGAATACACACAAAATATTTACTATAATAGTGTGCTCCCACAGCCATATTCCTATTAAACAAACTAATCGCCATTAAATTGTGTGTTTAAAACAGACATGAATCTCCTTATTAAAGGACGTAAGATTATTTAAGACTTATAGGCTATTGTTCGTAACGTATTTTAATTCAGACATTTAAAATAAATTTTCCAAGGCATAAAGGAAACTCAAAATCAATTTATTTATCCTACTTACACAGCAGAGCAGATCAGCCGTTTTCGAAAGCCGCTACAACTTCATCATCAGTACTCAAGTGTATTTCTATATATCACCACTTTTTAGGAGGCATAGTTCAATGTGAAAACTTTTTTATATATAAAAATTTTAATGGGAAATATTAAACGAAAATTCTAGCAAAACGATGGTAACGCGCTTTCAATTCCTATGTTGCCATTTCATTATATTCTTCAAGTTCTTATTTTGGAAATTTATTTTGTTTCATTTTTACTTAAGCCAAATTTGTATGGGCTTAATTGGAAACAAATTCAAACCATAAAAGTTTGGCTTAAGTAAAAATGCAACAAAAAAAAAAATACAGCATGAAAAAATAATAAAATAAATTGTGTTTTTATAAGAACTTGCTGATTTGAAATTTAAATAAAACACATGCCAAATTATGAAATGGCCAAAAAAAAATTTTTATTTGGTAGATAATTTCTTGTCATTTAACATTTAAATATAATTTCGGGCATATGGCCACCACGACTATTTTGCACAAAGGTCATTCTGGAGGTCCAATTTTCGACCACCTTTTCAAGCATTTGAGGGCGTATTTCAGCAATGACACGTTGAATATTGGTTTCCAAAACGTCAATCGTTGCTGGTTTATCCACGTAAACCAATGATTTCAGGTATCCCCACAAAAAATATTTGAGTGGCGTCAAATCACACGAACGCGGAGGCTAATTCAACGTTCCATTTCTCGAAATAATGTTGTCGTTGAAATGTTCTTTCAATAAGTCCATTGTTTCGCCCGCAGTATGACAAGTGGCACCATCCTGTTGAAACCACATTTCGTTTACATCCATATCTTGAAGTTTTGGCACCACAAATTCATTGATCATGATTCTGTATCGATTTCCATTCACGGCAACGCGCCATCCTTCCTCATTTTTAAGGAAATAAGGACCGATGATTCTACCAGCCCATAGACCGCACCAAACAGTACATTTATCGGGATGCATTGGTAATTCTTGAACCAAAATTGCGTCTCATCACTGAAGAAAATTTTGCGGTAAAAAAGCGGATAAACATTTTTAATTGAACACTGTTTTGGAAAAAAAATTTCCACGATTTGGAAGCGTTGTTCTTGAGTTATCCTGTTCATGATGATTTGCCAAACAATACTGAGTAGAGACGTCACTTTAAACTGCAAAACAGCTGTCAGACAACAGAGTGACTCGTATAAAAAGAAACTTCATAAAAAACACCCTTTTGCAACACTGGGGCTTAGAGTGTTTGCGTATGTTTCTGTTGTTAATAGAGACAGGAGGCCTGATCCCTCCTGCAGTGTATTGCGCCGAAACTAGAAAGGGGGGAATTGTATTGAGAGGAATGATGAAGAAAGATGAGAGCATATTTTTTTGGTAGCTGTTTTAAAATTTTACTTCGCCAACTAACTTTTCCTACAGGACATTTTTTTAAATATATGAATGCTGATGTCAGTTACTGCCAGTAATGTTCAGTGACAAGTGCTATGCCTATATCAATGAAACTAATGCTGAATCAAAAACACTGGACTTAATATTCATGACTGAGATCGAGATTCTCAACTACATAGTCTACTGTTAACTACTTCAGCCAACAGCATCCTCATCGGTTTGTAAGTTATACGTTAAAAGCTGGCAAATAGTGTACTAGGTGTTATTTGCCACAACAAAAGCATCTTTGGTTGCTTCACTCGTAGGTAACCCTTGTGACAATTTTAGTACACCCCTTTAATTTCTAAAAGAAAATATGTTTTGTTTTCTTTTCATATTTTTGTTTGTTTGCTTTGAATTTAATCACAAATTAGAAAAATTTTAGCTTAACCTCAACAGTTTTTATTTGGGTCCAATTGGTTTAGCTGCATAATATAATATTTTATTATATACACCCATTTACATACTTCACTTTTTTGTGGGGACCGGCACTCAGACTACTACTCTTACTATTTTTTTTTTAATTTTTTTTTATCTCGGACCAGCAATCAGGGGATGACCCCTATATATGCAATGCATTGCGCTGGAACTGAAAACGAGGGGATAGTATAGAGGGGGCAGACTAGGAAAGATGAGAAGATAGACAGTTTTTTTGTAGCTATTTCAACTTTTTTTACTTCGTCGGCTAATTTTTGCTACAGGGCCGACGAAGGTGGGTGCTATTACTCTGCTTTTAGTACATGATCGTGTCAGTCGCTGCCAATTATGTTCTGTGACCAGTGACTATGCCTTCATCATTGAAACAGGCTGGCAACAACTAACACAACCACGCACTAAAGCTGATCAGAAGAATTCAACACAATATTTTATGACTCAGCGCGGGCTCGAACTCAGGACCCTCCGCATCATAGTCTCGTGTTCTACTACTTCAGCCAACAGCACCCACTCTTACTATTTAAACTGTCCAACAACAGTGAAGCACTAAAGCAAATTAGAAAAAATATAACCCATATTCAAAACTCGACTAAACACAGGCTCGGGATGTACAGATTCAAAATACGTCCACTATTTCAATATTATTTTATGACCGTAATTCAAACTTGGAACGCTGTCATTGTATAAATATCGCTCGTTGTGTTTATGCAACTACCAAATACCTACAAAACCTGTTACGAAACTATGACTAGTAATAAAATTGTGAAATCTAGCTGGATTTTGACTAGTTGTTCCACACAATTACTTTAAAAAATTTATAATAATAAAAAATATATAAAAAAAGGTATATGCAGAAGGAGGTCCTTGTCTCTGTCAAAAAGAAAAATTCGTTGAGATAAAATTTCATTTCATCATTTTTGCCAACTTGAAATCAATAACCAAAACAATCATCTATCGAAAGCATCAGTTTGTGTTTGTTGGGATAATCCAGATAAATAAATGTGCTCAACTTTCGTTTTAGTAGTTATAAATAAACTTTTAGTTTTATATGTTTTTGACAATCAAAATATAAGTTAACAGCTTTCGCTATTTTAACTTGAACATCGAATCATGTTTAAAATTTATTATTGCAGAAATATGTTGTTTTAAATGCTTTTTTATGTTACTTTAAATTTATTTAACATTTAACTTGATTATATTTTGCATATATTTCATAAATATTTTCTGAAATTTTTATAGCTATTCATTTGAAACTTGTTGTACCCGTTTATACACTTTAGACATGTGGACGCTTCTATAATTTTAAAGACTTTAAATTAACAAACCTGAAACCAAATCATTAAATATTAAATCTTGCCGCTTGAAATCAACAAAAGAATTAAATTCAATTTTATTTGACTCGTTTTGATTTGTGTATTATTTTATGTCTTGTAAAATTTTAAACACGCCTTCCTCATAAAAATTTGCCATTGTTATGCTAAGTTCAATTAAGAGTTAACTTTAAAGCTCTTGTCCTAAACAATGGGATTTTGTAAGATTATATGGATTAAGATAAATAGAAGTCAAGAGTCTATTTCATTAGTTTGATTAACGAGTGTTAGTTAATACATGAAATCATAATAATAAACGGAATGTGTGAAGAGAAAATAAAAGACTTGAAATTATTTTATTAATTTAAAAAACCTTTTAAAAGAAAATATTAATATCTATAATACATATATTGTATTAAAATTGATATTATTATGATTATTATTATACAACTTTTTACATTTACACAGATTTCCATTAATACCCAATAAAATGTGGTAAAATATATTATATTTATTGCATATATTCTCAGGAATTTATTTAAAAAAAAATCATTTTTTGTATATAAATCTAATCTGAAGGCAAATAAATACCTTATGAAGGTTGTTTGTAGTGTTTCTTTCAGAGAAACAACTTTTGTTATCGTTGTGTGTGTATGTTTTGATATAAGCGTGTAAGCTTCTTGCTTTTGACTTATTATGGCTACAATAGAAACACGGATGAGAGGGGATTAGCAGCAAAGAAATCATATTTTTAAAAAAAGTAAATAAATTTGTCTAGATATAAGTGGTCACTTCGCTAGTATTTCAACCAATTCATCAGCACATCTTAATCCAAGGCCAACGAAAACCCATAGATATTGTAACCTTGTACAAAAATATACTATTTACAAAATAACTATCAAAAATTTTATTAAAAAAACGTATCAAACTGCACAACAATTAATATATTTTACACTCAACGTTAATCCTTTCTAAATCCTTAATATGATTATTCAAAGCTAAGTCTCAAATATAGGGTATTTCATTAACTGCTTGCGTAAATTTAAATAAAACAAAGTGTGAGTCTTTTTAATTTTATTCGTGCTGATTCTTTGCCCAAATTTACAAAAAAAAATCAAAATTTATTTTTGTGAGGTTCGAGGTTCTTCCTATGCTCATTTCACTGGGGCTAATGGAGATCATCAGGGAATCTTTACCCAACATTTCTTAAAATAACTAAGGATATTATTTTAAATTTCGACTAAGTTGTGTAAAGCAACAAATACCCAAATATATAAAATTAAAGTGTGAGTTTTTTTATTCATTTAGATGACCTACTGACGTCATTATGACTGGAATATAAAATCGCTTAAATGTCTGCCATGTCTTCTCTAAGTGGGGGCATCTAAGATTTCGAAATTTTCATGACCCATTTTCTTTTAACTCGGTCCAGTACTCAGGGAATAACCCTGAATGCTGGTGCGTAGTGCATTGCGCCAGAACTAGAAAGGAGGGGGTAGTAGAAGGGGGCAGATGAAGAAAGATGAGAAGATAGAAAATTCTTATTATTATTATTAAGGTTATCTATTTTTTGTTTGTTTTCGAAGCAATTTGAACCAGGCAAATTTTTTGCTACCGGTCAGACGAAGGAGGGAACTGTGTCTCTGCTCTTTAGTACATGATTGTGTCAGTCATGCCAATTTTGTTCAGTGGGCAGTGTTATGCCCTCATAACTGAAAGAAACCGACAACAACTAACACAATCATGCCCTAATGCTGATCAAAAGAATTCGATGCAATAGTAATAACTGAATGCCAAGACGAACTCAGAACTTTCCGCTTCATAATCTGGTGTTAACTACTTCAACAAACAGAATCCTAGTACATAAATCAGGCTCAACTTAGCCAATGGCAAGGGTTATGTTTGCTTTGAGAACCGCTATGGCTTGTGATTTATTCCCATACAACTGTGACCGACAAAAACCCACAATTAAAAGACTTTTTTTTTTGTAGTAAGAATTTTAACTAACATTTTTATATTGCTATATTAAATTGAATTAAGATTCTATAGGCTAATTGTTCGAAATTTTTAATTTAAATCTCAGAAAGACATGATAAATATTCCAAGGCACAAAGGCAAGTCAACATCAGTTTTTGTTATTCAACTTACACAGCAGAGCAGAACAGCTGTTTTCGAAAGACGCAACCCTTGCATCATCAGTGCTCATGTGTATTGTGTTTGTCACCACTTCTTAGGTGGCTTAGTTGAATGTGATAACAGTTCCTATTTACACAAATTTTATTGTGAAAAAGAATACGAGAACTGTATCAAGCTGATGTTAACATGTTATTATTATAATACCCGTGTTACCGTTTGGTTATTTTTCTTCATGTCCCATTTTTCTGAATTTTTTGTTCCATCATAAGTCAACTTTTTTTTTTTTATTTAATCAAAATTATTAATTTCTAAGTAACATAAATAAACAAATGTTTTTTTTTTATAACTTAAGGCTATACACTGTCCCAATAATGGGCTCTCCAGTATACTGACTAATAAGAAAAAACTTTTTACAATTATTTATAATATTTAATATGGAAAATTATAATTATTATGTATAAATATGTGTTTATACTTAAATTATAAAGATAAATTCTTCTGGTTTCTTGACCTCTTCTTAATTATTATTATATTCTGATATTTTTAAGCTTAAGATCTCTTTATTATAATTTAATTTTTAATTTCAATATTTCGTCACTCCTTTGTGTGAGTTCTTCAGGAAATTAATTATTTTATTTAAACAAAATATTTTTTCATATTAAATAAAATAATTAATTTCCTGAAGAAGTCACACAAAGGAGTGACGAAATATTGAAATTATAAATTAAATTAAAATAAAGAGACCTTAAGCTTAAAAATATCAGAATTAAATTATAAAGGAAAACTATACAAAAACCTTTACTTTTATAATGCTGGGTGAGAGAGTTATGATAGTCAAAATATAAAAACATAAAAGAAGGAGTTGTCTGGTGTGCCACCAGTATTATTATGTATTGCAATATGAGATTGGGTTTACCCTTACCTCAAGTGAGAATGTTGCTGTGTATAGCTTTGATATTAGCTCTCCTGTGTAAGTGGTAAAATATAGGAACTCCACTTTCATTTTGTAAAAAACCGTTGCTATCAAGCTAAAGGAATGCTTCAGGTGGGTAGTACATAGCCAGTTTGAAGTGTGTTTTTTATATATGCATCATTAACATAATATGGTGCCATTATTAGGCTATTTTCATAGCATGCCGCACTTCCCACTATGTGATTTCTTATTAGATTGATGATGAAATTATCAATTCTGCAAACTATTGCCTTATTGTATAACTTTTGGTTTGACACATACTTCTTGTAATTACTATTTGGTGTTCTATATAAGCCCGTACAAGATCGTAAGCACTTTCTTTCCAATAGTCCTAATTTTTCCATATATGCAGGGGAAACGTTAAACCAGGTTTGACAACCGTATGTTAAAATAGGACGTATGAAGCATTGGTACATGATTATTTTAACTCTTAAGCTGATGTATTTTGAAAAAAATAGTTTTTTATATTTGAAAAAAGCATTTCAAGCGTTTTTGATCTGAATTTTTATCAGTTCGTTAAAATACAAGAACCTGTCTATGTTAACGCCTAAATATTTTACTATACTCTTATTATTATTATTATTATTATATGAGGCCATAAGCACCGCGACCCAAAGGATCTGCCCAAGTGTTCACTGATGTATATTAAGGCTGCGAATAAAGCCAATTACTCTACCCGGTGAGATATCGTACACATCCCCTGGAGTCATGAAATTGCCTCCGAGGAAACTCCTCCTGCACGACGCCACTGCCGGACAGTCGCAGAGAACGTGCTCCGGTGTCTCCTCCTTTGCTCCGCAGAGTCTACATACTTTGGTCTCAGAATTGCCCATGGTAAACTGGTGTCGTCTGAGACCGCAGTGTCCGGTAAACCAACCCGTTAATAATCTAATATCATTCTTGTCCATCAGAATTAATTTTTGGAATTTGTTCCGAGATAACGTAATGAAACATTTTGCCTGTCTTAGGCCGTGGAGGGCTATCCAGTGGCGATTAAACTCCACTCGAGCCCAGGAGTCATTCTGTTCTTTGACATATCCTCCTGAGATGCCAAAGAAGGGTTCTGATCCTATGAATCTACGATGGGCTCCTCTGTTCGCCAGACAGTCAGCCCTTTCGTTCCCAGCGTGGCCCTTATGGCCAGGCACCCAGCATAACATCAGCCTGTTCTGAGCGCCCAGTTCTATCAGCGATGTAACACAGTCCATAACAACCCCTGACCTGATCTCATACGAGGTTATGGCCTTGAGCGCTGCCTGGCTATCAGACATCAGATAGATACGAATATTCTTACATCTTCTCCTCAAGCATTCCCTAGCACATTGGAATATGGCATAGACCTCCGCTTGGAAGATCGTAGGGTATATTATTATACTGGATATTGACATTGTCAACGGATTTTATGCCAAATAATTTCCAGTTCTTTTTTAAATCATAGCTACATTTGCCTACTGGAGGACGAAACAGTATAGATTCACATTTTTCTTTGTTTATTTTTAATGGCCAGTCAATAGCATATTTCTCAACGATGTTAAAGAGCTCTTGCAAAGGACTAACAACCCACAATATCGGTGGCCGGTTCATATTATTTCCACTTGATATATAAGTCGTGCAGAATATGCAATGTGGCACGTATGCAGATCATGCAACTTAGTTGAAAAGAAGTTGGTAAACATCGATCCATAGCGTTCGTGATGGCCTGGCCAACGTCGTTCTCAAAGAAATAGGAAAATCCGTACATCTAACAAGGATGCATTAGCCTCTCCTGCATTTTATATGGATTGACATAATCCATAAATTCCACAGTTGATTTCTCGATAAAAAAAAGGGGCAGTGCGATCCCCACTTTACTAAATCAAATTTATTATTTTGACGTCTTCTTGAACGCTATATGCTTTAGTGGTGATTTGACTAAACAGACTAAGTAGACAAAATTTTATTTGACAAATGCAGCTTCAAAAAAAAAAAATGCTCTCACTGTCACAGATCCCATCTTGCCGTATCTGTTGGAGATCCTATATTGCTTATATTATTTTCCAGAATATATTAATTGCTTAAAATTAATTTTACAATTCTATTTTAGTGAAAAAAATAATTTAGTTGCAAGTATAAGGCCAACTTCTTTATAAAATTACATCTAAAGTGGCGGCACTTCCTGTACATATTTAAACTTTCTTCGTAAAAAAATTAATTTCTTAAGGCATGTAAAATTGTTAATAACTCTTAACGGAAGTTTCGTTTTCTGTCTTGGCCAATCATTCAGTAGCCTCTAAATTTTTAAATAAAATGTTCACCTTAACTTCAAATTGTGCTTTTGTAAGACCAGCTGCAATTAAACATAAAAATGGTAGCGCATACATTTTTTAACGCCACTGTTTTCCTAATTAAATACCTCCTGTTGGCAAGTCGACATTAAATCTTTTCCTGCAACAAAAAAAAAAAACACAAAAATTAAATCATGAGAAAATATGAAAAACAGTAGAAGAATTTAATGTTTGCAAAAACCCCCCAAAATGAAACCCACAATAAAAAAAATGACATTTTTATAAAAAAAAAAAATGATGAAAATTTATAGCAGTTTTTGCATAGAAAATTGTATTTACTGGACTGCGTGCTTCGTTATACATTTTTATTCTAAGACTACAATGGCTTTATTATACAAAAAAAAAGAGAAAAAAAGTTTAAAATATAAATATGTGACAAAAAAAAATGTTCATAAGGAAAAACGACAATTTTATTCAAATGGAAGCCCCTTAAACTCAGCATGAAATAAAGCAATTTCATTCGAAATAAAGAGAAAGACTTTCGGTACATTGAATGGAAAGAAGAAAGAAAAAACTTTAAATTATATTTGACTGAAACTAATGTTGGGAATCCTTTTTTGACATATTGCATGCATTTTTGCCGGAGAATTGGATATAAACAAACTGCTAAAATCAATTTATTTTGAGCTTTTTGGTAAATTTTTCAAAAGTTTATAGAAAAACGTTTTAAGAATGTATTGTTCTTTTTTTTGCCCCCCATCAGTATTTGATGTTTAATGAAACGGGCACAGAAATAATAGGGAAGTAAATTCGAAATGATTTCTTGATTTTTATGATATTTTTTTAATTCATGAAAAAGTTTTAATATATAATTATACCGGCTTCAGATGTGAGTACTTCCTATCATTATTTTGTACCTAAATTCAGTTTCGGCTTGTGTTTGCTTCTTTTTTTCGCCCACTGTCTGCAATAAAATCTGTGTGTTCTCATATGAATTTTGACTCGCACTCAGAGAAGGATTTGTGGTCATGCAATAGAATGCACAATTGTAGAGGGGGCATGTTGAAAGTTCAGATGGAGAAAGATGAGACGAGAAGGAATTTTTAGCAAACTTTTTGTTTATAATCGCCCATAATTATTTTCAGAACAACACTCACACTATTTTCTCCATGCAAAAATATTAATCAAGTTTTTGTATTTAGTTTAATTTTTAAAAATTTTTTAAAGCCCCATTAAAATACATAAAAATTTTTAGATATATTTATTTGCTTTATTTGCTCGTGACAGTCACTCTTAAAGTTGCCATGTAAAGCTGACCGATTTTTGTAGGCTTCTAGCCTGTTCGATCAATAAAGAGTGGGCAAATTTGAGGTTAGGAAGTAAATTGGCTGTCAAATAATTAAATCTCAAGAATTGGGCTCTCATCCTTCTACACTTATTTAGTAAAAAAAAAAATCAATGAGTGTTCGAACTCACGGGCGATGTGTTAACACCTTTTTGTTTATTTATTTTATATTAAACCCACAAAAAACAAAGAGAATGCAAAGCAACAGAGAAATGTACATACATACATTGTTATGTTTGTACATAAGCTACATACATTGCTGTCTTGCTAACTCATTTTTATATATGTACGTATAACCACGTCACTATTCTCTTTGCTATGCATAAGACAAAACCGAAGATCAACATAAAACACTTTTTTAATATTACTCCAAATTAATACTACGAATTAAAACACTTAAATCTCCGCTCGCCGATATCGGATCGCCTTAATTTTTGGCTTAAACTCTTCGTCGAAACCCGCACTAGCGTTTTAATCCAAAAATTAATAAAATCGGCTATGAATTTCCGGAGAAAATCGCGTGGGAAAATTATATGAAAATCGCCCAATAATCACTTTCAATACCGACTGCCAAGCAACAACAACAAACAAACAAAGTCTTACACTTACACTTGCGTATGTATTGAAACTGATAGTTTACTGCCCTAGAGGCGCGCGTATAGATGTTAACACATCAAAAATGGGACATTTTAGATGTGGAGCGTTAAACTCTTAAACAAAGAATTTTAATTGTGAAAATTTACTAAAACGAAAACAACGCATTTTTCAAAAAACTCATTTTCAATTAGGCGGCTATGTAAACAAACAAAATTGTCGTATATGGGGTTCATGGTGCCGTTTGAGCTCAGGAGGCATCATCGGCCTATATTTTTTCGAAAATGGACAAGAAAACGGCGTCACCGTGGGTGGATTCTCTGCGCTACCAAACCATGATAACCGATTTAATGTGGCCAACATTGCAGATTTGAGCTTGAGTTCAAATAAAAAATTCTTATGCATTTTTTTATTCAGATTCAAGTTCAAATCTGCAATCTGCAAATTATTTATTTAAGAATTTTATTAAATTTAATTTGTTTTTATTAAGCCGAACAAATAGCGCTGGATTGATGGCGTAGCAGCCTCGAATTCAGCACTGATTCGTTCTGCTACCATGATGGTTATAAAATATTCAAAATATTCCACTTCTAATAAAGTAATATTGAACATATAATTAACAAATAGCAGATTTGAACTTGAGTCCGAGTAACACAAATTCTTATCTTAATAATATTAGAAAAAAAATTTCAATTCCTACACAACTGTACATATTTAAAAAGCCTATTTAATTATCTTTGTATTCACTTCAATTAAATAATTGTTACCTTAAAACTTTTTAATTTAATTTCATTAAATGCATGCTTATCTGTCAGTATCAGTATAATGAAAAAGTCATGTACCGAAAAATTTGCATACAATAAACAAACATTTGCTCGTAAATGAAATAAAATCAAATATTAATTTCTTAAATGCAAATGTTATCAAGAATCTAATGGCAAATGTTAGCATGTGTCAGTTAAGTGTCAGCAGTATTGAATTTTAAAGTGTACACTGAAATCTGTCTCAACTGTAGAAAAAAAAATAAAGAAATAATAAAATAAAATCAAAACAAGCAACTCTTGAAATTGTAAAAAGATTACACTCCAGGGAGTAAATATGTATTTACTCGTACCTACAACACACTCCTGTGTTACTCACACAAAACCAACACAGTAGGACTTCAAGTTTACATGTGTACATGTTACTTACACAAGTACAACACATTAATATGAAACAATTTTTTAAACATTTCTGTTGGCCCTAATATCTTGCTGTCAGCAATAAATTTCAATTATTTATGTTAAAAAAAAATATATATTTGGCCTCTTTTCCTGCTGCTGCTACTAAATAAAAAATTGAAAGGACCTCCATTTAAATAATTATCCATAAGTACGGTCATATACCGAATTCAAATATAAGCACACGTACGAGCAAGTGCGCTAATGTACACACAGCAATTTGTGTGAGTAGGCTTTCTGTGTCTACTTCCTTGGCTCATGTGTAATACACATTTACATTGTGTATGTGTTTATTTTTTTGTTTAAAGACATACAAACTTTAACTGTCATGTACTGTAAATTTGTGACAAATATGTCAGAATAAATCATTGGCATTGTTGGTAATCATAATTCTAATAATTTTTATAAAACGTTAATATATGCCCGTAATCTACATAAGCCTTATTTGCTCATACGTGAAATGATTGTTTGTTTGGTTTTTGTTTGCTTTTTGTTGTTTGTTTGTTTTTATATTTTTTGTTGTCGTAAGCTTCTGTTTTGTTGCAGTGCCTTGATGAAAACAATTGTAAATGGCAAACATTTAAATCACTTCCGTTTCCGTTTTTAGAGGATATGCCAACTAATGTTAAAACATTATGACAATAACATAAAATATAAACAATTAAACAGACATATTTATACAAAAACACATTTATGTGCACGTCGCACATACTTCATACATATGCATATACATGTGTATGGATGTGTATACATCAGCTAACCGAAAAACGTTATAACCACAGAGAAATAAATGTATACCTATAAAACAAATATTATTCAGTTTTTTCTCTTTGTTTTTCCATTTTGATGGCATATTTTTACTCATAAATTACCCAGATTAGATGTAGATAATAAAATGTGTGGTGAAACACACACACACAAAAACGTAAATAAAAATGCAGGTAATATTTATGCAAAAATTAATACATTTGAATATTTTAATTGTGCTCTTCCTAAGCCTTACAAATGAATGGGCCTGATAAAGACATAACTAGCAGTTGGTATGCCATATACAATTGCATATGATTACGGTCAGTTTGTCAATAAAGTAAATAAAGCATATTTTTGTTATTGTTATTTGTTTTTAAAGGCTTGTCAGTCGTTATTAATAATTCAGTTTTATAACAGGTGCGATTAAATAATTTTCTGCAGTAACGTTTATTTGAAATTCATATACATTTTTTTCAAATATGATTATCTATATAAAGAGCTTGCTGCAATGTTGTGCATAATATTGTTATTAATTTTTTTTTATGAAAATGTAGTGGAGGAAGAAGAGTGTTTAATTAAAAATATGCTTTTCTATAATTGTGCTTTATACCACATCATCATTACTAGGGCAACCAAAAAAAAAAAAAAAAAATAAAAAGCTGATTTCAGCTCTTAAAAAAAGCTTTTAAAAACACGAAAATAAGCAGTTAAAATTAAAAAAGCAGTTTAAATGTATTGTTTATTTTTAATTTTATTAGTTAAAAGCGTTATTACAGTGAATTAAAAATTGCTGCGACAATTTTTTGAACAGAAAACTTTGTCTGTTTGGAGTCAGCACGTTCTTATACATAGAAAAAGTTCGTTCTACGTCTACTGATGTTAGGGGAGCATATTTGAAATCGAGTGTTTGCTCCAAAGTATATTTTATACGATGGCACTCACAGTTCTGCTTGCCACCCAAAATGTCACCAATATATTTGAGTACGAAAAATCCTACATTTTTCAATAAAACTGATTTTATATATATTTTTTCTCCTATATCCCATGGAACATCGGCAATTTTTCTTAAAGTGTCTATAACTATATTTACTTGGGAAATCAATGAAAGATTTTTTGTTTCCAATTTTGTGATAACTTCGTGTAAAAACCCGAAATTTGCAGATATATACAATATTTGGTTACGCAGTTCAGATGAAGAATCAGTGGAGCTTTTTTCATATCGTGTACTATAGGCTTTACATATTCACAAACTAAAAAAAATATTGCCACATCAAAAAAATAAAGATTTTTTCAAAAATTTATTAAAGAATTTAAAAATAAGCGTAAAATGGCAAAATAACTAAAAAGAAGCCGATATTGCCAAAATAAGCAAAATAAAGCCCTAACAAATACAGCTCATCTTATTTGTTTTTTACGTCAGAAATCTGTTTTCAATCAAAAACATTCTATCTTGTGAAACAAATAATAAGCACTAGCTTCTTTTTGGTTGCCCTAATCATTATATTTTAATCTTATATAAAAAAGTTTTAAAAGCTGGTGCTACATTTTTCAGTCTAATCATATAACTTACACAATATAGCAGAACAGCTGTTTTCGAAAACCGCTACAGTTTCACCATCAGTACTCATGTTTATTATTGTCAAGCACTAGTTTTTAGGTGTATCAAAAACGATTTAAATTCTTGTGTTACGACTTGATTGTGTTATTCATGTCCTATTTTCTGATATATATATATATATATATATATATATATATTTATATATATATATATATATATATATATATATATATATATATATATATGTATATATATATATATATATATATATATATATATATATATATGTTACTATACCCCTCGAAAGAGAATTGGAGGTTATATTCACTTTGTCATTCTGCGTGTATCGCAGTGAAATATCTTTCTAAGACGCCATAAAGTATATATATTCTTGATCAGTGCTCTAATCACGATTCAGTCCAAACGAAAAGTACCTTTGAAATTCGGAACAGATGAATTTTGAAGAAAAAGCACAGGTCAAGTTCGTAAATGGGCAGAATTGGGTCCGAGAGAAAAAAATTCTCCTAAGAAGAACTAAAACAATTTCTGAAATAATTTTTAAAGATTTTATTTTGTCAAGCAGTAGTAAGAATTTTAACGAACATATGGTTTGAGCTATCAATAATAAATTGGGAAAACGTTCACATGTACTTAAGTATAAAACTCAAACCAAAAAAGTTTGACTTGGGTATGATGGAACAAAAAATTCAGAAAAATGGGACATGAAGAAAAATAATAAAATAGCAACACGGGTATTAAAACAATAACATGTTAACATCAGGTTGATACAGTTGTCGTATCCTTTTTCACAATAAAATTTTTGTAAATAGGAACTGTTGACACATTCAACTAATCCACCTAATAAGTGGTGACAAACACAATACACATGAGCACTGAAGATGAAAGGGTTGCGTCTTTCGAAAACAGCTGTTCTGCTCTGCTGTATAAGTTGAATAACAAAAACTGATGTTTACTTGCCTTTGTGCCTTGGAATATTTATCATGTCTTTCTGAGATTTAAATTAAAAATTTCGAACAATTAGCTTGTAAAATCTTAATTAAATATAATATACATATACGAGTATATTTATTTCCAAAAATTTTTGGACCCCCCGCCTTCTTTTGTGGGCGTTTATGTAACATATTACATGGAAAGATGGTGCAAATATTTAACAAATTGCATTCCTTTAGCCTACATTCTTTAAAAAAAAGTAATTTTTTAAGTTTTTATAACGAAACTAAGATGTACTCTGATCTTGGACTAAATTTCAAGTAATTTTTAATAACTCGTGTCTGAAAGAACCGGAAAATATTCAATATTGATGGTGCAAAATAGTTTTTTTCTTTTTAAATTAAGTATAAAAAGGGACTAATACCACAATTTCACACTGTAACGCGAGGGTGTTTTACATTCAGAGCTTGCATCGGTAGTAAATTTTCCCAAATCTTTTTAGCGCTGAGTATCTGTCTTTTTCTAGTTGTGATACACTCTTGTGGCATGTATATCTAGAACTAATTTAAAAATCTTTTATTCGACATATTGTCTCAATAGAACTAATTTTGTTAGAAATTATATATTAAGTTTTAGGGAAATTAAATTGCATCCCTCAGGAAATCGACAGTTTGTAAAGAATTCTAAATAAATATGTAGCATTTGAAACCGTTTAACAATAAAAATAAATTCAATTTTATCACATTAAATTTTATGTGAATTGAATAAAATAATTGCCCAATAAGAAATACTGACATGTTATTTATAAGTTAAATTTTTCGAACATTCTCAAGGGTCTAACTAATATCTATTAAAATTATTATCTTTATTAGGTGTCGTCTGCTCAGTGTCACGCATTTTAAAATTTCAACAGACGACTGAAAACATTTGGCTGGTATGAGGATGAAGCATTTAGAATTATGTTATTATGATACGTTTCAAATTTATTTCTATTTATGTCCTCATAGCGCCCTAAAGACAATGTTCGTCTTGGGCATATTTATGTTGTTAGATTCTAACGAATAGAAATGTGGGGAGAAAAAATACAAAAACAAAATTGAGACCTTATGGCTGGCATTATATTAAACTACATGTTATAGTATGTTTATAAAAGTGATGTGCAAATATCTGTATTCATATTCGAATTCATGAATATTTAGACATTTTTAGATATTCGCCATTTAGGTTATTATAAAAATAAATACCTAAATACTCAAAGAAACTTTTAGTAAATGGCAAAACGGAAAAAAAATTGATTGTAAAAATTTGATTTAAATTGCTTATAACATTGATTTTTTCTGCAAAAGATCAGCATGTCTAAAAATATGTTGCCGTAAAAACCTCGCAACAATTTTACCATTTCCAAGACTTGGATGGAACTCCTTGAGTTTTTCGTTTAGGGATGTCTGGAATCTACGCCATTTTAATCCATTTAAATGAGTTCGACCTGATTCTACCTAAATTTTTTGTTTTTGGTATAAGCAGATTTTATTTTTTTTTTTGCAAGTATCAAAAAAAGTATGATGGAGCTTTAGAATCCACGTAAGTGAAGAGAATTATCAAGTTATTTTCATAAAAAAACTCAATAGATGACCAGTTCAATGTTTTTAAATTTTCATATAATATTATTTTTCACATATATTGCTTTTTATATGTCCGTGTTCGTATTTGCGAATAGCAAAAGTTGGCTTTCGCCACAAGTAGTGGATAATATTCCAAAACGTAACTGTGTTTTAAAGAAGGAATAATTCCAGACCATTATCATGTTCACAATTCTTCGAATAAAAATCCCTAAAAAGTATGCAACATTTTACTCCACATTTACTAGGTAATAATTACCAGATTTGCTAGTGGTGCGATTTGTCGTCGAACATGGCGAATTTTTATTTGCAATTTAATCTGCATATTACTCATACGCACTGAAGTACTATATTGATATTCTTCGCATTCTCTTTGCATGCTAACACATAAAATATTCAATATTAGTGATACAAGATTTCACATTAAGAGTAGAAATATCAATTAAAATATATGAGCACAATTTTATTGAATCTAAGATTTATAAGTATTTTAGATATATTTCTATAATATTAAAAATGGAAAAAATCTGCTATTTTTTTAAACAATTAGAAATCAGTTAACAAAAATATGCAAAAGATAATATACATAAATTACGGAATTCAAATGTTGTCTAGGAAAAGTATGAAAAACTATAATGATCTGTGCAATAAAGTTTATGTAAAGACAACACAAAATTTTTTTTGTGAGGTTGTAATTCAAATCAACAGCCCGATTTTGAAATCAGATTCACTTCAAATCCGATCCACTTCAAACACATATGTTTTATTTTTTTTAAGGTGGCAATTCAAATCAACATACCGATTTTGAAATCAGCTCCACTTCAAATGCTGTTGGCTGAAGTAGTAGAACACGAGACTAAGAAGCGGAGGGTCGTGAGTTTGAATCCGCGCTGAGTCATGAAATATTGAATTGAATTCTTCTGATCATCATTAGTGCGGGGTTGTGTTAGTTGTTGCCAGCCTGTTTCAATGATGAAGGCATAGTCACTGATCACTCAACATAATTGGTAGCGACTGACACTATCATGTACTAAAAGAAGAGTAGCAGTACCCACCTTCGTCGGCCCTGTAGCAAAAATTAGCCGGCGAAGTAAAAGGTTGAAATAGCTACAAAAAAACTGTCTATCTTCTCATCTTTCCTAATCTGTCCCCTCAATACTATCCCCTTGTTTTCAGTTCCTGCGCAATGAATTGCATATATAGGGGTCATCCCCTGAGTGCTGGTCCAAGATAAAAAAAAAAAAAAATTCTGCAGATAAGTATGCACGGTGCTGTATGTTATTTTGGTTTTAGTACATGATAGTCTCAATCATTGCGAGTTATAATCAGAGACCACATGCTTTGCCTTCGTTTTTAAAACAGGCCGACAATAACTAACACAACCAATCAGTAATTCTGATCAGAAGAATTAGACACTATTTTTCATGAATAAGCGCGGAGTGGAACCCGAGCTTCAAATTAGATAAAAAGTTTAAAGATATATCAAAGTCATATCTTTAGTTATTCTTAGAAATTTGTAAGATATTGATCCCAGAGCAATAATCGTGATAACAGGCAAAAACCCTTCAATTATCACTTAAAATTTGTTTAAAGTATGAGAAAAAATAATAAAAAAATAAATCAAAGTATTGAACAACAATCCCCAAATATGTATATAAATTTAACATTTTTTTTTAAAATTGTGAAATACCCCATAATGTGTTTGTCAAAAATTTTGCTCATAAGTGTATACAATATATAATTGTATAAGAAGGCAAAAGTATTCCCTTACTTCTTAAGGCAACAAAATAATAAATCAATGTTTTTTGATGCGATTAGCCACAAAATATGCTGACATAGATTAAAAAAAAAAAAATTCAAGTGTTACACATTTGTAGTATTAAACGTCATATGAAATTATGAACAAGAAGATGTTTTGATGCTTATTTTATGAATATTAAAACTGTCACTTTTTGAAGGATTAGTTTTGGCATAATATCGTTTAAACATTTGAGCTCATAATAATTGCACCAAATTTTAAAAGTAGCAAAATATTTAAAGCTATTTTAACAATTTTACTAATACAGTGTGATTTACTTTAAAGCTAGGCCAACAGTTTTTCATTAATTCCTTTTTTCAAAAACAAACTAGCATTCCAACACAAAAAAAAACAAAAAAAAACAAAAAAAGAAATAGAGAGAATTTAATTTACTCTTTATGGTTAGCAAGTTATGTGTACGCAATATAAATAAATGAAAAAATTTCCGAAAGAATTTTCTACAAAAATATTTGCGCAATCAAATGTTGTACAGAAAAAAAAGAACAACATTTAATTGTTTTTGTTTCACGTCCACAGTCTATTTAATAAAATTTCATTTTATTTAAATTGGAAAAAAAGGAAATATAAAAATATATTTTATTCTGCACAAAAGTATTTTCATTATACAGTTTGCTGCTTATGCAATATTTATACGAGGTAGCAAGTTTAGGTTCACATATGATGCACTCTTACCAGTTTTTATAGGAAAATATACACAATATGTTAAAGTTTAATGGAAAAAAACGAACTTGATATTATTATGAGCATAAAATATCAGGGCTGTTTGCTTAATAAGAGTTTATTATGTTTTCACCTTGAAGTTCAGAATTTAAACTCAAGGATATTGATAACATAATTGAAATTACACTTGACGATGGAGTATATTATTTTTATAGCAAATAGAATGTGTTATTAGTTAAAAAGAATTTTTTTAAATTATAAAATAGGTATAAGATATGGTTATACCATCAAAATGAAACGTAAGCTTATTTTACAGGGATGTCAGATTGTGACAATATTGTTAGACATGGCTATGAGCTGACAATGTTCTCACAATTGAAAATTGGTAGCAGAAGGCAAATTGTTAGTTTACACTATTGTAAGAAAAGCCTACAATTCTCTGCACACACGGTTGTTTGATTCTCTCAGAGAACATTGAAACTAGTGCATTATATTGCCTACTTAAAGGAGTCCTATGAAAGAATTGGTCAATTATGTATATAATCTCGGAGTTATTTTTTTAAATTTTTATTTATTTTTTTGCATACGATATCTCACGAACGCATCAACCAATTTTTATCCATTTAGGAGCTCTCGACGTGGTTTTTGAATGTCAAGATTTGCTTATATCTTGGAATTGGTCGGTAAAGCGGTTAAAAGCTATAAAAAAAATTTTGAAAAAGCATTTTCAATTGTTAGTTTTTTTGATATACCTCAAAATCTACTGGTGCGAACCGGTTCCACTTTACAGAACATTTTGAAAGAACCCTTTGAAAAGCGACTAGTTAAATTCGGTTCAGCCGTTGAAAAGCTATAAGAGGGTCACATACTTACACACACACACACACACACACGCACATACTCACTCAAACGTTAAAGCCTGGGCGATGGAACGGGACAGTAGGTGGACAAACGCAAGAGGTCGCAGTATTTTAGAAGCTTTCGCATCCCTGCGGGTCACGTTATTAAATGATGGACTGAAGATTACTTTTAGGAGATCAGATACCAGTTCTACGATAGATATATCGTTTGCCAGCGACAGCCTTGTTTCGCGGACGGTGTGGAGGCTCACTGAAGACTTCAAAAATAGCGATCATTAGGCAATTGTAACCACGATTGCTGGGCAGAACGCTGACACGGCAAGAATGCTCGAGTTCACTGGACTCAAACGCACACACACACACACACACTCAAACGCACATACACACACACACACACACATACACAGACATGGACATATTGACGCCTTCTCGGTAGTCAGGAAATCCTCTTAGTAAATTTGAAATTATTTTAATCAAAATTTCCAAGCAACATACTAAATGAAAAGCGTACAATATTTAGCCTCCTGCCAAGTGGTGAACAACAGTTTTGGTTTCTTTAATTTTTTGTCATGAAATATTTATTTAGAAAATTCCGAAAGTTATTTTCTTATATGAGCTTCTTTTTACACGCAACAATTTTTTTAAATAACAAGATCATTTTATTTATTCCGGCTGAAGTTCAAATCCACGAATTTGCAAACTATTTTTTATAACATTAATGTACATTTTATTATTTGAAGTTGCAAATTTCTTTAAGTTAAGAATTTTTACTCAAGCTTAGGTTCAAATTTGCAAGTCAGTATTCTACAATTTATATTAAATTAATTAAGAGTGGCATATTAAGAATATATTTTATAATAATTTATTTTATAAAATTCTTCGACCTCATTTTTGATTAATTTATAATGTTTATTTAAGCAAAATCTAAAAATCTATGATAATAAGAAATATAGAATGGCACATAGAATGTATGAAACTGTAGGTAAATTATTTAGCAAAACAAAAGATGAAATACAACTTTTAGAGAGATCAAATATAGTATATCAAATTCCTTGTAGTGGAAATAGGAGTGAAAATTGTGATAAAGTATATGTAGGTACAACGAAAAATAAATTTAAAACTAGATTAGCTGGCCATAAAACAGATCAAAAATAGAGAAATAATATTTCCTCACAAAAAACAGCATTAGTATCTCATTGTGTAAATTTGAATCATTTTCCAGATTTTAATAATGTCTCAATTTTAAATACAGAGAATAATTGTAAACGTAGATATATGTTAGAGATGTTACATATTATTAATGTTCCAATAGATAAGAGAATTAATTTTAAGGCAGATACAGCTAATGTTGCTCATACGTATAGATATTTATTACATAAAAACTAAAATAAAAATTTTTAGGATATAATCATATTTTTGTTTGCTTACATATGTTTAAAAAATTGTTCATTTTTTCGTTTTGACAAAAAATATTTTGTTTGTATTTGTAAATTGAATAAAATTTTGTTTCAAATAATTTTTGATTGTATGTGTTAAATTGAAAAAAGGAAAAACTTTTTATATCAAATTACACAATTTTATATATCCCTGAAGAAGCTACACAAAGAAGTGGCGAAATATTGGAATAAAAACATAATTTTTGTATAAAAATTAAAAAAATAATTGACCTTTTGCTTAAATAAACATTATAAATTAATTTTATAATAATAATTTACAAAAAGTAGCAGAACGGATTAGTAGTATTATCAAGGGCGCTACGCCGTGTTATTAGGATTCTCAGTTTAGTTTTTCTAGGATGCTGATATTTGTACTAGTCAGTTGAAGTAAAATATTTTCCATAGATGTACATAATTTGGAACATTATTATAATAATACAGTTGGCCAAAACCTTAACAAAAGATATTAACTTATTCAGTTACGCAAAAAAGAAATTCGCAATTACGGCAGAGATGCATTGAAGTTGCAAAACGAATGTTCATTGTTGGGTAAACTGTATATATATTTGCCATAAGAATTTTACATTTCGTAAAATATTTAAGATGTTAATATAACAGCGATATGAGTATTTATTTATCTGGCGCAATACATGTACGAACAAATTGCAAGTAACGTGATTTCAAAGGTGGTGGTAGTCTCTTGCCTGTATATTTATTGGAATTAAGAAAAAGTGTCTATGAGAAATATATTAATGCATACGAGTATGTAAAGGAAAATTCCATAGTAAAAAGGAATTCATATACCTATATATTAAAACGAAAAGGCAATAAAATAAGAAACATACGAAATTATTTTAGAGTAATTGTAAAAAAGTTGTGCAGCCGTATGCACAAACGAGTCCATCCATGCTTAAATACCAAAATGAAAGGCATAAAAATGGCAGATATTTAACTATTTTTCCCATTTTTCCATGCAACTGATTGTCAGTATATAAACGAAAAATTTCTGGCACTGCATGAAAGTTCTTAACACTTGCATGTGTGATTGCGTGTGTCTGTTTAGTATGCAAACAAAAGAATTATCTATGTATGTATATGCGATTGTATGAGTTGTTATAGTTTAGCTTTATTCCTTTGCCAACCACATAAGCTCACACAAATACACAAACACCCATACCCATACACACACACACACATGCACGCGAATTATACCCGTTTAAATCGCATGTACAGCAATTTACATACTCGTACATGTGTATGCTTTAGTGTATACATACGTTTAAATATGTGTAGCATATCTACAGGGTGTTTCAGTTGAAACCATGTTTTGTAGCATGTTCACTTTATTGTTCTGTTGTTTTTAAAGAAAAAACTTTTATAAAAATAGTAGAGTTCAATGTGGTAGTTGTATTGCGGCATTTAAGTCTAAAACTGTTGAAAAAAAGAAGTAACCAATGCTGCTATTTTTTTATTTTCCAAATGAAAACTTTAGTGTTATACTGGCTGTTCTTTTTGTTTTAATATCTTCGGCTCATTTAAACAATACATATTGCCAGTACTTTTGTTATTATAGACAATTGCTGTTCTTGTTATACTCGTAAGCTTGTATGCAGTTGGAAAAAATTCAATTTGGCTTTAAGCCAAAAATGCGTAAACATGTGGGTAACATGTTATTGTAAAATTTGTTTTGTATGTCTTTCGATTTATTGAAAATTCTAGTTACAATGCGCACAGAAATATACTGATGTGCTCGTTCATAAGAGCCTGGATGCAATAAACATATGGCCAGGTATAAACACACAATACTAAACATCAACAAAAGCTTAAACACTTGTGTGTAAATGCTATTCATCTCAATTTTATAATTGAAAAATTAAAACTAAAACGAAAAAAAAAATTAAATAATGAAACTAAAATTGGCAGGAAATGCAATAATCTGACGCTGAGAATTTTTAAAATGAGTAAATATTTGTTAAATTTGGCTCGAACATCCTTAGCAGCTTAATTAATTTTTAAAAATGTACTGCTTAAAAATCCTTTATTATAATTTGCTTTTATTTAAGCTGCCTGATTTTTAGTATAAGCATACTCACTTGTTGACCAATTTACTGCACTTGCTGCTACACTCTCGTTAATAAGCTTTTAATAATAATATTTTGCTGTAAAGCATAAATAGCTTTTCTGCTTAAACAGAAAT
The DNA here is from genome assembly GCA_951800035.1 of Linnaemya tessellans. Classification (NCBI taxonomy): domain Eukaryota; kingdom Metazoa; phylum Arthropoda; class Insecta; order Diptera; family Tachinidae; genus Linnaemya; species Linnaemya tessellans. Next base: position 140,584,447 of record OX637532.1, read on the forward strand.
TTCATTACAAAAAACAAACCTTAACAAAAGTCCGACAATCGTTTTCCCCTCCACATGCTTTTGAAGAGTTTTTAAGAGGCTTGAATTTTTCCAATCATTTAATTACTTAATGGTTCTTGAATAATAAGCAAATAATGAAGTTTGTATTTTCCATTTATATTATAATGAATATAATACTCGTTATATTGGACTGCCTGTTATTTTGTGCTGGAAAAAAAATTAAATAAAATAATAATAATAAAAAATAATTCAAAGTACGCACTTTATTGGCATGATTACGGTAATGAATTTTGAATATGTTTTAAAGCTAAAATTATTTTCCAACAGATATCAGAAATGTTGTAGACGTCTCTTAAGACCCTCTTTACGTTTCATAAATATGGGAAAATTTCTCAACTGACAAACTCACGCTACAATACATTTCTTCTTAATGTACCATAATTTTCTTTTGGCAAGTTACAAGAAGTAGGCTATGGGAGTTTGTTAATTTTGTGACTTATTAAAATATATTTTAAATGGGAACAGTTCCTAAATATATGCATTAATGCTGTGTTCTTTTCTAAAAAATTATGCTAAATTATTTACGCTATTTAAAAGAAAATAGTACTATAGTATTTAGAAGTGGTGAATTTATTAGAAATTAATCTCTACTACCTTCCACAAAAATTATTTTTCTTTTCAAAATATACTACTTAATCCCATAAAAACACAACTCCTGCAAATACTTGGTATACAATTTAAACATTTTTCATTTTAATTACTTTACTTGTCACTATTTAAAAATTTTTGATTTATAAATTCAAGCTGAAAAAAATCCCTTATAATGTAGAACTTTTTTAATTAAACTTTTTTTTCCTTATTACCATTTATTTGATTTACATATTTTCCAATTGACTTTTGTAAAAATTTTGTTGACATAATCGTTAAAACTTTTGTGGCAAGAAACAAAAAAACCAGAGAGAGAGAGTACGATAATCACAAACTTAACATATTTACGAATACAATTTGAATAATCAAAGTGAATATTTTATGTAATTAAAATAAATAATATATAAATATTTATTTCCACATATTTTAAATTAGTGGAAAAATAAATAGATAATATAATTTTCAATCATTGTAATTAACCGCAGATATCACATCATTATAGAAACACAAATATAAATAATACATAAGCCTATTGTATGGCAAAAATCAAATGTTATTTTAAAAACTGCATAAAATATACATAAAAAAAATCAACTATAATTGAATTCCTGCATGCGAGGGGTGTAACGAAATTGTGTAAACATTTTGATTTTTTTTTTTTTTTTTTTAGGAGTAGGACCAGCACCCCTACATATGCAATGCATTGCGCCGGAACTGAAAACGAGGGGATAGTATTGAGGGGACAGATTAGGAAAGATGAGAAGATAGACAGTTTTTCTGTAGCTATTTCAACCTTTTACTTCGCCGGCTAATTTTTGCTACAGGGCCGACGAAGGTGGATGCTGTTACTCTACTTTTTAGTACATGATAGTGTCAGCCGTTGCCAATTATGTTCAGTGACCAGTGACTATGCCTTCATCACTGAAACAGGCTGGCAATAACTAACACAACCACGCACTAATGCTGTTTAGAAGAATTCAACACAATATTTCATGACTCAGCGCGGGCTCGAACTCACGACCCTCCGCTTCATAGTCTCGTGTTCTACTACTTCAGCCAACAGCACCCATGATGACTTGTAGTTAATCATATAACGAAGGTTGAACACGGTTTAATTTTGTATTTGCGCTAAGGACTTAATTATGTATGGAAATAAACAGTCTCTATTGCGTCTAGAAAAATTATACTTGAACTACTGCTTAGACGATGATGGCATCATTGGAATTTATATCTTCAAAAATGAGCCTAGAGGTCACGATAACGTACATGATCTTTTTAAACTCGCTAAAAAAAGATTTGAGGTTATATTCACTTTGTCATTCCGTATGTAACGCAGCGAGACCCCATAAGTTATATATATTCTTGATCAGTAATGAATCTAAGACCATGTCCGTCCGTCCGTCTGTGAAAATCATGAAAATAGTCAGACCCTGGAGAATTTGGTACAAATACAACCTGAAGAATATCACAGGTCAAGTTCGTAAATGGGCTGAATTGGGCCAGAGGGAAAAAATTTGCCCTAAGAAGAACTAAAACTATCGCTAAAAAATAAAAACTTAATTTTTAAAGTTTTTATTGTAATTTTGTTAAGCAAATGGTTTATTTTTATGTGAAGAAGGGCTAATGCATTAAAATTGGAGCCATAAAATAAAAAATAATAATTTATGAACCCCGCCCCCTTTAGTGGGTGTTATTATATGCAAAAATAGTTTAAAAATTGTATTACTTAAGCCTACATTCCTTAAAAATTAAATTTTTAAGCTGCGAAGCTGAAACCTAACCTGATCCTTTTCATCTTTCTTCATGTGTCCTCTCAATACAATTCTCTCCTTTCTAGTTCCGGCGCAATGTACTGCATATATAGCAGTGTAAGGGTCATCCCCTGAATGCTGGTCCGAATTAAAAAAAAAATTCGTTTAGATAAATTTTTACTGAAATTAAAAAAAGTTTTCCATCATGTAATCTATTTTAGCATAAAATGATTTTAATTTTAATGCGGAAATATATACGTTTGTACTCTCAAATTTCGGAACAAATTCAACTTTTTTCAAATTAAATTAAATTATTATCAAAACAAATTAACTTTTTTTCAAAGTAATTTGAATTTTTTTTTCAACACGAATTAAACATTTTCCTTTTTAAATTAAAACTTCCTCATTTATAATTCAATGTTTTTCTTTTCAAATTCAAATTATTAAAATACAAATTCATTTGTTTTTTAATTCAATATTAAAAGCTTAAAAAATAAAGGCCTTCTTTATAAAAAATAATTTATGTGTATTAAGCTCTTATTTAACGTATTTCTATGGGTCTTAGTTTAAGTTTTAAACTTTTCGATTAGTGCTACTATGAACTAGAATTGAGTTAAATTTTTAAATTTAATAGAATAAATATAAAAATATAAATTAACTTAATTTTTAAGGTTTCTTCCTTTTGTTAAATTTTATTACATTCGAATGAACTTATTTTTTAGATTTGATAGTAAATGTAATTCAAAAGTTTTTACTGTGTATAACAGTAAAGGATTGGAAGATATTTCAGTGGGACAGACAGTTGTATTTTTTTAACAATATTAAAGAAAACAAAATATATAAAGACTTAAGTTAATTAAAAAAACAAATCAGTGTATGTATAAAAATTTAGTTAATTTTAAAAATATTTAAATTTTAAATAAAACAACTTAGTTTTAAACAACAATTAAACAAACTTTAAAAAACAATTGAATTTGAAAATGAAAATACTTAATTTTAAATAAAAAAAAAGTGAATTTAATATGAAAAATGTTGAATTTGATATGCAAAAATTGTAATTTATTTAAAAAATAATTTAATTTGTTTGATATAAATGTTAATTTGTTTTGAACAAAATTGATTTTGAATTTAAAAATTTTTAATATGATCTAGAAAATGTTTAATTTGTGAGTAAAAACCTATATAATGATTTCTATGTAAAAATTTATTTGGTTTGATGCGGCCTCCATTTTTAATTTCCGTAAATTATTTTAGCTTTTCGTTCCTAATTCTTGTGGACACACGGAAATGCAGGCATACGACAGGCTCCTCTTTTTTACAACAAATTAATTGAGCGAATATCTGAAATAAATTTGAATTGAAATCAAATTAATTCTAATATCTGTTTTACGCCATCTTGCCTCCTTCTCAAGCCAGTCATCATTACTTTTTGCTGGCGTAGTTCTTGTCTATGCCATTTTGTGTGACACAAACCATGATTATGGTCACGGTTCATGGTGATGGTATTAAATTTTATGTTGTTTATTTAACAGAACTCTCTACATGGTAGAGTTCCAGTATTGTAATCATGTATTTAATAATATGAAATTGAAATATATTAATTAAACTATAATTTCAATAAATTAATTCATATTCCGAATAATACCCGTTACGAAATATTGGAAATGATATTAATAAACCGCTATTTACTTCTGAAAGCAAACAAACGATTATTATGTTACTTTATATGGCTTTTATTAATATGTAATGCGCATAAAATTTCATATAAAAAAAAGTCATATCAAATATTTGCATTAATAAAAATAAAAAAATTGCAAAAAATTAAACAAGCATAATTATTAAAACATCAATTAATCCTTAATAACAAGTATATTAACATATGTTTTAATGTCGCTGTAAAATTGTTCATAAAAATTTACAAAATAAATAAACGTATGGGAAAATTAAAAACTCTTGTAATATATAATGTAGAATCGAGAATTAAATTGTTATGTATTTACTACAAATTGAACAATATATTTTTATATTAATAATATATTCGTTTGTATGTCTTCTTTTGTTAACATGGCATTACATTTGCTGCTGTTATATTACTTACATAAGTAATATAAGGACAGCAGCCTCCCTTCGTTTGCCCTGCAGCAAAAAACTAGCCGGCTACGTAAGAGGCTGAAATAGCTACAACAAATTTTCTATCCTCCCACCAATCCTTATTTCTCGTGTCAATACTATGCGCCCTTCTAGTTCCGGCGCAAAGTACTGCAGGGGTAGGGTCATCCCCTGAGTGTTGGTTCAAATTAAAAAAAAACAAGTAAAAACGTTATATTCGACCGGGTCGAATCTTAAATACCCTCCAAATATTTAGTGAGTGAATTTGAAATGTTTAACTTGGTGGGACAGAGTTCCTTTATATAATATCGTACGTCGACGCCCACTAAAGGGGGCGGGGTTCAAAAATATACAATATCATGTTTTCCACGGACGAACGTATGGGCATTGCTAGACCGTCTTAGACTTCATCACAATTCTCTTTGGAGGGTATAAAAACTGTATTTTGGCGGGGTCGCTCTGGCAAGGGCTGTGGGGGAAACATTTCACCTTTGTCATAAAACTCTAAATATAAATGCTTGGGATAATTATATACAAAATTAAAATTTTTTTTTTTAATAGGGTCATTTAGAGGGCAAAGGGGGAGAGGGGGTAGGGCAGAAATCGGCAGTCATAAAACTCTAAAGATAAATGCTTGGGATGATTATATACAAAATTTAAAAAAAAAATTTTTTTTGGTAGGGTCATTTAGGGGGCAAAGGAAGAGGTGGAGGGGGGGGGGGGTAGGGCAGAAATCGGCAGTCATAAAACTCTAAAGATAAATGCTTGGGATGATTATATACAAAATTTAAAAAAAATTTGTTTTTTGGTAGGGTCATTTAGGGGGCGAAGGGGAAGGAGGGGGTAAGGCAGAGTAGTATCAGGTTTCGTTTCAGCTTCGTCATTGAAGCTTAAAAGTGTTATTTTTAAGGAATGTAGGCTTAAGTAAAACAATTTGTTAAATTTTTATGCTATTTTTGCCTATAACAACGCCCACTGAAGTGGGCGGGGTCAAAAAATATTTTTATTTTATTTAATGGCTCCAAGTTTAAGGCGTTGGACCGTATTTGACATAAAAATATATCATTTGCTTAACAAAATAACCAAAAAACTTTAAAAATTATGTTTTTTTTTTCTGGGTTGGTTTAGTTCTTCTTAGGGAAACTTTTGTCCCTCTTGCCCGATTTAGCCCATCTTCGAACTTAACCTGCTCTAAGCATTAAAATATATTTATGCCAAATTTCAAGAGTCTAGCTCTTTTCGTTTGGACTGAATCGTGATTTCCACAGACGGACGGACGGACGGACATGCTCAGTTCGTCTTAGATTTCATCACTGATCAAGAATATATATACTTAATGGGGTCTGAGATGAATATTTCGATGCGTTACTAACGGAATGACAAAGTGAATATACCCTCCAAATTCTTTTTTGTAGGGTATAAAAATTATATTATAACACGTTAATTGTCCACAGCCCATATATGGGCTATGAACGGAAAGCACAATCAGTCCACTGCCCATATGTGGGCTGTTTACCCATACAAATATAAAAAGTTTTAAAATCGTGGACGTTGAGAGAACATCGTTTATTTGACTTGGACTTTACAGAACAGACCATACACCGATTATGGAAAAAAAAATATTTGGATGTGTGCGGCACTCTTCAGTCTTCACCTTGGACATTTAACGTGATAAAATTGTAGCCTCTAAACCATTTTCTTGCTACTGAAATTAATTGCACTTCCATTTGTAACTTAATCTTGACAAATATTAATAACAAGTTCTTAAAATTAGTATTCATTTCAAATTTAAAATAAGCCATCATTAACCTTTCGCTGGTCGAAGAAGTGTATTTTCATTAATTAAACCGAACAATAAAGTAGGAGTTTATTTATGAAAATTTCCTAGAAAACAGCATAATGCACATGTGATTACACACATACATCCATATATAAATAAATATGCATGACACAATAATCATAAACTATTACTACAAAATTTGTTGCATTCATACACATTTAGTGTGCTCTACTCTTTCACTCGTATAAAATATTTTTTGACTGGCTCATCTTCAATATTATCAAATCCCTAAGGGTCGCTTGCAACCCACACGACTGACTCGGGGTTTATTTATATCATTCATTAAATTCTTAGTTGTCTTTTACCATCATCTTATGAGGCTTTAAATTTAATATCTTGAACTGCTTTTTCTTTATTAAGAGTCCATAATATAATTTAAGCAACCGTATTTTGACTTTACCAAAATGAAATACATATTTAATATTGTAGAATATTCTATGAGGCTTATTTAATACTCATGTGTACTTGTACAATATTAACACTTTATAGTTAAATGTATACGTCAGTCTAGCACTAAAGTAAAGCACATATTTTAAAATATTTCAGAGAAACATGCATGGAAGAAGTGATACAAATGAATGCATATCAACAAAATATTCCGAAATACAAGCAAAGCAAATGCACCCAGTTGGCCATGACTTTAAAAAAAAATCTTTAAGGATACTTTACAAGACAATAGTTTGTTGTAAGAGACTTACTGAATAGAGCTCCATACAAAGCGTTGGCGAAATTTTTAAACACAACAACCCGCAAGATGAGTGACAATTTCGCTCAGCTTATCGTTGATCTTATTCCAATGATATGTTACTTAACCCTGGAATATCATACTTCGTCGTTTCGACGACTCATGTTTACGTTTTGTATATCTCTTCCTCTATTTGTATATATCAATACCTGATTTTTCGTATAGCACTAGCCGCTGATATGGCCTTGCTGTGCGCGCAGCTATAGTTCTCTACGTATTGGGCAAGTTTTATTTTTTTTGCATATGTATCATTGAAACCATGGCTTATACAAAATATAATTTTGTTATTCATTCGTAAATCATAGACTGACACTTTTGAAAACAAGTTCCTTTAATTACTCAATATGTTAATTTTCAAATGCAAACAAATTTAATCGATTATGTAGACTATTTTTATAAATTCCCATGTCATGTTTTAAAAAATCAACCAAATGAAGTAAAGCTATGAAACGCGCTATTATGGCAAATTAATAATAAAAAAATAGTTTATGTTTACTTTTTTATTAACATACAAAACAAATAATTGAAAGAAATAAGTTTCATTTATTTAGTTGTTGCCGGTATTCTTTCATTGACTTTCGAATGTCTCCGTCGTCGATTCGACGAACAATGACGTTTACGCCACAAAAATATGTATGATATTCTAGGGTTAAGAAATTCATCGACGGCTAAATTGAGGTTAGCAAAATTGCTCAAAAATATATTTTTTTGCTGTTGGCTGAAGGAGTTAACACGAGAAATGAAATGGAGGGTCCTGAGTTCAACTCCGCGTTCAGTCATGAATCTTGTATCGAATTCTTCTGATCAGCACTAGTACATGATTGTGTTAGTTGTAGCCAGCCTGTTTCAACGATGAAGGCATGGCACTGGTCACTGAACATAATTGACTGGGAATGGCACTATCATGTACTAAAAGTAGAGTAAGAGCACTCTCCTTCGTTGGTCCTGTAGCAAAAAACATTTGCCGGCGAAGTAAAATGTTGAAATAGTTACAAACTATTGTTTATATTACTTCTCATCTCTCCTTATCTACGTTCAATACTATCCTCTCCTTTTCAGTTCCGGAGCAATGCATGGCATATGTAGCAGCCATTCCCTGAGCACTGGTCCTACTCCAAAAAAAAAATCAGTTTTATTAATAACAATGTAAAGTAGAAATATGACAATCAATAATGGAATATAATATCGGGAAAATTTCTACTTCTAGTACGTGGGCAGACGTCCGCACTTTTCACAACAGTTTAAATCAAATTTTTTTAAAATATTTTTTTTATCTGGGACCAGCACTCAGGGGATGACCCCTATATATGCAATGCATTGCGCTGGAAATGAAAACGAGGGGATAGTATTGAGGGGACAGATTAGGAAAGATGAGAAGATAGACAGTTTTTCTGTAGCTATTACCTTTTTTACATCACCGGCTAATTTTTGCAACGGGGCCGATGAAGGTGGGTGCTATTACTCTGCTTTTAGTACATGATAGTGTCAGTCGCTGGCAATTATCTTCAGTGACCAGTGATTTTGCCTTCATCATTGAAAACAGGCTGGCAACAACTAACACAACCACGCACTAATGCTGATCAGAAGAAATTCAACACAATATTTCATGACTCAGCGCGGGCTCGAACTCAGGACCCTCCGCATCATAGTCTCGTGTTCTACACAAACCACATTTAGCAACAAAACTTCCTTTATGTCGTCAATGCAGCACCGAATTTCATCTTTCAGAGTATCTGTTGCTTGTGACTCGATGATGTAAACCCTGTCTTTCAAAGAGGTCCCCAGACAAAGTAATCCAACGGTAATAAATCGCTAGAACAAGGCGGCCAATTGAGATCGCCAAATCAAGAAATAACGCGACCGGAAAATTTCTCCTGCCACAATAAAATACTACAATTTCTAGTTTCTAATTTATATTCAATATTTCATTAACAGCTTCAGGAACTGAAAATTACTAAAACTTTTTATAGAAAAATGTTTTTTTTTGCAAGCTTTCAGGAGATGATCCCTTCATATATATTTACAACATATTGCGTGGGAACTAGAAAGGAAGGGATAGTATTAGACTACAGATGGAGAAAGATGAGAAGATAGGGAATTTTTTGTAGCTATTTTAAAAACAGAAGAAGGAGGTGTTGTTCCTCTGCTCCTTAGCACATGGTAATGTCAACCGCTGTCAATTGTGTTCAGTGACAAATGCAATGCCTTCATCACAGAAACAGGCTGACAACAAGTAACACAATCATGCACTTATGCTGATCAGAAGAATTCGACACAATATTCATGACTGCAAGCGGAGTCGGACTCAAGACCCTCCGCTTCATGTTAACTACTTCAACCAATAGCACCCTTAATGACTTTTCTAGACAAAATGAGGAGCAATTGTGTCCTAGATTGTCCGTAACATGAAAAAATGGAGATATTGTCGGTAAAAATTTTTTTTTTTTTTTTTTTTTTATTTTTTTTTTTTTACTTCTGTTTTATTTACAATCTATTTTACAATATTAAGTAAATTCGATAAATTTAAGATACAATAACATCCTTAAGTTATTAAACTATAATAAGCTTAAAAAACTGTTTTGAGAGAAAATAAAATAAATAAATAAAAATACATTGTTGTCTGGCCGTACGAAATTGTTGTGATATAGCCATGAACGACGACTTCCTTTGAATTTTCGATTAGAACCCCCAAATCCCCAAACGACATGTCGTGCATTCCTTGTGCCCGAAAATGTTGTCTGCCACGATTTTGCCAACTGGGTATGGCTGAGATAATCATATTCTAGGAGCGAAATATTATGATTGGAATTTATGGTTGTAGTTGTGTTCTAAAATTATGAAAAAAATTTCTGTATGTAAAAACAAGTCGTAATATTAATTAAGCAAAATTATCATATTTGTTGCAGTGGCGTTACGCTCGTCTTGTCTAATGGCATTATATCGAAACATGATTATATATGTGTGACAGAACAACGGAGTACTATTATATATTCATTTTCACTTTGTTTTTCAATCCTTATTTTGGCAACAAAAATTAAACTAATTGAATCATAGAAAAAAAAAATGTTCCTTATGATGATGCTTTATTTATTACGAGAATGTTTATAAATAGAAGTGATCACTTAAACTAAGAATTTAATGGCTAATAACAATTTAATAACTCTGCAGAGATGAGTGTGTGTAAATTTAAAAATAATGGTCTATTCCCTGTTACGTATCCCAGTTTAACAATCCACAAAAGAAAAGAAAACCCAAGAGAATTTGTGTAGATCTTCTGTAATGAAATTGTAGCAGTTTAGATAATGAGTATATTTGCTTACATACCACACAACCATACAGACATACAGGCAATACAAACATTTGTACTCACTATTTCATATTTGTGTCTATGGATTTGTTAAAGTGTGTACGTGTGTGTGTGTATGTTCAAGTGCTTTGCATGTTAATATTTAGAATGTCTTGGGGTATAGATTTGTAATCAAACAATTAAATTATGTTCAACATATGTTTTTGGGAGTTGGACTCACAAACATTTACATTTGAACATAAACAATTTAATTTATGAGATTAAGTGTAAATATTATTTTTATATATATTTGTTTTTGTTTCATGTGTGGCATAGTGTATTTAATTTTTTGTTATATTTTGAGATATTTAAATTTAATACACATTTTATGTTACGCAAAAAAAAAGGCTTCTTGAATGATTCATAAAAATTGTTGAGTTAAAGCTAAGAAGAGTTTAGCGAAAATCTTTTTTCAATATCTATTGATAAAACTATTAAAAAAAATATATATTCATAAATTTAGCATTAAAAACTAAAATGACAATTTATTAATGAAAGTGATGTTTTCTGTTAACAAACATTTTGTTGTAACTGCAGCTTATTTTGTATATACTAGAGCTGAAATAAATAAGTCCATCGATAATGGATGAAGAATATCAGTATATTTTTTTTCTCTTCAGCACTCAGGGTATAACCCCCACATATGCAGAGCATTGCGCATACGTCACCGAAACACAGGTCACGGACAGGTCACGGAATACAACTAGCAGCGTTTGGCACTATCGTGCAGAAGAACAGCACTCTCCTTCATCGTCCTTGTAGCAGAAACATTATCCGGCGAAGTAAAAAGATTCCAATTGCTACAAAAAGTTTCTATATTCACATCTTTTCTCACCTGTCCTCTCAATACTATCCCCTCCATTCCAGTTACAGCGCAATGCATTGCATATGTGGGGGTCATCCTCTGAGCGCTGGTCCTACTCCTAAAAAAAATATAAAATTTAATGTATAAGGAAATTTGTTAAACGCTTCTCTATTAACCCTTAAAAGGTGTCTCTTATTTTTGAATATCAATAAAAGTTGTTATATAATTTTTTCTTCATTCATAATAATTGCCAGTGCCACGCTAATTGTTTGAAATTTTTTGTGTTAAATTCAAAAAGACATGATAAATATTCCAAGGCACAAAGGAAAGTCAACATCAGTTTTTAGTTATTCAATTTACACAGCAGAGCAGAACAGCTGTTTTTGAAAGTCGCAACGCTTTCATCATCAGTGCGCATGTGTATTGTATTTGTCACCACTTATTAGGTGGCTTAGTTGAATATGATAGCAGTTCTTATTTAAGCACATCATTGACATAATTGATTAATTTATATATTAATCGGACACTGACTCTACATTTCTTATAAAATCAAATAACTATTGAATTAATAACTAAACATCAATGGACAAATTGGAACAAATGAATTACTAGTTAATTTTATCTGTTGTTTACCACTAAATTTTTCATTTTAAATTTATTCTAGCTTTAGACCCAGTGAATTGGGCATGGGGACTAGCTAAACCCATCAGCAATCAATTTTGAATCTTTTTGTTTTGTATATTTAGGAAAAGAATCAGCACGACTAAAATTAAAAATTTAGGATTAAATGATTATTGTTGCCATAAAATTGCTAAGTAAATCATAGTCCATATATTTAGCATAAAAACACTAATGATGACTTATTAAAATAGTGTGATTGGCTAAAGAAAAATATTTATAGAGCAGCGAAGTGTATACAGATATTAATATTGCCCTATATGAAAATAGTGGGATTATTTGAACAATTTTGTTACATGTAGATCCTCAAAACTATTATGTTTAATAACATTTAGAGGAGAAAATCTGCTCAAAATTAAAACACAATGCATTGTAGCAAATAATTTGTGTAAAAGATTTAAAAAGAACTATAACATAACAACTATTTATTTACATATATATATATATATATATATATATATATATATATATATATATATACCAAAGAACTGAATCAAAATAATATTCACTCACCACTTTCATTTTTCTCTCTATTTCAGAAATTTTATAAAATTCAACAATAGCCAGCAACAGCGATAGAAAAATATTGACAAATAAATACCGGATGCAGTTTTGAATTGTTTCAGCAAATTGAATGAGGATTGGATGATGGAATAAAAATAAAAATAACATAATTGAATACAAAAATATCATCTATGTACAATAGAGCAACGGAAATCCAAACTAAAATTGCACAAAAACTCACATACACATATGAGATTGTGTGAGTGTGTGAGATAGTGATTGTCTGCTTCTGTATAAAATGGAAAACAAATACGAATTATAATAAAAATTTTGTGCTAAAATCGTAAAGGCAAAAAAACAGTGTGAGAGTGGGAGAGTACAAGAGAACAATTGGATATTTAACAACCGACTAAAAAAAAATATCTGTTTGAATGTGGACATCCAGTTAGCCAAGCGACTAGAAATATACAACAACAATTGGAAAAAAATACTACAAACTAAAAATTATAATAAAATGAAAACAGCAACAACATTCTAAATAGATAAATGGTAAAAAAGAAAAATAAATAAATAAACCTGTGAGTGTATGCTCTCGGTGCGGAAATAGACGGAAATACATATAAAAAGCAAAATACACAAATACTACAAGTTGCAGCCTGTTTAAATGTATGTTTACCAAAAGCGTATATTATATGTTGAACTAAAAACCTCTAAAAGAAAAGTTGAAAATACTGAGTTTTTTACGAATAAAAACGACAACAACAACATCATATTATTACTGAAGTAGCTCCTTATTTGCACACATAGACAAATGTGAACACACACATTTGCAGTTGTTGGGAAAATACCAAAAAATGTTATGTGTTGAAAAGGGATTCCATTTGAAATTCTCAGGAAGAAAAGTAAAACTAGATTGAAAGAATGAATTTTATAAAAATTTTAACCACACAAGGGAATTGTTAGCAGTGTAACCAGCATAAATAGCTCTACATTCATTTATACAAAAAAATACGCTTCATGTGCAGAACAAGAAGTAGAAGGGAAATCTGTAAAGAGAAGCCTGGTAACTAACAAGCAGCAAGTAGCTGTGACTGTCTACAGCACAAAAATAATAACGAAAATGTACTAATATTTCATAAAGAGGAACATATACATACATACGTACACATACATATCAGCATATTTTTATGCTGATTGTTTATGATTTTCAACGAGAAACACGAAATATACTTGTACTAAGTGTGCGTGTGTGTGTGAATTTATAAATGTGTTTACAGGAATCTATAGACGAGTGTAGTAAGAAAAAAGAAAATAACACTACAACAATAGCGGCAAATAATAATAATCAAATTAAAAATGATTCCTGCGGTTATCATTTCCTCCTCCGGTTATACAACAATAACAACAGCAACAACGACTACGACTGCAAGAACAGTAACTACAAATATACCAACAACAGACTTAACATGTACAACCGCACCTACAAATTCTTCCACACATTGTCAACATCAACAACATCGACATCATCATCATCATCATCATCGTCATCAGCATCAGCATCACAACTACCATCAGCCTCATCAGCAGCATCACCTACATCACAAATTGCATCGCCGGTACTACCATCACCACCACCTCCTCCAAGAGAAGCAGCATCAGCATCAGCAATATCAAAACAATTCCCTACGTAGCCAACAGGAGCAACAACAACAGCAACAAGAACAGCAACAACAACAACGACATCAGGAATATTGCCATCAATACCGGCAACAAGAACAGAAACAACAGCATCAACGACAGCAACAAATAAACCACCATCAGCATCAACGACCCAGCGGGATATGGCACAAGTCCTCTAACAATATTGTAACCTATTATCTATGGTGGCTATTTGGAATCTGCTTAATCTTCTTTACAAACGGTGGCCGTAATTTAAATATCGGAAATCTCATTATTAAATCGTCATCATCCTCATCATCTGTCTCATCAATGCTAGCTTATGCCTCATATTTAGAACCGGATGAACTCATACACGAATTGGATCGTCCTGGTAAGCAAAATTTCCTTTTTTTAATTTTTTTCATTTTACTTTATATGTATATAATACGAACAAATATACATATATAGAAGTTTTTTAAAATCTTTATTATACATTTGAGGTTGAGCTAAACGTATTAATACTCATATTTATTATTCCCCTAAGACTATAAAAAGTGAGTTTTGAAGTTTAAGTAGTTAGCAACGCAAATCAATTGAGAATCGGCATGACATTTTGGGAACAAAGAATTCAAACCCATTGTATTTCACTGCGATTAAAAATAATTTAGCTGTAACGAGCACAGATTTTTCCATACATTTTTCTAGCATAACAAAATTATCTTCGAGGTTATGAATACACTAGAGCCCCGACTTGCGTCGTTAATGGGGACCGGAGAAACGCGACGCAAATCGAAGCGATGCAAATCGAACCACCTTTTTCTATATATATGCACTGAAATTTTATTTATTGGGGAAAATATTCAAAACAAAGCAAAAATTTTGTATTTTTGATAGAAAACAAGTATGAATACATATTTATTTATTTCCTTTACTTAAACAAATGTTTATAATTATTATTTATAAAGAAATAACAAAACAATAAATTAAGAAAAAACATAGCAAAAATTAAATTCATTTACATATCGCCTAAGGTCAAAATTTACAAATTTTCAGTAGAGGCAAAACAATGAAAATTCTTTATACTACTTTATAGCACAATAGTATATTCTTTTGGCGGAAGAGTACAGAAATTGATGTAAAATTTTTACAGTGGCTAGATATGCCCACTGTACATTGATTTTTGGCAAAAAGTTAAAATTTAAAAATTTCGAGTTGACCCTCTTTAGAGGAAGCAGTGCGATATATTCATAAAAAGTAGATACATTAAAAAATTTGAATTTATTTAGCTTACATTGAGCTCAATTCAACTTGAAATTGTAACAACGCGAATCGAACTTTTCCAGTTTTTAAAAAGCGACGCAAATCGAAACGACGCAAATCGGGACGACGCAAGTCGGGGATCTAGTGTATTTTGCAATTTTATACATTTTTATTACTTCAGCTGTAGTGTTTTGTAAACAATCGCAAAATTAGTGATAACACTCTGTAATATTTTGGGACACAACACTTGTACTGTCTTTTAGAAATGTACAGTTTGCAATGGGTATGCTGTGGTTAGGAAGAGAAACATTACGAAGTCGACTCCTCGCTCAGTCATGCATGATGGTGTTGACGCTGTCATGTAATAAAAAGCAGAAACACGGCACCCTCCATTATAGGCTCTTTGCGAAGTAAATATTCAAATAGCTACAAAAAAGGTCCCTATCTTCTCATCTTTCTTCTCTGTCTGTTCTCTTGATACCTTATCTTCTTTTCTAGTTCCCACGAAATGCATTGGATATGTAGGGGTCTTCTACTGGGTTTTAGACCTACGGAGAAGATATAAAAAAAAGAAACACAAGGACATATCAAATGTTGCCATTAGTACACACTATTGTGTTTGCTGGCGATGGCACAAAATGCCATAGTGCCCTCTCCGCTTAACTATTTCGTTATTAAATACAAAAATATAATATAATTTTATTATTGAAACACATTTACAAAAACCAAAGTGCATGTGAGATATAATCGACTGTGTGGAAGAAGAGTTAGAATAGGGTTAAGTTAGATAGCAGAAAATAGACTGTGTAAGGAAATAAATGGAATGACTCCATCGCCATGTAGAGAAATAACAAGTAAGAACGTTATAATCAACCGGGTCGAATTTTAAATACCCTCGAAATATATAGAAAATAAAAATCCTTATTATATATAAATGAAATTTATTTGTTGGTGATTAAGCAATGTCTATATGCATTTCATTGGTGCTTTACCAAATCGTCAGTAGACTTTAAAGGTGTAGAAAAATAAAATAGATGCATATCAAATATACTTTATTTGTTGGTTTAGTTTTGTATGAGTTTCAAGGGTACTATTCTGTTTCTGTTGTTATTTTTGAAAATAGTTTGTAATTTACAAGTTGTGAATTCTCAGATGGTTTTCGGAAGTATATGCATAAGATAAGAAGTTTTTAACTTTTCAAAACTGTGGTTAAAGTCTACTGACGATTTGGTAAAGCACTAATGAAATGCATATAGACATTGCCTAACCACCAACAAATAAATTTCATTTATATATAATAGTATTGTGACAACAATATGTCAAATAAAAAAATTTCATAAAAATCCTTATTTTTATTCATATTAAAATTTAAATTTTTATATTATTCGTACCCAATGTGTTGGGAGGAGTATCACTGAGTCATATTTCCATCAGCATAAAAGCAATTTATATATTAATATTTTATATAAACGTGCAAAAAGGGACTGAGATAAGTTAAAAATGGTTAACCTGGTGGATTAGATATTCTTTAAGACATTTCTGTGTCCAATTTTAAAACTCTACACAGGTGATTCAGAGAAGAGACATGGAATGTAGGCTTAAGGAATACAATTTGTTATATATTTACACTATTTTTCTATATAATATGTAACTTCCCACTAAAGGGGGTGGGGTCCAAAAATATACTAAATCGAGTTTTGCATAGACGTAGGGATGGACATTGCTGATCGTCTTAGATTAACTGATTAACAATATATATATTTTATGGGATCTTAGAGGGATATTTCGCTGTGTTGCACATGGAATGACAAAGTGAATATAAACGGTGATTTTTTAAGAGCTATCGGAAATTTTTTTCAAAAAAACATATAAAATTCAAAAAAATGCATGAAATATTTATTTGGATCGATAGTAGGGTCGATATAATTTAATGTTTGAAGATTATTATATGCAAATGTTGGCCGCGGCTGCGCTTCAAATGGTCCATCCGCTTAGTCCAATTTTGGCATACTCTTTCCAACATTTCGGCCGGTATCTCACGAATAAATGCTTCAATGTTGGCTTCCAGTGCGTCAATCGAAGCGGGCTTGTCGCTACAGACATTAGCCTTAACATAGTCCCACAAAAAATAGTCTAGAGGCGTTAAATCGCACGATCTGGGCGGCCAATTGACCCGTCCCAAACGTGAAATAAACTGTTCACCGAACTCGCCTCTCAATCGGTCCATTGTTTCGCGTGCTGTGTGGCATGTGGCACCGTCTTGTTTAAACCACATGTCATGCAAGTCAAGCTCTTCCATTTTGGAAAAAAAAAAGTTTGTTATCATCGCACGGTAGCGCTCACCATTTTCAGTAACGTTGTGATTCGCATCATCTTTGAAGAAATACAGCCCAATGATGCCGCCAGCCCATGATCCGCACCACACGGTTGTTTTTTGTGGATGCATTGGTAGCTCTTGCAATGCTTCTGGCTGCTCTTCACTCCAAATACGGCAGTTTTGCTTGTTCACGTATCCATTCAACCAGAAATGAGCCTCGTCGCTGAACACAATTCTTCGATAAAAAAGTGGATCTTCATCCAACTTTTCAAGAGCCCATTCACCAAAAATTCGGCGTTGTTCGTTTGTAAGACGATTCATGATTAAATTATAGACCAAACTGAAGATGTTTGACAGTGACACAAAATACGAAACGTGCGTGAGCTGTCAAAACCAGTGTTGCCAAAAAGATAATAGCAAAAAAATCACTCGTTACTATCCAATTCTTTTTTTGGAGCGTATAAAAATAATGGCAGAAAACCATATAAACTAATTAGAAGTTGTTCCGTGTTATTTGCCAGTATGTACTTGGCTTTCTGTAGCAATTTAGTTATTTTAATACAAATAATGATGGATGAGCAGCCTCCTTCATGGGTCCTGCAGCAAAAAATTAGCCGGTGAAGTAAAAATTTTCTATTTTCTCATCTTTCTTTAGCTGTTCTTTTAATAATTTCCTCTGCTTTCTAGTTATGGTGCAATGCCCTGCATATGTAGATGTGTAGGGGTCCTTCCCTGAGTGCTGGTCCGAGTTAAAAAAAAATCAGGCGAAGAGAAGTTGGTAATTGTCTATCTATAGCATTCGTTGTTGACAGTGATGGGCTGAACAATAAGGTTTTCAAAGCAAAACGATTTTTTTCGGGATTCATTGGCCGCTCTTGCATCTCATGTGAATTGGAATCGACAACTTTGTTTGGTTATCTACCCATTCTTTGCACAAGTTAATTTTACGATAAAAATCAGGGTAAATTTCCAACTGCTCCAGAACCCATTCAGCGAACAAACGTCCTTGTATATTGATATTTACTTTTATTTCCTGCTGCTATAGGCTTAAGTGAATACGTAACATTCATCTGCGAAAGACCGAGTTTTGGTGAATGACGCGAAATAGACTGTGTGCGATTCTTCTGCTCATTGTCACGTATAAAGGCGGTGTGTTATTAAGATCTTACAATTAGTCCTGCGGCTGTTGGTTGATCGTTTACTCCAATTTGTGTAACAAACTGCGAATAGTCTTGTCGGTGGAATGACCATACAAACAATAAAATTAGCTAATAGCGCGGAACTAAACCCGAATAGACTGATCGCGTTTTTGTTATTGTGTTATTTATTTTTATACATCTATGGTAGCTTGTTTGATAGGGATTTGATAAGCGACAGACACATCTAGTCTTAGCAATGTGGGTTGCTTAACTGTAAGGGTGGGTGGCTTAAATTTCAAGAGCCCCTACGCAAAAGAAATTTATATATTCAAGCATCATCCAATATTTTGTATTGTATAAATATATATAGTACATTTATTTATACATATTAATTTTTATTCCGCAAAATATTCCTTTCGAACGTCAGGTTTTCAAATTCAAATTAAAGTTTGAGATAAAATTAAATACTGTATATGAAAATGGCCTTGCCACTGTACTTTTCATCGACCAAGAAATTTTAAATTTCATAAAATGACATTTAAAAAAAAATCGTTATTTATCTTTGGCAAATGAAAAAAACAAATAAAAATCATTTATATATAAAAATTAAAGAAAACAAACCAAGCAGGATAAATAACAAAGAAGAGAATAATAATCATAAAAATACTGCCACTTCCTTGGGGAACATGTGTTAAGCTTTTGTTTATTTGTTGCTTTTGTTGTTGTTTTTTGTTTTTTCAACACACAAATAATAAAGACAAAATAATAAGAGAGAAACAAACTGAAAATATTTTGTCTGCAGTTACTCGTACTACCAGGTTTTTGTTACAAAATTTTAGTGCAAGTGAAAACGGTAGCAGCCTACGGAGTGTTGTCAGCCGCGTTGTCAAGTCGGGTGCTATTTGCAATGCTTTAAGTGCTTTCCAAATTCATTGATGGGAAAAGCTTTAAAGCTAGTACTAGGTGATTTTCTAAATTAACCCAATAATAAGAGATCCTCCAAGGAAGTCAATAATATCCTAAACTTTTAATCAGGAAGTAGTGAAAATTTGGATCTATTGCTAATGATATTTACTTAGGCTTGTCATTGCCTTTTCAGTGAATTCATGTTCTTGATGTTAAGTAAATCTGATTTTTGAGTAACTTTTTATAACTGCAAAAAAACCTATTTTTAATATTTTTTAAGGAAAAGCCGCTTGCTGCAATAATAATTTGCATTTATCAAGTTATTTTATATAAATCTTTTTCTTCATGAATTGTTTTAATCAATTACATTTTTTTTAAATAAAAATACTTTTTTGTAATATAATATATAAAGCGTGTTTTTTAGAGTGTCACAACACCAGAGAAACGTGTGCAAATTGTTGAAATTTTTAATCAAAATAATTGTTCTATTCAAACTCATCGTGCACTTATTCTATTTTATGGCGTCCATAATCGTTCTTCAGGCCGACGAGTTCGAAGAACAATAGATCTGTTTCGGACCACATTTACTGT
This sequence comes from Linnaemya tessellans, assembly GCA_951800035.1. NCBI lineage: Eukaryota > Metazoa > Arthropoda > Insecta > Diptera > Tachinidae > Linnaemya > Linnaemya tessellans. The sequence continues at coordinate 140,604,745 of OX637532.1, forward strand.
TACTGATAATGTGCATCCCGTAAGACGCCGAACAGTGCGCGCTGCAGAAGATGTAGCCGCCTGTACAGGAAGTCATTGAAAATGATCCTAATCAATCAAGTCGTCGCCGTTCTCAGCAATTGGTGTTGTGTGCTTCCACTTTATGGAAGATTTTTGTTGTTGTTTAAAATCGGTTCCCTAGATTGCGCCTTCTATGGGCCTTATATGCCCCAGCCGTGACACTAAATCGTGTATCGTTAATATTAACCCTGGAATATCATACTTCGTCGTTTCGACGACTCATGTTTACGTTTTGTATATCTCTTCCTCTATTTGTATGTATCAACACCTGATTTTTCGTATAGCACTAGCCGATATGGCCTTGCTGTGCGCGCAGCTATAGTTCTCTACGTATTGGGCAAGTTTTATTTTTTTGCATATGTATCATTGAAACCATGGCTTATACAAAATATAATTTTGTTATTCATTCGTAAATCATAGACTGACACTTTTAAAAACAAGTTCCTTTAATTACTCAATATGTTAATTTTCAAATGCAAACAAACTTAATCGATTATGTAAACTATTTTTATAAATTCCCATGTCATGTTTTAAAAAATCAACCAAAACGCGCTTTTATGGCAAATTAATAATAAAAAAATAGTTTATGTTTACTTTTTTTATTAACATACAAAAGAAATAATTGAAAGAAATAAGTTTCATTTATTTAGTTGTTGCCGGTCTTCTATCATTGACTTTCGAATATCTCCGTCGTCGATTCGACGAACTATGACGTTTACGCCACAAAAATATATGTATGATATTCTAGGGTTAAAAATATATTTCCTTGTTTTATTATGATTTAAACTTGTATCACTCTATAAAAAACACCCTTTACTTGCGAGAACTACAAATAACTCTCAACTTTGTGTGCGTATAGTTTTAATAATCATTTTCTGATAAGTCGAAAATACACACTTATTGAAACTTTGGAAGCAGAGAAGCAGTAAATCCCCATAAATGACTTAAATTTTTTTACAGGGTAATACTAGGTTCTTGGTTTCATCCAAAATAATAAATTCAAAACAAGAACTGTTTCCAAATTCCAGCGCATCACTTAAGTTGTTTTTTGGTCAGGGAAAGTTTATTTTAGTGTTAAAGTTTGCTTTACTTTATTTTCAACGAAAATAAATGCAATTTTCCTAGTACATCAAATCATTCTTGGAAATATTTACAAAAAATTCTCTATCTTCTCGTCTTTCTTCGTCTATCTCCTCAATACTATCCCCTCCTTTCTAGTTCCGGCGCAATGCACTGCATATGTAGGGGCTATCCCCTGAGTGCTGGTCCAAGATAAAAAATAATTTAAATCCAAAAGAAGAACTATTTTACTTACTTAAGACTTCTTTTACTCAGGAAAACTTTATTTTGCAAAATTTTCATTTTAAAGTTTGCTTCACTTTATTTGCAACAAAAATAAATGAAACTTTGCTAGTACATCAAAGACTGTATTCATTCCTAATTATCTTAAAAATACACAAGACTTTGCAGAGTAAACTTTAAGTTTTCAAAAGGCTTAGCTATAGACTTGTGGCACCTGCAAAGTTGTACTGTTGATGGGAATGTAGTGACTTCCGTGAACTTGAACTTTCAGCTCTTTAACAATATTATTGTATATAAAAAATAATTTAATCACTTCTTCCAGACAGTTCACATAGGCCTCTGATATATGCCACAATGTGATAAAAACACACAGCGACTTCTTTTTAACAATAAATCTATTTTGTTTGAGTTCATGCTTATATGTATATTGCATATTGATTTGAGACGTTGCAGCTTCAGCAAAGCAAAAAAAAAAAAACCAGGAAAAATGCTTACAAAATGTTGCTGTAGACTTAAGGAATGTTGCATAGTGTTTTTATGTTTTTAAAGAAATATTACCAGCAAAATTTTGTTTGTACATACTTGGATGTGTGTGCATATATTTGTGTATATTTAAATTTAAAATATAAAAAAAGAACATTTTTCGCATAACACCAAAAAAGTAATAATTGCAGAAAGGAAAAGTCAAAAAGTCAATATATTAAAGTCATGTTAAATGAAATACCACTTGTAACAAGTATGACTACGATGTTGAAGCCTTCTTTTTATTTTTACTAGTATCATACTCGTACATAAGTATGTACAGTGGTGGTCAGATATTTAGCGGCTAGCTTCTGCGGTGTACTGATGATCTTTTGTCGGGTAAATTTATTAGGATTTAAAAAAAAAATTTGTTGCAACTAATAAAATTCATAATCAAAATTTGTTTTTGAAATTTGCTTCATACATTCTTTTAAATGGAAAATATTTTTAATGTCTTATAAACTTTAAAAGAATTTTGAGGTTAATGCTCTAACTTATTTTATTCCACCACATTATTCTTTCCTCTGTCTGAAATCTGCTTCGTTTTCTACATTAACAAAAAATATATGCTGTCGCAAATCAGCTCTGGGTCACTCAATATCCTCGTTGGCAATTATTGTTTTAAGTGCATCATTTTTTTATTTTTTTTATTTTAGGAGTAGGACCAGCACTCAGGGGATATGCAATGCATTGCGCTGGAACTGAAAACGAGGGGATAGTATTGAGGGGACAGAATAGGAAAGATGAGAAGATAGACAGTTGTTTTTTTTTTTTTTTTTTTTTTTTTTGTAGCTATTTCAACCTTTTACTTCGCCGGCTAATTTTTGCTACAGGGCCGACGAAGGTGGGTGCTGTTACTCTGCTTTTAGTACATGATTGGGTCAGTCGCTGCCAGTAATTGTCCAGTGATCAGTACTATGCCTTCATCACTGAAAACAGGCTGGCAACAACTAACACAACCACGCACTAATGCTGATCAGAAGAATTCAACACAATATTTTATGACTCAGCGGGGGCTCGAACTCAAGACTCTCCGCTTCATAGTCTCGTGTTCTACTACTTCAGCCAACAGCACCCCAGATACCTGCATAGGTTAAGGGCTTTTCTCAGGAATTATTCCGTGATTTAGTACGTTGCTGCTTCTTATGCCAAGGAATAGGTCACAGTCGGTCACAGAAGCGGATAAAAATACGGGATTATAACATTATCGTTATATGGTATGAGCCACTCCGGAGGAAAATGTACACCGATAACTTCAAAATATCTTCTCATCTTTCCTAATCTGTTCCCTCAATACAAAAAAAAACATCAGACTATGAAGTGGAGGGTTTAGAGTTCGACTGCACTCTCAGTCATGATTATGGTGTCGAATTCTTCCAATCACAATTAGTGTACGGTTGTGTTGGTTGTTGTCAGCCTGTTACAGTGATGAAGGCATAGGGCTGGTCACTGAACACAACTGGCAATGGTTGACACTATCGTGTACTAAAGAGCAGAGGAAGAGCACCCTCCTTCGACGTTCCTATAGTAAAAAATAATATTCCCTTCAACATGCGACTAGTTCATCTCAGGTGCTTTTTATTTTACTCTCCTGCAATCCAGCTAAAACATATGATACACGGATCCGAAAATTCAAAAGATTATGAAAAGTGAAGTAAAAGATTCTCCATGGAATTAAATAAGATCCTGAACCTTTAAACCAAAAGTACTTAATATCTGGCCCACTTACATTGATTTTTATATAGAGTTGCCATTACAAAAAGTCCTTTTTTTTGAAGTCTTTTCAATGTAGCGGCTGTCGTGTGGCCGATGTTAAATAAATCCAATTTTCGCATATCATTTTTAATAATTGCAAAAGAAGTGATATTGTCTTGCTTTTATAGAGAAATAAAAAGGGTCTTACGGCGATATAAAGAAATATAAATAATTTTGATTTATAAATTTTTTTCTATAGAAATTATCAATAATTTTATTAAATATTTCTTCATAATTATTTTTCAAATAATTTACATGTTTGTTCCTAAGTCCATGGCCACCACTGTATTTTGTTTCAACCAGACCACACATGAACTCAATTTAGTTTTCACTTCTAAACCGCTAAATCATGCAAATCATGTTGGTTGTTTTTCTCTGCTTTTGCCAATATTGTGTAGTTTATGTGGCATGCAGACAACCTTATGGGTGGCAATAAAACACTACATCACTATTCGGTTATAGAGTTGAAATGCAATAAAAAAAAAATAAAAGGCCATAAAAAATATTTTAACTTTACAGACTGTAATAGATATATAAATAAAAATTTATTTACAAGAAGAGTCAATGTTTTTTTTTTTTTAATATTTACAACTGGTCGGCATTCCCAAATTTTTAGTTTTCGTCCATAAATGTAGCTAAACACACGCACACACATACACACTTGTACATACTACACTTAATGCCTTTCGTATGCCTTACAGTCCATTGCAAAACTTTTTAAAGTTTTTACATATTTTTTTCGTATATTTAGGATGGTTGCATGCTAGGGAATGTCTTATCTTTGTATTTTATGGCAAATTATATATTTATATATATATTTTGCGCCATAAAAAGAAACGCATTTTTAATGTGTTGCTTGCAGTCATTTTTGTTGCTTAAAGTGGCATTTTCTAATAAAGTTTTTTATTTTATGTACACATAATTTCTTTCTGGAAGCCAATTCATGTAAAAATTCAAAAACAATTTTAAATAAAATAGTTCGACTAACTTTTCTAATATAACATAGAAGGAAAGTTTTACAGAAATTATAATTCTAGGCAGGTTACACTTGCAAGTTTATTCCGGCAATTTGTTTATAAGTTTTGTTACTTTACTGTACACTTGAAGTAGTTATATTACACCACAGACTAGGTAATAAAAATTGTACTATAAATATGGTAAAACAAATTTACATATATTTTTTTTTAATAAAATATTCATTCATAAATACAAATCAATTTTACTGTATCAAATTTTTTATATTTATGAGAACAATTTCATGCGTTATGCAGACACTAGAGCAAAGAGAAATTTTCTAAAACTGTATATAACAAAATATTCGACGTTTTTATCAATATTGAACAAGAGCCAAGAAGAATTTAGAACACCTAACAATTTGTTTAGCCTGTTGAAAAGTTATTACGAATGTCTTCTGTATGTGGATGGTCAAGTTATTTCCTCACATAATTGCAATTGTTTTAAAAAAATGTTGCTGCATGTTTTATATTTATATTTATATTAATCCTAGATTTGGCACGCATGGGCATCATTGCCGATATAACATGCAGGACCTGTCAGGAAGATGACGAAACACTGGAACACTATTTATGCTACTTTCCAGCTTTTAGTGAAGTCAGAAGACAAACATTTAATCAAGAGACTATACAGGAGATGGAATTTCTTAGGGGTTCTAATTGGAGAGACTTATAAAGATACATTGAAGGAACTAGGTTCTTAACGTTATCAAATTCGAAGGTTTTTAATAGAGTTTCCCTATAATGGAATGGGAACTCCTTATAATAGAGCGCACAACAGGCCTATGAGGCCTAAGTGTAATCCTGCTTACGTCCCTCTCTTCTACCTAACATAACCTAATCTAAGCTGTTTTTTGTTATCTCAATTGGGATCCCTCAATTGCGTTCCATAGGTGGTTCTCTAAGTGAGTCTTAATGGCTTTCCTTTTTTGAGAAATCGTGCAAATCCATTCACCATCTTGGCGATGGGAAGGTAGTTGCTGTGAATATTTCTAAATGATACGAAAGGGCCTGGCATTTATTACTTATATAGGTGATGCCTCGCGATTTTTTTTTTTTTTTTTTTTTTTTAGGAGTAGGACCAGCACTCAGGGGATGACCCCTATATATGCAATGCATTGCGCCGGAACTGAAAACCGAGGCGATAGTATTGAGGGGACAGATTAGGAAAGATGAGAAGATAGACAAGATGTTTTTGTAGCTATTTCAACCTTTTACTTCGCCGGCTAATTTTTGCTACAGGGCCGACGAAGGTGGGTGCTGTTACTCTGCTTTTTAGTACATGATCGTGTCAGTCGCTGCCAATTATGTTCAGTGATCAGTGACTATGCCTTCATCATTGAAACGGGCTGGCAACAACTAACACAACCACGCACTAATGCTGATCAGAAGAGTTCAACACAATATTTCATGACTCAGCGCGCGCTCGAACTCAGGACCTTCCGCTTCATAGTCTCGTGTTCTACTACTTCAGCCAACAGCTGAAGTTTTAGCAGAGATCGCTTTAAAAGAGTTCATCAAACGAGTTCAATATTAACTCAGCAGTACCACAAGATTTCCATCTTTCTCCTAAACTTCTTTTTTTTAAATAATCTTCAAACTTAAAAATCTATTTATTACACTTAGAAGCAATTAAAAAAAACAGAAGAAAGGGATTACGAAGAATAGGTTCGATTTTAAAGCAAGAAGTATACAATAACGCAAATATTGAGGAATCAGAAGCTTTATATTTCCTTGAACAGAGCACATTTTTCAAGTATCTAAGCAGCATTCAAGTGCTTTAGACGGTGTAAGACATATTTCACGTCATTTGATCTCCTCACTATTTATGCCACTTGCAATTGCCTGAAAATGCTAGACAATTCATGTAGGTTCTATTTTGAAGCTACTCGATTGTGTACAGGAGAGGACAAAGAAACTCATGAGAGAAAGTAGAGATGCCAATTCCATAGAATCATTTAAACATCGTCACAATGTGGAATGCGTTTCTTAGTTTTAACGTTATTACTCTTCATTCCGAACACTGTCATTTATAATCGATTTACCAGCGAATCGAACTATGCATTGCAGGGAGAAAATTTTTTTTCTTTGACAGAACTGCCCGTATGTGGAATGAACTCCTAGTCGATAGCAATGTTAATTACCCAACTCATATGGCAGAACAGAATAGCTGTTTTCGAAGGCCGCTACATTTTCACGGGCATTAGTTTTATATATTTTTATTCTTTTCGTATTTAATATGATTCAAATCGAATGTCCACATACACTACTCCCATTATAACTCCTCTTACAGTAAGGGCCATCCCCTGGAGTTCGGCTTTTAAGAAAAAAAAAACACGACAGAGATTTTATTTTACGAAAAAAGGGTAATAAGTTGCGATTTTTAAATAACAAAATAATCTATTTATATACAAAATTCTTGCAAGTGTTTGTGACTTTACGATCAAACTGAATTCGGTAAAATTTTCAGGCTTTGTTCGTATGGTCGTGTAAATGGTTTATCTAAAGTTTGCACGAAATTGGTCGATGCAGTCGTGAATTATAACTTTTCAGGACAACATGTGATTTTGTCCATATAAAACAAAAATAACAACAAATACGTAGACGCCTATGAGCGTGTGCGACATGTACATTTCAAATATCCATTAGTTGTGATATATAAAAAGATATGGAACATTGAAATTGAAAAACAAATTTATATGTTTTCTTTACACTGTACAACACATTTACTTTTTGGCATCGTTCGAAAAAAATTTATTACCTTTGCAACGTGTTTGATTATCCTTTAAACCTGTCAAAATTCTCTACTTATGAAAGTTGTCAATTTAATTTTTGTTAAATAGCGTCACTTACGATTTAGTCGTAAATTTTTAAATGCATTTTGTCATATCTCTCGATAAAACTTCAGTTTAACTCTCAATCATGCAAATTTTGTTTGTGTATTTCAAAAGCCTAAAAGTTTAATCTCTGCAAATGTATGAATGTACGTGCATATGAATATACCAACATGCAAACTGTTGTCAGTATTAACTATAAAAAATATGGCCTACAAAATGCTCATAATCTGGGAGAATTAACAGAACGTTTGCAAAAATTTTATTTTTGGTTGTACTTTGATGAGTTAGTAAATCCTCCAGCAAATTAAAATAAAAAAATATTTGTTTCGTTTAAATATATAAATCAGACAGAGCACTTATTTGCTTGTTTTATGCGATTTTTAATAAACAAAATGTAAAAAAATAACGAATGGCATACAAATTGGTTAACAATAAACCGAGTATGTGGGTTTTAGTGGTAGATAATAAAAATATTTAAAATTCCAGGTGGTTTTTTAATTGTTGCAACATGAAAAAGCACAATTCTTAAGGCAGTTGGAGAATTTGTGATAAATAAGCTAATTTTTTTATGATAATATACAAAGAACTTTTTGGATATGAAATGCTTTCAGAAGTATTATCAAGTGACTTTTATTACGATACTTGTACATATAATTTAAAGGCAGGTCCATATAGAGTTTCTAGTCTTAAACCGACTTGTAAGAATGTAGAAGCGGTCATATGATTAAATGAAATGTCATAATTAATAAATTATTTGGTAGTGCATAATTTTCTTTGAATGCAATATTTTAAAATATAATTCTAATATATAGAAATTTTAGTTTGAATGAATGCCTTCTAGTAAAATGCTGCTAAACTTATCTCACTCCTCTTCTCTTCAGTCACAACATGTAATCAATCTTTAAATCGTCAGCGTATGCTTGAAAATTTAATAATTTTCAAATATTCCCTTTTGTATACACGAGAACACATATAATAACAAAACAAATTGCAAATAAACACTTAAAGTTTATGTAATTTATTTATTTTTTTCGTTTATATTTTTAGTAGCAAGAAGAATTATGATTGATTAATCTGATATATTAAGAGAAATATTTATTACAATAAAATATCAAATCTATTTTACATTGCCTGGCGTTTATTTTCAGCTTTTATTATAGCTAAAAACAACAACAATTTCAATATGCATTCTGAAATTTAATATGCAAATACTTTATCAATTTCAAAAGCCGTAAATAAAATATGTAAAACCAATTATATTAAACATACTCGTACATTTGAGTTTGCAATACAAACTTTATTAAAAATATATTCACTGTTTTCAATAATTTAATAATGCTGCAGACTGGTCTCATAAATATTTAAAATAAATATCAACACCTAAAAATAAAACCACATTTTCAAATTACTGTGGCATTAATTTTATATTTTTGAATTTTTAAACAAAATATTTGTCATTTAATACACATGCTGATTACGACAGTGTGAAAAGTTCTCATAACATGTTTAAAAAAATAATGCACGCATATCGCCGCATATTGCAGACATTTAAATTTATATTTTTAGAATTCATTTTCTAAGTTTGATGCAATTTTTAATGAATATCGTAAATGCTATTATTTACATAATTTTTAAATAGAAACATTTAAAAGCTAAATTATTTTTGTACACATGTTGAGTACAAAATCGAATTTATTATTTCAGTAAATAGGAGCAGCATAATATTTCAGTATTGCTGAAGTTGCAGTTTGTTTTTCAATTTACTGCATAAAGTTATCAATTGTTTAAGTTCTCTACAATTTTACTAAAGTTTTTCAGTTAATATTATAATATTATATAATTTAATAAAGTTTTTCAAGTAATACAAGAGTAACCCTGCCCGGGATGCTGGACAATACAATAACATACGTTTACGTCTTTGTATTAAAAATTAATTTTTCTAGAAGGAATAGAAATTTTCCTGACTGTTGAATAATTTTCTTAATTTTTTTTAAAGCAAAATATTTTAATTTTAACTGAAAGATTACAAATCAATAATTAAAAAATGTCAATGCTCGCACTGTAAACTTAAATGACAACCACTAAACACACAGAAATCAAATATGTAAGTCAAATGACGCGAGCAAGCAGAGCCTTATACCGACAAAATGTAATTCTCATAAGAAAAAAAATACGTTTTATATAGGGAAAACACACCATCATAAAAATGTGCGTATAACGCATATTCGTAAAAATGTTTCGATGTTTTTTAAAGTTAAAAAGTTAAAAAATCACGAACATAGGACAATTTATTTTTATATATATGTATATAAATGTAAGAATAATAGACTAGTAATTTCCGTTGGAAAATTTTGGAAAACAATGTTTGAAAAATCCTAGTAAATTAGATAATATTCCTGCAGGAGGATAAGCGTTAACTGTCTTTAAGCTACTGGTACGATTACTAGTATAGAAAGCACTAGTTCAAAAGGTGATTAGACATATACTGAAAAGTACTAGTACTTCAAGTAGTTCATTTGTAGACTGATTTGACTTGTAGAATTTCATATTACTTTTTGATAATGTTTTAAAGCGAATTGCTAATTCTCATTTTCATTTATTTTATTTTTAATTGTTACAATTTTTACACAAATTCAAATTTGAAACAAAGAATAGTATTAGAAGACTTTTCCGCCTGCATATCAGTTTATTTATTCGATAATTTATGTAATTAAGCCGCAGTTTTCTTGTGTGTTAAAAAAGTGACATTTTAAAAACTAAATAAGAGGAACTTTCCATTTCCTCTTATAAACTAAGAATTGATGAACCAAAAATTGCTTGTGAAGACAAAGACTTAACAAATTTCATTGGGTTTAAAAAACCAATAAATTTAGGGATTTTTTTTTTATATATGAACCAGTTCTTAATGCAGATCTGATTATACTAGTATCCGACTAGAGGAAATTATACTAGTACTCTTCTAGTACTAATAGTACTAGTATCCTCCTATTTGCCATGTAGTACCAATTGTACTAGTAATTTTCCAAACACACTCAATGTTAATTTGAGCATGAACATGGTATAGGAAAGTTCAGAGTTGGGAACTAGTACTGGTGATTTTTGTACTAGTGCACTACTAATTTGATACTAGTTCGATCTTCTGCAGGCATATTAAAAAAATTAGGCAACGTCTCATGCACTAGAAATATGAAAATGTAAATAATTAACATCCCAGTAAAAAAAAAGAACTTCCAAGAAAGTCAATACGATTCTGAACTCATAATCCGGAAGTAGTGCAAATCTGCATCATTTCCAATCATTCTTACATAAGGTTGTCGTTGCAAGAAGTTTTTTTTTGTCTTTTCATTAAATCGGAAATCATGCTCCTGAAGTCAACTAAATCTAATTTTTTATGTCATTTTTAATAAGTGCTTAGTAATTAATTCTTTATTACTATTATGGCCACTTTAATACATAACATTCATATTTTAAAGCACTCTTTTAGTCTAAAAAAATTTTTGTGAAGACGTGTGTCAGTGTTAAAGAGATATTTTTTCATTATTTTTCATTTTTTTTGAATATAAAATTTTAATTAATAGTAATTATATTAAATTACTATTTAAATACTTTTAATATTATTATAAGCCCCACTGTGCATTATGCGGCAAGTAATATGTAATCTTGACTTTCTTAAGAGTTTATATAAACCTCTGACAGATTTCCAAAGAGGAAGACACACAAAAAAAAAAATCATACTACCACAAAGTTTTAAATTTATATAGTATTCAAAATATACTTGCCAAGAGTAACAATTATACTTTTGCTTATTTTTAACTTTCTTGTTTAGTTTGTTACTTGCGAAACTTCTATTTCAATCTCAATTTAAATAGAAATCTTGAACATTGAAGTAATAAGTGAATGACTGCAAAACTCAAATACCAACTTTCAAAATACACAATGACACAAGATTTTGCAACACATTGTGCTGGTAATGTACAATGTTGCAATCAAGATGCCAGCCATGACGAACTTTAGACGAAAGTCGTATTTACTTTTGCCTCTTTTGGAAATTTTTGTTACTCTTTTATATAAGTAAAAGTTTTTTAATGGTTATATTTAAGGTTTTCAGAGTTGAAACTCTGAGTTGGATTAGTTTATTCTTTTTGGAATTTTAAGAACCTGCAGCAGCACAAATTTAGAAATGGATACAACAGCCTTATGTAAAGGATATATTTATATATGTAATAGTGCAAGTTTTTTATAATTTTTTCTCAATTTACATTGGAAATTACAAAAAAAAAAAAAAATATAATGAAACTGTGAAAATCTACATAGTACCTACTGCCCTTGTCATAATACTTGTCAAAGATTCTAAAGGAAATTTTGTTTTGTAAACATTTTATGCTTTCAAAGTGTCAAATCCTTTATGGTTTCTATGGTTATTCTTACTGGCATATGCTTAAGTTCACGCTTTCTTGCACATAAATTGTAAACATTTTAAATAAAAACCTGCCAATTGCGTATTTTAGCTGTTCTTTTTATAGAGTTCATATTAATCTCGAATATTTGCAAAGAATTTGACAGGCATTTAGTGTAAAGTGTGTGCCTATATTGTATATATTATTTTGAAATGGTCATAAAGAAAAAAGGTTTCCTTCGTCGGCCCTGCAGCAAACATTGGCCGGCGAAGTAAAAGGTTCAAATAGTTGCAAAAATTTTTTATATATTCTCATCTTTCTTCATCTGTCCTCTCAATACTATATCTTCGTTTCTAGTTTCGGCGTAATGCAGCGCATATGTAGGGGTCATCCACTGAGTGCTGGTCCGAATTAAGAAGAATAAAAGAAATGTTACATTGGAGTAGGATAAATCTTAGGGTTTGCCATTGTATCACAGTATACAATTTTTAATAAAATAAATTATTTTTATTTTGCATCTAAGATAATATACATGGTTGACACATGGTTACTTTAAACTTATTATGGTTGCGAGAACACTTTATTGTTATGGAGTCTAGGCTATTAGTGAGAAAATATATGCGGCAATTGGCATTTCTAAATATTTAGTATGTTGATGCATGCAAAAAAAAAAAATACGATATAAAAGAATTGTGGAATTTTTTTATATATTAAACACAATGTCCGAAAACCGAAAATATAACTAAAGATTAGTTTTATAGATAGAAGACCAGTGCCTGAGGTTGCTGTTGGCTGGCGAATTAATAATTATTATAATATATAGATTATAATCTATTAGGCAAAAGTTAAAATGTTTGTTGACTGTAAAAATGGCTTACATTCAAAATGCATCGAAAATCCTATGGTAATATTTTAAAAATTAAATATATTTATACTTTTATAAATTTTGTAACAAGTCGACCGCATAAATTTTTAATATTTTTTACACTTTCGTTGCTTGATTATTGCATCAACTGAAAATAGTTGCTGTACCAGCCATGTAATTTTAAGCTTATGAAAACTGTTTTCATGGACAAACACACACAGTAGAAATTAGTTTATATATTCAAAATAAAATAATATAAATTTAAAGTGCTAAAAATATACACTGAAACATCATTATGACGAATTTTCTCTAAATTATAATTTAAAGCCGCAATAACATATGTATTTCAATTATTAAGCTAAGAATTTTTATTCAGGCTGAAGTTGAAATGTGCAAGTTTATAAATAATTTTTTTAAGAGTTTTATTTAATTAAAATTTTTTATTAAAAGGGGCAAGTTAAAAAAAGACTTCTGATAAAATGGTGTAACAGTCTTCGAAAGCAGTACTGATCGATTCTGCCAGTTTTATTTTTTGTTATATATAAATGAATCTTGCACTTAAGACCAATTGTTATAAAACAACTCAAATATTTATTTTTTATATTAATATTTCCATATCCTTTGGATATCTTTTTTAGGATAACAATTAACGTTTTTAAAATCGTTTATTCGACATATAGTCTCAATTAAATTAGTGCTTTTTGTTTCTTATGTGGTCAAGTATGTCTATATGCCTGGATTTCTATGGTTTTGCTTGTGTAATTCTCAATTCATTTTTGGGAGTTTATGTATAAGCTAAGAGGTTTTGTTATTTCGGAATTAGGTTAAAGTCTACTGATGTTTTGTTAAAACCAATGAAATGCAGGCATATAGACATACTTGACCACATAACAAACAAAAAGCGATAACAATTTACAATAATTAATGAGCGCACAACAAGCCTATGAGGCCTAAGTGTAATCCAGGACGGATTGGGATGCTTATGCCCCTCTTTTTCAACCTTCAACCAACCGAACAATAATTAATAATATTAACAATAATTTATAATATTAAATGAAATCTTCGCATATTTTGTTATTTGGTTTTTTTTAATTAAAAATAATTCAAAATCAATTTTTTAATCTGTCGTTCTCTCCCGCTTTATTTTGAAAATATTTTAAATATTCCACTCTTAATTAGAAATTTAAATTCAATACAAATTCTAGCAAAATAATTTGCTGGATTGCGTATTTCAACTTGAGTGTGAATAAAAATTCTTAGCTTAATAATAATAATTAATTTATTTTCATGTTTAAATTTTTTTTTTAACAGAGTTAAAATTTCTATAGTAAATTTTGATAGAATAAAACAAACGCCTAGTAGGTGAGCTTTTTATGCAATGGAATGGTACACTTATTGGTGACACACAAACTCCATAAGAAACTTTTTCTACACGACTGTAGTATATAATAACTGTATAATTGGATGCTCTCTGCGTAGTATGACAGAAGCTGGGGCCGGCTAGAATAGATATTTTTAGAATATTGGAACAAAGATCGCATAACAAATTTTATGCATTTAATATAAATATCTATTATAAGTTAGAACAACCCACAGCATACTTTTACATGCGTGTGTATTTATCCACATGTACATACAAACAGCAGCCATCGCAGTCCAAACTTGAGCAGAGAGCTCAACCGACAGAATGACTCAACATAATAAAAACTACAATTATCACAAACTCCATAAGACAAGATGGCAAAAAAGAAAAATGCAAATAATTTTTGTGCCAAACCTAAAAGTATACTACAAGTATACAGAAAACCGCACACCATTACGTATGAGTGTTAAAATTACGTATACGAAACATGTAAGTGCAAACTTGTGATTGTGCAAACACTCTGGCACAAATGCGGTCACATTCTAACAAACACGCACAAGCATAACAATTTTGAAAAAAAAAAAAAATGACAAACAGTAATGGCAATGAGATTTTACAGTGAAAAGAGCAAGCAGTGATATGATTTTAATATTTATAACAACCTGTGGTTATGTTTCACTAAAATATTTGATGTGAGTGGATGTGCGGCCAGTGTGCATGTGTTTCTTTTTATTAACGAAAATGTTGATTTTACAAACATTAAATATCATGTGATTAAGCTTAATACGGTGCAAAACTTGACTACTGGGGAATTAAATTAGCAGAAATTCTATGTAAAAGTCGTATATACATTAAACCGTGTGTATGTATTTTTGGTGTTTTTTTTAAATCATGATTATGTTTCTTAGCATTTTACTTTGCTTTTCTCTTCTTTTCTTTAAATGAAATTTTGCAAATAAAATGAGCTGAAATAA
Organism: Linnaemya tessellans; assembly: GCA_951800035.1. Taxonomy (NCBI): domain Eukaryota; kingdom Metazoa; phylum Arthropoda; class Insecta; order Diptera; family Tachinidae; genus Linnaemya; species Linnaemya tessellans. Next base: position 140,619,833 of record OX637532.1, read on the forward strand.
TTGCTTTGTATGTATATACTTTAAATATTTAAGCTGTTTACTACCAAAAGCCTTATAACAATTTGCATAAAACGATGATACAATATTCAGCTGTGCTAAGTATTTTTTTACAAAGCCTGCGTTACAGCGGCTACAGCTTTTCCAGTGCGCACTGCACGAGATGCACATGATCAGTAACAGTAAATGTGGCCCGAAAACGATCTATTGGTGTACATAATCGTATGTACGCCATAAAAAGGAAGATGAATTTAAGGAAAATTTAGAACAATTATTTTGATTAAAAATTTCAACAATTTGCACGCGTTGCTCTGGTGTTGTGACACTCTAAAAAAACACGCTATCTATATTAAAAAAAAAAATCAGATCGATTGTTGACGCATTTTTTAGCTAGTTCCAAAGCACAATTCGCTGGCTCACATGAACATCATTAGGGATCCTTTAAGCATACAATTATTAATTAGAGTAATTTAGTTTCTTTCTTACAATTGAAATTACAGTTGGCGAGCATAATATAAAAAAAAACAAGTGTTTACTTAATTTATTCAAACTTTCTATTTAATCAAATATAAAGTTTGAAATAATGTAATTAATTTTTCTAGGCAATTTTTGGAAAAAACTCAAGTAACGTTGTTGCAGTTAACAAGAGCCTTTATATTAGCAAAACAATACCAGAAATCAATATTTTATTTTGGTTTATTTATCAGAAAATAATCTTGTCAAATATTAATGAAGATATTATATAACCTATTCATATATATATATATGTATATACAAATTATAGTTCTATTTGTGTTTCCTGTGTCGTCTGCTGAGTTCCCAAGCCTCACAATCATGTTTCCCTTTAAAAATAGATGTAATCAGTAGCGCGCATACAGAACCTACATGCATGCGAATACACACAAACATATGCATACGAGTATATACATATGTATGTAGTTGTGTGCATTTATGTATCTGCTTTGTTTCCCAGAAAGCTATATTTATTCGGGAATATTCTAGCTGATGTTGATTCAATTTTATCGTGTGAATTGCTGTTTTGAATGCACGTTTTCATGTCATATTTTCCACTGCCAATTTTCGCTGCTGTTGTTGTTTACCGTTTTACCGTTTTGCCTTTTTTCCCACTTTGTTTTGCAGCCGTATGCATGTTTGCACTTCACATCAATGTTTCATTTTATAGACATGCACACAAACATACAAATGAATATTTGTATGTATACATATTTCTAATATTGTTGTATTGTCAATCTTTACTATTGTAGATTTCCAGTTTAATACCATGTCGCTGTTATTGTTTGCACATTTTCTTTTTTTATATTTTCAATTGTTGTTCTTGATGACGTTGTATGTAATATTTGGTGCATTTGTCAAAGTCAGCTTAACATGCTTTAAATCGTTTCAAAAGCATGTATGTCCTTTTATTTGTTGGGGGTTAGTTTGGAAAGCAATTTAAAAAATGAAGCAAGGTTTATAAAATTTGTCATGTTACAGATTTCGGCTCAGATCGCAATACAAGATCAATGAATTTTTTATTTCTGAGGAAACAAAGCAGGAAATAATTTTTTTGTAATGATTTTTTTTAATTTCACTAGCTGGTTCCGTTTATGGTATTAAGAATGATGTCACTCCAAAAAATAGTTTCGTTTACCGTTTCTGCAGCACCCAAAATATGTAATCATTTCCGTTTGTGAAATAAATTCCTGTAAGAGAATTTTTACATGAAGGAAAATTTTTATTTTAATAAGTTGATTTTAATTTAAATGACATTTGCAAATTAAAAATATTAAAAACTTCTATCTATTATTATACAAGCTTACAGAGATAAGAGGTTTTTAATAAAATTAAACTCAAGTGTGTATCAGATTTTCTTAAGAAAACATTGTGTTTCTTTCTCTTTAGTTGACTGTAATTTAAATTTTAATTACAGAAATTCGAATATAATAAGATCAAAGAGATAGTTATTTCAAATATAATCTTGTGGTTTCCTTAGCTTGTGTTCTTGTATCCTTTGACTTTATAATAAATAGTTATTGAATACATATTTTTAAACTAATTTTTCGATGTATTTTCTATATAATCAAACTGTTTTGTTAAACTTGAGGTTATTTTATATATAGATTGTTCTATATTTTGTTAACTTTTAGTTTTCAGGACATTTTATATATTTTGCTTATTATAATTAAAAAAATTTATTATTGGGTGCTGTTGGCTGAAGTACTCGTAGTAAAAACACGAGACGATGAAGCGGACGGTCCTGAGTTCAACCCCGCACTGAGTCATGAAATATTTTGTTGAATTCTATGGTTGTGTTAGTTGCTGCCAGCCTGTTTCAACGATGAAGCCATAGCTCTGGTCACTGAACATAATTCCCATCGACTGACACTATCATGTTCTAAAAGCAGAGTAACAGCACCTTCCTTCGTCGGCCCTGTACCAAAAAATCAGCCGGCGAAGTAAAAAGGTTGAAATTGCTACATAAAATGTTCTATATTCTCATTTTTCTTCATCTGTCCCCTCAATACCATCCCCTCTTTTCTAGTTCCGGCGCAATGCAGTGCATATGTAGGGGTCATACCCTGAATGCTGGTCCAAGATAAAAAAACTGCTAAAAGTGAAATTTGTGCTGTTTATCAATATAGAAAGTGTATTCATATGTATTTAATTGAATTCATATAGATGTTAATACGTAATTTTATTAAGGGGCTACTATTTGCCTCCTTAAGTTAATATCAACTTGGGTTTATAAGAATAATCAATTTTAATAGAATATGGTGCACCCGATACTTCTTTTCGTTCGGTACAAAGACAATATACTGAAACAAAAACCGTCAAAGTGCTCGTGAAAGGCTATTGTGCAGTTGCAGTCACATTTACTATGCTTTTCTATACACGCATTTTCCAATATTTAAAATATTTGTATCATCTCAAGCATCTGATACGGTGTTCAGACATACGCCTTGAGGTTATAACAATTAATACCATAATTGAACTCAATTAACCATACAAATTTTAATTAAGTGATTGCTCTATCAAGTAAAATTACAAATGCTGCACTGCTTAAAAAATGTGTTTAGTGCGCAAAACGTAATTCACTGAACAAAGTTAGCCCAGACTTAGCACCTAAAATGTGTAAAAAGTAAAAAAATCGTGCCATGTTGAAGTTAATTATTGACATTAAATATATTATTAATTAAAAGAAAAAAAAAGAAAAGAAAATATCCCCGATTTGAACTTGAGATCACCATTAATATGAAAAACTTTTACTGCTAGTTGTCATACATTAATTGAATTGACTAAATTTTGTATATGTGAACAGGAAGATAATTATGTCAATTAAGTGAATATTGACTCAATTAAAAATGCATGTCTGAACACCATATTATGGCGTTTTCCAAAATAATACTGTATCACTAAACCCCTTGTCAAATATTTCAACGTGACGAAGGAGATATATAAAAGCCCTAGTAATCTAATATAAACACGAAATTCCTTTAAAGACTGCATTCGTTCGCCTACACCACATGAAATATCTTACTGGATTTTGCTTGTATCTGTTTGCAAATGCGAATGTGGTATCGATGTCTACATGTGTGGCTTTGTTTTGTGACAATAACGCGAAAGGCTTAATACTGTTTGAGCTAAATACAACATTCGTAAGGGGAATACCAGTTATGTGGTTTGATTTTTCTTCAAATGCTATCTTATGGTGCGGCATCATCATGTGGCGCTACATATTTGTTAGACTTATGCATAGCACCCAAATGTACATAATAATACATGTGTATGTATGTGTGTGTGTGTCTCTAGTTGAATGCATTCCGTTTAAAAGCGTTTACTTTGAGGACAGTACAATATGAGTCAAGTGTTCATTAAATAACTTCTCGCTGCTAAAATGTATTTTATTTATGGTACAATTTATATGTTTAGTTCAGTACAAATACAACAACGATCTAAATAGATAAGTTGTGTTGTTTATTTCTAAAACGAAGTTAATTTGTAGTTCCAACAGTAGTTGAGTTTTAAAAAATATAAATTTTTTATACACGAATATTTCTGTAGTGCCTTGAAATAAAATTAGTATATATACTAAAATAAGAGAAAATAAAAATCAGTACATCATAAATTTTTATTTTATTATTTATAATAAAATAAACATGAGGATGTTTAAAGTCGTATCCTTAATTAAATATTAAAAAATTAAAGTAAGAATCGTTAAACTCTTACAACAACATCAATTAATATTAATAGCAGTTCATTTAAATAGCTCCCAGTTTTGTTTGACAAAATTTTTAAATGAAATATTTTCAACGCTTTGCAAGCTCTACATATTAGCATACTACCGCCTATTTTTTTTAAGTAAAATAAAAATTTTCTCCTGGGAATTTGTATGGAAACAGTAATAAAAAAATTACATCTTCTTTGTTTTCAATATAAAGTCCCAGAAGCAAATTTTTTATTTTTTTTACAAAAAGTCTTCCTGTTTTCAGTTATTTTGTAACGAAATAATTCCCAATCGAAATAATTCGTTTTTAAAAAGCTTTGAATACATACACAATGAAATAAAAATTTAAACTGTTTTTTAATTAATACATTTTAATTGAAGTTAACCAATTTCTATGGAAATTATTCTATATAATGGTCTTCGCAGATATCAGCATTTTGCACTCGCTTGACCTTTGGACTTTTCTGCTCTTATTGTTTTTCCTAAAACTTCATAATTTTATTGAAAATTCTTTTCTAGAAAATTTTCCTACACAAATTAAAAAATATATTAGCAACACAAAACACAAATTGTATCTATTAGAAATGGTAAAATTAGAAAATATAATAGCCAACTTTTGCCTCCCGCTAGACTAAAGTTATGAATTAAAATTTTTTTGTCAATAACAGTTTTGTTATTTAAAGGACTTTCAGCTCTTAAGCTCTTCAGCTTTCACATACTTTTTTTCTCAATAGTTGGTGCTGATTGCAGAAATAGTTACAGCAAAGTGTAAGATTTCGAATTCAACCCCACACTCAGTCATGAACATGGCAGAGAATTTTTCTGATCTGCATTAGTTGTCATCGGCCTCTTTTAATGCCATACGAAAATTTCCATACAAATAAAATAGAAAATTTCGATCGATATCGAATACCGTAATTTGCCACCCTGGTCTGGAAATATTATCAAAGACGATTGATGGTGTCATGTACTAAACTGAGCATTACAACACCCTTCTTCATCGGCACTGTAGCAAATCGGCACTGTAGCCGGCGAAGAATATATTAAAAATAGCTGCAGTAAATTTTCTTTCTTCATCTGTCTTCTCAACACTATCTTCTTCATTTTTAGTTCCGGTGCAAGGCACGGCATTTTTAGGGGATATACCCTGAGTGCTGGCCCTACCAAAAAAAAAATATTAAGCTGATTGTTTGTGATGCTTATATAATGAAACATGAAAAAGGCATTCAATATCAATTAGTTTACCTCATTTTTATAAAAAATATATTATCATATTTATATTAAATTCTATGGCAAATTGTTCGTAAATTTGTTTTAAATTCAGAAAGACATGGTTTATATTCAAAGACATAAAGAAAAGTCAACATCATTATTTAAGTCACACGGCAGAGCAGAACAGCTGTTTTCGGAAGCCGCTGTAATTTCATCATCAGTATTTAATTCTTTTGTAGCATATATTAAGGGGCTTAGTTAAATATGATAACAGTTTATATAGAAAAAAAAATTATTAGGAAATGGCATACGAGAAGTATGTCAAACCAATGGTAATACACTTAACACGCGTGTTAACGTTTGATTATTTTCTTCATATCCCATTTTCTGAATTTTTTGTTCCATACTTTTTTGGTTTATATTGTTTTATATTTAAATACATGTCTTATATTGTCTTATTCATTTATTACTTAACCGAGAGTAGTAACAGGTCAGAGTCCAAGGTGGGAATTGAACAAAAATCCATCGTCATTTATTTACGAAATTCCTACGAATTCCAGTGGCTGCATAATAAGTTTGTGGTTTATGAAACACATCTTGCATTCATATAATATTTATAAAATTAACTAAAATAACAATTTTATATATAAGAAGATGTAACTCCAAAAGATTGAAAGAATTGCTCTGAATAGCTTTTAGAATTATGAAATAATTACGTGTTAAATTCATTTAATTTTATTTAATATTTTTTCCAAAAAGCAAATCCACACTCTACATTTATTTTTTATTATTATAATAAACCTACGTTTAATATTAAATGATGATTTATATTCAAGGTCAAATCGATATAATTATATAAAAAGACAATTTCATAAGCATGGAAAATAACTACCGACTATTTCCTCTTATTAAATTAATGAATTTATGATTATGAGTTAGCCGCTAGTTAATTGGCTATCAGATGGGCCCTTTTGTTATGTTTACCTGTATATTATAATCTCGTTTATTATAGAACACACATTTTTTATGTAATATTTTGCATAAATTAAACATTTCTATATCAAACTAAAATGCATAATTTACATAAATTACACTGGGACAAACGGAAAAAGTTGAAAAGAAAAACCAGCTCATATACAGACATAAATGTTTTTTAATAATTTAAATAACTTAATTCCATATTTCGTATTGTTTGAGATTTAAAAAGAAAATATAATTTAATCACCACTGATCAGCTTCAATTTAAGCCTGTTTTAATTTAATACGTTTTAAAGGTTTTGTACTCTAAAATAATTTAGTAAAGAACTTTTTATAAATGGCTTTAAACAAAAGACAAAAAATTTATAAGTTTTTATTAAGGCCTAATTAGCTTATTTATTAAAATTAAAAATATTATTTTATTACGGGTGTCAAAGTTGTGTCATCTGTATTCCATAAATTAATTTAGAAACACTTAATTTTGTTCTTATTATTATTATTATTGTAGTTGAACAAATTGACATAAAAAAAATTTGTTTTAAAGCCACATCTGGTTATCAATAGGCCGTTTTTTTATTGAAGCCCAACATAAATTTAAATTGTACAACATGTAAAACACAATACAAGAAAATGAATTTCAATTTATTTATGCATTTAAAAATGTTTTGGGGCAGCACATTCGGGATGTACGGTTTTGCACCACATTTCCTAATATTATTGGCCGTATACGCAAAAGGTTGGCCGCCAAGGTGTTCTCTTGAAACCATATTCTGTTTTTTACTTCAATTTTTTTCTTTTGCAATAATTTCCATATAACATAAAAATTATTTCCCAATTTATTAGTTTAAAGATCTTTATCGTTGCTTTTCTTAAACAAATTTTTAATATCATAATAACAAAGAATAAGATAAAAAGGGTATCAATTAACTACCTAAAATGCCATAAAACAAAATTTTGTTCACCTTAAGCTGTTGGCCAAACACATCACACCATCCCAATAATAAATACAGGCACATACTAATTTTGGCATGCCCTCAGATATATTTATTTATACACATGCTACATACACACTTGTACACTATTGTGCTTAACAGACTTTATCGTATTGTTATATTGATTGATGTTTTCTTACCCAAAAGCAATTTTTGTTAAAAAGGAAATTAATTTTTTCCTCCTTCTTCTACTTCTCTTCCTCCTCCAATTCCTGGCTGTAGTGTGGAGTACAGTGAATCCATCAAAGTCTTGATGTGGTAGAAAGATGCAGACAGCTTTAAATGCTTAAAAGTTTTGTGAGGAAAATAACTACATGTGTTTATTCTTCTCTTGTACGAATACGAAATATATTAAGAGAATGTGAAAAAAATTAGGTATTATAATAATTCTAGGAATTTCTTCTGCGAACACAAATCAGTATACACATAAATAAATAACAAAGACGAAGCTGGATGTATTGAACGCAATAGTGATGTACCTTCTTGATAGATTGATATTGATAGTTTTTTGTGAGTCAATATATGGGCGTGTTGCTGGAATTCTATTATTAAAGACAACATGCTATTTTGAAACATAAAAGATTTTGGAAATATTGTGGTTGCTCTTTTTTTAAATCAAATTAAAAAAAATTTTTTTTGTTTTTATAAACATTCTGGCATATAGAAATTTTTTACTACGAGATTTGTTTCATGTACCTAAAAAGGAATTTTTACTGCCTTAACAGTTTTGTTAATGAGGCAGTTAATTCTGAAATATGAAGATGTTTCTTTCGCAAATGTTTCTGAATTTGAGATTTTTCTGAATAAGTATAACGCAGCGTTTTTTTTTTCTTAGACCAACAACTCAGGGGTGACCCCTATATATGCAATGCATTGCGCCGGAACTGAAAACGAGGGGATAGTATTGAGGGGACAGGTTAGGAAAGATGAGAAGATAGACATTTTTTGTGTAGCTATTTCAACCTTTTATTTCCCAACAAATATACAAAAAGCGAGAAATATATATATTTAAACCGATATATGGGTGGGCCATCTATCGGTTTAAATTTCACCGGTAATTTCGAATCTGGCAATTCTTATACCATTCCATTCTTTCACAAAATTCCGTATGCATATTATCTCCACTGAACAAAATGAATCGATGTTTGAGCAATATTGGGATTTATTGGAAATTTATTTCCAAAACAAAGGCAATTGGTATGAAATCACACGAAAATGTCTTACAAAATTTGGACGCAGAGAAAGACCAACAGAGCCCGGTATACGCAAGTTTATTACTAAAGTTCGTGAAACTGGTTTCACTGTAGATTGTGCCAAGATATCGGCCTGCTCGTACAGAGCGAACACCCGAAAATAGCGAAGGTGTGACTGAGAGTGTGCGTGAAAATCTATCAACAGCAACTGTCAATCGTGACCAAGAATTGATCATTTCACGCACCAGTTTGCGTCGACCTTTGCGATAAGATATCAGCATGATTCAATTGGTTCAAGAGTTGATGCCGCATGATAGTTCATCTATAACCGGAACAATTGCATTTCACAACAACAAAATAAATTTGGCAAAATTTCAAACCGTTTTTGTTAAATTGCATTTTTAAATTTAAGCTTTTAAAGGGCCCACCTTAAGTACATAAAGCGAGTTCCTTTAGACGGTCACAACACCAGAGTAACGCGTGCAAATTGTTGAAATTTGTAATCAAAATAATTGCTCTATTTGTCAAACTCATCGTGCACTTCTTCCATTTCATGGCGTACATAATCGTACTCCAGAGCGGCTAATTCGTTGAACAATAGATCGCCTTCGGACCACATTTACTATTACTGATAACGTGCATCCTCACTGAAGAAACTGTAGCCGCTGTACAGGACAGCATTGAATATGATCCTAATCAATCAATTCGTTGCCGTTCTCAGCAACTGGGGTTGTCTCCTTCCACTTTATGCAAGATTTTTTTTAGATGTTGAAAATTGGTGTTCCAAATTGCTCTTTCTATGCGCCAGCCATGGCAGCCACATGGCAGAAATCATATCTAAACCTTAATTTTATAAAATTTTTAAATATATTTCCTTGTTTTATTATGATTTAAACTTGTGTCACTCTATAAAAAAAAACATCCTTTATTACCCTACGGTCAGTAAAAGGATACCCCAATAAATTTGGTATCAATAGGTCTTTCAAGCGAGTAAAAGATTTTGATGATATCACACGAACACTTTGTTTTATTTAAACTTAAGTGTAGAAAGTGCCTAATGGAATAGCAGCTGGAATAATAAACTACAATCTTCATTTGTTTTTGAACTTTTCTTCTTTAGCTGTTAGTCTAGTTTGTACATGATAGGGTAACATGTATATACATCCGGCTCCTGTTTCTTCAACTGTTCAAAGTTTTAGAGCTCCTGGTGGTGGAAAATAAAATAATTGCCCGCATAAGTGTTAGTGGTGTTAGCATAAATTTTATAAACCTCCCAAACTGAATCATCTTGTCTGCTGGAAACAGAAGGTATTCTAGTTTCAAAGCTTACACTCTACTTGCACAGATTTTTTCGTACGATTCCGCAACAAAACACTATTTTATATAAATTTATTTGAAACATACATATTAATATATAGCATTTTTATGATCTCTTAAGTTTACATATCCTTTTTCCATATGATTTTATACTGTAGCCAAGTGCAATAAAATAATGCATACCCGTAGTTCAACTGAGCTGTAACTAAATATTCATACGTTTTTTTTTTCTTTCTGCATAGAAATCACACCCAAAATCTTAAATCCTATTTCACTCACAAATTAATGTTTATTAGGATTTATTGCATTAAAATGCACACGTTCACATGTGTGGCACTTTCAGGCATCATACTGTGCATACGAAATTCTTATTCCCATTTTTTTTTCTGTCAATAAAAATCATTGCATTTCTTGAATGCCTTGAATTTTCTCTCTCTTTGCTCATTTCCGCATTTTAGCTAGAAATTATGCACTCAAGCATTAAACTACTTCATTTACACTTGAATTTCCTTACAAAGCGATGCTTAACGACAGAAAAGAAGGCGCAAAGAATGAGTAAAAATATCAACGATTTTTACAAACATTCACTTACAACGGCAATAGTATTTATTTGTATTAATATAAATGAACTATAAAGGCATAAAATTAAGCCTTACAAATGCATATGGAAAAACGATAAGTGCACAAGAAGCGCACGCCATAAAATTTATAACTTCAAACTTAATCAAAGCCTTCTTTTTTGCTATTAATGTCTAGTTTGCTGCGATTGCTTCAATCTCTATCTTCCGCTCGCTCTCGCCTCTTGCCTTCCCATGTCAATTCCAGCATTTGTATACATCTTTCACTAATGCATTTACATCCTTTTTCATATATGAATTTTTCGTATGTAGTTAAGTTTATTTGAAAATGTTTGCGTGCTGCAGCATTATGATGAAATGCATGAAGCTAGGAAGGATTTAATGGTATGCAACATGAAACGTGATTTTATTACAATTTTTTTCTTCCAAATAGAAAAGAAAAAAAAACACTATAATAGAGTTAAGAAACAGAAACTTCTAGCTGCAAGAGCACTTTGCTTTTTTATTTTTGCTACCTACGAAGAATAAAAATGTCTTTCCATTTCTTATGTATTTTTTATGCTTCGAATAAAAGTTTCAATATTTTGTAATACCAAGTGCCAGCAAAAACTGAAAAGTAAACAGTCAAAGCTGGATAAAATGTTTATAAGTACCTTGTTAAAACAGAAAAAAAATACGAGTTTTTCTATATTAAAAAAAGGTATTTTTATACGACATACACACGTACATTGAGGCGAAGAATACAACTGTCAATATAAGATTATTTACTGTAAAATAAGAGAAAATTGTTGAGATTGTTTGATTTCGAAATAGAAATTCATATTGTTTTAAAACAAGTGCAGCGTAAGAAAAACTCTTTTAGAATAAGTGTTTTTGCACATTATAAAGAGAGTTTCTGATGTGATTCAAATGTCTTTTGTCATCTGCTAGTGTGCCACGTTATTATAAGTTTTAATATTAAAAATGCAAAAGCAGAATTTTCAAAACATCATGACCAATTTTATAAAACAATTTTATAAGTGGTTTATCAACGCTTTATTAATTGTTATTCTACAAAAAGCATTTAGAAATCTTTGTCGCCTTTAAGTATATTAAACAATGTCGAGGTTAGGTTAGATTGTACAGACTGCCAGTTTGGATTAATAAGCTCTCTTGGGTCCTAGAATGTCCCAGTGTGCTACCTGAAAACGCTACAAACACCCTATGTCTTTGGCGGGAATCGAATTCACGACCTCAGTACTAATAGGCTAACATCGCTACCAATCAGCCACAGCAGATTTCAAGTAAACAAGTTTATATTCAAACTTTTAGGATTAATTTAATTATTAAGCTTAAGATTAGTTTAGACCTGCGACTATTTTTACTGGATCAAAGTTTAAAACGTTCTGACTTATAAGTTTAATAATTTCATAGGTCCATACAAATTTTCAACCATCCTTAACCAATACGATCATTTCCACAAACCAATACCATCCTATATTATTCTTCGGATCTTAGTCTATCTCTATGCCAAATTCCATTTAAATCGGTTCAGCGGTTTGAGCATGAAAAGGTAACAGACAGACAGAGGGACAGAGTTACTTTTTTATTTATTATGTTAGTAAGGTATAAAGTGCAAGTCATCATAAAAAGTGCAAGTCATCATAAAAAATGCAAGTCGTCATAAAAAATGCAAGTCATCATAAAAAATGCAAGTCATCATAAAAAATGCAAGTCATCATAAAAAGTGCAAGTCATCATAAAAAATTCAAGTCATCATAAAAAATGCAAGTCATCATAAAATATGCAAGTCATCATAAAATATGCAAGTCATCATAAAAAGTGCAAGTCATTATGAAAAGTGCAAGTCGTCATAAAAAATGCAAGTCATCATAAAAAATGCAAGTCATCATAAAAAGTGCAAGTCATCATAAAAAGTGCAAGTCATCATAAAAAATGCAAGTCATCATAAAAAATGCAAGTCATCATAAAATATGCAAGTCATCATAAAAAATGCAAGTCATCATAAAAAATGCAAGTCATCATAAAAAATGCAAGTCATCATAAAAAATGCAAGTCATCATAAAAAGTGCAAGTCATCATAAAAAGTGCAAGTCATTATGAAAAGTGCAAGTCATCATAAAAAATGCTAGTCATTATGAAAATTGCAGGTCATTATGAAAAGTGCAAGTCATCATAAAAAATGCAAGTCACTATAATAAGTGTAGGTCTTTATAAAAACTGCACGTGAGTATGAAAAGTGCAAGTCATCATAAAAAGTGCAAGTCATCATAAAAAATGCAAGTCATCATAAAAAATGCAAGTCATCATAAAAAGTGCAAATCATTATGAAAATTGCAAGTCATCATAAAAAATGCAACTCATCAGAAAAAGAGCAAGTCATCATAAAAAGTGCAAGTCATCATAAAATGTGCAAGTCATCATAAAAAGTGCAAGTCATCATAAAAAATGCAAGTCCTCATAAAAAATGCAAGTCATTGTAAAACTGCAAGTCATTGTAACAAGTGAAAGCCATAATGAAAAGTTCAAGGCATTATAAAAATGCAACGCATTATAAAAAGCGAAACCTTATGCGCTCATACCAGCGTGTATGAAGTCCGTGTCACAAAACCAGTTGTTCACTATTAGCGATGTGTTTCTGATAGCCAGTTGTCTGTCAAAAAGGAATTGTCTAGATTGTTGTTCAATGCCTGTCCGTAGTGGCCACGTAAAAAAGACAGAACCTAGCCTGTGAAAAACATAAGGGTTAAAAGTAAATAAAATAAACTTTTTGGTTAAAGGAAACTTGTAGGCAGTACGCGATTCGCGTTCCTAGCTCTAAATTAAGGATAACAAGGGCGAAAGTAGGAATTGGTGGGACTTGGTAAATAATATAACTTTTTTTTATAAAAAATAAAAATTACAGAACCTTTTTAATAATATACAACATATTTATTGTGTAGCTACCTAAATTTTTGGAAAGTATTTAACTTAATTTCCTGCGGGTATTGTTTAGTCAGAACCCCCGAAGCCCTGTTGTTGTTATTAATTTAATTAATTGGCGGGGGGCATCAGTATTATTGCCTGCAATACGAATGGAATATTTAAATAATAAGAAAACGTTTTTAGTATTTTGTTATGTTTTTCTTAATAGTATCATTAACTTTTATTGTTGTCACCTTTATTTAAAGACCTCCATTCGATTTGGTCCTAATGGACTCATTTAATATTTATGTGTTTTGATGTCAAGTCTAGCAGGCAAATAAGCACGAATTTGTATTATTGTACGTATTTATAAAAAATTTACAAACATTTATATCTGCTGTACAGGCGGGACTTGATAAACGGCTAAAGTCTTATAAAGTCTTATAGTTGAAAATCATATAAAAGCACAAGTGCAATAACATAAAATCGTTATTTTGAAGGCTTAAGCTACATTTCTGTAAAGTAGCAAAATACTTTCTTATACCCAATACCACCCGCAAGGCTGTAAGTGTTTCCAACCCATTTTGTTGTAACCCATGTTACACCTACAAAAACATAGACAAACTACGTAAAGGAAAATCAATCAATTTGTAGCATATTTAATACAATCACTTAAATATTGTTTAGCTGGCAAAAATATCGAACAGAATAAACTTTTTTTCCTCCATTTATTTCTTAATGTTTGTTTCCTTATTTGTCATTTTTGTTTTATTTAATTTCCTTGTTAAGTTTTTTGTTGCCGTTGTTTTCCTTACACATTTTGTGCAAATGTTTTTCACCAAATGTTTGCTGTTTTTGTTGAATATATATATATATATTTTTTTTTTTGTTGTTTGCTCTTTTTGCTGCTTTTTGTAGATACATTTTCAATGTTTATTGTTTTTCTATCTAATAGAACTGAATGAAATTAGAGTGGTAAAGATGTAAGATATATTATACAACAGCCTATTGTTCAGTTTTTTCCTGTCCTGTTGTTGTTCATTTGATTTCCCCCCCCCCCCCCCAAATCTTTTGATGCTTTCTTGCTTTGCCATTTCTTGTGGAGAATGTTTTTAGTCCTTCTCTTTTTAACTTGCTGATAAATTTTCTGATCACTGCGTGCTGGCAGAAATGGCAAATACAAGGAAAAAATATGCTGAAAGCAATTTCATTTCTTGTGATGCTCCTTGAGATTGTTTGTGTTAGTTTTTCGTAATAAATAAAAAGTAAAGACTGAGATGAAATTTTGTACAGTACTTAAGTACTTTTCAAGCTAAGTAAAATTCAAGGCCATATATCTCCCATAATTTTAGTTATTACATTTTATACACAGTAAGATGGCTGTATAGATGTTAGTGTACAGTTTTTTTGGTCTCATAACCTCTACATGTGAAATGAAGATTTAATGCTTAAGTTTTATTAAAGCTGGGCTCAAATCTTTACATCCTTGAATGTACAACTCGTCAAGTAAAAGTCCTTTTTTTGGGTTTATAATATGCATATGAACCTGAACGTACTATACGTCACTAAATTTGAGACTATGCCATACGTGACCGTGTCACAAAGCCAGTTGTTCAGTATTAGAAATGTCTTCATGATATGAAGAACAATTCAATTTTTTAATCGTTTTTTAAATATTTACCTATATACGCGTAGTGGAGGTAAATTATGCCATTCGATATCTATTCAAATTTGTATTTAAATTGTGCAGAATTTTCGTTCGTAAATAAGGTGAATTACAATATTTTCCAAAAATTTTCTATCCCAAATTTTTGTTTTATTGCCTTCATGTATAATACAAATGAGTCAGCCTTTTGTCCTTGCGATCTTTCAGCTATTCGGTTTTATCTCCTCAACTGTGGCATAGGAACGTCCTTTTAGTACTATCTTCTATTTTGGAAACAAGAAAAGGGGGATCAAATCTGGTGACTAAGGCAAGTTATTTTTTGTGCCAAAGATCAAAAATTTTAAAACGAACTTCACTGTCATACACTTGAAGCGTAAAATTTCCAAAACCATCGAAAAAAATAGCATGTAACGAGTCAAGCGATATACCGATGTCCTCAGCGATAACTCCACAATAATTTTCTGCCATTTTCTTTGGGGTTTGGCATGGAATAAGTCAAAATTGTTGCAATTTGTAGCCTAGTGTTTTCATTTGTAAAAAAAAAAATATATATTGTTTTCTTTTTATTATTTGGCAAAGTTTTATAAAGACTTTTTTTATAGAGTGTCACAAGTTTAAATCATAATATAACAAGGAAATACATTCTTTAATATCAATGAAACGGGCTTTACTGGAAAGAAAATTTTATGAAATTAATGTTTAAATATGATTTCTGCCATTTTCAATAACTAAAAAAATCGTCCATAAAATGGAAGGACACAACCCCAGTTGCTGAGAACGGCGACGAATTGGTTGATAAGGATCATCTTCAATGCTTTCCTGTACAGGCGGCTACAGCTTCTTCAATGCGCACTGTTCGGAGTTTCAGGGGATGCACACATTATCAGTAACAGTAAATGTGATACGAAAATGTTCTATTGTTCTTGGAATTAGCTGCTCTGAAGGACGATTCTGTACGCCATAAAATGAAAGAAATGCACGATGAGTTTTACGAATATTATTTTGATTAAAAAGTTCAACAATTTGCACGCGTTGCTCTGGTGTTGTGACATTCTAAAAAGATCAGAAAAGGTCGGCACCACATTCACTGCTAAAAGCGGAGACAAGCTGGGCATTTTCGGCTTCTTAGTTTTGTTTAACTTTAATATAAATTCTGTAAAACATTTCCAACTCTTATGACTTCCAGAAATTAATTTTTATTAACTTCTTCACTCATTCATTTCAAAAATTTTAAAGGAAGCTTTCATGCTGATAACATATTTTTTTTTACTCCAGCAATACTTCAATAGACTTTTTTTTTAATTTGGTTAATAAGCTTCTTGTAACTTAATCTTCTTGACTTCATGACGAAACGGGTTAAATTTAAGGTCTCGTGGCATCTTTTTTTATAATTTATTCCCCCTTCAAGATTATTTTTTTCTTTGTGTATTTTTCATTTCCTTTTTGGAATGACATTATATTGTTATTTTATATTAAAGTTTTCTTTTCTTTCGTTTATTTTCTTATACAATTTTTGAACCATATTTTATTTAATTTTTTTTTTTATTTATTTTTTTTTTTGAAAAGCATGACCATTATTACTATTGTTTTTTATTGCTGCTAAAAAGTGTAAAAACTTTTAAAATACGAAGTGAAAAAAATTTATATAAATGTTATGAATAAAATAAAATTTCATATCATAAGTCCTGTATCTTTATATATTTGCATAAATTCTTAGAATTTGAATGCTAGCAATATTGTCATTATGATACAATTCATGGTATTAAAAAAGTAGAAAAAAAAGAGCAAAAACTTAAGTAAAGAAATGCTATTTAAAAAGAATGAAATGCCATTTTGGGCAATCACAAAAGCAGCGGTAGGGCTAAACGTGCTTGATAAGGGTGTGTGAGTGAGTTCGTGGCAGATTTTTGAAATTATGCAAATATTTGAATAAATTTGAAATTTTTTTAACATATTGTAATGAATCTGCTTTGCAGCATGAAATATATATGGGAAACCTGGGGATGTGTAAGGGCTCTCTTCAATCAAAATAACATAAGCCATGAGTTCTTTCCCGCGTAACATTTGCATAGCTTACTATATGTCCTTGCGTATCCTTCGAAATTAATTTACTATAGAAAATTACAAATGATTTTAGCATTAAAAAGTAGTTCGTTTTAATTTAGGAAGAAACCTGATTCAGAAGATATTAGAATGTTGCAAAATATATTGTTTGCTAAATTTGTTTACTTTTTAGGATATTCCAGTTGAATCATATGACTTTAATAATTCTAGTTGATATAATAACGACGCCACTTGTTTAGACTTTTTCCATTTTTACCTTTTTTGTCCTCTGGGCATCATAATGGGCCTTTTTATGGTCCTCCGAGTGTTTTTCTCGCTTACTGCGGGCGGCCCTTTTAACCTAACCTAACCTAACCTTACCTTTTATTTACCGATAGTTACGGATATTATCCAATGACAAAATTTATTCAAGTTATTATTATTATTCTATTCAAAAAATAAGGATGGATTTTCATTTTTCTAAATTCATTTGTGCCAGCATTTTTTTCTAATCCTTGAAAC
The DNA here is from genome assembly GCA_951800035.1 of Linnaemya tessellans. Classification (NCBI taxonomy): domain Eukaryota; kingdom Metazoa; phylum Arthropoda; class Insecta; order Diptera; family Tachinidae; genus Linnaemya; species Linnaemya tessellans. Next base: position 140,637,460 of record OX637532.1, read on the forward strand.
ACTTCTGATATGCACTTTTTGGAATATCCTTAATCTCTCTCTCTCTCTTTCTCTTTCATTCTTAACGATTTGATTTTTATCTCCTAAATTATAGCAAGAGATTTCATCACCGTATTCGTTTTGATGTCCTAATCATATGCTTGTGATTAATCACCAGTTATGACTATTTTAAGCAAAAATCTCAATTATTGTTGACAATATGCAACAATTCTGTGGCAATAAGGAAATAGTACTTAAGTCTGATTAAGAACTTAAACACTTAAGCACTTTTTCCTTATTGCCACAGAATATCTGAGAGTTTCTCTTGAGCGTATGCTTAAAATTCAGCTACAAGCCATATACTTCATTGAAAAATTAAAAAAAAAAAAACCAAATTGCATGTCATGACCCAACAAATATGCCAACCTCTTCGGAAAGTTTCCTAATAATAAATCAATGATTTTTCTTAATCTAAAAAAATTTTATCGTCTGGGGCGTCGAATACAAGCATCATCATTCACATCGTTTCTTTGCGTGAAAAACTTTTACCTTTTGTAAAAAGCTTTTCCCTTTTGTAAACATACTTGTAACACTCGCAGAAACTTTTCTAATAGCAAAATGACGATTTTCCCTACAATTTTTTTTGCTTTCTCTACAGTTTCATCGGCTGGGGCGTCTAGAATGAGCGTCCTCATTTATAACAACAGCCTTGTGCTTCTGTCGTACTTTGCAATAAATTTGGCATAACCATTTCCTATTTATGAAAACCATGGGACATGAAGAAAAACAATAACATGTTAACATCAGGTTGATACAGTTCTCGTATCCTTTTTCACAATAAAATTTGTGTAAATAGGAACTGTTATCACATTCAACTAAGCCACGTAATAAGTGGTGACAAACACAATACACATGAGCACTGATGATTTAAGAGTTGCGTCTTTCGAAAACAGTTGTTCTGCTCTGCTGTGTAAGTTGAATAACAAAAACTGATGTTGACTTGCCTTTGTGCCTTGGAATATTTACCACGTCTTTTTGAGATTTAAATTAAATTTTCTAACAATTAGCCTATAGAATCTTAATTCAATTTAATATAGCAATATAAAATGTTCGTTAAAATTCTTACTACAAACCAGGTTTATATTGTGCTTACTTTTGGAAAAATGTTTGCTGGGAAAACGAAAACACTGGTCACCAGTAGTGCAATGAAAATAATTAGCTAAGTAATTTATCGTTTAACTTCTTGCTTGAATAACCAACCCTGCCAACTTCGAATACCTTTTTTAATATTGTTGTTATTTGCATTTAAAAATATAAGTGTTTTCGCTTACTGGCGTACCTTTTGCTTGAATATCCTATTTTTATTTATTTAAATAATCCTTTCGAACAAGTAAAATGTCATAATTTCAAATTGGTCATTGTGCTTTTAAATGAAATCCTAAGAAGACACATGCACAGCTTAATAGCCCCAGCAGGGCATAGTGTATTGCGAATATATTAAAATAAAAATGAAATCAAAAACCTTAAGGAAAAACACTTCAACTTTAAAAAAAAATGCCTCATTTAAAAAAGACGTGTTAAGTAAAGCGTAAGAAATAATAACACCCTTTAATTGAATTTCCTGTCCGCAAATTAAAAGAAATAAACAGAAACAGAAAGTCACAATACTATTGTTTATCAAAGAGGGTCGCTTTATTTTATTTATTTTTGTTTTGTTTTATATTTAATTTTGTTTTTAATGCTGACAAAAAAATGTTAGCAAGGAAGAAGGTTTGTTGTTGTGACCTCTAATTTCATGTTTTAATAACCAACTATTTACCATTATTTTCTTTTTTTTCACAAATGTATATTAACGCCTCTTTTGCTTAAATGGGAGAAGAAAAAAAAAGGTAAAGAATATTTATAAAGCAATTATTTTAAGCATACTAATGCCGCTTTATTTTTAATATAAAATAAGAATATTTTGGGGGAAAGAAGTGAAAAAAGGACGGCAAATAATTTTTCTCTTCTTAACCAATCTCCTTTAAGACAAGTCATCAATCAAGTGTTGAATTTTTGCTGAGAAATGTTTGAAAATCAGCACCAAGTGTTGCAAAGTTTACGTGTACATTTTGTTTATTTTTTACGCTCGAAAAACTTTACAATCCTTAAAAGCATGCGATTTTTCTTTTACGGCCTCATAGTCCTTCTTACATAATCTTTGTTTTTATTTTCATTTAAAATCAAAAGGTTAAAGCAGAAAATTAATTGTTTGTGTGCGTGTAAAGCTATTGAAAAAATCAGTAAAATCTTTAAACATCAACTTGTTGTCACAATGTTCAGGAGTTTGAAGGTGATGGTCTCTAGGAGTGTGGCCATTACAGTTTTGCCTTAAATAGAATACTTAACTGCAAATGGAAAAAAAGGTCTTTTCGGGATTGTAGCCATGTATCATTAAATGGGATAGGAGTATTAAAAAAAAGCATTTGGATGATTTTTATTGTTTTCTATATTACAAATATCCTGAATTTTAGTATCTCCAAACTTTTGGGAACATTAAACAAGGCCTCATACGTTATTAATGTTTAAAGTGATTTTAAATATAATCAAAAGCAACAGCTGCGTTTCCCTGAGAATGCAAACTCTGAAGCTTAAATGTAATATTAAATATTTCTCTTAGCCTTGCGAATATTGTATATTAAAGGCTTAATTTATAAAAATAAAATATTATTTATAGCAGCTTGATAGGACAAATATTGGGTGTTTTTTATTGAGGTATAGAACTTTAAGTTGGCATCACTTTTTTAACTGGCGGCCATTTTGTCAGCTGTCAATTGATTAATATTTAGTTTGGTTTGCCATTTTATCGTGAACATGCAATGCGTCGTGATTTTGGTGTATGGGCCGAAAATGAGATTGATCTCGATGCTGATTTTCATCGCAAAATTTTGTTCAGTGATGAGGCTCATTTTTGGTTGAATGGCTACGTCAACAAGCAAAATTGCCGCATTTGGAGTGAAGAGAATCCACATGAGACCCTTGAGACGCCATTACATCCACAAAAACTGACTGTTTGGTGTGCTCTATGGGCTGGTGGAGTCATTGGGCCATACTTCTTCCGAAATAATGCTGGAGAGTCAGTTACCGTTAATGGAGACCGGTATAGAGCCATGATAACCGACTATTTTGTTCCCGAATTGGATGGCATGAATGTGGATGAGTTGTGGTTCCAACAAGACGGCGCTACATGCCACACAGCGCACGTCACAATCGATTTATTGAAGGAAACATTCGATGAGCGCATAATTTCGCGGAATGGACCTGTCAATTGTGGTTGAAAATTGGACCTGTAGAATTGGCTTTATTCGAGCCAGCCGCGGCGGCCACATGCCCGAAATCATATTTAAACATTAGTGGCATAAAATTATCCTTCCAATAAAGCCAAATTGATGGACATTAAAACGATTTTCTTGTGTTTTATTTCAATTCGAAGTTCTATACCTTAAAAAAAAACACCCTGTATTAATAAAACATGTGTGTACATACGAGTGTTATTTCATATTTAAACAGAGCCTAACATTATCAGGAAAAATTAAGACTTTTTTACAAACTACAAGTTTGATCACCTTTTTGAATTTATTAAAAAAGATTACAAACCACTTAATGACACTTTAACAATTCTGCTGTTTACTTAAGTTGGCAAATTATTTAAGTTTTGACCACAATATCGGTTAGAAGTTTCTATTTATTTTGTATTATTTTTCTTAAATATATACACACACACACCCAAACAGTTTTCTCTTGGTTGTTTTACTTACCGTTGCCATAGCTGTGAATTTCCTCTTTTTTACTGTGTCTTCTACTAAATGACACTAACATAGATTATTTAATGGATAATAGGGCAATAACTTTAATTTAAAACTTCCGTGATTTTTACGCCCTCCTGTAGACTTTTTGGCATAAAATGCAATTTAAAATATATATAATAGAGAAGTGTTACTGCCAACATGCATTAACCCACCGACAGCAAAAACGCCACCAACAAAACCAATAACGACAACCGCAGCAGCAAAGAAAAAAAAACTTTATATTCCAGTTATCAGTAAAATATCCAAACAAACATTGTTTTATTAAATGTTACATTATACGGTATGAAGATTGGGAAAAAATAAGCTCTCAAAAAACGAAGACTTGAAAGGAAGGAGTAAAACAAATACTCGCTCGTATCAGGCAAACTAAATGCCAAATAGAAAAAAAGAAAATATGCCAAGTCTTGGGACCTAAAAAGACATATAAATCTTGTTTTTTTTTAAAGCACAATATTCGGTCGTTGTCATTTATTTTTATTTATCCTCTTACGTTACTTGAAAATTGTATTAAACATTTGTAATGTGTCTTTAACGATGACAATATTTTTGCCATATATATTTTTCCTTTTGGCTACTATATTTTGCAGCCACATTTCTTCAACAAAATGAAGATTTAAAGTTCTAAAATACAGCAACAAGAAAGTATATGATATTATATGTGTGACCAGAGGTTTCTTTTAGCAGTATTAAATATGTAAACGAAAAGTTCAAAATATATAAAATAAGTAAAATTAAAATTTGCTTTAACGGGAGAGTCATTTAAATTTGAACCATCGGATATTTCGAATCAAGCAAGACTTATGCCATTCAACTCTGTCACAAAATTATCTCCACCGAACGAGCAACCTTGGGATTTACTGGAAACTTATTTCCAAAGCAAAGATAATTGGCCGAAATTGCAAGAAAATGTCGCACAAAATTTGTTGGCAGAGAAGGACCAACAGTGCTCGGTATACGAAAGTTTATTGCTAAAGTTCGTGAAACTGGTTTCATTGTTGATTGCGCCAAGACATGAGTTTCTCGGTATGATGCCGTATAAAGTTCAATTGGTTGAAGATTTGAAGCCGCATAACCGTCCACCTCTAACCGGAATAATTGTACACAACAAAACAAAAAATTAATTTGTAAAATTTCGAACTGTTTTAGTTTTAATGCATTTTTAAATTTAAACTTTAAAATGTCTATACAAGCTTACTCCAAAAATCAAGTGACTTCAAATCTTTTCTAGTCTTGAACCAAATGCATCACTTGGCTCTAGACTTTATATCTAACAATTTATTTGATGTAATTTTCTGTCTGGTCTTGCTTTTCTTACTTATGTACAATAAATAAAACTTGAGGTCTATAATTTTTTATAAGAAATATTTTTAAATTTTTCTGGCTTCTTGACTTCTTTTTAATTATTATTAAAAAAAAAAATTTCCACTTAATTTTTTTCCACAATTGTTAATTTCACAAATTCTGTTGTTTCCTTCAAAGTCATAACGAAAATATTTTCGCGTTTCATTATTTATGTCTTTATTATTTATTATAATATAGAAAATATAAGTAAACTTTTAAAAATATAATAAAACTTTTTTCATAAAACCAACTAATTGCTCCGCACACGCGCACTGTATGGAAGACTGAAAGAGTACACAAAAACCACACGCACACACAAGTCAGCAAAGGCAAACAGTTTCTATTTTTCCACACTATTTTACTCTTAAGAGTAAACTTTCACTCTATTTCGAAGATTTTTACTCCGATTCTTACTTTTTAAAAAGGAGTACTCGCGAGTACTCCCACCTAAAACAAACGAGTGGAGAGTAAACTTTTTGTAACACTCGTCTTCGAGTACTCTTCTTCGCGAGTATTTTTCACTCGCGAGTAAAATCGAGTAAATCTGAGCTCTGCATAAAACAGAGCTGCTGTTACTCACCAGGCGACAAATTCCAGTCCAGATAGATATGCACATAGGCGATATAAGTAGTACTACCCACTAAAAAATCGGTCAAGTATCTCGGAGTAAGACTGGACTCAAAGCTGACCTACTCAAACCAGATCCAGTACGCAACACAAAAAGCCGCAAAGACAACAATGCAGCTCAGCCGACTAATGGCAAATATCGGGGGACCACTCCCAAGAAATCGGAGGCATCAAATAGCATCCTCTTATGCGGATGTGAAATATGGGCCGAAATATTAAGTACCAAAAGAAGAGCGAAAAAACTCCTGGCAGTGCAAAGGACAGCAGCATTACGGATTACGTCAGTATACCGCACCGTATCTGCACCCGCAGTTCTTGTTATAGCAGGAATGAAGCCCATAGATCTACAGGCAGCTGAACGGATGAATATATACAATGCCAAAATAAACAACTCCCAAACGGTGGAAAAAATAGAAGCCATTAGGCAGCAAACTATAGCGAAATGGAAAACGCGATGGGAAAATGACACCTTCGGAAGGTGGACTTTCAAGCTAATTCCCAACATTCCAAAATGGACAGAAAGGCAAAGCGGGGAAGTAAACTATTACGTAACACAGATGCTATCTGGGCATGGATATTTCCGGAAGTACCTGCACAGAATGGGCAAATGCAGCACACTCTTCTGCATCTACGAGGAAACAGAAATAATAGACGACGCTGAACACACAGTCTTCAAATGCTGCCGCTGTAATTAGAATCGTAGACGATTGGAAAACCATACGTCCGAACTAAAGGTCGAAAACATCGTTGATAAGATGATAAGCAGTGACGAAAATTGGAAGGCAATTGCAGAATACATTGAACACGTTCTCCGCTTAAAAAAACAAGACCTAGATGCAGCTTAGAACATCGTAAAATTTTAAGTTAGACACAATAGGCTGGCCTGGACGCAGGCACCACAAGAGGATTTGTATGAACACACCACACATCGGGAGAAACCTGGAAGTAATGTTAAGACAGTGCCCAGGTGGGCAACATATCCTAAAGAGCGACAAGGCGGGTTTTTAGCCGGTAATCGTTGCACGGAGTCCGGCATACGGCGTGGATGACGATCCGCGTAACATGCATAAAGCATTTTCCCAGCTTGCACCAAAAAAAAAAAGAGGCTGTAGGCTTAGGCAATACAATTTGTTAAATATTTACACAATTTTTCCAAGTAATGTATTACTTCAATGCCCACTTATAGGGGTGGTAACCAAAAATGGTATTTTTCTGACTTTCTAGCTCCAATTTCAATGCTTTGAACCTTCTTTGATATAAAAATATATCATGTGCTTAACAAAATTACAAAAAAAAACTTTAAAAATTATGTTGTGTTTTAGAGGTTGGTTTAGCTCTTCTTCGGGTAACTTTTTTTCCTCAGGTCAGATTCAAACCCTTTACAAACTTGACCTGTGTCATCCTTCAAGATATATTCATACTAAGTTTCACGGGTCTGGCTATTTTCGTTTGGATTTTATTAATACAGGCATAACTCAAGCAAATTAACATATATTTTTCTAAAATATATGTTAATTTGATTTAGTATTGAATATTAAAAAGTTTATTAAATAAATTATTATTTTTACCGTAATGCTAGAGTTAACGTCGACGTCGTCGACGGCATCAAATGTCAAAAAAAAAGTTGAATCGTATGAAATTGTATGGGAGCAGTTAATCTCAACGCGTTGCAACGCCGTAAAAGTTCAATCTATTTCAACTTTTTCGGCGTTGAAACGCCGTCAACGGCGTCGACATTAACTCTAGCATAATAGATAAATTTTTGTCCTGACACCGTTTTTTTTTTCTTTACAATTTCTTGATATGATTTGAGTCAGCAGTGCCTTCTTCACTTAATTAAAATATGTGATAAATCGTAAATGCCAATAAAATTATAAAGGAAGACATTACTTTTGCCGTCCATATTTTAAACATTAAGTAGATAACTACGGACATTGTCATGGAAAATTTATGACTTACATTTTAAAGTTTCATATTTCATATTTCGACTCCCTATGATTGTCCATAAAATCCATAAAAATGCTCATGCTAAAGCTGAAAATCTATTAAAAATGAAAAACAGTTGTGTTTTATTTCCCCAAACGTAAGTTTACGACCAGGCGGTAAAATTTATGTTGAGTATGCGAGTTAAAAAAAAAATATGCAAAAAAACATATATATAAATTTTTTATTAATTTGATTTATTAAATTTCTTTAAAATGTGTCCATAGAAGTTATAGCAAAAAAGAAAAAAATACACCATAAGGTCAATACAAAAATATTATTTGCATCAGTTGTAGCAACAGCTTTTTTAAAAATGAAAGTTTTGTTTGACATTTTGTATATGAAATAAAAACTGAATAAATCACAGTGCGGGGTTTTGAATGTATGATTAAAATTTAATAAAATGTATTCGTAAATATTTTAAGGGCGAAACTCTATATATAATTGAGAAATTAACATACGAGTCAAAGTCATGGAAAATTACACTTTTTGAATACGTGTCAGGTAATAAAGCAGCAGCGAAAACTTTTAAAGTGTATTACCATCGGTTTGATACAGTGTGCAATTTGTTAGTAAAATATTTGTTAATGAAAACTGTCATCATATCCAATTAAGCCACCTAATAAGTGGTGACACTTAAAAATACACACTACACCGTTTTCCGAAAACAGCTTTATTATGTAACTTGCTTAACTATAATTGATGTTGTCTGTCTTTCCGTTCATCCTTGGAGTATTTAGCATGTATTTCTGAAAACATATTCTCGAACAATTAGTCAATCAATCTTAATTAAATTTAATATTTTTAAATTTACAAGAAGAGTTTTTCAGTTTTGAAATGTCGTATACCAAAGGGCTCTATAGGTCTTTTATACGACTTGAACATTCTAATGGAAGATCTTTTATTCTTAAAACGATATACTATTTTCTTCGCCTTTATATAACCTCGATGCAAATACCGATTAAGTTTCGGACCAGCACTCAGGGGAGATGACCTCTATACAACGGGATTAGAAAGGAGGATATAGTATTGAGAGGACAGATGAAGATACATGAGAAGATAGAGATTATTTTGTAGCTATTTCAAACCTTTTACATCGCTGGCTAATTTTTTGCTACAGTTCCGACGAAGGAGGCTGCTATTTCTATGCTCTTTAGTGCATGATAGTGGCAGTAACTGTCCAGTAAACAGTGCTAAGCCTTCATCACTGAAACAACTAACACAACCATGAACGAGTACTGATAAGAACAATTCAACACAATATTCATGAATGAGCATGAACTCTGAACCCTCCGCTTCATAATCTCGCCTAACTACTTCAGCCAACAGCGCCCTTTTACAGACTGAAAATACGCCGAACCAAGTATAGAATCGAAAGCTCATTTATTGCCTACCGATTGCTTATTTCTACTTTTATTTTGTGACAAGAAAGTAAACACAGTCCACAAACAATTTTATTTTTAAACTTTTTCTAAAATATTAAGAAGGCAATATGACTTGATAGAACAGCCTTTGAATTTCCAAATTCTTTTTTGGAGAAATAGGAATAGCTACACTTCTACTGTTACTATTAAATTTAAATTTATCTTGTTAAATCATTTGGTTGCTGATTTTTCGACTTCTTAGAATTTTAATTATATGTTTTTTATCAATCTTTAGGTCACTTTTTTATAAAAAAAATTTAAATTTTTTTTATTTGGTATTTCGAACTTCTGGATATTGAAAAAAGCAAAAAATTATTTTTCTGCTATATATTTTTTAAAAAGTATTGCTATATTAATATTAATTATAATTATTGTCCTGAAGAAGATTGCCAGAGGATATCGAAATATCGGATAATAAAAAATTGTGATTTTTTTATAAAAAAGTTACTTAAAGCATGTTAAAAAAAAACTGATAATATTATCTTGTTATTAATATAGGTAAACAAAAATTTCAATCAGAATTTAAAAGTTTGAATTGGCATTCTATAAAAATTTTCAACAATTAATATCAAAATTGAAATGCCGTTCCCCCTGTTATACCCATAACAAGTTCGTAATCAACTACAATGATTTTGTGACTACCATCACGGATGCGGAATAAAAAATTGCTTCAAAAGTTTCTGGCTTAAAGTTTGTTCGAGAAATTTACAACTTTTCAATGTATGCGATTACACATCTTAAAATTTACAACAATTGCTACAGTAAAACATTTTCGAACTGCAGTTGTTTATTTTTGCAACTTTTCTTTTAACATGTTTTTATTATATTTTGCTTGACTTTAGTGTTACAAACTAGCTACAACAACTTACTGCTGCAATCGATATGACAAATGACTTTACTACGAGACACAACAGAAATCATTGTTTTTGCTGTAAGTTGTGTAAGTGTGTGTGTGTGTGTGTGTGTGTGTCTGTGTGTTTGCGTGTGTACGGCAAACAAATAGATGTTATAACTCTTCCAAAGACTTATACACATACATGTGCTTATACATAACAATTGTATTGAAATATTTTTACTTATATAACCTGAGAACATGTTAGAGTATGCGTTATATGATCCTTTATATTTTTCCAAGCCCTTAGAGATTTTTGACAGATTATGGTTTTCTAATGCACAATATAAAACTAACACACACGTACACATTTTTACAGAGCCATTCACACGGTCACTGTGTTAGACATTTGTTACTACTTGCTGCAGAATCTACACTTTATTATAAGAATAATGTCACATATATTTATAGTCGTGATAAATAATGTAGCACATGTATAAAAATTATGTCGTTTGGCAAATTTTCTGCTTCATAAATCAACAACAACATTAGAGATATTTGGTTTTTAAAGACTAGTGATATATTTTTGAAATCATTACAATACATCGCATGTGTGTCATAGTGAATATTTTTCAGTATAGAAAAAATTGCTCTTTAGGCGATCAAATAATTTTAAGAGAAGTTTTACATTTCGAATCAATATTTTATAATTGAATGTAGAATACATTTCTTGAAGATTTAATTTTATTTAAAATTATTTAACATTTTCAAACAACAGCTGTTTATCTATTTTGCACAATACTGCTGATAAATACGTGTCTATTGTTCGTTTTGAATTTTACTGTTCAGCATACATAAATAAAAATTATTAGGTAATAAATTTTTCTAAATACATTCTCATATTCTCATAAATGTTTGGAATCAAATGAATTCACTACAAAATTATCTCCATACAGGCGAATAGAAAATAAAACAAATTGTCTTTAATGCAGACGTGTATAGAAAAATGTCACATTGTATGGCACATATTTTTTGGTCACTAGCATAACTATGACATGTTCATGAGAGCTGTAATAAACTACAAATTTTTGTCATTTATTACCAAGTTTACGTATGCATATAAATGACTGGCAAAATCTATTGTTTTTGCAAAATGTCCCTCGGCCAGTGTTAGTGATATCAAGCAGTATAATGCAATGGAACAAATAATAAAGCAATATTCTTCCGTGCCAAATATGCTCATACAATTCTTTAGTACACAAACTCAGAATATATTTCAGTAATTAATTGCTTGTTATATGAAAAGTTTTACTTTCAGTTTACTTTGAATAACTGTCGTATAACATTTAAAAAAAAATTATTTCTATAATGACTTGTTTTTACAGGAAAATATATTGTTATTTGAGTCAAATCCAGCAATTAAAATAATTCACTTGTAGAGAACTTAATCAGTTAACTAAGGATTATTATTCAGGCTCAAGTTCTTTTGGAATAATTGTCATCATTGCAAACAAGTAATTTTTACACCCCCCAAAAAAGAATTGGAGGGTATATTCACTTTGTCATTCCGTGTGTAACGCAGTGTAAGACCTTATAAAGTATATATAATCTTGATCAGTAATGAAATCGATGGCATGTCCAATGGACATTCTCACAGAAGGATGGACATTGTCCATCCTTCTGTGGAAATCACGATTCCGTCCAAACGAAAAGAACCAGACCCTTGAAATTTGGTACAAATATACTTCAAAGGATAGCACAGGTCGAGTTGGTAAATGGAGTGAATCGGGCCGGAAGGAAAAAAGTTCCCCTAAGAAGAACTAAACCAACCGCTAAGAAACAACAAAATTTTCATAAATTTCTCATTTTGTCAATTTGTCATTTTGTTTAGCAAATTATATATTTGTATGTCCTAGAAAGTCCAAAGCGTTGACCTTCGAGCCGTAAGACCAGAAAAATCTATTTTTGGTCTTGCCTTTAGTGGGTGTTGCAGTTACATATTACATGGAAAAATAGTGTAAATATTTAACGAATTGTATTAGTTAATGCTAGGAACACAACTGCGACGAACGACTAATTTTTGGTCGCGAATATTCGTCGCCAAAAATAAAACACATTGGTGTATATGAAAATGCACACAATCGTGGCGTTGGACGAAATTCGTCATACTCAGCGAAAGTTGAAATAGATTTGTTTCTAATTATTTCGTCAGCGAGCGACGAAGAAATCAATATGAGGTGCCCAGGTTTCATATAATCAAACTGGTTTTTTGTGGGAAAACATAATTCACTACTGTATTGTACATACTAAAAATGCATTCACCAATTCACAAAAATTTATCATTCGGACGACTTTTTATTAATTTTGAACATTTTTTATAATATATTCTTTCTTCCTATTTCCTACTTTTTCATATGGTCACCCCATCAGCTGTTAAATGAAAATAATAATTTATTTACAGAAAAACATTTCAGAAAACAATTACAAAAAGGAGTTTGTTCTGGAAAAAATGGACACCACCGGGTTAATTATTGAATGTCTAAAAAATTTGGCATCAGAGGATTACAAAGATTTTTAACAAAATTTACAATTTATTTGTTCATTATTTTAATTTATTCGTCGTTATTGTATTTCATACGACGAATTTACAGAGCGAATTTTTACCAACGAATTCGTCGTACTGAACGAAATTCGTCGTTCGTCCCAGTTGTGTTCCTACCATAAGGTTGCATTCCTTAAAAATTAATTTTCTAAGTTTTCATGACGAAGGTAAAATGTTTTCTGATCTTCCCCTGTCCTAACCCACCTTTGCCCCCTATATGATCTAAAAAAAAAAAATTTTTTCTGCACTTAACCCAAAAATTTTGTTTTGAAGTTTTTACAAAAAAAGTGAAATGTCTCTCTCAGGGCCCTTCACGGATTGACCCTGTATAGAGTTTTAAAAGTTGCCACTGAAATGTAAAAGGTTGAAATAGCTACAAAAAACAACTGTCTATCTTCTCATCTTTCCTAACCTGTCCCCTCAATACTATCCCCTCGTTTTCAGTTCCGACGCAATGCATTGCATATATAGGGGTCATTCCCTGAGTGCTGGTCCAAGATAAAAAAGGAAGTTATCTCATTCACTTTTCTGCACGTTGATATAAAATAGTATTACGTAAATTATTTCTATGCTGACCGAAAGGTGTCTCAGTCATGCTCCTCGCAACACATTGGAAACGACGGTATTAAATTTTGTCTTTGTTTACTTAAGCCAAATACCATAAAAATGTAAATTTGAATAAGAATAAAAATAGAGTTTTTATTTACTAACTGACTTATTCATAAAAATTATGAGAGGCTTATAAGAGTGTAATAGAGCATATTTTATATGAAATTTTGTTTTATTACGCTGTTATTACACTCTCATAATTTTTATGAATAAGGGGGTTAATATTTAGAGGGTATTTAATATTTTACCAGGTCGAATATAACGTTCTTACTTGTTAAATATTAATCTAGGCATTTTGTAAACTATTAAGAACTTTTACCCACTAATGAAACCCCTAATATTTTTAAAAATACTGATGAATATTCCTTTTCTCTTTTCAGGTATGTATCTACTTATAAACTATAAATCTAATATATAGAAATGGTATGTATATTTTTACTTGCCTTCAAAAAAAAAATTCTGATTAACCCAACATTAAAGTGATAAAATTAAAGCTTGTAAAAAATAAATATTACAAAATATATCCCGATGACGTCGTCACATTATTAAAAATTTTCCACCATATTTCTCAAATATAATATATTTATTTTTTGCTCCCCAACAATTGTACTTGATTTCCAATTAAATGTCACTTAAAGAAAATTATATCGTTAGTAAGACACCATATTAATAACTTGAAAATATCGACACGAAACATCAGAATAATAAAAACGAAAAATAAAATAAAAAATAAACAACGAAAACAGAAAACGTAATAAATAACATTCAACACGAAATATTTGACCCCTCATTTGGTAATTGTTAGACAGAACGACCAAAGAACATTAAATCATCTATTGGTGCGAAGCATGATACCGCAAACATTAAATTGCTCACAATTGCTACTTTTGTTAGAGACGAGGGAGAGAAAAGAAAAAAATTACAATGAATTTAATATTCATGTAGAAAGCACAAACCAAAATTCAAAACCATTAAAAAAGTTGTTTATTAATGGCTTTGCACTGTTTCTGTTCTGAATGATGGCAAATTATTATGTAAAATACGCCAAACCGCAAAGCCATTGAAATTATATGGCAGCAAAAAAATTTATAGAGCCACAACGACTGTAAATAGTATTGAAAAAAACATGAATGAATGAAATTTTGAATAAGATATTGCTGGATATATAAATATTTATGTTCTGATCTCGTATATGTATATCGTCATCTATATTTCCAGACATACTTTTCATTATATAAAGAGGTTCGTTTGTTGGTTTTTTACAGGTAATTTCTGGTAACATTAGCCCGATTTCTGAAATTTTTACAGCAACATGTACATATGTGCCCAAATGGAGGCATATGTACACTGATTGTCCCGCTAAAGAAGGTCGCGGTGTGACAAACTCGAAATGCATATGATAATTTTAGCAGAGATCTGTTAAATCAAGAATTTTTAAAGTAAAATTGTAACTTATTACTCTGGGTGCTCGTCTTCCAGTCATCCGAAACTATTTTGAAAATAAAATTTAATGGAACCAACTAAATATATGCGTCACTGAAGTACTTAAAATATACACCCAGGAGGGATTTGGGAGATAATTTACTAGTGACCTATTAAAGCAAGAAAAGAATTCTGATTCTTTCAAACTGATTTTGGTGAAATTCAATACATCCATAGATCTTTTTTTTTCTTGGACCAGCATTGTGCCAGAACTAGGAAAGTTGGTTATGGGAAGGAGGATAGAGGGAGTAGTGTCTGTGGACGTTCGACTTGAACCTCCCCAAGTTAAAACTGGCTGGATGCACACCACATACGAATACACGGCCACACACGAACCGTTCGGCCAAAGAACGAATTCTCTCTGTAATGCGTGGTGCGGTTCACTGGCAACTCAACCACAAAAGGATGCGCCCTAAGTGAAATAAACTGTTTTCAGGCACAAGCTCCCTATTTCACACACCACACGTTGCGTCGATGCTCCAGTGAGTCAATAGAGTTGGCTAACCTACTGTCACCAAAGAGCTTCTTCGCTCTTTCTTGTACGCGGTCGAGCAACTTCAAAATAGACTTTGAAGTACCGGCTCATACATGAGAGCTGTATTCCATTTTAGGTCGGATGTAGGTGGTATATATACTGAGGAGATCAGTTGGGGTGAAGTATGTCTTACAGCGTCTTAAAAAGCCGAAACACTTGAATGCTTCTTTTGAAATATGAAAAATGTGATCTGTCCATAGAACGTCGCACTGTACTTTTATATCAAGAACATCAATAGCTTCTGATTCCCCAATACCTATACCATCCATAGACACGGATGGCGCAGAACCCTACACCAGCCGCCTATGCGTAAGCATGCAGCACTGCGTCTTATGAGGGTTAAAGTTAACCCTGTTCGCGAGGCCCCATTCGGAGATTGGCACGAGATCACTTGTGAGTGACTCGTTCACTCTTCGTCTTCTGGCGTCAATCTCCTCCAGGCTTGGCCGGCTTGTGAACGAAAAAGAATGGTTAATGCTGCTTTCATCCGCGAAAGAGTAGATAGGGTTTGAAGTTTGATTTTCACTTAAAATGGCATAAAATCCTTGTAATCCTTTAAAATTTAGGATATTGCGGTGTTATTATGGGGTAAAGCTTGTATGTGTGCAACAGGTAATCTCTAGTATCGCAGATACGATTTTAAAAATTCTTTCAGCAACAAGTATATAAGAAGGGGCCTTTTATGATAATATTATAAAGACCTGGCAAATGGCAATCTGGTCAATTAATTTTCCCAGGAGAATTCAAAATAAAACATAATAATAGCGATAGGATATGTTGTCCCATTGAAGGACGTAAAATATGAGCGAGGGACGATTAACTCGCCATACCTGGGATACACTTTTATTACATTTTAGCATGACTTTGAAATCTTGCACCATCCATGTTAAGGTCTGGGGCAATATCGATATTTTCATTTCGTAGAAGATTATCATGTATGTGCTGTGAATCGCACGATTGTCGAATCACATGCGACTTGAAAAACGCCAATTTCTTTTGAACGATTTTGAGCGATTGCAAACTCCAGCACACCAATTTTGTGACTTCAAATCGAAAACGCTTTATTTCATGCGATAAGCGATTTCCATCACATGACCGTATAATACTTTAATATTCCGTGATCGAAATTATACACAAGATTAACTGGTTCAACGTAAAAATTTTTTTACCAAAGAAGATATTCAGAGGATATTCAAATATTTTCACAAAGACCTCAAGTTTATTATAATAAAATTTTTTACAAAAAGCAGAGGTTAATAGTTTTAGAAACTTATATATCCAATAGAAATGTATACTCATTTTTTTTTTCAAAATATAATATATAAATCAGTATCACACTGTTCATGAATTTAAAATTGTATCAGGTCCTCATGCTTTATAATGAATTATGAATATGATGCTTTGCTGTGTAGAACTTTAAAATAAAATGTAAATTAAATTTATAATCCGATTTCACGGGTAGCTCCAGAGAATATATAAAATGTTTTCAGCATTTCTTTTTCTTTCTATAGTTCTAAGCAATCTATTAAACTAAATATAACTTCTTAAATGTAAATTTTATGGTATTTTTTCTGTTGGGTAATATTGACCATTTTTTTATGGCAGCATAGTACATGGTGTTTTGCCAACGTCAGATGATTATGCTGATGATGGTAAAGTTGATAAAATAATGAGTAATAGCCTAAAATGTGTATAGTCACGAATATTACACAGGCTTGTTTCTTTTAGCTCTTAGCTGCCTTCACAGAAATGTTTGCTTCTTTAAAACAAAACCTCAACCACCTAAATAAATATACGTACAGCAGACTACAACCGTAATGCTGCTGCTACTACTCCTGCAACTTTGGTTATTTATAACAATAATTTATGGCAACATGAACTAATTTATGTTGTGAAAATATTGAAAATGTCATAAGGTTTTCGTTCGTTACACCTTAAAAATACGAAACGCATATTTTTACGCATACACTTAGAGTGCACAGACACAAAAACATTATCTTTTTCTTAGGAAAAACCAGATATTGTTCGCAAAGAGAGATATGATCAAGTTACTTTTTAATGAAATGTGATTCAGTTATTAGAACTTATTTATGGCTATACATTTTTCACAAAGTTAAGCAAATGACAATAGTCTCAGAAATAATAATAATATGAGTTTTGATTTAATTTGTTGCCCAGCTTCCGAAAAGTTTTAGTATATTGTATTATTTTGAGGTCATATCCCAAATTTTTATCCCTAAAAATCCTACAGTTTAAGTATTAGAAATATAATCATACTATTTTTATAGAAAAATATCCATATAGTTGTTTTATGTATTTAAAGTAAGATTTGAGCTGCGTTCACATCTATCAAATATTTGACGAAATAAGCGTCACCAATAATTTCTAGTTTAATTTTTTATAATTTTTGGAAAATATTTTTCAAATCTATTTGTTTATTTGCAAAAAAAAAAAAATTCAGCACACAATTAGTATTGTCTTTAATTGTTTCATTAATCGGTCATATACACGAAAATAGTGGTTGCGCTTATTTCGTCAAATATTTGTTAGATGTGAACGTAGCTTTACTTATACAAAACTTGCTATTGCCATTTTTGTTGTAATGCAGTTTGTTTTAAAAGATTCTATCATATGAGAAGAATTAATTTGTCACTGCAAAAGCCAACTTTAGATCGATAAGGACTTTAATTTTCACCCAATTATTCAACGACTTTAATTTCAAGCATTCCAGCTTGAACCCGCAAGACAACTCTCAGTATTTTTTAGATGGCAGATTTGAAAATTTATTGCTAAAAAAAGTCTAAAGAGTAAAATCGTTGAATTTAAAATTTTTAAAAAGTAAACTATTAGATTAATCCCACTTATTCTGTAACTATTTGTCAACCTCACGTCAAGACAATTTAAAAAAAAGAGCAATCAAATTCTGGTTGTAGACACCAATTGATTACTGCTGATTATTCTCTAAGGCCCATAAACTATAAAGAGGCTGTTAAATGAAGTTAAATATAGAGGAAACAGAGTATGCGCATGTCTTAGTTTTGATATTGTATTGACGTGACATCAACAAATTGTTACAGAATAAGGGGGAATATTATTATTTAAAACAAAGTTTGCCAGTCAAGCTTTTGCTAAAAATTTGTGAGAAAAATTAAAAAAGAAATTAATTTATAATGCAAGATTTGCAAAAATATAAAACCGTTTTCATCAAATTGCAAAATTTTTTTATCTTCAAAAATATTCTACTGCATCATACTGCAGAAATCTTTCTAAATAAAATTTAGCTGAAAATATATTTGCCACATTTTAAAGTCTACTTTAAATACGAGTATTTTATAACTCGCCAATGATATTCTCTACCTTAACACTTTCTGTGGCCTTTCTTGAGAGTTTTAAAATTCATTTTAACTTTTCTAGTTTCTTATGTAAACTTTTAATAAAACGTAGCATGTCTGTAAACTCAATTATTCCTTCGCTATACTCGTATACATATTTAAATTTTTTCTTTCATTTTTCTACTTGAATTCTAATGTTACTTTCCTAACTGGGTTACTGCCATATTTTTACGTGCTCAGACGAAAAATAAAATCTTCATAAATAAATGTTTTCAAAACTATTAAATATAAATATGATTTTATTTTTCTGTCATATTTTAACACCAAAATAAAAACATTAAAAATAAGAAATAAAAAAATATCCCAGAGAGCAACTTTAAATAAAAAGAAACTGTTGTTGTGTAAATAACATTTTTTTTTTTAGCAAATACAATGTTGCTTGCCACAAAAACGTGTAGCCAGCACCAAAAATAAAAGGAAAAAATTAAATAAAAAAAATCTTTGAAAAAAATTTCTATACTCCAACAAAAGAAATATGGAAGAAAATATGAAAATAAGGATTGTCGTAATCCTTCTTTAGATTTATCTCGTAATATATTTTTATTTTTTACACACATTCACATTCAAACTCACACACACGTCCAAGCTAAAAAGTGTTATTTTATGTAAATGAACCTTTTATTAGTTACAGATGTAGGGAAATACTTGGGTACAATATGCACGCAGAACATGGGCTTGCCTATTTCGCTAGAGGTTTTTGGAGTCATATAACCCTAAAGTTGATGGGTCATTTTTAAAATTCCCCAAAGACTTGAACAAATTTGAAGTTACAATTTATTGTTATGATGTGGTTGGTGACTCTAAACAAAAATATATATGAGACATTTTTTTTGTTTTGGTTGTTCTAAGACGAAAAGTATTGAAGTTTATAGCTAAAATATTTTAAATTGTTATATCTCTTAAAATAAATGTGGGAGGCTGGCAAAAAGTAAATTGCAAAAGTTTACAAAGTTTTGAATTCCACATGTGCGCCTCTTTTGCATGTTCAGTTTTGTATGAACGAGTGGCAATCATCAAACTTTTTTAAACAAGCACTATGACCAACATTAATTTAAAGGAAAGCTTATTACGAGAAAAAAGTTATGGCTGGAAGCCAATGGTTTATTGCTGCAAAATATCCCCAGACATATGAAAAATTGCTGCTAACAATGCCATTATTGTCGCAATAATTTGTGTAAAATTTATTAAAGAAAACAGTAAACTTTTTGGGCTGATCACTCCTGCTTAGCAGTATATACTTCAATTTATTTCTAATGATGGAACACAAAGTTCAAAACTGTATATGATTTTAGTAATAATTTTTTTTAACCTTGAGGTCTTTTTATATAAAAAATTTAAAAAAATTTATATTTTTTCAATATTTCGCTACTCCTTTGCGAGGATTCTTCTTCACTTATTAAATTTTTTTAAATAAATAAATAAGTAGAAATCATATTACAAACTAATATTTCTAATAACTTTTTTTTTAATTTAATGTTATTATCTTTTGGTTAATACATTTTTCAATCTAATTTCTGAATAAAATTATAATAACATAATGGGTGGGCCCTCTATCGGCTTAAATTTGAACTACTGTATATTTCGACTCTGGCAATACTTATGCCAGTTTATTCTGCCACAAAATTCGGTATATTATATCCACTGAACGAAAACAATCGATTAACGCTTGAGCAACGTTAAATTTTGGAAATAAATTAGACGAAATTGCACGAAAATGTTGTACAAAATTTGGTCCCAGAGAAGGACCAACAGTGCCCGGTATACGCAAGTTTATTGCTTAAGCTCGTAAAACTGGTTTCATTGTGGAAGCGCCAAGATGTGAGACTTCTCGTACAGCACGTACATCCGCAAATATCGAAGATGTCGAATTTTGCAAAAAGATCTCATTTAAATGCCTCACGAAGTTTAATTGATTCAAGAGCTGAAGACGCATGACCATCCATCTCTAACCGTAACAACAACAACAAAATAAATTGGCAAAATTTCAAACTATTTTTGTTTTTATGTCAGTAATTTTGCTATATTAAATTGAATTAAGAATATTTTAGGCTAATTGTTCGATGTTGGCTGAAGTAGTAGAACACGAAACTATGAAGCGGAGGGTCCTGAGTTCGAGCCCCCGCTGAGTCATGAAATATTGTGTTGAATTCTTCTGATCAGCATTAGTGCGTGGTTGTGTTAGTTGTTGCCAGCCTGTTTCAATGATGAAGGCATAGTCACTGGTCACTGAATATAATTGGCGGCGACTGACACTATCATGTACTAAAAGCAGAGTAACAGCACCACCCATCTTCGTCGGCCCTGTAGCAAAAATTAGCCGCCGAAGTAAAAAGTTGAAATAACTACAAAAACAATTGTCTATCTTCTCATCTTTCCTAATCTGTCCCCTCAATACTATCCCCTGGTTTTCAGTTACGGCGCAATGCATTGCATATATAGGGGTCATCCCCTGAGTGCTGGTCCAAGATAAAAAAAAAAAAAAAATTTCTTCGTTTTAAATTCAGAAAGACATCATACATATTCCAAGGCGCAAAGGAAAGCCAACATCAGTTTTTAGTTATTCAACTTACACAGCAGAGCAGAACAGCTGTTTTCGAAAACCACAACGCTTTCATCATCAGTGCTCATGTGTTACGTCTAAGCCTAAAGTTTTTAAACAAATTTTTATCATAATCTCTATACACTCAGAGAGAGTAATTTAGCAACTAAGATCCTTGCGACACCAGCGCCTTTCAAACCACTAAACGGATAAGCTGTTACATCTAAATAATAATATGATTCAATACTTGTATCCTATAGAAAAAACTTCTATTATTGTTCATATGTACGAGTATGTGTTTTTGAAAAAAAATTAAAATCTCATTTGCATAAAAAAAAAATTTCCATATTCTCAAATCAAATAGGCTTCTCCCAGTTGCTACTTGTTAGGCATTGCATTGCATTCAAATCTAATAGACTTTACACTTTAGTTGATTGGCTTTGTGGTTTTGTACTGCTTCGTTTACGTTTTTAGCTATAAACTGGAATTCTTCGTAGGCTGATACGTTGACCACTATGTTACATGAAGTTAATTTCTATGCAAATAGCAATAACATTTGTGCAATCTGATGGTTTTGCTGTTCTGTTTGCTCAGCCTCAACGATGGTTGCCATGTAAACTCTATGGCACTTTTGTAAATTAAGGTAGTGATTTTAGCGCCTTGTTTCAAAACCAATTTATACTTGTAGTTTGTTTACAATTTTATGTTACCACAGTGGCATGAAATGAACAAAATGTTAATAAATAGCTCCTTGTCGAAAAGCACATACTATAACTATAATAAAAAAAAATTATAGATGGGGCCAAAAAAGAGATATACGTGTATCAGTATTTTAAAAGTTTACATCTGAAACTCATTTTACGACCTATTTAAAATTGGCCTTCGTGTAGTCAAAAAATTGAAAACTCCTATAATTGGGTTATTGGTATATATTCTCTTCAGGACATTTCCTCCGCACATTACAAGCAACATTCTTCTGGATAGAGCTTTTTTGCAATTTTTTTTAATTTTTTGGGGGGGGGAAAGGAATCCACTTTTAAATCAACGACTTATGTAGTTGAAATATTTAGCAAAAATATTTCTCAGAAAATTCTACTATAGGTCTCAGAGCACAATTAAATCGAAAATCAGCTTAAATAACAGATATGAGAAAAAGTTTTAAAAGGTGCTTTAAGGCTTAAGTGAGCACACAGTCAAATATAATATAGAATTCAAAACCCTATCTTTTTCTACCTAGTAATCAATTTAAAAAACAATATAAAACAACATTTGTATCTACCAACAAAAAATACTTATTGAAGATGAGGACCTTCAGGCTTCTCCTTTTTTTCTGCACTAATCAGTGCCACTGTACGGGCTACTTTCTCACACAATGTCTATAAATTCAATCATTTTATTAAAGTTTTCATATCTTTGAAGCTGTTTTCCTAATTGCAGAACTGCATATTAAATGCATGCGTGATGACTCGATTGCGCTGCAGAGAAATGAAATTGGAGAAATGTCAAAGTACATATTAAGTAAATATTGTTATTGTTTGGATATCACATTAAACTGTTGATATAATTTACACTTTAACTCATTACCAGCACTTTGAAAAATATCTCTACGCCAGCAATAGCAACGAATTAATTAATATAAATCATATATATGCGTGTTTGTACTTGTATGTATACTCCTATGTTCGTGAGCAGCCCGAAACTAAATATTCTGTACGTGTGAAGGTTAAAGTTAAGAAATCTTAAACTTCTAACTCTATATGCATATATATTTTTTATCAATTTCAATTTATTTTATAGAAAAGTCTCCCTTCAGTAATTATTTCAACTCCAAATAACTTCCAAATTTGTATAAATAAAATAACTTCTTAATCAATAATCTGGATATTGTTAATAATCACTTCCTGGCAATACACACTTATGGATACTTTGGGAGTAGAGAAAAAGTAGTTCTCCAAAAATTATGGCACGAATCGGCATTCACAAAGCAAAGTCATTATTTAACAAAGCAGTTGCCTTAAATCTTCTTAACTCGTTGTAAATAAAGAAAATCAATTGTAAGAAAGTAATCATTAGTCATAGCTAAATTTATCAAAGAAGTTTTACAAAACCTACTTACCTACGAAAATATATATATATTTATATGTACAAAAGAAGAAGAGAAAAACTGAAAGTTTTAAATGTACAAAAGCCATTTATTGTGCAAATAACCTAAAGGTCTTTGTATAGTAAAAGCAGTAAAATTAAATAAAACACAACTGGCAAAACTAAACCCCTTTTTCAATACTCTTGAAATATTCAAACATATAATAGATTTTTCCTTCGCCAATGCGACTAGTATTTCTATGTCTAAGTACACGCAGTTGTTGTTGTTCTTCCTTTCCTTTATTTAATTTATTTTTTTTTTTTGCGTAAAAATGCCGAGTGAAAGTAAATTCTCTGAATGAACTGTTTCTCAAACACTTATTATATATTTTATAGGATTTTCAGTTCTTAAGATTTTCGCTATTTTATTCGTACATGACAGAAGAAATATATACATACTATTCATATCTGCTTAAGAGCAGCTTAAGAATTCTTACAATAAAAAGTAATGAAATTTAATGCTATTTGCATTATTTGCTCCATCGTTATATAACACTCCAAACAGACTACTTTTCTATTCGTATTCTTTATACCAACATCAATAATAAAGCTCGCTGAATGGCTCTTAAGATAAATGGAAGATGGTGTTGTGCATTTAACCCTTTAAATATTTTATTATTTTGCAAAAATAACCAAACGGTTGTTATGGTGGCAAATCAGCAAAAGAGCATGAGGCATTATAAATCTTTTTGTTGCATGAAACTGTAGTAGGGGGGATTAAAAATGAATTATATTAAGATCTATATGTCAATTAAAAAAGATTGCTAACATCTTCTACTATATACATAGTATACGTTTGAAGGTCTTTGCGAGAAAAAAAATCTTAAGCAAATTTTCATTAGGCAAACTTGTAGCCGTCTGCGCTAAATTCTTATAATTAAATCATGGAACGTATAACTTAATCACTTTTACAGGAAAATAAATACTAGCAAGTGAAATATAACTTCGAAGCATCAGCTGAACTATAAACAAAATATTTTGAACTTTTAACACTTATATGATGAATTTCTTTAAAAATTCTCGGTTAAAACACATACTTTGGAATTAAGTTCAATAACAATATATTTTTAGTTATAATTGGCTTGAAATGCGTTAGACTTTATGGGCCAGCGAAATGTAAACAGTTATCGGTTACAACCAACATCAAAAGCGACTCTGTTGTACAATTGGTGTTGTAGAATTAGAACTTTTTATCACCATTCTGAATATATTTTAAAAAGTATTTCAAAAAATTCTGCAATTATCTACGTAGCATACAGCACACAAGTCCAAGAACTATATCTAATTTTTTTTGTGTATTCAAAAATATTAATAAAATTATTATCTGAATAATGAAAGCTTCTTAGTTTCATCTTTTATGCTTCATCGACCCTGTAGCCCGCTAACTAAAACGTTTAAATAGCTAAAAAAAAATTCTCTGTTTTCTCATCTTTTTTATCTGTCCTCTCAATACTATACCCTCCTTTCTAGTTCCGACGCAATGCACTCCATATATACTTATAGGGGCCATCCCTTGAATGCTGGTTCGAATAAAAAAGAAATTTAATAAAAACAGTCACAATACCTTTGAATAAGCATGGAAGTGTTGCCATTGATCACATCAAAAATCTGTTACAAGTGTGAGGAAATGAGTCCACGGAAATATTTTTCAAAATCGGATGAACATCTCTCCTACTTAAAATTGGTCTGTTTCAAAATCTTTCCGAAATCTAAGTATTCTGGATGCTAAAAAAAAACTTAATAAACGTCTCATGGAATTTACTAAGCAAATACAGGATTTACTGGCAATAAAATATACATTTTATATAAAGATAATGTTTTACAGAGGACACTCCTTTAAATGCTAGAAATCAAAATATCCTCTATAAATTATGCATTTTGTGCATTTTACTTATAAGAAATTAATTTTAAATAATGGTTCACTTTTAGGGTTAATTAGCTTTTAAAAAAATATATAAATTCAAACAAAATATTCAATACGCACCAAAACAAAAATTAAGTAAAAACCAATTCAACACAAAATCAATTTATTTTCCTGTCGATAGAAAATTCATCTCCGTTTGTCAAACTCATACCTCAGTGGAAGATGTGTGCAGCGTCTGGTGCCACCATAAAAAACATATAGACGTTGTTATTCTTTGTGTATTTCCTGATTAGCTGTAATTAATCACATCGGTTTTATATATTTTATACAGAAAAGAAAAAGTTGCTTCAAAGTCGACAAGCAAAAAATCATATAACACTGCAGTAAATAGTTTGCTGAAGGTTTCATCCTTTATAACATTTCTTTCATTTATCTTTTATATCATTGTATTTGCTATTTAGCTTTTACTATCGTTTTGGTGTTTTTAAGCCACTGAACTTGAACTCATTAAGACGAAAATGAGCGTGGAGTTTAAGACAACTATATTTTTGATATACATATCTCACATGTGACAGTGCGGTTTACTTCAGTGGCGTTATGAAACTCCAACATATAAATATAATATCTAGTACAGAGAATCACTGGACCGAAAACAATATATATAGTCACACTTAATCGCCTTAATTTTCCTCAATGTACTTTCAAATTTATCATGATTGTCAATGAAATGTCTGTTTATCCTTTTTGTTGATGTTCTTTCTTTTTTCGTTGTTCTTTTCGTTTTTTTTTTTTTTTTTTGTTTTCTTCTTAACTAATGTCATTGTCAATTGTTGTCCAATTCCTGCCACGTTAGTCTTATCTCGTCTTGGTTTTTATATACAGTATTTTGTTCCAAATATTGGTCATGCTATATTTTGTATCATGATGCGAGATGGCCTCAGTGCTACAATGACTTATGATCTGATTTTTGTTTCTCGCATAAAAGGGTGTTTATACAAAATGAATGATTTGATTTTCTATTCCATTGTCTATTAAATTGTCGGATAATTAACATTATATATCTTTATTTTAGTTTTTTGTTTGTTGTCATTGCTGTCTAAAGACGACTCTTATATTACATTTATTTATTTGGCTTTTGTTTTGTTTGTCTTATTGTTTGTACTGTTTGAAGATTTATCTATTATAAAAGTTGATAGTTTTATATATATATAGACAATAGGCTTTATATTAACTTGTCTACGTGTCGTAGCGAACTTAATAGATTTTGCGCTGTAGGAGCAGCTATATTATTGACTTCTTATGAAGATTACTTTTTAATTTCACAGACTTTTGTACTTATGATGCTATATAAATATAGCTTAATCTACTAACTTAGTTTTTTAAGTAGAAACTAAGCAAACGGTAACACGAATATTCAGTTTGTATTAACACTGGTTTAGTATTAATGGAGTTGTTCCATACTTCGTTCCAAAATTTTTTATATACGAGTATAAAAATAATTCGTGGTAATAGGTAAAGATAACAGGAAAACTGATTATGGAACAATTTTTATATATAGTAAATGCAATTCGTGATAATAGGCAAAAGTAGAACACAGTAGAACTGATTATAAAAGTGTATAGAACTCCGAAATCGGCGCTGTCCAAAACAGCTGTGTATGTTGTAAAATTTTAATTATTATTGATGTTCGCTTATTGAATTGCTATCGTAGTTTTTGTAAATTAAACTATTTAATATAAATTTTGTTTTACGTTTTGCCTTGTTGTATACTTTAATTGTTTGCCTCCAGTACACTAATTTTATAAGAGAGGAAAATGGAATAGATTCTTATAGAATAAAATTAGTTTGTTGTGTTTTCTAACAACATTTTGTTTGTATAATTCTCAATTAGATTTTGAGAATTTATGCATAAGCTAAGAGAATTTTTTATTTTGGAATTAGGTTGAAGTCTGCTGATGATTTAATGTAAGAACCAATGATATGCAGACATATAGACTTACTTAAGCAGACAACATCCAAAGCATTATATTTACATATGTATAACATGACTATCCTTGGTCTAACAATCCTCTTCTAGTTAATAAAGCTAAAATTGATATTTTAAAACATTGTACTTCTTAGGATTTTAACGATGCTATTAAAAAAATTAAAAGCCTGAATATGACAATTTTAAATATATAAACAATTTTGATAAAAATATTATATACTAATGCACAGTGTAGCAGTTTTATACATGCCCCATCTAACACAAGTTGCTGCTATACCCTGAATACATTTCAGAAATTCTAATTATATAAAATTTTTTATTTCAGTGGTGATAGCAAATATTTCTATCTATTAGTGTATGTAGCTTAGCTTAAAATACGAAACTTTTAAAGCTACTTGCACTATTTAATGAATCGAACAAATTTCTTTAACCCTGGAATATCATATTTCGCCGTTTCGATGACCCACGTTAATTCATACTCGTATTTTGTATGTCTCGTGCTCTAGTATTTGGGTTCATCTTCTAATGATCTTTCGTACATCAGTAGACGCTGACATGGTCTCGTGGACAAGTATGATCTTTTGCGTATGTGTCATCGAAACGATGGATTAGAGCCAAAAACTGGAACTATTAAAAACTAATTACTTAATAAGTAAATTTTTAAATTCAAACATATATAATCGTTTATATGAACTATTTTTACAAATTGTCTTTGCCAAATTAAATTCAATTAAGACTGATAGGCTAATTGTTTGAAAATTTTTTTAAATTCAGGAAAACATGATGGGGGACTCTCATCAGTTTTTCAATTATTCCACTTACACAGTAGGGCAGAATAACTGTTTTCGAAAGCCGCTACTCTTTCATCATCATAACTCATATCTATTTTGTTTGACAACATTTATTAGGTGGCTTAGTTGTATATGGTAACAGTTTTTATTAACGGAAACTTTATTTCGAAATATCATTTCATTGCCATGTTCCAAAAATAAACCAAACAAAGTTGGGCTATATATAATGTCCTTTTATAATAAAATAATATTAAGAAAGGTTTAATGTTATTTTTTTAACCAAAGATTTGAAAAGATAAATTTCAATTATATATTTTTTCTTTTTTATAGAGCCTCTTTTATTATTTCTATTTAAATAAGTGTGACGTTTAAGCCAAAAAAAAGGATGGCATCCTAGGGTTAAACTATTAAAGTAATAAACTTCAGTCTTGGTAATTAGATGAGTTCCAAATTAAAAAGTCAACTGCCTTATTTAGATTTTACAATGTTTTCACATCTCTTTATTAAATTCATAAAACTTTAAAACTTCTTCTTCTGGTCTTTTATATATTATTTATGTAATTTATTTGCCTATATATGCTAATGAAATATTTTAATTATTTATACGTTCTTTCTGATTATCTTGACTAGTCAGTCGAGGGTGGAAAGCTTTTGAGTTTTAAACAAACATCAAAAGAGTTTGTCTCTTGCAAACCAAAGACGATTAGTTTGTTAAATATTTGCTTTTTGTCTATATACATTTTCTGACCGTAATGATGTTTTTGGTTAATTACAAAAATTATAAATTCAAATACATACAAATTAATAATTATAACATTGTTGTCTATTCACTATGCGGAAACTGCCAATGTACGTATTTTCTTGGGCATAAATACAACAGGGCAGGAGTTGATTACATTAGTTTAAAAAATAAATAAACTCAAAACAAATAAATATAAGCTAATTTAAAGCCGCTAAATAGAAATACATAAATTATTTATACATTTTTAGGAAACATTTCCAAGATGTTGGCGAATGATTTGTTTTTCATGTTGTTCGATGCTTGAGAAATTTATAAATGGAAAGGGTGCAAATGCCATTCCGTCGCTGGAGACAGTTGAACTCAGTTCAACTAAATGATTTATATTTTGCAAGTTTTCGCTCCATTTATTTCGCTACTATTTTTAAGTCAAATGGATACCATAATTTGTTTTGAATCATTGAATTACTTTAATTTTTGTTATTTTATTAATTGCTGTTCCAGGAATGTAATTTGTTATACTGGAATACCCAAATAAAATAGATTTTGGTTTTTGTTCAACAAATTATTATTATTTCATTGTGAACTTTAAACGAAAGTAGTCGTATTGGGCAATCATTGTCACAGCAGAAACCCATGAGGTTAACTGTACACACACCTATACATGCTTAAAATACCTATAGGTTATAGGTGTGTGTGTATACTTATCTATACAAGTCTCTGCAGTGACAATAATTGCCCAATAATACATACGAGTTCGTTCCTTTAAAGTTGGTTAATGAATGGATTATACTTTATTGAATTATAGACCTAAGAAGTTGCCACCAATTTCCTCCTCCCCCTCATATTCTAAGTTTTAAATGCAAAGCAATTTTACATTAACAATTTCCTAAGAGATTATGCTTAACACACTTTAGAGTGTTTCATGGGCATATGCGTAAATACTAACAATAAAAATAAACTACAAAAAAATTATAATGTCGATATTGTAAATTCTTCAGTAAAAGATCCACTCTACCTTTTACAATAAAATTTTTTTTTTTTTTTTGCAAAATTTCACTACCAGCTTTTGTAGGAATATATGAATACTTATAATTTTCATATATCCCTGAAGAAGCTAACCCATTTTTGTTAGCGAAATGTTGAAAAAAATTTGTATTGGCTTTTTTTATAGAAAAACAAACAAAGTGGATCAAGAGATTAACGCATTTACTTTTAGTAAAAATTAAGAAGAAATTGAACATTAACTAACAAAGTCAACTTAAAACTAAGTCAAGGACTTACTAGTCATGGCCAATGAAAATACTTCAGAATGTGTAATTATGATCTACAGTCTTTAGGGTTAAAAACAAATAACAACAAAACACTTTTTAATGAAAATGTCAGTATGGCATAACATTTGAAAATGATTTCGGAACATATGAACACCTCAGCTGTTTTCGACGAAGAGAGTTCTGAACTTGCAGTTTTTAGCCGCTTTTTCAAACTTTATGTGGCCGTTTGACACGAAATATATTGGCTTCCACGATATTAATTGTAGCCGGTCTAACATCGCCAACCGGTGAGTACACTTTACTCTATGGGAAATAGTCGACATGAGTGGAACTGCACCAAATCGCAAGTCTTATTTCTCGAAATGAAATTATGGGCAAATTTTGATTTCAGAAAGTCGATGCCTCTGTTCCTCATCGCATCATCCTGTTGAAATTACATCTCACCACCATTAATGGCATGCAGATTTTAAATCAAATAATTTTATATTAAGATAAACACTTTTTAGCCAGACTCAAGTTCAAATCTGCAATCTGCAAATTATCTTTTTCGAATTTATATTAAGTTCAACTAATTTTTATTTAAAGTGGAGTATTTGGAAAATTTTCATAAACATCAAATAATTTTTAGAACAAAGAGAATTTTTATTAGCTACACGACCGACAAAGGGGGCTGCTGTTTCTCTGCTCTGAATACATGATAGTGTCAATCGCTCACAGTTATGTTCCGTGACCAGTGCAATGCCTTCATCACTGAAACAAGCTGACCACAACTAACACAAACCATGCACTAGCGCTGATCATTTAATCTAAGAACTAATGAAGTCGACACAGTATTCATGATCTAGAGCGGAGTGGAAATCAGGACCCCTCGTTTCATAGCCTCTTGTTAAATACTTCAGCCAACAGCCAAAAGTGTATGATTCGTAGCAAACGGTGAATTTTCTTGGATGTATATATTTTCGATTGTTTTCGCTGCACATGCGGCAGCACTAGTTTGCTTTAAAATATCTTATCAGTTTCCAATTACTATAGCCAGTTCCTAATGGCTTTAATTCCTGCAATAGCTGGATTTGAAACGAGAGTAGACCAAGACTTTTGATTTTTCCACATAGAAACGGATAGAGCTCCGAATTCGTAGTAATGGATTTGCATATTCTTTCACAGTGCGATACTCTGTACAGTTCATCCTGCGACGTTGTGACATTATTGAACTATATAGAGAGTGAGCGATATCAAAATCAGTTCAGATCAACGATTATGTACGCCATGAAAATCACGAAGTCATTTATAAGTTTAGCTTATTGATGACTGATCTTTTAATTAAATGTGAATAATTTAGTAGCGTTGTTCTAGCGTCAAATCTCTTAATGACGATTTCTATAGTAGTGCAGTGATATGAGTATCGGAAAGTGAGAGCAATGTGACAGCTAACCCATTCCCAAGTCCTACTGAACTTAAAAAACATCATATATTAAACAGTTCATTTAGTAGCAATTAAACGTTTAATTGACGTTTAATAACCTAATGCTCAGTCCTGGGGGCAACTTATGGTATTCCATTTCAATAGAAATTTTTATATAAATTGTATGAAAATTGCATTCGATATCGAATGCGGTAATTTGGTCCCTGAATTGCTTTGTCTCAGAATCCAAATTATTTGAAAATATTTCAATATTGATTTTAAAACTAAAATAGTTTAATTTACATCACTATTACAGTATAAACAATTTCCATTAAAATTTTTATCTAAAAGAAATTAATGAAAAAGGTATATAAACTTACAATATTTATAATGCTTTTGCAAATGAAAAGCACCAACATAAAATCACAAAAATATAACAAAATTATACATATGCCATATGCCACTATATGCGGACCAAAAAAAACAACCATATAGACGCATTATAACCAACGGCAGGCTACATCATATGTATAACGCAAGGATGCTACATACATTCGCGTGTATATATTTCGGAGAGGGAATTCGAGCGTATGTAAGTTGAACACATTCCCGACAAATGAACTAAAGTGGATTTTCAAAAAAATAAAAGACAGAAATAAACTACCCAAATAAGTTAAATAGTTAACTAAAACACATATAAAATCTGTATGTAAGTATGTATTATGTACTGCAGAAAAAGTAAAATACTTCTTACAGTGTGTTCTGAAATATGTGTGCAGGAATGTATGTAAGTGTGTATGCCATGCCAGTAACCAAGTACTGCGTACAACATAAAGAACATTAAGTATCTTCATTTATAATCAACAGCAATTATGGTATCTTAGCAACTATGTTTGCCACCTAATATCTCACTTTAAGATTAAAAGCGTTACTAACTTACATAAGTAAATTTGAGTCTTAATGCCTAAAAGGAAATTTTTTATGAAAGCTCTAAAGGAAAATGGAAAAAAATATGTACATAAAAAACAACAGAGATCTTGTAAACTGATGTGTTTTGTTGTGGCGTGAGTGTGTTAAAGATATATCTGTGTGTGTGTGAAAACAAAAGAATAAAAGTTGATGAAGAAAAATAAAATGAGCAAGAAGAAAACCTAATTTTAACTTTCAGATAAAAAGAGATGAGTTGTTGTTGTTTCTTTTTACTTTTTTCTGTATCTTATATACTGCATCCGTTTTTGTTTATAAATTTTATTTTGATTAAAAACAAAAACTGGTATGCACACTTACATGAGGCTATAATATGGACTTGCTTACGCACTTACATGTACGCACTAGTCTGCTTAGACTATGTCCACACGATGAAATATTTGCTGCAGAAACATTTATTAATTCCCTTTTGAAGCTGCATTCGTGTCCACACGGTTGAAACATTTGTTTTGCAGCATACATATATTATATCATATGCAGAAGCGGAGAATGGCGTGCTCAACAAATGTTTCATGTACATGAAACACCGTACCCTTTTCCACTCGTCTTTCCCCTCTCATCAACAAACACAATGTTTCTGCAGCAAATGTTTCACCGTGTGGACATAGTCTTAAGGAACGAATTTTGTTATACCAGAACAAATTATACAAAATTAAAAAAAAAAAAACAATTAAAATAAATCAATCACTATTTGTTTGCTTATTATTGCTATAAAATTCAAATTTATATTTCCTTATAAAAATGATGTGGAATAGTTTCGGTTTGTGCATTCTTCTTCATTTCTCCTCTCAATACTATCCGCTCCTATCTAGTTCCGGCGCAATGCACTGCATATGTAGGGGTCATCGCTTGAGTGCTAGTCCAAGTTAAAAAAACCCAAAATTTCAGTAGCCAAAAAAAAAAAATTCTGGTTCATGGATAGTCTCAATGTACATTTGGTCCATGAATGTACATCACTGTATCAGTGAAATAATTTCATTGAAGAAATACGTTTATTTTATTCTATTAACGATATTACCTCCTTGTGTTATTGAAATCGTGTTGTTGTATCAGTGAAATTAGGGCATAACATCAACGAAAGTATTTAATTTGTTTGACGTAGTTTTAATTAAACTAACTTTAACGAAACAACGAATAATGAAATTTTTCACTTGTTTAGCGTGGAAATTCATAGAATTTATGGAGCATATTTTTTTCAGCGTATTTATGTTTCTCTTGTTAATTG
This sequence comes from Linnaemya tessellans, assembly GCA_951800035.1. NCBI lineage: Eukaryota > Metazoa > Arthropoda > Insecta > Diptera > Tachinidae > Linnaemya > Linnaemya tessellans. Next base: position 140,671,064 of record OX637532.1, read on the forward strand.
TGTAAACCGAAACTGTTCTCAAAACCGGTTCTGATCATATTTTAGCACACAACTTAAAAATAAAACAGGACTCTTTACCACTTGAAATATTGTTTGGGTATAAGTCTTATAAATCGCTCCTGACTTTTTTCTAAACCAATTAAAAAGGTCAAACTTTATACTGTCCTTGTATAAAAATATTTGCCTACAATTTCACTATGTTACTACAACTTGTATAATTGGCTCTAAACATAAACAGCTTATGCTGCATTTCGCTGTATTATGTATTAAAAAATATCTATTGTTTCATGTATTAAAAAATATCTATAGTTACATTGTAATGAGCACTAAATTTTGCCCACTCACAGTCAGTTGCATCTTCACGACCAATTGCATTACTTTATTTTCAAACGAATTTAATTTAAATTTATATTTGCTCAAAGAAGCAGCCTAATCAAGTTACTTGAAATGAGAGTTAAATTATGCAAGAGTATCGTTTCTAATGAAAAGCTTTTCTCTTATGGGCAATTTAGTTTTGTTCAAAGTAAAAGAATATTTTTACAGCTGACTGAAAGCACTTTAAGGCATTTCAAGATGTATGCAGCCCTCACTTACTTCTTTATTCTATTGCATGTCTCATTCTGTACACAAAAGAAACTGAGATTTCAGTTTATGACCATTTTTGAGATGTTTTGTTCGGAACAAAATGTTCTGCACAGTGAGTATTTTGACCATGGATGTCAGGCAATTATATTGTATTAGTACATAAATTTTGTATACCTCATAATTTGCAGTTTTCATTCCATTCTTCCATTGTCTATGATGGCATGTTAAATGTACATACTTTATTTAAGTATGTATGCTGGCTGGCTGGCTGGCTATACAATATTTAATGCTCGTCTTGGTAGAATGATGTTGCTGGCTGCAAAAGTGTTGCGTTATTAGAACTATAATATTTAGCATGCTATAGTAGAAATTTCTATCATAATGCAGTTGATGGCAATGCATTTTGTTGAAGCCTGAAGTTTCGCACTCGTTCTTCTGGGCATTTAAAGAGTTTAAAACCTTAAAAATGTTCTGCTCATTACAAACTGTGCACTAAAGTAGAAAATATAAAGGGCTCTAGAGAGATGGATGTTTCTGCCAGTTTAAGTGTACGTTATAGTTTTTTTCTCGAAAAGTTTTTGTTTAATATTTTTTCCTTGGGCAAAAGATGAAAAACTTGACTGCATTCTTACAGCTGCCGTTAGGTGATTTTGATATAAATTACACAAGATGTATTTTTTTGCAATTTTCTTTTTGGTTATTTAAGCTTCATGCAGTTTTTCTTTACGATGCTGTATTTTTCGTTATTTTTCCTTCTAATATATTTTTGTGTGTGAACATTTGCACCATCTGCCTCTAATGGTTCTTTTGACCACATGTGCATAATATCTATTAACTTATGATGAAGTTTAAGTACAATTTGGTCTGTGTTTTATTTTTAGAATTGTTAGTTTTAGATTCTATTTTTTTGTTTTTAAATAATGCCTTTGGAGAACTTAAGGAAATTTATGCGAATATATAACAACGTTATATTAAGCACATTAAAGAGAAAATTTTGCTACAAAAAAAAATTATAAATTTGTATTGAGTTAAAACATTTTCTTAATTTTTAAGTAACCATTTTTGTAAATAAAATAAACTGCGATTGCCAATTAAAAAATCCATTTTGATATTAACTTCCATGACCCGCTTTTTAATAGATGACAGCCTTCATTTATTTATAAATCCTGACAGCATTTCATGCTGAACCGTGCACGTTGTTTCATGATTATTACCGTTTTTAAAAGCAAGCATTTTCTCTTATATTTTTGCATTTCATAATCCATTGATTATTCTTCTGCAAATAGAACTGAAGTAATGTTGAACCAATAATGAACTGATTACTATTCGTATTGGTTGGCATTTTATTTTTATATGTATCTTTGCATTATTGCAAGAAATATGATTTACTCTCCATATGCATTTTCATTAAAACAATAACAGACAGAATAGTGTATGCAAAAAAAAATATGTGTTCTAGTATTAATTTTATGGTCGGTCAATAGAGATCATAGGAAGCCTTAATCGCAATGAATTCTGAATCGCCATTATGCTAAATGTTCATATATAAACACAATTTATGATCGAAATTTCCATGTGAGGTATCAACTTCAGCGTTCCTGTCAAGTTTTGTTATTAAGATGAAGTTCGTTTTATAAATATTTAGAATATTAGTAGCCAATTACTCATTTCTCCTTCCCTAAGCTGGAGTTACGAAAAGATTGGCCCATCATATGATAATTTTCATGTAAGATGCCGTTTTTGGTTCGAGTCCCTGCTAAAGGCTTACACCGAAGTTATATTTTTTTATAAATATAATTTTTATTAATGAAATAACTACCATTCGTATTGATTTGCATATTATTTTTACATCTTTGCTTTCTTGCAAGAAATATTATTTACTTTACATATGCATTTTTATTAAAACAATAACTGACTGATAGAAATTCCCATGTGAGATATATATTAAAATATTAAAATGGAGTGCGTTTTAAAAACTAATTTTATTAGCCAATTACTCATTTCTCCTCTCTTAACCTGAAGTTACAAAAAGACTGATCCATTCATATAATAATTTTCATGTAATCTGCCGTTTTTGGTTCGAGTCCCTGTTAAGGATTTACAAATAAGTCAAGTACAGATATCATTTTTATTAATGTAATAGTAATTAGTATTACTGCCCTACTCATAGTGTTACTCCAAAGACATCTAAATTTACATAAAAATTTTGGTTTTATAAATATTTTAAATATTAATCATAAATTATGTATAAAACCAAGTCAGATTTCGTAAGGTGTCCGTACTATAAAAACAACATACATCACAAATTTGTATAACATGTATTTCATATCGCGCTTGAAATATTTTAGGTAACCAAATCTGTCAAACATAATACAAAAAAAATCTATAACAATTTGAAATATACGTTATTGTAATAATAAAGCCTCCTAGGTAAATACAATTTGTACAAAGTTTTTTTTTTTGAAAGAATAAAAATCTTAAAACTTTTAAACTCACATAAACCGCTCACATTTATAATATTGTAACAAATTGAACGATGTATTTATTTAAATATTCCAATTTGAATGCACTGAAATGTAAAACTAAATACAAAGAGAAAACCATTCTGGAAAATATTGATTATTCATTCAGCGATGTGCAAAATAAACAAAGTAGCAACAATAACTGCACAAACAGTGAGCGGGAATAAAAAAAGGAAGAAATAGCAAATAATGAATATTTCCTTTACAAGGGTTGCCAAATCACTAATAGAGTTCTTCAAAGGAGACTTAAAATATATGAATTTTTAAAAAAAGAAATGTGCAAGAAAAAATTTCACACAATTTCTCCTGTTGCTAGTGGGTACTTATACGACTCAAGTTAGCGAAAGATTATGGAACCGAAAGTCAATATTTTTCAATTTCAAAAATAAAATCAAACAAAATTCACAAAAATGTGTGATCTTTATTAAACTTTTATTGCATTACAGTGATAGCATCTGGCCATTATGAACAAAAATACAATGCCGTTTAAATGACAGCCACTTGATTTGTTAAAGCAGTCAATATTTTTGCAATACTGCATGATTTTGCTAGTAGTTGTCGGCCTGTTTCAGTGGGCGGAGTCATACCTCTGGTCGCTGAACAATACTGATGTGTATTGCAGCTCCCTATTTCGTCGGCGCTACAGAAAAACTATCCTAGAAGAAAATATTAAAGCACCTTCCTATTCTCGATCTTCGCTTTTTCTTTTATCTGTCCTCACAACACTATGCCCTTCTTTGTAGTTCCGGTCCAATGCACTGCATGTGTAGGATCATTTTTTGATTGCTGCCTCTACTAAAAAAAAATTATATTAGGGGACTATCTGCTGTATTTGAAGCAGGCCCCAATAGAATAATCATAACAGCGTCAAGTAGCCTTGGTGGCCAACTTACGTCGGCAGAACCTTAAATTATGTTTCCTGGGAAATTCTTTTATATTAAAGGCGAACTCAGTCGTGATGTAAAGCTGATGGCACCATTCATCATGGTGCCATGAGCTATTGAAATCACTTCATAATATCAATTACAGGTAAAAAAAACGTAAATTATAATATGGCCATAGGGGCCAACTGATGAGGCCTAATCAAGGCGAAAGGATAACAACCTGTTATACGAATATATGTAAAATAACTATTACGACCGTTCTAAAATAGAGCTCCTGCGAACATACAGAGTGTATCCAAATTCACATGAAGGTGAAAATGTAAACGTATAGTTTCGAAGATTTTAATATAAATCAGCTAATTGTTACCATTTTATAATCTGTGATATTTCTTTATGTGCCATTTTACATATTAAATGATCGAATAGTATTTTTATTAATCTGTTATGAAACTTTATTTGACATATTGTCACAATTCTATTTTAAATGAAATATAATTGTTGGTGGTCAAGCAATGTCTCTATCACCAGTAGACTTTAACCACAGTTTTGAAAAGTGGAAAACCCAATATGTCAAACAAAATTTCATAACAGTTTAATTTAGATTTTATTTTTCATTTTGCCTTATAAATACTTTTCTTGTTATCCAATTGATTTCTAATTGTATAAAGGTGTAGAAAAATAAAATATATTCATATTGAATATAATTTATTTGTTGGGTTAGTTTTGTAGGAGTTTCAAAGCCTACTACAGCTTTTCTGGTTAGTCTACTGATGATTTGGTAAAGCACAAATGAAATGCGTATAGACATTGCTTGACCACCAACAAATAAATTTCATTTAAAATGTTTATTAATATTTATAAAAATAAGTCTAAAAATATTCATATATATATGTACATTTATATGGCATATCAGCAGAAACGTTTTACAGCGAACAGATTTATTTCCACTAAAACAGTCATGAGGCCTTAATATACATAAAATGGAAATTTAATCCAAATTCTTTAAGTGGTTAGATCATAATGGCATTTCGAATCGTCATGAAATTAATTTTATGTACATGCATGACTATATAAATTTTTGTATCAAGGTAAGAATAAAATTTATTGAAAATTCGAATAGATTTTTTAAATCCTAAATTGCTTACGCAAAAATTCTACTAAATATACGAGCAGCTTTTGTTTAGTAACATTAATCACGCTCATGTCAATCACTTGGAACAGTACACAATTTGCAATTTGGGGGAGTAATTCTTAATCATGTACAAATTGTGTCTAACAAGTTCTAAGATTGAAATCTATTTTACTCTTGCGTGGAACCCTTCTTTCATTTACTTTAATTGACATACATACAGACATCTATAGCACATGCTGTTTTTTATATTCACACTCTTCTGATTATATTTTAAAATACTGCCATAAAAGAGCATGCCAAAGCATTATTTATTGCTGCTGTATATTTGCAGACTTGCATTCAGCTATGGTCGCGTGAATAAATATTACTTTCCTATAAATGCTAGAAATCGGTAGAATTCAAAGGTACTATCACGAAATATATATAAGTAGTTTCCAGAAGTATATGATTATAATTATTTTTATTATACCCTCCAAAAGTGAATTGGAGGTTATATTCACTTTGTCATTCCGTTTGTAACGCAGCGAAATATCCATCTGAGACCCCATAAAGTATATATATTCTTGATCAGTGATCAAATCTATGACTAACCGAGCATGGCCGTCCGTCCGTCTGTGGAAATCACGATTCGGTGCAAACGAAAAGAGACAGACTCTTGAAATGAATGTAGAGAATGTGGAAAATTTATTAGGTTTAAAATAACACCTCCATATTCATAAAATTTAAATTAGTTTGATATGTATATTATTCAAAATTTTTCATAAAAAATTTTCTTAAAATATAATTTCACAATATTTTACTTTTTTATGAATATAAAACAAAATGTTTGATAGCTTCAGCAAAAGGGTTTCCTTTAATAATCCTAAATCTACACAACTATTTTAATTCTGCTCTACTATTTGTCTCTTGATGAAAAGCTCTATTTTTGCAAATTGTGGAAATGGATTTTCATGTTTACTGGGATTTCAAGAGAAATTGCCAGCAGTGTGAGTGTATTCTTTATGAGTACATATTTATTCGTAATAAATGAGTGTTTAAATGTGTGTGCCGTGTACAGTAAAACTGTATTCTTATGCTACTTTATTATTTCCAATATAATGCTAAATTTGCTAAAGATTTTTTTTTATTGCGGAACTCCTTTCTGCCAACAGTCGAGCTTTCTTTACCGCTGTTATTAATGATGATGTTGAGCAAATAAAATATTTTTATGTATATATGTGATGTACGGATGCCTTTATTGCACGACTGCCAATAATTTTCTGTATTTCGTAATGGCTACTTAAGAAAATTAAGCAAAAGTGTATTGCAAATGGAGTAAGAAATATACTCCGTCAAGAAATATATTTACATGAATATGCCGTGCATAAGTAAGTTTGATCTTAAATTATCTCTTAAGGATAAACAAATCATAGCATTTGATATAAATGTTTAGAGCTTTACCGTGTAAACTCTACAATCCCGAGAGCAACAAATACAATTTATTAATTTCCCTTACAGCAGTTTTTTTCTTTTAACTTAATACAAAAAGCTTCCTGACACTTACTCCAAAAATGTATATGCTTTTGAATTTGTGGAAACGGAAATAGTCAAATGACTTCAATATTTGCTTTCACCAACAAACTTGCAAATACAGCAAACAAATAATAATTTAAAATTCGTTCGTATTTTACAATTTTTGTTTGTTATTGGAAGTTCTTTTTTTTTTTCTTCTAATCTACATTTCCTTAATATTTTATTCCTGGTAAATATTCTAATATAATATTCTACTATTCCTTCTTTTTTTATCTTCCTTTATTTGCAGTACCTCTTACCTCAGTTCAGGGTGTATTGGGACGCCAGGCAATGCTGCCGTGTGATATAACACCAATGGAACGTGACGATGCTGTTTATATGGTTTTGTGGTTTCGTGAGGGTGACGGTGAACCCATTTATAAGTAAGTAACAAACGTATCAACATAATCATCTCCTTCATTATCCTTATAGTTTCCGGTTTTAAGTTTTATTTGCTAACTACACTTTCATCATAATGAGTTGCTAACAGAAAACGTACAATTCATGCCAAAAAAAAAAAATAAAAAAATATACGATAACAAAGTGAACAGACACTTTGTTATTTATTCTAAGTGATTTAATTTATGTTGAAAATCATGTTTTATGTATAAAGGCACAAAGTGCTACTTATCCTCTTCGTTTACTTGGGCAAGTTTTTAGGGGCAATAAGGATGTTTGTTATATTTATTAAATTAATTAAGTAGTATTTTTACAAGCTAGATTAAAAACAATGTAATTGGTTGGTATTAAAGTACAATATTATAGTAGCGCCATGGCTATACTTATAGTACGGCAAAGAAGTCTTTTATTTGCAATTTCTATAATGTTTAAGTTATAATTAAATGGCGGGAATTTGTAGACAAAAAAATTCTAGAAATATGTATATATGAAACAAAAATTTAGACAAACAAGAAGTTGGGGAGGCCTAAAATAATGTAGTGTTTAAGTGTCCTACTGAACTTGGTCAAGTATTTTCTCTAATACAGAAGTCTTATTCGATCTCATCGTAGTTTTTTTATCTTGGACCAGCACTCAGGGGATGACCGCTATATATGCAATGCATTGCGCCGGAACTGAAAACTAGGGGATGGTATCTATTGAGGGGTCAGATTAGGAAAGATGAGAAGATAGACAGTTTTTTTGTAACTATATCAACCTTTTACTTCGCCGGCTAATTTTTGCTACAGGGGCGTCGAAGGTGGGTGCTCTTACTCTGCTTTTAGTACATGATAGTGTCAGTCGCTGCCAATTATGTTCAGTGACCTATGACTATGCCTTCATCATTGAAGGCATATTAAAATCGTAATACAATTTATACCAAAATAAATTGGTAAATAGTTATAATATCGTCTTGGGTACCTCTGTGGCTAATGGGTAGCAATGCTATCCTGTTAGTGCAATGATCGTTTGTTCGATTCTCGCGGCAGACTCTGGGTGTTTCCCGAAGACAAGCAAATGGCTCCGCGGGTTGTGTTTGTTATTAAAAAAATATATAAATAAAAAAACAAGTTAAACGCAATTGAACTTAAAACTTTTAATATAGTAGTTTACTCTTTTCAGAAAAAGCTTTATAAACAAATTGTGCTTACTATTACAAAAAATATATACTTTCAAAATATTTATTACTGAAGGAACCACAACCTTCCAATGGACTTATTTTTATTGCACAAGTTAAAGAGCTGCACAGATCATATAAAAAAAATTCAAATCACCTTAAAACTGAAACGCACTTGATTATATTCTAAAAACTTAGGCCTAACTTAGAAACCCCTTGCCGTTATCAGCTAATTCTCTCTACTTTTATTTACATAATGAATTGTGTTTATAAAACTTTACAATAAAATAAATAAATATAATGTATGAATTTCTATTTTAATAGTGAACCTTTATTTATGTAAATTGTATTACAGGATGTTAATTTTCCCAACAGGCTATGGGTTCAAATCTGCGAAACTGCAAATTATTTTTTATTTATTTTTTATTTTTATTTTGATAAATGAACGTGATTACATTGTATTTATTATATATGTATTTGAGAGTGGAATATTAAGAATATTTTTCATAGTCATTAAACCATCAGAACGGATCAGTACTGATTTCGAGGCCGCTACGCCATCTCATCAGCGTTCTTTGTTCAATTTTTCCACTGTTTCAAGTGGTGCTAGTTAGTAGGAATATCAACTATTTAACCAATGTTTTTTAACGAAAATTGAATATGAGAAGTTCCCAAATTCATATTATAAATAAATATAATTCTAAAAACTGTCTGCATTTGGCGAAAATAGCAAATTACAATATATAATGAAAATTTCTATAATCAGATTTTTATATATTCCTTTTTGAATTGGCAGAATCTCAGATATATTTTCAGGTATATATTTCCTTCCGCATTAATTACAAACTGTGACAATTTTCTACTGATAATAATTATTATTAAATAAAAATTCTATTCATATATTTTTTTAATAGTACATAATTTTATTTTATTGTAAAATTAAAATTATTTGACTGTAATTTTTTTTTTTATATTTTCCAGTTTCGATGTCAGAGGGAGACAGTTCGGTCAAGCCAGACTGTGGTCGTCGCCTTTGGCATTTGGACCGCGAGCCTATTTTAGCAGTACATCTCATCCCGCACAATTGAAAATAGACAATGTGCGTTTAGAGGACGAAGGTGTCTACAGATGCCGAGTTGATTTTCGTAACTCACCCACAAGAAATCTGAAAATCAATTTAACTGTAATTGGTAAGTTAAATTAAGTAGAATAGAAAACGAGATACAACTCTAATGCAAGGGCAGAAAAGTCACCGCTGACAGTAACGTAGCCAAAGTATTGCCAAGTAGGGCCATATACGAATTTTGCGGCTTTGTATGAGCAACGACCGAAAAAAGAAACACAGATTAATTTTTACTCGAATAGTTTAAAAGTGTTATTTTATAAGTACATGTAAAAAGAAAGTAGCAATTGGTAGGATAATGTTGGCTGAAGTAGTTAACACGAGACCAAGAAGCCGAGAACCCCGAGTTCGACTCCGCGCTCAGTCATGAGTATGATGTCGAATATTTCTGATCTGCATTAGTGCATGGTCATGAACATGCACACACCACCCTCTCTTCGTCGGCCCTGTAGGAAAAATTAGCCGGTAAAGTATAACGTTAAAATAGCTATTAAAATGCCCTTTCCTATCACATTTCTTCATATGTGCCCTCAATTCTATACCCTCCTTTTTATTTCCGACGCTATGCACTGCATATGTCCTACTACAAAAAAAAAGGCTAAATTCTCTATCCTCTCATTTTTCTTCATATGTCCCCTTTATACTATTCCCTTCCTTCTAGTTCCGACGCAGTGCACTGCTTATCCATATACGGTCAACTCCTGAGTACTGAACCTACTAAAAAAATAGGCTGCTATATAAAATACTTTTAATTTGTTGTAAAACATATATTTTAAATATGGATAACTGATAAACTTGTGCCTGTATGATGATCCCTATATTATATGTACGTTCACACTTATTGAATATTTGCCCCGAAAAGCGTAACCACTAAATACTAATGGAAAATATTTTTGTTCAGATACGTGTTTATTTAGTAAAACAATTTCATACAAAACAAATAGACAGTGTCATGAATCCAATATTATTGGAGACTATTTAACTCAATAAATAAATTTTTGAATTAAAAAGTTGTTTATTAGTGTTTAGTGGTTACGCTTTTTTGGGCAAATATTTGATAAGTGTGAACGTACCTTTAGTACCGCCAAAAGGATATCTGGATTTCAGGATATCATTATTTTAATACAAAATGACACAAGATCGCAGATTCCTAAGCCGAAAACTAAAAATTTCTTGCATTTGGTGAGAACCAAAATCAAATATTATACGACACACAATCAACGATGCATAAAATTTAAAATTGAAAATACAGATCAGTAAAAAAGACTAAAGGCCTGCTTCAGTAAAACTGAAACGCACATACTTTTTCTCTTTCCCCAACTGCACCAGGCACAATTACATCAAGTTCTCTTGCGTCTGATTTGTTAGACTGTATGCATAGAAAAACTTTTTTCAATAGGATGAAAAAAAAATAAAAAATTAATGCCTTTGAACAGCAGCTGGATGTCTGTATAAACGAAAAAGTGACACAGCAATTGAACAATAACTTTAAAGGCGCTCGAACCCATGTGTAGGTTCTACAATATAAAACTATTCAACCGTCTGTCTGTCTCTCTGTCTCTATGTAACAGCTAGTATTTTTATGTAGATACATAGTACTATATCTGTCAGAATAAATGCAAAAAAGCGTTGAATTGGTAAAGCAATTCAAAAGTTTTATTGCAACAATGTCCTATCTGCTCGTACATAAACTACTACATACAAACACACAAAAATACAAACGTTCTGATAACTTTGTAAAAGAATTGTTGGTTGTATGTAAGAGGAGAATGGAAAATTTCAACATTCATACACCAGTAACATGATATAAGTTGGCGATGCGTACCATATTGCAAAATCGAATGTTATTTAGCAAGAACGCAAAAAAAAAGGAAAAGATTAAATTCAACTCTTACCACCACAGCCAGCCAGCATCATAACCACCAGCAGTACAATGACTAAAAGTGCTGCAATCACTTGCGCCGCGATTCTTATAAAGCCATGTCCTAGCAGTGCATAAAATGCAAGAGTGTTTGTGTGTGTACATGCATACAAATGTACTATGTGTGTTCCTAGAGAATCATAATTATATCGTATGTTAAAGCAATAAATTCTTTCCTTTAATAGGTTTTCTATCGAAAACAAGCGATCGTTTGTAGAATTTTTACGGCTTGTCGGGTGCACAAGCCTGACCTTAAAATAGTATATGTGACAAGAAAATGTGGTATTTGTAATCAATGTTAACAAAACATATTAATAAGCAGGGCTGTGGTTCTAACATCATATTCATGGCAGAGAAATTAAAATAGAATTTAACTAAATTTTTTTAATCATGTAAAAAAATATATGCATAGTGAGCATTCACTTAAATGTGTTAAGATCAGGAAGCGCAAAGAACGATTAATTTTAAAAACTTAAACAAAAACATCAAAGTAAAGTGGAAGTGCTACGTGCAATACACCGGGTAATCCTATTTATTTTACTCGGACCAGCACCCTGCATATGCAGTGCATTGCGCCGGAACTAGAAAGGAGGGCATGGTATTGAGGGAAAGATGAGGAAAGATAAAAATAAAGGGAATTTGAACCTTTTATTTCGCCAGCTGGTTTTTTGCTACATAGCCGATGCCGTTACTCTGTTCTTCAGTACACGATAGTGTCGGTCGCTGTCAATTATGTTCACTGATCAGTGCTATGCCTTCATCACTAAAACAGGCTGACAGCAACTTACACAACCATGCACTAATGCGGATCAGAAGAATTCAACACAATATTTCATGACTGAGTACGGGGTTGAATTCAGGACCCTCCTCCTCATAGTATCGCGTTAACTACTTCAGCCAACAGCACCCTCAAATCCTTGCTACATTGACTTCCTTTGGATGCATTATTTTTTATATCTTTGTTGTATTTATATCTCAGAAAATAAACGTTTTTTTTTTATTCTATTATTCCCCAGAAAATAAAATTTATTTTTATATTTTTATTTATTCCTCACAAAATAAAGGCTATTTTTTGATTTTTATTAATTTCAATAATTTAAAAGTTACCTCCTGATTTTAATTTATTTCTTATGAAATAAAATAAAATTTTATGTATCTGTTTGTTCTTCAGAAAATAAAAATTATTTCTTGATTTTTATTTATTTCTCAGAATATAGGAGTAATTTTTTATATATATTTATTCCTCAGAATATAAAAGTAATTTCTTGATTCTTATTTATTCCTGTAAATGACGAAGTTGATGATGAAAGACTTGATAAAAAAAAGTTTTTCAGAGAAGTAAAAATACATGCTATTTAATATTATTATATTTTATGATGAATAAATAAATCTCAAAAAATAAATCTTACTTTCAAAGGAATAAATAAAAATTGGAAAATAACCTTTATTTTCTGAGGAATAAATATAAATCAAAAAATAATTCACCCCTATCGCGAATAACAAGGGGAATTTTTGTTCACATGAAATTTTTATTCCACTCGAAGGGAAAAATGGTATCGTGAATCTCCCGTGAGAAACTATTCCCGCTATCAGTTCTCAGTGAATGGAAAAAAAGAGAAGAAGCCGAAAACAACATGAAAAATCAAACAATTTGTGTTGAAATGTTTAAGTTTATGCAGTAATTTAAAAAAAAATTAAAAAAGTATAGAACACGAGACTATGAAGCGGAGGGTCGTGAGTTCGAGCCCGCGCTGAGTCATGAATATTGTGTTGAATTCTTCTGATCAGCATTAATGCATGATTGTGTTAGTTGTTGCCAGCCTATTTCAATGATGAAGGCATAGTCACTGGTCACTGAACATAATTGGCAGCGACTGACACTATCATGTACTAAAAGCAGAGTAATAGCAACCACCTTCGTCGGCCCTGTAGCAAAAATTAGCCGGCGAAGTAAAAGGTTGAAATAGCTACAAAAACAACTGTCTATCTTCTCATCTTTCCCCCCAATACTATCCCCTCGTTTTCAGTTCTGGCGCAATGCATTGCATATATAGAGGTCATCCCCTGAGTGCTGGTCCAAGATTAAAAAATATATATATTTAGTAGTAAAATAATTTGGATACATTTTGAAAACCAGACAAAACAAATTAAAAATATTATTAATCTTTAGAATTGGAGTAACAAGTTTTACAAAGTCGCTGGCAATTGGTTTGTTGTAAAAAAATATATAAGTTTGTGTCTTAATAACGGGTCTTACCACTAAAATAAAATTTGCAAACTCTAATATTCGAATTATAATAGAAAATACTCACATTTTCTACTCAATTCCCCACCAAAAACTAAGTGGATAAATTAAAGGGAAAAGTGAAAAAAACTGGCGGGAAAAAATTATTCACGATTTGGGGAACTTAATTTTAGCGTGGAATCATTCACGGGGAATCTTTTCGTGATTGCAATTTTAGGGCAAAGCGAAAAATTTCGAGCGAAAAATTATTCATGATAGGGGTGATTATTTTTTCTCTGAGGAATAAATAACAGTCGGAAAATAACTCTTATTTTCTAAAGAATAAAAAAATTAGGAAAACTGTTACATTCTGAGGAATAAATATAAATAAACAAATAATTTTTATCTCTCAGAGGAAACTATTTAAAAAATCGAAATTAAATGATCAAAAACTCTCTCTAAACTGATGAATAAATGATTTGATTATTTCGTATTTTAAAAATTTTGTAATAATTTAAATGATAATTTTCAATAGTTGCATCCGACGACGTATAGTTGGGAAATTTTGTAAAAAAATTTATTTATTTCTGTAAATGATTTCTCCTTGGGGTTAAAATTTTGTATTATTTAAGAATTTGTTGCTGAATTTTACTTTACAATTTGGACTATATGAGTTTAAAAGGGATAGAGCCAGGAGATCCTAAGTTGTCTTGAATTCAGTTGATATCGATAGTCCAGCCCCAGGAACGATCTGCTGTAAAATCGTAAATAAATTGCTCAAGTAGTATAAGTTAACGAACTACGAACGTTCGGTTATCATAGTGTTGAAAGAACAACACTGTGTTGTTCTCGCAACACATAAAAATGGTAACAAGCAGCTCCAACGCAAGTACAAAACGAGCTTACACAAAATATATTTGTCAGCTGATGCTGAAACTAATTTTTTGCCATAATCGACTCAGGTGTCTAAAAAAAGCATTCCTGACATCTTCAATTAATATAAACAACAGAGAAAACTTTTATTCTAGCATAAGTAATTTTTACTAAAAATATTTTACTAAATACACACAATGTACACACATTTTGTTTAACATTTCTCTAAGAAAAACTGAAAGGCCTCACTTCACTTAACAAATCCCTGATAAAACATATCATTTTGGGATTTTTACAACGTAAATCAATGGCAGTGGGATACATGGAAACAATCAAGTGATGCAAATCGCTATAAGACTAAAATAATGCAAAAGTTAAATTTTTAAAAAAATATTTTTCGATTTAGTGACAACCAAACACGTACTTACTTCAATATTACGCCAAGTAAGATTGTAGTCTAGATTTATAATATTTAAATCGTCCGAACAAGATTCTTGAATTTCAACGAAGAACGCCTCACCTGGCATAATGCGCACTTTAACTAGACTCTCTTCTGGCTCACGGTGTTTATTAAATTTTAATATAATATCACGTCGCTTTGCAAAACGGTTCCATATTGAGTGACGAAAACGCATTTGTGTACAGTGAACTGCCATACAACTATAAGTGTGCAATTCGCTGGACAAATGCTTTTCGGTACAGCGATCTAAGAGAATATAAAATACATAAACATGGTTATTTCAAAATATTCTCCCACCTTTTTCTATGTAAAAACTAGCATCTGGCTCAGCAAATATATTTAAGTGATTCTCTTGCATGACGTTCTTAAATTCCCTAAAATCCTTAATTGGCTTTTCAATAATCAAATACATTTTGGGATTGCGTACATATGGTATTGAGGGTTCCATGACTTTGGCTCTTATACCATTAGCGGTGATATACAAGATACATTTTACATGCTGAGTATCGAGCGTAAATATGACTTCATTATCAGGTCTGTAAAAGTTTTAATATAATAAATTTCTTTAAAGACTGCTTAATTTTCTTACTCATTGGGTTCCATGCTCCAATATTTAAAAGGAAAGTGTTCATAGCGATTGAAGGCAAATCCTAAGTTGCCTGTAAAAATATTATTGGATAGTTTTGGATGTAATTTATAATTAAGTTAGTGGAAAAATATTAGTAATACTACTTTAAGGATTTTGTAAGTTAATAAATCATCAATTTTGTGTTTAGAAGAAATGTTCGATAGCTCTGCGACTTCTTGCATTTCGCTTGAATTAATTTTAAGTCTAACACTGCTGCTTTTAGTTTTGAAAGCTATTAAAATCAGACAGCCTCGTGAATTTTAAGACAATCCACGAGTGCGCAAGTGTGTTGCCAGTAGGCAACACACGTGCACACAAAACAAAAGTAGGACAATCGCTGGACTAACTTCATTGAGGTAAAAGGAGGTTATTTTGAAGTAACCTTAATTGCTGAACAAAAATTTTTTATATTCGAATTGCCCTCGTATAAAGTGGCTCAAGAGCTGCACGCGGTATTCCTTGATTGTATTATTATTTTTTTGTTGTGGAAAACTTGCTTCAATTTGACATCAAAAATAATTATACATTTTTCCATAAAATAAAAAAATTATATGTGCCAATTTGCCACTTTATGGCTTTTTCAATCACTCGTGAACTTTCTGGAATAGGTTCCAGTATTCCTGTTGGTTACTCAGGCTGAAATTCCAAAATAAAAATCTAGAACAGTTTAATCGGGAAATTTTGCTGAAAATTCCAAAGACAATAGATTAGCCGAACCCGGAAATGCATTCTATAATTAAACTATTTTTTAAACAAAAGTTCTTTATATTTTATATAAGTGGATAAAATCACTTTTATTTTCAA
Organism: Linnaemya tessellans; assembly: GCA_951800035.1. Classification (NCBI taxonomy): domain Eukaryota; kingdom Metazoa; phylum Arthropoda; class Insecta; order Diptera; family Tachinidae; genus Linnaemya; species Linnaemya tessellans. The sequence continues at coordinate 140,687,326 of OX637532.1, forward strand.
TATTTCATTAACAATTGGTTAAAAACCAAAATAAGTGATATCCAGCAGAAGTTAATAAAAGGTCAATGCAATAGTAAAAATAAAATGGGATAAAATGTTCATATATAATTTAGATCTATAGTTTAAAACAATAATTTAATTATTTAAAAAAAAAGAGGTCGATAAACTAGCAAAACAAGTGAATACAATTTTTTTCATTATATTATTTCTAAATTCACAAGTTGAATAATTATTAAATTTTTAACGGGCTAAGTGTGTTTTCCTACTAGTCATTGATTGGCTTTAAATAATATCATCAGTAATCTTATTTTAAAACGTTCCAACATCGTTAAGCTTTTGCACAAACTTTCAAAAGCTATTTGAGAATTACATAAGGAAAACCTATGTTGTTTTATTTTGCACTTAGCAGCAGCCAAGAATGATAAAATAAAGATTACGTCTTGCGCATGATTTACCGTTTGATGACGTATTTGTTCCCTCGAAGAGATTGCCAAATGTTTATTAAATGCAAAACTAATACTTTCTCGTACAAAATTAATATTTTATGCTATATTTGGCAACTCTTCACACAATTTACTCAGAGAGATTTCCTATCTACTCAGAGAGTTTTCCAACAAGCAAACTAAATCGGATTTATGAAAGTGCAAGCTTTGTGCTATATTTTATAAAAAATTGTGTTATATTTTAAAATTAATATTTTAAAATAATTATTAAATAACTTAAAGTGTAAAAAACTTATTAAAACTTGATTTTTAAAGCTCATAAACTGTAAACCAAAAACATAAATTAAAGAGAAAAGAGAACAAAAAGAGCAAGCATAAAGTATGCAGTGGGCAATTGGAAACAAAGTAACAAAGGAAGTTATGGCTGATATTTTGCAAGCAAAAAAATTGTTTTGAATGGGGAAAAAAGAAAAATAATTAGCACTTGGGTTCAATATTTATATAAAATAACTATAAATATACAATTTCAAATAAAAAAAGTGGAAAGTAAAATAATTTTTTTTTAAATTGTTTATTATCAAACAAATTTAATTTAAAAAATCGCAATTTGCCCCACTGTCCTGTTTTTACAATAACATAATAGTTCTTCAACTGAATTTTTTTTAGCCAATCAGAACACATGTTGAGTGACGTCAGAGTTCCATCATGCGCAGAAAAGTATTTTTATTTCAGCTTGTTGGCGTAATCTTTATTTTATCATTCTTGGCAGGAACTAACTATATGACGGATGAAAAACTCGCCTTCTTACTTGCTATAAAATGCGCTCCCTTTTGATAATAAAAATTTGCTATCTTAAATTGAATATAATATTCAGCATTTTTGCAGAATCTATTTTTTTACAATGTGACAAATTACATCGAGGTTAGGGCATCATAACTTTTAGCTATCGGATATATTGATGCAAATTTGTTGGTATTTTTACTACGAGAACCTCTGCTCAAGAAATGTTAATACATTTTGGGTCTTTGAAAAATAGGGAATAGCATTGAGGGGCTATAGCTAGAAATATGAGTAGAGGGAAAATGTGTAGCAGCTGATTGCACTCACCTAAGCGATCAGTATGTAAAATAATCCTACGAGACTCTCTGTCAAACTCCGACTTTAAGATGTGCTCCGTAGTCCATTGCCGATATATTTTCATCTCAGATTTTTGGTCATTATGTTCAGTTTTAAGCTGTCCTGAACTCACATAGTCTGACAAGTAATTATCGTCAGCTGACAAATCAATTCGATCATCAGAGACGTCTTTTTCCTTATATATTGCATTTTCCTGCTGCGCTTCGATATCAAGTTTTACGGTCTGAACCGTGGGTTCTTTTAAAGCTAATGATGCAATTGCGCTTATAGATTTTGTAGAAGTTCGTTTCTGAGCTTTTAGCATTCGTTTAATGCGCTTATTACTTACAATAATAGGCCTTTCTAAAGGTTCTAATTCTGATATTTTATTTGTGGATGCGAGATATTTCGTCTTAATATCCTCTACTACTTGTAATAGTTCACCAAAAGTTTCTGGTATTTTTTGTCTTTCACTTAAGTGAAGATCTTTTATATATGAAAGAATATGCAGAGTCTCTACGGCAGGATAATTTGCAAATATTCTTTCAGGGTTACTCTGCAGATCGTTTAATGTAAACTGTCCACCAGATAATTTGGGAGCGAATTGATTCTTTCGCGTAATTATTCTACCGCCTCTACCTTTGGACTTCTTACTGAAGAGCTGTAATTCTTCCTGTTGCACTTCTTTGGGCAGTTTATACGATGATATAATACGTGGTATTATATGTCTTTCAATATGTCTAATTTGGGGTTTCGTTAACGTCTTCAGCAATGAAAAGTCTTTTATGTATAAGGATTCTTTGCTAGCACCCGATAATAATAGTTCCGTTTTTCTTTTGTTAAGCAGCAAAGTAGCTAGAGATTCTTGAAAATAAGTTTCACGCCTTATTGGTTCAATATTCTGCAGCGGAGTCGAGCTCACCAGTTCTGCAGACGGAAATGCATGAAGCTCAGGATTTAAGTCAAATTGTTTTAGAGTTAGTTTTTCATTATATTTATTCCAGTGTTGTTTGGTTTCATAAGTTTCAATTGGTTGAGTAGTTTCAACCTTTTTAAATATTTCTTCGAAATGACATGCTATCGGCTCGCCCCAAAAGCAAAGATATTTAGGTAACTTTATGGTGATAATAAACCAAGGACTTTCTAGGTTAGGATCGCTTAACATTGTCTCGGCTTCAAATACTGTCATGCGTCTCGTAAAGCGTCTATAGTTTTGAGATTGTGCGGATAGCCAAGAGTCATCTGGGATTTTAGCAGTTTTGTCTATCACCAACTTGGAGTCGTTATTATGCCAGGTCATGTTAAAGGTATTAAAATCAATGTGCTTAGGTTTCTCTATACAATGTAACTGATAAATACCGCCCAGTATGCTGTATCTTCTAAGATTGACCTTTAATAAAATACCTTAATAAAATATTATAAAAATTTTAAATGAATTGTTTACCTCATGGCGAGAAAAATTGTATAAATCTGGCCTGTAGACTTTTTGCATAAAATCTGCGTATTGTTTTTGTTCCTCTTGCAAAAACTTCTCATAGATATCGGGAACCATATCATGTCCTACGTTAAGTGGCTCATTTCCTGGCCGCACAAGTTTTTTTACTTTCTTAACTTTTTTGTCCGAATTTTTTTGCTTCTTATTACTCTCCACTTGCTCTTCATACTGACGCAGTTTTTCCTCATACTCGAGTCTAGTTTGTTTCAGTTCCTGAAGTGTTTTAGCCTGAATTGCCATTTGCCAAGACCACTCATTAACCACACAATCGTGCAGATCTAATAAACCAATTCCACGATTTTCATTGAAATCTGGTGTTGGTGCTGTGAAACTTTTTGTATTTTCACTTAAATGGTCAAAGTTCATGTGAATTAAACGTATGACCAGATTTTCTTTTAACATACTTAGAGGTATTTGCAGCAAAAGATTGATGGAGTGAAAGTCGGCCAGAAGACGTGGTTCACTGGAAGAATTAAAATTGTTTTTAAAATAGATGTATTGTCTGTTCAACGATATCTTAACTTATGGTTCGATCTCACAATTAATATTTAAAATAAAAAAAAATTAATTTGTTTTTGTCATAAATATTATTTTTACGATCGAAACGTTTGGTTGCGATATTCTTGAACAGACAATTAGTTATTAGTTATTGCCGTGGGGTATGGAATTTATCTACTAAAAGCCTTGAAAAACATTCCATATTTCTTTGCAATAAAAAAGCGGTTGACAAAGTTAAATTTCCCAGAATTTTATATATAATCCCAATTATTCTGTAACGATTTTGTCAACATCACGTCAATACAATATCTAAACTATGACTCTTCCATAGTGCTTTTCTTTAGCAACTGACATTTTCCAATGACCTTTTGCTATAGGCAAGGACTTCGAGGATAGTTACAGGCTTTTGAGAAGTAAGTAATTGTTGTCCACAAGGAGTAGTTAAGTGTCCTGTTTTTAATATTCCCCTTATTCTGTAACTATTCGTCAACATCATGTCAACACAATATCAAAATTAGAACACTCCTCTAGTCTGTTTCTTTAGCATTTGACAATTTCTAAGAGCCTCTTTCTATATTCAAGGTCTTGGGGATTAGCCACAGGATATCGGAAATAGTTAATTGTTGTCCACAAGGAGTAGCTACTTTTGATATTATATTGACGTGGTGTCGGCAAATAGTCACAGAATAAGGGAGATTGTCTTGACGTGACCTTGACAAATAGCTAAATAGTGAAGGACCATATTCTTGTAGTATTTACCCCAAATGTGTAAATCTTATTGGCACATTTTTTAAGCTCCAAATATGAATATCAAAGTCCTGAGCCTTGCAAAAATATTCAGCCCTTATAGCATCAAGAGATCTAAAAATAAATTCCTTAATTATAGTTTAAGTCGCGAGTACGCACACTTCCTCTCACCTCATTTCCGAATTTTCTGAACTTATGATGCGATAAGTAAAACGATCCATCAAGTCTATTATTTCATTTTTTATAAACATTTTACGCTTCACTATATCATCCAACACAGCAACAGGACATTTGGCTACTTCCGTGTCATCAGCCAAAAAACTGTCGATGCTTTGCAAGATTTTTATGGAATCTGTTATATAACTTTTGTATTCATTTGCAATATTTTCTGAAATTTCCGTTTGTAATTTGCGCCGCGTTATATCTGGCTGATAAATATCTTGGGACAATATACTCCTCTCATTGATTGACAATAGCCAATTCAAGTTTTGTTTAACATTTTCTTTTTCCATATATTTTAATTTGCTGTAAAAGCGGCGCATATCGGCTGGTACATTCGGTTTGGGTAAAGTATTGCAAGTTACAAAATCCAGCCATTTATCTTGCAATTGCTGTTGCTGATTGAGAGTGTTGACTTCTGCGTGGGCATCTGCATAGTTTAAGAGTAGCAAAAGTTTTACATATTGTAAGATTATAGTTATTCAGAATTACCGTCTATGAATGTGCGACATTTATGCAAGTCCAATAATCGGTTGAAGTGTTTTAGCTGTTTATCTTGCATTTCGTCTAATGTTAGCAAGCTGTACTCTGGTTCAGCGGGAGCTGGCGGAACTCTCTTCTTCATTTTCTTTTTGGGCGGCATTTCTTCTATAAATAATATATTAGGGAAATATAGGAAATATGTTGGGTATTTTATTAAAATAAACTGTCAATTAATTTGTGTAACTCAAATTAATAGGAAGTTGCCATACAACAAGATGAACCTAACATCCAGTGGAATTTATTTTTCTTTTCGGCATGTATTTAGCGTCAAAAGCAAGGCAAATCAATTAATTAATTCGTTTTGGTCAAGAGTATTTTATTTATATTTATGTATGTATGAAAGCATATCAAGTCGTCTAATGCGCTGTCTTATATATTTATTCATATAAATGTAAGTACAGTGAAATACCGTTATAACGAATAGTGAGGCCAATTCGTTATAGTGAAGAATTCTTTATATAAAGTAATTTTTTTGTATGCATAATTTGATTAATTTTAGTTAATTTTTTATTAAATAAACCAAAAAAAAATAATAAGAAATATATTTAACCCATTTGGACCCAAGTATAGACTAGAAGCAATTTGTTAAAAAAAACTTGTTGTTATTAGTGTTTAGGATCTAAATAAATACTTTACATAAAAAAAAACTAACAAAAAAATTCTGCATGTGGGAAAAAAAATGGACGTCCTCAAATGAGGCAAATGGGCTTATGTGTGAGTTTTTTTCAAAACACCCCCTTTTCTATGCACTGCGTTTTAAACAAGTTTGTCTTATTCTCGTACAAACGATGCTGTTGGTTGGAGTAGTTAAGGCGAGACTATGAAGCGGAGTTTCCAGACTATGACTCCGCGCTTAGTCATGAATATTGTGTCGAGTTCCTCTAATCAGGGGGCAAATTACGGCATCCGATATCGATCGAAATTTCCATTTAATTGAAATTTCGATCGATATCGAATGCCGTAATTTGGCCCCAGCATTATTGTGTGCTTGTGTCAGCCTGTTTCTGTGATGAAGCCATAGCACTGGCCACTGAACAGAATGGGTAGCGATTGACGCTGTCGTGTACTAAAGAGCAGAGGAAAAGCACCCTCCTTCTTCAGGCCTGTAGCAGGAAATTAACCGGCGAAGTAAAAGGTCGAAATATCCACAAAAAACTTTTTATATGTTCATCTTTCTTGAACCGTCCTCTCAATACTATCCCTTTAATTCTATTTCCGGCGCATTGCCCTCAATATGTACGGGTCATCCCCTGAGTGCTGGTCGGAATTAAAAAAAATTATATTAATTCAAATTGATATTCTATGTTTATAAAAATGTTACTTCATGCATTAAAATGCGGCAGATATATTTTTTTTAAATGTCATGAAAAAATTTATTCAAATTACAAAAACTACGCAAATTCGCATAAGTACATTTAGTTTTTAAAACTCGTCCCATGCTTGAAAATTTTAGAAAGCTTGATTATTACAAGAAAAAGGAATATACCTTTTCTGTTCTGCCAAAATTTTCACATATACAATTTACTAAGTAGCGACTTCAGTCAAATGCTAAAGAAACTTTAAGTATTAAAGTAAAAAAAGAACATTTTAAAGAAATTAACTAAATAAAATACTTGGCTTAACTTAATGGGTCACAGCTTATTTGCTACATTTTTTTTTATTTGTTTAAATTTAACCTTGTTTAGAAAACTTTTTTTAGATATTTCGTATGTCTGACATAATTTCATTACAATAAACTTTTTGTCTTCACTTAAGATTTTGTGAGGTTTCAAGGAAAAATAAGCTCGTAATAAGGGGTTGAACAGCAAAATAAACGATGTCGTCGTTTAAAACTTTTTAAGCCTGAAAATTGTTTGCCTCCATGTGTCTGCAATTATAATAAGATTTTCCAGACACGCTTCACAAAAAGGTTGAAGACAAAATGCTCATAAGCCAACAAATAAACAGTAAATCGATACTTTCTTTACATTTGAGTGTATTTTTAATATGCGGGTTTTACGTGAGTGAGTATTCAATAATTTTAAATTACTTGTGCTTGTGTAAAGGTAAGAGAATGAAATTGGATTGTAAAAAAAGGAAATACAATTTTTTAACGCATCCCATGCAATAATAATATATGGGTACGTACATATAAGCTTAATTCAAACATAAATTAATTATTTAGAAATGGTAGCAACACAATTTACCAAATGGCTACATGCTAGACAATTTTATGACATTTTATGTCATGCTATAGAAATATTCCTAATGATATTGATTTGGTGTTTCGGGCAAATAATGAATTCCGTAATTTTGTAGAGGAAATTACAAAAAAAATATACTAGCGTTATTGGGGGCGAGTTAGTGTAACCCTTATGGATGTGACAAAAAAAAAAGCTTTAACAGTGATAACATTATACGATCTTTATAAAACAAGGAAATTTTCTTTTTGTCTATACGTCTGAATTTCATTGGCTTTCGCCCAAAATCATCATTAGACTATTGTTATTATTAAATTTTACTGTTTAAATGTTCATGGAACAGAATCACCCCAAATATGCGGATTAAGTTTAATCAAACCTAATGAAAGAGTTTAATTATCTTGTATATATAAAGTTAGGTTAGGTTAAAAGGTGGTGGTTCCTGAGAACCACCCAAAACTTCTCACAAAGCCTGCCAGGGCAGCCAGCGGTGCATCCCTGAGGCAGACCAGATCTCGCAGGAAACGAGAGCCTAGATGTCAGCCTACGCTCCTGCAGGGCCCGACAGTCACAAAGAAAATGCTGTACTGATTCCTCTTCATCGAAGCAGCTCCTGCAGCGGCCATCATAGGGAAAGCCCAAATGCTCCAACATGTGCCCAATTGCACAGTGCCCCGTCAAGACCCCTACCAGGAGTGCCAACGGCTGTTTCCCAAAAAACAAAAGTTGCCTAGTCCTAGCTCTGCTAAGCGAGGGCCATAGAGTTTTGGAGACCCTACAGGTAGTAATACTTGACCACCTGCTTGTCACCTCCCTCCTTGCCCACCCCTGAATTCTGCCCAGCAGCTCAACTGAGGGAACGTCAATGTCCCTACACGATACTGCTCTATCCAAGGCCGAACCCGCTCTCGCGCATTCGCCGCCATCTCATTCCCCTGAATGCCTTCATCCCCTGCAACCCACACCACTTTGACATCATGCCCCCTAAGTCTGGCCAGAGATTGGCCAGTACACATCTCGACTTTATCATCTCCGAGCCCAGGGATCTATATAATTGTTGCCAGACTATCTACACAAATGTCAATAGTTCTTGCCTCTAAATTGAGCCCATTAGTCCTTAATGCTGCCTCGGTAATGGCATAAATCTCTGTTTGGAAAACTGCCGAAGTATCGGGTAGCCTGAGCGATACCGAAAGGGCGAGATCCTCGGAATATACCCTCGAACCAGTGCCAGTGTCCATCTTCGAGCCGTCCGTAAAAACCAAAGTCGCATTACTACGAGTCGCGGAGTTTTTCCTCCAGTCCTTCCTCTCCGGGAATGCGACTGAGAAGGATTTGTCGAAGCACATGACCGGAGTCATATAATCAGTCGGTCCCCCCAGGACCTGCCCTCTGTAGGATAATGCCATGTCCCGTACGGTCATGCCTGAAACTGCCCGACTCCATGAGCCTGAGGGCAGATCTGGCAGATATGTACTTGATGTATACCTGAAGGGATATATATATATATATATATATATATATATATATATATATATATATATATGTATATATATATATATATATATATATATATATATATATATATATATATATATATATATGTATATATATACATATATAAGGACTGAGTTAATTCCAAAAGAACTGTTAAGAGCTAGAATATGTTTAGTTGCATTAAATATTTTCATAATTGATTTTTAAATTTTTACGGTTCAAATTTGTTAGAGTAAAAATAGAAATTTAGAAATTAAAATATTTTATGTCTCCAAAGATTCTAATCAATTATATTATAGTTTCTCTAAGAATAGCAAAGAGTTAGGTTTTTAAGCTAAAAACTTACTACGTCTAGAGTTTTTATTAAATGATATTAAATACATTTTTTTGAGCCCATAAACAACTTTTGAATGCACTTTAAAAAAACAGTCTATAAATTTTATTTAATACAGTCTTAAGCTGAAATAAATAAACTGTTCAAAATCCTTTTTAAATTACTAAGGATACGAGTTAAATGTTGCCTTTTTAATTATCAGAAATAAACAAAATGGTTAACGAGACTAACCCCAAAGGAAATTGAATACGAAAAGAAAATATTTTCAGGACTACAATAATTTCAAACTAAGGAAATATTTTCAAACGGAAAACACGGTTACACATTAATTTTTTTAATTCAGCTTATTGAATATTTTGCAGACTTACTTTAAGTTCCTCCTGATATTCACACAGGAAGCCATTACTGGAATTTTTTTGTTAAAGTGTTACAGCAGTATTCACATAAAATAAAGTAGACTTGATCAATACTTTAAAGTAAGTTTTCTATGAGTTTTTTTTAAAGCACACTAATTAATTTTTGTGAATACGGCAGTTAGTTTAGTAAAAATGTAGTCGATTGCTTGGTATGTAGTATATGTTTTTCATTTGATTTTTTATTTAAAATCGCAATCATTAGCTAATTTAACACTAGTATATATCTAATACGAGTGTGTTCTGTTGTTTTCCAGTGTCTATTCCATTACTAAATAGTATGACAATACAGCTGAGTAACAAACCGACAGACAGTAGGCTGTTAAATTGCTTACGAAAATGTGTCCGAAACACGCTTTGCAATTATCTACAGGGACCACAGCATGATATTGAGTTTTGCGTAGAATATTTCCTAGCTGGCCTTGTAAAGCTGGCTTTATACAAGGTATACATGTGTATTAGCTTTTTGTATATAAAATTACATTTGTATGCTATATGACCATTGTAACAATATATGCTACTATTATTTTTATTTCCATGCAATACTCCTCTATTTTGGAGTCTTTATTTTACAGGAGGTTCTTTCATTATACCACTTTTGCTTTGCACTGCATTATACTCGGCAACAATAGTAGCAACAACGACAATGGTAGAAAGTACAAAAAAAATAAATGCAACAACACGATATATACGGCACATACACAAAACATTAATAAAAGTCTCAGAATACTGCAATTTGTCAGAACAACATTGCTACTAGACTAATAGGCGACGCCATATTGCAATGTTGCACAACAGCAACATTGTGAAACAAAAATAAAATTGTAAAACAAAAGTAACGAAAAAAGTACACACATAAAATTATGCTACACGTACATACAAACATGCATATAAATACTCTCTGCAGTGTATCTCCATACGTATAAATACATTAACAAAATTTATATGTACAAAAGCGTCTACATATGGAGTCATGTAAGTTTGCATAGGAGTGTGTGTCAGCTGTGTACTTGTAGCGGAAACGTGAACGGAAATATAAATGCGGTTTACGGTTAACAATAAAAACTACATCAACGTCGTAGTCCACATCATACAGCTATTACCATCGCCAACATCAACGTAACAGCAGCAGCAGCAGCAACAGCCAAAACGAATGCAATACTCATAGCATTTCCACAAGAAAAAATAATATGTTAGCCTGTAGCATCCAGCCATGTATGCATACACATACATATACATACATACAAGGAACCCTCCATAACCGTATGATTTTATACCCATAAAAATATTCCTGTTTCAGTTTTAAAAAGGTTTTAATGTGAGAAGATTAAAATAAGACTCGTAAAATAATACTGGCCAAAATGAAAAAGCACAAATAAAAATACTCGTATAACGTACTTCTGTACATTCATATTCATTCCAAACCAAATCAAACATTCATATAATATTCCATATAATGCTGAGTGTTATAAAAATGTAAGTTATTTTTTCTATATGTGCATATTTTCCGGTATTTTAAAACTTTAAGTAAGGCGGCAAAAATACACGTAATTGTGAAAATATAAATATATATATATTAAATTTGAATTAAGATTCTATAGGCTATAATGTTCGAAATTTTAATTTAAATCTCAGAAAGACATGATAAATATTCCAAGGCACAAAGGCAAGTCAACATCAGTTTTATTCAACTTACACGGCAGAGCAGAACAGCTGTTTTCACATGTAATACCCGTGTTACCGTTTGATTATTTTTCTTCATGTCCCATTTTTCTGAATTTTTTGTTCCATCATACCTAAGTCAAACTTTTTTGGTTTGAATTTTATACTTAAGTACATGTGAACGTTTTTTCCAATTTTTATTATTGGGTAGCTCAAGCCATAGCTTAAATTTGTATGTAGTAAGAATTTTAACGAACATTTTATATTGCTATATTAAATTTGAATTAAGATTCTATAGGCTATAATGTTCGAAATTTTAATTTAAATCTCAGAAAGGCATGATAAATATTCCAAGGCACAAAGGCAAGTCAACATCAGTTTTTGTTATTCAACTTACACAGCAGAGCAGAATAGCTGTTTTGGAAAGACGCAACGCTTTCATCATCAGTGCTAATGTGTATTGTGTTTGTCACCAGTTATTAGGTGGCTTAGTTGAATGTGATAACAGTTCCTATTTACACAAATTTTATTGTGAAAAAGGATACGAGAACTGTATCAACCTGATGTTAACATGTTATTGTTATAATACCCGTGTTGCCGTTTGATTATTTTTCTTCATGTCCCATTCTTCTGTATTTTTTGTTCCATCATACCTAAGTCAAACTTTTTTGGTTTGAATTTTATACTTAAGTACATGTAAACGTTTTTCCAAACTTTTTTATTATTGGTAGCTCAAGCCATAGCTTAAATTTGTATGTAGTAAGTATTTTAACGAACATTTATATTGCTATATTAAATTGAATTAAGATTCTATAGGTTAATTGTTCGAAATTTGTTTTTAAATCTAAGAAAGACATGATAAATATTACATGATAAATATTTTATTTTTCATTTTTGATTTTATGCATTCTCCTCTGTGTAAAAAAGTATATCCGTTTGTTTTTTTTTCGTTTGTGTGCGAATGAGAAATATTTTATAATCGTAAAAGAACGTATTTATAAAAAGATAAATTTTTATAAACGTTCAGCTTAGGATGATGATTATTCATTGGGTATAGACAACATTGAATGTGTTAATGAATATACACACACACATACATAGATATCCAGTAACCTTTGCATTTTTTGAAGATGACATACAAAAATTCGGATTTTCTTAACATCAGGAACATGACTTCGGATTCACTGAAAAGGCATCAAAAAAGGAGAAAATCTTGCAATGAAAGCCCTTTTTAAAGATAAAAGAGGAATTATCCATCAGGATTTTATACAATTCCTTGGAAGTTTTTTTTCCTGTATATGTATGTTTGAATGGAGACGTAAAGGATATTTTAGTAAGCGCCTCCTCTCTTTAAATTTAAATAAAGCAAAATATACGTAACATATCATCGAAATATTTTACTTGTTTAAAAAACAAATTGATTGCATTATGTGAAAAATATAACATCGTTCACCCCAAGCCTGATCTTCTCTGGGTAAACCTCACCCAAAATTTTAGATTTCCTATGACGCGAGTTATTATGTTTTTGAGGACTTCTGAGGATTTATTTTTATTTTTTTTAGGAGTAGGACCAGCACTCAGGGCATAACAACTACATATGCAGTGCATTGCGCTGGAAACTAGATTTTGAGAAGGAGGATAAAGGGAGTAGTTTATGTGGATATTCGACTTAGACCCCCTGAAATTGTAAGAGGGCGGAGAAGACATATGCATATTCGCATGTACCTGCGACTTAAGAAAATCTCACAAGAAAAAATCTAAGGATGTTAAATCGCACGATCCCGGTGCCTAATTCATATCACATCCTTGTACGGTAACCATGACTTCAATTCGCTCGAGTAGAATAACGAATGTGGCATGAACTGCGCCGTCCTTTTAAAACCCCACGGCGATGAAGCCCAGATCATCCAACTCAGGCGAAAAGAAGTGGGCAATCATCGACCTGTAGCACTCGCTTTTGACAGTGATGGCCCCGCCAAGTACTCAAAGTAATATGAAGCACATTTTTACATACACAGGACTTTACGGGATTCATTGAATACTCTTGGATCTCATGTGCTTTGTTATCGTCTCAAATTCGGCAATTTTCTTTGTTGACATCCAGAGTAGACCCTTATTGCTAAAAATGATGTTTCGATGAAAAAACGCATGGTACGTTGCCTCAACAGAACAGCTATTTTCATACAATTTTATTCTTTTCACTTGTTGTTGAAATTTGTGTCCGTTAATGATGAGTTAGCAAAAGAGACTATTAATTTTAAAGGTGTAGCTTCAGTAATTTAAATGATATCAACTGTCAAATTTCGGAGACCCCTTTTGAAAGACTCTGACTTCATTTTTATAACGAATTTTTTTATTTATTTGGTAGTTACTCAATTTATTATACTCGGAAATTTACTTTGTTTTCTTAGTGCTTATTATGTTGCGATTTTATTTATAAAATTTTCAAATAAAAATCAATAGTTCTTCACAAAATTTTTTTCGACCTAAATTCATATATAAAAGAGAAAATCGAGCAATTTTCGCCCCACCTGGTAAATATTCTTGTTTCAGAAGGTCGATGTCTTTTCGCTCAAACTTTTCACTTATTTTTAGCCAAAAATGTCGCATTATTTTTATAATAATAAAAACAAGTTTTGCAACGAAAACATTCCGTTTGCTACAAACTGCATTCCGACAAATTAAATCAAACTTTTCACTTATTTTTAGCCAAAAATGTCGCATTATTTTTATAATAATAAAAACAAGTTTTGCAACGAAAACATTCCGTTTGCTACAAACTGCATTCCGACAAATTAAATCATGTTTAGATTTTCCAATATTTGAAACTTTTCATATTTTCAAATTGATTTTTTTTGGTTTTTAAATTATATTAACATATGCAATATATTGAAATATCACTTTAAACCGATTTAATGTGGCAGACTAATTTTTTAATCACATCAGCAACAAATTAATTTGTTGCGTAGCAATTACATCAGCACATAATGTTTATAAAAGCAAGTAAGGCTAGGATTTTAAATAAAATTTTAATTTCTCAATTAAATTTTGCTATGAGCATAAAAGACTTTTTTTGTATGTGGGCGTTGATATGTTACGCACACACATTTAAATAACAATCAAGGGAAATAATTTAACCTGATGAGCACAATTAAGAGCATGATTTTCAATTTAGATGGTGATGGCTGTTAAGAAAACAAGTAAAAAGTTTACAGCAAAAAATTAACTTGTATAAAAAACGACGTAATGTGATATTTTTAATTTGTCTAAAACACGCATATATATATTTACATGATATATTCGCTGTACTAGGCAAACACATAAATAAATAAAGTGAAATTAGTCAAATAGAAAACGTGAACGTGTTCCAACTGTTCATACAACTCCACCGCAACAAGGGAATTCTACAGCAAAACAATCACAGTAGAAAAAAAAATACAGAAAGAAATTAGAAAATGGAATAAACAGCTTGTGTTATGTGCACGCAAAATTTTTTAGAAATCTGAAACAAAAACAAACAAAAAAAAAAGACTAAACACATAAATTATGTCATTTAGTCTAAATGTATTGGATGTTAACACTTTTAATTAACATGTGAAATTTTTGTATTTAGTTTTCAATTATTTTAATTCGTGTTTATTTCCATTTGTTTATTTCCAGTTCCACCCGAGAGACCTATAATTTTTAAGCCAAATCGTCATGAAAAAACCAGCAACGTGGAATCATTTAATGAGGGAACTGACATCGTTTTAATATGTGAGGTTTCAGGTGGTAAGTTGATATCGATGGAATTAGTTTTATCAAAACGAATTTTCATTTTATCAAACTAACAATTTGTTTCACATGAAAGATACAAGCTTGTTTGTATTTCAGTAGATATGCAATGTATGTACGTACGAGGATAGCTCTGGCATTATTCTGTAAACATAATATTATTGCTGTTTATTTTTTTTCCTCTAAAAGTCTTTGGCTGGTGGTGCAGTGGAATAAAGGAATAGGTCAAAATCTTCTAACAATATCTGATTTTAATGCCAGTCACACACTATGCTTTTCAAATCTATTTTACTCTTTCTCATATCCTTTCTACTTATGTATATATAACCGGAAATAGAATACACCTCGCATATAAGTGATGTGTGCTTATATGTTAATATGGCTAGCATCCTATCAATAAAAGTGAGAAAGGTTCTCTTTTGATTCGCAGAGGCATGAGTGCCATATGGGGAGTATTTTAATGAATTCTGTTTCATACGAAGAAATATGAAGGGCAGTCCATTCCTTGCAAATAAAACCTTTCCCAGTTAGATCCAATCTATTTAAAGCCGATTTATTCTTTCGTTCTTTCTGAAATGGAATAGAAAAATAAATTTATTAAATTATTATAAAAAAACATTATTATTATTTAGACCTTCAAAAACTATATTACTTTAGTAAATTGAATTAAGATTCTATAGGCTAATTGTTCGAAATTTTAATTTAAATCTCAGAAAGACATGATAAATATTCCAAGGCACAAAGGCAAGTCAACATCAGTTTTTGTTATTCAACTTACACAGCAGAGCAGAACAGCTGTTTTCGAAAGACGCAACCCTTTCATCAACAGTGCTCATGTGTATTGTGTTTGTCACCACTTATTAGGTGGCTTTGTTGAATTTGATAACAGTTCCTATTTACCCAAATTTTATTGTGAAAAAGGATACGAGAACTGTATCAAGCTGATGTTAACATGTTATTGTTATAATACCCGTGTTATATTACTTTAGACTTCCGAGAAATTAATTCAATGTGTGCAGTTTTGATTATTTATGCAATATCTTCTCTGCCTTTGCGCTTTTATTGAACTCCAGGAGTTCTTTTCCAATATCTAATGATTGAACTAGACTTTTCTCACAAATTTGTTTACATAAAAATCTTGTGTTGGTATTTTTAAAGAACTTCCAACAGTGGAATAAAAATTTTATAAAAATGTTTTTCATAAAACTGTTAAATTTTTAAATGCATAAACGATTAGACGACAAATGCTATGACAATAACTTAGTTCAAATAATTTTAGAACCGTTATCGTTTTGAGAAGTTTCGTTATATTTACTTATTTGCCTGATTTTAATTAACAATTTATTTGAATTTATATGCTAGTTTGTGGCTTATAAATTGAATGCCATATTTAAATGCAATTTTAATTGTAAACTTTTAATTTACCAGAAATATGACCACAATATCGGTTTATTTTTTACAGTCATATAATTTTTGTATTGTACAAGACTCCTATTACTTTAAATACATTTGAATATTTATACATCATTGTAGAAATAAAAAATTTCTGTATATATTTCTGAAAACTAACAAATATTCAGGCTGTTTGCTTAAATCTATGCCAGTTTGTTAATCTAGGTGTTAAACAGAATACAAATGAATATTTTTGATTAAAATATAACAAAACACAAACTAAAGTTTAATTAAAATTGTGCCAATAAAATTTAAAAAAGAAATTCTTGCGCCATAATAATTAAAAATAGTTGTTATTTATTCACAGACTTCTTTTTTTTAATTACTACTACAAAAAAATGGTAAAAATGATTTGAGAGTATCTTTTGCACAAGTCAAAATTCGAATGCTTGATATATTGATTAGCAATTTATAATTCTAATCTCTATTTTATTTTGGTAAAGCTATTGAAAAACACCTTTTGTGGTGGGAAAATGAGATATTTATGTTTCATATAATACTTCTCTAGTATAATATATTGTAGCACTGCTTTGTTTACAAATCTTTGCGCACCTTTGGAAAATCTTTATTATATATAGGCTTTTCTTAAGCCATAAAGAATTAATGTGTAAAAATTACTCTAAAAATGTACAATGATTTAAAAAAGCTTTATTCTACATAGACATATGATATAACCATCTTCAAAGGATTTCGTTCATATGACCACCACGACTGTGTTTGGTGAAGCACATTCTGTGTGACTTTTTCCAGATCGTTGCTGGACATTTGTCACATATAACAAGACAAATATCGGACTACAACTGTTCTTTTCAGCAAATCAGCTTAAATAATTAGTCATGTCACAGACTTCATTTTCTTTCAGAAATATAATTGATTCCGTAATTTTTTTTTGAATAATATTTCTTGGAATGAAATAACTTTTGATATCATAATAACGGAATAGGGCAAAACAAATAAAAGTTGATTTACTACAGATAGCACAATTGTGCTGAGATCATTCACACGTATTCTTACCCTCTTTAATTTAGTCGTCGATGAGATAGCGACGAATGAATATCAGCCGGATGCTTACGAATTTTTTCATATTTTTTTCCAGAATATTTGTCCAGCAAACAATTTCAGTCATGATGATATGCGAAAAATATTTTGTCATAAACAATGACAAATTCGATAACATACAATGCCTTTCATACAATTTTTCTCTAATAACGGACTACAGTAATTCTCCTAATTTAGTAATACACTTAGTCTTATTAATTAGTCTGTGCAAAATCTTATCGAAAATAGTTTGAATATGTTTCCCATATGAAAATGATCTTCCATTCCGACAGATATCAAAACTTATTAATTTTGATACATCCAACCGCGTATTTTTTTTTTTTTTTTTTTTAGCGAATATTCAGTGTTATGCTTCAGCATAACATTTACATTTTTACATTTTACATTTTTTCCTTAAATGGAAAACAAAACAAATTATTGTCTTATCTTTTTTAATTTTTTTTCATTTGACTGTTTACTTAGAAAAAGTTTTATTTTTAATTAATAATTTTACGTAATCAACGTTTTTTTCACAAGCTCAACCCATACACAATTTACCAATACATTGACGCTGCCCACCACTGATTTACTACCATATCAATATTACGCTCCGCATTGGCGTATACGTGATATTGAACTTGTTATTAAGGCAAATAACGTATACGTTTTGACAACCCGAAATATGTTTTAAAAACTTGGATCCTAATTTATTAAATTCCTTGTTGTTAATGCATATGGAACGCAAAAGTAATTTAAAAATATATATAAATTCGATATGGTGTTTCACACAATTTTTCAGCGAACAAACTCACATAAGTGTATGTGTTGCTTTGCATATCAAAACTATTAATATTTATGTTTCAATCAAAAAAAGTGCTTCCCAGAAAGTCCAGTCCTGAAGCTGTAAACCGGAAGCAGTGAAAATTTGAATGAATTCTAATCATTTTATTTAGAGTTATCATTGCCAGAAGTTCTCTTTCTTGAAGTCTTTTCAGTGAAACGGAAGTTATTTTCCTGAAGTTAAATAAATTTAATTTTATGCTATTTTTAATGAGTATAAAAGAACTAGTTTTTCTTTACTTTTCTAAAGTTAGCAAAAATGGCGCTTCATCGATTCTGCAATTATATTTTTTATAAATAAAAACGTTTTTTGTAACTAAAAATATGCTAGCAAAAGCTAAAAAAATTTTCAATTTTGTATAACAGTCACTTCTAAACTAGTCACTTCTAATCGATTCTGTTTAGGAAGTTATATTTTTTATAAATAAAAACATTTTTTGTAACTAAAAATATGCTAGCAAAAGCTAAAAAAAATTTCAATTTTGTGTAAAAGTCACTTCTAAATATGCACTTATTGATACTTTGGAAGTAGAGACTACGAATTGAAGTAGAAAGCGCTGGAAATAAAATAGTTTCAAGATGTTACAAGATATGGTTCAAAAACTGGTAAATTAAATTTTTATTTCGAAGACAAATTCACTTTCGAAAGACCCTATAAAGTAAAAAATATGCAAAGCTCCAAGGCCAGACATTAAACTCCCTCCCCTCAAATTTGTATATCTATGCGTTTATCTATGCGTTGGCATTGGTAGTTAAAATTTAAAGTACTTTGGTTTTCGTATAAATCTCGTCAACACTAATTTATGAGTTTTTTTTTACTAAACTACAAACGAATGAGAATTTGGCTAGAAGCAATAAATTGTCTAATATAAAAACGATTTTCAAAATAGTACGGCATAAGTCTGTTCATAATAACTTAATTCTTTAATACATGCGAGTAAATTTGTCATCCATTTTTGTGGACCGCTTCAAAATATCAGCTAAGTCCAATACAGAATATTTCAAATAAGTTTACTTTTTAACACTAAAATATCTTCTGAACGCTATTGTCTTTCTATCTAGCATATGTCAGTGCAAATATATAAAAACACATAATTGATGTTGTTGCCAAAAATCAAGAAGCTACAAAAATAGAGCAAAGACTAGCAAACTGTTGAACTAAAGTAAACTAGATGAACTGAAAAGAAATATGTAGTTGTCAGTTTTCGTGTCCTGAATATGCTCTTGACTGGACTATATTATTATTTTCCTTCTTCTTTTATATATCAAAAAAAGAATAAGAATTATAAAAGATGTTTACTTCAATGTTTACGAAGTGAACAATCTTCGTTGTGAGTCCTTTTTCAGTCGTACAAACATACACAAGAATAACAAAAAAAAAAAAAAAAAAAAAATTGGTATCTCTATTGTTTATTGCATCATTTCATTTTTTAACTTTCATTCAAATGAAAAAGTTTTACTCGTTGTATCTGCAATTGTTATCTTAATTTACTGAATACACAAATAAATTGTGTCTCTTTGCTTGTCTTTTATTCAAAACTAAAATATTCAGCATCAACCTTGTGCCACACACATACA
This sequence comes from Linnaemya tessellans, assembly GCA_951800035.1. Lineage (NCBI taxonomy): Eukaryota > Metazoa > Arthropoda > Insecta > Diptera > Tachinidae > Linnaemya > Linnaemya tessellans. Next base: position 140,707,155 of record OX637532.1, read on the forward strand.
TACATACATTTTCATATAAATATTTTCATTCATGTTTGTGTTTCCTTTTTTTTCATTCTCTTTTCTTTTTATCTGCATTTCTACAGGACGTCCACGTCCCAATGTTACATGGTATTTGGATAATACGGTGATTGATGAATCATTTGAACATCGGCCGGACGGTAAGACGGTTAACCACTTGTCATATCCAAATATTGGACGACAACATTTGAATGCTAGATTAGTTTGTGTAGCAAGCAATACGAATTTAACTCCACCAAACAACAAAGTGGTCATACTGGATGTCAATTGTAAGTATCGATTTGTGGTCTTTTTATGTTTTATGATATAACAAGCTCTTTCTCTCATATTCCGTGATGGCACAGTGTTGTGTCTATTAGACGATTTTTGTGCAAATATCTATAAGCTTGTTTTGTGTATATTCGTGAGACATGTTTTTTTTCTTTCAATACCTTTATTAGTTTAGCTGGAATATATGTGTATGTGAATACAAATTTTCCTCCCATAAATAAAATCTATGGATTTTGTGAGAGGGGCTACCAACAATTGTGATTGACAGATATTTTGTCGATGTTATAGTTCATTAAATCTAGTATTTTTGCAGCTCTTGTGTAACAATGGCATTTACTTTAGTAAATCCGGTACTCAGTGTAGGATTGATATGCTTTTTTCAAATATTTTAAAATTTCATTTAGGAATTAAAAATATTTAGATATTATTAATAAACGCTAACCCCGGTATTCATAAAATTTAAAATGAGTTTGAAATGTACTTTAATCGAATTTTTTCATACAAAATTTTCTTAAAACAGATTTCAAATACGTTTTATTTTTTTATGAATACCGGGCTAAGAAGCTAGCTTGTGACGTATATTGAAAGAGATGTCCTATCATACTGCTCTTAATATTTATATTAATTTTTTGCAGGAAACCAAAAGTGAAATGCCTATATTGTATAGCCGGAGGAGAATTGAAATTTGCTAAATAAAAATTTTAATTTATCACGTTCTCTTTGTCAGTTGTAAATTCCTAGGTAAAATTCATTTATTGTATAGTTGTTGGGAGCACTAAATTTTTTTAAATACAAATTTTAATTCAACACGAATTCTTAAATAAAAACTCAGTTAAAAAATCCTGGGCTTAATCCTGGGCCTAACGAAAAAATCACAACTCGGTTATCTATCTAAATTTTATCTAATTATTGCTATTAATACAACATATTAATTTAAACGGGCAAAGTTACAAGTTGTAATTTTGTTACTGTCAAATAACAATATTGTTTATTAATAAAAAATATTATTATACAATATTTACTGCCTATTACAAGATATGGAAAGAATACTTTCTTTCCTTTAATAACATTTAAAATAAAAGCATTATCTAAATTAGTTTTTGTTTTAAATAAAATTTTACAAAACTAAGAACTCTTCGAAATTTTTATATAGGCAGCTAAATTTCTTTTTTCTCAGTTGCGTGAATAAACCTATTAGTAAAATACGCATTTTGCTAATTTTACGGTATATAAATATTATGGCCATTTTAAATGGCATATTATAAAATGGCATATTATAAAATGGCATATATTAAAATAAGCATTGACATTTACGTCGTTTCTCTTAAAATTAGCCGACATTTAAGAATTTATAAGAAAAAAACTAATTTTTATAGAAAAAATAAATATAAATATGCTAAAGAACTCTATTATTAGCTTTTATTTGTCGCTGTTGCACTCTAGGGTTCTGCAAAGGTTAAGTGTATATATAATTACAACCATTCATGTTGTTTAACTATTTTCAAAACATTATTTATAAATAGTATATTTTCCCAACACTTTTTGCCTCAGAGCATTAATTGTATGCTAATCTGTATTAATCTAATAGAGTTTCATCAAAAATATTGTAAGACCAAAAACTTCAGCGTGGTACGAAAACAGTTTTCTATATTAAATACTTATAAATAGTTTCAATCATGGAGTTAATATATTTTTAATGCTAATTACTAATGTATATATCACTCTTAATAACACTGTATAAGAAATATTTGCCTTAGGCAGCAAAATAAAATTTAGTTCACAATTTTAAAAGTGTATGAGTCAACTAATGGCGACTGCTTAAGTTGCTCCTTTTTGCTTATTCTTACAATGAAGCTCAATAATTTTAAATTCAGCCATAAAATGTTACACCATCCATATGCAGCCTTTGCACAAACAATCCTAAGAAATTTGCTATATTCTTTGTTATTTGAAATTAAAACTATCTCTTAATTTCTCTCAATTTTTTATAATTTTTAATACAAACTTCAATATATTTTTGTAACAAAATAAATCAAGAAGAAAAAGACAATAGCATGATTATAGCTGAAATTTTCTGTCATAAATTTAAATGAGTTAAAAACCATCTCTAACTTATGATACTGGATCTCTAATTGTACAACTTGAATTTTTACAAAACAAAAACTTTTTTCACACTTTTCTGCTGAATAGAAATCCACTATTAATCCTGGATAGTTACTCTTCATGTTTGTACATTACGGTTGCTCTTCCTTGAATCGACGAATAATTTTTAAAAATTATTCTAGTGAAACAATTTTTAAAGTTAAAAATAAACAAAAATATTTCTAGTTAAAATACTAATGGATACTACAACTTTTTGCTCAATAAATCTAAATACTTAAAGCCTAATTCATAAAAAGTTATTTTATGTTTATAAACTGCTTATTGGATAATTTTTGTATAGAAATTTGTCAAAGAGGAATATTACATAAACGACAGTTTTTTATGATTTAAAGGAGTTTCTACTGTGTATTAAATTTTTGAGAAAATTCCTTCTTTGCTCTTTTGTATGAATTTATGGTTGGATAAATATATCCACTCTAAAGAAATAAAATTTCTTGACAATAAAATTGAGAACATTTTATAGTAGGTTTATTTTTATTACAAATGGTCAAAAGCAGAAACATATTTAAAAAAATTTTAAAATAAGATGATTGAATTAAATATAGGGTTCCAAAAATCAGAAATTTTAAACAACTAAAATTTTAATTCCCATCAAAATTACCCCTGGACCCTTTTTACTTTAATATATATCACGAATGATTAAATGTAGCAAAAAATTTAACATTAAAATTTTAATACTTTTGAAATAATTAATGAAAATCGTAGGCAATTATATGTAAAGGAAAATGGAAATGACTTGTTATACATACATAAAACATTTAATACTTGAGCAATAATTTATTAATTCAGTAAATTAAATTTTAAATTTTAAATTTTTTATATATGAAATATTTTAGGCCTTTTTTTCAACAAAAAAATACTTAAAACTATGCACATAAAAATTTCTCTCATAAATAATTTTAAATATATTTAACACATTCTTAACACCAAATTTAACATTTTAATCGTTTTTGTATTCCAGTAAAACCAATAGCTGTTCACATCATGACTAAAGATAGATTTGTATCAGCTGATCGCACTTATGATATTGAATGTAAATCATCTGGCTCAAAGCCACAAGCCGTTATATCCTGGTGGAAGGGTAATAAACAATTTAAAAAACAAACAAAAAATGTAAGTCAACATCACATTTTATAAACGTGACATTAAAAATGGCAAACGGGGAAACAAAAAAAAAGTAAAATTCTATATATATAACGGAATAAAAAAAATTCCATAAAATCGATATGACCCACATTTACATGAACAAACAGCTAAATACAAGTGACACATGAATAACGTGTACATAAACACATTTACGGATATTTCCATACACATATACATTATAATTACCAATACCATCACAGCTAACTGTGCCAAGTATGACATGTTTTTAATGAAATATTGGTCGGATTACCATTTTGTCGATATTTGCTTTTTTTCATATTTCAATAAAGTCAGATTTGTAAGGAAATTTAATAAATAAAGAAATAATTCAATTTAAAGGATGGGAATTTAAATATTGTCTTGAAATTAGTAAATAAATTTTTTGGACTCTCTTTTTATTAAAGGCACCGCTGTTTTTCATAGCTACTGTTTGTAGTAAGAGTCCTAAATTGTGTTAAAAAATTATTGTATTAATCAACAATCTGCAAATAATAAAAATATGAAATAAAATCATGACATTGTCATTGATTGATCTGCTTAAAAGGTGTCTTGAATATATGCCATATGAATACCACAGACGAGCTCGTGTGTGCCTTTTCAATTGCGTCTAATTTTTTTTTTCATAACATAAAAATTTTTAATAAAAACAAAGCAACACAAGTAACAATTTCAGAAGATACAAATCATATGTCATCCCGAACTACTGCCATAACCTGAGTATAGGGTATACAAATTTTAAGTCCAATAGAGAATTGACGGGCACACACATACATACAACTTTCGAACTAGTTGCTAAAGCAAAATTTTTCTAAAATATGCTTACGCGGCTGAATCACTTAAAAATACAGCCTAACAATAAAAAGCATGTCAGTCAAAGCACCCAAAACTATAAGCAGACACACGCAAACGTCAATGCAATAACAGCAACCATCATTTTTACTTGCGTGGTAAATATGAAATCAGTTACACATTAAAACAAGCTGTAATGCAGTTTACTATAAATTTATAATTGCAAATATTATTTGTTGATGAAAACACAATGTAACAATAACACCAATGGCTCTTCATTCAGGCGAAAGTCATGCATGACAAGAAACGATACTCTCGCTCACCTGCAATAGATGCGTGCAGAAGATGCTCATCAATAAAGTGTTCCTTTAAACGAAATCAATTACGCGGCATTGTGAATGCCTGGCTGATTTCTTTTCAAATACGAATATATTCCATTAATATTTATATAGAATCCAATTTATAAAATAAGATAATAAATTTTTGGTTTTTCTTAATTTTTATATCTCCGTGTACTTACAGTTTAATGAACCCGACAATCAATCTTTGAGTATATTAACATTTGCTCCCACTCGTGAAGATGATGGTAAATATTTGACATGCCGAGCGGAAAATCAATTTATTGAGGGCAGTGCTATAGAGGATAAATGGCGTCTGGTTGTACACTGTGAGTAAAAACGAAAACAAAACAAAAAAAAACATTATAACAGCCACTAATAATAATAAAAACAAATAATGAAAAAAGTCGAATAGAAATAATCAAGGAAAAAACAAACTGAAAATTATATAGAAAAGACATTTTACTTAATTTATATTGCAGAGAAGACCACATAAGCCGGTTAAAAGTTTGTAGAAGTATATAAATTAACATAAATAAATTTACACTTTAGGAAGGGCTCCACTTTTTGTCTATGTATTTTGGTTGCTTTGTAAGGCTAGAGCGACTTGATGGTTTTAGATGTTAATGCAGCACAGAATGTTAACTAAACAAACAAGCAAAGCACACAAAAATTGTGGCAATGGATTGTAAAAGAGTGAGCTGTTGCTGTTTGTGTTTGGATGGCCAAGTGAAATGAAAAAAATTCCTGGACAAAAAAAAATATGAAGCAGTCACGCTATTTGAGGTTAAATGTTAGTAGATGTTATTTACTTGACAATGGCCTGGGCCCATATTCAATTTAATTCAATTGCAAAGCTTTTGTAAATGCCTTTAATGATATTGTTTTTTCTTTTTTCTTTGCTGTTGGTCTATTTGGTTTTGTTGTCCTGTTGTGCTGACTTGGCTAGCACTTCACTTGAGCACACATACTCACACACATAAAGGCTAGAGCTACGATTAGAAATGAAATTGGCCAAGTTTGTAATAAAAATAAATTATACTGCCTGTATTCTATTCTACTTCTTTTTATGTTTTTGCATGTACGAGTGTTACGATGAAAAGACTATTGTTTTAGAACAGAAATGTGAATGCTTTTGTTATTGTTGTTGTTTTTATAAAAAAAAAAAATCTTTAACATTTGATTCGGAGAAGTCCAACCAGGAGCAAACAATGCTTAATCACATGATGTTGCATATATTTTTTATGGTTGTACCAAAGATGCATGATTATTTTGTTCTTTAGTTCATTGCATGAAATGCAAATAACATTTTATTGTGCAGCAGTAAAAATGCGTATGTTTGATTTGTCATCATTCCGCCTGTAAATGGTGTTCCACATTTCTGATTTTCTGTATATACTTTCAGAACGGAGTTTAGGGTTTTTTTAGATAAAAATTACTAAAAGGTTTTTAAATGTTCTTTATTGTGCTGTTGCCATGTTTAAATTTAAATCAAACAAATTATGTATGGAGTATCTTTAAATGTATCAAGCTTTGCAATCCACAAGTGCATATTCAAAAACATCAAATCGCATGGACTAGATGGCTGATCATGCATTCAAATCGCTGGTACAAAATATGCTATAAACGGCGTGGTATGTGGTGAAGTCCTGCTGCATTCAAATATCTTTGGCGTCTATATTATAAAATTCAGAGCAAAAGAAGGTCCAAATTATCGACTGTTGGCAATGATCTTCTCGCAACTTTGTTGTTAAAGAAATATAGGATGACGAAAATAACCTAAAATTAATTTCTAACAGAGACTATTCAGGATCCTCTTGAAATTCATTCAAAGATTTTCCTCCCACTTCTAAGGATGTTTTCTTATTTTGTCAGTTTGTGGTATACGAAATATCATGTTGTTGTGAGTGGCGCGAAATCATCTTCAAAGGGCTTTCCTCATAGACCACTTGGTGATTATAATTATTATGCAATGAAAACGGGACAAATAGAATTATTGGAGCGAAATCTTCCAAAAATTTTGCTAGAGCACTTCGAAATTACTTTAAAATTATATAAAGGTTTTCTTCAATTCTTTGCATTACTATTACCCAATTGACAATGATGTAAATCACTCCCTGTACTTCTTATTAAGTTTTGTTAGTCACACGACTATTGCTAAATTTTATAAAATAATTTATTTTGCAAAAAAAAAAAATTTTTGTTTAGGATATTGCCGATGAATTGGCCTCCATTTTTTACATTTTATTCTTTCGTGTTCTTTGCAGTCACCTGATCTTAAATTAAATTAAATTAAATTCCTAGTTTCATTTATATGTTTGTTAATTCCAATTGTACTTTTAACCCTTTACAGCGCATGAAAACCAATTTCGTTACTTTTTTGTTACTAGGTGGTAAATAGGTTATTATTAACGAAAAAATTAATAGAAAATTTTTTATTAATTGTTAACTTGTTGTTTATTGAAAAATAGTATATGTTGCAGAAATGCAACATTGCGAAAATAGCTCTAAAAAATTAAGGTGTACAAACTAAAGAGTGTGAAAATTTTTAAAGCAATTGTTTTGCTTATTGTAGCACAAACTAGTCCCGTATTTTTCACAAGATGTTTGCGTATAGCCTTTGCACTCTGGAAATTTGCACCTCATACGTTTATCGACCCAAACTGGCCAGTGCCCATATTGGTCCAATCTAACATCTTTTGGAGGAACGTGTTGAGCTGGCCCTTTTTTCTTTTTATTTTGAATGAGACATTCAACATCACTCCCACGTTTTAAGCGATTTACGGTCTTATATTTACATAAGGTCTCAGCAATATTTAGTCTAAATTCTGCGGAGTTGAGAGTTTTGCTGGAACTGCCGTTCTCAGACTTTATTCGCCTATATAAAAGCCAGGAATTACAAACAGTCATGTCTAACAAATGGTAGAAAATGCGTAGATACCAGCTTTTACTACGAAGTTTGATTTTATAGTGGCCCATAACGGAGTCTAAAAGGTCCACTCCACCCATATGCCGGTTATATTCTGACACTATAAAGGGTCGTTCAACAGAAATATACTGCTTCCCTTTCTTGTCCCATCTTCTCACTACAGATGTTGGGTTCTTTGCTGCGAAATTAGATGCTAGAGTAACGATTTTGTTGTCTCTCCAAGCAACAACAGCTACGTCAGTTCCATTACAGTCACCAACTTGTTCTACTGACGTACCGCGCGGTTCCTTTTTGAAATTTTTTTCATCTGGTAGCTTGCAGTTTGGAATACGTACTCTTCTTATGGTGCCCAAGGCCAAAATTCCGCGATTGGAAAGGTATTCTATAAGTGGTATTGATGTGTAATAATTGTCGAAAAAAATCCCATTGAGATAGAATAATTTCTAAGTCCTTAGTAGTTATATTATGCAATTTACGGCTCATTTTGATACTGAAGAATAATCATTTACAAAGTAGAAAAATAGTAAAATATTTTACCTCAACACGCAATGTTGCATATATACAACAAACCAAAATCAGCATATAACGTAAAAGAAATTGTTTTTGCAAGAAAACATATAATTTTTATTCAAATAAATCCTCTTACCTTTCACTCACACAAATTTCAATAGCCAAATATCACTATTACTTCAAAAAATAATTTTTGCAAAAATAAAACTGAGAGCGCGCAACAGACTTGTAGACAGGTGTCACTTGAATGAAATATATACGAAACCGTTACTGTCTAGAAAGCTTATTAGTTTTTATGCCGCCAGACTGCTATGTTGCCGAATTGCAACATCGCCTTAAATTGGAATAATATCATACATAATATTTTTACACCTACTTTAAGGGTATGTTGCAGAAATACAACATGACGCCGTAAAGGGTTAAAATAGAAGTTAGAAACCATTGTGAATTTTAAAGAAATTACCTTCCCATTTTTAATTTTTTCTGTTCCGTTTATACGATTGAAATATCACATGACTTCCTTTCGTACGATTGTTGATACTTTCAAGGCTGCAATGGTTCGAATCCAAGCTTAATTATCTGCAACAGAAATGCTCGCTAGTAGGACAAATTTTTATTAATAAATTTGCGATTGGTCACATCTGATATAAGCTGATGCTTGTTAACTCTAACAAAGCATTCTCAATATTATTCCTCAAATACTTATTTCTATTTTTTATAGATTCTATTTTTCTATTGTTCCCAACATGTTATGTTGTAGTTGTATTCTCGTTCATATTGTACTTTATTCTCTTTTCACAATAAAACAACCATTGAAATTGCCATTAAGTACATTAGAATGGAAAAATTGTGTATCTGTGTTGTTGTATAACAAAAACATTTATTTTACGTTAATATGCGTAGGTATATTATTGCTGGCATTAGAATAAAAAAAAACTAATAATAACAACTACTTGTTAATTTCAGTGTTGAAATGTTCCTGCTAACTGTCCTCAATACTAAATGGCTTAGTGTTGCTGCCGTATAGTGTAGGGTGTCTGTTTTGAATTACGAATCTTTGTGTTGTGCATTTAATTTTATGCTATAAAATCTTTTTACATAAAAAGTGTATATTTCAGTGCTTGTTTTAATTTGTAGTGTCATTAGAGGACATATGTAGTATGTCATGACAAAAAGTTATGAAGTAGACGAGTGAAATATTTCATGTGCAAAATATTTATAAAATAATATACTCGTATGTATATGTATATGTTCGCTATAGTAGTTAACACGTGACGAGAGTCAGTCGTGAATATGATGTCAGATTTCTCTGATCAGCATTAGTGCATGCTTGCGTTAGTTGTTGTTGGCCCGATTCAGTGCCGAAGGCATAGCGCTGGTCACTGAGCAACTAACTACTGGCAGTGATCGATACTATAATGTACTAAAAGAGCATAGTAACCCCTTCGTCGACCCTATAGCGAAAACTCACTATTGTAAAAATTAAAATAGCTTCAAAAATATCTCTATCTCATCTTTCTTAATCAGTCTTCTCAACACTATCCCCTCCCTTCTAGTTCCGGAGCAGTGCAGTGTATATGCAATCGACAAAATTCCTGCTGAATAAAATTTATTCAGAAACTCAGCGTGTCTTTCATTTAGCTAGTGCACTAATATATCTCTGAGTCGTAAATTGATTACATCTTAATCGTAATTTTATAAAGTTTTCTTGATAATTGCTGTGCAACAAAATCAATCGAAAAACCACAGACATTCGTTGTAGAAATTTGCATATAATATTCTATTTCTATTAAAAAGTTTTTTTGGTGTTTTGGATTAGTGTTTAAAATTTTATATCTTTTCTATATTTACATAATTTACTTTTAATAGAATTCTAAGTAATAAAATACATTTAATTTGAAAATAGTGCAAAGCGACATTGTTACTAAAAAGGATTTATGGCTAATGACTTCAGTTCACTTCAAACCTGTTAACTTTTAGAGCATGCATGCATATAAATATGATACTGTCCTTTAAAGAGCTTATTTCTAATTTACTTTTTAATGTTGCAGTGCAAACAGACATGCGTCTGCTTATTGAGCAACGGCAAACTGCCTGTATTTTGGTTTTACAATACACACATTTTGGAAATAACAAACAAAAAAAATTTAATTTTAAATTGTGGCTGTAAAACATTTAACGCCATTTGCTTACGTGAATGTTGTACTTCCCGCTGCTTAAAATAAGCATTTGGGTGTTCGTATTATTTTGTATTGGCTCTTGTGATTGGTTTTTGCGGGCTAATAATACTAAAATATTTATGTATTGGTGGCTATTTACAAGCTAAACAAAAAACACGGTACGCAAACACAAATTGACAAATTCCAGATTTCCATTTTCCAGGGAATGAAGTTGAATCAACTTTAACGAACGTTTCATTTTTTTTTTCAAATATTATTTGTTAGCTAAAGGCTTTTATAGTTTTGGTTATTTGGTTTTCTAAACAATATAATATTTATTTTAATTAAACAAAACAAATTATTTTCCTGTTACAGTTACTGAAGTCATACTTCCCAATTTACCACACTTACGGGGTTTCAGTGTTTGTGGTGTGTTTGAAATCGGTTTGTTTTCAGCGTTCATTATTGAGAGAAAAAAAGTCATATGTTATGTAAATTACAATTTATTCGTGTGTGCGTGTATGTGTTATGAAAAGGTGTTTTGAAATATTATTGGCTAAATATAATAATAAAAACAATGGAATTATAAATACAGTGGTTAAGGGCGTAAATGGCATCGCACTTAGTTTAAAAAAAAATATTATTATTATTTAATATTAAATTTTTAAACATATTTATTTCATGCGCTCATTAGGGTTGTCATGATTTATGTTAATATTATTTGCAACTAACATGACTTCTAATATAAAGAACGACATATCGAAAAAAATGGTGGCCACATTTGGCAGTTTGTTCTTTCAAAGAAAGAAATTATTTTTCAATTCCATTTTTGGAAAGCGACTGCTGTCGCTACCATTGAGCAACTCATAGAGATCATAATATATTTTTTAAATTTTGGCTTCCTTTTATTTAGGACGAAATGCCAAGAAAAACTAGAAGTGCGTAAATACAGTGTCCGCCAAATAATAGTTTTTTAAATGCTATAAAAAAACTACTGAATGTTTTCTCAAATTTCTCTTCTTATTTGAAAGTACAATACTTTCGGTTAATAATGGATAATAATTTCATTCAAATTGGACTTTGTATGGCGTCTTTATGCGAAATTCGTCTCAATGATGTCTCCGAAATGTTCAATTGTTGAGAACGACGGTAAATTGATGTTGATGGCGCTTCACGCACACTTTCTGCCACAGCAGCAATATCCTCGGGTGTACGCACTGTTTTTGGCTTTTCACGCTTTGGTTTATCGATGGAGATGCCAGTTTCTTTCACTTTTTTCACTAGATAACGAACATACGCAGCTGATGGTGCTTCTCTTCTTCCAAAATCCGTACGCAATTTTCGCACACATTCTGCAGCATTACCATGAATTTCAAAGTAATCTCGCAATATTTCCCAGCGTTGTTCAAGCGTATACACAATCATATTCGTTCAGCGGAAGAATAAAACTAATTATATGTCGCATCAGACATGAGCTCAGTGTTACCATTCACGAAATAAGCATTAGTTGAAAAAAAAAACGTTAGATGGCGGACCCTTTAAAAGAATAAAGGAAAGGGCTCTTGTATAAGCAGCCAGTGGTGCATCAGAACTTTCAAAACGATGATCATGCTGGAGAAAATGGTCTGGTTGAATCACCACATTTCTAGTAAGCCTTAAGTCCTTTTACGGGTTATTCAATTGCTAAACGATCCATGTTCGTAATTGACAAACTTTCTTAAATGGCAGAAATTTAACAGCTGATAGCTTTGCTAGATCGGGGCTCCTGAAACCACTAACTGGTTATTGTAAGATAAATACTATATAATAAAATACCAGAATGTGGATTTTTACTTTGCAGTAATTAGTTCTAAGTGCTGGAATTTTTGCATCAATTGCTTTGAGTATAAAACTTTCGGCAGGGCTGAGGAGTTAAGCTGTTTAGTGTCAGTGTTCTGGTTTTTAATGAAAGTATTGTTAACAAACTGTTAACGAAATATTGAGTAAAAATTAGAAGGAATAACATTTTATAAAAAAAAAAAAAACAAGCACAAGCTTGATTAATATTACATTAAACTGATAGGGGCAATAAAAATAAATTAACATGAAAATATTCCTTTTTCTTCTTCAATAATGTTTTTCATACTAAAGACGGCAGATAGCCAAAGCCGATCTATTAACAACCAAAATTTACGCAAAATTCTCCAAATAATTAGAACTATTTTGTCTACTTGAGAACATCGCTAACTTTTCTATATTCTATTCAAATTTTTCTTAATCCAACGATATTTTATACCCTTATTTCTAAAAGCCAGTAGCTATAAAAAATTTTTAAAGTGCACTTCAACTTCAACACCCTGTACATCTCAACAGGTTCATCATGCATTGAACATATAAAATGTTTAATTGCTCTTATTTACTTTTATTTACAGTCTGACTACAGAACTTTTTGTATATGAGTTCATTTAGATTTCTAACAACAGCCAACTAGTAGCGTTGCACCTTCCAGCCATTTTGAAACATTCATTCCCACTACTCGCTTCCTAAATCAATTTAACATAGATAGTTTTTTTTTTTGTTTTCTAAATTTATTGATGCTTAAAAATCAAACATGTTGCAACAATTTTATTGTCAACCCTTTTTCACATCATCTACGTTTTTTAGAATTTAATATGTTTTTTTTAGCTTCTAAAGCAAACAAACTAAACAAGATTGTTAAAGTAATCAAACACATGCACTAACTGATCGACAAATAAAACTAAGCAGCAAAAGTCGGTCTTGTCGAATGATAAATACCTTTCAATGAATAATTTACTTAAGCGTTGTATACCAGTAAAGAAGTTGACACAGTTTTTTTTTTCGACAATTCTCTACTTTTTATTTCATTAGCTGTTTCCCTTCGTGAAATTAAAAAATATTCAATTGCGGAAAATCCTACATATGCAATGCACTGCATATGGAGGAGTCAGCCACTGGGTGCAGAACTAAAATAATTTTTTTTGTTGCGAGAAATACCTCACGTATTTTTACACGTCTTGCAATAGTCTAAAGGGCAATATTTCTTTTGATTTTTAAAAACTTCAGATATCATTAAATAATCTAAAATATGTGATAAGCAGAAAGGTTTAAGAAACTAACATGAGAATCATGTTAAGCTTCAAAATAATATATTTTTATATTTTATTACAACAGTCACAAACGGAATGATGCGCTTAAACAACTACATGCTTCCGATATATGCTGCAGGATACAACAACTAAGCAAAAAAAAAAAATTTGTCAACGAACTAAAATAAATATAACGAAAGCAAGCAACTTTGCTACTCACCTGAGAATCATTTACATTTTAGAGTATTAAAACTTGTACGGGTTTTACTTGTAACACTGAAACATTCACTCTCACACTAATGGACAAATACAAACAACACAATCATGTAACAAGACCGATGTACAAAACAGAAACTTAAAATAATCTCATCTTCAGCGAAAATATTTTATGATATAAAAATATCAAAATATCGTACATGGCCAAGGAATGATTATATTCCTTTATTGCTGTATACCGCACCAACAAACTTAACTGAATTTCCCAAAGTTTGCTGTTAGTTAGTTAATATTACTGTAACAATACCCAAAGTCCATAAAGTAAACATTGGCCCAATTACCAAGTACTTCCACAAACACGGCTACACACGCTTCAACGATACGTACTCGTATTTGTCCTTTTTTTATAACCATTAAAATGCGCTGATTTTATTTTTTTACTCTCCCAACACAATAAATGTAAGGCAGTAATGAAATAAAAAATAAAACGAAAAAAAACAACTATAAGAAAAATAGAAAAAATTGCTCAGCAAATTAACCACAATATGTAAATCTCAACGGATTTATTTTGTTAAAGCTGAATTTAAAAGATTGAGTAGAAGTTTTTTTAAACTGAAATATCTTGAATATAATAAGTAATTCGCTCCTTTTTTTCGTCATTTCACTTAATTTATTTGCAACACATGACCATACCCTTCTAACCAGCACACAATTTGCAAGGACATTCCCCATGCAAATCTCAAAATTATACAAACAAAAACCTAAAAAAAATGGAAAACAAACAAACGAATAAGAGAAAACTTAATTACTGGTTTGATGGGGTTGTAAAGTAATAAAAAAAATAAACAAATATCCGTTTTATATTTTGTTTTTTTATTGTGCACACTTTTTTATAGTTTCACTCAGATCAATTCTGTTTGTATTTGCAATTTTAGTCTTTTTTGGTATTCGCATATAAAGTTTTTGTTTATAACATGTTATAAAAGGATATGGCCAGTTAAATTGCCAAACATTGGCCAAAGTTGTGCATTTTTCTTTTACTTTTTTTGCCCACTTTGTTCTTGTAAAGTTAAAAACGTAAATGGCAGAGAGAAACAATTTTTGTGTAAAAAATCATTAATAGTGCCACAAAAAATTGGAAATTAAGAATCTTATTTAAGACAAACTATAAAAACATAAGATTCAACAGGACATTGTGTTATGGACAAGTAAAAACTTTTATTTGTTCTGAGGCCATAGGATTGTGTTTATGTTAAATTGGAAGCAGATTTCAGCAATATGTTGAATAATCGATGTATATCATAAGAAGAATTGATGTATAAGTGCAAAAAATTCTATAATATATTTTTTTTATTGATTAAGTTAAAAGTTTCACAAATTTCTGTGATTAATAACAAAACAATATGAAATCAAATACAAATAATATAACTCAGACTGATAGATTAACTGTTCGAAAATGTGTTTTAAATTCTCTAAAGACTAGACCCCTTATTCATAAAAATTATGAGAGGCTTATAAGAGTGTAACATAGGAAATTTCGTACAAATTTTCTGTTATTACACTATTATTAGACTCTAATAAGTTTTATGAATAAGGGAGTAGATAAATACTCTAAGGCGCTAGGGAAAGTGAACATCAATTTGAATTATCCAACTTACACAGCACAGCAGTAGAGTTGTTTTGGAAAGCCGCTACACTTTCATTGTCGGTATTCATGCGTATTTTTGTTCATCACTACTAGTTGGATTAGTTGGATTAGTTTAATGTGGTTTCATATTTTTATTTATATAAATTTTACAAGGAAACTGCATACGAGAGGAGTATCAAACCGATGGCAATACACCTTCAATTTCTGTGATGTCGTTTGACTATTTTTTTCGTGTCCCACTTTCTGAATATGCAATTGCAAATATTCATTTATAATTCTTGTCTTTGGCTGCTAACGATATATTAGTTTATTATAATATTTCTATATTGCTGTAGTGAGACTATAGCATGTGCCGTTTTTAGTTTCAATTGATTTCTGTATATAATGATTAAGCTAAAAATTTTTATTAATACTCAAGTTAAAATCTGCAAATTAGTATAATTTTTTTATTCAAAAACATTCTGCTAGTATACATTCTTGATATTGAGCTTAAATAAGAAACACTTGCTTCAGAATTAAATTAATCCTAAAGTTCGAATAATAAAAATAAAAATATACATTCATGTAGAAATTCAATATTTACAGGCCATTTAGTTTTAGTTATGAAATTCTTATCACTAAAAGATAAATGGAATAAATTGGCTTCCTTCACATTAAAAAGGAAGTTCAATTAAAAAAAAATTATTTCACATGTTTGATTTTATTAGCTCTGAGTCAGTCAAAATTAAGCCTCGCTGGCAATTACTGTGGTTTTATGACACGATGCTAGAATTGAAGTTAATTATTTGTTACGCTTAAAAATTATTAAACCTTTCAACAGATGTCTGTATTTACTAATATTTCAGCAGAGTAATTAAATTATAATTTAAGTATTTTTCCGGCCACTACTAAATAATTACATTATTGATAAAATTTTACTACAATGTGAGCTTCTTAATAATCTCGTTGAGAAAATAAAATAAAAATCAAAAATCCGTTCTTGAATATTTGTGTGTGAATTTTCATGTGTTTCAAACCTTCAATTTCTTTTTGAACATCCCTATCAATTTACACAACCTATTTCGCATGTAAAGCAATCAAACAACAGAGATTTAATCTTCTCTTGCTTAATTCCTGGCAGAATCTAAAGCAAGTAAGTCGAAGAAAAAAAAATTACAGAAATAAAGTTAAACCATAAAAACCGAATATAAAATGTAATTGTGTGAAAACCCAAAAAAAAGTGGAAACGAAATACCCGGGGAAAGACTTAAATGATGGATACTTTTTAAACAAAATGTAAGAATATAATTTTTAAAGAAAAGCAAACCACATCAAGCATCCCACTTATGTAACAAATGTCATAAAACGCAGAACTGTTGAGGGCCATATGTTCAATGCATAACATTTTTTTGTGACAGCATTTAAATGAATCTACACAATGAGAGAATAAAACAAATAAAATAAACTGGAGCCGTTCATGTTTTAAGTGTATCTGTTTAGTACATATTTATTTATATACAAATACTTAAGAATGGACGTATATGGGGTTATAAAATGTTTAAAGTGATATACAATTTACATGATAGACAGCAATCTTGTAGTTTCATTTTGTATTTCCTTTTCTGGTTTTTTTATTTTTGTGGTTTTGTAGATACTCATAAAATGAATTGTTGCAAAATAAATAAAACCAGTACTTTTCGACAATCAGCAAAGTCAAAAAGTGAAAAAAGCTTAATTGACTAAAAGGAAATAAAATGAAATATATATAAATAAAATAAAATTTTTTGAAATTGAAACGTAAAGTGAAGGAGACATTAAGAAACATAAAATACGAAAAATACAAAAATATCCACTGATCTGAGTAATTTCAACAAATGGGAGATACTCATAAAATAATTCTTGCTAGAGACGAGAGAATATTCGCATTCGAATAGCCGAATATTCGACCACTTTTACATATTTGTCTTCGTAATATTTTATAAAAGCCGAGGCACGTAGAATCCATCGTATGTCATGCATTGCCTTTTTCATCTGACTACTGAGTTGAAATATATGACTTCTTATGAGCGTTGCCACATTTAGTACGAAATTTGCCCAACTTTTGACGTGTTTTGAATACATTGACAGATATCAGTAAGTTTTTAAATATATTTTAATTAATCGTTGTCCTGTGTGTTCAGGAAAAATTCAAAAATATAAAAACATTAATGGTCTGGAATTTTATATTGAAAACAAACACAAATTTGATTTTAATTACAAAAACTGGCAGTAAATCCTTACTAATATATTAAATATGAAAGTATCTCTGTCTGTCGATTACCTTTTTATGCTCAAACCGCTGAACCGATCTAGATGAAATTTAAAATAGAGATATTTTGAGATCCAAGTTATAACATATACAGTGTTTGTTAATGACTTGCAATTTTCGTAATGACTTGCATTTTTCATAATGTCTTGCAATTTTCGTAATGACTTGCATTGTTTACAATGAGTTGCACTTTTTATGATGGCTTACATTTTTTACAATGACTTGCACTTTTTGGATGACTTGCACTTTTTACAATGACTTGCACCTTTTACAATGACTTGCATTTTTTACAATGACTTCCACTTTTTATGATGACTTGCACTTTTTATAATGACTTGCACCTTTTTAATGACTTGCATTTTTTTATTGACTTGCACTTTTTATGATGACTTATATTCTTTACAATGACTTGCACTTCTTATGATGACTTGCACTTTTTACTATGACTTTCACCTTTTACAATGACTTGCATTTTTTACAATGACTTCCACTTTTTATGATGACTTGCAGTTTTTATAATGACTTGCACCTTTTTTAATGACTTGCATTTTTTTTATTGACTTGCACTTTTAATAATGACTTGCACTTTTTTTAATGACTTGCACTTTTTATAATGACTTGCATATTTTTTAATGACTTGCACTATTTTTAAATGACTTGCACCTTTTTCAATGACTTGCATTTTTTTTAATGGCTTGCATTTTTAATGATGACTTGCATTTTTTATGATGACTTGCACTTTTTATAATAATTTGAATTTTTTATGATGACTGGCACTTTTTATGATGAGAGGAATTTTTTACAAATGACTTTTAATGACTTGCACTGTTTTTTAATGACTTGCATCTATTTTAATGACTTGCATATTTTATGATGACTTGCATATTTTACAATGACTTGAATTTTTTACAAGGACTTGCACTTTTTATGATGACTTGTACTTTTTATGATGACTCGCTCTTTTCACAATGACTTGCACTTTTTACAATGAATTATACTTTTTATAACGACTTGCACTTGTCTCCTTACAAATATAGTATATATGAAAATAACTCTGCCTGTCTGTCAGTCTGTTACCTTTGCACACTCGAACCGCTGAACCGATTTAGATTAAATTTGGCATAGAGATTTTTTCAGATCCGAGGAATAACATAGAATAGTTTTTGTTTTTGGAAATGATCCTGTGATGTGGTCAATGTTGGTCGAAAATTTGTATAGACATATGAAATTATTAAGCTGAAATCTACAAACTCTTAATCGGCTTCAAAGAAAAAGGATCTACTTTAAAACGTCTATTCATACGCAAGGCTAGGCAACTTAAAAACGCATATACATCAGCGCTGTGGCAATCAGCAATACTTGATTACATTCTGTTTGCAGAAGTTTTTTTTTCAATTTAACGATGGATATGCCTTATTAATCTGCCTTGAGTTAAAAATATTTTGTTTTAAATTACTACCCCCAAAAACCAAAATTTAATTATACAATAAATAATTTATTATGTTCTCATCATCTCTTTCTTAGATCCACCAACAGCCCACTTAAAAATGGGTTCTTCCCTTAATCCGGACGATATAAAAGAGGGTGACGATGTCTATTTTGAGTGCGTTATACAAGCAAATCCAAAGCCCTATAAAATGTCTTGGTTTCATAATGTGAGTATACAAAACTTAAAAAGAGCAATCTGGCTTTAGAGCTTTCGAAAAAAAACACACACACACAAATAAAACGAGAGAAGAAAAAAATGACATGAAATAATTAAAAACACAAAGAAACTGCAAACTTAAGAAACATTCAAACATCTTAAGGATCATTAAACAATTTTCATTTTTACATGGAAGTTTATTTACTTATTTATTTTTTCTTTCCCTTTTCGTCGTGTTGCTTTTTTCTGGTGTTGCTGTTACTTGTTTTGCTTGTTGTAAACTTAATTAATTTGTAATAAGTTTAAGTTACCAAATATGTTGGGGGAAAACAATTTTTGCTATTGTGCACAAGGGAGGATATCCACACATACATCACCGCTCTAGTCAGCAGCAACAACTTTTACTAATTCCTTTTTGTTTTTTTACTTATTTTTTTGCTAAACCTTTTTTACATGTTTTTCATGCTGATTGTTTTCTTTTAACGAAATTGCACGTGTGCAATTAGTAAATGTTCTAGTATTTCTTTTTTAGCCTTTTTGTATATGTGTTCATTTTTGTAGAAAGAAAAACAAAAGTAAAAAAAAACACAACCATTTACAAATTAATTTACGACATTAAAGCTAAAGTAAGGATTCCTTAAAAGATTGATTGTAAAAGCAAGGTTGCCAATGCATCAATATATCAAAGCAGCAATATTCGACGGTAATGAACAATGGAAAAAAGCTGAGAAAGTAAAACAAAACAAAACATGTAACAGGAAAATACATAAAAGGAAAGGAATCCAACCGAACACCATTTGACAGCTTATGTTACTGTAGATGCACTTAACATGAAATATATTCAACTGTAGGACTAGTGTAAAAAAACTAAACCGAATTTAAGGTCAATGGAAATGTTTAAATGTATTAAAACACTTTTTTTTATATAGAAAATTAAGATCGAATTAAGTTCTTTAGAAAATCGTTAATGTCATAACTTAATTATTCGCAGCCACTTATGTTAATATTAGCAGTTTCTTCCTATTTCTCGTCGTCCTTTTTCTCTTTTTTTGTTGATTTTATTATATCGAAAGTTTTTACCTGCTTCATAATTTAGTATTACAATACAAGAAATATATATTTTTATTTATTTTTTTATTTATTTATTTTAATTTATTTTTTAAGTAGTACTGAATTAGGATGAATAATAGGAGTTTGATCAATAGGGTGTTATAATTTAATAATTTTTTCATTTATTAACTCATGAATTGTTATATATACATTTTTTTACAGTGAAAATAAGGTTTTTATTACAATTAATTTAATTATATATATATTTTTAAATATTTCTCTCATATAAGAGACTAAGTTCCTTGATCCATAAGATCAGTACAATTTTAGTTTATTCCATATATGCTCAATATTATTTGTATATATATAACAGCAAACCAGAAGGTAATAGTTTTATTAAAATTGCTGTAAGGAAAAGTTCAATTAAAATTTTATGTCATATATTTGCTAAAACAGTGGCAACTTTCCATCTGTCAAATATGAACATGAACGGTTTTCTTGTGGTTAATAAAGTTTCGCGTTGTATATTTCAGCAATTATAAGTATATAATACTATATCATGTATATGCTTGAAAAGAGTATTAAAATCTATTAAAAAATTAAAATTCTTTTTCATGCCACATCTATTATCCTTCACTAAGTCCTCTTGCGATGAAAAGAAACTCATTTATAAGTTTACAGTATATTTTAATGCTATTTACTTTCATTGCGTGCTTTTTTCAGTTGCCATTTATCCAACAATTCAGTTTCTTCCACCTTGCAATGCAATCTTCTCTCTTTGCTATGAGTCCGTTTATGTTTAGAAATGTAGACGTGCGTCCATTTAAGTGTCAGCATGTTTTTCAATGTGATGTGGTAATCCGTTACTTAATTCCAAAGTAATTTTCATTACACTCACATACACACACACACTAATGTCTTCAAATATATGTAAGAATATGTATCTAAAATCATACATACATACCAACATTCCCAAGGAATAAAAAAATACCCAACTGGATTGGTTGGTAAAAAATAGGCACATATTAATTTATTCTGGATTATGTGGAAAGGAAACACTTTTTGCATTACAATAACTTTATAATACGAAAGCGGACAAGTTTTTCAATTCTGCATTATATCTTTTTTTCGTAAAGTTTTAAAAGCTGTAACATTTGATGCAACAAGAAGATATTGTAGTTTTTAATTAATTCTTAAAATTTCGTATATACTTAAATTCTAGACTAGCGGTATTACCGGTATTATTTAAAAAAATATACTATATACATATTTTGTGTTTATTAAAAGATTATTTGATAAATTTTTCTGATTGGTGGTTAATAATATATTTTGTCAGTAAAATTGTAAAATTTATTTCAGCTGTCCTTGGCCAATTTCGATATATATTGTGGTTGGGTCAGCACTCTAGGGTTGGCTTCTACATATACAGTGCATTGTGCTGGATCTAGAAAGAAAGAGATAGTGTGGAGAAGACAGATAAAGAAAACTGACTAAATAGAGAAGTTTCTTGTAGATATTTTATCCTTTAATTTTGCTGCGAAGGGGGGTTGCTGTTACGCTGTTCTTTAGTACATGATAGTGTCAATCACTGCCAGTAATTGTTCAGAGTCCAGTGCTATGCCTACGGCAGTACCATGTGCCAACAACAACTAACGCAACCTTGAACTAATGCTGAGCAGGATAAATCGAAACAATATACTTTATTCGAACTCAGAACTTGCCGCTTCATAGTCTAGTGTTAAATACTTAAGCCAACAGCACCCACAGAAGAAAAATTATAGTAGGCTTCAGTGCTAGGCCTTCGTCACTGACACTTGCCGACAACAACTAACGCAGGCTTGCGTTAATACTAATCACAAGAGTTCGACATCAAATTTGGCTTCATAATCCCATGTCAATTACTTCGGCACAATGAAGATGAGTTGTGAGAAATCTGCAATTAAAATTAAAATAACTGTGAAAATATCACTTTAATTTTAAAACTTTCTGAGAGAAGTATTATTCTGGACTGTAAGTCCGAGGTTTGCTGGGTTCACTCATGCATATAATACGTGTAAGTTTTGTCTTGTCGATGCTGATGCTTTTTAGAACACACTTTTCTTTATGGGTGGAACAAGAATTTGTTATATAATACAAGGAAAAATATACACCATATGAGTGCAATTTATTAAAAAAAATCATATATATTCTGACAAGAACAAATTGACATTTTTGTTTTTTGTATGAAATTATTAATAGGTGTGTATTTCTCTAACAGCTCAACGTTACCGCATCTTAGCCAAAATAACTTTTCTATACAAAATTTGTGTTAGGAAAAGCTTTTGTTCAGTTTTCCACACGTACGGCAACAGACCTATTTTTTATTTATACTGTATAATACTTACATATTTATATATGAATCTATATGTTTTGTTTTTATATGCTTTATGTATGTTTTTAGTTTATAACTACAATTTATTTTACACCTTTTTCCTCTCGATTGTACAAACAAGCAGCAATTTTGTTTCATGAGTGTAAACAAAACAACAGCAAAAACAACAACAAAAAGACATTGAGATTTTATTTTTCCTTACAACAATGTTTCATTGAAGGAAAACAATATGAAAAACAATTACTTGACGTTGACACATTGTAGTCTGGTAGTGTCAACAAGGTCATCATCATATTCATCAACGAGTACAGGAATCAGTATTTTTGCGATACAATTTATTTTCATTTCACCAGGTTTTCCTGTCATACTTTCAGCATTTTAAACGGGTTGAGCGCTTTTGTTTCTCTGTCATGTTTTAAGGTTGTTTGCTCGGTATATTTTCTTTTTTGTCATTTTCAATTTCGTTTTATAACATTATTTTATTTGGTTTCAGTAGAATATATCTTTCAAAACATATCGCTATAAGCTGTCATACTAAATACATTCATGTATATTTTGAAGTCTAATTATTATATTATAATTTTCTATTTTCATCTTCACCTTACTTTTATGTATGCCTAACTGTTTAACATATTTTTTTATTTCGCGTTATTTTTAGGGCAAAGAATTACATCACAATATATCAGCTGGTATCATACTATCGGATCAATCACTTGTCTTGCAAAGTGTTTCACGAGCATCTGCCGGTGATTACACTTGTCTCGCTGTAAATTCAGAAGGAAAAGGCACCAGTAATCCTGTGACATTACGCATACGTTGTAAGTACAGATATCACATACGTTTTTCTTTTTTGTACCTCTTCTTTTTTATTCATCACATAAAATGATGGCTGTTTTCTAAAATACAAGAAAAAAATATTATTTCTAAAACCACCACATGCATATTCGTTCTGTTAAGGATTTGTCAGCATTAAAATTGTGAAGGCAATATCTGTTTTGCATACATTTAGAACAAACATTAAGCTTTTATTAAAGGTTTAATTGTCAAATAGAAGATAAATATATTAATTATATGGTCGATTTGAAAACCAGCATTTAAATAGATTTAGATACTTTTATCTAAAGCACCTTTTAATAAAATTGCATCATCTACAGAATATATGTATGGTTAAGTCATGAATTATAGCAAGTCTATGATTTCAGTCAATTATCAATGGATTAATAAATGCCAACACAATAGCATTAATTTGCTAAAGTTTTTTTTCCCAAAAATATTATAAGGTAATAAAATATTAGGTATTCATACTGGAAAATACGTTTTATTTTCAAAGAGATCTTAAACGTATTTTGTACCTAATCATGCAACGGATTGTCTCAGGACTATGGAAAAAAAGGGATAGTACTGAAATCAGAGGAGAATGAATTTTAAATATCCAATTTTTTCATTATATATTTCACTGAGGCCGGCCTCTTGCAATGCATGGTGCCCAAGGCGAATTCATACAAGGTGAACTCACTTATGCAACTCTGTGTAAAATTTATTGAGCTGTCAAATGAAATTCTTTAGAAAAACACAATGGCCGCACACAAAAACGAAAAACCAGAAGAACACTTTGACAGTTCAATAATTTTGCCTTGGTAACAGCTGATCATCAATTTATGAACTAAGGCCACCTGGTATGAATTCGCCTTGATGGTGCCGAAAGTCTTGAGAGAGCACAAGATAAAAGTTGTGATGGGAGTGTGTGTGTGTGAGAGAGAGAGAGAGAGAGAGAGAGAGAGAGCTGTGTAGTAATTTTTTTTTAATTACCAACGAAGGACTGAAGCTAATCCCCTCTTTAGTACATGATAGTGTTAATCGCTGCCGTTATGGATCACTACTGTTCGTCATTGAAAAAAGCCGTAAAGCAATTAACAGAAGTTCGCAGTAAAGGATATCAGAAATATTTGATTTCTATACTAAGTGCGAGATAGAATCCAAGATCTTCGGATTGGAGGCCTACGCGTTAACTACTTCAGCCAACAGCTAATTGGTATAGCAATGGATCTGCGTAACTTGTGCCTATAGGCGATGGTATTCAGCATCAAAAGTTTTAATGTTATTGTTCTCAACATTTTTGTATATTTTCCTGTCTAAAAAACTAGCCCACGTAGCCGAGAAAAATAAGGGACCGTTCAAAGCAGATTCCCTCTCAGGTTCTTGACATCGGATGCTTGTTACCATCGTAGCCTTCTCCTAGCCAAATTTTTAATATATTTTTCATAAACAAATTCCTTTCTAAATAATAGGTGCATTTTAATTTTTCCAACATGATTGGCATATCAATTATTTTCTTACAGTTTTATTTGGCATACGTGTTTCTTCAATGAAATGTTGTAATTAATTTTCGTGTGTGTAGAAAAACTTTATTTTACAAAATACAACGAAAAAATTATTATAAAATGATTACTGAAACAGTTGAAAGAATTAAGATGAACATTAAATAAGTACAACCATTTCATTTAGTTGTTAGTTTTTCTTACACTAATTATTGATTCCGTGCGAAAGGATTTCAATTAGCAAAGTTTGTAGAATAGAAGAAATTTACAAAAGATAAAATTGAAAAAAATATGTTGAGCAAAGTAAAACAAGTTCGTGGAAATTTTGCTGATAAGCAAAAAATAATTCGGAACATGAGCTTGAAAATTGCAAAATGGACGTAATGGTTAAGCGTATATGTGTTTATGGAATTGAAAGCATGCACTGGAAGATTACACTAGGTAGCAATGAACACTTTGTAGAAATAAAAAAAAAATTCTGTAATGCATTAATATTGCTCAAGAGAGAGAGAGGGATTAAGTTTTAAGTGCTACTGGTAAACCCAGCTCTTCAGTAGATCTAATCCTGATGTCCGTTTAATAGAATCTACATATTGGCAAAGAGTTTTGCATCTATGTGTAGGCCACATTCAACAAAGTTTTTTTTTTGAGTTAATAAGAATTTAATTGTTAAGTTCTTTATAAACGTATAATGAGTACTTTTGTATTTGATAAGTAATTACTTATTTATTTTTTATCTTCATTCTTTGGTTTTTTCCTAGTAAAATTTCCTAAAACCTCAATTCTATTTAAAAATATTTTCTTAATATTTTTTTTCTTGAAATAACTGCGATTATTTCATTATCGTGTTCTTCTTTGGGCTTAAACAAAATTCTTTTTTTTTATTCCCTTCTTTAGTCATTAACAAAAATTCTCCATCAGTCTTATGCTTTCATAATCCTTGAATTGTTTTCAGTTTTTCCCTATCTTTGGGATATAAAAATTAACTTGAAATATTCGCCAAGTTTTTGTTATAATAATACTTGTACCTTTAATTGATATAACCCTATTCAGTGTCTGCAAGTGCAATTAAAGTAGATATATTAAGTCAAGTGAAAGGCCTGAAAGGGATACAAAAACAAACGTTGCTGGCAAATCACTTTAGGTTGTGGCTGTAGTTAAATTTACGCAAAAATTGTTTAAGTATTAACATAAATTAATAATTAATTACTAATTATCTAAGATGTCAGTTGAGATCATTTATCTAAAATATTTGTTGTGTTTGTATATCATTGGCTAATTTAGTGTTGCTCTTGTGGTGTGTTTGTGAACATTATTGATCTTTTAGTACAGGACTATTTGTTAACTTTATGTTTAAGTTTTTAATGTTCTAAATGGAAATAAATCCATTTTTCCAGAATGAAAAGTTGTTGTCTCAAATAACATTTTAAATTATTTTATTTTGTCGGATATGCGATAAGTGCAAAATTTTTAACTTTTAAAATTTTTTATTTTTAATGAAAATTTTTTTTAAATACCTCTGATGTGACTCATTTTTATCTTCTATATCTATATACATATATAAAAATAAGTTGTCTTATATTCGAGAACTACTCAAGCGATTTTCAAACGAGTACATGCGTTGGAAAGGTCAACTTTCACTGATGGTTTATAAAAAAACATCGAAAAATTTCTACGAATACGCGTTATACGCGCAGTTTTATGATGCTGTGTTTTCCCTATATAAAATGTATGTGTTTTCTTATGAGAATTATATTTTGTCGGTATAAGGCTCTGCTTGCTCGCGTTATTTGACTTATTTAATTTCTGTATGAAGATCGTCAACGTAACACTGAACGTGACAATCAAAACAGGCAACAACGGTGCCAGGAAAATTGCTAATCTTTCCAGAAAATTTAATTTTTAATACAAAGACGTAAACGTATGTTATTGTATTGTCCAGCGACACGGGCAGGCTTTCTCTAGTATATTATAAAATACAGTTTATATCGAAGTAGAACCTTAATAGGGGCGCCTAGGATTGTAGTGTGGGCTGTTATATGAAATGCAAAAAGTTTAAATAAATTTCCTATAACGCATGTTTGTGTCAGCTAAATTTTTTTTCAAATTTGTAATTACTGTCCTTAGCAAGCGTTCTTTTACTATTTCATTGGTATTCGTGCGGTTTTTGCATCTAGATTTTCTCTAATTAAAAAAATAATATTAGCTTAACCTACACTTTTTAATTAAAATAAATTAAAGTTTAATTCAGCAATTTACTAATTTTTTTTAGTTGAGTCCAATAAAGGAATTCTTATCTCAATAATAAAATTGATAAATTCGACACATAAAAATTTACATTAATGTTTAACAAATTAAAAATTTAAAGGAAAAATACACTTAAGCAAATTTTTATTTCTGTATTTCCGTAACTGTAATCGACAAGAATTTGACACTTGGAGAGATGGTCGAATTTTCGAAGGGCATAATGCCTCAAATTTTTTTTGGCGGTTATTACTCCTTATGGCTGGCAGCATCTACTGTATGCTTATATGAACTTTTCAAAGACTTGATAGCATCGACCACGAAGCAGCAGCAACTGTTTTTTGTTAATAACATGACGATATGTTTCAATGTATCGTAAAATAATTAATAAAAACTCCTACTTGTGAACTCTTATCACTTACATAGTTTAGAGTTTTAAAAGAGTTTTTGGCCAAAAAAGTGTTCAAAACCCCCTATGACCACTTTGGGGTTTATAAATAAATATCATGCATTGGAGCTGAACAAAACTGCAGAAAACTTGTCATATTTCCCATACATAAAAATTGTTTGCTGGGCCATTTCCATTTGCATCTTTAAGTGTTTAAATGAATGGAGAAAAAAATTGTGCGATTAAATGGATTTTTATTTTAAGCAAGAGGATTTTCGTTTATTATTATTATTTTTTTTTTTTTTGGTATTCATACTTTTGCATTCATAAGATGGCATTTGCTTAAAAGCAACAAAAAAATGGCCAAACAAAACAAAACAAATGAAAATAATGTATAAAAACTCATCATCAAACAAATGGCACATGGATAGTAACAAAGCAAAATAGTAAATGAACAAAAATGAAACAATATCTCCCATTGCTAAATTTCTATTAAAAATATAAAATACATTGTGATGATAATCTCATAAAAGGATAAATCTTGGGGATTTTCTATTGTTTTGTAGGACGGCTTTATTTTCTCGTTCATTTCTTTTATTTTGTATCTGTTTGCAAAAAGATTTGTTTCTTAACGAAAAGTAATAAAGCAAATATTTTATGATAAATGAAACAAACATGTCAGCTATAATTACATGCTTTAAAAATGTATACACATACGGATGTACATTGCTGGCATTACCAAATGAACATTAACAGAAATGTGTTTTCCAGAAAAAATTTATTAACGGAATATAATTTTTCAATGAAACGGTGTTTGATCGAAATCCTTTAAAGTATTTTGATAATCAGATTAATAGTGTTGCCATTTTAATAATCATTGCAAATAATTATATACAATTAATATATAAATTGAGCAAATGTGCTTAGAAATATTTGTTCAAAATGTTAGAAATTAAAGCGAAGAATTATTTAAATGCCTGAATTTATAATCTATAGTTGTATTATTTCATTCGAAAAATTTCTAAGTTTTTTTTTCTATATTTTTAATTTATACTCAAAAGGATATCAAAAATATTCCAGAGAACGTTCACCTACAATGTTATTTTCAACTTACGCAGAAGAGCATTACAGCAGTTTTCAAAAGCCGCTACACTTCCATCATCACTACTCATGTGTGTTTCTCGATAATTGTTAGGAGGCTTATTTGAATGTTATAGGAAATTTAAGTTATTTTATGAGAAAATTGTATGCGAGAATTCTGTCAATACCTAAACTGATGCTAACACCAATTGATTTTCTACGTAACTGGTAAATTATATTTTGGAAAATAAAATTGATGTCAATTACCTCTTGATCTTTGAATTATATATCATTTTTCCTTGCATTTAAAAGAAACATAACGAACTTTAAGGTACGTTTGCGCTTGTCAAATATTTGCCCATTAAAGAGTAGCCATTTAATAAAAATTTAAAATTTTTTGATTTAGATACGCGCTTATTATGTAATGCAGTTTCGTAATGTTTCAATCAATAAACACTGGTCTGAATTAGAAATTTTTTCATTGGCATTTAGTAGTTACGATGGTTTGGGCCAACGAACCTTTAGCTTCTTAATATTATTAGAAAAATATATATATCTGGAAAAAGTACCTGCCAAAATATATTTATATTCAAACCGAATCATTACAATGTGAATCACATCTGTAGAATATCCTTCTTTGAAAAAACTAAGGCACCTAAGGAAGTTCTTATTACCACTCTCTATGTAATCAATGAAATTGGTATTTTACTTTTACCGACCGCTATGCCAAATATAAATGCTGTCTTAAAACTAATGAACATAAGGTACTACTAAATTGGCTAATATTTCTGTCAATAGAGCAACATTTTGCTTTGAGTAAAGGAAATAACATATTTTAAGCTCTTATTGATCGTATAAAATGATCGAAACTAGTTCTATAGAACTATAGTGTGGTTAATTACTTTTGGTAGGATTTTATGGAAAGCTTTGTAAAACAAATGTGTAATTTGTACAAATGACATTTCACATATGATTTATGAACTGTGCTCTTTGACCTTACGTCTGCCTTGTTTTTTTTTGCGAGTTTTACTAATTTGATTACTAATTTTCTTATTTCCTCTAATTAGAATACAATACGTATTTGTAATAAAAAATTTAATAAATGTTTAATTTAAACCATAAATCAAATGTATAAAGTGAAAAAGTTTCACAAATCAAAACGTAAATGGGCTATCAAAAATATATTCCAAGGTACTCGTAATATGAAAAATGTTTTCAAAATTTACATATCATTTGAAAAAGAAACATTAATCAAAACGTGTTACATCCAGCGCTTATCTTTGAAATAAAGGAAATAATAAACAAACTATATGAGTATTTTCATATATATGAAGCTATAAATTATAATAAAAATATTAATTATTTCAAAAAATTAAAGGAACAATTATTTTTATAAAAATGCGGATACCTGGAGCTACCGTCTGTCCCACTATTCCTATATAGCAGGGACTTACATATACATATAGTGAGGACTTACATATATATCCATATATATTTGCTTTATTGTGTAATTATAATTATCATTTCGTTCTTGTGCTAATTAGTTTCATAACTTTTGCATAAAACATTGTTCCGGCTAAACAATTCCAGTCCAAAGATTTATTTGTTAAACACTAAAACCGAGTGATGGGAACTAATTTAATTTACAGACAAACAACATTTTCTTTTTAATAAAAATTTCCTAATTTAATTGTAGTTTGAGTATAAGTTAAGAAAACCGAACATAATCTGTATCATCTTTCCGGCTAATTACACTTGAAAATTAAAAACTTTTGTTTTTCTGCTTACATCTGGCAGAATAAATGAAAGTGCAATGTAAGAAAAAAAAACAAAAAGAAATACAACCAAAAATAGTTTGTGCAAAAGATAATTGAGTCAGCCGCAAAATAAAGAAAATAATGTTAAAACGAATGTACAAGAACTTTAATTTATTGCCTGGTGTTAAATTCCTAAAATGCTTATAGCATTTTATAAATCATTTCGAAATGAAACAATTTCTCAAGTCTTCCAAATAAAACAATTTTTGTAATAGTTTGTTTTTATTTTGAGTAATTTTATTTACAATCATAGGTTAATTTTTTTAAATCATACAATAAGGATACATTGTCAGTGTATTTAGAATACAAAATAAAAAATTTTTTTTTTACATTTAAATTTTAAGAAAATGTTCATAAAATTAGCGATACAAGTGACTTTGACTGATAAAGTTTGATAAATGCTGCTGTCTACCACCATTCGTATTTTAATTACTATCAAATTTATTAGACTGTGTTTGAGCGTTCAAAACTTTCCAATGATATTTTACCAAAAACTAACAAATGTTTGCCGTCAACTGCTGAGACCATGTTCACGTTAAGAAAATGTTGTTGTCTAAAAAATATTAAAGAAAAACAAATATATTAGAAAAAAGAATAATTCTACGAAATCTCGAATAGTACCCGAAAAGTTTAAACCATATGAAATGTCTCTTTGATTTTTTTTCTATATGTGCTAAAACAGTTATTTTCTAAGTAAAATCCTGTTTCCTAGATTAAATTGAAGTTACTTTAAAATTGCTTCCTTAACTTAAATGCTCTAAAATTCCTTGTATTTCTTGATAATTGTTGTTCGTTCTTTTTCTTTTTTTTTACAGATGCACCCATTTGTTTAACAGATCACGATGAACTGTTGGGAGCCCTGAAGCATGAAACTTTAGCGTTAAAATGTGAAGTGGACGCATCACCGCCTGCGGATTCATTTCATTGGACATTTAACTCATCTGGTGAACAAACAGAATTACCAGCACGTCTGCATTCAAGTGAAGTAAGTAGAAATACTAGAGTCCCAATAGCTAAAATCCAGGCAATACTATTTGATTTTTGTGCATTTTTTGTTCTTTCCGTTTTTAATTCTGTACAAGAATAAAGCAATTTAAACTAGATTTTAGCAATTTCAGTTTAAGTAAAAAAATCCCCAGTTAGAGTGCTAATTTAAGCAGTGCCAAATCTTTTAAAAATTTTTTCTATAAACCAAATATAGAATAGTAATATATATACAACAAATTAAATTATAAAGCATCAACTATATTGCAGTCATGGTGACCGTTTCATAAAAAAAAACAATGAAGTTTCAAGTAAATACAGATTTACGGCGAATTCTTATTTAATATGAAATAAAATTTGTGTGCCAAACTTTCAAATATAGATAATTCAGTAGGCCTTTAATTTTATTGAAAAGTTTTATAATCTTGTGGGAAAAAGCATAAATTGTAAAATTTATCGAGGAAATACATAATTTTTTTTCAAAAAAGCGTTGTATTTATTATTATAATATGATTGTGGACCCAGTGGATAGATCACATTTATACAATACGTTGTGCCGAAGTAGCAAAAGGAAATCATAGCATTGCGATAAAGGATCGTAACAACTGCGAAGAGAAAATTTGTAATAGCTATTTTTACTTGACTGACGAATTCGCTGCCATAACAACGATTGTGCCAAATCAGTAATCAGGGCTGTGCTTTCGCCGTTTAAATTGGCCGAGCAGCATTGCTGCAATCACGTATTTGTGCAGGCAAAAAAAAAGTCGATTCCATATTCAGGACTTTACATGAATATGTAACCTAGACTTGGTACTTGACTAGAGCGCAGTATGGAATCTGCGTCCATCAATTTCGTGTACTTTCTAAGAATCGTATTTCCTAAGTCTAGACCTTATGGCAATTAATTATTAGAAAGGATAAGTTGGTACTAGCTAAAAGAACAACGATCGTAGATATACGTCTCTAATACAAGTGGGATGTCCCGTGTTGATCTGATTATGGGTGGAACAAGATTTAAGGCTTACGCACAAAAATTAAGTTTAAAAAACTGTTTATTTTATAATTGTATTTATTTTACTTTAATTTATCTTAAAATTTGTACAATATTAATTACCCATTCTAAATCTAGAGTTCATAAATTTTTTGCGAATTATATATATAACCGTGGGCTCACTTGCTTAAGATGTAGAGACAGATGGAATCATTGAATCTTTAGAGCATTACCTAACGCCAGAGGCATATACTACAGTTGTTATGGAATGATAATCTTTTGCCAAGCGCTGGATATAGTATCTAAAGTCTTCGAGCAGAAGTTTAAATATACATGGAGAAGCTTTTAATAGACGTATAATTCTGGCAATATAGAAAACTTTTAGTAATTAAAGATATTTGAAGATCTGCCTGCAGCAATCAGAAGTCAATCAATACAGTAGAGCTTAAATATGTCGCCGTATTTGTTCATGGTTGTAACGAAACTGATTTATAACATTTCCGCCATTTCATATAACAAGCATAAACATAATGAAAATGTTGGCATGTAATACTTAAGTATAACGAGAATTCAAACCAAAAAAATGTGGTTAAAATATACTGAAACAAAAAATTTAGAAAATGGGACATTAAAAAAATTATCGAACGGCAACTGGGACTAAAAGTGTGTTGCCATCGTTTTGATACAGTTTACGTATGTAATTTTCAAGCAAAATTTGTATAAATAAAAATTGTTTCATATTCAATTAAGCCACCTAATAAGTGGTGATAAAAAAAACATACACACACTGATGATAAACGTGTAGTGGCTTTCGAAAACAGCTATTCTGCTCTACTGTAAATAATGATAAACTCAGTCAACATGAGTTTATCATTTATGGCTTACAATAGCAATTTAGATTATTAGAATTAAGTATTGTAATAGTTTAGGGCTTGTATTCATGAATAATGGTTAAATTTGAATTGAAGTGAACATATTTCATTTAAAAAGGTTTGTGGAAGCGTTCGTGAAGCTTAATTAAATAAGCAAGAACATGCAAAGCATGAAAACCAGCAATAAACTGAACATCTCATGAAATCTGCTTGTGGTTGTGGCTCAAGATTTCGCAATAGAAATAACTATGAAATTAATGTTGCAGAAAAAGAATTTTCTTTTTCTGTTCCTTTGAACTTGCGCCTGCTGTCTATATATAATCTCCTTAAGCAAAAATGTAGTTTGAATTGAACATTATATCTGGAGCCGAATTACCGCTGTCGATATCGATCGAAATTTCAATACAATTTAAATGGAAGTTTCTAATTATATTGACAATTTTTCAATATCTCTTGGAAGCTCGTGTATTGAGGGTTGTTGAACCGGTGTAAACACTCAGTGATAT
Source organism: Linnaemya tessellans (assembly GCA_951800035.1). Classification (NCBI taxonomy): domain Eukaryota; kingdom Metazoa; phylum Arthropoda; class Insecta; order Diptera; family Tachinidae; genus Linnaemya; species Linnaemya tessellans. The sequence continues at coordinate 140,740,983 of OX637532.1, forward strand.
TTTGCACAAACACATACATTTTATTTAAACTTTATAACATATTTTCTTATATTATAGTTATGTCGTTATGTTTATAATATTTTTAAAACAAATATTATAAACATAAGCGTAAGGCCAGTTAACATATTAACTGGACTAGACTGTGTAATATCGCATTGAAAAGCAATCGTAGGCCTGACTACGACAGTTCATGGGGCTTAATAAATTTATATGTTATTAATTAATAAATAATATTAATTATTTCATGTTAATATTTATTATATCATGTTGTGCTTGTAAAAAAAGACTTTTATTGTACCAAAAAACCAACAAGAACTTAATAAATATTTTGACCAGAGTTGTAACAAGAAAACAAATACTCTTTTTTTATAACTTTATAATGAATAAATCGCATGTTTTTTTACTTCTTTTTGATTTCCTGGTTTGTATTTTTGCTTTCTGTATTGTTTTGTTCTTTTAATGTAAGTTTGTTAACAAAATAAAAACTAGGTTACAAAATATGTAGAAAAACTTGAAATAAGACAAAATATTCTGCAGCACTGTAAAGAAATAAAATGAAACCGGAAACGGAAGTTCTATGTTTTTGTACTGTGTTAACAACCATTCTCATGAATTAATTACATTTGTTTTGCGATTCCTTAAAAAAAAAATGGAAATACTCGACATAAAAGACTTTTTTAATTCGCAATTTTATTATTATTTCTATTTTTTTTTCTTGTGTCCTTTTGTTTTGTAACCTTCTTTAGTCCTCAGATGCTTCAGTAATAATTGAGAAAATTTAATTAGAATTAAATACAAAATTTTATCACGAAATTTATACTCTTTCATTGTCGTTGCGCATTTAGATGCCTGCTGTTGCAAACAAAACTTTTTCTTTGTTTAAAGTTTTTGTACGTTAAATGTACAGATAATTTGGTAACAAAAAAAATATTATTAAGACTACAAAAGCCAGTGAGCATTTGGTGAAATTTTTTATATAAAAACTCCCATCTAACGGAAATTAATTTTTCATCAATATTTGCCTAATAATTATTGAAATAATATCAATACGAACAGATGGTAATGCGATGTTTCATTTTCGTCAAAAAGAAAACACAAATTGACAAAGCCTTTTAAAAGAAAAGTATATATGATATTAAAAAGGCATGTCAAACTTATTTCCAAATGGTGGAGAATTTGTTGTATAAATTTTTCATGTATTTGTGTTATACTCTTACTTCAAATGCAAACATTTTTTCTTCAAAAAAGAAAAGTTTGTTTCCTTATTACAAAAAAAAAAATACGTTTTGAGTAAAATTGTGTTACAACAAAAAAATTTGATATTTGCAAAATTTTTTTTGGAACACAATTCCATCCAAAACATGTTTCTTTCTTATAAGCATGTATTGAAAGGGGCTTTAAAAGTGTGAAAAAGCAAAATATTTGGTAAGCACATTTTTTCCTGCTGAAATGCAGAAGCTTCTTCACATTTGAAACCCCTCTCAATACTGATTTTTTTATCAGTAATTAAATTTTTAGACAAATTGTGTTTCAACTAAAAATTGATTTTTGCAAAGGTCAAAATTTTTTTTTGCTTAAATGCATGAGACTTAAGCTTTTTCGGAAGCTTCTTCGTATTTGAAACTCCTTTCAATACTTAGTTATTAGAAATAAACGCCTTTTGGGCAAAATTGGGTAAAAGGTTGAAACAGCTACAAAAAAACTGTCTATCTTCTCATCTTTCCTAATCTGTCCCCTCAATACTATCCCCTCGTTCTCAGTTCTGGCGCAATGCATTGCATATATAGGGGTCATCCCCTGAGTGCTGGTCCAAGATTAAAAAAAAAAAAAAAAAAAAAAAAGCAAAAAATTGATATTTTGCAAAGAGGTACCCCTTTCCAAAAACATTGGTCAAAATTTTTTTTTGCTTAAATGCCTGCGACTTAAGCTTTTTCGGAAGCTTCTTCGCATTTGAAACTCCTTTCAATACTTAGTTATTAGAAATAAACGCCTTTTGGGTAAAATTGTATTTCAAGCAAAAAATTAATTTTTTGCAAAGAGGTACCCCTTTCCAAAAACATTGGTCAAAAATTTTTTTTGCTTAAATGCCTGCGACTTAAGCTTTTTCGGAAGCTTCTTCGCATTTGAAACTCCTTTCAATACTTAGTTATTAGAAATAAACGCCTTTTGGGTAAAATTGTGTTTCAAGCAAAAAATTAATTTTTTGCAAAGAGGTACCCCTTTCCAAAAACATTGGTCAAAATTTTTTTTTGCTTAAATGCATGCGACTTAAGCTTTTTCGGAAGCTTCTTCGCATTTGAAACTCCTTTCAATACTTAGTTATTAGAAATAAACGCCTTTTGGGTAAAATTGTGTTTCAAGCAAAAAATTGATTTTTTGCAAAGAGGTACCCCTTTCCAAAAACATTGGTCAAAATTTTTTTTTGCTTAAATGCATGCGACTTAAGCTTTTTCGGAAGCTTCTTCGCATTTTAAACTCCTTTCAATACTTAGTTATTAGAAATAAACGCCTTTTGGGTAAAATTGGGTAAAATTGTGTTTCAAGCAAAAAATTGATTTTTTGCAAAGAGGTACCCCTTTCCAAAAAAATTAGTCAAAAATTTTTTTTGCTTAAATGCATGCGACTTAAACCTTTTCGGAAGCTTCTTCGCATTTGAAACTCCTTTCAATACTTAGTTATTAGAAATAAACGCCTTTTGGGTAAAATTGGGTAAAATTGTGTTTCAAGCAAAAAATTGATTTTTTGCAAAGAGGTACCCCTTTCCAAAAAAATTAGTCAAAAATTTTTTTTGCTTAAATGCATGCGACTTAAGCTTTTTCGGAAGCTTCTTCGCATTTGAAACTCCTTTCAATACTTAGTTATTAGAAATAAAGGCCTTTTGGGTAAAATTGGGTAAAATTGTGTTTCAAGCAAAAAATTGATTTTTTGCAAAGAGGTACCCCTTTCCAAAAAAATTAGTCAAAAATTTTTTTTGCTTAAATGCATGCGACTTAAACTTTTTCGGAAGCTTCTTCGCATTTGAAATTCCTTTCAATACTTAGTTATTAGAAATAAACGCCTTTTGGGTAAAATTGTGTTTCAAGCAAAAAATTGATTTTTTGCAAAGAGGTACCCCTTTCCAAAAAAATTGGTCAAAATTTTTTTTTGCTTAAATGCATGCGACTTAAGCTTTTTCGGAAGCTTCTTCGCATTTGAAACTCCTTTCAATACTTAGTTATTAGAAATAAACGCCTATTGGTCAAAATTGGGTAAAATTTTGATTCAAGCAAAAATTGATTTCCAAAAAAATAGCCAAAAACACGATTTTTAGCAAAAAAAATTGGCCAAAAAATTTTTTTACTTAAATGCATGCGATTTAAGTTTTTTCGAAAGCTTCTGCGCATTTGAAACTCCTTTCAATACTTATTTATTAGAAATAAACGCCTTTTGGCCAAAAATGGGTTAAATTGTGTTTCAGCCAAAAAATTGATTTTTAGCAAAGAGGTACCCCTTTCCAAAAAAATTGGCCAAAAAATTTTTTTGCTTAAATGCAAGCGATTTAAGTTTTTTCGGAAGCTTCTGCGCATTTGAAACTCCTTTCAATACTTATTTATTAGAAATAAACGCCTTTTAGCCAAAAATGGGTTAAATTGTGTTTCAGCCAAAAAATCGATTTTTCAAAAAAAATTGGCCAAAAAATGTTTTTGCTTAAATGCATGCGATTTAGGTTTTTTCGGAAGCTTCTGCGCATTTGAAACTCCTTTCAATACTTATTTATTAGAAATAAACGCCTTTTGGCCAAAAATGGGTTAAATTGTGTTTCAGCCAAAAAATCGATTTTTAGCAAAGAGGTACCCCTTTCCAAAAAAATTGGCCAAAAAATTTTTTTGCTTAAATGCATGCGACTTAAGCTTTTTCGGAAGCTTCGTCGCATTTGAAACTCCTTTCAATACTTAGTTATTAGAAATAAACGCCTTTTGGCCAAAATTGGGTAAAATTGTGTTTCAACCAAAAAATCGATTTTTTGCAAAGAGGTACCTCTTTGCTAAAATATTGGCCAAAAATTTTTTTTGCTTAAATGCATGCGACTTAAGCTTTTTCGGAAGCTTCGTCGCATTTGAACCTCCTTTCAATACTTAGTTATTAGAAATAAACGCCTTTTGACCAAAATTGGTAAAATTGTGTTTCAACCAAGAAATCGATTTTTTGCTAAAAAATTGGCCAAAAATTTTTTTTGCTTAAATGCATGCGACTTAAGCTTTTTCGGAAGCTTCGTCGCATTTGAACCTCCTTTCAATACTTAGTTATTAGAAATAAACGCCTTTTGACCAAAATTGGTAAAATTGTGTTTCAACCAAGAAATCGATTTTTTGCTAAAAAATTGGCCAAAAATTTTTTTTGCTTAAATGCATGCGAATTAAGCTTTTTCGGAAGCTTCGTCGCATTTGAAACTCCTTTCAATACTTAGTTATTAGAAATAAACGCCTTTTGGCCAAAATTGGGTAAAATTGTGTTTCAACCAAAAAGTCGATTTTTTGCAAAGAGGTACCTCTTTGTTAAAAAATTGGTCAAAAATTTTTTTTGCTTAAATGCATGCGACTTAAGCTTTTTCGGAAGCTTCGTCGCATTTGAAACTCCTTTCAATACTTAGTTATTAGAAATAAACGCCTTTTGGCCAAAATTGGGTAAAATTGTGTTTCAACCAAAAAATCGATTTTTTGCAAAGAGGTACCCCTTTGCTAAAAAATTGGCCAAAAATTTTTTTTGCTTAAATGCATGCGACTTAAGCTTTTTCGGAAGCTTCGTCGCATTTGAAACTCCTTTCAATACTTAGTTATTAGAAATACACGCCTTTTGGCCAAAATTGGGTAAAATTGTGTTTCAACCAAAAAATCGATTTTTTGCAAAGAGGTACCCCTTTGCTAAAAAATTGGCCAAAAATTTTTTTTGCTTAAATGCATGCGACTTAAGCTTTTTCGGAAGCTTCGTCGCATTTGAAACTCCTTTCAATACTTAGTTATTAGAAATAAACGCCTTTTGGCCAAAATTGGGTAAAATTGTGTTTCAACCAAAAAATCGATTTTTTGCAAAGAGGTACCTCTTTGCTAAAAAATTGGCCAAAAATTTTTTTTGCTTAAATGCATGCGACTTAAGCTTTTTCGGAAGCTTCTTCGCATGTGAAACTCCTTTCAATACTTAGTTATTAGAAATAAACGCCTTTTGGCCAAAATTGGGTAAAATTGTGTTTCAACCAAAAAATCGATTTTTTGCAAAAAATTGGCCAAAAATTTTTTTTGCTTAAATGCATGCGACTTAAGCTTTTTCGGAAGCTTCGTCGCATTTGAAACTCCTTTCAATACTTAGTTATTAGAAATAAACGCCTTTTGGCCAAAATTGGGTAAAATTGTGTTTCAACCAAAAAATCGATTTTTTGCAAAGAGGTACCTCTTTGCTAAAAAATTGGCCAAAAATTTTTTTTGCTTAAATGCATGCGACTTAAGCTTTTTCGGAAGCTTCTTCGCATGTGAAACTCCTTTCAATACTTAGTTATTAGAAATAAACGCCTTTTGGCCAAAATTGGGTAAAATTGTGTTTCAACCAAAAAATCGATTTTTTGCAAAGAGGTACCCCTTTGCTAAAAAATTGGCCAAAAATTTTTTTTGCTTAAATGCATGCGACTTAAGCTTTTTCGGAAGCTTCTTCGCATTTGAAACTCCTTTCAATACTTAGTTGTTAGAAATAAACGCTTTTTGGGCAAAATTGGGTAAAATTGTGTTTCAACCAAAAAATCGATTTTTAGCAAAGGGGTTAGCCTTTCCTAAAAAATTGGTCAAAAATTTTTTTTGCTTAAATGCATGCGACTTAAGCTTTTTCGGAAGCTTCGTCGCATTTGAAACTCCTTTCAATACTTAGTTATTAGAAATAAACGCCTTTTGGCCAAAATTGGGTAAAATTGTGTTTCAACCAAAAAATCGATTTTTTGCAAAGAGGTACCCCTTTGCTAAAAAATTGGCCAAAAATTTTTTTTGCTTAAATGCATGCGACTTAAGCTTTTTCGGAAGCTTCGTCGCATTTGAAACTCCTTTCAATACTTAGTTATTAGAAATACACGCCTTTTGGCCAAAATTGGGTAAAATTGTGTTTCAACCAAAAAATCGATTTTTTGCAAAGAGGTACCCCTTTGCTAAAAAATTGGCCAAAAATTTTTTTTGCTTAAATGCATGCGACTTAAGCTTTTTCGGAAGCTTCGTCGCATTTGAAACTCCTTTCAATACTTAGTTATTAGAAATAAACGCCTTTTGGCCAAAATTGGGTAAAATTGTGTTTCAACCAAAAAATCGATTTTTTGCTAAAAAATTGGCCAAAAATTTTTTTTGCTTAAATGCATGCGACTTAAGCTTTTTCGGAAGCTTCTTCGCATGTGAAACTCCTTTCAATACTTAGTTATTAGAAATACACGCCTTTTGGCCAAAATTGGGTAAAATTGTGTTTCAACCAAAAAATCGATTTTTTGCTAAAAAATTGGCCAAAAATTTTTTTTGCTTAAATGCATGCGACTTAAGCTTTTTCGGAAGCTTCTTCGCATGTGAAACTCCTTTCAATACTTAGTTATTAGAAATAAACGCCTTTTGGCCAAAATTGGGTAAAATTGTGTTTCAACCAAAAAATCGATTTTTTGCAAATAGGTACCTCTTTGCTAAAAAATTGGCCAAAAATTTTTTTTGCTTAAATGCATGCGACTTAAGCTTTTTCGGAAGCTTCTTCGCATGTGAAACTCCTTTCAATACTTAGTTATTAGAAATAAACGCCTTTTGGCCAAAATTGGGTAAAATTGTGTTTCAACCAAAAAATCGATTTTTTGCTAAAAAATTGGCCATAAATTTTTTTTGCTTAAATGCATGCGACTTAAGCTTTTTCGGAAGCTTCTTCGCATGTGAAACTCCTTTCAATACTTAGTTATTAGAAATACACGCCTTTTGGCCAAAATTGGGTAAAATTGTGTTTCAACCAAAAAATCGATTTTTTGCTAAAAAATTGGCCAAAAATTTTTTTTGCTTAAATGCATGCGACTTAAGCTTTTTCGGAAGCTTCTTCGCATGTGAAACTCCTTTCAATACTTAGTTATTAGAAATAAACGCCTTTTGGCCAAAATTGGGTAAAATTGTGTTTCAACCAAAAAATCGATTTTTTGCTAAAAAATTAGCCATAAATTTTTTTTGCTTAAATGCATGCGACTTAAGCTTTTTCGGAAGCTTCGTCGCATTTGAAACTCCTTTCAATACTTAGTTATTAGAAATAAACGCCTTTTGGCCAAAATTGGGTAAAATTGTGTTTCAACCAAAAAATCGATTTTTTGCAAAGAGGTACCTCTTTGCTAAAAAATTGGCCAAAAATTTTTTTTGCTTAAATGCATGCGACTTAAGCTTTTTCGGAAGCTTCGTCGCATTTGAAACTCCTTTCAATACTTAGTTATTAGAAATACACGCCTTTTGGCCAAAATTGGGTAAAATTGTGTTTCAACCAAAAAATCGATTTTTTGCAAAGAGGTACCTCTTTGCTAAAAAATTGGCCAAAAATTTTTTTTGCTTAAATGCATGCGACTTAAGCTTTTTCGGAAGCTTCTTCGCATGTGAAACTCCTTTCAATACTTAGTTATTAGAAATAAACGCCTTTTGGCCAAAATTGGGTAAAATTGTGTTTCAACCAAAAAATCGATTTTTTGCAAATAGGTACCTCTTTGCTAAAAAATTGGCCAAAAATTTTTTTTGCTTAAATGCATGCGACTTAAGCTTTTTCGGAAGCTTCTTCGCATGTGAAACTCCTTTCAATACTTAGTTATTAGAAATAAACGCCTTTTGGCCAAAATTGGGTAAAATTGTGTTTCAACCAAAAAATCGATTTTTTGCAAAAAATTGGCCAAAAATTTTTTTTGCTTAAATGCATGCGACTTAAGCTTTTTCGGAAGCTTCGTCGCATTTGAAACTCCTTTCAATACTTAGTTATTAGAAATAAACGCCTTTTGGCCAAAATTGGGTAAAATTGTGTTTCAACCAAAAAATCGATTTTTTGCAAAGAGATACCTCTTTGCTAAAAAATTGGCCAAAAATTTTTTTTGCTTAAATGCATGCGACTTAAGCTTTTTCGGAAGCTTCGTCGCATTTGAAACTCCTTTCAATACTTAGTTATTAGAAATAAACGCCTTTTGGCCAAAATTGGGTAAAATTGTGTTTCAACCAAAAAATCTATTTTTTGCAAAGAGGTACCTCTTTGCTAAAAAATTGGCCAAAATTTTTTTTTGCTTAAATGCATGCGACTTAAGCTTTTTCGGAAGCTTCGTCGCATTTGAAACTCCTTTCAATACTTAGTTATTAGAAATAAACGCCTTTTGGCCAAAATTGGGTAAAATTGTGTTTCAACCAAAAAATCTATTTTTTGCAAAGAGGTACCTCTTTGCTAAAAAATTGGCCAAAAATTTTTTTTGCTTAAATGCATGCGACTTAAGCTTTTTCGGAAGCTTCGTCGCATTTGAAACTCCTTTCAATACTTAGTTATTAGAAATAAACGCCTTTTGGCCAAAATTGGGTAAAATTGTGTTTCAACCAAAAAATCGATTTTTTGCAAAAAATTGGCCAAAAATTTTTTTTGCTTAAATGCATGCGACTTAAGCTTTTTCGGAAGCTTCTTCGCATGTGAAACTCCTTTCAATACTTAGTTATTAGAAATAAACGCCTTTTGGCCAAAATTGGGTAAAATTGTGTTTCAACCAAAAAATCGATTTTTTGCAAAGAGGTACCCCTTTGCTAAAAAATTGGCCAAAAATTTTTTTTTGCTTAAATGCATGCGACTTTTGCTTTTTCGGAAGCTTCGTCGCATTTGAAACTCCTTTCAATACTTAGTTATTAGAAATAAACGCCTTTTGGCCAAAATTGGGTAAAATTGTGTTTCAACCAAAAAATCTATTTTTTGCAAAGAGATACCTCTTTGCTAAAAAATTGGCCAAAATTTTTTTTTGCTTAAATGCATGCGACTTAAGCTTTTTCGGAAGCTTCGTCGCATTTGAAACTCCTTTCAATACTTAGTTATTAGAAATAAACGCCTTTTGGCCAAAATTGGGTAAAATTGTGTTTCCACCAAAAAATCGATTTTTTGCAAAGAGGTACCTCTTTGCTAAAAAATTGGCCAAAAATTTTTTTTGCTTAAATGCATGCGACTTAAGCTTTTTCGGAAGCTTCGTCGCATTTGAAACTCCTTTCAATACTTAGTTATTAGAAATAAACGCCTTTTGGCCAAAATTGGGTAAAATTGTGTTTCAACCAAAAAATCGATTTTTTGCAAAAAATTGGCCAAAAATTTTTTTTGCTTAAATGCATGCGACTTAAGCTTTTTCGGAAGCTTCTTCGCATGTGAAACTCCTTTCAAAACTTAGTTATTAGAAATAAACGCCTTTTGGCCAAAATTGGGTAAAATTGTGTTTCAACCAAAAAATCGATTTTTTGCAAAGAGGTACCCCTTTGCTAAAATAATGGCCAAAAATTTTTTTTGCTTAAATGCATGCGACTTAAGCTTTTTCGGAAGCTTCGTCGCATTTGAAACTCCTTTCAATACTTAGTTATTAGAAATAAACGCCTTTTGGCCAAAATTGGGTAAAATTGTGTTTCAACCAAAAAATCGATTTTTTGCAAAGAGGTACCTCTTTGCTAAAAAATTGGCCAAAAATTTTTTTTGCTTAAATGCATGCGACTTAAGCTTTTTCGGAAGCTTCGTCGCATTTGAAACTCCTTTCAATACTTAGTTATTAGAAATAAACGCCTTTTGGCCAAAATTGGGTAAAATTGTGTTTCAACCAAAAAATCGATTTTTTGCAAACAATTGGCCAAAAATTTTTTTTGCCTAAATGCATGCGACTTAAGCTTTTTCGGAAGCTTCGTCGCATTTGAAACTCCTTTCAATACTTAGTTATTAGAAATAAACACCTTTTGGCCAAAATTGGGTAAAATTGTGTTTCAACCAAAAAATCGATTTTTTGCAAAGAGGTACCCCTTTGCTAAAAAATTGGCCAAAAATTTTTTTTGCTTAAATGCATGCGACTTAAGCTTTTTCGGAAGCTTCGTCGCATTTGAAACTCCTTTCAATACTTAGTTATTAGAAATAAACGCCTTTTGGCCAAAATTGGGTAAAATTGTGTTTCAACCAAAAAATCTATTTTTTGCAAAGAGGTACCTCTTTGCTAAAAAATTGGCCAAAATTTTTTTTTGCTTAAATGCATGCGACTTAAGCTTTTTCGGAAGCTTCGTCGCATTTGAAACTCCTTTCAATACTTAGTTATTAGAAATAAACGCCTTTTGGCCAAAATTGGGTAAAATTGTGTTTCAACCAAAAAATCTATTTTTTGCAAAGAGGTACCTCTTTCCTAAAAAATTGGCCAAAAATTTTTTTTGCTTAAATGCATGCGACTTAAGCTTTTTCGGAAGCTTCGTCGCATTTGAAACTCCTTTCAATACTTAGTTATTAGAAATAAACGCCTTTTGGCCAAAATTGGGTAAAATTGTGTTTCAACCAAAAAATCGATTTTTTGCAAAGAGGTACCTCTTTGCTAAAAAATTGGCCAAAAATTTTTTTTGCCTAAATGCATGCGACTTAAGCTTTTTCGGAAGCTTCGTCGCATTTGAAACTCCTTTCAATACTTAGTTATTAGAAATAAACGCCTTTTGGCCAAAATTGGGTAAAATTGTGTTTCAACCAAAAAATCGATTTTTTGCAAAGAGGTACCCCTTTGCTAAAAAATTGGCCAAAAATTTTTTTTGCTTAAATGCATGCGACTTAAGCTTTTTCGGAAGCTTCGTCGCATTTGAAACTCCTTTCAATACTTAGTTATTAGAAATAAACGCCTTTTGGCCAAAATTGGGTAAAATTGTGTTTCAACCAAAAAATCTATTTTTTGCAAAGAGGTACCTCTTTGCTAAAAAATTGGCCAAAATTTTTTTTTGCTTAAATGCATGCGACTTAAGCTTTTTCGGAAGCTTCGTCGCATTTGAAACTCCTTTCAATACTTAGTTATTAGAAATAAACGCCTTTTGGCCAAAATTGGGTAAAATTGTGTTTCAACCAAAAAATCTATTTTTTGCAAAGAGGTACCTCTTTCCTAAAAAATTGGCCAAAAATTTTTTTTGCTTAAATGCATGCGACTTAAGCTTTTTCGGAAGCTTCGTCGCATTTGAAACTCCTTTCAATACTTAGTTATTAGAAATAAACGCCTTTTGGCCAAAATTGGGTAAAATTGTGTTTCAACCAAAAAATCGATTTTTTGCAAAGAGGTACCCCTTTGCTAAAAAATTGGCCAAAAATTTTTTTTGCTTAAATGCATGCGACTTAAGCTTTTTCGGAAGCTTCGTCGCATTTGAAACTCCTTTCAATACTTAGTTATTAGAAATAAACGCCTTTTGGCCAAAATTGGGTAAAATTGTGTTTCAACCAAAAAATCTATTTTTTGCAAAGAGGTACCTCTTTCCTAAAAAATTGGCCAAAAATTTTTTTTGCCTAAATGCATGCGACTTAAGCTTTTTCGGAAGCTTCGTCGCATTTGAAACTCCTTTCAATACTTAGTTATTAGAAATAAACGCCTTTTGGCCAAAATTGGGTAAAATTGTGTTTCAACCAAAAAATCGATTTTTTGCAAAGAGGTACCCCTTTGCTAAAAAATTGGCCAAAAATTTTTTTTGCTTAAATGCATGCGACTTAAGCTTTTTCGGAAGCTTCGTCGCATTTGAAACTCCTTTCAATACTTAGTTATTAGAAATAAACGCCTTTTGGCCAAAATTGGGTAAAATTGTGTTTCAACCAAAAAATCTATTTTTTGCAAAGAGGTACCTCTTTGCTAAAAAATTGGCCAAAATTTTTTTTTGCTTAAATGCATGCGACTTAAGCTTTTTCGGAAGCTTCGTCGCATTTGAAACTCCTTTCAATACTTAGTTATTAGAAATAAACGCCTTTTGGCCAAAATTGGGTAAAATTGTGTTTCAACCAAAAAATCTATTTTTTGCAAAGAGGTACCTCTTTGCTAAAAAATTGGCCAAAATTTTTTTTTGCTTAAATGCATGCGACTTAAGCTTTTTCGGAAGCTTCGTCGCATTTGAAACTCCTTTCAATACTTAGTTATTAGAAATAAACGCCTTTTGGCCAAAATTGGGTAAAATTGTGTTTCAACCAAAAAATCTATTTTTTGCAAAGAGGTACCTCTTTCCTAAAAAATTGGCCAAAAATTTTTTTTGCTTAAATGCATGCGACTTAAGCTTTTTCGGAAGCTTCGTCGCATTTGAAACTCCTTTCAATACTTAGTTATTAGAAATAAACGCCTTTTGGCCAAAATTGGGTAAAATTGTGTTTCAACCAAAAAATCGATTTTTTGCAAAGAGGTACCTCTTTGCTAAAAAATTGGCCAAAAATTTTTTTTGCCTAAATGCATGCGACTTAAGCTTTTTCGGAAGCTTCGTCGCATTTGAAACTCCTTTCAATACTTAGTTATTAGAAATAAACGCCTTTTGGCCAAAATTGGGTAAAATTGTGTTTCAACCAAAAAATCGATTTTTTGCAAAGAGGTACCCCTTTGCTAAAAAATTGGCCAAAAATTTTTTTTGCTTAAATGCATGCGACTTAAGCTTTTTCGGAAGCTTCGTCGCATTTGAAACTCCTTTCAATACTTAGTTATTAGAAATAAACGCCTTTTGGCCAAAATTGGGTAAAATTGTGTTTCAACCAAAAAATCGATTTTTTGCAAAGAGGTACCTCTTTGCTAAAAAATTGGCCAAAAATTTTTTTTGCCTAAATGCATGCGACTTAAGCTTTTTCGGAAGCTTCGTCGCATTTGAAACTCCTTTCAATACTTAGTTATTAGAAATAAACGCCTTTTGGCCAAAATTGGGTAAAATTGTGTTTCAACCAAAAAATCGATTTTTTGCAAAGAGGTACCCCTTTGCTAAAAAATTGGCCAAAAATTTTTTTTGCTTAAATGCATGCGACTTAAGCTTTTTCGGAAGCTTCGTCGCATTTGAAACTCCTTTCAATACTTAGTTATTAGAAATAAACGCCTTTTGGCCAAAATTGGGTAAAATTGTGTTTCAACCAAAAAATCTATTTTTTGCAAAGAGGTACCTCTTTGCTAAAAAATTGGCCAAAATTTTTTTTTGCTTAAATGCATGCGACTTAAGCTTTTTCGGAAGCTTCGTCGCATTTGAAACTCCTTTCAATACTTAGTTATTAGAAATAAACGCCTTTTGGCCAAAATTGGGTAAAATTGTGTTTCAACCAAAAAATCTATTTTTTGCAAAGAGGTACCTCTTTCCTAAAAAATTGGCCAAAAATTTTTTTGCTTAAATGCATGCGACTTAAGCTTTTTCGGAAGCTTCGTCGCATTTGAAACTCCTTTCAATACTTAGTTATTAGAAATAAACGCCTTTTGGCCAAAATTGGGTAAAATTGTGTTTCAACCAAAAAATCGATTTTTTGCAAAGAGGTACCTCTTTGCTAAAAAATTGGCCAAAAATTTTTTTTGCCTAAATGCATGCGACTTAAGCTTTTTCGGAAGCTTCGTCGCATTTGAAACTCCTTTCAATACTTAGTTATTAGAAATAAACGCCTTTTGGCCAAAATTGGGTAAAATTGTGTTTCAACCAAAAAATCGATTTTTTGCAAAGAGGTACCCCTTTGCTAAAATAATGGCCAAAAATTTTTTTTGCTTAAATGCATGCGACTTAAGCTTTTTCGGAAGCTTCGTCGCATTTGAAACTCCTTTCAATACTTAGTTATTAGAAATAAACGCCTTTTGGCCAAAATTGGGTAAAATTGTGTTTCAACCAAAAAATCGATTTTTTGCAAAGAGGTACCTCTTTGCTAAAAAATTGGCAAAAATTTTTTTTGCTTAAATGCATGCAACTTAAGCTTTTTCGGAAGCTTCGTCGCATTTGAAACTCCTTTCAATACTTAGTTATTAGAAATAAACGCCTTTTGGCCAAAATTGGGTAAAATTGTGTTTCAACCAAAAAATCGATTTTTTGCAAAAAATTGGCCAAAAATTTTTTTTCCTTAAATGCATGCGACTTAAGCTTTTTCGGAAGCTTCTTCGCATGTGAAACTCCTTTCAATACTTAGTTATTAGAAATAAACGCCTTTTGGCCAAAATTGGGTAAAATTGTGTTTCAACCAAAAAATCGATTTTTTGCAAAGAGGTACCCCTTTGCTAAAAAATTGGCCAAAAATTTTTTTTTGCTTAAATGCATGCGACTTTTGCTTTTTCGGAAGCTTCGTCGCATTTGAAACTCCTTTCAATACTTAGTTATTAGAAATAAACGCCTTTTGGCCAAAATTGGGTAAAATTGTGTTTCAACCAAAAAATCTATTTTTTGCAAAGAGATACCTCTTTGCTAAAAAATTGGCCAAAATTTTTTTTTGCTTAAATGCATGCGACTTAAGCTTTTTCGGAAGCTTCGTCGCATTTGAAACTCCTTTCAATACTTAGTTATTAGAAATAAACGCCTTTTGGCCAAAATTGGGTAAAATTGTGTTTCCACCAAAAAATCGATTTTTTGCAAAGAGGTACCTCTTTGCTAAAAAATTGGCCAAAAATTTTTTTTGCTTAAATGCATGCGACTTAAGCTTTTTCGGAAGCTTCGTCGCATTTGAAACTCCTTTCAATACTTAGTTATTAGAAATAAACGCCTTTTGGCCAAAATTGGGTAAAATTGTGTTTCAACCAAAATATCGATTTTTTGCAAAGAGGTACCTCTTTGCTAAAAAATTGGCCAAAAATTTTTTTTGCTTAAATGCATGCGACTTAAGCTTTTTCGGAAGCTTCGTCGCATTTGAAACTCCTTTCAATACTTAGTTATTAGAAATAAACGCCTTTTGGCCAAAATTGGGTAAAATTGTGTTTCAACCAAAAAATCGATTTTTTGCAAAGAGGTACCTCTTTGCTAAAAAATTGGCCAAAAATTTTTTTTGCTTAAATGCATGCGACTTAAGCTTTTTCGGAAGCTTCGTCGCATTTGAAACTCCTTTCAATACTTAGTTATTAGAAATAAACGCCTTTTGGCCAAAATTGGGTAAAATTGTGTTTCAACCAAAAAATCGATTTTTTGCAAAGAGGTACCTCTTTGCTAAAAAATTGGCCAAAAATTTTTTTTGCTTAAATGCATGCGACTTAAGCTTTTTCGGAAGCTTCGTCGCATTTGAAACTCCTTTCAATACTTAGTTATTAGAAATAAACGCCTTTTGGCCAAAATTGGGTAAAATTGTGTTTCAACCAAAAAATCGATTTTTTGCAAAGAGGTACCTCTTTGCTAAAAAATTGGCCAATAATTTTTTTTGCTTAAATGCATGCGACTTAAGCTTTTTCGGAAGCTTCGTCGCATTTGAAACTCCTTTCAATACTTAGTTATTAGAAATAAACGCCTTTTGGCCAAAATTGGGTAAAATTGTGTTTCAACCAAAAAATCGATTTTTTGCAAAGAGGTACCTGTTTGCTAAAAAATTGGCCAAAAATTTTTTTTGCTTAAATGCATGCGACTTAAGCTTTTTCGGAAGCTTCGTCGCATTTGAAACTCCTTTCAATACTTAGTTATTAGAAATAAACGCCTTTTGGCCAAAATTGGGTAAAATTGTGTTTCAACCAAAAAATCGATTTTTTGCAAAAAGGTACCTCTTTGCTAAAAAATTGGCCAATAATTTTTTTTGCTTAAATGCATGCGACTTAAGCTTTTTCGGAAGCTTCGTCGCATTTGAAACTCCTTTCAATACTTAGTTATTAGAAATAAACGCCTTTTGGCCAAAATTGGATAAAATTGTGTTTCAACCAAAAAATCTATTTTTTGCTAAAAAATTGGCCAAAAATTTTTTTTGCTTAAATGCATGCGACTTAAGCTTTTTCGGAAGCTTCGTCGCATTTGAAACTCCTTTCAATACTTAGTTATTAGAAATAAACGCCTTTTGGCCAAAATTGGGTAAAATTGTGTTTCAACCAAAAAATCGATTTTTTGCAAAGAGGTACCCCTTTGCTAAAAAATTGGCCAAAAATTTTTTTTGCTTAAATGCATGCGACTTAAGCTTTTTCGGAAGCTTCGTCGCATTTGAAACTCCTTTCAATACTTAGTTATTAGAAATAAACGCCTTTTGGCCAAAATTGGGTAAAATTGTGTTTCAACCAAAAAATCGATTTTTTGCAAAGAGGTACCCCTTTGCTAAAAAATTGGCCAAACATTTTTTTGCTTAAATGCATGCGACTTAAGCTTTTTCGGAAGCTTCGTCGCATTTGAAACTCCTTTCAATACTTAGTTATTAGAAATAAACGCCTTTTGGCAAAAATTGGGTAAAATTGGGTTTCAACCAAAAAATCGATTTTTTGCAAAGAGGTACCCCTTTGCTAAAAAATTGGCCAAAAATTTTTTTTGCTTAAATGCATGCGACTTAAGCTTTTTCGGAAGCTTATTCGCATTTGAAACTCCTTTCAATACTTAGTTGTTAGAAATAAACGCTTTTTGGGCAAAAGTGGGTAAAATTGTGTTTCAACCAAAAAATCGATTTTTAGCAAAGGGGTTAGCCTTTCCTAAAAAATTGGTCAAAAATTTTTTTTGCTTAAATGCATGCGACTTAAGCTTTTTCGGAAGCTTCTTCGCATTTGAAACTCCTTTCAATACTTAGTTGTTAGAAATAAACGCTTTTTGGGCAAAATTGGGTAAAATTGTGTTTCAACCAAAAAATCGATTTTTAGCAAAGGGGTTAGCCTTTCCTAAAAAATTGGTCAAAAATTTTTTTGCTTAAATGCATGCGACTTAAGCTTTTTCGGAAGCTTCTTCGCATTTGAAACTCCTTTCAATACTTAGTTGTTAGAAATAAACGCTTTTTGGGCAAAATTGGGTAAAATTGTGTTTCAACCAAAAAATCGATTTTTAGCAAAGGGGTTAGCCTTTCCTAAAAAATTGGTCAAAAATTTTTTTTGCTTAAATGCATGCGACTTAAGCTTTTTCGGAAGCTTCTTCGCATTTGAAACTCCTTTCAATACTTAGTTGTTAGAAATAAACGCTTTTTGGGCAAAATTGGGTAAAATTGTGTTTCAACCAAAAAATCGATTTTTTGCAAAGAGGTACCCCTTTCCAAAAAAATTGGCCAAAAATTTTTTTGCTTAAATGCATGCGACTTAAGCTTTTTCGGAAGCTTCGTCGCATTTGAAACTCCTTTCAATACTTAGTTATTAGAAATAAACGCCTTTTGGCCAAAATTGGGTAAAATTGTGTTTCAACCAAAAAATCGATTTTTTGCTAAAAAATTGGCTAAAATTTTTTTTTGCTTAAATGCATGCGACTTAAGCTTTTTCGGAAGCTTCGTCGCATTTGAAACTCCTTTCAATACTTAGTTATTAGAAATAAACGCCTTTTGGCCAAAATTGGGTAAAATTGTGTTTCAACCAAAAAAATCGATTTTTTGCTAAAAAATTGGCCAAAAATTTTTTTTGCTTAAATGCATTCGACTTAAGCTTTTTCGGAAGCTTCGTCGCATTTGAAACTCCTTTCAATACTTAGTTATTAGAAATAAACGCCTTTTGGCCAAAATTGGGTAAAATTGTATTTCAACCAAAAAATCTATTTTTTGCAAAGAGGTACCTCTTTGCTAAAAAATTGGCCAAAATTTTTTTTTGCTTAAATGCATGCGACTTAAGCTTTTTCGGAAGCTTCGTCGCATTTGAAACTCCTTTCAATACTTAGTTATTAGAAATAAACGCCTTTTGGCCAAAATTGGGTAAAATTGTATTTCAACCAAAAAATCGATTTTTTGCAAAGAGGTACCCCTTTGCTAAAAAATTGGTCAAAAATTTTTTTTGCTTAAATGCATGCGACTTAAGCTTTTTCGGAAGCTTCTTCGCATTTGAAACTCCTTTCAATACTTAGTTGTTAGAAATAAACGCTTTTTGGGCAAAATTGGGTAAAATTGTGTTTCAACCAAAAAATCGATTTTTAGCAAAGGGGTTAGCCTTTCCTAAAAAATTGGTCAAAAATTTTTTTGCTTAAATGCATGCGACTTAAGCTTTTTCGGAAGCTTCTTCGCATTTGAAACTCCTTTCAATACTTAGTTGTTAGAAATAAACGCTTTTTGGGCAAAATTGGGTAAAATTGTGTTTCAACCAAAAAATCGATTTTTAGCAAAGGGGTTAGCCTTTCCTAAAAAATTGGTCAAAAATTTTTTTTGCTTAAATGCATGCGACTTAAGCTTTTTCGGAAGCTTCTTCGCATTTGAAACTCCTTTCAATACTTAGTTGTTAGAAATAAACGCTTTTTGGGCAAAATTGGGTAAAATTGTGTTTCAACCAAAAAATCGATTTTTAGCCTTTCCTAAAAAATTGGTCAAAAATTTTTTTTGCTTAAAAGCATGCGACTTAAGCTTTTTCGGAAGCTTCTTCGCATTTGAAACTCCTTTCAATACTTAGTTATTAGAAATAAACGCCTCTTGGCCTAAATTGGGTAAAATGGTGTTTCAACCAAAAAATCGATTTTTTGCTAAAAAATTGGCTAAAATTTTTTTTTGCTTAAATGCATGCGACTTAAGCTTTTTCGGAAGCTTCGTCGCATTTGAAACTCCTTTCAATACTTAGTTATTAGAAATAAACGCCTTTTGGCCAAAATTGGGTAAAATTGTGTTTCAACCAAAAAAATCGATTTTTTGCTAAAAAATTGGCCAAAAATTTTTTTTGCTTAAATGCATTCGACTTAAGCTTTTTCGGAAGCTTCGTCGCATTTGAAACTCCTTTCAATACTTAGTTATTAGAAATAAACGCCTTTTGGCCAAAATTGGGTAAAATTGTATTTCAACCAAAAAATCGATTTTTTGCAAAGAGGTACCCCTTTGCTAAAAAATTGGCCAAAAATTTTTTTTGCTTAAATGCATGCGACTTAAGCTTTTTCGGAAGCTTCGTCGCATTTGAAACTCCTTTCAATACTTAGTTATTAGAAATAAACGCCTTTTGGCCAAAATTGGGTAAAATTGTGTTTCAACCAAAAAATCGATTTTTTGCAAAGAGGTACCCCTTTGCTAAAAAATTGACCAAAAATTTTTTTTGCTTAAATGCATGCGACTTAAGCTTTTTTGGAAGCTTCGTCGCATTTGAAACTTCTTTCAATACTTAGTTATTAGAAATAAACGCCTTTTGTCCAAAATTGGGTAAAATTGTGTTTCAACCAAAAAATCGATTTTTTGCAAAGGGGTACCCCTTTGCTAAAAAATTGTCCAAAAATTTTTTTTGCTTAAATGCATGCGACTTAAGCTTTTTCGGAAGCTTCGTCGCATTTGAAACTCCTTTCAATACTTAGTTATTAGAAATAAACGCCTTTTGGCCAAAATTGGGTAAAATTGTGTTTCAACCAAAAAATCGATTTTTTGCAAAGAGGTACCCCTTTGCTAAAAAATTGGCCAAAATTTTTTTTTGCTTAAATGCATGCGACTTAAGCTTTTTCGGAAGCTTCGTCGCATTTGAAACTCCTTTCAATACTTAGTTATTAGAAATAAACGCCTTTTGGCCAAAATTGGGTAAATTTGTGTTTCAACCAAAAAATCGATTTTTTGCAAAGAGGTACCTCTTTGCTAAAAAATTGGCCAACAATTTTTTTTGCTTAAATGCATGCGACTTAAGCTTTTTCGGAAGCTTCGTCGCATTTGAAACTCCTTTCAATACTTAGTTATTAGAAATAAACGCCTTTTGGCCAAAATTGGGTAAAATTGTGTTTCAACCAAAAAATCGATTTTTTGCAAAGAGGTACCTCTTTGCTAAAAAATTGGCCAACAATTTTTTTTGCTTAAATGCATGCGACTTAAGCTTTTTCGGAAGCTTCGTCGCATTTGAAACTCCTTTCAATACTTAGTTATTAGAAATAAACGCCTTTTGGCCAAAATTGGGTAAAATTGTGTTTCAACCAAAAAATCGATTTTTTGCAAAGAGGTACCTCTTTGCTAAAAAATTGGCCAACAATTTTTTTTGCTTAAATGCATGCGACTTAAGCTTTTTCGGAAGCTTCGTCGCATTTGAAACTCCTTTCAATACTTAGTTATTAGAAATAAACGCCTTTTGGCCAAAATTGGGTAAAATTGTGTTTCAACCAAAAAATCGATTTTTTGCAAAGATGTACCCCTTTGCTAAAAAATTGGCCAAAAATTTTTTTTGCTTAAATGCATGCGACTTAAGCTTTTTCGGAAGCTTCGTCGCATTTGAAACTCCTTTCAATACTTAGTTATTAGAAATAAACGCCTTTTGGCCAAAATTGGGTAAAATTGTGTTTCAACCAAAAAATCGATATTTTGCAAAGAGGTACCCCTTTGCTAAAAAATTGGCCAAACATTTTTTTTGCTTAAATGCATGCGACTTAAGCTTTTTCGGAAGCTTCGTCGCATATGAAACTCCTTTCAATACTTAGTTATTAGAAATAAACGCCTTTTGGCCAAAATTGGGTAAAATTGTGTTTCAACCAAAAAATCGATTTTTTGCAAAGAGGTACCCCTTTGCTAAAAAATTGGCCAAAAATTTTTTTGCTTAAATGCATGCGACTTAAGCTTTTTCGGAAGCTTCGTCGCATTTGAAACTCCTTTCAATACTTAGTTATTAGAAATAAACGCCTTTTGGCCAAAATTGGGTAAAATTGTGTTTCAACCAAAAAATCGATTTTTTGCAAAGAGGTACCCCTTTGCTAAAAAATTGGCCAAAAATTTTTTTTGCTTCAATGCATGCGACTTAAGCTTTTTCGGAAGCTTCGTCGCATTTGAAACTCCTTTCAATACTTAGTTATTAGAAATAAACGCCTTTTGGCCAAAATTGGGTAAAATTGTGTTTCAAACAAAAAAATCCATTTTTGGCAAAGAGGTACCCCTTTGCTAAAAAATTGGCCAAAAATTTTTTTTGCTTAAATGCATGCGACTTAAGCTTTTTCGGAAGCTTCGTCGCATTTGAAACTCCTTTCAATACTTAGTTATTAGAAATAAACGCCTTTTGGCCAAAATTGGGTAAAATTGTGTTTCAACCAAAAAATCGATTTTTTGCAAAGAGGTACCTCTTTGCTAAAAAATTGGCCAAAAATTTTTTTTGCTTAAATGCATGCGACTTAAGCTTTTTCGGAAGCTTTGTCGCATTTGAAACTCCTTTCAATACTTAGTTATTAGAAATAAACGCCTTTTGGCCAAAATTGGGTAAAATTGTGTTTCAACCAAAAAATCGATTTTTTGCAAAGAGGTACCCCTTTGCTAAAAAATTGGCCAAAAAATTTTTTTGCTTAAATGCATGCGACTTAAGCTTTTTCGGAAGCTTCGTCGCATTTGAAACTCCTTTCAATACTTAGTTATTAGAAATAAACGCCTTTTGGCCAAAATTGGGTAAAATTGTGTCTCAACCAAAAAATCGATTTTTTGCAAAGAGGTACCCCTTTGCTAAAAAAATGGCCAAACATTTTTTTTGCTTAAATGCATGCGACTTAAGCTTTTTCGGAAGCTTCGTCGCATTTGAAACTCCTTTCAATACTTATTTATTAGAAATAAACGCCTTTTGGCCAAAATTGGGTAAAATTGTGTTTCAACCAAAAAATCGATTTTTTGCAAAGAGGTACCCCTTTGCTAAAAAATTGGCCAAACATTTTTTTTGCTTAAATGCATGCGACTTAAGCTTTTTCGGAAGCTTCGTCGCATTTGAAACTCTTTTCAATACTTATTTATTAGAAATAAACGCCTTTTGGCCAAAATTGGGTAAAATTGTGTTTCAACCAAAAAATCGATTTTTTGCAAAGAGGTACCCCTTTGCTAAAAAATTGGCCAAACATTTTTTTTGCTTAAATGCATGCGACTTAAGCTTTTTCGGAAGCTTCGTCGCATTTGAAACTCCTTTCAATACTTAGTTATTAGAAATAAACGCCTTTTGGCCAAAATTGGGTAAAATTGTGTTTCAACCAAAAAATTGATTTTTGGCAAAGAGGTACCCCTTTGCTAAAAAATTGGCCAAAAATTTTTTTTGCTTAAATGCATGCGACTTAAGCTTTTTCGGAAGCTTCGTCGCATTTGAAACTCCTTTCAATACTTATTTATTAGAAATAAACGCCTTTTGGCCAAAATTGGGTAAAATTGTGTTTCAACCAAAAAATCGATTTTTAGCAAAGGGGTTAGCCTTTCCTAAAAAATTGGTCAAAAATTTTTTTGCTTAAATGCATGCGACTTAAGCTTTTTCGGAAGCTTCTTCGCATTTGAAACTCCTTTCAATACTTAGTTGTTAGAAATAAACGCTTTTTGGGCAAAATTGGGTAAAATTGTGTTTCAACCAAAAAATCGATTTTTAGCAAAGGGGTTAGCCTTTCCTAAAAAATTGGTCAAAAATTTTTTTTGCTTAAATGCATGCGACTTAAGCTTTTTCGGAAGCTTCTTCGCATTTGAAACTCCTTTCAATACTTAGTTGTTAGAAATAAACGCTTTTTGGGCAAAATTGGGTAAAATTGTGTTTCAACCAAAAAATCGATTTTTAGCCTTTCCTAAAAAATTGGTCAAAAATTTTTTTTGCTTAAATGCATGCGACTTAAGCTTTTTCGGAAGCTTCTTCGCATTTGAAACTCCTTTCAATACTTAGTTGTTAGAAATAAACGCTTTTTGGGCAAAATTGGGTAAAATTGTGTTTCAACCAAAAAATCGATTTTTAGCAAAGGGGTTAGCCTTTCCTAAAAAATTGGTCAAAAATTTTTTTTGCTTAAATGCATGCGACTTTAGCTTTTTCGGAAGCTTCTTCGCATTTGAAACTCCTTTCAATACTTAGTTGTTAGAAATAAACGCTTTTTGGGCAAAATTGGGTAAAATTGTGTTTCAACCAAAAAATCGATTTTTAGCAAAGGCGTTAGCCTTTCCTAAAAAATTGGTCAAAAATTTTTTTGCTTAAATGCATGCGACTTAAGCTTTTTCGGAAGCTTCTTCGCATTTGAAACTCCTTTCAATACTTAGTTGTTAGAAATAAACGCTTTTTGGGCAAAATTGGGTAAAATTGTGTTTCAACCAAAAAATCGATTTTTAGCAAAGGGGTTAGCCTTTCCTAAAAAATTGGTCAAAAATTTTTTTTGCTTAAATGCATGCGACTTAAGCTTTTTCGGAAGCTTCTTCGCATTTGAAACTCCTTTCAATACTTAGTTGTTAGAAATAAACGCTTTTTGGGCAAAATTGGGTAAAATTGTGTTTCAACCAAAAAATCGATTTTTAGCCTTTCCTAAAAAATTGGTCAAAAATTTTTTTTTGCTTAAATGCATGCGACTTAAGCTTTTTCGGAAGCTTCTTCGCATTTGAAACTCCTTTCAATACTTAGTTGTTAGAAATAAACGCTTTTTGGGCAAAATTGGGTAAAATTGTGTTTCAACCAAAAAATCGATTTTTAGCAAAGGGGTTAGCCTTTCCTAAAAAATTGGTCAAAAATTTTTTTTGCTTAAATGCATGCGACTTAAGCTTTTTCGGAAGCTTCTTCGCATTTGAAACTCCTTTCAATACTTAGTTGTTAGAAATAAACGCTTTTTGGGCAAAATTGGGTAAAATTGTGTTTCAACCAAAAAATCGATTTTTAGCCTTTCCTAAAAAATTGGTCAAAAATTTTTTTTGCTTAAATGCATGCGACTTAAGCTTTTTCGGAAGCTTCTTCGCATTTGAAACTCCTTTCAATACTTAGTTGTTAGAAATAAACGCTTTTTGGGCAAAATTGGGTAAAATTGTGTTTCAACCAAAAAATCGATTTTTAGCAAAGGGGTTAGCCTTTCCTAAAAAATTGGTCAAAAATTTTTTTTGCTTAAATGCATGCGACTTAAGCTTTTTCGGAAGCTTCTTCGCATTTGAAACTCCTTTCAATACTTAGTTGTTAGAAATAAACGCTTTTTGGGCAAAATTGGGTAAAATTGTGTTTCAACCAAAAAATCGATTTTTAGCAAAGGGGTTAAAATTGGTCAAAAATTTTTTTGCTTAAATGCATGCGACTTAAGCTTTTTCGGAAGCTTCTTCGCATTTGAAACTCCTTTCAATACTTAGTTGTTAGAAATAAACGCTTTTTGGGCAAAATTGGGTAAAATTGTGTTTCAACCAAAAAATCGATTTTTAGCAAAGGGGTTAGCCTTTCCTAAAAAATTGGTCAAAAATTTTTTTTGCTTAAATGCATGCGACTTAAGCTTTTTCGGAAGCTTCTTCGCATTTGAAACTCCTTTCAATACTTAGTTGTTAGAAATAAACGCTTTTTGGGCAAAATTGGGTAAAATTGTGTTTCAACCAAAAAATCGATTTTTAGCAAAGGGGTTAGCCTTTCCTAAAAAATTGGTCAAAAATTTTTTTTGCTTAAATGCATGCGACTTAAGCTTTTTCGGAAGCTTCTTCGCATTTGAAACTCCTTTCAATACTTAGTTGTTAGAAATAAACGCTTTTTGGGCAAAATTGGGTAAAATTGTGTTTCAACCAAAAAATCGATTTTTACCAAAGGGGTTAGCCTTTCCTAAAAAATTGGTCAAAAATTTTTTTTGCTTAAATGCATGCGACTTAAGCTTTTTCGGAAGCTTCTTCGCATTTGAAACTCCTTTCAATACTTAGTTGTTAGAAATAAACGCTTTTTGGGCAAAATTGGGTAAAATTGTGTTTCAACCAAAAAATCGATTTTTAGCAAAGGGGTTAGCCTTTCCTAAAAAATTGGTCAAAAATTTTTTTGCTTAAATGCATGCGACTTAAGCTTTTTCGGAAGCTTCTTCGCATTTGAAACTCCTTTTAATACTTAGTTGTTAGAAATAAACGCTTTTTGGGCAAAATTGGGTAAAATTGTGTTTCAACCAAAAAATCGATTTTTAGCAAAGGGGTTAGCCTTTCCTAAAAAATTGGTCAAAAATTTTTTTTGCTTAAATGCATGCGACTTAAGCTTTTTCGGAAGCTTCTTCGCATTTGAAACTCCTTTCAATACTTAGTTGTTAGAAATAAACGCTTTTTGGGCAAAATTGGGTAAAATTGTGTTTCAACCAAAAAATCGATTTTTAGCAAAGGGGTTAGTTAGCCTTTCCTAAAAAATTGGTCAAAAATTTTTTTTGCTTAAATGCATGCGACTTAAGCTTTTTCGGAAGCTTCTTCGCATTTGAAACTCCTTTCAATACTTAGTTGTTAGAAATAAACGCTTTTTGGGCAAAATTGGGTAAAATTGTGTTTCAACCAAAAAATCGATTTTTAGCCTTTCCTAAAAAATTGGTCAAAAATTTTTTTTGCTTAAATGCATGCGACTTAAGCTTTTTCGGAAGCTTCTTCGCATTTGAAACTCCTTTCAATACTTAGTTGTTAGAAATAAACGCTTTTTGGGCAAAATTGGGTAAAATTGTGTTTCAACCAAAAAATCGATTTTTAGCAAAGGGGTTAGCCTTTCCTAAAAAATTGGTCAAAAATTTTTTTTGCTTAAATGCATGCGACTTAAGCTTTTTCGGAAGCTTCTTCGCATTTGAAACTCCTTTCAATACTTAGTTGTTAGAAATAAACGCTTTTTGGGCAAAATTGGGTAAAATTGTGTTTCAACCAAAAAATCGATTTTTAGCAAAGGGGTTAGCCTTTCCTAAAAAATTGGTCAAAAATTTTTTTTGCTTAAATGCATGCGACTTAAGCTTTTTCGGAAGCTTCTTCGCATTTGAAACTCCTTTCAATACTTAGTTGTTAGAAATAAACGCTTTTTGGGCAAAATTGGGTAAAATTGTGTTTCAACCAAAAAATCGATTTTTAGCAAAGGGGTTAGCCTTTCCTAAAAAATTGGTCAAAAATTTTTTTTGCTTAAATGCATGCGACTTAAGCTTTTTCGGAAGCTTCTTCGCATTTGAAACTCCTTTCAATACTTAGTTGTTAGAAATAAACGCTTTTTGGGCAAAATTGGGTAAAATTGTGTTTCAACCAAAAAATCGATTTTTAGCAAAGGGGTTAGTTAGCCTTTCCTAAAAAATTGGTCAAAAATTTTTTTTGCTTAAATGCATGCGACTTAAGCTTTTTCGGAAGCTTCTTCGCATTTGAAACTCCTTTCAATACTTAGTTGTTAGAAATAAACGCTTTTTGGGCAAAATTGGGTAAAATTGTGTTTCAACCAAAAAATCGATTTTTAGCCTTTCCTAAAAAATTGGTCAAAAATTTTTTTTGCTTAAATGCATGCGACTTAAGCTTTTTCGGAAGCTTCTTCGCATTTGAAACTCCTTTCAATACTTAGTTGTTAGAAATAAACGCTTTTTGGGCAAAATTGGGTAAAATTGTGTTTCAACCAAAAAATCGATTTTTAGCAAAGGGGTTAGCCTTTCCTAAAAAATTGGTCAAAAATTTTTTTTGCTTAAATGCATGCGACTTAAGCTTTTTCGGAAGCTTCTTCGCATTTGAAACTCCTTTCAATACTTAGTTGTTAGAAATAAACGCTTTTTGGGCAAAATTGGGTAAAATTGTGTTTCAACCAAAAAATCGATTTTTAGCAAAGGGGTTAGCCTTTCCTAAAAAATTGGTCAAAAATTTTTTTTGCTTAAATGCATGCGACTTAAGCTTTTTCGGAAGCTTCTTCGCATTTGAAACTCCTTTCAATACTTAGTTGTTAGAAATAAACGCTTTTTGGGCAAAATTGGGTAAAATTGTGTTTCAACCAAAAAATCGATTTTTAGCAAAGGGGTTAGCCTTTCCTAAAAAATTGGTCAAAAATTTTTTTTGCTTAAATGCATGCGACTTAAGCTTTTTCGGAAGCTTCTTCGCATTTGAAACTCCTTTCAATACTTAGTTGTTAGAAATAAACGCTTTTTGGGCAAAATTGGGTAAAATTGTGTTTCAACCAAAAAATCGATTTTTAGCAAAGGGGTTAAAATTGGTCAAAAATTTTTTTGCTTAAATGCATGCGACTTAAGCTTTTTCGGAAGCTTCTTCGCATTTGAAACTCCTTTCAATACTTAGTTGTTAGAAATAAACGCTTTTTGGGCAAAATTGGGTAAAATTGTGTTTCAACCAAAAAATCGATTTTTAGCAAAGGGGTTAGCCTTTCCTAAAAAATTGGTCAAACATTTTTTTGCTTAAATGCATGCGACTTAAGCTTTTTCGGAAGCTTCTTCGCATTTGAAACTCCTTTTAATACTTAGTTGTTAGAAATAAACGCTTTTTGGGCAAAATTGGGTAAAATTGTGTTTCAACCAAAAAATCGATTTTTAGCAAAGGGGTTAGCCTTTCCTAAAAAATTGGTCAAAAATTTTTTTTGCTTAAATGCATGCGACTTAAGCTTTTTCGGAAGCTTCTTCGCATTTGAAACTCCTTTCAATACTTAGTTGTTAGAAATAAACGCTTTTTGGGCAAAATTGGGTAAAATTGTGTTTCAACCAAAAAATCGATTTTTAGCAAAGGGGTTAGCCTTTCCTAAAAAATTGGTCAAAAATTTTTTTGCTTAAATGCATGCGACTTAAGCTTTTTCGGAAGCTTCTTCGCATTTGAAACTCCTTTTAATACTTAGTTGTTAGAAATAAACGCTTTTTGGGCAAAATTGGGTAAAATTGTGTTTCAACCAAAAAATCGATTTTTAGCAAAGGGGTTAGCCTTTCCTAAAAAATTGGTCAAAAATTTTTTTTGCTTAAATGCATGCGACTTAAGCTTTTTCGGAAGCTTCTTCGCATTTGAAACTCCTTTCAATACTTAGTTGTTAGAAATAAACGCTTTTTGGGCAAAATTGGGTAAAATTGTGTTTCAACCAAAAAATCGATTTTTAGCAAAGGGGTTAGCCTTTCCTAAAAAATTGGTCAAAAATTTTTTTTGCTTAAATGCATGCGACTTAAGCTTTTTCGGAAGCTTCTTCGCATTTGAAACTCCTTTCAATACTTAGTTGTTAGAAATAAACGCTTTTTGGGCAAAATTGGGTAAAATTGTGTTTCAACCAAAAAATCGATTTTTAGCAAAGGGGTTAGCCTTTCCTAAAAAATTGGTCAAAAATTTTTTTTGCTTAAATGCATGCGACTTAAGCTTTTTCGGAAGCTTCTTCGCATTTGAAACTCCTTTCAATACTTAGTTATTAGAAATAAACGCCTCTTGGCCTAAATTGGGTAAAATGGTGTTTCAACCAAAAAATCGATTTTTTGCTAAAAAATTGGCTAAAATTTTTTTTTGCTTAAATGCATGCGACTTAAGCTTTTTCGGAAGCTTCGTCGCATTTGAAACTCCTTTCAATACTTAGTTATTAGAAATAAACGCCTTTTGGCCAAAATTGGGTAAAATTGTGTTTCAACCAAAAAAATCGATTTTTTGCTAAAAAATTGGCCAAAAATTTTTTTTGCTTAAATGCATTCGACTTAAGCTTTTTCGGAAGCTTCGTCGCATTTGAAACTCCTTTCAATACTTAGTTATTAGAAATAAACGCCTTTTGGCCAAAATTGGGTAAAATTGTATTTCAACCAAAAAATCGATTTTTTGCAAAGAGGTACCCCTTTGCTAAAAAATAAGCCAAAAATTTTTTTTGCTTAAATGCATGCGACTTAAGCTTTTTCGGAAGCTTCGTCGCATTTGAAACTCCTTTCAATACTTAGTTATTAGAAATAAACGCCTTTTGGCCAAAATTGGGTAAAATTGTGTTTCAACCAAAAAATCGATTTTTTGCAAAGAGGTACCCCTTTGCTAAAAAATTGACCAAAAATTTTTTTTGCTTAAATGCATGCGACTTAAGCTTTTTTGGAAGCTTCGTCGCATTTGAAACTTCTTTCAATACTTAGTTATTAGAAATAAACGCCTTTTGTCCAAAATTGGGTAAAATTGTGTTTCAACCAAAAAATCGATTTTTTGCAAAGGGGTACCCCTTTGCTAAAAAATTGTCCAAAAATTTTTTTTGCTTAAATGCATGCGACTTAAGCTTTTTCGGAAGCTTCGTCGCATTTGAAACTCCTTTCAATACTTAGTTATTAGAAATAAACGCCTTTTGGCCAAAATTGGGTAAAATTGTGTTTCAACCAAAAAATCGATTTTTTGCTAAAAAATTGGCCATAAATTTTTTTTGCTTAAATGCATGCGACTTAAGCTTTTTCGGAAGCTTCGTCGCATTTGAAACTCCTTTCAATACTTAGTTATTAGAAATAAACGCCTTTTGGCCAAAATTGGGTAAAATTGTGTTTCAACCAAAAAATCGATTTTTTGCAAAGAGGTACCTCTTTGCTAAAAAATTGGCCAAAATTTTTTTTTGCTTAAATGCATGCGACTTAAGCTTTTTCGGAAGCTTCGTCGCATTTGAAACTCCTTTCAATACTTAGTTATTAGAAATAAACGCCTTTTGGCCAAAATTGGGTAAATTTGTGTTTCAACCAAAAAATCGATTTTTTGCAAAGAGGTACCTCTTTGCTAAAAAATTGGCCAACAATTTTTTTTGCTTAAATGCATGCGACTTAAGCTTTTTCGGAAGCTTCGTCGCATTTGAAACTCCTTTCAATACTTAGTTATTAGAAATAAACGCCTTTTGCCCAAAATTGGGTAAAATTGTGTTTCAACCAAAAAATCGATTTTTTGCAAAGAGGTACCTCTTTGCTAAAAAATTGGCCAACAATTTTTTTTGCTTAAATGCATGCGACTTAAGCTTTTTCGGAAGCTTCGTCGCATTTGAAACTCCTTTCAATACTTAGTTATTAGAAATAAACGCCTTTTGGCCAAAATTGGGTAAAATTGTGTTTCAACCAAAAAATCGATTTTTTGCAAAGAGGTACCTCTTTGCTAAAAAATTGGCCAACAATTTTTTTTGCTTAAATGCATGCGACTTAAGCTTTTTCGGAAGCTTCGTCGCATTTGAAACTCCTTTCAATACTTAGTTATTAGAAATAAACGCCTTTTGGCCAAAATTGGGTAAAATTGTGTTTCAACCAAAAAATCGATTTTTTGCAAAGATGTACCCCTTTGCTAAAAAATTGGCCAAAAATTTTTTTTGCTTAAATGCATGCGACTTAAGCTTTTTCGGAAGCTTCGTCGCATTTGAAACTCCTTTCAATACTTAGTTATTAGAAATAAACGCCTTTTGGCCAAAATTGGGTAAAATTGTGTTTCAACCAAAAAATCGATATTTTGCAAAGAGGTACCCCTTTGCTAAAAAATTGGCCAAAAATTTTTTTTGCTTAAATGCATGCGACTTAAGCTTTTTCGGAAGCTTCGTCGCATATGAAACTCCTTTCAATACTTAGTTATTAGAAATAAACGCCTTTTGGCCAAAATTGGGTAAAATTGTGTTTCAACCAAAAAATCGATTTTTTGCAAAGAGGTACCCCTTTGCTAAAAAATTGGCCAAAAATTTTTTTTGCTTAAATGCATGCGACTTAAGCTTTTTCGGAAGCTTCGTCGCATTTGAAACTCCTTTCAATACTTAGTTATTAGAAATAAACGCCTTTTGGCCAAAATTGGGTAAAATTGTGTTTCAACCAAAAAATCGATTTTTTGCAAAGAGGTACCCCTTTGCTAAAAAATTGGCCAAAAATTTTTTTTGCTTCAATGCATGCGACTTAAGCTTTTTCGGAAGCTTCGTCGCATTTGAAACTCCTTTCAATACTTAGTTATTAGAAATAAACGCCTTTTGGCCAAAATTGGGTAAAATTGTGTTTCAAACAAAAAAATCCATTTTTGGCAAAGAGGTACCCCTTTGCTAAAAAATTGGCCAAAAATTTTTTTTGCTTAAATGCATGCGACTTAAGCTTTTTCGGAAGCTTCGTCGCATTTGAAACTCCTTTCAATACTTAGTTATTAGAAATAAACGCCTTTTGGCCAAAATTGGGTAAAATTGTGTTTCAACCAAAAAATCGATTTTTTGCAAAGAGGTACCTCTTTGCTAAAAAATTGGCCAAAAATTTTTTTTGCTTAAATGCATGCGACTTAAGCTTTTTCGGAAGCTTCGTCGCATTTGAAACTCCTTTCAATACTTAGTTATTAGAAATAAACGCCTTTTGGCCAAAATTGGGTAAAATTGTGTTTCAACCAAAAAATCGATTTTTTGCAAAGAGGTACCCCTTTGCTAAAAAATTGGCCAAAAAATTTTTTTGCTTAAATGCATGCGACTTAAGCTTTTTCGGAAGCTTCGTCGCATTTGAAACTCCTTTCAATACTTAGTTATTAGAAATAAACGCCTTTTGGCCAAAATTGGGTAAAATTGTGTCTCAACCAAAAAATCTATTTTTTGCAAAGAGGTACCCCTTTGCTAAAAAATTGGCCAAACATTTTTTTTGCTTAAATGCATGCGACTTAAGCTTTTTCGGAAGCTTCGTCGCATTTGAAACTCCTTTCAATACTTATTTATTAGAAATAAACGCCTTTTGGCCAAAATTGGGTAAAATTGTGTTTTAACCAAAAAATCGATTTTTTGCAAAGAGGTACCCCTTTGCTAAAAAATTGGCCAAACATTTTTTTTGCTTAAATGCATGCGACTTAAGCTTTTTCGGAAGCTTCGTCGCATTTGAAACTCCTTTCAATACTTATTTATTAGAAATAAACGCCTTTTGGCCAAAATTGGGTAAAATTGTGTTTCAACCAAAAAATCGATTTTTTGCAAAGAGGTACCCCTTTGCTAAAAAATTGGCCAAACATTTTTTTTGCTTAAATGCATGCGACTTAAGCTTTTTCGGAAGCTTCGTCGCATTTGAAACTCCTTTCAATACTTAGTTATTAGAAATAAACGCCTTTTGGCCAAAATTGGGTAAAATTGTGTTTCAACCAAAAAATTGATTTTTGGCAAAGAGGTACCCCTTTGCTAAAAAATTGGCCAAAAATTTTTTTTGCTTAAATGCATGCGACTTAAGCTTTTTCGGAAGCTTCGTCGCATTTAAAACTCCTTTCAATACTTATTTATTAGAAATAAACGCCTTTTGGCCAAAATTGGGTAAAATTGTGTTTCAACCAAAAAATCGATTTTTAGCAAAGGGGTTAGCCTTTCCTAAAAAATTGGTCAAAAATTTTTTTGCTTAAATGCATGCGACTTAAGCTTTTTCGGAAGCGTCTTCGCATTTGAAACTCCTTTCAATACTTAGTTGTTAGAAATAAACGCTTTTTGGGCAAAATTGGGTAAAATTGTGTTTCAACCAAAAAATCGATTTTTAGCAAAGGGGTGTTAGCCTTTCCTAAAAAATTGGTCAAAAATTTTTTTTGCTTAAATGCATGCGACTTAAGCTTTTTCGGAAGCTTCTTCGCATTTGAAACTCCTTTCAATACTTAGTTGTTAGAAATAAACGCTTTTTGGGCAAAATTGGGTAAAATTGTGTTTCAACCAAAAAATCGATTTTTAGCAAAGGGGTTAGCCTTTCCTAAAAAATTGGTCAAAAATTTTTTTTGCTTAAATGCATGCGACTTTAGCTTTTTCGGAAGCTTCTTCGCATTTGAAACTCCTTTCAATACTTAGTTGTTAGAAATAAACGCTTTTTGGGCAAAATTGGGTAAAATTGTGTTTCAACCAAAAAATCGATTTTTAGCAAAGGGGTTAGCCTTTCCTAAAAAATTGGTCAAAAATTTTTTTGCTTAAATGCATGCGACTTAAGCTTTTTCGGAAGCTTCTTCGCATTTGAAACTCCTTTCAATACTTAGTTGTTAGAAATAAACGCTTTTTGGGCAAAATTGGGTAAAATTGTGTTTCAACCAAAAAATCGATTTTTAGCAAAGGGGTTAGCCTTTCCTAAAAAATTGGTCAAAAATTTTTTTTGCTTAAATGCATGCGACTTAAGCTTTTTCGGAAGCTTCTTCGCATTTGAAACTCCTTTCAATACTTAGTTGTTAGAAATAAACGCTTTTTGGGCAAAATTGGGTAAAATTGTGTTTCAACCAAAAAATCGATTTTTAGCCTTTCCTAAAAAATTGGTCAAAAATTTTTTTTGCTTAAATGCATGCGACTTAAGCTTTTTCGGAAGCTTCTTCGCATTTGAAACTCCTTTCAATACTTAGTTGTTAGAAATAAACGCTTTTTGGGCAAAATTGGGTAAAATTGTGTTTCAACCAAAAAATCGATTTTTAGCAAAGGGGTTAGCCTTTCCTAAAAAATTGGTCAAAAATTTTTTTTGCTTAAATGCATGCGACTTAAGCTTTTTCGGAAGCTTCTTCGCATTTGAAACTCCTTTCAATACTTAGTTGTTAGAAATAAACGCTTTTTGGGCAAAATTGGGTAAAATTGTGTTTCAACCAAAAAATCGATTTTTAGCCTTTCCTAAAAAATTGGTCAAAAATTTTTTTTGCTTAAATGCATGCGACTTAAGCTTTTTCGGAAGCTTCTTCGCATTTGAAACTCCTTTCAATACTTAGTTGTTAGAAATAAACGCTTTTTGGGCAAAATTGGGTAAAATTGTGTTTCAACCAAAAAATCGATTTTTAGCAAAGGGGTTAGCCTTTCCTAAAAAATTGGTAAAAAATTTTTTTTGCTTAAATGCATGCGACTTAAGCTTTTTCGGACGCTTCTTCGCATTTGAAACTCCTTTCAATACTTAGTTGTTAGAAATAAACGCTTTTTGGGCAAAATTGGGTAAAATTGTGTTTCAACCAAAAAATCGATTTTTAGCAAAGGGGTTAGCCTTTCCTAAAAAATTGGTCAAAAATTTTTTTTGCTTAAATGCATGCGACTTAAGCTTTTTCGGAAGCTTCTTCGCATTTGAAACTCCTTTCAATACTTAGTTGTTAGAAATAAACGCTTTTTGGGCAAAATTGGGTAAAATTGTGTTTCAACCAAAAAATCGATTTTTAGCAAAGGGGTTAGCCTTTCCTAAAAAATTGGTCAAAAATTTTTTTGCTTAAATGCATGCGACTTAAGCTTTTTCGGAAGCTTCTTCGCATTTGAAACTCCTTTCAATACTTAGTTGTTAGAAATAAACGCTTTTTGGGCAAAATTGGGTAAAATTGTGTTTCAACCAAAAAATCGATTTTTAGCAAAGGGGTTAGCCTTTCCTAAAAAATTGGTCAAAAATTTTTTTTGCTTAAATGCATGCGACTTAAGCTTTTTCGGAAGCTTCTTCGCATTTGAAACTCCTTTCAATACTTAGTTGTTAGAAATAAACGCTTTTTGGGCAAAATTGGGTAAAATTGTGTTTCAACCAAAAAATCGATTTTTAGCAAAGGGGTTAGCCTTTCCTAAAAAATTGGTCAAAAATTTTTTTTGCTTAAATGCATGCGACTTAAGCTTTTTCGGAAGCTTCTTCGCATTTGAAACTCCTTTCAATACTTAGTTGTTAGAAATAAACGCTTTTTGGGCAAAATTGGGTAAAATTGTGTTTCAACCAAAAAATCGATTTTTAGCAAAGGGGTTAAAATTGGTCAAAAATTTTTTTGCTTAAATGCATGCGACTTAAGCTTTTTCGGAAGCTTCTTCGCATTTGAAACTCCTTTCAATACTTAGTTGTTAGAAATAAACGCTTTTTGGGCAAAATTGGGTAAAATTGTGTTTCAACCAAAAAATCGATTTTTAGCAAAGGGGTTAGCCTTTCCTAAAAAATTGGTCAAAAATTTTTTTGCTTAAATGCATGCGACTTAAGCTTTTTCGGAAGCTTCTTCGCATTTGAAACTCCTTTCAATACTTAGTTGTTAGAAATAAACGCTTTTTGGGCAAAATTGGGTAAAATTGTGTTTCAACCAAAAAATCGATTTTTAGCAAAGGGGTTAGCCTTTCCTAAAAAATTGGTCAAAAATTTTTTTTGCTTAAATGCATGCGACTTAAGCTTTTTCGGAAGCTTCTTCGCATTTGAAACTCCTTTCAATACTTAGTTGTTAGAAATAAACGCTTTTTGGGCAAAATTGGGTAAAATTGTGTTTCAACCAAAAAATCGATTTTTAGCAAAGGGGTTAAAATTGGTCAAAAATTTTTTTGCTTAAATGCATGCGACTTAAGCTTTTTCGGAAGCTTCTTCGCATTTGAAACTCCTTTCAATACTTAGTTGTTAGAAATAAACGCTTTTTGGGCAAAATTGGGTAAAATTGTGTTTCAACCAAAAAATCGATTTTTAGCAAAGGGGTTAGCCTTTCCTAAAAAATTGGTCAAAAATTTTTTTTGCTTAAATGCATGCGACTTAAGCTTTTTCGGAAGCTTCTTCGCATTTGAAACTCCTTTCAATACTTAGTTGTTAGAAATAAACGCTTTTTGGGCAAAATTGGGTAAAATTGTGTTTCAACCAAAAAATCGATTTTTAGCAAAGGGGTTAGCCTTTCCTAAAAAATTGGTAAAAAATTTTTTTTGCTTAAATGCATGCGACTTAAGCTTTTTCGGACGCTTCTTCGCATTTGAAACTCCTTTCAATACTTAGTTGTTAGAAATAAACGCTTTTTGGGCAAAATTGGGTAAAATTGTGTTTCAACCAAAAAATCGATTTTTAGCAAAGGGGTTAGCCTTTCCTAAAAAATTGGTCAAAAATTTTTTTTGCTTAAATGCATGCGACTTAAGCTTTTTCGGAAGCTTCTTCGCATTTGAAACTCCTTTCAATACTTAGTTGTTAGAAATAAACGCTTTTTGGGCAAAATTGGGTAAAATTGTGTTTCAACCAAAAAATCGATTTTTAGCAAAGGGGTTAGCCTTTCCTAAAAAATTGGTCAAAAATTTTTTTGCTTAAATGCATGCGACTTAAGCTTTTTCGGAAGCTTCTTCGCATTTGAAACTCCTTTTAATACTTAGTTGTTAGAAATAAACGCTTTTTGGGCAAAATTGGGTAAAATTGTGTTTCAACCAAAAAATCGATTTTTAGCAAAGGGGTTAGCCTTTCCTAAAAAATTGGTCAAAAATTTTTTTTGCTTAAATGCATGCGACTTAAGCTTTTTCGGAAGCTTCTTCGCATTTGAAACTCCTTTCAATACTTAGTTGTTAGAAATAAACGCTTTTTGGGCAAAATTGGGTAAAATTGTGTTTCAACCAAAAAATCGATTTTTAGCAAAGGGGTTAGCCTTTCCTAAAAAATTGGTCAAAAATTTTTTTTGCTTAAATGCATGCGACTTAAGCTTTTTCGGAAGCTTCTTCGCATTTGAAACTCCTTTCAATACTTAGTTGTTAGAAATAAACGCTTTTTGGGCAAAATTGGGTAAAATTGTGTTTCAACCAAAAAATCGATTTTTAGCAAAGGGGTTAGTTAGCCTTTCCTAAAAAATTGGTCAAAAATTTTTTTTGCTTAAATGCATGCGACTTAAGCTTTTTCGGAAGCTTCTTCGCATTTGAAACTCCTTTCAATACTTAGTTGTTAGAAATAAACGCTTTTTGGGCAAAATTGGGTAAAATTGTGTTTCAACCAAAAAATCGATTTTTAGCCTTTCCTAAAAAATTGGTCAAAAATTTTTTTTGCTTAAATGCATGCGACTTAACCCTCTATCACTCAAGGACACCGATTTATCTGATTTTTTGTATAGCGGACGATAACAACAAAGTAAAATATACGTATTTTTTTATTTTTATTTATTTTTATTATTTAAGGATAAAATGATACAAAAAGGGTGTGTTGCAAGACTCCTTATTTGCCAGAAAAAACAAAACCAAATGGAAAAATTATAAAGAACACTGTTTCACAATAAAATGTAAGCAACTATCTCTCAAATTTATAAAGATAACACATAAAACACATGGATAAGACTTTATTATTATTATATTTTGAAATCGCGGCTAATGGTAACTGTGCGAAAATACCAGCGGTCAGATAACAAATGCCAATTTTCGGCAAGTAGTGCCAACTAATTGGTTTTTTTGGTGCAAGTTTGTTAGATCACTTTGTATACCACCGGCTACAGTGAGGGATTATATTAAGCAAATTTATCTATATTAATTGTGAGGCACCCCAAAGGTTTGTTGCCTACAGTCTACAGTATGATACAGAGGGTTAAGCTTTTTCGGAAGCTTCTTCGCATTTGAAACTCCTTTCAATACTTAGTTGTTAGAAATAAACGCTTTTTGGGCAAAATTGGGTAAAATTGTGTTTCAACCAAAAAATCGATTTTTAGCAAAGGGGTTAGCCTTTCCTAAAAAATTGGTCAAAAATTTTTTTTGCTTAAATGCATGCGACTTAAGCTTTTTCGGAAGCTTCTTCGCATTTGAAACTCCTTTCAATACTTAGTTGTTAGAAATAAACGCTTTTTGGGCAAAATTGGGTAAAATTGTGTTTCAACCAAAAAATCGATTTTTAGCCTTTCCTAAAAAATTGGTCAAAAATTTTTTTTGCTTAAATGCATGCGACTTAAGCTTTTTCGGAAGCTTCTTCGCATTTGAAACTCCTTTCAATACTTAGTTGTTAGAAATAAACGCTTTTTGGGCAAAATTGGGTAAAATTGTGTTTCAACCAAAAAATCGATTGTTAGCCTTTCCTAAAAAATTGGTCAAAAATTTTTTTTGCTTAAATGCATGCGACTTAAGCTTTTTCGGAAGCTTCTTCGCATTTGAAACTCCTTTCAATACTTAGTTGTTAGAAATAAACGCTTTTTGGGCAAAATTGGGTAAAATTGTGTTTCAACCAAAAAATCGATTTTTAGCAAAGGGGTTAGCCTTTCCTAAAAAATTGGTCAAAAATTTTTTTTGCTTAAATGCATGCGACTTAAGCTTTTTCGGAAGCTTCTTCGCATTTGAAACTCCTTTCAATACTTAGTTGTTAGAAATAAACGCTTTTTGGGCAAAATTGGGTAAAATTGTGTTTCAACCAAAAAATCGATTTTTAGCAAAGGGGTTAGCCTTTCCTAAAAAATTGGTCAAAAATTTTTTTTGCTTAAATGCATGCGACTTAAGCTTTTTCGGAAGCTTCTTCGCATTTGAAACTCCTTTCAATACTTAGTTATTAGAAATAAACGCTTTTTGGGCAAAATTGGGTAAAATTGTGTTTCAACCAAAAAATCGATTTTTAGCAAAGGGGTTAGCCTTTCCTAAAAAATTGGTCAAAAATTTTTTTTGCTTAAATGCATGCGACTTAAGCTTTTTCGGAAGCTTCTTCGCATTTGAAACTCCTTTCAATACTTAGTTGTTAGAAATAAACGCTTTTTGGGCAAAATTGGGTAAAATTGTGTTTCAACCAAAAAATCGATTTTTAGCAAAGGGGTTGTTAGCCTTTCCTAAAAAATTGGTCAAAAATTTTTTTTGCTTAAATGCATGCGACTTAAGCTTTTTCGGAAGCTTCTTCGCATTTGAAACTCCTTTCAATACTTAGTTGTTAGAAATAAACGCTTTTTGGGCAAAATTGGGTAAAATTGTGTTTCAACCAAAAAATCGATTTTTAGCAAAGGGGTTAGTTAGCCTTTCCTAAAAAATTGGTCAAAAATTTTTTTGCTTAAATGCATGCGACTTAAGCTTTTTCGGAAGCTTCTTCGCATTTGAAACTCCTTTCAATACTTAGTTGTTAGAAATAAACGCTTTTTGGGCAAAATTGGGTAAAATTGTGTTTCAACCAAAAAATCGATTTTTAGCAAAGGGGTTAGCCTTTCCTAAAAAATTGGTCAAAAATTTTTTTTGCTTAAATGCATGCGACTTAAGCTTTTTCGGAAGCTTCTTCGCATTTGAAACTCCTTTCAATACTTAGTTGTTAGAAATAAACGCTTTTTGGGCAAAATTGGGTAAAATTGTGTTTCAACCAAAAAATCGATTTTTAGCAAAGGGGTTAGCCTTTCCTAAAAAATTGGTCAAAAATTTTTTTGCTTAAATGCATGCGACTTAAGCTTTTTCGGAAGCTTCTTCGCATTTGAAACTCCTTTCAATACTTAGTTGTTAGAAATAAACGCTTTTTTGGCAAAATTGGGTAAAATTGTGTTTCAACCAAAAAATCGATTTTTAGCAAAGGGGTTAGCCTTTCCTAAAAAATTGGTCAAAAATTTTTTTTGCTTAAATGCATGCGACTTAAGCTTTTTCGGAAGCTTCTTCGCATTTGAAACTCCTTTCAATACTTAGTTGTTAGAAATAAACGCTTTTTTGGCAAAATTGGGTAAAATTGTGTTTCAACCAAAAAATCGATTTTTAGCAAAGGGGTTAGCCTTTCCTAAAAAATTGGTCAAAAATTTTTTTTGCTTAAATGCATGCGACTTAAGCTTTTTCGGAAGCTTCTTCGCATTTGAAACTCCTTTCAATACTTAGTTGTTAGAAATAAACGCTTTTTGGGCAAAATTGGGTAAAATTGTGTTTCAACCAAAAAATCGATTTTTAGCAAAGGGGTTAGCCTTTCCTAAAAAATTGGTCAAAAATTTTTTTTGCTTAAATGCATGCGACTTAAGCTTTTTCGGAAGCTTCTTCGCATTTGAAACTCCTTTCAATACTTAGTTGTTAGAAATAAACGCTTTTTGGGCAAAATTGGGTAAAATTGTGTTTCAACCAAAAAATCGATTTTTAGCAAAGGGGTTAGCCTTTCCTAAAAAATTGGTCAAAAATTTTTTTTGCTTAAATGCATGCGACTTAAGCTTTTTCGGAAGCTTCTTCGCATTTGAAACTCCTTTCAATACTTAGTTGTTAGAAATAAACGCTTTTTGGGCAAAATTGGGTAAAATTGTGTTTCAACCAAAAAATCGATTTTTAGCAAAGGGGTTAGCCTTTCCTAAAAAATTGGTAAAAAATTTTTTTTGCTTAAATGCATGCGACTTAAGCTTTTTCGGAAGCTTCTTCGCATTTGAAACTCCTTTCAATACTTAGTTGTTAGAAATAAACGCTTTTTGGGCAAAATTGGGTAAAATTGTGTTTCAACAAAAAAATTGATTTTTTGCAAAGAGGTACCTCTTTCCAAAAAAATTGGTCAAAAATTTTTTTTTGCTTAAATGCGTGCGACTTACGCTTTTTCGGAAGCTTCTTCGCATTTGAAACTCATTTCAATACTTAGTTATTAGAAATAAGCGCCTTTTGGGTAAAATTGGGTAAAATTATGTTTCAACCAAAAAATTGATTTTTTGCAAAGAGGTACCTCTTTCCTAAAAAATTGGTCAAAAATTTTTTTTGCTTAAATGCATGCGACTTAAGCTTTTTCGGAAGCTTCTTCGCATTTGAAACTCCTTTCAATACTTAGTTGTTAGAAATAAACGCTTTTTGGGCAAAATTGGGTAAAATTGTGTTTCAACCAAAAAATCGATTTTTAGCAAAGGGGTTAGCCTTTCCTAAAAAATTGGTCAAAAATTTTTTTTGCTTAAATGCATGCGACTTAAGCTTTTTCGGAAGCTTCTTCGCATTTGAAACTCCTTTCAATACTTAGTTGTTAGAAATAAACGCTTTTTGGGCAAAATTGGGTAAAATTGTGTTTCAACCAAAAAATCGATTTTTAGCAAAGGGGTTAGCCTTTCCTAAAAAATTGGTCAAAAATTTTTTTTGCTTAAATGCATGCGACTTAAGCTTTTTCGGAAGCTTCTTCGCATTTGAAACTCCTTTCAATACTTAGTTGTTAGAAATAAACGCTTTTTGGGCAAAATTGGGTAAAATTGTGTTTCAACAAAAAAATTGATTTTTTGCAAAGAGGTACCTCTTTCCAAAAAAATTGGTCAAAAATTTTTTTTTGCTTAAATGCGTGCGACTTACGCTTTTTCGGAAGCTTCTTCGCATTTGAAACTCATTTCAATACTTAGTTATTAGAAATAAGCGCCTTTTGGGTAAAATTGGGTAAAATTATGTTTCAACCAAAAAATTGATTTTTTGCAAAGAGGTACCTCTTTCCTAAAAAATTGGTCAAAAATTTTTTTTGCTT
Source organism: Linnaemya tessellans (assembly GCA_951800035.1). Classification (NCBI taxonomy): domain Eukaryota; kingdom Metazoa; phylum Arthropoda; class Insecta; order Diptera; family Tachinidae; genus Linnaemya; species Linnaemya tessellans. The sequence continues at coordinate 140,781,593 of OX637532.1, forward strand.
AAATGCATGCGACTTAAGCTTTTTCGGAAGCTTCTTCGCATTTGAAACTCCTTTCAATACTTAGTTGTTAGAAATAAACGCTTTTTGGGCAAAATTGGGTAAAATTGTGTTTCAACCAAAAAATCGATTTTTAGCAAAGGGGTTAGCCTTTCCTAAAAAATTGGTCAAAAATTTTTTTTGCTTAAATGCATGCGACTTAAGCTTTTTCGGAAGCTTCTTCGCATTTGAAACTCCTTTCAATACTTAGTTGTTAGAAATAAACGCTTTTTGGGCAAAATTGGGTAAAATTGTGTTTCAACCAAAAAATCGATTTTTAGCAAAGGGGTTAGCCTTTCCTAAAAAATTGGTCAAAAATTTTTTTTGCTTAAATGCATGCGACTTAAGCTTTTTCGGAAGCTTCTTCGCATTTGAAACTCCTTTCAATACTTAGTTGTTAGAAATAAACGCTTTTTTGGCAAAATTGGGTAAAATTGTGTTTCAACCAAAAAATCGATTTTTAGCAAAGGGGTTAGCCTTTCCTAAAAAATTGGTCAAAAATTTTTTTTGCTTAAATGCATGCGACTTAAGCTTTTTCGGAAGCTTCTTCGCATTTGAAACTCCTTTCAATACTTAGTTGTTAGAAATAAACGCTTTTTGGGCAAAATTGGGTAAAATTGTGTTTCAACCAAAAAATCGATTTTTAGCAAAGGGGTTAGCCTTTCCTAAAAAATTGGTCAAAAATTTTTTTTGCTTAAATGCATGCGACTTAAGCTTTTTCGGAAGCTTCTTCGCATTTGAAACTCCTTTCAATACTTAGTTGTTAGAAATAAACGCTTTTTTGGCAAAATTGGGTAAAATTGTGTTTCAACCAAAAAATCGGTTTTTAGCAAAGGGGTTAGCCTTTCCTAAAAAATTGGTCAAAAATTTTTTTTGCTTAAATGCATGCGACTTAAGCTTTTTCGGAAGCTTCTTCGCATTTGAAACTCCTTTCAATACTTAGTTGTTAGAAATAAACGCTTTTTTGGCAAAATTGGGTAAAATTGTGTTTCAACCAAAAAATCGATTTTTAGCAAAGGGGTTAGCCTTTCCTAAAAAATTGGTCAAAAATTTTTTTTGCTTAAATGCATGCGACTTAAGCTTTTTCGGAAGCTTCTTCGCATTTGAAACTCCTTTCAATACTTAGTTGTTAGAAATAAACGCTTTTTGGGCAAAATTGGGTAAAATTGTGTTTCAACCAAAAAATCGATTTTTAGCAAAGGGGTTAGCCTTTCCTAAAAAATTGGTCAAAAATTTTTTTTGCTTAAATGCATGCGACTTAAGCTTTTTCGGAAGCTTCTTCGCATTTGAAACTCCTTTCAATACTTAGTTGTTAGAAATAAACGCTTTTTGGGCAAAATTGGGTAAAATTGTGTTTCAACCAAAAAATCGATTTTTAGCAAAGGGGTTAGCCTTTCCTAAAAAATTGGTCAAAAATTTTTTTTGCTTAAATGCATGCGACTTAAGCTTTTTCGGAAGCTTCTTCGCATTTGAAACTCCTTTCAATACTTAGTTGTTAGAAATAAACGCTTTTTGGGCAAAATTGGGTAAAATTGTGTTTCAACCAAAAAATCGATTTTTAGCAAAGGGGTTAGCCTTTCCTAAAAAATTGGTAAAAAATTTTTTTTGCTTAAATGCATGCGACTTAAGCTTTTTCGGAAGCTTCTTCGCATTTGAAACTCCTTTCAATACTTAGTTGTTAGAAATAAACGCTTTTTGGGCAAAATTGGGTAAAATTGTGTTTCAACAAAAAAATTGAATTTTTGCAAAGAGGTACCTCTTTCCAAAAAAATTGGTCAAAAATTTTTTTTTGCTTAAATGCGTGCGACTTACGCTTTTTCGGAAGCTTCTTCGCATTTGAAACTCATTTCAATACTTAGTTATTAGAAATAAGCGCCTTTTGGGTAAAATTGGGTAAAATTATGTTTCAACCAAAAAATTGATTTTTTGCAAAGAGGTACCTCTTTCCTAAAAAATTGGTCAAAAATTTTTTTTGCTTAAATGCATGCGACTTAAGCTTTTTCGGAAGCTTCTTCGCATTTGAAACTCCTTTCAATACTTAGTTGTTAGAAATAAACGCTTTTTGGGCAAAATTGGGTAAAATTGTGTTTCAACCAAAAAATCGATTTTTAGCAAAGGGGTTAGCCTTTCCTAAAAAATTGGTCAAAAATTTTTTTTGCTTAAATGCATGCGACTTAAGCTTTTTCGGAAGCTTCTTCGCATTTGAAACTCCTTTCAATACTTAGTTGTTAGAAATAAACGCTTTTTGGGCAAAATTGGGTAAAATTGTGTTTCAACCAAAAAATCGATTTTTAGCAAAGGGGTTAGCCTTTCCTAAAAAATTGGTCAAAAATTTTTTTTGCTTAAATGCATGCGACTTAAGCTTTTTCGGAAGCTTCTTCGCATTTGAAACTCCTTTCAATACTTAGTTGTTAGAAATAAACGCTTTTTGGGCAAAATTGGGTAAAATTGTGTTTCAACCAAAAAATCGATTTTTAGCAAAGGGGTTAGTTAGCCTTTCCTAAAAAATTGGTCAAAAATTTTTTTGCTTAAATGCATGCGACTTAAGCTTTTTCGGAAGCTTCTTCGCATTTGAAACTCCTTTCAATACTTAGTTGTTAGAAATAAACGCTTTTTTGGCAAAATTGGGTAAAATTGTGTTTCAACCAAAAAATCGATTTTTAGCAAAGGGGTTAGCCTTTCCTAAAAAATTGGTCAAAAATTTTTTTGCTTAAATGCATGCGACTTAAGCTTTTTCGGAAGCTTCTTCGCATTTGAAACTCCTTTCAATACTTAGTTGTTAGAAATAAACGCTTTTTTGGCAAAATTGGGTAAAATTGTGTTTCAACCAAAAAATCGATTTTTAGCAAAGGGGTTAGCCTTTCCTAAAAAATTGGTCAAAAATTTTTTTTGCTTAAATGCATGCGACTTAAGCTTTTTCGGAAGCTTCTTCGCATTTGAAACTCCTTTCAATACTTAGTTGTTAGAAATAAACGCTTTTTGGGCAAAATTGGGTAAAATTGTGTTTCAACCAAAAAATCGATTTTTAGCAAAGGGGTTAGCCTTTCCTAAAAAATTGGTCAAAAATTTTTTTTGCTTAAATGCATGCGACTTAAGCTTTTTCGGAAGCTTCTTCGCATTTGAAACTCCTTTCAATACTTAGTTGTTAGAAATAAACGCTTTTTGGGCAAAATTGGGTAAAATTGTGTTTCAACCAAAAAATCGATTTTTAGCAAAGGGGTTAGCCTTTCCAAAAAAATTGGTCAAAAATTTTTTTTTGCTTAAATGCGTGCGACTTACGCTTTTTCGGAAGCTTCTTCGCATTTGAAACTCATTTCAGTACTTAGTTATTAGAAATAAGCGCCTTTTGGGTAAAATTGGGTAAAATTATGTTTCAACCAAAAAATTGATTTTTTGCAAAGAGGTACCTCTTTCCTAAAAAATTGGTCAAAAATTTTTTTTGCTTAAATGCATGCGACTTAAGCTTTTTCGGAAGCTTCTTCGCATTTGAAACTCCTTTCAATACTTAGTTGTTAGAAATAAACGCTTTTTGGGCAAAATTGGGTAAAATTGTGTTTCAACCAAAAAATCGATTTTTAGCCTTTCCTAAAAAATTGGTCAAAAATTTTTTTGCTTAAATGCATGCGACTTAAGCTTTTTCGGAAGCTTCTTCGCATTTGAAACTCCTTTCAATACTTAGTTGTTAGAAATAAACGCTTTTTGGGCAAAATTGGGTAAAATTGTGTTTCAACCAAAAAATCGATTTTTAGCAAAGGGGTTAGCCTTTCCTAAAAAATTGGTCAAAAATTTTTTTTGCTTAAATGCATGCGACTTAAGCTTTTTCGGAAGCTTCTTCGCATTTGAAACTCCTTTCAATACTTAGTTGTTAGAAATAAACGCTTTTTGGGCAAAATTGGGTAAAATTGTGTTTCAACCAAAAAATCGATTTTTAGCAAAGGGGTTAGCCTTTCCTAAAAAATTGGTCAAAAATTTTTTTTGCTTAAATGCATGCGACTTAAGCTTTTTCGGAAGCTTCTTCGCATTTGAAACTCCTTTCAATACTTAGTTGTTAGAAATAAACGCTTTTTGGGCAAAATTGGGTAAAATTGTGTTTCAACCAAAAAATCGATTTTTAGCAAAGGGGTTAGCCTTTCCTAAAAAATTGGTCAAAAATTTTTTTTGCTTAAATGCATGCGACTTAAGCTTTTTCGGAAGCTTCTTCGCATTTGAAACTCCTTTCAATACTTAGTTGTTAGAAATAAACGCTTTTTGGGCAAAATTGGGTAAAATTGTGTTTCAACCAAAAAATCGATTTTTAGCAAAGGGGTTAGTTAGCCTTTCCTAAAAAATTGGTCAAAAATTTTTTTGCTTAAATGCATGCGACTTAAGCTTTTTCGGAAGCTTCTTCGCATTTGAAACTCCTTTCAATACTTAGTTGTTAGAAATAAACGCTTTTTGGGCAAAATTGGGTAAAATTGTGTTTCAACCAAAAAATCGATTTTTAGCAAAGGGGTTAGCCTTTCCTAAAAAATTGGTCAAAAATTTTTTTTGCTTAAATGCATGCGACTTAAGCTTTTTCGGAAGCTTCTTCGCATTTGAAACTCCTTTCAATACTTAGTTGTTAGAAATAAACGCTTTTTGGGCAAAATTGGGTAAAATTGTGTTTCAACCAAAAAATCGATTTTTAGCAAAGGGGTTAGCCTTTCCTAAAAAATTGGTCAAAAATTTTTTTGCTTAAATGCATGCGACTTAAGCTTTTTCGGAAGCTTCTTCGCATTTGAAACTCCTTTCAATACTTAGTTGTTAGAAATAAACGCTTTTTTGGCAAAATTGGGTAAAATTGTGTTTCAACCAAAAAATCGATTTTTAGCAAAGGGGTTAGCCTTTCCTAAAAAATTGGTCAAACATTTTTTTTGCTTAAATGCATGCGACTTAAGCTTTTTCGGAAGCTTCTTCGCATTTGAAACTCCTTTCAATACTTAGTTGTTAGAAATAAACGCTTTTTGGGCAAAATTGGGTAAAATTGTGTTTCAACCAAAAAATCGATTTTTAGCAAAGGGGTTAGCCTTTCCTAAAAAATTGGTCAAAAATTTTTTTTGCTTAAATGCATGCGACTTAAGCTTTTTCGGAAGCTTCTTCGCATTTGAAACTCCTTTCAATACTTAGTTGTTAGAAATAAACGCTTTTTGGGCAAAATTGGGTAAAATTGTGTTTCAACCAAAAAATCGATTTTTAGCAAAGGGGTTAGCCTTTCCTAAAAAATTGGTCAAAAATTTTTTTTGCTTAAATGCATGCGGCTTAAGCTTTTTCGGAAGCTTCTTCGCATTTGAAACTCCTTTCAATACTTAGTTGTTAGAAATAAACGCTTTTTGGGCAAAATTGGGTAAAATTGTGTTTCAACCAAAAAATCGATTTTTAGCAAAGGGGTTAGTTAGCCTTTCCTAAAAAATTGGTCAAAAATTTTTTTGCTTAAATGCATGCGACTTAAGCTTTTTCGGAAGCTTCTTCGCATTTGAAACTCCTTTCAATACTTAGTTGTTAGAAATAAACACTTTTTTTGGCAAAATTGGGTAAAAGGGGTTAGCCTTTCCAAAAAAATTGGTCAAAAATTTTTTTTGCTTAAATGCATGCGATTTAAGCTTTTTCGGAAGCTTCTTCGCATTTGAAACTTTTTTCAATACTTAGTTGTTAGAAATAAACGCTTTTTGGGCAAAATTGGGTAAAATTGTGTTTCAACCAAAAAATCGATTTTTAGCAAAGGGGTTAGCCTTTCCTAAAAAATTGGTCAAAAATTTTTTTTGCTTAAATGCATGCGACTTAAGCTTTTTCGGAAGCTTCTTCGCATTTGAAACTCCTTTCAATACTTAGTTGTTAGAAATAAACACTTTTTTTGGCAAAATTGGGTAAAAGGGGTTAGCCTTTCCAAAAAAATTGGTCAAAAATTTTTTTTGCTTAAATGCATGCGATTTAAGCTTTTTCGGAAGCTTCTTCGCATTTGAAACTTTTTTCAATACTTAGTTGTTAGAAATAAACGCTTTTTGGGCAAAATTGGGTAAAATTGTGTTTCACCAAAAAAATTGATTTTTTGCAAAGAGGTACCTCTTTCCAAAAAATTTGGTCAAACATTTTTTTTGCTTAAATGCGTGCGACTTACGCTTTTTCGGAAGCTTCTTCGCATTTGAAACTCCTTTCAATACTTAGTTGTTAGAAATAAACGCTTTTTGGGCAAAATTGGGTAAAATTGTGTTTCAACCAAAAAATCGATTTTTTGCAAAGGGGTTAGCCTTTCCTAAAAAATTGGTCAAAAATTTTTTTTGCTTAAATGCATGCGACTTAAGCTTTTTCGGAAGCTTCTTCGCATTTGAAACTCCTTTCAATACTTAGTTGTTAGAAATAAACACTTTTTTTGGCAAAATTGGGTAAAAGGGGTTAGCCTTTCCAAAAAAATTGGTCAAAAATTTTTTTGGCTTAAATGCGTGCGACTTACGCTTTTTCGGAAGCTTCTTCGCATTTGAAACTCCTTTCAATACTTAGTTGTTAGAAATAAACGCTTTTTGGGCAAAATTGGGTAAAATTGTGTTTCAACCAAAAAATCGATTTTTAGCAAAGGGGTTAGCCTTTCCTAAAAAATTGGTCAAAAATTTTTTTTGCTTAAATGCGTGCGACTTACGCTTTTTCGGAAGCTTCTTCGCATTTGAAACTCCTTTCAATACTTAGTTATTAGAAATAAACGCCTTTTGGGTAAAATTGGGTAAAATTGTGTTGCAACCAAAAAATTGATTTTTTGCAAAGGGGTTAGCCTTTCCTAAAAAATTGGTCAAAAATTTTTTTTACTTAAATGCATGCGACTTAAGCTTTTGCGGAAGCTTCTTCGCATTTGAAACTCCTTTCAATACTTAGTTGTTAGAAATAAACACTTTTTTTGGCAAAATTGGGTAAAAGGGGTTAGCCTTTCCAAAAAAATTGGTCAAAAATTTTTTTGGCTTAAATGCGTGCGACTTACGCTTTTTCGGAAGCTTCTTCGCATTTGAAACTCCTTTCAATACTTAGTTGTTAGAAATAAACGCTTTTTGGGCAAAATTGGGTAAAATTGTGTTTCAACCAAAAAATCGATTTTTAGCAAAGGGGTTAGCCTTTCCTAAAAAATTGGTCAAAAATTTAATTTTTTTTTGCTTAAATGCATGCGACTTAAGCTTTTTCGGAAGCTTCTTCGCATTTGAAACTCCTTTCAATACTTAGTTGTTAGAAATAAACGCTTTTTGGGCAAAATTGGGTAAAATTGTGTTTCAACAAAAAAATTGATTTTTTGCAAAGAGGTACCTCTTTCCAAAAAAATTGGTCAAAAATTTTTTTTTGCTTAAATGCGTGCGACTTACGCTTTTTCGGAAGCTTCTTCGCATTTGAAACTCATTTCAGTACTTAGTTATTAGAAATAAACGCCTTTTGGGTAAAATTGGGTAAAATTATGTTTCAACCAAAAAATTGATTTTTTGCAAAGAGGTACCTCTTTCCTAAAAAATTGGTCAAAAATTTTTTTTTGCTTAAATGCGTGCGACTTACGCTTTTTCGGAAGCTTCTTCGCATTTGAAACTCCTTTCAATACTTAGTTGTTAGAAATAAACGCTTTTTGGGCAAAATTGGGTAAAATTGTGTTTCAACCAAAAAATCGATTTTTAGCAAGGGGTTAGCCTTTCCTAAAAAATTGGTCAAAAATTTTTTTTGCTTAAATGCATGCGACTTAAGCTTTTTCGGAAGCTTCTTCGCATTTGAAACTCCTTTCAATACTTAGTTGTTAGAAATAAACACTTTTTTTGGCAAAATTGGGTAAAAGGGGTTAGCCTTTCCAAAAAAATTGGTCAAAAATTTTTTTGCTTAAATGCATGCGACTTAAGCTTTTTCGGAAGCTTCTTCGCATTTGAAACTCCTTTCAATACTTAGTTGTTAGAAATAAACGCTTTTTGGGCAAAATTGGGTAAAATTGTGTTTCACCAAAAAAATTGATTTTTTGCAAAGAGGTACCTCTTTCCAAAAAAATTGGTCAAACATTTTTTTTGCTTAAATGCGTGCGACTTACGCTTTTTCGGAAGCTTCTTCGCATTTGAAACTCCTTTCAATACTTAGTTATTAGAAATAAACGCCTTTTGGGTAAAATTGGGTAAAATTGTGTTTCAACCAAAAAATTGATTTTTTGCAAAGGGGTTAGCCTTTCCTAAAAAATTGGTCAAAAATTTTTTTTGCTTAAATGCATGCGACTTAAGCTTTTTCGGAAGCTTCTTCGCATTTGAAACTCCTTTCAATACTTAGTTGTTAGAAATAAACACTTTTTTTGGCAAAATTGGGTAAAAGGGGTTAGCCTTTCCAAAAAAATTGGTCAAAAATTTTTTTGGCTTAAATGCGTGCGACTTACGCTTTTTCGGAAGCTTCTTCGCATTTGAAACTCCTTTCAATACTTAGTTGTTAGAAATAAACGCTTTTTGGGCAAAATTGGGTAAAATTGTGTTTCACCAAAAAAATTGATTTTTTGCAAAGAGGTACCTCTTTCCAAAAAAATTGGTCAAACATTTTTTTTGCTTAAATGCGTGCGACTTACGCTTTTTCGGAAGCTTCTTCGCATTTGAAACTCCTTTCAATACTTAGTTATTAGAAATAAACGCCTTTTGGGTAAAATTGGGTAAAATTGTGTTTCAACCAAAAAATTGATTTTTTGCAAAGGGGTTAGCCTTTCCTAAAAAATTGGTCAAAAATTTTTTTTGCTTAAATGCATGAGACTTAAGCTTTTTCGGAAGCTTCTTCGCATTTGAAACTCCTTTCAATACTTAGTTGTTAGAAATAAACACTTTTTTTGGCAAAATTGGGTAAAAGGGGTTAGCCTTTCCAAAAAAATTGGTCAAAAATTTTTTTGGCTTAAATGCGTGCGACTTACGCTTTTTCGGAAGCTTCTTCGCATTTGAAACTCCTTTCAATACTTAGTTGTTAGAAATAAACGCTTTTTGGGCAAAATTGGGTAAAATTGTGTTTCACCAAAAAAATTGATTTTTTGCAAAGAGGTACCTCTTTCCAAAAAAATTGGTCAAACATTTTTTTTGCTTAAATGCGTGCGACTTACGCTTTTTCGGAAGCTTCTTCGCATTTGAAACTCCTTTCAATACTTAGTTATTAGAAATAAACGCCTTTTGGGTAAAATTGGGTAAAATTGTGTTTCAACCAAAAAATTGATTTTTTGCAAAGGGGTTAGCCTTTCCTAAAAAATTGGTCAAAAATTTTTTTTGCTTAAATGCATGCGACTTAAGCTTTTTCGGAAGCTTCTTCGCATTTGAAACTCCTTTCAATACTTAGTTGTTAGAAATAAACACTTTTTTTGGCAAAATTGGGTAAAAGGGGTTAGCCTTTCCAAAAAAATTGGTCAAAAATTTTTTTGGCTTAAATGCGTGCGACTTACGCTTTTTCGGAAGCTTCTTCGCATTTGAAACTCCTTTCAATACTTAGTTGTTAGAAATAAACGCTTTTTGGGCAAAATTGGGTAAAATTGTGTTTCACCAAAAAAATTGATTTTTTGCAAAGAGGTACCTCTTTCCAAAAAAATTGGTCAAACATTTTTTTTGCTTAAATGCGTGCGACTTACGCTTTTTCGGAAGCTTCTTCGCATTTGAAACTCCTTTCAATACTTAGTTATTAGAAATAAACGCCTTTTGGGTAAAATTGGGTAAAATTGTGTTTCAACCAAAAAATTGATTTTTTGCAAAGGGGTTAGCCTTTCCTAAAAAATTGGTCAAAAATTTTTTTTGCTTAAATGCATGAGACTTAAGCTTTTTCGGAAGCTTCTTCGCATTTGAAACTCCTTTCAATACTTAGTTGTTAGAAATAAACACTTTTTTTGGCAAAATTGGGTAAAAGGGGTTAGCCTTTCCAAAAAAATTGGTCAAAAATTTTTTTGGCTTAAATGCGTGCGACTTACGCTTTTTCGGAAGCTTCTTCGCATTTGAAACTCCTTTCAATACTTAGTTGTTAGAAATAAACGCTTTTTGGGCAAAATTGGGTAAAATTGTGTTTCAACAAAAAAATTGATTTTTTGCAAAGAGGTACCTCTTTCCAAAAAAATTGGTCAAAAATTTTTTTTGCTTAAATGCGTGCGACTTACGCTTTTTCGGAAGCTTCTTCGCATTTGAAACTCATTTCAGTACTTAGTTATTAGAAATAAACGCCTTTTGGGTAAAATTGGGTAAAATTATGTTTCAACCAAAAAATTGATTTTTTGCAAAGAGGTACCTCTTTCCTAAAAAATTGGTCAAAAATTTTTTTTGCTTAAATGCATGCGACTTAAGCTTTTTCGGAAGCTTCTTCGCATTTGAAACTCCTTTCAATACTTAGTTGTTAGAAATAAACGCTTTTTGGGCAAAATTGGGTAAAATTGTGTTTCAACCAAAAAATCGATTTTTAGCAAAGGGGTTAGCCTTTCCTAAAAAATTGGTCAAAAATTTTTTTTGCTTAAATGCATGCGACTTAAGCTTTTTCGGAAGCTTCTTCGCATTTGAAACTCCTTTCAATACTTAGTTGTTAGAAATAAACGCTTTTTGGGCAAAATTGGGTAAAATTGTGTTTCAACCAAAAAATCGATTTTTAGCAAAGGGGTTAGCCTTTCCTAAAAAATTGGTCAAAAATTTTTTTGCTTAAATGCATGCGACTTAAGCTTTTTCGGAAGCTTCTTCGCATTTGAAACTCCTTTCAATACTTAGTTGTTAGAAATAAACGCTTTTTGGGCAAAATTGGGTAAAATTGTGTTTCAACCAAAAAATCGATTTTTAGCAAAGGGGTTAGCCTTTCGTAAAAAATTGGTCAAAAATTTTTTTGCTTAAATGCATGCGACTTAAGCTTTTTCGGAAGCTTCTTCGCATTTGAAACTCCTTTCAATACTTAGTTGTTAGAAATAAACGCTTTTTGGGCAAAATTGGGTAAAATTGTGTTTCAACCAAAAAATCGATTTTTAGCAAAGGGGTTAGCCTTTCCTAAAAAATTGGTCAAAAATTTTTTTTGCTTAAATGCATGCGACTTAAGCTTTTTCGGAAGCTTCTTCGCATTTGAAACTCCTTTCAATACTTAGTTGTTAGAAATAAACGCTTTTTGGGCAAAATTGGGTAAAATTGTGTTTCAACCAAAAAATCGATTTTTAGCAAAGGGGTTAGCCTTTCCTAAAAAATTGGTCAAAAATTTTTTTGCTTAAATGCATGCGACTTAAGCTTTTTCGGAAGCTTCTTCGCATTTGAAACTCCTTTCAATACTTAGTTGTTAGAAATAAACGCTTTTTGGGCAAAATTGGGTAAAATTGTGTTTCAACCAAAAAATCGATTTTTAGCAAAGGGGTTAGCCTTTCCTAAAAAATTGGTCAAAAATTTTTTTTGCTTAAATGCATGCGACTTAAGCTTTTTCGGAAGCTTCTTCGCATTTGAAACTCCTTTCAATACTTAGTTGTTAGAAATAAACGCTTTTTCGGCAAAATTGGGTAAAATTGTGTTTCAACCAAAAAATCGATTTTTAGCAAAGGGGTTAGCCTTTCCTAAAAAATTGGTCAAAAATTTTTTTGCTTAAATGCATGCGACTTAAGCTTTTTCGGAAGCTTCTTCGCATTTGAAACTCCTTTCAATACTTAGTTGTTAGAAATAAACGCTTTTTGGGCAAAATTGGGTAAAATTGTGTTTCAACCAAAAAATCGATTTTTAGCAAAGGGGTTAGCCTTTCCTAAAAAATTGGTCAAAAAATTTTTTTGCTTAAATGCATGCGACTTAAGCTTTTTCGGAAGCTTCTTCGCATTTGAAACTCCTTTCAATACTTAGTTGTTAGAAATAAACGCTTTTTGAGCAAAATTGGGTAAAATTGTGTTTCAACCAAAAAATCGATTTTTAGCAAAGGGGTTAGCCTTTCCTAAAAAATTGGTCAAAAATTTTTTTTGCTTAAATGCATGCGACTTAAGCTTTTTCGGAAGCTTCTTCGCATTTGAAACTCCTTTCAATACTTAGTTGTTAGAAATAAACGCTTTTTGGGCAAAATTGGGTAAAATTGTGTTTCAACCAAAAAATCGATTTTTAGCAAAGGGGTTAGCCTTTCCTAAAAAATTGGTCAAAAATTTTTTTTGCTTAAATGCATGCGACTTAAGCTTTTTCGGAAGCTTCTTCGCATTTGAAACTCCTTTCAATACTTAGTTGTTAGAAATAAACGCTTTTTGGGCAAAATTGGGTAAAATTGTGTTTCAACCAAAAAATCGATTTTTAGCAAAGGGGTTAGCCTTTCCTAAAAAATTGGTCAAAAATTTTTTTTGCTTAAATGCTTGCGACTTAAGCTTTTTCGGAAGCTTCTTCGCATTTGAAACTCCTTTCAATACTTAGTTGTTAGAAATAAACGCTTTTTGGGCAAAATTGGGTAAAATTGTGTTTCAACCAAAAAATCGATTTTTAGCAAAGGGGTTAGCCTTTCCTAAAAAATTGGTCAAAAATTTTTTTTGCTTAAATGCATGCGACTTAAGCTTTTTAGGAAGCTTCTTCGCATTTGAAACTCCTTTCAATACTTAGTTGTTAGAAATAAACGCTTTTTGGGCAAAATTGGGTAAAATTGTGTTTCAACCAAAAAATCGATTTTTAGCAAAGGGGTTAGCCTTTCCTAAAAAATTGGTCAAAAATTTTTTTTGCTTAAATGCATGCGACTTAAGCTTTTTCGGAAGCTTCTTCGCATTTGAAACTCCTTTCAATACTTAGTTGTTAGAAATAAACGCTTTTTGGGCAAAATTGGGTAAAATTGTGTTTCAACCAAAAAATCGATTTTTAGCAAAGGGGTTAGCCTTTCCTAAAAAATTGGTCAAAAATTTTTTTTGCTTAAATGCATGCGGCTTAAGCTTTTTCGGAAGCTTCTTCGCATTTGAAACTCCTTTCAATACTTAGTTGTTAGAAATAAACGCTTTTTGGGCAAAATTGGGTAAAATTGTGTTTCAACCAAAAAATCGATTTTTAGCAAAGGGGTTAGTTAGCCTTTCCTAAAAAATTGGTCAAAAATTTTTTTGCTTAAATGCATGCGACTTAAGCTTTTTCGGAAGCTTCTTCGCATTTGAAACTCCTTTCAATACTTAGTTGTTAGAAATAAACACTTTTTTTGGCAAAATTGGGTAAAAGGGGTTAGCCTTTCCAAAAAAATTGGTCAAAAATTTTTTTTGCTTAAATGCATGCGATTTAAGCTTTTTCGGAAGCTTCTTCGCATTTGAAACTCCTTTCAATACTTAGTTGTTAGAAATAAACGCTTTTTGGGCAAAATTGGGTAAAATTGTGTTTCAACCAAAAAATCGATTTTTAGCAAAGGGGTTAGCCTTTCCTAAAAAATTGGTCAAAAATTTTTTTTGCTTAAATGCATGCGATTTAAGCTTTTTCGGAAGCTTCTTCGCATTTGAAACTCCTTTCAATACTTAGTTGTTAGAAATAAACGCTTTTTGGGCAAAATTGGGTAAAATTGTGTTTCACCAAAAAAATTGATTTTTTGCAAAGAGGTACGTACCTCTTTCCAAAAAAATTGGTCAAACATTTTTTTTGCTTAAATGCGTGCGACTTACGCTTTTTCGGAAGCTTCTTCGCATTTGAAACTCCTTTCAATACTTAGTTATTAGAAATAAACGCCTTTTGGGTAAAATTGGGTAAAATTGTGTTTCAACCAAAAAATTGATTTTTTGCAAAGGGGTTAGCCTTTCCTAAAAAATTGGTCAAAAATTTTTTTTGCTTAAATGCATGCGACTTAAGCTTTTTCGGAAGCTTCTTCGCATTTGAAACTCCTTTCAATACTTAGTTGTTAGAAATAAACGCTTTTTGGGCAAAATTGGGTAAAATTGTGTTTCAACCAAAAAATCGATTTTTAGCAAAGGGGTTAGCCTTTCCTAAAAAATTGGTCAAAAATTTTTTTTGCTTAAATGCATGCGACTTAAGCTTTTTCGGAAGCTTCTTCGCATTTGAAACTCCTTTCAATACTTAGTTGTTAGAAATAAACGCTTTTTGGGCAAAATTGGGTAAAATTGTGTTTCAACCAAAAAATCGATTTTTAGCAAAGGGGTTAGCCTTTCCTAAAAAATTGGTCAAAAATTTTTTTTGCTTAAATGCATGCGACTTAAGCTTTTTTTAAAATTGTGTTTCAACAAAAAAATTGATTTTTTGCAAAGAGGTACCTCTTTCCAAAAAAATTGGTCAAAAATTTTTTTTTGCTTAAATGCGTGCGACTTACGCTTTTTCGGAAGCTTCTTCGCATTTGAAACTCATTTCAGTACTTAGTTATTAGAAATAAACGCCTTTTGGGTAAAATTGGGTAAAATTATGTTTCAACCAAAAAATTGATTTTTTGCAAAGAGGTACCTCTTTCCTAAAAAATTGGTCAAAAATTTTTTTTTGCTTAAATGCGTGCGACTTACGCTTTTTCGGAAGCTTCTTCGCATTTGAAACTCATTTCAGTACTTAGTTATTAGAAATAAACGCCTTTTGGGCAAAATTGGGTAAAATTGTGTTTCAACCAAAAAATCGATTTTTAGCCTTTCCTAAAAAATTGGTCAAAAATTTTTTTTGCTTAAATGCATGCGACTTAAGCTTTTTCGGAAGCTTCTTCGCATTTGAAACTCCTTTCAATACTTAGTTGTTAGAAATAAACGCTTTTTGGGCAAAATTGGGTAAAATTGTGTTTCAACCAAAAAATCGATTTTTAGCAAAGGGGTTAGTTAGCCTTTCCTAAAAAATTGGTCAAAAATTTTTTTGCTTAAATGCATGCGACTTAAGCTTTTTCGGAAGCTTCTTCGCATTTGAAACTCCTTTCAATACTTAGTTGTTAGAAATAAACGCTTTTTGGGCAAAATTGGGTAAAATTGTGTTTCACCAAAAAAATTGATTTTTTGCAAAGAGGTACCTCTTTCCAAAAAAATTGGTCAAACATTTTTTTTGCTTAAATGCGTGCGACTTACGCTTTTTCGGAAGCTTCTTCGCATTTGAAACTCCTTTCAATACTTAGTTATTAGAAATAAACGCCTTTTGGGTAAAATTGGGTAAAATTGTGTTTCAACCAAAAAATTGATTTTTTGCAAAGGGGTTAGCCTTTCCTAAAAAATTGGTCAAAAATTTTTTTTGCTTAAATGCATGCGACTTAAGCTTTTTCGGAAGCTTCTTCGCATTTGAAACTCCTTTCAATACTTAGTTGTTAGAAATAAACACTTTTTTTGGCAAAATTGGGTAAAAGGGGTTAGCCTTTCCAAAAAAATTGGTCAAAAATTTTTTTGGCTTAAATGCGTGCGACTTACGCTTTTTCGGAAGCTTCTTCGCATTTGAAACTCCTTTCAATACTTAGTTGTTAGAAATAAACGCTTTTTGGGCAAAATTGGGTAAAATTGTGTTTCACCAAAAAAATTGATTTTTTGCAAAGAGGTACCTCTTTCCAAAAAAATTGGTCAAACATTTTTTTTGCTTAAATGCGTGCGACTTACGCTTTTTCGGAAGCTTCTTCGCATTTGAAACTCCTTTCAATACTTAGTTATTAGAAATAAACGCCTTTTGGGTAAAATTGGGTAAAATTGTGTTTCAACCAAAAAATTGATTTTTTGCAAAGGGGTTAGCCTTTCCTAAAAAATTGGTCAAAAATTTTTTTTGCTTAAATGCATGCGACTTAAGCTTTTTCGGAAGCTTCTTCGCATTTGAAACTCCTTTCAATACTTAGTTGTTAGAAATAAACACTTTTTTTGGCAAAATTGGGTAAAAGGGGTTAGCCTTTCCAAAAAAATTGGTCAAAAATTTTTTTGGCTTAAATGCGTGCGACTTACGCTTTTTCGGAAGCTTCTTCGCATTTGAAACTCCTTTCAATACTTAGTTGTTAGAAATAAACGCTTTTTGGGCAAAATTGGGTAAAATTGTGTTTCAACAAAAAAATTGATTTTTTGCAAAGAGGTACCTCTTTCCAAAAAAATTGGTCAAAAATTTTTTTTGCTTAAATGCGTGCGACTTACGCTTTTTCGGAAGCTTCTTCGCATTTGAAACTCATTTCAGTACTTAGTTATTAGAAATAAACGCCTTTTGGGTAAAATTGGGTAAAATTATGTTTCAACCAAAAAATTGATTTTTTGCAAAGAGGTACCTCTTTCCTAAAAAATTGGTCAAAAATTTTTTTTGCTTAAATGCATGCGACTTAAGCTTTTTCGGAAGCTTCTTCGCATTTGAAACTCCTTTCAATACTTAGTTGTTAGAAATAAACGCTTTTTGGGCAAAATTGGGTAAAATTGTGTTTCAACCAAAAAATCGATTTTTAGCAAAGGGGTTAGCCTTTCCTAAAAAATTGGTCAAAAATTTTTTTTGCTTAAATGCATGCGACTTAAGCTTTTTCGGAAGCTTCTTCGCATTTGAAACTCCTTTCAATACTTAGTTGTTAGAAATAAACGCTTTTTGGGCAAAATTGGGTAAAATTGTGTTTCAACCAAAAAATCGATTTTTAGCAAAGGGGTTAGCCTTTCCTAAAAAATTGGTCAAAAATTTTTTTGCTTAAATGCATGCGACTTAAGCTTTTTCGGAAGCTTCTTCGCATTTGAAACTCCTTTCAATACTTAGTTGTTAGAAATAAACGCTTTTTGGGCAAAATTGGGTAAAATTGTGTTTCAACCAAAAAATCGATTTTTAGCAAAGGGGTTAGCCTTTCCTAAAAAATTGGTCAAAAATTTTTTTGCTTAAATGCATGCGACTTAAGCTTTTTCGGAAGCTTCTTCGCATTTGAAACTCCTTTCAATACTTAGTTGTTAGAAATAAACGCTTTTTGGGCAAAATTGGGTAAAATTGTGTTTCAACCAAAAAATCGATTTTTAGCAAAGGGGTTAGCCTTTCCTAAAAAATTGGTCAAAAATTTTTTTTGCTTAAATGCATGCGACTTAAGCTTTTTCGGAAGCTTCTTCGCATTTGAAACTCCTTTCAATACTTAGTTGTTAGAAATAAACGCTTTTTGGGCAAAATTGGGTAAAATTGTGTTTCAACCAAAAAATCGATTTTTAGCAAAGGGGTTAGCCTTTCCTAAAAAATTGGTCAAAAATTTTTTTGCTTAAATGCATGCGACTTAAGCTTTTTCGGAAGCTTCTTCGCATTTGAAACTCCTTTCAATACTTAGTTGTTAGAAATAAACGCTTTTTGGGCAAAATTGGGTAAAATTGTGTTTCAACCAAAAAATCGATTTTTAGCAAAGGGGTTAGCCTTTCGTAAAAAATTGGTCAAAAATTTTTTTGCTTAAATGCATGCGACTTAAGCTTTTTCGGAAGCTTCTTCGCATTTGAAACTCCTTTCAATACTTAGTTGTTAGAAATAAACGCTTTTTGGGCAAAATTGGGTAAAATTGTGTTTCAACCAAAAAATCGATTTTTAGCAAAGGGGTTAGCCTTTCCTAAAAAATTGGTCAAAAATTTTTTTTGCTTAAATGCATGCGACTTAAGCTTTTTCGGAAGCTTCTTCGCATTTGAAACTCCTTTCAATACTTAGTTGTTAGAAATAAACGCTTTTTGGGCAAAATTGGGTAAAATTGTGTTTCAACCAAAAAATCGATTTTTAGCAAAGGGGTTAGCCTTTCCTAAAAAATTGGTCAAAAATTTTTTTGCTTAAATGCATGCGACTTAAGCTTTTTCGGAAGCTTCTTCGCATTTGAAACTCCTTTCAATACTTAGTTGTTAGAAATAAACGCTTTTTGGGCAAAATTGGGTAAAATTGTGTTTCAACCAAAAAATCGATTTTTAGCAAAGGGGTTAGCCTTTCGTAAAAAATTGGTCAAAAATTTTTTTGCTTAAATGCATGCGACTTAAGCTTTTTCGGAAGCTTCTTCGCATTTGAAACTCCTTTCAATACTTAGTTGTTAGAAATAAACGCTTTTTGGGCAAAATTGGGTAAAATTGTGTTTCAACCAAAAAATCGATTTTTAGCAAAGGGGTTAGCCTTTCCTAAAAAATTGGTCAAAAATTTTTTTTGCTTAAATGCATGCGACTTAAGCTTTTTCGGAAGCTTCTTCGCATTTGAAACTCCTTTCAATACTTAGTTGTTAGAAATAAACGCTTTTTGGGCAAAATTGGGTAAAATTGTGTTTCAACCAAAAAATCGATTTTTAGCAAAGGGGTTAGCCTTTCCTAAAAAATTGGTCAAAAATTTTTTTGCTTAAATGCATGCGACTTAAGCTTTTTCGGAAGCTTCTTCGCATTTGAAACTCCTTTCAATACTTAGTTGTTAGAAATAAACGCTTTTTGGGCAAAATTGGGTAAAATTGTGTTTCAACCAAAAAATCGATTTTTAGCAAAGGGGTTAGCCTTTCCTAAAAAATTGGTCAAAAATTTTTTTTGCTTAAATGCATGCGACTTAAGCTTTTTCGGAAGCTTCTTCGCATTTGAAACTCCTTTCAATACTTAGTTGTTAGAAATAAACGCTTTTTCGGCAAAATTGGGTAAAATTGTGTTTCAACCAAAAAATCGATTTTTAGCAAAGGGGTTAGCCTTTCCTAAAAAATTGGTCAAAAATTTTTTTGCTTAAATGCATGCGACTTAAGCTTTTTCGGAAGCTTCTTCGCATTTGAAACTCCTTTCAATACTTAGTTGTTAGAAATAAACGCTTTTTGGGCAAAATTGGGTAAAATTGTGTTTCAACCAAAAAATCGATTTTTAGCAAAGGGGTTAGCCTTTCCTAAAAAATTGGTAAAAAAATTTTTTTGCTTAAATGCATGCGACTTAAGCTTTTTCGGAAGCTTCTTCGCATTTGAAACTCCTTTCAATACTTAGTTGTTAGAAATAAACGCTTTTTGAGCAAAATTGGGTAAAATTGTGTTTCAACCAAAAAATCGATTTTTAGCAAAGGGGTTAGCCTTTCCTAAAAAATTGGTCAAAAATTTTTTTTGCTTAAATGCATGCGACTTAAGCTTTTTCGGAAGCTTCTTCGCATTTGAAACTCCTTTCAATACTTAGTTGTTAGAAATAAACGCTTTTTGGGCAAAATTGGGTAAAATTGTGTTTCAACCAAAAAATCGATTTTTAGCAAAGGGGTTAGCCTTTCCTAAAAAATTGGTCAAAAATTTTTTTTGCTTAAATGCTTGCGACTTAAGCTTTTTCGGAAGCTTCTTCGCATTTGAAACTCCTTTCAATACTTAGTTGTTAGAAATAAACGCTTTTTGGGCAAAATTGGGTAAAATTGTGTTTCAACCAAAAAATCGATTTTTAGCAAAGGGGTTAGCCTTTCCTAAAAAATTGGTCAAAAATTTTTTTTGCTTAAATGCATGCGACTTAAGCTTTTTCGGAAGCTTCTTCGCATTTGAAACTCCTTTCAATACTTAGTTGTTAGAAATAAACGCTTTTTGGGCAAAATTGGGTAAAATTGTGTTTCAACCAAAAAATCGATTTTTAGCAAAGGGGTTAGCCTTTCCTAAAAAATTGGTCAAAAATTTTTTTTGCTTAAATGCATGCGACTTAAGCTTTTTCGGAAGCTTCTTCGCATTTGAAACTCCTTTCAATACTTAGTTGTTAGAAATAAACGCTTTTTGGGCAAAATTGGGTAAAATTGTGTTTCAACCAAAAAATCGATTTTTAGCAAAGGGGTTAGCCTTTCCTAAAAAATTGGTCAAAAATTTTTTTTGCTTAAATGCATGCGGCTTAAGCTTTTTCGGAAGCTTCTTCGCATTTGAAACTCCTTTCAATACTTAGTTGTTAGAAATAAACGCTTTTTGGGCAAAATTGGGTAAAATTGTGTTTCAACCAAAAAATCGATTTTTAGCAAAGGGGTTAGTTAGCCTTTCCTAAAAAATTGGTCAAAAATTTTTTTGCTTAAATGCATGCGACTTAAGCTTTTTCGGAAGCTTCTTCGCATTTGAAACTCCTTTCAATACTTAGTTGTTAGAAATAAACACTTTTTTTTGGCAAAATTGGGTAAAAGGGGTTAGCCTTTCCAAAAAAATTGGTCAAAAATTTTTTTTGCTTAAATGCATGCGATTTAAGCTTTTTCGGAAGCTTCTTCGCATTTGAAACTCCTTTCAATACTTAGTTGTTAGAAATAAACGCTTTTTGGGCAAAATTGGGTAAAATTGTGTTTCAACCAAAAAATCGATTTTTAGCAAAGGGGTTAGCCTTTCCTAAAAAATTGGTCAAAAATTTTTTTTGCTTAAATGCATGCGATTTAAGCTTTTTCGGAAGCTTCTTCGCATTTGAAACTCCTTTCAATACTTAGTTGTTAGAAATAAACGCTTTTTGGGCAAAATTGGGTAAAATTGTGTTTCACCAAAAAAATTGATTTTTTGCAAAGAGGTACCTCTTTCCAAAAAAATTGGTCAAACATTTTTTTTGCTTAAATGCGTGCGACTTACGCTTTTTCGGAAGCTTCTTCGCATTTGAAACTCCTTTCAATACTTAGTTATTAGAAATAAACGCCTTTTGGGTAAAATTGGGTAAAATTGTGTTTCAACCAAAAAATTGATTTTTTGCAAAGGGGTTAGCCTTTCCTAAAAAATTGGTCAAAAATTTTTTTTGCTTAAATGCATGCGACTTAAGCTTTTTCGGAAGCTTCTTCGCATTTGAAACTCCTTTCAATACTTAGTTGTTAGAAATAAACGCTTTTTGGGCAAAATTGGGTAAAATTGTGTTTCAACCAAAAAATCGATTTTTAGCAAAGGGGTTAGCCTTTCCTAAAAAATTGGTCAAAAATTTTTTTTGCTTAAATGCATGCGACTTAAGCTTTTTCGGAAGCTTCTTCGCATTTGAAACTCCTTTCAATACTTAGTTGTTAGAAATAAACGCTTTTTGGGCAAAATTGGGTAAAATTGTGTTTCAACCAAAAAATCTATTTTTAGCAAAGGGGTTAGCCTTTCCTAAAAAATTGGTCAAAAATTTTTTTGCTTAAATGCATGCGACTTAAGCTTTTTCGGAAGCTTCTTCGCATTTGAAACTCCTTTCAATACTTAGTTGTTAGAAATAAACGCTTTTTGGGCAAAATTGGGTAAAATTGTGTTTCAACCAAAAAATCGATTTTTAGCAAAGGGGTTAGCCTTTCCTAAAAAATTGGTTAAAAATTTTTTTTGCTTAAATGCATGCGACTTAAGCTTTTTCGGAAGCTTCTTCGCATTTGAAACTCCTTTCAATACTTAGTTGTTAGAAATAAACGCTTTTTGGGCAAAATTGGGTAAAATTGTGTTTCAACCAAAAAATCGATTTTTAGCAAAGGGGTTAGCCTTTCCTAAAAAATTGGTCAAAAATTTTTTTTGCTTAAATGCATGCGGCTTAAGCTTTTTCGGAAGCTTCTTCGCATTTGAAACTCCTTTCAATACTTAGTTGTTAGAAATAAACGCTTTTTGGGCAAAATTGGGTAAAATTGTGTTTCAACCAAAAAATCGATTTTTAGCAAAGGGGTTAGTTAGCCTTTCCTAAAAAATTGGTCAAAAATTTTTTTGCTTAAATGCATGCGACTTAAGCTTTTTCGGAAGCTTCTTCGCATTTGAAACTCCTTTCAATACTTAGTTGTTAGAAATAAACACTTTTTTTGGCAAAATTGGGTAAAAGGGGTTAGCCTTTCCAAAAAAATTGGTCAAAAATTTTTTTTGCTTAAATGCGTGCGACTTACGCTTTTTCGGAAGCTTCTTCGCATTTGAAACTCCTTTCAATACTTAGTTGTTAGAAATAAACGCTTTTTGGGCAAAATTGGGTAAAATTGTGTTTCACCAAAAAAATTGATTTTTTGCAAAGAGGTACCTCTTCCAAAAAAATTGGTCAAAAATTTTTTTTGCTTAAATGCGTGCGACTTACGCTTTTTCGGAAGCTTCTTCGCATTTGAAACTCCTTTCAATACTTAGTTGTTAGAAATAAACGCTTTTTGGGCAAAATTGGGTAAAATTGTGTTTCACCAAAAAAATTGATTTTTTGCAAAGAGGTACCTCTTCCAAAAAAATTGGTCAAAAATTTTTTTTGCTTAAATGCGTGCGACTTACGCTTTTTCGGAAGCTTCTTCGCATTTGAAACTCCTTTCAATACTTAGTTATTAGAAATAAACGCCTTTTGGGTAAAATTGGGTAAAATTGTGTTTCAACCAAAAAATTGATTTTTTGCAAAGGGGTTAGCCTTTCCTAAAAAATTGGTCAAAAATTTTTTTTGCTTAAATGCATGCGACTTAAGCTTTTTCGGAAGCTTCTTCGCATTTGAAACTCCTTTCAATACTTAGTTGTTAGAAATAAACGCTTTTTGGGCAAAATTGGGTAAAATTGTGTTTCAACCAAAAAATCGATTTTTAGCAAAGGGGTTAGCCTTTCCTAAAAAATTGGTCAAAAATTTTTTTTGCTTAAATGCATGCGACTTAAGCTTTTTCGGAAGCTTCTTCGCATTTGAAACTCCTTTCAATACTTAGTTGTTAGAAATAAACGCTTTTTGGGCAAAATTGGGTAAAATTGTGTTTCAACCAAAAAATCTATTTTTAGCAAAGGGGTTAGCCTTTCCTAAAAAATTGGTCAAAAATTTTTTTGCTTAAATGCATGCGACTTAAGCTTTTTCGGAAGCTTCTTCGCATTTGAAACTCCTTTCAATACTTAGTTGTTAGAAATAAACGCTTTTTGGGCAAAATTGGGTAAAATTGTGTTTCAACCAAAAAATCGATTTTTAGCAAAGGGGTTAGCCTTTCCTAAAAAATTGGTCAAAAATTTTTTTTGCTTAAATGCATGCGACTTAAGCTTTTTCGGAAGCTTCTTCGCATTTGAAACTCCTTTCAATACTTAGTTGTTAGAAATAAACGCTTTTTGGGCAAAATTGGGTAAAATTGTGTTTCAACCAAAAAATCGATTTTTAGCAAAGGGGTTAGCCTTTCCTAAAAAATTGGTCAAAAATTTTTTTTGCTTAAATGCATGCGGCTTAAGCTTTTTCGGAAGCTTCTTCGCATTTGAAACTCCTTTCAATACTTAGTTGTTAGAAATAAACGCTTTTTGGGCAAAATTGGGTAAAATTGTGTTTCAACCAAAAAATCGATTTTTAGCAAAGGGGTTAGTTAGCCTTTCCTAAAAAATTGGTCAAAAATTTTTTTGCTTAAATGCATGCGACTTAAGCTTTTTCGGAAGCTTCTTCGCATTTGAAACTCCTTTCAATACTTAGTTGTTAGAAATAAACACTTTTTTTGGCAAAATTGGGTAAAAGGGGTTAGCCTTTCCAAAAAAATTGGTCAAAAATTTTTTTTGCTTAAATGCGTGCGACTTACGCTTTTTCGGAAGCTTCTTCGCATTTGAAACTCCTTTCAATACTTAGTTGTTAGAAATAAACGCTTTTTGGGCAAAATTGGGTAAAATTGTGTTTCACCAAAAAAATTGATTTTTTGCAAAGAGGTACCTCTTCCAAAAAAATTGGTCAAAAATTTTTTTTGCTTAAATGCGTGCGACTTACGCTTTTTCGGAAGCTTCTTCGCATTTGAAACTCCTTTCAATACTTAGTTGTTAGAAATAAACGCTTTTTGGGCAAAATTGGGTAAAATTGTGTTTCAACCAAAAAATCGATTTTTAGCAAAGGGGTTAGTTAGCCTTTCCTAAAAAATTGGTCAAAAATTTTTTTTGCTTAAATGCATGCGACTTAAGCTTTTTCGGAAGCTTCTTCGCATTTGAAACTCCTTTCAATACTTAGTTGTTAGAAATAAACGCTTTTTGGGCAAAATTGGGTAAAATTGTGTTTCAACCAAAAAATCGATTTTTAGCAAAGGGGTTAGCCTTTCCTAAAAAATTGGTCAAAAATTTTTTTGCTTAAATGCATGCGACTTAAGCTTTTTCGGAAGCTTCTTCGCATTTGAAACTCCTTTCAATACTTAGTTGTTAGAAATAAACACTTTTTTTTGGCAAAATTGGGTAAAAGGGTTTAGCCTTTCCAAAAAAATTGGTCAAAAATTTTTTTTGCTTAAATGCATGCGATTTAAGCTTTTTCGGAAGCTTCTTCGCATTTGAAACTCCTTTCAATACTTAGTTGTTAGAAATAAACGCTTTTTGGGCAAAATTGGGTAAAATTGTGTTTCAACCAAAAAATCGATTTTTAGCAAAGGGGTTAGTTAGCCTTTCCTAAAAAATTGGTCAAAAATTTTTTTTGCTTAAATGCATGCGATTTAAGCTTTTTCGGAAGCTTCTTCGCATTTGAAACTCCTTTCAATACTTAGTTGTTAGAAATAAACGCTTTTTGGGCAAAATTGGGTAAAATTGTGTTTCACCAAAAAAATTGATTTTTTGCAAAGAGGTACCTCTTCCAAAAAAATTGGTCAAAAATTTTTTTTGCTTAAATGCGTGCGACTTACGCTTTTTCGGAAGCTTCTTCGCATTTGAAACTCCTTTCAATACTTAGTTGTTAGAAATAAACGCTTTTTGGGCAAAATTGGGTAAAATTGTGTTTCAACCAAAAAATCGATTTTTAGCAAAGGGGTTAGCCTTTCCTAAAAAATTGGTCAAAAATTTTTTTTGCTTAAATGCATGCGACTTAAGCTTTTTCGGAAGTTTCTTCGCATTTGAAACTCCTTTCAATGCTTAGTTGTTAGAAATAAACGCTTTTTGGGCAAAATTGGGTAAAATTGTGTTTCAACCAAAAAATCGATTTTTAGCAAAGGGGTTAGCCTTTCCTAAAAAATTGGTCAAAAATTTTTTTTGCTTAAATGCATGCGACTTAAGCTTTTTCGGAAGCTTCTTCGCATTTGAAACTCCTTTCAATACTTAGTTGTTAGAAATAAACGCTTTTTGGGCAAAATTGGGTAAAATTGTGTTTCAACCAAAAAATCGATTTTTAGCAAAGGGGTTAGCCTTTCCTAAAAAATTGGTCAAAAATTTTTTTTGCTTAAATGCATGCGGCTTAAGCTTTTTCGGAAGCTTCTTCGCATTTGAAACTCCTTTCAATACTTAGTTGTTAGAAATAAACGCTTTTTGGGCAAAATTGGGTAAAATTGTGTTTCAACCAAAAAATCGATTTTTAGCAAAGGGGTTAGTCAGCCTTTCCTAAAAAATTGGTCAAAAATTTTTTTGCTTAAATGCATGCGACTTAAGCTTTTTCGGAAGCTTCTTCGCATTTGAAACTCCTTTCAATACTTAGTTGTTAGAAATAAACACTTTTTTTTGGCAAAATTGGGTAAAAGGGGTTAGCCTTTCCAAAAAAATTGGTCAAAAATTTTTTTTGCTTAAATGCATGCGATTTAAGCTTTTTCGGAAGCTTCTTCGCATTTGAAACTCCTTTCAATACTTAGTTGTTAGAAATAAACGCTTTTTGGGCAAAATTGGGTAAAATTGTGTTTCAACCAAAAAATCGATTTTTAGCAAAGAGGTTAGTTAGCCTTTCCTAAAAAATTGGTCAAAAATTTTTTTGCTTAAATGCATGCGACTTAAGCTTTTTCGGAAGCTTCTTCGCATTTGAAACTCCTTTCAATACTTAGTTGTTAGAAATAAACACTTTTTTTGGCAAAATTGGGTAAAAGGGGTTAGCCTTTCCAAAAAAATTGGTCAAAAATTTTTTTTGCTTAAATACATGCGATTTAAGCTTTTTCGGAAGCTTCTTCGCATTTGAAACTTCTTTCAATACTTAGTTGTTAGAAATAAACGCTTTTTGGGCAAAATTGGGTAAAATTGTGTTTCACCAAAAAAATTGATTTTTTGCAAAGAGGTACCTCTTCCAAAAAAATTGGTCAAAAATTTTTTTTGCTTAAATGCGTGCGACTTACGCTTTTTCGGAAGCTTTTTCGCATTTGAAACTCCTTTCAATACTTAGTTGTTAGAAATAAACGCTTTTTGGGCAAAATTGGGTAAAATTGTGTTTCACCAAAAAAATTGATTTTTTGCAAAGAGGTACCTCTTCCAAAAAAATTGGTCAAAAATTTTTTTTGCTTAAATGCGTGCGACTTACGCTTTTTCGGAAGCTTCTTCGCATTTGAAACTCCTTTCAATACTTAGTTGTTAGAAATAAACGATTTTTGGGCAAAATTGGGTAAAATTGTGTTTCAACCAAAAAATCGATTTTTAGCAAAGGGGTTAGCCTTTCCTAAAAAATTGGTCAAAAATTTTTTTTGCTTAAATGCATGCGATTTAAGCTTTTTCGGAAGCTTCTTCGCATTTGAAACTCCTTTCAATACTTAGTTGTTAGAAATAAACGCTTTTTGGGCAAAATTGGGTAAAATTGTGTTTCAACCAAAAAATCGATTTTTAGCAAAGGGGTTAGCCTTTCCTAAAAAATTGGTCAAAAATTTTTTTTGCTTAAATGCATGCGATTTAAGCTTTTTCGGAAGCTTCTTCGCATTTGAAACTCCTTTCAATACTTAGTTGTTAGAAATAAACACTTTTTTTGGCAAAATTGGGTAAAAGGGTTTAGCCTTTCCAAAAAAATTGGTCAAAAATTTTTTTTGCTTAAATGCATGCGATTTAAGCTTTTTCGGAAGCTTCTTCGCATTTGAAACTCCTTTCAATACTTAGTTGTTAGAAATAAACGCTTTTTGGGCAAAATTGGGTAAAATTGTGTTTCAACCAAAAAATCGATTTTTAGCAAAGGGGTTAGCCTTTCCTAAAAAATTGGTCAAAAATTTTTTTTGCTTAAATGCATGCGATTTAAGCTTTTTCGGAAGCTTCTTCGCATTTGAAACTCCTTTCAATACTTAGTTGTTAGAAATAAACGCTTTTTGGGCAAAATTGGGTAAAATTGTGTTTCACCAAAAAAATTGATTTTTTGCAAAGAGGTACCTCTTCCAAAAAAATTGGTCAAAAATTTTTTTTGCTTAAATGCGTGCGACTTACGCTTTTTCGGAAGCTTCTTCGCATTTGAAACTCCTTTCAATACTTAGTTGTTAGAAATAAACGCTTTTTGGGCAAAATTGGGTAAAATTGTGTTTCAACCAAAAAATCGATTTTTAGCAAAGGGGTTAGCCTTTCCTAAAAAATTGGTCAAAAATTTTTTTTGCTTAAATGCATGCGACTTAAGCTTTTTCGGAAGCTTCTTCGCATTTGAAACTCCTTTCAATACTTAGTTGTTAGAAATAAACGCTTTTTGGGCAAAATTGGGTAAAATTGTGTTTCAACCAAAAAATCGATTTTTAGCAAAGGGGTTAGCCTTTCCTAAAAAATTGGTCAAAAATTTTTTTTGCTTAAATGCATGCGACTTAAGCTTTTTCGGAAGCTTCTTCGCATTTGAAACTCCTTTCAATACTTAGTTGTTAGAAATAAACGCTTTTTGGGCAAAATTGGGTAAAATTGTGTTTCAACCAAAAAATCGATTTTTAGCAAAGGGGTTAGCCTTTCCTAAAAAATTGGTCAAAAATTTTTTTGCTTAAATGCATGCGACTTAAGCTTTTTCGGAAGCTTCTTCGCATTTGAAACTTCTTTCAATACTTAGTTGTTAGAAATAAACACTTTTTTTGGCAAAATTGGGTAAAAGGGGTTAGCCTTTCCAAAAAAATTGGTCAAAAATTTTTTTTGCTTAAATGCATGCGATTTAAGCTTTTTCGGAAGCTTCTTCGCATTTGAAACTTCTTTCAATACTTAGTTGTTAGAAATAAACGCTTTTTGGGCAAAATTGGGTAAAATTGTGTTTCACCAAAAAAATTGATTTTTTGCAAAGAGGTACCTCTTCCAAAAAAATTGGTCAAAAATTTTTTTTGCTTAAATGCGTGCGACTTACGCTTTTTCGGAAGCTTTTTCGCATTTGAAACTCCTTTCAATACTTAGTTGTTAGAAATAAACGCTTTTTGGGCAAAATTGGGTAAAATTGTGTTTCACCAAAAAAATTGATTTTTTGCAAAGAGGTACCTCTTCCAAAAAAATTGGTCAAAAATTTTTTTTGCTTAAATGCGTGCGACTTACGCTTTTTCGGAAGCTTCTTCGCATTTGAAACTCCTTTCAATACTTAGTTGTTAGAAATAAACGATTTTTGGGCAAAATTGGGTAAAATTGTGTTTCAACCAAAAAATCGATTTTTAGCAAAGGGGTTAGCCTTTCCTAAAAAATTGGTCAAAAATTTTTTTTGCTTAAATGCATGCGATTTAAGCTTTTTCGGAAGCTTCTTCGCATTTGAAACTCCTTTCAATACTTAGTTGTTAGAAATAAACGCTTTTTGGGCAAAATTGGGTAAAATTGTGTTTCAACCAAAAAATCGATTTTTAGCAAAGGGGTTAGCCTTTCCTAAAAAATTGGTCAAAAATTTTTTTTGCTTAAATGCATGCGATTTAAGCTTTTTCGGAAGCTTCTTCGCATTTGAAACTCCTTTCAATACTTAGTTGTTAGAAATAAACACTTTTTTTGGCAAAATTGGGTAAAAGGGTTTAGCCTTTCCAAAAAAATTGGTCAAAAATTTTTTTTGCTTAAATGCATGCGATTTAAGCTTTTTCGGAAGCTTCTTCGCATTTGAAACTCCTTTCAATACTTAGTTGTTAGAAATAAACGCTTTTTGGGCAAAATTGGGTAAAATTGTGTTTCAACCAAAAAATCGATTTTTAGCAAAGGGGTTAGCCTTTCCTAAAAAATTGGTCAAAAATTTTTTTTGCTTAAATGCATGCGATTTAAGCTTTTTCGGAAGCTTCTTCGCATTTGAAACTCCTTTCAATACTTAGTTGTTAGAAATAAACGCTTTTTGGGCAAAATTGGGTAAAATTGTGTTTCACCAAAAAAATTGATTTTTTGCAAAGAGGTACCTCTTCCAAAAAAATTGGTCAAAAATTTTTTTTGCTTAAATGCGTGCGACTTACGCTTTTTCGGAAGCTTCTTCGCATTTGAAACTCCTTTCAATACTTAGTTGTTAGAAATAAACGCTTTTTGGGCAAAATTGGGTAAAATTGTGTTTCAACCAAAAAATCGATTTTTAGCAAAGGGGTTAGCCTTTCCTAAAAAATTGGTCAAAAATTTTTTTTGCTTAAATGCATGCGACTTAAGCTTTTTCGGAAGCTTCTTCGCATTTGAAACTCCTTTCAATACTTAGTTGTTAGAAATAAACGCTTTTTGGGCAAAATTGGGTAAAATTGTGTTTCAACCAAAAAATCGATTTTTAGCAAAGGGGTTAGCCTTTCCTAAAAAATTGGTCAAAAATTTTTTTTGCTTAAATGCATGCGACTTAAGCTTTTTCGGAAGCTTCTTCGCATTTGAAACTCCTTTCAATACTTAGTTGTTAGAAATAAACGCTTTTTGGGCAAAATTGGGTAAAATTGTGTTTCAACCAAAAAATCGATTTTTAGCAAAGGGGTTAGCCTTTCCTAAAAAATTGGTCAAAAATTTTTTTGCTTAAATGCATGCGACTTAAGCTTTTTCGGAAGCTTCTTCGCATTTGAAACTTCTTTCAATACTTAGTTATTAGAAATAAACGCTTTTTGGGCAAAATTGGGTAAAATTGTGTTTCACCAAAAAAATTGATTTTTTGCAAAGGGGTTAGCCTTTCCAAAAAAATTGGTCAAAAATTTTTTTTGCTTAAATGCGTGCGACTTACGCTTTTTCGGAAGCTTCTTCGCATTTGAAACTCCTTTCAATACTTAGTTGTTAGAAATAAACGCTTTTTGGGCAAAATTGGGTAAAATTGTGTTTCAACCAAAAAATCGATTTTTAGCAAAGGGGTTAGCCTTTCCTAAAAAATTGGTCAAAAATTTTTTTTGCTTAAATGCATGCGACTTAAGCTTTTTCGGAAGCTTCTTCGCATTTGAAACTCCTTTCAATACTTAGTTGTTAGAAATAAACGCTTTTTGGGCAAAATTGGGTAAAATTGTGTTTCAACCAAAAAATCGATTTTTAGCAAAGGGGTTAGCCTTTCCTAAAAAATTGGTCAAAAATTTTTTTTGCTTAAATGCATGCGACTTAAGCTTTTTCGGAAGCTTCTTCGCATTTGAAACTCCTTTCAATACTTAGTTGTTAGAAATAAACGCTTTTTGGGCAAAATTGGGTAAAATTGTGTTTCAACCAAAAAATCGATTTTTAGCAAAGGGGTTAGCCTTTCCTAAAAAATTGGTCAAAAATTTTTTTGCTTAAATGCATGCGACTTAAGCTTTTTCGGAAGCTTCTTCGCATTTGAAACTTCTTTCAATACTTAGTTATTAGAAATAAACGCTTTTTGGGCAAAATTGGGTAAAATTGTGTTTCACCAAAAAAATTGATTTTTTGCAAAGAGGTACCTCTTCCAAAAAAATTGGTCAAAAATTTTTTTTGCTTAAATGCGTGCGACTTACGCTTTTTCGGAAGCTTCTTCGCATTTGAAACTCCTTTCAATACTTAGTTGTTAGAAATAAACGCTTTTTGGGCAAAATTGGGTAAAATTGTGTTTCAACCAAAAAATCGATTTTTAGCAAAGGGGTTAGCCTTTCCTAAAAAATTGGTCAAAAATTTTTTTTGCTTAAATGCATGCGACTTAAGCTTTTTCGGAAGCTTCTTCGCATTTGAAACTCCTTTCAATACTTAGTTGTTAGAAATAAACGCTTTTTGGGCAAAATTGGGTAAAATTGTGTTTCAACCAAAAAATCGATTTTTAGCAAAGGGGTTAGCCTTTCCTAAAAAATTGGTCAAAAATTTTTTTTGCTTAAATGCATGCGACTTAAGCTTTTTCGGAAGCTTCTTCGCATTTGAAACTCCTTTCAATACTTAGTTGTTAGAAATAAACGCTTTTTGGGCAAAATTGGGTAAAATTGTGTTTCACCAAAAAAATAGATTTTTTGCAAAGAGGTACCTCTTCCAAAAAAATTGGTCAAAAATTTTTTTTGCTTAAATGCGTGCGACTTACGCTTTTTCGGAAGCTTCTTCGCATTTGAAACTCCTTTCAATACTTAGTTGTTAGAAATAAACGCTTTTTGGGCAAAATTGGGTAAAATTGTGTTTCAACCAAAAAATCGATTTTTAGCAAAGGGGTTAGCCTTTCCTAAAAAATTGGTCAAAAATTTTTTTTGCTTAAATGCATGCGACTTAAGCTTTTTCGGAAGCTTCTTCGCATTTGAAACTCCTTTCAATACTTAGTTGTTAGAAATAAACGCTTTTTGGGCAAAATTGGGTAAAATTGTGTTTCAACCAAAAAATCGATTTTTAGCAAAGGGGTTAGCCTTTCCTAAAAAATTGGTCAAAAATTTTTTTGCTTAAATGCATGCGACTTAAGCTTTTTCGGAAGCTTCTTCGCATTTGAAACTCCTTTCAATACTTAGTTGTTAGAAATAAACACTTTTTTTGGCAAAATTGGGTAAAAGGGTTTAGCCTTTCCAAAAAAATTGGTCAAAAATTTTTTTTGCTTAAATGCATGCGATTTAAGCTTTTTCGGAAGCTTCTTCGCATTTGAAACTCCTTTCAATACTTAGTTGTTAGAAATAAACGCTTTTTGGGCAAAATTGGGTAAAATTGTGTTTCAACCAAAAAATCGATTTTTAGCAAAGGGGTTAGCCTTTCCTAAAAAATTGGTCAAAAATTTTTTTTGCTTAAATGCATGCGATTTAAGCTTTTTCGGAAGCTTCTTCGCATTTGAAACTCCTTTCAATACTTAGTTGTTAGAAATAAACGCTTTTTGGGCAAAATTGGGTAAAATTGTGTTTCACCAAAAAAATTGATTTTTTGCAAAGAGGTACCTCTTCCAAAAAAATTGGTCAAAAATTTTTTTTGCTTAAATGCGTGCGACTTACGCTTTTTCGGAAGCTTCTTCGCATTTGAAACTCCTTTCAATACTTAGTTGTTAGAAATAAACGCTTTTTGGGCAAAATTGGGTAAAATTGTGTTTCAACCAAAAAATCGATTTTTAGCAAAGGGGTTAGCCTTTCCTAAAAAATTGGTCAAAAATTTTTTTTGCTTAAATGCATGCGACTTAAGCTTTTTCGGAAGCTTCTTCGCATTTGAAACTCCTTTCAATACTTAGTTGTTAGAAATAAACGCTTTTTGGGCAAAATTGGGTAAAATTGTGTTTCAACCAAAAAATCGATTTTTAGCAAAGGGGTTAGCCTTTCCTAAAAAATTGGTCAAAAATTTTTTTTGCTTAAATGCATGCGACTTAAGCTTTTTCGGAAGCTTCTTCGCATTTGAAACTCCTTTCAATACTTAGTTGTTAGAAATAAACGCTTTTTGGGCAAAATTGGGTAAAATTGTGTATCAACCAAAAAATCAATTTTTAGCAAAGGGGTTAGCCTTTCCTAAAAAATTGGTCAAAAATTTTTTTTGCTTAAATGCATGCGGCTTAAGCTTTTTCGGAAGCTTCTTCGCATTTGAAACTCCTTTCAATACTTAGTTGTTAGAAATAAACGCTTTTTGGGCAAAATTGGGTAAAATTGTGTTTCAACCAAAAAATCGATTTTTAGCAAAGGGGTTAGTTAGCCTTTCCTAAAAAATTGGTCAAAAATTTTTTTGCTTAAATGCATGCGACTTAAGCTTTTTCGGAAGCTTCTTCGCATTTGAAACTCCTTTCAATACTTAGTTGTTAGAAATAAACGCTTTTTGGGCAAAATTGGGTAAAATTGTGTTTCACCAAAAAAATTGATTTTTTGCAAAGAGGTACCTCTTCCAAAAAAATTGGTCAAAAATTTTTTTTGCTTAAATGCGTGCGACTTACGCTTTTTCGGAAGCTTCTTCGCATTTGAAACTCCTTTCAATACTTAGTTGTTAGAAATAAACGCTTTTTGGGCAAAATTGGGTAAAATTGTGTTTCACCAAAAAAATTGATTTTTTGCAAAGAGGTACCTCTTCCAAAAAAATTGGTCAAAAATTTTTTTTGCTTAAATGCGTGCGACTTACGCTTTTTCGGAAGCTTCTTCGCATTTGAAACTCCTTTCAATACTTAGTTGTTAGAAATAAACGCTTTTTGGGCAAAATTGGGTAAAATTGTGTTTCAACCAAAAAATCGATTTTTAGCAAAGGGGTTAGCCTTTCCTAAAAAATTGGTCAAAAATTTTTTTTGCTTAAATGCATGCGATTTAAGCTTTTTCGGAAGCTTCTTCGCATTTGAAACTCCTTTCAATACTTAGTTGTTAGAAATAAACGCTTTTTGGGCAAAATTGGGTAAAATTGTGTTTCAACCAAAAAATCGATTTTTAGCAAAGGGGTTAGCCTTTCCTAAAAAATTGGTCAAAAATTTTTTTTGCTTAAATGCATGCGATTTAAGCTTTTTCGGAAGCTTCTTCGCATTTGAAACTCCTTTCAATACTTAGTTGTTAGAAATAAACACTTTTTTTGGCAAAATTGGGTAAAAGGGTTTAGCTTTTCCAAAAAAATTGGTCAAAAATTTTTTTTGCTTAAATGCATGCGATTTAAGCTTTTTCGGAAGCTTCTTCGCATTTGAAACTCCTTTCAATACTTAGTTGTTAGAAATAAACGCTTTTTGGGCAAAATTGGGTAAAATTGTGTTTCAACCAAAAAATCGATTTTTAGCAAAGGGGTTAGCCTTTCCTAAAAAATTGGTCAAAAATTTTTTTTGCTTAAATGCATGCGATTTAAGCTTTTTCGGAAGCTTCTTCGCATTTGAAACTCCTTTCAATACTTAGTTGTTAGAAATAAACGCTTTTTGGGCAAAATTGGGTAAAATTGTGTTTCACCAAAAAAATTGATTTTTTGCAAAGAGGTACCTCTTCCAAAAAAATTGGTCAAAAATTTTTTTTGCTTAAATGCGTGCGACTTACGCTTTTTGGGAAGCTTCTTCGCATTTGAAACTCCTTTCAATACTTAGTTGTTAGAAATAAACGCTTTTTGGGCAAAATTGGGTAAAATTGTGTTTCAACCAAAAAATCGATTTTTAGCAAAGGGGTTAGCCTTTCCTAAAAAATTGGTCAAAAATTTTTTTTGCTTAAATGCATGCGACTTAAGCTTTTTCGGAAGCTTCTTCGCATTTGAAACTCCTTTCAATACTTAGTTGTTAGAAATAAACGCTTTTTGGGCAAAATTGGGTAAAATTGTGTTTCAACCAAAAAATCGATTTTTAGCAAAGGGGTTAGCCTTTCCTAAAAAATTGGTCAAAAATTTTTTTTGCTTAAATGCATGCGATTTAAGCTTTTTCGGAAGCTTCTTCGCATTTGAAACTCCTTTCAATACTTAGTTGTTAGAAATAAACGCTTTTTGGGCAAAATTGGGTAAAATTGTGTTTCACCAAAAAAATTGATTTTTTGCAAAGAGGTACCTCTTCCAAAAAAATTGGTCAAAAATTTTTTTTGCTTAAATGCGTGCGACTTACGCTTTTTCGGAAGCTTCTTCGCATTTGAAACTCCTTTCAATACTTAGTTGTTAGAAATAAACGCTTTTTGGGCAAAATTGGGTAAAATTGTGTTTCAACCAAAAAATCGATTTTTAGCAAAGGGGTTAGCCTTTTCTAAAAAATTGGTCAAAAATTTTTTTTGCTTAAATGCATGCGACTTAAGCTTTTTCGGAAGCTTCTTCGCATTTGAAACTCCTTTCAATACTTAGTTGTTAGAAATAAACGCTTTTTGGGCAAAATTGGGTAAAATTGTGTTTCAACCAAAAAATCGATTTTTAGCAAAGGGGTTAGCCTTTCCTAAAAAATTGGTCAAAAATTTTTTTGCTTAAATGCATGCGACTTAAGCTTTTTCGGAAGCTTCTTCGCATTTGAAACTCCTTTCAATACTTAGTTGTTAGAAATAAACACTTTTTTTGGCAAAATTGGGTAAAAGGGTTTAGCCTTTCCAAAAAAATTGGTCAAAAATTTTTTTTGCTTAAATGCATGCGATTTAAGCTTTTTCGGAAGCTTCTTCGCATTTGAAACTCCTTTCAATACTTAGTTGTTAGAAATAAACGCTTTTTGGGCAAAATTGGGTAAAATTGTGTTTCAACCAAAAAATCGATTTTTAGCAAAGGGGTTAGTTAGCCTTTCCTAAAAAATTGGTCAAAAATTTTTTTTGCTTAAATGCATGCGATTTAAGCTTTTTCGGAAGCTTCTTCGCATTTGAAACTCCTTTCAATACTTAGTTGTTAGAAATAAACGCTTTTTGGGCAAAATTGGGTAAAATTGTGTTTCACCAAAAAAATTGATTTTTTGCAAAGAGGTACCTCTTCCAAAAAAATTGGTCAAAAATTTTTTTTGCTTAAATGCGTGCGACTTACGCTTTTTCGGAAGCTTCTTCGCATTTGAAACTCCTTTCAATACTTAGTTGTTAGAAATAAACGCTTTTTGGGCAAAATTGGGTAAAATTGTGTTTCAACCAAAAAATCGATTTTTAGCAAAGGGGTTAGCCTTTCCAAAAAAATTGGTCAAAAATTTTTTTGGCTTAAATGCGTGCGACTTACGCTTTTTCGGAAGCTTCTTCGCATTTGAAACTCCTTTCAATACTTAGTTGTTAGAAATAAACGCTTTTTGGGCAAAATTGGGTAAAATTGTGTTTCAACCAAAAAATCGATTTTTAGCAAAGGGGTTAGCCTTTCCTAAAAAATTGGTCAAAAATTTTTTTTGCTTAAATGCGTGCGACTTACGCTTTTTCGGAAGCTTCTTCGCATTTGAAACTCCTTTCAATACTTAGTTATTAGAAATAAACGCCTTTTGGGTAAAATTGGGTAAAATTGTGTTTCAACCAAAAAATTGATTTTTTGCAAAGGGGTTAGCCTTTCCTAAAAAATTGGTCAAAAATTTTTTTTGCTTAAATGCATGCGACTTAAGCTTTTTCGGAAGCTTCTTCGCATTTGAAACTCCTTTCAATACTTAGTTGTTAGAAATAAACACTTTTTTTGGCAAAATTGGGTAAAAGGGGTTAGCCTTTCCAAAAAAATTGGTCAAAAATTTTTTTGGCTTAAATGCGTGCGACCTACGCTTTTTCGGAAGCTTCTTCGCATTTGAAACTCCTTTCAATACTTGGTTGTTAGAAATAAACGCTTTTTGGGCAAAATTGGGTAAAAGTGTGTTTCAACCAAAAAATCGATTTTTAGCAAAGGGGTTGTTAGCCTTTCCTAAAAAATTGGTCAAAAATTTTTTTTGCTTAAATGCGTGCGACTTACGCTTTTTCGGAAGCTTCTTCGCATTTGAAACTCCTTTCAATACTTAGTTATTAGAAATAAACGTCTTTTGGGTAAAATTGGGTAAAATTGTGTTTCAACCAAAAAATTGATTTTTTGCAAAGGGGTTAGCCTTTCCTAAAAAATTGGTCAAAAATTTTTTTTGCTTAAATGCATGCGACTTAAGCTTTTTCGGAAGCTTCTTCGCATTTGAAACTCCTTTCAATACTTAGTTGTTAGAAATAAACACTTTTTTTGGCAAAATTGGGTAAAAGGGGTTAGCCTTTCCAAAAAAATTGGTCAAAAATTTTTTTGGCTTAAATGCGTGCGACTTACGCTTTTTCGGAAGCTTCTTCGCATTTGAAACTCCTTTCAATACTTAGTTGTTAGAAATAAACGCTTTTTGGGCAAAATTGGGTAAAATTGTGTTTCAACCAAAAAATCGATTTTTAGCAAAGGGGTTGTTAGCCTTTCCTAAAAAATTGGTCAAAAATTTTTTTTGCTTAAATGCGTGCGACTTACGCTTTTTCGGAAGCTTCTTCGCATTTGAAACTCCTTTCAATACTTAGTTATTAGAAATAAACGCCTTTTGGGTAAAATTGTGTTTCAACCAAAAAATTGATTTTTTGCTAAGGGGTTAGCCTTTCCTAAAAAATTGGTCAAAAATTTTTTTTGCTTAAATGCATGCGACTTAAGCTTTTTCGGAAGCTTCTTCGCATTTGAAACTCCTTTCAATACTTAGTTGTTAGAAATAAACACTTTTTTTGGCAAAATTGGGTAAAAGGGGTTAGCCTTTCCAAAAAAATTGGTCAAAAATTTTTTTTGCTTAAATGCATGCGATTTAAGCTTTTTCGGAAGCTTCTTCGCATTTGAAACTCCTTTCAATACTTAGTTGTTAGAAATAAACGCTTTTTGGGCAAAATTGGGTAAAATTGTGTTTCACCAAAAAAATTGATTTTTTGCAAAGAGGTACCTCTTTCCAAAAAAATTGGTCAAAAATTTTTTTTGCTTAAATGCATGCGACTTAAGCTTTTTCGGAAGCTTCTTTGCATTTGAAACTCCTTTCAATACTTAGTTGTTAGAAATAAACACTTTTTTTGGCAAAATTGGGTAAAAGGGGTTAGCCTTTCCAAAAAAATTGGTCAAAAATTTTTTTTGCTTAAATGCATGCGATTTAAGCTTTTTCGGAAGCTTCTTCGCATTTGAAACTCCTTTCAATACTTAGTTGTTAGAAATAAACGCTTTTTGGGCAAAATTGGGTAAAATTGTGTTTCAACCAAAAAATCGATTTTTAGCAAAGGGGTTAGCCTTTCCTAAAAAATTGGTCAAAAATTTTTTTTGCTTAAATGCATGCGACTTAAGCTTTTTCGGAAGCTTCTTCGCATTTGAAACTCCTTTCAATACTTAGTTGTTAGAAATAAACACTTTTTTTGGCAAAATTGGGTAAAAGGGGTTAGCCTTTCCAAAAAAATTGGTCAAAAATTTTTTTGGCTTAAATGCGTGCGACTTACGCTTTTTCGGAAGCTTCTTCGCATTTGAAACTCCTTTCAATACTTAGTTGTTAGAAATAAACGCTTTTTGGGCAAAATTGGGTAAAATTGTGTTTCAACCAAAAAATCGATTTTTAGCAAAGGGGTTAGCCTTTCCTAAAAATTTGGTCAAAAATTTTTTTTGCTTAAATGCATGCGACTTAAGCTTTTTCGGAAGCTTCTTCGCATTTGAAACTCCTTTCAATACTTAGTTGTTAGAAATAAACACTTTTTTTGGCAAAATTGGGTAAAAGGGGTTAGCCTTTCCAAAAAAATTGGTCAAAAATTTTTTTGGCTTAAATGCGTGCGACTTACGCTTTTTCGGAAGCTTCTTCGCATTTGAAACTCCTTTCAATACTTAGTTGTTAGAAATAAACGCTTTTTGGGCAAAATTGGGTAAAATTGTGTTTCAACCAAAAAATCGATTTTTAGCAAAGGGGTTAGCCTTTCCTAAAAAATTGGTCAAAAATTTTTTTTGCTTAAATGCGTGCGACTTACGCTTTTTCGGAAGCTTCTTCGCATTTGAAACTCCTTTCAATACTTAGTTATTAGAAATAAACGCCTTTTGGGTAAAATTGGGTAAAATTGTGTTTCAACCAAAAAATTGATTTTTTGCAAAGGGGTTAGCCTTTCCTAAAAAATTGGTCAAAAATTTTTTTTGCTTAAATGCATGCGACTTAAGCTTTTTCGGAAGCTTCTTCGCATTTGAAACTCCTTTCAATACTTAGTTGTTAGAAATAAACACTTTTTTTTGGCAAAATTGTGTAAAAGGGGTTAGCCTTTCCAAAAAAATTGGTCAAAAATTTTTTTGGCTTAAATGCGTGCGACTTACGCTTTTTCGGAAGCTTCTTCGCATTTGAAACTCCTTTCAATACTTAGTTGTTAGAAATAAACGCTTTTTGGGCAAAATTGGGTAAAATTGTGTTTCAACCAAAAAATCGATTTTTAGCAAAGGGGTTGTTAGCCTTTCCTAAAAAATTGGTCAAAAATTTTTTTGCTTAAATGCATGCGACTTAAGCTTTTTCGGAAGCTTCTTCGCATTTGAAACTCCTTTCAATACTTAGTTGTTAGAAATAAACACTTTTTTTGGCAAAATTGGGTAAAAGGGGTTAGCCTTTCCAAAAAAATTGGTCAAAAATTTTTTTGGCTTAAATGCGTGCGACTTACGCTTTTTCGGAAGCTTCTTCGCATTTGAAACTCCTTTCAATACTTAGTTGTTAGAAATAAACGCTTTTTGGGCAAAATTGGGTAAAATTGTGTTTCAACCAAAAAATCGATTTTTAGCAAAGGGGTTAGCCTTTCCTAAAAAATTGGTCAAAATTTTTTTTTGCTTAAATGCATGCGACTTAAGCTTTTTCGGAAGCTTCTTCGCATTTGAAACTCCTTTCAATACTTAGTTGTTAGAAATAAACGCTTTTTGGGCAAAATTGGTTAAAATTGTGTTTCAACCAAAAATTTGATTTTTAGCAAAGGGGTTAGCCTTTCCTAAAAAATTGGTCAAAATTTTTTTTTGCTTAAATGCATGCGACTTAAGCTTTTTCGGAAGCTTCTTCGCATTTGAAACTCCTTTCAATACTTAGTTGTTAGAAATAAACGCTTTTTGGGCAAAATTGGGTAAAATTGTGTTTCAACCAAAAATTTGATTTTTAGCAAAGGGGTTAGCCTTTCCAAAAAAATTGGTCAAAAATTTTTTTTGCTTAAATGCATGCGATTTAAGCTTTTTCGGAAGCTTCTTCGCATTTGAAACTCCTTTCAATACTTAGTTGTTAGAAATAAACGCTTTTTGGGCAAAATTGGGTAAAATTGTGTTTCAACCAAAAAATCGATTTTTAGCAAAGGGGTTAGCCTTTCCTAAAAAATTGGTCAAAATTTTTTTTTGCTTAAATGCATGCGACTTAAGCTTTTTCGGAAGCTTCTTCGCATTTGAAACTCCTTTCAATACTTAGTTGTTAGAAATAAACGCTTTTTGGGCAAAATTGGTTAAAATTGTGTTTCAACCAAAAATTTGATTTTTAGCAAAGGGGTTAGCCTTTCCTAAAAAATTGGTCAAACATTTTTTTTGCTTAAATGCATGCGACTTAAGCTTTTTCGGAAG
The DNA here is from genome assembly GCA_951800035.1 of Linnaemya tessellans. NCBI lineage: Eukaryota > Metazoa > Arthropoda > Insecta > Diptera > Tachinidae > Linnaemya > Linnaemya tessellans. The sequence goes on from OX637532.1 coordinate 140,821,115, forward strand.
CTTCTTCGCATTTGAAACTCCTTTCAATACTTAGTTGTTAGAAATAAACGCTTTTTGGGCAAAATTGGGTAAAATTGTGTTTCTACCAAAAAATCGATTTTTTGCAAAGAGGTACCTCTTTCCAAAAAAATTGGTCAAAAATTTTTTTTGCTTAAATGCGTGCGACTTAAGCTTTTTCGGAAGCTTCTTCGCATTTGAAACTCCTTTCAATACTTAGTTATTAGAAATAAACGCTTTTTGGGCAAAATTGGTTAAAATTGTGTTTCAACCAAAAATTTGATTTTTAGCAAAGGGGTTAGCCTTTCCTAAAAAATTGGTCAAAAATTTTTTTTGCTTCAATGCATGCGACTTAAGCTTTTTCGGAAGCTTCTTCGCATTTGAAACTCCTTTCAATACTTAGTTGTTAGAAATAAACGCTTTTTGGGCAAAATTGGGTAAAATTGTGTTTCAACAAAAAAATTGATTTTTTGCAAAGAGGTACCTCTTTCCAAAAAAATTGGTCAAAAATTTTTTTTGCTTAAATGCGTGCGACTTACGCTTTTTCGGAAGCTTCTTCGCATTTGAAACTCCTTTCAATACTTAGTTATTAGAAATAAACGCCTTTTGGGTAAAATTGTGTTTCAACCAAAAAATTGATTTTTTGCAAAGAGGTACCTCTTTCCAAAAAAATTGGTCAAAAATTTTTTTGGCTTAAATGCGTGCGACTTACGCTTTTTCGGAAGCTTCTTCGCATTTGAAACTCCTTTCAATACTTAGTTGTTAGAAATAAACGCTTTTTGGGCAAAATTGGGTAAAATTGTGTTTCAACCAAAAAATCGATTTTTAGCAAAGGGGTTAGCCTTTCCTAAAAAATTGGTCAAAATTTTTTTTTGCTTAAATGCATGCGACTTAAGCTTTTTCGGAAGCTTCTTCGCATTTGAAACTCCTTTCAATACTTAGTTGTTAGAAATAAACGCTTTTTGGGCAAAATTGGTTAAAATTGTGTTTCAACCAAAAATTTGATTTTTAGCAAAGGGGTTAGCCTTTCCTAAAAAATTGGTCAAAATTTTTTTTTGCTTAAATGCATGCGACTTAAGCTTTTTCGGAAGCTTCTTCGCATTTGAAACTCCTTTCAATACTTAGTTGTTAGAAATAAACGCTTTTTGGGCAAAATTGGGTAAAATTGTGTTTCAACCAAAAATTTGATTTTTAGCGAAGGGGTTAGCCTTTCCAAAAAAATTGGTCGAAAATTTTTTTTGCTTAAATGCATGCGATTTAAGCTTTTTCGGAAGCTTCTTCGCATTTGAAACTCCTTTCAATACTTAGTTGTTAGAAATAAACGCTTTTTGGGCAAAATTGGGTAAAATTGTGTTTCAACCAAAAAATCGATTTTTAGCAAAAATTGGTCAAAATTTTTTTTTGCTTAAATGCATGCGACTTAAGCTTTTTCGGAAGCTTCTTCGCATTTGAAACTCCTTTCAATACTTAGTTGTTAGAAATAAACGCTTTTTGGGCAAAATTGGTTAAAATTGTGTTTCAACCAAAAATTTGATTTTTAGCAAAGGGGTACCTCTTTCCAAAAAAATTGGTCAAAAATTTTTTTTGCTTAAATGCGTGCGACTTAAGCTTTTTCGGAAGCTTCTTCGCATTTGAAACTCCTTTCAATACTTAGTTATTAGAAATAAACGCTTTTTGGGCAAAATTGGTTAAAATTGTGTTTCAACCAAAAATTTGATTTTTAGCAAAGGGGTTAGCCTTTCCTAAAAAATTGGTCAAAAATTTTTTTTGCTTCAATGCATGCGACTTAAGCTTTTTCGGAAGCTTCTTCGCATTTGAAACTCCTTTCAATACTTAGTTGTTAGAAATAAACGCTTTTTGGGCAAAATTGGTTAAAATTGTGTTTCAACCAAAAATTTGATTTTTAGCAAAGAGGTACCTCTTTCCAAAAAAATTGGTCAAAAATTTTTTTTGCTTAAATGCATGCGATTTAAGCTTTTTCGGAAGCTTCTTCGCATTTGAAACTCCTTTCAATACTTAGTTGTTAGAAATAAACGCTTTTTGGGCAAAATTGGGTAAAATTGTGTTTCAACCAAAAAATCGATTTTTAGCAAAGGGGTTAGCCTTTCCTAAAAAATTGGTCAAAATTTTTTTTTGCTTAAATGCATGCGACTTAAGCTTTTTCGGAAGCTTCTTCGCATTTGAAACTCCTTTCAATACTTAGTTGTTAGAAATAAACGCTTTTTGGGCAAAATTGGTTAAAATTGTGTTTCAACCAAAAATTTGATTTTTAGCAAAGGGGTTAGCCTCTCCTAAAAAATTGGTCAAACATTTTTTTTGCTTAAATGCATGCGACTTAAGCTTTTTCGGAAGCTTCTTCGCATTTGAAACTCCTTTCAATACTTAGTTGTTAGAAATAAACGCTTTTTGGGCAAAATTGGGTAAAATTGTGTTTCTACCAAAAAATCGATTTTTTGCAAAGAGGTACCTCTTTCCAAAAAAATTGGTCAAAAATTTTTTTTGCTTAAATGCGTGCGACTTAAGCTTTTTCGGAAGCTTCTTCGCATTTGAAACTCTTTTCAATACTTAGTTATTAGAAATAAACGCTTTTTGGGCAAAATTGGTTAAAATTGTGTTTCAACCAAAAATTTGATTTTTAGCAAAGGGGTTAGCCTTTCCTAAAAAATTGGTCAAAAATTTTTTTTGCTTCAATGCATGCGACTTAAGCTTTTTCGGAAGCTTCTTCGCATTTGAAACTCCTTTCAATACTTAGTTGTTAGAAATAAACGCTTTTTGGGCAAAATTGGGTAAAATTGTGTTTCAACAAAAAAATTGATTTTTTGCAAAGAGGTACCTCTTTCCAAAAAAATTGGTCAAAAATTTTTTTTGCTTAAATGCGTGCGACTTACGCTTTTTCGGAAGCTTCTTCGCATTTGAAACTCCTTTCAATACTTAGTTATTAGAAATAAACGCCTTTTGGGTAAAATTGTGTTTCAACCAAAAAATTGATTTTTTGCAAAGAGGTACCTCTTTCCAAAAAAATTGGTCAAAAATTTTTTTGGCTTAAATGCGTGCGACTTACGCTTTTTCGGAAGCTTCTTCGCATTTGAAACTCCTTTCAATACTTAGTTGTTAGAAATAAACGCTTTTTGGGCAAAATTGGGTAAAATTGTGTTTCAACCAAAAAATCGATTTTTAGCAAAGGGGTTAGCCTTTCCTAAAAAATTGGTCAAAATTTTTTTTTGCTTAAATGCATGCGACTTAAGCTTTTTCGGAAGCTTCTTCGCATTTGAAACTCCTTTCAATACTTAGTTGTTAGAAATAAACGCTTTTTGGGCAAAATTGGTTAAAATTGTGTTTCAACCAAAAATTTGATTTTTAGCAAAGGGGTTAGCCTTTCCTAAAAAATTGGTCAAAATTTTTTTTTGCTTAAATGCATGCGACTTAAGCTTTTTCGGAAGCTTCTTCGCATTTGAAACTCCTTTCAATACTTAGTTGTTAGAAATAAACGCTTTTTGGGCAAAATTGGTTAAAATTGTGTTTCAACCAAAAATTTGATTTTTTGCAAAGAGGTACCTCTTCCAAAAAAATTGGTCAAAAATTTTTTTGGCTTAAATGCGTGCGACTTACGCTTTTTCGGAAGCTTCTTCGCATTTGAAACTCCTTTCAATACTTAGTTGTTAGAAATAAACGCTTTTTGGGCAAAATTGGGTAAAATTGTGTTTCAACCAAAAAATCGATTTTTAGCAAAAATTGGTCAAAATTTTTTTTTGCTTAAATGCATGCGACTTAAGCTTTTTCGGAAGCTTCTTCGCATTTGAAACTCCTTTCAATACTTAGTTGTTAGAAATAAACGCTTTTTGGGCAAAATTGGTTAAAATTGTGTTTCAACCAAAAATTTGATTTTTAGCAAAGGGGTACCTCTTTCCAAAAAAATTGGTCAAAAATTTTTTTTGCTTAAATGCGTGCGACTTAAGCTTTTTCGGAAGCTTCTTCGCATTTGAAACTCCTTTCAATACTTAGTTATTAGAAATAAACGCTTTTTGGGCAAAATTGGTTAAAATTGTGTTTCAACCAAAAATTTGATTTTTAGCAAAGGGGTTAGCCTTTCCTAAAAAATTGGTCAAAAATTTTTTTTGCTTCAATGCATGCGACTTAAGCTTTTTCGGAAGCTTCTTCGCATTTGAAACTCCTTTCAATACTTAGTTGTTAGAAATAAACGCTTTTTGGGCAAAATTGGTTAAAATTGTGTTTCAACCAAAAATTTGATTTTTAGCAAAGAGGTACCTCTTTCCAAAAAAATTGGTCAAAAATTTTTTTTGCTTAAATGCATGCGATTTAAGCTTTTTCGGAAGCTTCTTCGCATTTGAAACTCCTTTCAATACTTAGTTGTTAGAAATAAACGCTTTTTGGGCAAAATTGGGTAAAATTGTGTTTCAACCAAAAAATCGATTTTTAGCAAAGGGGTTAGCCTTTCCTAAAAAATTGGTCAAACATTTTTTTTGCTTAAATGCATGCGATTTAAGCTTTTTCGGAAGCTTCTTCGCATTTGAAACTCCTTTCAATACTTAGTTATTAGAAATAAACGCCTTTTGGGTAAAATTGTGTTTCAACCAAAAAATTGATTTTTTGCAAAGAGGTACCTCTTTCCAAAAAAATTGGTCAAAAATTTTTTTTGCTTAAATGCGTGCGACTTACGCTTTTTCGGAAGCTTCTTCGCATTTGAAACTCCTTTCAATACTTAGTTATTAGAAATAAACGCCTTTTGGGTAAAATTGGGTAAAATTGTGTTTCAACCAAAAAATTGATTTTTTGCAAAGAGGTACCTCTTTCCAAAAAAATTGGTCAAAAATTTTTTTTGCTTAAATGCGTGCGACTTACGCTTTTTCGGAAGCTTCTTCGCATTTGAAACTCCTTTCAATACTTAGTTATTAGAAATAAACGCCTTTTGGGTAAAATTGGGTAAAATTGTGTTTCAACCAAAAAATTGATTTTTTGCAAAGAGGTACCTCTTTCCAAAAAAATTGGTCAAAAATTTTTTTTGCTTAAATGCGTGCGACTTACGCTTTTTCGGAAGCTTCTTCGCATTTGAAACTCCTTTCAATACTTAGTTATTAGAAATAAACGCCTTTTGGGTAAAATTGGGTAAAATTGTGTTTCAACCAAAAAATTGATTTTTTGCAAAGAGGTACCTCTTTCCAAAAATATTGGTCAAAAATTTTTTTTGCTTAAATGCGTGCGACTTACGCTTTTTCGGAAGCTTCTTCGCATTTGAAACTCCTTTCAATACTTAGTTATTAGAAATAAACGCCTTTTGGGTAAAATTGGGTAAAATTGTGTTTCAACCAAAAAATTGATTTTTTGCGAAGAGGTACGTACCTCTTTCCAAAAAAATTGGTCAAAAATTTTTTTTGCTTAAATGCGTGCGACTTACGCTTTTTCGGAAGCTTCTTCGCATTTGAAACTCCTTTCAATACTTAGTTATTAGAAATAAACGCCTTTTGGGTAAAATTGGGTAAAATTGTGTTTCAACAAAAAAATTGATTTTTTGCAAAGAGGTACGTACCTCTTTCCAAAAAAATTGGTCAAAAATTTTTTTTGCTTAAATGCGTGCGACTTACGCTTTTTCGGAAGCTTCTTCGCATTTGAAACTCCTTTCAATACTTAGTTGTTAGAAATAAACACTTTTTTTGGCAAAATTGGGTAAAAGGGGTTAGCCTTTCCAAAAAAATTGGTCAAAATTTTTTTTTGCCTAAATGCATGCGATTTAAGCTTTTTCGGAAGCTTCTTCGCATTTGAAACTCCTTTCAATACTTAGTTGTTAGAAATAAACGCTTTTTGGGCAAAATTGGGTAAAATTGTGTTTCAACCAAAAAATCGATTTTTAGCAAAGGGGTTAGCCTTTCCTAAAAAATTGGTCAAAAATTTTTTTTGCTTAAATGCATGCGACTTAAGCTTTTTCGGAAGCTTCTTCGCATTTGAAACTCCTTTCAATACTTAGTTGTTAGAAATAAACACTTTTTTTGGCAAAATTGGGTAAAAGGGGTTAGCCTTTCCAAAAAAATTGGTCAAAAATTTTTTTTGCTTAAATGCATGCGATTTAAGGTTTTTCGGAAGCTTCTTCGCATTTGAAACTCCTTTCAATACTTAGTTGTTAGAAATAAACGCTTTTTGGGCAAAATTGGGTAAAATTGTGTTTCAACCAAAAAATCGATTTTTAGCAAAGGGGTTAGCCTTTCCTAAAAAATTGGTCAAAAATTTTTTTTGCTTTAATGCATGCGACTTAAGCTTTTTCGGAAGCTTCTTCGCATTTGAAACTCCTTTCAATACTTAGTTGTTAGAAATAAACACTTTTTTTTGGCAAAATTGGGTAAAAGGGGTTAGCCTTTCCAAAAAAATTGGTCAAAAATTTTTTTTGCTTAAATGCGTGCGACTTACGCTTTTTCGGAAGCTTCTTCGCATTTGAAACTCCTTTCAATACTTAGTTATTAGAAATAAACGCCTTTTGGGTAAAATTGGGTAAAATTGTGTTTCAACCAAAAAATTTATTTTTTGCAAAGAGGTACCTCTTTCCAAAAAAATTGGTCAAAAATTTTTTTTGCTTAAATGCGTGCGACTTACGCTTTTTCGGAAGCTTCTTCGCATTTGAAACTCCTTTCAATACTTAGTTATTAGAAATCAACGCCTTTTGGGTAAAATTGGGTAAAATTGTGTTTCAACCAAAAAATTGATTTTTTGCAAAGAGGTACCTCTTTCCTAAAATATTGGTCAAAATTTTTTTTTGCTTAAATGCATGCGACTTAAGCTTTTTCGGAAGCTTCTTCGCATTTGAAACTCCTTTCAATACTTAGTTGTTAGAAATAAACGCTTTTTGGGCAAAATTGGGTAAAATTGTGTTTCAACCAAAAAATCGATTTTTAGCAAAGGGGTTAGCCTTTCCTAAAAAATTGGTCAAAATTTTTTTTTGCTTAAATGCGTGCGACTTAAGCTTTTTCGGAAGCTTCTTCGCATTTGAAACTCCTTTCAATACTTAGTTGTTAGAAATAAACGCTTTTTGGGCAAAATTGGGTAAAATTGTGTTTCAACCAAAAAATCGATTTTTAGCAAAGGGGTTAGCCTTTCCTAAAAAATTGGTCAAAAATTTTTTTTGCTTTAATGCATGCGACTTAAGCTTTTTCGGAAGCTTCTTCGCATTTGAAACTCCTTTCAATACTTAGTTGTTAGAAATAAACACTTTTTTTTGGCAAAATTGGGTAAAAGGGGTTAGCCTTTCCAAAAAAATTGGTCAAAAATTTTTTTTGCTTAAATGCGTGCGACTTACGCTTTTTCGGAAGCTTCTTCGCATTTGAAACTCCTTTCAATACTTAGTTATTAGAAATAAACGCCTTTTGGGTAAAATTGGGTAAAATTGTGTTTCAACCAAAAAATTGATTTTTTGCAAAGAGGTACCTCTTTCCAAAAAAATTGGTCAAAAATTTTTTTTGCTTAAATGCGTGCGACTTACGCTTTTTCGGAAGCTTCTTCGCATTTGAAACTCCTTTCAATACTTAGTTATTAGAAATCAACGCCTTTTGGGTAAAATTGGGTAAAATTGTGTTTCAACCAAAAAATTGATTTTTTGCAAAGAGGTACCTCTTTCCTAAAATATTGGTCAAAATTTTTTTTTGCTTAAATGCATGCGACTTAAGCTTTTTCGGAAGCTTCTTCGCATTTGAAACTCCTTTCAATACTTAGTTGTTAGAAATAAACGCTTTTTGGGCAAAATTGGGTAAAATTGTGTTTCAACCAAAAAATCGATTTTTAGCAAAGGGGTTAGCCTTTCCTAAAAAATTGGTCAAAATTTTTTTTTGCTTAAATGCATGCGACTTAAGCTTTTTCGGAAGCTTCTTCGCATTTGAAACTCCTTTCAATACTTAGTTGTTAGAAATAAACGCTTTTTGGGCAAAATTGGGTAAAATTGTGTTTCAACCAAAAAATCGATTTTTAGCAAAGGGGTTAGCCTTTCCTAAAAAATTGGTCAAAATTTTTTTTTGCTTAAATGCGTGCGACTTAAGCTTTTTCGGAAGCTTCTTCGCATTTGAAACTCCTTTCAATACTTAGTTGTTAGAAATAAACGCCTTTTGGGCAAAATTGGGTAAAATTGTGTTTCAACCAAAAATTTGATTTTTAGCAAAGGGGTTAGCCTTTCCTAAAAAATTGGTCAAAATTTTTTTTTGCTTAAATGCATGCGACTTAAGCTTTTTCGGAAGCTTCTTCGCATTTGAAACTCCTTTCAATACTTAGTTGTTACAAATAAACGCCTTTTGGGCAAAATTGGGTAAAATTGTGTTTCAACCAAAAATTTGATTTTTAGCAAAGGGGTTAGCCTTTCCTAAAAAATTGGTCAAAAATTTTTTTGCTTAAATGCATGCGACTTAAGCTTTTTCGGAAGCTTCTTCGCATTTGAAACTCCTTTCAATACTTAGTTGTTAGAAATAAACGCTTTTTGGGCAAAATTGGGTAAAATTGTGTTTCAACCAAAAAATCGATTTTTAGCAAAGGGGTTAGCCTTTCCTAAAAAATTGGCCAAAAATTTTTTTGCTTAAATGCTTGCGATTTAAGTTTTTTCGGAAGCTTCTGCGCATTTGAAACTCCTTTCAATACTTATTTATTAGAAATAAACGCCTTTTGGCCAAAAATGGGTTAAATTGTGTTTCAGCCAAAAAATCGATTTTTTGCAAAGAGGTACCCCTTTGCTAAAAAATTGGCCAAAAAATTTTTTTGCTTAAATGCATGCGATTTAAGTTTTTTCGGAAGCTTCTGCGCATTTGAAACTCCTTTCAATACTTATTTATTAGAAATAAACGCCTTTTGGCCAAAAATGGGTTAAATTGTGTTTCAGCCAAAAAATCGATTTTTTGCAAAGAGGTACCCCTTTGCTAAAAAATTGGCCAAAAATTTTTTTTGCTTAAATGCATGCGACTTAAGCTTTTTCGGAAGCTTCGTCGCATTTGAAACTCCTTTCAATACTTATTTATTAGAAATAAACGCCTTTTGGTCAAAAATGGGTTAAATTGTGTTTTACCCAAAAAATCGATTTTTAGCAAAGAGGTACCCCTTTCCAAAAAAATTGGCCAAAAAATTTTTTTGCTTAAATGCATGCGATTTAAGTTTTTTCGGAAGCTTCTGCCCATTTGAAACTCCTTTCAATACTTATTTATTAGAAATAAACGCCTTTTGGCCAAAAAATCGATTTTTAGCAAAAATCCTTTCCAAAAAAATTGGCCAACAAATTTTTTTTGCTTAAATGCTTGCGATTTAAGTTTTTTCGGAAGCTTCTGCGCATTTAAAACTCCTTTCAATACTTATTTATTAGAAATAAACGCCTTTTGGTCAAAAATGGGTTAAATTGTGTTTCAGCCAAAAAATCAATTTTTAGCAAAAAAATTGGCCAAAAGATTTTTTTGCTTAAATGCATGCGACTTAAGCTTTTTCGGAAGCTTCTTCGCATTTGAAACTCCTTTCAATACTTAGTTATTAGAAATAAACGCCTTTTGGCCAAAATTGGGTAAAATTGAGTTTCAACCAAAAAATCGATTTTTTGCAAAGAGGTACCCCTTTGCTAAAAAATTGGCCAACAATTTTTTTTGCTTAAATGCATGCGACTTAAGCTTTTTCGGAAGCTTCGTCGCATTTGAAACTCCTTTCAATACTTATTTATTAGAAATAAACGCCTTTTGGCCAAAATTGGGTAAAATTGTGTCTCAACCAAAAAATCGATTTTTTGCAAAGAGGTACCTCTTTGCTAAAAAATTGGTCACACATTTTTTTTGCTTAAATGCATGCCGAAAAAATTTTTTTTACCAATTTTTTTGGAGAGGGGTACCTCTTTGCAAGAAATAAATTTTTTGTATGAAACACAATTTCACCCAAAAGGCGTTTATTTCTAATAACTAAGTATTGAAAGGAGTTTTAAATGCGAAGAAGCTTCCGAAAAAACGTTAAGTCGCACGCATTTAAGCAAAAAAATTTTTTACCAAGTTTTTTGGCAAAAATGAAATTTTTGGTTGGTACACAATTTGTCCCAAAACGTGTTTATTTCATATAAATAAGTATTGAGAGGAGTTGTAAATGCGAAGAAACTTCCAAAAAAGTCGCAAGAATTTAGGCAAAAAAATTTTTAACCAAATTTTTTGAAACGAGGTACCTCTTTGCAAAAGTTTATTTTTTTATTTAAAAAAAAAGAGTTTAAAAATATCTCAATTACTTTTAACCACCTAAAATATATATGACGCTAAAATTTTATAATTTTAATGGTTTTCATGCAGCAAACTTATTTCTAATTTGCATATTGTGACACCACACTGAAAATTCTTCCGTAAACAGTCTTAACACCCAATTATTTCTATTATTTGGTAAATATTGGTTTTCAAATCTAATATTTCTATCCTCGTTTCCAATAATACTTTAGGGAGGATTGCTGTACATATATTTCATAATTTGTTTGTGCTTTGTCAGTACACAATTTAAATTTGGTTAAATTATTTTGCTTCATATGGTTTCTGCTATATTAGAATGTGGTGTATGTTGTTTTCATTGTTATTTTTAGTTTTAAATTTCTGGCATATCTTTGGGGAATAGGATATTTTTTTGTTTTATTTAACGCTGTTTGTTTAATGGATTTTGTTGCTTGTATTGCGGTGATAAACCAAATATTTTTTTTGTGCCATTCAAATGAATGTTCTAATATTTGTGCTAATGGTTAAAGTTTTGAAGTTTTTATGTTATGTTTGATTGTTTATTTCCACCAAATATATCCATTTAAGTTTATGCCCAGTTTTTATACTTAAGCGGCAAGCCACAGACACAATAAAAAAAATAAAATAAAATCAAAAGTAAAAAAACCCTTGATGAAAATTTTACACATTTTTATAATAGCAGTACATTGATGTTGTTATTGGATTTTGTTAATTAAACAAATTTTTTTTGTTTTTGCTATTTTCTGGTATCTTTTTAAATTGGGAAGCTTAAATTTTCAATAGGATAGCCATTATATGTTTCATATTTGTTCCGAGTACCAGTAAAGATTAGCAAATTTTTTTTGTTTGTTTCATTTTGTGATCCGTTTTACTCAGTATGATGCGTCTTGTAAACATGTGTACATACATACATCATGTTTACAGATATTTAAGGCAAAATTCAGTTTACAAAATTAAAATATATTTTTGACTTTTCCTAAAACAAGTAAAGGTGAAGTAACGATGACTTGCATTTCTAAAGAGTTTTAATGTTTTTTCTGCAAAAAGAAATATATTATAATTTTACCATTAAAAATAAAAACATTAATATATAATTTTTTTTTTAATTCTGAGATCATTAAAATTTCCCTAAAAAAACTAAAGATATGTTTACTCATCATCATCACTGTATTTAAACAAATTATTATAAAAATATTAAAATTACATATATATTTTATTTTAAATTGGAAGTACAATAATACCGATAATTTGAATATCAGAAACTTCTTGATATATGTATGTATAAGAACTTCCAGTAATTTCATAACGCCAATTTACTCTTAACAATCTTAACTACGCACCCAGCTACGTGCCCTGGTACCTGTACATATTTTACATAGCAATTCGACTATTGAAAGTATATTTTTAAGTTGTCAGTAAATTTGCAAAGATAAATAGTTTATATGTATATTATAAATTTAAACAATTTTTATTATGAAATAAGAAAATAGAAAAATTAAATAAAAATTCAATAATATATTTAATACTTAAACCTTTTAAAATTTTACTGCGGCGATAGTAGAATTTCCGTTACATCAATAGCAAAAGAAATATTGACAGCGATCATCGACTTGTTCCATGTTTCCGTATTATCAACCTCTCGCCTGCCACCTATACCAAATATATTTTACTTAGTTTAAGAAGTTATAGGGGAAATCTCTTATTTATGCTTAACTTTCGTGTAGGTAGAGAATCAATTTTCGGTGCACTAGAAGTTAATGAGAAAATTAGAAACTACGGTTAATATTGATATATTTTCTAATGGGTCTGTTATCACATGTAATGATGACATTCTCACCATTGATTTTCGATACGATTACGTATGTCATGCTAATTTGCTTATTAAAAAACATTAAATATAGCTATAAAAGATTCGGTACAGCATAGCATTCTCACTTTGTTATCATATAATATTTTATTTATTATTTTATCTATAATATTCTTAACACATTAAATGCGTTTGTATATCTAATATGAATATGTAATTTATCAAAATATTTTTGCAGACTGGCATGTCCCGATTAAATTACACCCCTACTACGGACTTAAATTATGGCACAATTTCATGTTGGGCTCGCAATTCTATTGGTATGCAAAAATCACCTTGTGTATTTCAAATTGTTGCTGCAGGTAATTTCATTTACATAAAATTCTTTCTATTCCAAATCACAAGATATACAAATTGAAGAAACTTGATAAAACTACCAGTTTGGTTTAATTAATTAAAATTCCTCACCATCTTGTTTTAGGACGACCGTTTCCGCTACAGAATTGTTCAATAACAAACCAATCAGCAGATTCCTTACAAGTTGATTGCATTGAAGGTTTCGATGGTGGTCTACCACAAAGTTTCATGTTGGAATTAGTTGAATTAAACAACTTGCGTTTGGCACGAAATATAACGTTGCAGGTAAGTTCATTATAAAATCTTTTGCTTTTATGTCGTCATACCCAAACTAGGCCACAGCTTAGAAGAATACTACATGAAATGTTACCAATAAAGTTACAGCACCATACCAATACGAACTCTATCTTTAGCAAAATATCTTAAAATATAAAGTTCAAAAGGAATATTTATCTAGAGCATATAAAATTTAGGTAATTCTAGTTAGTTAATTACATTAAGGTGAAGAATGATGCTTGCAATTGCTTGGGAAGAGCAAGTTTGGTTCAAAGTGTTATAAATAAAAACGTACACATGGAAAACTTTTAACTTTTCTTTACTAGTACTCGTTCGTATCTTGACTATCTTCTATGTTCTCTTTTCCCATATACGGCAAAACCGTATACATGTTTCTCTTGATTTTCTATATAATGAAAAAGAAACTTTCCTAAAATTGCTTGTGTATGGTTTAGCAGAAAAATATCAATTGCTGATATTAAAAAACTTTCTTTAAACTTTTCATTTTCTAAACGAAATGAAAACTCAGAGAATGCTAGTGATGTTTGTGCATGTTATATTTCATATGTGTTTATGTGTTTATATTTATGAAGTGGTTTATTTTTATAGGTAATTTAATATTTTTCTAGCAATTTCTTTTAAGAAGAAAACTTCATTCTAGTCGATATTTCCATTTTAGAAATTTAATTTATGAGAGCAAAACAACACCACAGGAATTACAAAACAAATATTTTAACATAAAGAAAAATCTAGCAAGTTCAGGAGTATTTAATTCTTTTAAGATTAAGTTTCATTGAATGATTTCGAGTTCGTAAAAATTTATAGAAAATTATGGTATCATTACTAGTACAAGTTTTAGTGGAGGAAAATGATATCATAGATAAACCCACACGCATATCTTATGAAGTTAGAAATCGGAGTGCTGATTAATAGAAACATTATAGAAATGCAGTCGTCGTGGGAGATAGATAAATTAGAAAAATACATTTGCAATTATTAAAAACTCGTTTAAAGGCATTCCATAATTAAATTTTTTTACATTTATAAAACTATGCAAACAATAACTCTAACTTTACTTTTTTATTTTTCAGCACACAAATAGTCCTGTTACTTTTTTTATTGACAATTTGGATCCTAGTGCTACTTATCGCATGATAATATTTTCTGTTAATGCTAAAGGACGTTCAGAGCCAATTATTATTGATGACATTAATTTCAAAGGTGTTGCTAAATTTACAGGTATGTACTGCAATTTTATGAATAATGCTAAAGCTGTTAGTTGAGGGGGCTGTAACATAAAGATGTTACAGAATGTGTATAAACTAAGTAACACTATATAGTCTTAAAAACAACACCTGTGAAGTCAGCCATAGTTCAAAAGAACTCATAAATGCAAAGTTCGTGTAATTATTTTTTCGTAAATTATTTAAAAATATTGTATATAAAATGACTATGGGTTTTCTTAGCTCGATCGCTTATGCTATTCCGATGCATTTAAGTTAGGATCATGCTTAGTCCATGTTATATATGAAACCATCCAATCTCTGCTAGGAAGTGGGGAGCTCGTGTAATCGTATGATATTGTCCTTGGTATCGTTAAATGATAGTTAATAAAATTACGTGATGCATGTTTAGGTATTGACGAAAATGCTTTGATTATATTTCAGCTTGAAGTTATGTTCTTGTCCACGTAACGTTCAACCTGGCATATAAATGTTATATGTGCCGTATGATTTATACGCATATAAAAAAAGGAATATTAAGTATACGTAACCTATAATTCTTATTGCTTTGATATGAAAACAATTTTAGTTATATTTTTCAATATCGAGTTTCTTCACATTCTTATCATTTTCGTCGGTTGGTGATGTGCTGTGGTGTCCAGGACGAGCTTCGTCATTCACATCATCTTGAAGTCTTCTTTGAAGCACCTTTTTTAAATCAATATATGCCACTCAATATTAAATACAAATTTTACAAATAATTTTTTTCGACAATACAAGATCGCAGAACATTCAAAAGACTTCACCTTTTGTGTTCGAAGTGAATTTAAAAAACATAAAAAAAGACCGCATATATAGTTTTCAAAACAGCGATTTAAAGCAAAAATCGGTATCCTATATTAATTGTGTATGTAGTTAAAAAATAATGTTCTCATTTTGTTTTAATTAACTAATTTGATTGCATAAATTTGTTGCTATAATATTTCTTATATCCCAAACAGTGTAAAATGTTCTCCTTTAGGGCGGATATCACTAAAAATCAACTATCAATAAAAATTGCATTATGCAAAACAGGATATTGGCTCTATTTTTTTGTTTTTTGTCTTTTAGTGTTTTCCGGTTTTACATGCTGCAGTTTTTGCTTACATATACGTTTAACTATGATGAGTACAAAATGGATGTCACATATGTATGTATGTATGTGTCTATGTAAATTTCTGAATGTTTTTGGTTTTTATAGCTTCCGCTGGAACCAAACAACTTCCACTTGTGAACTTATTTGTATTTTATGAAAAAATACTTATTTCATATTTACATATTTTTCCTAACTTAACATACAATATCTACATTGATGTGATATATAAAAGAAGTGTGTTTTCAATATTTATTTCAAAGTTGATATATATGGATATTTTATCATAAATATTTCAAATTTGCAAAACAAAATATGACATCTATAAGAGAAGCAATGACTTTTATATTGCTTTAGTTATGGCATGGAAAAAAATTACTCCTGAAAAAATAGCAATAATTTTTTTTATAATAATTGCTTATATAAAGTTTTAATCGAGAATTACATAAAAAAAAATCTTTTACTATTAAATTCATAAGAATATCAAATGTATTTGATAAAAATCATTTTAAATATTTTCCAAAAAAATATTTTTGGCCAGTTGCAATAACCGAAAAGTTGCAACGATCAATCATTGTTTATTACACTGATGACCCTTTATATATCATTAAAAATATATATTTTTAATTATGTATAAACTTGTGGGTAGTATAAGATATTATTTGTAGGCCATAGATTTTATCTACGTATGTGTACGCTTTCAGATGTAAGATATTCTGATATCCTTGCCTTTTTTTGTATCAATAGGATAACAGTTTTTGGCATCTAAAATCAATTTAATTTCAGGATACTCTTTTAAGGTACTAATACATATAAAAAAGGCAATACTAATACCCTGTTTAAATTATTAACAATAAGCTTCACTAAAACAAAATAAAACTAACTTAAAAAAATCTTATTCATTTAAGTACCAAGATATCAAACTGCTTGTATAGTTACTCGAAAAGTCATGTCATGTTTACTGCAGATTACTACTATTGATATATAACATACTGACTTGGAAGATTTATTAAAAATTATTTTAAGAGAAGCAAATAAATACAAGAATGTAAAGTAAAATTAATAACCAGTACACATGAAAGAAAGTTGTTCATAAAGAGGAAGACAATTATGTTTTCTTAGCGGTTATGAACGATTATGATATATTCCATATACAAAAATTTCGTTGACATATGTTTCAAGTCAATAAAGGACGTTTAATCATTGTATTTGAAAAAAAAATGTTTTTAATAAAAACTCTTGCGTAAATTATTTCGAAATATTAATGCCTGCGCCAGCATAACGATAAAAATTATGTTCGTACATTTAAAATAAATTTTGTTCTTATTCGATATCGTATCTAAATTATACAAACTTACTGAGAGAATTTATTTAAATATTAGAACTAGATATTAAGAGGCCTTTTTAAGAACCATAATATAATAATTCGTCGCAGCCGGTTGTACTATTGAAAATTAATATGACGTTAGACTTTTTATACCAAATAAACTGAAGTCTACCCTGTTGAATTATATTCTTCTGCTCAAAAATCGTATGTCACGGGATTGTATAACAGCGAAAATGGTTACTGTGTCTATTGCTTAATAAATTATCCTGGAATTAGAAGCACTATACTTGTTTGGAAAAAGCCCCTATTTTTCTTTTTTTCACATCACTAGCCTAAATGTGTGTATTCATTTTTTTTAATGAAAAACGAAATTTTTTAGACAAGAACTCCGATATAGTGCAAATGTTCTCAATTTGGATGTAACAAAAACGTTAATATGCCAGCTAAAAAACGGCATATGAAAAAAATCACACAAAGTGTAACTTTTCTCATCACAAATCGTTGAACAAAACAATTCAGCCATTAAAAACACATTGGCATGAGATACCTCAAGTAAAAGCTAATTCATTTAGGGTTTGCCTTATCTTTATTGCGCTAATGGAACGTTTTCCTATAATCATTCACAACTGCAAGCAAACTCCAACAAGTAGTATTGAATTATCGCACAGTCTTGCTTTTAAAAGTCAGCAAAAAAAACTTTTCAAAAATAATTTTCTTTAAAAAAGTTTATTCAAAATAATCATGAAACAATTTTGAATTGGGAAAAAAGAACAAGTTGTTGTAGTCTTCCATGTCTGCTTGCTTTAAAACTCAATTGTTACCTTTTGCCGCTGAAGAAGAAAAAAAAAACATGTGACATGACTTCTAGCACTTTGCTCTTTTCTATAAAGTCTGCTACAAAACATTAAAATTTTTTCGCTTTTCTAAAATTGCAGGGGATGTGTATGGCTTCGTATGTAAGAAAAATTCGTAAAAAATTTTTGACAACAATAAAGTTAAACAAATATTTTGATGTTCTTTCTGTTGCCGTGCTTGCTCTACTATTGTGTTAAAGTTTTTATTTCCTGTAATTTTATTTTTTCGATTTTCGCACAACTTGTTTGTATTATCTGTAGCTGCTGCATTGCATTGTGCGCCGCTGTTCTGTATTAATAGAAGTTTCTACTCCAGCAGATTTTTCAAGCCAAATTTTATTTTGTGCTGCGTTCAATTTTTGTTTCTCTATTTATAATCTAGCAGAGCTATTATTTTTTAGTTTGTCTGAAAGCAAGGAAAAATTTCATTTGCTTTTTTTTTGTGCTCGTATTTATGCAATAGTGTGTTTCTTTTGTTTCACAATACACATGCAATTGACTTGTGTTTCTTGTTAGTACGCTGCATGGTTTGTTTCGTGCCCATTCTTTCTTTTTTTTTTTGCGCTTAAACTCATTGTTTATGTAACTGTAGTTCCATTGCCATCGCTTACGGTGGATAGTTTGGTAAGTTTTAGCTTTTGTTATACGTTAAGGTTTTAATCTGTAGCAATGGCGGCATTTAATGATTTTATCCACTAATTTAAAACTTACAATTTTAGTTTTGATTTTATTAGAACTTGAGGTTCTGGACTACACGATGGCTATAAATTTTGATGAGTGGAGTTTTTTTGTTAAAGGATGTATTTTTAATTTCTTTCAACAATAATTATTTTATAAAAAATATTAAATGAAACTGTGGTACTACTTTTATGCGTACATTTTTTCCGGCCCATTGATTATTTTGTATAACTTTAATATATTCCTGAAAATATGTCCCAGTAAATAACCTTAAAATTGCGGGCGTATAACTACTTTTTACTATTCGATAAGCCGCTTGCGATACTACTTTCAGAATAACTAGCTTTAAGTTACATTATTTTTTAAAAACTTACATGCCTAAATGAACTCATTATATATAAAATAATTTATAAATTTTTAAATTTCAGGTGCTTCCAACGGTTTAACTGTTCCTTTATCGCCATTTTTAGCTGGACTAACTTTGTTTTGTGCTTTATTATTTGCCATATCTTGTATTATTTTGGCAGCTATATATAGGAGATTTTCAAATCGGTAAGTTTTTATTTATGTTAAATAATTATAGCATCTAACTAGACACATATTCTTGGATAAAGTTGGATAGGAAACAAATACGTAACGCAGAAATGACTAAAACTGCAGATTACTATAACAATAAAACCCCTTTAGTTTGCAAAACAGTCTAAATGCACGCAATAATTAGGGAAGAGCAAAAAAAAAACGATTTCAAAATTGCTACAAATAACTTAACTTCAATTGAAAGTTTGTTTAAAATTCATTATGTATAACAATCATATTAGAATTAATTATTATATAAAAAATTCAAACTATTTTTAAGAAATTTTATCTTTTAGCACAAGTTTTAAAATTAAAACTGTAATATTTAATTGTTTTATTAAACAGACCTAGCGACAATAACTTAAAACCAACCAAACACACTCAATTATCGATACCCGCCGATTGTCAATTAGATCCATTGCAGCCGAATCATCACCACAACCATTACGAACAAAATAACCATCAGGCCCATCATAGTCTGCTGCAGTCAAATGGAGACGGCAAGATACAAATTGGTGGTGGCAGTACATCGCCTGGCGGCAGTATTGGTATTGGTGTAATGGATACATCTACATTAAGGTCAACAACGCAAAGCCATCACAGACAGTCGCCACAAATAATGGGTGATCCGCCCGAAGGCGACGATACTGATCCTGATGTTATTCCAAATCAATATGGTAAGTAATATAATACTTTTAATTTCTTTTCTGTGCATTTGCATAATATGTGTACCTTTTTGTTTGAGATATTTATCTAAATAAAATATTTATTTATCCCTTTATTTTAAGTAATCAATATGTAAATCATTCGTGTGTATCCAAAATATAAAAAATAATGTTCACGTCAATTCACTGCAAAAAAACTATTAAAAAAGGGCAGCTAAAGCCTTTAGAATTTCAAAAAATTTTCCTCTTATTAGCATAACATATTTTAAGGATACAATTCTAAATTTTTAAGGGACAACAAGGGCTGCATTTAATACTTTAGCAAAGAAAATACTAGGATATTTATTGCTTGATTGCAAGAGTTGACTCTAATATGTTGCACAAACCTTTATTATGATTTGTTCTTTTCCAAAAAAATATATAAATACGAAAAAGCTAAATATTATATTATTTGCTATAATTAATATTTTCAAGCATAAATACATCCGTATTTTTTATGTTAAACCATTACAGAAAAACGTCCATTGAAGTCAATGATGGCTTCACCTATATTCCGTAGTCCATCAGCGCGACTACTGCAACGTGACTATTGCACAACGGATGCTGTAACAGACGGCAGCATAACAATGGGTAGTGGGAGTGTTATTGGCATAACAAACGGTTCAGCTTTAAGTAGTGCAGATGGTGTATCTAGTTTAGGTTCATTAAAAAGTAATAATGGCAGCCTTGGTGTCGGCAATGAGGTGCTGCATTACACATTTAGGCCAAGTAAACAAATTGTAAGTAAATAAAATAATAAAAAAAAGGAAAAAATAATGAAAACAAAAATAAAAGTGCAAATAAATTGTATATACAAAGTATGCCAGTTATATATAAGATGACTGTTGCAGTTGATTATGGGAAACAAAGCCAAATATAAACAGTAAAACAAAACAAATAAAAACAGTTTTATAATTGAGGCTATTTTAATTAATTTGCATTAGTTTTATGTTTTATGCAGACTGATTAAATTTACTTGATGTCTTTAAAAAGATATTTCTACAAAAATGATATGCATGGAAGTATACTTGGAAAGTTTTATGGATTATAGCACAATATTATGAAGATTTTCAAATCAGAATTAATATTGTGTACTAAAATTAGTTTTATTAAAAAAAGAACGGAGGAACAGATTTAACGGATTTCTGCACAAGCAATAGCTTGTATAGTTCTCGTCTGTTAAGTTGATATAAGAAAAATCACTGCGCTGACTCCAATTTCCCAAACAATTAATGCAGATTTATAAAACAATTTTTAGAAATTTATTGAAAGGGAATATATATTAGTTGGAAGTTGAATATGAAGCTTCGAACTATGAATTTATTCTCACTCAAATAAATTTAATAATTCTGTTCTAAAAACCCGTTTCAAAGTATGTGTGCTAAATAGCTTCTACACGTGCATTGATTTGCTTATTAAGCCCAAATTTTTTAAAAGAAAATATTAATAATTTTTTAAACAATTAAAAAAATTTGTTAACCAACTGTTTGTAGAAAGTGTTATTTAGCCACTAAAAATGTTTTCGTCATAGACTCATATTTTCAAAAAAATAAAAATAAATAAATAAATAAAATATGTCCGTTCACATTTTTTAAGATTCTAACAGTTCAACCTAAATTACGACGCAAAGCGCAACGTAATTTAGCGCTTAGCTTTTACGCTGAAATGAGTAACCTAAATTAAAGCGTTAACGTTGTCCCATAATCAGTAATATTTACTCACATTGATTAATAAAAACTCTAATTAGAAATAATAAATAGAGATGAACACGCTAAATTGACCTAAAAGTAGCTAAAGTTACATCACTTAACACTTCAACAAAATAAACAAGAGTGCTTTTGCAACAAACTTCACTTCTTTACGCTCTGTCAAAATTGGATTTTCCAATTGCAAAGCGTTGACGCCGCGTTTTTTCGGTTGGTCTCATACATTTTGTATGGGCATGAGAAATTTTGACAGCCAGACAACGCTTTGCGTCGTAATTTAGGTTGGTCTGTAAATATTGTATATTGATAAAAAATATTAAAAGAAATATTACAGCTGTGGAAGCTATTTTACTCTATTTTATAGCTGCTTAGATTTTTTGTTTTTTAATTTTTTCCAAAATATAGACGCTATAAATAGCACTTAATCTTACAAGATATTCTATTTCTTGTCTAGTCGCTGCCTTACATTTTATTTAAATTTAGTAATTGGGATGAAGTGTTATTAAAATATATATCGACAATTTAATGCCAGATTTATCAATATATATAGCTTCTCAAGAATTTCTAATAATTTTTTTTATAAATAGTTTTTATAATAGTTTGTAGAAAAAGTTAATAAGACATATAAATAGCGGGGGAAATTGTGCAACATTGCTAGCAAAAATTTAATTTTAATTAAACATTCAATACCTTGCATGAATATTCAGTAAAGTTAATACAATAGCAGGTATTTATTGTATTTAGATTTAATATGAAGTTTAAGGTTAAAAATATAAATGAAAAAAATACGATAGAAGTTAAATTCTTCTTTTTTTAATAAAAAATAATACCACATAATAACAAATGTATGTTATACAAATAGCTGTTCCCACAAAAAGCTCAGGGAACAAATACATTGTTGTAGAGAAACGCATGGTCATATATCATTTGCCATATAATTGCTACAGGGAATTAAAAACAAAACAAACCACAACGGCATACTAAGTTTAATGTCCTTGCGGTGAACAAATCAACAAAGAAATAAAAAATGGGGAGGAAAAACAAACTAGAAACTAAGCAAATATTACTGATTAAAATAGCCTTAATACATACAAATAAATTAAAGTTAACACAAGTGTGTAGAGTATATACACAAAAGTAACACAACTATTTAAAAAAATGTATATATACATATACACATACATACATATTTGTATGTTCATATCCACCTGCTAACTTGTGTATACAATTGAATTGTTTGTGACTCCTATTCTTTTTATCATTATACCCGTATAAAGACATTTTCATCACATTACGCTTTTCTCTCGTTCTTTACTTGTCTTTTTCATTTTGCTTATGCTGCTGTAAATTTTGTCTCAAAGAGTTATGCAACCTTAAATAAGAAAGGTATTACCACATGCAGTCCGCCATTGGGCGTGGGTTTGCCTTATAGTAGTACACCTACCACATCATCGTCACTATCATCATATCATCCCGCCACACAACCCATGGAAGTGAGCCTGCTTAGTCCCAATAACCCATCAGTAACATCATCCATTAGCGAATACAGATTTCGACCGGAAGTGGTGACAACATCAAATCGCATACAGGAAAGTTGTATATAAAATCCGCTGTTGTTCATAAAATTGTTTGTTGCTGTTGTGATTTTAACAAAATAATAAACAATATTCAAAAAGAACATGTACATACAATTATGTATCATGTAAATTATTGTAATTTTTTTAGATGTATAATAGTTGTGGTATAAATACATACATATATGTGTGTATATATATATATATATATATATATATATATATATATATATATATATATACATATATGTACATATATTACTTTATTTACAAATACTGTTGTATTTGTTACTACTACCTTTAAAATAATACTTCGACTGTTAGTTGTAATGTGAAATAAATTTATGTGGCTTTTAGTTTAAAAAGTATGATTTATAAAAAGGAAACAATTTGCTATTTGTGAAACTCTGT
This sequence comes from Linnaemya tessellans, assembly GCA_951800035.1. Lineage (NCBI taxonomy): Eukaryota > Metazoa > Arthropoda > Insecta > Diptera > Tachinidae > Linnaemya > Linnaemya tessellans. The sequence goes on from OX637532.1 coordinate 140,843,954, forward strand.
AATAAATTTCTTGTGTTGTACTCTTTTTATTTTTTTTTAATATGTGAAAAAATATTAATTATAATTATTATCTAAGAGGATACTTAGCGTTTTTTGCAGTATATGAATTCTTTTATATTCACTTTGATTATCTCCACAAACTCATATATGTTTATAAAATACCTTGATTTAATGCGCAATTTTTTGTTTTTCATTATATTATATAAGTTAAGCAGAGTTGTTCATTATTACATACCTTAACTGTATGTAATAATAATTAGATGCTTTTTGTTTATCACAATTCATAGTTTTGTTGGAGTTTTAAAATTTATTCATAAATTTTATTTATTTCGATGTTATACGTTTTTGCCAAATATTAGTTTACTCTGTGGTAGTGGTAAAATATCCATAACTATTGGACTGATAAGCTATTATTGCTAGCTACGAGGCACAGATCCAGAATATTCTAAACAAGTTTTATAGAGTCAAAATATAAACAAAACCAACAAATTATAGAAAAGGTATTGCAGATTTCGGTATTACTTTTAATTAAAAGTTGTGTAGTATGAAGGATTCACAAAAACTTTAAACTAAAAATCTTTTAGAAAGAATATTACGAGGTAAGTTCTCAAAATCATAAGTTTTTTTAAATGTGGAAACAAATCTTTTCTAATACCAACTACACGCTGCTGGTTGGTAGCCTTAATGGGTGTCTACCAGGTGCAGTAAAATTTCACTTTTAATTTTCACAAAATTTCACTAATTTTTATATAACTCCTGTCATTCTACTAATTTGTTATTATGTTCGCGTTTGATAAAATAATTCATGCAATTACCATCAAGATTCAGAAGAAAAGCACGGGATAAAGAATTTATTTTCGTTTCCTATATTCATGTGTGGTAAATCCACAAAGTTATCAAACTGTTTGTTTTCTGAATTACATTTAAAACTATTTCCTATGCAGAGTTCAAATGACAAAAATATATTAATATTATTATTCCACTTAAAATCGAAATTAAATTTTTTCCATTTAATTTATGCTCAATTTAATGACATCAATATTCATTATGAATATACATGAGTATGTATAACTTATAATCAGTTTTATTTTGATGTGACATTTTAATAGCTTTTTTATTACTATTCCTTTTTTTTTTTCATTAATAAAAATATTTTTATTGATAAAATTTTTTCCTGATTGTTTTGCGTTATTTACATTTAATTAAAATCGAATATTTTAAGCAGATTATTAATTAAAATATATTCTTTGTATTTGCTTGGCTTTTATTGTCATAATATTGAAAAATAAACAAAATGCTCTTATCGCTTTTTATATTTGCTGATGCTATTACTTTCATTTATTTGAATTTTGTTATTTTATTTTACACAGGATCCTTACTATCATTTGCCTAGAAAAATGTTTCAGGAATCACATTTTTAAACAAAATTATACACAACATATCGAAATACACCCACACAAACATATCTTTTTGATTTCAAATAATTAAATAAAACTCAAAACCTACTTGTTTGTTATTATTTTAATAGATTAAATATTCATAAAAATTAAAAAACAGAAATAAATACCGATTTCATAAGAAAAATATGTTAATAAACAAGAATGTTATATCACAATTAATATGTTATCAAGGTACTTAAAATAAATTACATACTCGTATGTACGGGTATGTATGCATTATATGTATATGTTTCATTTGAACTGTTATAAATAATTTTAATTAAGCCTTTGAAGATGTTGTTAAGCTTAAGTATTATGTATAAATACAAAGATATGTACGTACATGGACAGGTATTTATATATAAATACATATATTATATTCATAAGAAAATCATTCATTTGAATACTAGGGGTGCTCCATTAATTACTTCCCGTTTAACGGTGTTAAGTGTTTGAAATTAACTATTTTCGATTAACAGTCGGACGTGACTGTAAAGTGTTTGTTAAAGACTCTCCTACTCTAATTGAACCTGGAGAATTTTTATACTATTGATTGATATTTATATGAATGCCAATAAGTGATTTTATGAAGAATCCAAGGACTACAATTAATGTAAGACACATTTAAGTTTAAATTACACTCATATTATTCCTCAGCTGGGACTATTTGCTCTATACAATAATCAAGAAAAATCTTTTAAATTTGAAACATTTGAACTAAATACCATTTCCAAGATATTATTTTTTAAACTTCTTTAAATTATTCGTACTTTATTTTAAGGAATTCTTCTTCAGCTCTAATTAGTTAAAGAATTCTTATTTTGTGATGCTATATTTTTACTACTTAGAAAATCTAAAATTAATTAATATCAAATGCTTATCTATTTGTTGAAATTAATTTCTTATATGGAAAAATTTTAGATAATCTATTAACAAATTATTTGGGCAATCAATAAAAAAAACAGCGAAAGGATTAATTTAGTACCCTAATATCTACGAATGTATAATGAAGGACATTTTAGAAACTGCAAAATCGGGAAAAAACGAACCTATGACACAAGTAACGTGATATCTTATTACATCAATTAGCAGCTCCCAATGACAGCGTTATGCATAAGAGTGTTTTCACCAAAACTCTAGAGCTAGAATCAGACTTTAAAAAATGTATCCCATTCAAAATTTTCTTTTAAAACGTTTCCTTGCTATTCAGCGCAAGCTTCATCATATCAATTATTCTACAAAAGCGCCTTGGCTGTGCAACTTGATTATGAAAACGTTTAACAAATTGTCTCCATATTTTCACGTAATTCAATTAACAGGCAATTAAATCATCTAACAACTACACAACATATCTCTCCAGTATTATTTGCCGATCTGATGTAAACAATCTATTTAAAATGTTTTTTACTTATAAAAAGTTTAAGCTATTTATATAATTTTTAATAAAAAAAGAATACTTTAACAACAACAGTTTTTTTCTGTTATTATCTGTAAAATAAGTATTTTTTTTTTTTTTTTTTTTTTTAGGAGTAGGACCAGCACTCAGGGGATGTCCCCTATATATGCAATGCATTGCGCTGGAACTGAAAACGAGGGGATAGTATTAAGGGGACAGATTAGGAAAGATGAGAAGATAGACAGTTTTTTTTTTGTAGCTATTTCAACCTTTTACTTCGCCGGCTAATTTTTGCTACAGGGCCGACGAAGGTGGGTGCTGTTACTCTGCTTTTTAGTACATGATTGGGTCAGTCGCTGCCAGTAATTGTCCAGTGATCAGTACTATGCCTTCATCACTGAAAACAGGCTGGCAACAACTAACACAACCACACACTAACGCTGATCAGAAGAATTCAACACAATATTTCATGACTCAGCGGGGGCTCGAACTCAGGACTCTCCGCTTCATAGTCTCGTGTTCTACTACTTCAGCCAACAGCACCCACAAATTCAAACATTAAATCTGTTAATATACGTATGTACATACTTATATACATATAAGTGCATGTATAAAATGAGAAATAAGCTAAATTTTTGCATATATATATATATATATATATATATATATATATATATACATATATATATATATATATATATATATATATATATATATATATATATACATATATATATATATATATATATATATATATATATATATATACTATATATATATATATATATATATATATATATATATATATATAATTTAAAATTAATGTATATTTAAGTAGTTAATAACTAAAAAAAATATCAAATAATTCAAACTGTGAGCAACAATAGAGTATTTAATAGCTACAAATAGCTTAAAAAATTATTAATAATTAGTCAATAAATTATGATCTAAAAATAAAAATTAAATTTTAAATAAAATTGTAAATTTTTTTTGTACATCAGCTTACTTTAAACAAAAGGTGTTTGTATATAATATAAATTTATTATAAACTAATATTAATGTATATTTAATCGTTAAGTTTGTAATAAATATTATCAGCAAAATTTGCGAAATTAAGAATATGTAAAACAAATCCATTAAGCCGAATAATGCAGCAACTAATAATTGAAACATTATAACTATAATAAATATAAAACTAAGATAAAAGATATTACAAAATGAAACTTAATTAAAAACAAAAAGAGAACTTATACAAACGATTGCAATGAAACGAATCTTGTTGGGGAAAATAATTTATTTGATAATAATAAAATTTCTATATTATATTGATGATTATAGTTTTCTATTATTTATGATATTTCTCATCTCTACTAGCGATGTAATAAGTAGTTTATATACAAGTGTGTTTCTTTTTAAATTAGTGTTGGCATTTTTTTAAGATCTTTGTTTTGTTTTATTTAAAGTTTTAGAGATCAGTAATACAGCAACAGTGATGTCGCCAGAAATGGTTTAGGCTGCAAGTATTTCATAACTCAGAACGCCAGGAATCCCAAACTTGGTTCAATATATCAGACAAACAACAGTCTTAAAATATTATTTAAAAATATACTTGTATATAGACTACATGTACACACATACACATATAAAAATATATATGAGTATTCACATTTATGTACATAATTACTTTCATGCATATATTTTTATTTTGATACCTTTTATTTCAAGTATGAATGTCTTTAATGAAAATATTTATGGTTAATTCAATTGTAAGAACAACATAAGCATACATATAAATATACATATAAATTTAAAAAAATAGTTTGTAAGCTAGTTTAATTTATCAAAAGAAAAAATATTATAAAAAAATTAAAATTTAAATAAAATATTTAAAATGAAGGAAATGAAAACAATAAAAATCTTTTGTTTTATTTAACTGTTAATTACGATTAGGTAGCTGGTATATAAACTGTGTCTGCTATTCACGTGTTTTGTGTACCAGGATAGGTAAATATTTCGTTTGATGGAACATATTTTTTTTCGGTGATTTAAATTTGATATGGAAAATAAATATTGGGAACGAATTGTATTTCGTCATATGTTTTCACAAAAGCCCTAAGTTACAACTCAATTTAAAATCCACTTAATCATTGACTAAGATTTCCTGTATCAAAATACACGTTACTGCAACATTTTGTACTCCTACAATTATAAATAACATTCTTATCAAGAAGTTTAAACTGAACAATTATGAAAATATTTGGAGAATTTTTCACACCAAAATTTTTGTTTGCTTCTCATGTAAAATTTGTTCAATGTAACTTAGGGCTTTATTGAAAACATATGACGATTTGTAATTTTTTGTTCTATTCGCTCTCTTCCCGAACCAATGGGTAATATTATGTGATCTTCAAAGAACGAAATTAAAAAAATATTCTGAAGCAGAGTTTTTTTTCTGTAGTTCTTATTTCGGGTGGAAAATCATTTGGCTGTGAATGAGCGAAATGTTGTAGATAGTAATTGTAGTGGATTTTTATTTCTAACATGAATTTTAATTTGTTATTCATTTGAAAATTGTATTTTTCTTTTTTTTTAATTTGGGCCAAGAAATTTATTGTGCATTCTGCGATTTTTTTATATATATGTATAAAAAATTTGCATACAAAAACGATTAATTCTTTACAAATCATTCGACTTAAGTTGATTTGTGAGAAAAATGCTAGTATTTTTGTACTTTTTGCCGAGATATTCTATCAACTGCCATATTCACTTTAATACTCGAGACATTTCCACAAGGATTATAATAGACATTTCGAAAAAAAATCAACTTCAAAAACCTCCACAGTGACACCCCGACCCCAAAAGTAGCAACCAATTTTTATGGTTTGATTTTTATTGTAACTTAATTTAGCAGTTACTATTATATGTCAAAACCAAAAAAAAAGTAAAACCATTCACTCACATGAAAAAACTACAAACAGATATTTATTTAGTTTAATTTATTTTTTTTTGTAAAAGGATTTAAACAATAAATAAATATGTGCATTATTTATTCTTCATATTGTAACCACCTATTGCAGCAGTTAAAAATTTTGTGTCAACTGGTGTGGTAAAAGTATACATGTGATTTGCAGACGGGGGAAAAAAATAATGATAAACATACCGTGCACATGTTGGTGTACATAAAGCAAACACAAATAGAGGATATACACAGGAAAAAATGGATTTAATCCTAAACTGAAGAAATAATTAATTTAATGAAAATATTTTCGGAACAATTTTCGATATCAGATTAAGAAAGAACTAGATACGATCAGTATTCCAACAATAAAAAAAAATATTAACCGGAATTCCCCAACGTACACAATATTTATCGTAACAAGACGATTGTGGGCAGTGGCTGCAATGGGTGGGACCCCTGATGGTGGCTTCGTTAAATCAAACATTTAGCTCACTACTCTTTAACATATTGCATTTAATGAAAAATTAAAGATATTGTATGCAATTGTAAAATCATATACGACTACAAAAAATTTCATCAGAGCTTTCAATGCAAAATGCTAGGTTATTGCAACTTAGATATTATTAAAAATATTTTGCTGAAACATGTTTAGCTAAATCGTTCTGCGTTTCAATTTCTTTTGAATCTATCAATTGGCACATCTTATATTCATGACTAAAATTCTTTGCCAAAACTCATATCTAAAATACTGCTAAATGAAAATAATGACTCTTTTTTTTGCGTGTACTGTAAAGTAAATAAAGCCGTGAATAAATGGAAATATCAACAATTCATTAAAATACAATATGCAGTTATCTGAACAATTTAATTATAGTGATCACAGAAAACTGTCAGCAAAATATATAGTGATTATTAAACAAAAGTAGGCCTAAAATTTTACAAACTGGTAATTTGAAACGAAAAATATTTAAAGAACTTTTATTTTTTGTTTAACAATGAATATGTTGAAAAGTGCTTTCATTTAAATGTGAAAAATTATAACATAGCAAATTATATATACAAAGTACTGGCCACACAGCTACAGTCTTCATGTTTACACAAACTATTTCTTTTTTGTAACTTTAGCACAGAGTTTTAAGTTCATATTGTTTCAAAAGTTCTTTCGTCATATAAAACAAGGTTTTGTTAACCAAATTTGGTTCATAATCGTTTCATATTATTTTAACATTATCGGGCAATATAAAAAAAAAATTGTAATCTTTTAGTAGAAAATAACTAAAAATCAGGTTGACCTAAAATATTATGCCAATTTTTACAAACTAATTACGCATTTCACAAAATTTAAAAAAACTGCAAGTTCAAACAAAAATCTTGGAGATAGAGGAAATAGGAGAAATAATTATAAATGTTCCTCTATCTGCTCAATAACACTCGGCACAGTACCTAAAAATTCGCAAGAGAAACGTCAGCTACAACAGCGATTTTGTCAGAAAATACCTATAACTCAACAGAGTTGACATCATATTGTGTTGCCCTAAACTCTTGTGAGCATATTCTATCAATTGAAACAAAAAATTTTGTACAATTTATTTTCGAAAACTTCCAAATCAAATTAGCTTATTTACTGCGGCAGCAAAAAGTTATATGCTACTATCACCTAAAAGCATTAATATTAAATTTAAATATTTTTTTTAAACTCCCAATTTTATTCTAATATATTTTTTATATATCAATTGTCATATTAAACAAATTTGTAGTAATTATATTACTATGCAAAACAATCCGTTTATTTTTAAATAGATTTTTGCTTAAATAAAAATAATTAATAATGAGTTTCAATATATGTGTATATTTATACATATACATAACTTATGCACACATGCCTGTTTATATATATTTCAAATAAAACGTTCCAATATAATTATATTATATATTTAATTTACGAAAAACTATCTCATAACAAATTCAAATTATATGAAATACGTGATAAAAATAAGCTTAAAACATCATAAAGGAAAATAATAATAATTATTTAAACATATATTAAAGTTAATTATATAGATTAAAAATCAAATAAAGCTATAGATAAATTTACGATTATTACACCATGCAACAAAACGCATTGCTTTTTATTATACATAAAAATCTGTTCGCGTATATTCATCTTTTCATAAAACTTCGCAATCGTGAAGATGTCGTTTTCTATAACTATTCATTTCATAACTTAAGTTTTGCCCAATTGAATTTTGCCAAAGAGTACCCGTTTCAAAAATAAGTAAAGAACCTATTTTTGAAATTGCATACAATTTCATATGTTTTAATAGTTTTTTTTTAATTCTTTCAAATTAGTACTTTTTAAAGGAAAAAAATGTTTTTGGAAATAATTGGTATAACAAAATTAATTTTGCCCAGAAGTACACCCCCCTTTTCAAGAAAAAGTAAAGAAGCTATTTTTGAAATTGCATGCGATCTAATCGTTTTCAATAGTTTGCTTTCTTTTTAAACTCCTTGCAAAACCAATTTTTAAAGCAAAACATGGGTGGTTTTGGAAAAAAACAATTATTTTGCAAAAAGATACCACTTTTCAAAAAATAAACAAGAAAGAAATTTATTTCTTCTTTATAGATGTTAAACTATTACAACAGACATTTTTTATTAGAAATTAATTTGAATTTTTTTTTTTTGCTTCATTCTTTCCGTTTACGGAATGGTTCTTCTCTAGCAGATTTTTAGCGTTTCGCTGCATTTACCTTGGGAACTCTCTAGACTTCCATTCTAATCTTCCATGACATACATCCCACATACATACCAAGTACATGGTACATCCACTTGCAATTCATATGTCTAATTTCACCGTTGGTATTCTCATAATGATTCAATTGTAGAAGTTATTTATCAAACCACTAAACTGTTAAGCAAGTATCTGGCGAAGAATTGCAATTTCTCGTCAAGGGGTTCATTTGTTAATCACGGTTGTGTCTCATAGAGCATAACGAGTTATACCACGAGAAAGTATTAATAGCTTCATATAAATATTGATCCTTTAATAAATTTTCATCTCTAACTAAATTAGCTTTTAGTCTGAAGTGAATGTCATCAGAAATTTTATTTCACATATTTACTTCAGAAATTAAATAAGAATTTATATAAGGGGTTTATATCGAATTTCTTGTCCTATTTTTTGTAAAAATATCTACATATTTGTAGATTTTAACGATATTTTCAGTTATTAAATAAGCTAAAAATTTTCAAAGCTTTTTAAAGTTGTGGCAGAAATCTACTGATGACTTGCTCAATAAAATGAGGAACAGAAATGTGCCTAAGTCACAACAAACAGAACTTTTTTAAATTATAATTGAGAAAATATATAAGATAAATTTTGTTAAATACTTTAATGTCTATGACATATAAATAAATACATTTTTATATTCTCTAAATGTTTATTTAATATTATGCATTGTCAGCGGTTTGTGATGTCAAACAAAAATATATGAATGTTTACACAGCAAATAACACTAATCCGTCAACAGCCGCATATTTTAGCCTTCTATCCAGGGATATATTCTTACTGATTCACAGTCATGAATTTATTGCAACTAAGTCAGTTATATAATTCCATGGTATTGTTTGTTTTATAGGTAACACGTACAATGTAAGTACAGGAATAAAGTGTGATAGTTGTGCAAGTTATAACCGCATGATAGATATAAAAACATATGGAATATATACAACATTCATAAAACTGTATACCAAATATTACAAGCACAGATATCCTGGCTTAATGCTCAGGTAAACCGTAGAAATATTTAAATGTGCATAAATATATTCAGATAGCAGCCAAATACTGCAAGCAAATTAAATAGAGTTCCATGCTATTCGAAGTTTGCTTAAAATTAATTTTATAATTTTCTAAAAATTAGAAAATATCATAAGATACTAAAAAATAATCACTGCATCTGATGTTAAAATTTATAGTTCCTTTAAACTGTAAGCTAATTATTCTAGTGCAAAAATATTATGAAACGGTGTGAAAATATCAAGAATGTTTTTCATTTAGTTGGACCTGCATTTCACTTGCGATCTCGACAAATATATCTATTTTGTTACTCCGTGTATTCACAGTGCAAAAAAGCAAAATTAATTTTAAAAATTTTGTGCCAAAATTATTGCGAAAATATTAGTTTTATATTAAAAAAAAATTTGCGAAAAAAGTCTAAGACGGTATGCACAGATGCACATAACTCTCGGAAGTGCCCTCCAGAATTCTGGCAATCACAGCAATTAAACCCAGCAAAAATCACGCACTTATTCGAATTCCCGCAGTTGTTTATTTAAAATTTCTCGACACAATAACAATAACCAAAACCATATGTTAAACATATGAAATCAGAAATCATTTTTGCTGAAAACTATAATAAAATTATCATAAATACAATTTGCCACAAATTTTGTACGACATCACGCATAATTTCTACATGGTGACTGAAAATTGTGTATACAAAAAAAAAAAAAAAATATTGATCGGATAACACCGGAACTATAAAAAGGAGAATTATAGTATGAAATAGACACATAAAGAGAGATGGGAAAAACAACCATTCGGCTTTTTATTATTATTTTACTTCATCGGCATCCAATAATATTAATGAAACTGCATGCTGTAAAGATTGCATCAATCATTGTCGTTATTTACTCTTTAGTGCTCAGTACTATGCCTTAGAAATTTTAATTTACAAAAGGCAATAATTTACAAAACCACGCTCTAAACTAGATCAGGACAGTATCTCAACTTGAATCCACGACATTCTGCTCTTTTTCTTCAGCTAAAGCACCGAAAAGATTGTAATTAAATGGTGGAGTTAATTTGTTGTTATTATTCAGTAATCAACGCAATGGCTTCGCACTTTAAACAGGCGGAAACAATTAAGAGAACTATACATTGAAGAATATCAGAAAAAATTTGTACCATGTGTCGACAGATTTCAATACAAAATAATACTTAATTGAAAGTTGCGACTATTTAAAATTTTGACTTTCTATTTTAATCTAACAAGTTCCAAAAAAGGTGCACTTTTTATATAACTTTGGAATATTATTATCACAAGCAGTGAAATCTGATAGTTCCACAACTTGTCGTCTATTTAGCCCAAAATTTTTATTTCACTGTATATTTGGGTATTAGCAAAACATAAAAAAACCTAAGAAATGCAAAACCATACTTTTGAATGATAAACTTAAGCTCCCCTGTAGTGTTTTCTGCATAATGAAATGGACAACGGCTATGACGGAGTAAGATTTAGGTCCATATGTGACGCGCAAAATAGAGAGGGACCTACGGGTAAAAACCGGGTTTGTTCAGGAGAGCCATTTTAAAGATACGTGTATCTTTGGTGTGCCATCACTTTCATAAAACGAGCCTATCTCTGGAAGGGAACACTTTTGGGGCATGGGATCGGTCTCATTCGATGCTCAGATGTTGTCCACATCACAAAAAATAAAGGGGAAAATTGATTTTTTTTTACCCTTAGGTCCCTTTCTCTATGTGCTGTCACATACAGTGCTTCAATTTTGTAATCATTTTCCAATCTTCTAAACGATGTTAAAGAACTAAAATATGCACCTAACATACTTGCAATTGTACAACACATACACACATATACTAATGAATTCTAAAAATTTATATTGAACCGAAATCAGATTTTAAGAAAGTTGTTCACTATCTTCGTGATATGATGCAATTGTAATCTAAGATTTATTAAGTAAAATATCACAAAAACTTTATGGATTTATTGTCGTCAATATCTTTAGTCACGCCGTAGGTACTTAAACCTAATTATGAATATTTATATAAACACAAACGTACATCTCTATCGCAAGCTTAATATCCTTATTTGCATATTAACACGTGCTTTATTTTGCTTAGGGTACGCATGTGTGTGTGCATTCTTTCTTCATCCTCCTCATTTTTCATAACATATACTCGTATGTATATACGGTAACAATACCTTGTTGCTGCAGAGTGCGTCGAAAAGCCGAAGCAACATATGTATAATTGTATACATCTGTGGTTTTTTGGCGTTTGTTTAAATATTGCAAATTTGCATAGAAGTATGTGTGTGTTAAAAAAAGACTGTTTTCAATTTAATTTCCATACTCATACAAATACTTATACATATTTTAACACCAACAGTTGTAATATTTATTTATTTTATGAAGCAGGAAAAAAATCGTACGGAGGCAAATAAATGGTACTTAGTTTGGGGGTGGCCGCAATATCTGTAGACCACTTTTGTGTTTAAAATAGCATAAATAGCTGAATACAAGCACATAAGACCAGCCAACATTAGCAAACACATATTATCACATTATTCACATGATCATAGAAAAAAGTAAATAAATGTCCCTAGAGTGTTTTTCGCACATTTTAGCTCTCAGAAATTGGGGAATTTTATATAGTCATCTGAGTGCATCGAAAAGTGTTATTCTACAACGTTATCCTGTGTTATTGAATTTGATTTTTAAGACCCATTACTTCTATAATTATACGTTTAGTGAAATGAATAAGCAATAAGGATCTATATTCATTTGCTGAAGTCTTATTTTACATTGATAAAATTTTTTAAAGATATTATTTTATTTTACATATCTTGAAAGCTACACTTTGCTTTTGTTTCAAGTGTAACACAAAATATTGCAATAAGTAAATATTTAGCCAATTTTTATGCTTTTAGCCTTTACAAAGTTGACAACACTACAAATTACCAGTAACATCTGCAGTTAACATTGGCATTACATAAATTTTATAAATAGTTTCGCTCTCTATGTCTCTCTCTCCCACTCGCCCCTGCTACCACCCTATTTTATTTTTAATTTTTTGTTCGCTGTCTTTATGACTGTGTGACCACAATACAAAAATTAAAATGAAATGAATATTACTAATTAGCAGCAAACATATGTTTTGTTTGCTTATATGTATGTGTAGCTTGTTAATTGGTGAATGTGTGTAAAACAAGTAGGAGTATTAAATGTCATTTATTTAATATTAAAGAAAAAGGTGTTCATAGTTTGACTTTTATTAAATCGTATGACAACTTTCAGGAATAAATAAAAAAATTATTGAGTGCGAGTATTTACGCATAATTTATTATTAAACCTTGTTTACCAACCTTGAAGTAAGTTTATGGTTTTAATGTTATAAGCAGCTTTTAACTTTAGTTGCAAAAATACTATATAAAGCAGATTTTGGTAAGCAAAATTATTTTGGAAATGCAATTAAAGAATACAATTTAGTACTTAGGATCATTTTAGCCCTCTAACAATCACGAGTTCTATGCAATAAATCCATAGTTAAAAATATTTTGAATTCACTTTCTCAGTGCGCTCATCAGTAACTCAACTAATAAAATTTTTTGGGGATTTTTTTGAAATTGTAAAAACAAAGTAGCACTATTTTTCTCATAAATTCAAAGTTCAAATGCTCATGTTTCTTCATGTAAATGATAATAAAAGCTTCTTAACCTTAAACCAAAACATCAGAACAGACACAAAAGAAAAATAATATATATTAGGGTTAGTCAGTGGAGACAATACTTAAAAGTTTTAAACCGAACAGAAAAAAAAATTGTTTTTGTTGTTTAATGTTTTTCGCACAAAAGACCACCATCAGCACAACTTTTAAGACTTCTGGTACCAGTATCCTTTTTTCTTTCTTCTTCTCTTCTCTTTTCTTTTTTTTTTTTTTTTTTTTGTTGATCGTTGGTTTTTTGTTGTTGTTTGAACGTGTGCAACATAAGTTACGTAATAGTTTTGTGCGGTAGTGTCAACAACAATTGCTAAAGTATTCCAAGTTGCTGTGGTACTTTATTTTTAGCATTTTGAGAAATGAATCCCATTTACAGCAAGAAAAATATAAAAACAGCAAGACAAGCTATACAACCAACTAAATAATGCAATTGACCAAGTACTTTACACATATACCAAACTTAATATTGTTTGTGTATAACGACTTTATAAAACGAAATTCATATAAGGGTATAATCAACCAGTAAAACACACATATACCTACACACGTACACATACATACATCTAGAGTATTTATATTAAATGTAAGTTCTCTGATGTGCTAAGCATAGTTTGGAAAAAATAAAATAAGATAAACACTATAGAAGAAAACAACTTTACTTTTATATCACAGTAATGTGTGTAATATGTATTTAATTGGATAAAAATAGTTTTTCAAGCAGCTTTTTTGTTACGCTGTTCAGATGTATGCTGATTATCGTTACTTTAAATGCTATTTGTTGTAATCGTTTTGTTATTGTCCATCTTTTTGTAAAAGATGTGTTACTAATTTTTGTTAGAATATTCTGATATTTTATACATGCTGTATATCGTATTGTCAATCGAAATTTATCGCAGATGTTTCCGTTTGATGTTACCATGCCCGATTTGATAGTCTAAATGGGCTGAAGTTTCAAACCTGTACGATGTTTTTCTCAGTGTGCAACACATCTATAATAATAAAAAATGTTTATCTTTCGATCTACTGTTCAATCAGATTACAAAATAATACCTATAAATTTTTCCATGCAGTGCATATAAAAATCGATCCAAAAAATCCTAAAGGGGTTTGATATTGGCTTGGATATATCAGCTATATTAATTCGTTATTTATTTATTTTTCATTTTATTTTGAAAATCTTTCTATTGACTTGAATATAGTTGGTATATTAAATTTTTTTTTATTATTCTGTGTATCTTTAAGAAAAATGTTAACAATTTTACTCAAATCTTGGAACATTGACCTTTAAGATTTTTCAAAAAGACGAGTATGCAATTTCTTTTATTATATTATTTGTGATGCTTTCACCGATCGCAAGTGCTTTTACTTTCATTGTCATTTGGTGTTTACTGAAGTTACAAAAAATTAATTGATGTTTTTTCTTGCTCCACAAACCACCAATAAATTGATTCCCTTACATTTCCAGCAAACTCAAGAAAATTAAAAAGGAATATTATATAACACTAGTTAAAAATGTGCAAAAGTTTTTTTAAATATTATCTTTCAGAAATATATAAAACAAAGTTAAAAGTTCACAGCGACTAGGGAACTAATTTAGAATTTGCGATAAGTTTTTATGCTTTTGTGCCATAATTTCGTTTATAAGCCTTAATACTTGATATTTGCAGTGTCACATTTTTTCTGGATAGTCAGATAAACATCAACATACTAGCACAAAGACTGAATTTTTAGATAAAAAAATAAAAAATAATATAATGAAAGAAAGATTATTTAAACTTAGCAAATAGTCAGCCAAATAAAAACATGTATAAATGTATAAGTGAAAAAATATAATATTAATCTAAATATACATTTTTTTCATATCCGCGAGTTTACAAACCTTTTTTTATTAAGAACACATTTTTTGCTTACCGAGTAAGCAATATTTTTACAGGCAAAAAGTATTCTTACTGTTTGTGTTAATAATAAAATAATGATCCAGCAATTCATTTCTATATATAAAAGTGTTTACAGCAGACAATTTATATAAATGAATAACTTAAAAAAGTGAAATTTTATGGTCATTAAATATATACACATACACGCTTGTATACCCACATATGGACACTCCCTTTCTTTTGACTGGTTCTTTGTTCTGAAATTCTATTTTACACGTATGTGATATGAGGCAGCCAAAAATTAAAATCAGGCATCTAAAGCGTCCATTAGGCAGAGCCAGTACTTTTTTTACCATTTATAATATTTTATTTTTTAAAATGGATGCAAGAGGGTAATTATTATGTGTTGGTTGTGCGTTTAGCGAATAATTAAAAAGTAAATCACCTGTAGGTATTTGGCTAATTTTAAGTTACCTTAACATGTTCACTAATGGTTTTTACGCTTGCACCTTTTTTAAATTCAAAGAATATATATTTTTTTAAACTAAAAAAAAAAATATATAATAAAATGAATGTCTTTCACAACGGTAAACAATTCACCATCATAACGGTAAACAATGTGCTTTGCAAAAAACAACATGAACGAAATCTTAAGTTAGTAAAGAATAAAATCATTTAATAAAATACAAAAATGCCATAAAGTATCATATAATAAAAACGTTTGTAAGAAATTCAGAAACTTGCATCTTCTAAATTAATCTTAAGCCAAAAATGAAAAACTTTTAGAATCATTTTAATATTGGCAAATCACAAGTCCTAATTTACAAGCCAAAATGATATACTTCGCTACCTGTTATATTTTTCATAATTTTTTTAACCATTTTGAACACACTAGATATTACCATCATCATTTTACCGGTTCATTAACAATGATTCTGTACCCATGTATCCATATAAGTATGCAACAATTTAGTACCTATTCATGTGTTCTCCTATATATAACATTAATTGTTCACACAAAATATTGCTCATACGCCACACGTTTAATGAATCGCATATTCTGCTGGATTTGTAGTTCGTGTTGTTTCATTCTGATATAAATATGTACCTGAATCCTCAAAGTTATTCTTCAGTTTGCACTCTTCTACTTAAAAAAAACTTAAATTGTTAAAGTTGTAACAAAAATAATAAATCTATTGTTATATAACAATAATACTTTTCTTTTTCTTTTAAGCGTTGTATTTCAAAGTATTTCAGCTTTCAGTATTTCTTCTTTCCAAGCTTTTTTATTATTTTAGAAGTTAAAATAAATTTCATTAATTTTATTTTTCTGGCATAAGATGCGGGTCTATTGTTAAATTGAAGGATATAATGAATTAAATACAGGCTTTTGTGTTTTTAATTAAATTATAATTTATTCAAAATACTGCAAAGCAATCAAAATTTATAAAACTGTATTCAAGCAATTAAATCGTAATTGTTCTTTATAAATCAATGTCATAAGCTTTTTCTAACAAGCGTTTCTAGATAACTTGACTTTGAAGAAAAACTCAATTAAATTCACCCTTGTTATTTTCTATTTTGTTTACAAAACATACAACTCATAAATTTTAAATTACTTAAGTACAGTTCATTAACTCATACAAACGCACATCGAAACTTGTGCAATTTAAAATTATATATTTCAGGACAGGTCGGCTTACACTATATATATATATATATATATATATATATATATATATATATATATATATATATATATATATATATATATATATATTATTTGAATTATTCTGGCCACTTGATTTAGACAGAAGTGTGTTTACACGATGAAATATGTTTACATGATGGATTGTATTGACATGATGCAAATTGCAGATGTGGCATGTTAATGGGTTCCTCATTAATTAAAGAGTTGTTTATTTTGCAAAGAGTTCGCTGAAGAAACTGTCTGGACAATTCTTAGCTTAAAAGTATCAAAATGTGTGCTCAACTTCCCATTGTAGCGACTTTGACGGCGAACTAAAATAATGAAAAAAATTGCTTCCTTTATTAGTTTCTTTAAAAATTTTATATCTAGCATTCCAACACCATCTCCTTGCATCTCGATGCCTTACATGAGTAGGAGCTGTCCGCAGAGTACTTCTCCTCAGAAAAGGAAATCTATATAATTGGTCAATATTGTTATAACAAATATATAGCATCTATTTTACGGATAAATAAAAATAACAGTAGCTTTTCTGTTATACAGAAATTGTTATTTCGCAACAAAATTGTAAGACAACAGACTCAATTTTCTCATGTCTCAGCTGGGCCTTTATGGGTGTTTTGATTTGTTATATTATTACGAGCTTGCAACAAAGTTCCATGTCTGTTTGCCATAAACGTCGTATTATTTCTCTAGGTTGTCTTGCCAACATTTCATGTCATATATATTTTCTAGTTTTAATGTTGGCTGATTTGAGTTTTATTATGTTTGGCACTTCTTTCACACCTGAAATTAATAACTATTGCTGTTCTTTATATCATCTATTTATTTTTGTTTTATTTTATAATCTTTTCTGTTTCTGACACTTGCCATGTTTAGTTTCACTTTTGTTGTTGTTGTTGCTGTTACTTTATTTAGTTGTTATTAACAGCGTTTATTTAATACACTTGTTAGGCTTACATATGTAAGCATGTATATAGAATACGTGCACTTTATGTGATGTGTTTATTTTTATGATTTTTTGACACTTGAGTAGTAAAGAAAAGTTGAAAACTATAGAAAATTATACAACTGACAATCAATAAAGACCACGGAGTAATAAAATTGGAGTAAAGGGTACACTCGTATACAAAAATATATACATAAAATTATTTGCAATCGTTTGATGTTTGCAATCCAATGAACCTTTACAATATATATTTTTTGGGTTGACTGCTTTTATTCTTGTTCGTTTGTTACGCTTCATCCATGGATTTTGAAGTTATGACGATTCATGATGTAATTATCATTCAATATTTACTTGACGTTCCCAAAATTGTGCCAACAATATTCTCTTAGTGATAGTTCTATTAACATATTTATGTTTAAATGATTTTCAATATAAAAGCGGAACTAACGACGATTTTTATTTTTATTTACGAAAAGTTTATTTTGCTTCTGGCGTATTATAGAAACATTTTTCATAGATCCGTCTCTGGTTTGGATTTAGATATGTTATGACGACTATTCGAAACAGGCAAAATTCGCAATACACTTTTAATGATTATATTTTGAAAGATTTAACGATTTTCTTCTTTATTTGGATTTTATGTAATGAAACAATAGTTACCCGTATTTACATAAATCATAGAAACTTTTCATTCCGTAGATTTTTATGTGACTTTTTTCTTTAAAAGAAGAATATTATACTATAAGACAAATCTTGAGAAGAGGAAATATGTTGCAGCAATTTTTTTTATAGATTTCTTCTCATTTTGAATTATTTTTCTTTGCCACATTTGCTACAATACCAATTCATTAGGTCACAGTAATCTGCATTTTACTCGTAGTACAAAATTGTGGCAAACGCTGTCAGTGCTGTACTATCAGATCAGAAAATTCTACCTAATATTCATGAATTATCTGAGTAAGGAAGCGAATCCATAGCCTTCGGCTTCGTACCCAACATGTTAAATATTTCAATAAAATATCCAAAATTAATTTTAGCAAAATTTCTAAAGGCTTTTACGTAAGTAGATCGTATCCAAGCCTTAAATGAATAATACACGTAAAATTCTGAAGCCTCCCCTAGACAACGTCCTGATATCTGCTCTAAATAAAAAAAATTATTTTAAAATTTCGTTTAACTTTTATTTGACGCAAACCTGTCCTTATCTTAAAATAATCACCCTGCACATAACAATCGTAAAATTGACACATAGTTGTGTTAATTTAAGTCAACTATTCCTCTTATTAAAAACAATTTTCTTTAAAAATATAGCTTCCACAATTGTTTGTGTAAAAAAAAGATATTTACAAATTTATAAAATATTTATCTGACATAATTTCGGTCATACACTAAGAGCTACGTCTGTTTTAGTTTTCTTAACAGAGTTTATTTATTTCACAAAATCTTTCAGCAAAAAGCTTTTATAAATTCTTAAGCGGTTTTAGAATAATATTTCTAGACAATTATATTAATTAGTGCAATAAATATTTTTGTATGAACTCATTTTGTCCAAGAAGAATATGGGAAATAATATTTTCAAAATGATTGCATGCACAGATTTACAAAATTAATCCTTTGGATCTTATCGGCAAAAATCTGTATTTAAATTGCCCTAATAACCATATATTATAGGGTGGCTTTCAAATAAATTCTAGCATACAATATATATTCTGGCTTAAGAAAAAATCTCTCCAGTATCTGCAAATTTACCATAAAAAAAAACAAACCATTCATTCATAATTTAGAATACACATATAATCTATCAAACAATAATGTGAAATTCATAATAGTATTTTATCTATATTACCACATTCCTTTTAGAATTTCTGCTTGTACGTGTCCTTTCTCCTCTCATCCATTTCATTGCGAATAAATATGTTTGATAATGAACGTGAGCACAGGTATGAGATTCATGCATACAATCGCAAACTAACAGCAATTGGTATATACACATACAACAACACACGTACACATACATACATATATTTGTATATTTCGGGTCGTCATACATACTCGTACATGATTAATAATGGCTATAAATTTTATAAAATTTTCTATAAATTTTGCACATCAAAATATTTTTGGAAAAAGGTCATTATTATACAATTATTTATGATCGTATGAAGTGAAACTAAAGACAAAACGCAGACAATTGTATGAGAACGTTAGATGTGAGTGTGGCATAACTAGTAAAAGTACATTAACATATACACACAAGCATACTAATACATACATGCAGATATTTTAGATCAATTACTCATGTTGACTTCTTTCTATGAAAAATTCGTTTTATTTAAACAAATCGCAGTCATTCAATAATATGATTACAGTAAATTGAGCACTTTTATTTTTGATGACACTTGACAAACTACTCTCAATATCTTTTGACTTGAGGTGAAAGCTAAAATAAAAAAACTAAATATATAAATTAGCCACGAGAAGGTAGTTGCATTTGTATTAAATGATAAAAAGCAATAACTTTAAATGCTCTAGGAAGGTAGAAATAGAGACTAGAATTAAATATTTAAGAAATTTTAACGTTAAACTATAAGTTACAGTCGACGTTAATTTGTTTTTGCTTCCACTTAACGTTTATATAAAATATCATATGTTCAAAGAAACTCATTACACTTACACAACTTTATTTTGTTCAATAGCAGTTTCAGTGGCAACCAACTTTCCATGCGTATAATATTTTTCATTTCAATGCTGTTGAATGTCAAACAAACTACGAAAATTTTTCAACGCATTTGCTGAAATTTTGATACCTTATTTTTCGTAAAAAGCTAACGATACAACATTTTATGCAAAGAATCTCTTTTGCGACTACAGGTTTTACTTTAAAACACTCGCTGTGTTGTTTTATTTATTGCCAAATAAAAATCAGAATCCTTCTCTTTAAGTTGCAATCACTAGCAGTAGACTTTGTTGTAGTTCTCAACGATTTATGTACTCGTATTTGTGTGAACATATCAAAATGAAAATTTTTAATACAACTTGACTTAAATTCATCAAATTTTGCTAATATATGCCTGAAGAAACCAATAAGTTTTTCCTTTCGAAATAACAAAAAAAATATTATTAAGAAAAGAAATAAAAAAGTTTATGTTTTGTTGTAAATTATATTTGACATGATTACTTTTTGAATTGTTTTGAAGGTTGGCTGGCATGTTGACGTCGACATTGTACATTTCATGTTGTTTAATTGTGTTTATTCTAGTACTTTGTTACGTTCATTTTTATTGCACGAAACTAATCTTTATTTGATTTTATATTTTCCTTATACAAAACGAAATGTGCTTAAAGCTACACTAGGTATATTAAATTGCTTAAAAAATTGTATACTACTTTATGTAATACAATTTGTAAGAGAGTTAAAAACTGAAAACTCAGTTAAAATCCGTTTTCGCGGTGCGGCAGTTTCAAGCGAAAGATATAACAAAATCAGGTTAAAATAGCCTTCACTGATCCATTGTATCGGTATTCATATTTAATTTTTAAGCTCATAGAAGTGAATTTCTCATTTCATTTCAAACCGAGGAAAGTAATTTGTAGTCCTTAATAATACCAAATAGTGTTTTTGAACTTCATTGCAGGCTTTTACTTATTGTACTATCGCATCCATTTTGTGGCAAACTGTGCACATTTTTTCACAAAATATACCAATCAATATGTTAATTATAAAAAAAAATATATCATTAACATGAGTTCATGAATTAACATAAAGTTGAAAATATTTTCAATTAAAAATTCATGCGCTGCTTTTGGAAAGTTAATGTGGGCGTACATAAAACTTACAAGCATAAAATTATTTCCAATATTTTTTAGTCCTTATTTTCCGACTTTTAATTTAGAAGGCTGACGCAGTTGTTACAGCTGTTTTGCCAAGCACAAACATACGTAAACTATTATTATGGCTTGGTAACGTTGCTGTACATGGGTTTCTAAACTCCAACCGCTATCGCATACAAATGCACAAGTGATTTTATTGTTATTGGAGCACTGCGAAAATGTACTTCAACACGCATATAAAATATTGGCATGTTTTTAGAAAATTTTTGTTTTAATAATGCCAAGACGACCAGTGGCGGGAAATAAAAATATATAGTGGTAATTTCGAAACTAGTTTACTTGTTTGCTTGAAACAAATTGTGATGTTTAAAATAATTCATAATATACTCAAGTTCTTAACATATTGATAACTTGTTGATATACCAAGTAGGCGTTCTACTTATAGGCAAGAGCCCAGATGACTAAAATTTTTTTTTTGTTTTTACCTGAACGTATGTCAAAATTTGTTTACTTTTGTAGCGAGTCATATTTGTTTATTCAGTTTAAAAAAATAATTTTGTAAAATTGTGAAAATCATTATTAATTCAACAAAAATAGCAATAAAAATTGTTGTAAAAAAGTGTGCAACTTGAATTGTTTAAGAAAAGTAACAAAAAGAAATTGTTTTAAGAAAGTTCTATGCGAAAAGTATTTAAATTTTTGGAAATAATCGTGAACAAAATACCTATATTATAAAAGAAAATTTCTGACACAATACTAGAATTTTACATAAAAAAAATGTACGGTGGTTTTTGTAATTTTATGTTGTTGTACTCTTGCGACTACTTGATATAGATATACTTTGGGAAGTGTATTAAAAACACGCATAAGCTGTCATATTGCTTCTGTTTTGCATAAAGTACTTTGACGTCAAAAATAATTTTTTTTCTGGCTTTGGCCTGTAGAGTTTAATACAGTTAAACGAACTCTATAACAAATATTACTACTGACATACATATATACTTACGTTGATTTCTTTTCTGAAAAAGAATGCTACATATTTTTCACTTTTCAATAAAAAATGGCAATATTATCAAATTTCAAAATAGTGAATTACAAATGAATGTACCATCTCTTGCGAAAAATTATTTTTATTTTAAAAATGCGCCCAATTGTAGTTTTTTAGGAAAACAGTGATAAAATGTTACATATTTTTCAGAAAAGAAATCACCATTAAATTTACAAAGTGGATGGCTCCTTTACAGAAATTTTTCATCTATTGCAAAGAAAATGTCCTTCAAAGATCTATTGAAGTCTACATAAACGGAATAACTAAAAAACGTTTTACACACACTCCATACCTACATTATGAGTGCCTCAATATAAATTTTATATTTTCAATCTTTGCCGTGTATCCTCTTTCAAGAGCTGTTTGTTCAATGTAGCCTTGCTGACGAAAGCAAAGAAATACTCATCACATAATTTCGATTTTGGCAAGTACATCCGTCTCTATAAAATATTAAATTTCTTCATTGCTGTTTCAACGAGGAACTTGTCTTTCAAAAAGCAAGTCCAAATGCTTGCAAACTCTTCAGCATCTTATGCATTTTGCTCTTTATTTCATAGAAAACCATAAGCTCTTTGTGAATATTTTGTACCCAACTATTTTCATGCTATATTAAAATCCTAGGACAATAAGGCGAATAGACGGTAATAAAATTCAATTAGGACTAAAAAATACATTAATGTATTTTTATTTGTAATGGACAAGGCAAATTCAGCATCAATTTAATTATTTAATTTACACAGCAAAGCAGCTGTTTTCAGAATCCGCTACACTTTCGTCATCAGTACTCATAAGTATTTTTTTAACACCACATACTAGGTGGCTTACTTGAATGTGATAACAATTTGTTTTTATAAAAATGTTATTATGAAATTGCTCAGAGGCCTTTGAAAACAGTTATTCTGTTCTGCTGTGTAAATTGGATAATTTGATTGACGTTGACTCTGCCTGATGACTTGGAACATTTATCATGTCTTACTGTAAAAAATAAATACATTACTTCCAATAGTCTATCTGCCTGTCCCAAAATGTTAGAATTTAGTTAAAAAAAAAAAATCAAAAACTTTGGTTTCGTTTGCTATATATACATATGTCACAATGTCGAGTGACACCGTGGGACAGGCAGTATAGTTGTTAATTGAAAATAATCTTTTTTTAAGGTTAAAAAACCAAATTGTGAAACTATAACTGAACTTACATTTAAGCATTTTCTTGCATATATTTTGGATTTAGCATAATTGCTTACATCATATATGGTGTAACAAAGATATACATATTACAAATCCTTGTAATGAAGTAATTGTAGTAGCAGCGATGAAAATTGATATTTGTTTCCAAAGTTGAGGATTAATTTGCCGTACTTTCAGTAAATTATTCTCGGAAAAAGCATGGCTATATTTCTTAGTGGTCGAATTTTAGTAATCAATGCCGTTTTTTTCAAACACTGTTTTTTTATGTGTTTGTGCAGGCCTCTGCTTGCAACCCATGCAATTTATATTGGCAAATAAGACCGTCTGTGAGTATGTGTGAGTATATGAAAATATGATACAAGTTCGTTTGCTGAATTTTATTGCAGCTAAATAATAACTTAATTATACTCTGAATTTTCAGAATTTGCAAATTATGATGATGGTATTTTGTTGTTGTTTGAAACACAAATAAAACGATTAAATATTGAGTCGCGTGTTTAGTAATTTGTAGATGTAGATGTTGAACTTACATGCAGATTTAAGTACATATAAAAAATTTCAAGTTGTAGAAATGATTTGTTATTTCGCAAAGAAAGTGAAGCAACATTTTGATTGTGATACCATATATAGCAATTTAAATACAGTAGTAATACAAGTATCCAGTACTATTGGCCATATGCTACCGATTTATTTATAATATTGTAGGAGAAACAGAAACGACCAAAATATTAACTCAAGCATCATCAAACTCAAGCAAATATTAGATTTATGCCTACAGCAATAATAATATTTTTCAAATGAACTCGGAAACTCTGTTGCCGGTAAAAGAAGTGAGATGCTATTAAACACCAGCATATCATTTCAAAACATTGGCATTATATAATATTTGGTTACTTAAAAGCTATAGAGGCCAAATTCACATTCAAGTATCAAAATGTATGTCATTCTAGAAGTTTGAATATTTTTATAGTTTTAATAATTTATAGTATTTTCCTTAGAAGATACGCTGTGCTTTTTCTATATGAATTTAAAATCTTTGGCAACAATTTTTTGCGAATTACTCATACTTTTGAGAAACCTTGTAGACCAGAAAGAAACTAAAACTGCTATTCTAGACGTTATATTGCGGCATTTGTGCCAATACTGTTGTTTGTGTTGGTGGAAATTGTTATATAACGGGAAATTACCTTTTTTCATATTTAATTTAAAAAGAGCTGAAATAAAATGTTTCTTGTTATTAAAAGTACAAATAAAAATTTACTACTTTTTCGTTCTCGCAATCAGAAGAAAAAGCAGTTGGTATTTTGAATATGCGCGCGGCAAACGGGCAAAAAGAAAACATGTTTCTTTATTATTTCCTTTAGTTAATTACGTGCTTCCACCTGACATGTTTTTAATAGAAAAGCTTTCGGTATTGTTGGTCCTGTGAATGTTGTTGAACTTTTATACACTTTTTTTTGTGTACATGCAACAACAAGAAATATGCAGACAAATTCATTTTCATGTTTTAACTTTTAAACTTGTGCAATTGTGCACATGTATGCGCTTGCTGGTTATGCGGTTTCGTGCAGTGAGATGAAAACAAAAGTTTCAAAACTTACGACAGTGAAAGTTCAAAAGTAATAACAGTTACTGTATGCAATTGTTCCATGCGTCTTAAATAATTAAGAATATTTTGAGTTTGAGAAATAGTAAACCATTAGTAGGTATCTTGAATTTGAGTATGCTACAGATTTAGAATCAGTCTCTTAAGGACTCGTAAGTTGACAATTTTCACTTTCTTACTAAATTATTTGATTAATAGGCATTACGTATGTTAGCATAATTATAGTGTAAATAGCTCCATTTATGGGATGACTCCCACAACTGTTTAACGAATCATGTGCTTAATTTGTTACTTATTCATCAAAATTAATAATAACTTTTCTATACCAGTTACCTACTTTATACATTGTTACTTATTGTTTTATGAAAAGTTTGTTTGCTTGCTTAACAAATATTATTTCATAAGCATTAATAAACACTATTCAAACAAATTAATTGTTTATATTTAACAAATACTTGTTAATATATAACATGCCTTAAAAAATTTATGCTCATAATAAAATAACAAACAACGTAAATTGCAAAATACATAATTATTACCATTAACCGGAAACACGCTACAAATAAAAATAATAAAAGTAAAACAGCACAAACAACGAGAAAACAATTACTGATTTATTACTTTACAAATTTGTTGTATGTAGTTGTTAGCAGCTTTCTACATATATAATTTTTATATAAAAATAAGAGATGTTTAGTAAAATCATTTTTATGACGCACTGTGGAACATTTTGTAAAAAACAACGGGATATTAAAACAGCTGAATATTTCTGTAGTAAAATATATATAATTGATATTATATTTATTAATAGTTTTTTTGACTGTATGAGAACAACCGATATCGATAACTACTAACAGCTGAGACATACTTGCGAAGTTTGTAATAAGCTGGAGTAGTTGTGTTGTCACTAAAATGTCAAACTATTCTGTCTTTATTAAATAAGAGGATATTTAGTCCACCCACAACATCTAATACTGGCAAAAGTTAGAGTTTTGAAATGGATTACCGCCATATATAAGGCAAAACAATTTGGTCTTCCTCTTCATCATATTATATCATGTACATATACTTAAGAAATTTCAATTGGATTGGATGCTCTTCTTAATGTAACGAAATCCAATCACACTATTTACGCAATAATTGTAATAGAAATCGCTATTCTTTATATGGTTACCTGAAAACTACTGAAACTTAATTTTTGATAATTTTACAAGAAATGGAAAAAAATGCAAAAACCCAAAATATTGATATATTCAATAGGAAATTTTACGATATAATTATATAGGGAGGGCCACTTAAAATTTTATTTGAATCGGCTATAAAAAGTACTTTTTAAAATTTATTTTTTATCATTGGAAAGGTTGAACTTTGTCATTTAGTAATGGAACACTGGGTAATACCCAACCCAGTTTTCCTTTATACAAAATTCTTCTCAAAGAAGTGCGAGAAAAGTGTAGTTGTTAAGAATGACGACAAATTGATGCTGATGGATTTTCTTGCATATTCACAATCTGGAAGATGTTTCAGGACTCTCATTGCAAGAAGTTTTATTGTCTGGTGCCTTTCTGGTGAATCCGAAGTTATGTTTCCTATATTATTGTGTGCAAAAGAAATACCTTTCTAACCAATAATCACTTTCGTATGAGTCGAAAGAAAATGCATACTTACTATCACCTTAAAAGTAGAGGAAAAGTAGTTGCAAAAAATTACTTAAAATTTTTTTCACTGAAACGCTAATGCCAACTTATCACCTTTATCACTATATCACCTTTAGTCATAATATTTACAAAGCGCAGATATTTGTACAAAAATCTTAAACCAGAAATTAGAATTACAAAAATTTAGAACATTTAAGAAAACAATGTACACTTATTCAATTAAATATCACATAAATTTAATACTAAAAAAAATTTTAATATATTTTCTGAATATTTCGCCTATTTTTGTGTTAAATAACCCACTGTTGATTGTAATCAATAAAATCATGAAATGTTAATGTAATTATCAGAACACAAAAAAAAACTGCAATAAAAATTACTACATTATCAAATAAGCACAAACCTTTTTTGTTAATAAATAGCTGGTGTAATACATATTAGTTTGAATTATATATACATTCTTTAATATATATTTATATGTATTTGAATACACATTTCTATATAGCGCAAATCCATATGTTTCTAATGTGTACCTAGATGTGTATGTATGTTCACACGTTCATATAAAAATAATATTCTCTCTATATAAATTACTTAGAATCGTTAAATAGCACATGATTTAGAATTTTCCCCAAGGAGTCATTTACGTTTGAACGCAATCAATTATCCCAGGCTTATCATATAAGCGTAATATATGTATAATCAAGAACATCTTTTATACAACAGTGCCCATGTATACGTGCGTGTGCAGAGATTTGTAAACGTGTGTGCAAATACTTATATGAAACGGTATTAATACAATTATCGTATACTGAAATTGCAAACACAAGTAAGTACTACTTAAGCTGCGAGTCATAAAAAAATCTTTTGAAATTTCCTAACGAGTTTATTTTTATTGGTTCAACGAAACTAAATGACACAAAAATTCCGCAGGAATACTTTTAGTGAGCATTGAAAATAATTTGAAGGGTTAAAAAAGAAATAAAATATACAATGGTTTTAGATACACGATAAAATTTCTTGCCATTAATTTTCTTACAGCCTGCATGGTAATCGATAAAAGTTTAAAGTTTATGAAAAATAAATGCTTTGCAAGTAATACTTTTCTACATTATAAAAATTCAGTGAAATGAATGTATGCCTGTTGTAAAGACTAAGAGCATATGAACCCACAATATAAATTATGTTTTGCTACAGCACCTAATGTTCTATGGTTATAAGATAAATAGTCTAATAATTACTATTGCGTCTCATACTTGTTACCTTTGTGTGCTGACCCTTGAGTATTAACGTGATTTCATTAAACATAGCAAAATTCACACACACAATTGGGAATAAGAAGAATTACTGGCATGTGTAATATAACAAAATCGATTTTTCATAATCAGTGTTGCTGCGAAATTTTTTCCTGCATTTCAGTTACTATAAGTATGTCGCTTAACTACATTGTCTTCATTTTGTTCGTTTAAACTACCTATTTTTATATAATTTAAAATTTAACTACAAGTTTTCTATTTGTTTATTTCCTTTTATCAGTTTGTAGTATTTCCTCTAAATTGCTATCAAATTTTTATTTTATACTTGTATATTTTTTTAATTTTTTGTTTAAGCTTATCACAAGGTTTTCGGTTGGTTGAGTTTAAAAACTCAACTAGTTACAAAAAAGTTTTTTTAAACTTTTGTATGATAGCCTTATTTTATGTTTTTTTTTTACATATGACTACACTTGCAAAAACGGAACCAAAAATATTTAGCCACTATGTTTGGTATCAAGTTATTTTGGGTGACAGATATTCTTTACCAATCCAAAATATATGCTACAGTATGCTGCGTATTAGCAATTTTATTCCATATAAAAATTAATTGCAACACTCATACGCACCGCATACCGATCCTAGAGATAATGCTCACGTTAACACATTGGGCCTTATTACGATTCTCGATTCGGCTAGAAAGAATGTAATAAATTAAAGAAATATACAAGAGTTTTCTTTAACCTATTAAAAACACTCGAGTTGCTTCGAGAACGGTAATAAGGCAGATTAATTTATTTATTGTGCTGTAGAAATTTACATTGATTGGGAAGTGAATATAAAAGATTATTTGTTTCATAAACAAAAATTTTTTTCATATCAAATAAAATAATTAATTTCCTGAAGAAGTCACACAAAGGAGTGACGAAATATTGAAATTAAGAAATAAAATTAAAATAAATAAATAATGATTATTTACCTATAAAAGATTATTTGCGTATAGGGAAATTGTTGCAGAATTCCAAAAAGAGGTCTTAGCACTTTTCACAAGAAAATGAGAATTGAAGTTGCCAATTATAACAGTCAATGAATACCATGCATTGAAATATATTAGCTTGCATAGAAATAACGGAGATTGTATAGGCAGTTTACAATACAAAAAAAAAAGAAAAACTGCACTTCAAAAAGCAACAATTTATAAATTTTCCGCAACCTAGAAGTATGGAGTAATTTTGAATTAAATGATATTAATTAATTTAATAGGAATATAAAATATTGACCATATCTTACATACAGTGGGTTTAATTCTAAAAGCCAGGAAAATATGTAGACTTAAACAAAGGAAAATATGTAGAAATTACAAAATATGTAAATACAATTTGTACTGAAGAAGTATTTCATCTATATATTTTATAATACAAATTATTATAAATTTTACAACGTAATAAATGTATAAAATAAAATATGAGGACACGAAAAAATACATGACTCCGCTAAAAATATTTTTCAGTGTAGTGAATGGAAGGATATTCAAATGAAAAATATATAAAATAGAAGAACAAAAATTCTAAATTGCATATATAACAAATGGCGTCTCGCCAACACAAGAAAAAAAATAGTGGGCAATTCATATATGAACTCACAAATTTATACTTGTGCATTTTTAAACCTAGATATTCACACATGCATTAATGTTTATAATTTTTATGTTGCAAAAAAATTAATAAAAAAAATAACCTAATAATGGCAAAATTTATATCAACGTAAAATTTGTGTTGGTAACAGTGTCTATTGAAACAGCACAAACAATTAACGTTATTGAAGCTATTGTTGCAAAATTATTTTTTTTTTGTGGAAAAATGCATCTTCAGATATTTATATATCTATATAAATACGCCAAGAATAAAAACTTTAACTTAAAGTCATGTAACTTTGACATCATCAGCTTTGGTACTGATAATTCTTTGGTAATTGTTATTTTATGCTAATGATCCTTTATTATAAAACAGAAAAAATTGTGTCAATGCTGACTTTAAATTTTTACATTTACTTTTCTTTTGCCCCCAGGAAACAAAGAGCTGTTGCAGAGGTTAGTATTCCGAAAACTATTAATAATCAAACGCCCCAGAATTCAACCGATAAGTTCTAAGTAGCTTAAGCACTGAAGACACTATTCAATTAAATTAATAAATTATTCTTAAATTAGTGGAATGCAAAAAAATAGATTCAACAAATTATATATTTTACTGTTCTGAAAGTATCCAAAATCCTTACAGTTTCACCTATAGTTTCATCGTATAAGCCTGATAACTAAAAATATTTGTTCACAAACTCCAGTTCGATATAACAAAAGGAAAGAAGTAAAAAACATTAATCGACAAGCTAAAATAATCATTAACTATGTAAAATACATAGAAATGTTTTTGTCAACCACACAGTGTTAAACACATTAAAAGTGAGTTCCTTTATAATAAAATTTTGTGGTATTTGCACTACAATTACATGCGCATCCCTCAGTGCCAAAATTGACTTATTTGCAATTTTTTTATTTTATTTTTAAATATAACACTGTACATATTGTAATCTAATTAGATATTAATCATATGCAAGGTGTTTAATTTATTCATTGGATTACACACTTTTATGCTAATTAATACTTAACACAATTATAGTTTTTTTTTATATATTTTTCATACTCATTAAAGAAACTAACTTAAATTGTGTGCTGAATTGCAGGTGTTTTCCTATTCAACACCTTTGAATTTGCCTGTAGTAAAATCTGAAGCCTTCGACTGAATTAGAGGTAAAATAAATTAGTATTTATTTTTCATTTTTCAATTAATATATTTATACTGAATTCCAGATAGTGTTCGTTCTGACATCAAATTCTTAATCGTCTTCTAAAATATTGCTTTCGGTAGAATGTACAACCTTAGCGCCCAAAAAAAAAGAGCATTTGAATAAGTTTTGCTATATTCGTTCTACTTCCTTTTCAATATTAGTGATATTTTGTCAATTTCCTACTTCTGAACTCAACGAACTTCCCATAGACAAAACTTAAACACTGGAGTATAGCAGACACATATCTAAAAAGTTGTTATTCAAACTCAAAATAAAATCAAAGCAAAAATATTTTTATGAGGGCATTGTCCACAAAACAGCTTCAAAACAAAAGCAAGATTGAGTATGATAGAGAATTGCTTTTGGTAGGATAATTTTAAAAACAGACCACAAATAACTTTAAAATTTGACCCATAAATAAAAGTTAGTCAATATAAGATTTCTACATTGAGGCCTTATTTGGTGGTGCCGTTTCTAATACTCACGATAATTATTATTTGCCTTTGCTTTCTACAACATTTCGCAGTATATGTATTATTAATTGATTCAATAATTTTCGTATATTTTAATGATTATTTGCTTTGTAATAATGAAGTTTTCAGTTCCTGTAATATGCTAAATAAATATTTATGTGCGCACAATATGCAAATAAGGAAAACATCAGTCAAAATTTGTGGTTTTTGTTCGTGCAGACGCCGACATCAATCATTTGCATTAACATTGTTATTGATCGTAATACATTAACAATTATTCTATTGTTTTTTCAACTCATTAAATTTAGGTTTCCGGACCCAAATCTACAGAAAACACTGGTTTTCATAAACCGTCATCTGCACACATTCATACTTGTGTGCGTACATTAGGGTTATTACAAAATACTACGTACATTGATGGTTTTTATTTAAATTTTCACCCACAAGCAGCTGGAATTTAATACTCGTGAATTTGAGATGTTCTTAGGAGCTTAATATCTTTCAAAAATTTCCTTGAAATTTCCATTTCATTGGCATTAATGCTAAGCCAGCAGCAGAATTTCGGGTTCCTTAATTACAATATATCTACAGGCTAATAGATTACCGCGTTTCATAACAAACTAATAAATTTTTTATTTCAACTCCTGAGTAAAAATGTTATCAACCTAATGCACATATTGTTCATAAGTATATATTCTAATTTATGCAACAATATAAAATTGTGTTTAAATTAAAGCATCTGCGTTTAATAGAGTGTAAATAGTAGACAAATTTGTATAGGACGGAAGTTGTGGTTTAGAAAATAAACGATTCTTGTACATATAACATATTGAAAGGATGCTGGAAAATTACAGCAGAAATGTGTAGCAGGTGGGAATTTTGATTGTATTCATATTGAAAACATTTTCAAATTAAAATGCAATAATTACGCAATCATATATCGTGAATTAATAAAATTCAGTAGAATTCTATTTTAAAAATTTTTGAGTTTAATGCACATTCATTATTATTAAAATTATTGGTCAATTCTAAATTAAGATCATCATTGTACGGTGATATAAACATTATTTCGGTATACCATCTAATCTAATTGGTCCCATTTGCCATCGAATTACCAGAAAATGTTGCTTTCCGATTGCAGATATGCGCATAGACTATATTTAAAACTAGACATAGTTTCCAATGTAGTCTGTTGAAACTAGAGCCCTTCTGGTTGCAATTCATATGGGATATTACATAAAACTGAGGCTATGAAAATTGTCCAAGTTGGGTCTATAAACTATATATAAAAGCTGATTATTATGATTTTAGAATCAAAACAGATCATCAACAAAATTGTCAAGTACACAAATATTTTCGAATAACATACACAAATTTAATACGACTTATATAGAGTTTCTTAGCCAACTTTTAAACGGCAAAAAATTGTATTAAGTTTCAATTTTTTGTATAAATTATTTCCCAATAGAACACGTGGGCAGTAGGTGGTAAGCACACACAAATATATATTCCTGCATACATATGTGTGTAAGTGTGTTGCACACTTAGCACTATTGGGTATGAATTGTTTTTCGATATTGTTTGTAACACTCTTAGAACAGTTTAGTTCTTGAGCTCTTAGAGCACTATTGATAGCCAAAAGTTTTTCTTTTCATTTTGTTTCGTTTACATTATTTGATTTTCAAGTTTTGTGCTCAAGTTTGAAACTCTTGGATCTCTTTAGCCTATACACACATGTATGTACATATGTATGTATATGTAGATATATCGAATTACTTTTTTTTTAATTTTCTTATGGGACACATGTATATTAGAATTGTACTTTTCAATTTTTTCAACTTCGAATGCTTGCAAGTGCTGCAAATGTTTTTTGTATTGAAGTAAGTATGTTTACACGAAATGTTTTTATTGTATCCCATCAGATTTGTAAGAAGTTAGAAATAGTTTCTCTAGATTTTTAACAGAAGATAACATATAGTTTGAGTAGTATAATATCAGCTTTATACTTCGTATTACATATTATATATTAGCCGGGGGAATAAATTAATGATATTAAAAATGAATACTGCAAGTTTTCTCTATTCTAATTCGTGAGTAGGACCTCTCCCCTGACTGACTGTTTTCTTTTGATATTGAAAATTCTAAAGAAAGTAATTTGGATCATTTTAACATGATTTAAAGCTAGACAATTAATTATGATACTAAAAGAATTTTTCTTAAAAAAACCAACGAAAGAATTTCATTAAATTTTGTTCACATACAAAATTAAAACTTTGAGAATATTGTGAAATTATTTCATTGTATTAACGATCTTGCCTTATTAAAGCAATGACAGTATTACATTTTATCAATGAATTAACTTCATTGTATCAATGAAATAAATGCAATTGTTTTATTCTGTTGATGGCATCAGTTCCTTGTATCATTAAAATCAATTAAGCATCAAAAAAAGTAATTCATTTGTTTGACGAAATTTTTATTAAACCAACTTTAACGAAACTTGCTCCATTAGTCCAACAAAGCGTGGCGATTTTAACGAAATTTTTCATTGGATTAATATCGAATTTAATAAAATTTATGAAGAAAATTTTTTAGTAGTAGCATTTAAAACTCTTATGTATAAAACTAAGTAAAAAATCAGAAACCAATGACTCTCGGCTGCACTATCATGTACTAAAAGTAGAGTAACAGCACCACCCACCTTCATCGGCCCTGTAGCAAAAATTAGCCGGCGAAGTAAAAAGTTCAATTAGCTACAAAAAAAACTGTCTATCTTCTCATCTTTCCTAATCTGTCCCCTCAATACTATCCCCTCGTTTTCAGTTCCGGCGCAATGCATTTCATATATAGGGGTCATCCCCTGAGTGCTGGTCCAAGATAAAAATAAATAAAATAAATAAATAAAAAAAACTAGATAGAGGTTAGCTGAAGTAGTAACGAGTGGTACTGAATCGTGAACATGGCCTCGAATAGTTTTAGTTTGCGAATCCTACTACAAACTTCCATCATCTGAAATTTAAGCACCTCTAATTATGATATGATGCCCCTCTTTTTATATTTCCTCCACAATACATTCAGGGCATGCCCCCGAGGTCAGTTTAAAGAATATATTTTCTTATATATAGTATTATAATTAAATTTTAAAATATTCTGTCTCGTATAGGTAATTCAGATACAATTTGCTCAAAATATCTTCTAAAACACACATACATACATATATAACATCTTATGCAGCTAAGCTAACCGTTATGTGTCATGGGTGTCGTGTAAACAAGTTTTATTAAATTTTGCGTATGTGAGTTGTGCACTGTAAGTAAATAAATACTGGAGCAATTTTATGAAACTAAAGATGTTGATATCGACTTTATAAAGACATTACGTAAAAGTTTATTCAGAGTTTCGTTAAATTGAATTTTAAAAGCTTGTTAATAGTTATTTTTTAATCAAGTTATTCGATGTTATTTCAGTTTTATTTTCTTGAATAGAACGAAAAATTTTTAAATATTAGTTCGGAATACTAATTATGAGATATAGTTGATATATTAGTATTTTATACAACATTAGTAACAATTTAAAAATTTTTGGGGGGTTAAACTTTCAGGTGTTATGAATTCTCTAATTCATGCTTTAATGATGCCAACCTTTTATTGAGCGAAAATCTTATAAGCGGATCCAATGACCAATATTAGAGTTTATATTTTTTTAATTTATTTTGTGGTGTATTCACACACATATATGGATTTCGCTTATATACTTCATTAACTTAAACGTGTATTTTATTTTTAAAAATTTCAATAAAATAATAACGAATGGTAAGGTTTAGAAAATATTTGGTATGAGCTTAAATATGTTTTCTTATCATCCCACTGGCTATTGTTTTTTCTAAAAAGAAGCATTTTCACATCTGAAAGCTCTACGTTTTTTAACACATCTAGTTGCTTAAGTTCTGGCACTCGCATATTCAGTGTGCAAAAATTTTCCTCAGCATAGGGGTATCTCGTAGCCAAACAGCAAAAGTAAAATATATTTACATATATATTTTAGTATTTTTCTTTATTAAAGCTTGCCTCATTTTAAGTTTAACCTTTTTTCAAAAGGGATTAAAAATTTTCATATATGTTATTTTATTAAATATTCAAACACACATGAAACAAGTAACAATGCAATTGAAAAAAGGCATGATACTAAAAATATTTTCTTAGCGTGAGATGCAAATCAAAAAAATATCTCTCCTTATGTCTTCAATTTATGGGATAAACAAAAAAAGAATATCAAGAAATTAAAATAATTTTATCAAAAGAAATAAAAAGATTACTTTTTTTAACCCCTACTCAACTCATATTCTTTCTTAAATAATATTTCCATTTTTCAATTTATTGTCGATGTACTCGGATATTTTTCGATACTATTTTTCTTGGTATGCGTTTCGTAGATTGCCATTTAAATGCAATGCACGTGTGATATGGTAAAATTGCAAATAAAAGAAAATGAAATCATCCAATCAATGGCACCGCTAACTTTATTTGCGGAGCAAACTGCATGTGGTCAATACGATACAATTAAACTATTTTGAACCCTATGAGCAGTACAAGATTGCTATTTTGGATAATTTACTTATGCCTTACTTCCGTAGCATTAAATTGAATATATATATATGATCTTTTCAAAGTAACATCTATAACGTCCAACGTTTTTAATCACAACGACCAACCGTTTCTTCATTTAGCAAATTAACGAGTCTTTGCATCATCGTTTGGCCAAACAATTTAACTTTGAAGTAATTACCAGCTCTTAATTTGGACATAAAACAAAAATTGTTTTCTACTGAAAAACTTTGAAAAGGTTCTCAATATTCACATAAATATGTGCTGATATAATTAACTGCCAGCTCTTATAAATGCAATAAAAATATTTTCCTAGGATTTTGTGTTGAAAACAAAATCAAACTAAATTTTTTTTATATATAGTTTCAATATGAATTAAGAATAGACGAAAGTTTTTAATTTATTTAATAATATAAGCAGTAAACTTTTATGTGGTGGATTTTTAGCCACTACCGGAAATTAGATAATTTAATAAAAAAAATATACGAATATTTTTCATAGCTTTATACATATTTGAATAAATATTTTTGCGAATATGTAAAAATTGGCTGTCAGTTGAGTATTACGTGTAATCAGCCAAAGATCTTAAAAACCAAGAAGCAAGTAACAACTTCAAGATGAAATATTAAGGTAGAAAATGTTCTTACATAAATTTTGCTGCTTAACATGTGCCAAAATAATGCAAAAGCAAAAGAAATGAGTATTATCAGTAAATTTAATTAAAATAATGAAAAGAAAAACGGTCATTTTCCTTTTAAAATGAATTAATTTTTTCTTCATTTAATTTATCACAGAAAACTACTGGTCCAAGTTTGATTGTTATTAAAAAAAATCAATGATGATTTAAGCTTAAGTCTATAACAAAAACTTATTGGCAGATGTATAGTAACGATCTTGTTCCTTTAGATCGAAAATGTCCAACTCTCATCCCTGTCCTGGACTAGCCATTCATTTACGATTTAATTTTTAAGTTCATATTTAGCAACAAACTTTATAAAAAGAGAGAAAGAGAATGCAACGATTTTATCTCGCTGTTATTGCATATAAGAACATGGACGTACCAATACTCTGCCGTCCTGCCTTACAAAGGATTAGATAGAATATTTCATAAAAAATAAAAGTGTGAAGCAATTGTGAAAAACATATTTTATATAATTTTTTTTTTATTCCAGCACTGTTCCTGCAGGTGGTGCAATTCAGTATCCTCTTCAAATTTTGTTCATTTAAATGAACAATGCAATGACTGCAGATAACGTTTTCATTTGACCAAACAATTGCTTGGCAAGCGCCAAAACGTCCCATATGATATACAGCTTTTTTTATTTCTGATATGAATGCCTGTAATCAGTTCAGCCTATAAGTACATTTGCAATTTCTTCTAAATTCCAAACATTTGGTTGATGTCTATGGAAAATTATTACAAAATAAATATATACTCCTATACTGTTTTCGATTGACAATAATAAAGTATTACTCATTGATTCATACTGTCAGAATCATATCGTATTGTGCAGCTCATTAGCCAACTATAATCGAATTATGCAGAAATATTTCCATACAATATTTGTATATTTTTCCAGTAATGCAATTTAAATATAAATTTCCATATTTTTAACATAAATTTGTTAACAAATCTGTTACAATTTCCTCAAAGTTTATGTGTACGTATACGCTGCAGAATTGTAGCTGTTCTATCTGAAAATTATATACTGCATAGACACACATTTTCTTAAACTGCTGCATCTATTTATTTACTCTTAATTTTTCTTTTCATTCTTTTTCCTTCAGTTTAATCTGCTGTCTTTACGACTCACGTTGTTCGATAGGAATCTCAATATATTTTGCTTGTTTTTGCGTAAAAATCGCGTTTAATGAGCAGTGAATTTTATGAGCTACAGGAAATTGCATTCAAATTAGTGTCTTGGGAATGTAAAGCAAAATGCTGAGTGTCAAGTTGTATATAAAACAAACAGTCCGTGATATATAAATTTACAGACGAAATGTGATCTACAGTTCGTAGACAAAACGAAAAAAAAAATGCTGGAAATGATTTTGTTTTTTTTTTTTTTCTTTTAATTTTGTTTAGATGCTTAAAAAACGTTTTCATTGTAAAAATGTCATCAGAGAATCATCCGTTTTGTTCGTCCTTATTATTCATAGAATAATGACCTGTAAAGCATTTCAAAGCAAAACATGTGCTTTATTTTTCTTCACGTTTTCGTAAACTGCAGGTGTTCCTTTTATGCAAATAATTTAAACTTAATTTGACAAAAATCTTGTATGCATGGGGTGTGTGTAACTAAATTTTCATATAACTAAAATGCAAACTTTTTTATGTCGTTGTTAAAGTTTATTTTTACAAGAAGTTTGTTTTACAAAAAAAAATAAATAAATTATAAATAAATTTTTTCTGTTACGTTGCGTAAATTTAAACGATTTTCTCAAAAATTATACTGCTACAAATTCAAGTTGTAGTATTTTCAGTTTCCATTACTGTAAGTGTATCCCATTTTCATATACACATTAAAATTTGCTATAAAATTCTACATTGTCATATAAGCAGTTTAGTTAACTTTGCTACTAGCAATAAAACTACTAGGGTTTTTAATATCTGCACTTTTTTAATTTCTTGGGAAATCGTGATCCATTTTTTTAATTTTCAGCAAGCAATTTGTTGCCACTTCAATTATTATAAAAAACGTAACTCTTGATAATTAGAATCTCGTTAATTTGAAATCTATGAAAAATTTTCTTTATCTTTCTCATATCCATTTAATTAGTTATTCATTGAAAAAGATTGAAATAAATGTAATGAAACGGTAAGTTGTTTAGAATAATGTTAGTTGCGATGTACAGACATTCAAGCTGCAGTAATAATGAAATGTTATTTCCTTAAACTGTGTAACTATATTATTATGTTATAACCTTAGCGCGGCTAAGACACGACACGCTCATTAGGGCAATAAGTTACTTTCGCAAACTCTATTCCTATCACCTTGAGATAAGTCGTAACAAAATTATACTGAATATTTTCTATGATTTGTGCTTCAAAATCATTTAGTCTTGAAATTAATAGATATATTGTACTGCTGGTTCCATGTAAACTTTGTTAGCCAATGTATTCCCAACTAATTACATAACATTTCCTAAAAAATGTATTTCCTCGGGATCTCTCGAACGTCAAACTCTAGATACTAATAATAAAAACAAGCTCGCATGATTGCATACATTGTAGATATTCGAGAAATAGTTTTGAAACAAAAATATGTTTGTAAAGTGATAAGTCAGCGGGTCTTAAATTATTATAAAATATCGATAAAATATTATATATTTTATTAAATATTCCACTGTCATAGGCAATTGTATCTATAGCATTTTGTGACACCGCATCTCTGCTGCCATTAATAAATTTTCAACTAAATATAAGAAAATGGCAAACGACGCTGCTAGTGCACACCACTGAGATTGCTTCCGACGGCTCAAGACGCCACTATGTGGTTTCGGCTTTAATTTTATAATAATAAAATGAAAAATAATCCAAAATATATCGATTTAGAAAATTCTGGCCTTAAAATATTCATATTTAATTTTATATTTAATATTGTAATTATTACTTTTTACTCGAATCAGCACTCAAAGGTGGACCCCTACATGTCCAATTCATTGCGACGGAAGTAGAAAGTAAGGGATAGTATTAAGAGGAATTAGAAGACAGAGTTTTTTTAGCTATTTCAACCCTTTACTTCGCCGGCAAATTTTTTGCCTCTGGGCCGACGAAGAAGGGTGCCGTCTCTCTGCTCTTTAGTACACAACAGTGCCAATCGCTGTCAGTTATGTTCAGTAACCAGTGCTATGCCTTCATCAGTGAAACAGGCTGGCAACAACTTTAACACACATGCATCAATTCTGATTAGAAGAATTCAACACAATATTCGTGACTGAGCGCGGAGTCGACCTCAGGACCCTCCGATTCGCTCTCTCCTGTTAGCCACTTCAGCCAACAGCACCCAACCTATTTATGATGACTTATGGGCACTGTTTTTTGTATTTTTATCATTAACATAGTGTATCACTGAGCATCGAATTAAAACAGCTTGCCAACCACTGGCTGCAATTTCTCCTATGTTATTGTATACGATCTCGTATACAGCGTTTATACTTATGAAAATTTATCAACCGTAAAAATCCGCAGAATGCTTGTTTGACTACAAAAGAAAGAAAAATCTATAAGAAGAGTGTATACATCTACATTATGAATTTTTAGCCATAAATACCCACATTCAACTAGACTAAAATTATTTATAATAATTTGTGTGTATTTTTAACAAAAAGCTTAAAAACTGTGGGAATTTAACGTAACCGAAAGGCACATCAAGAGTCTAAAGTATCTTCTGTATATTACTTTTAATATTTAAGAATATTTATGCTATTATTAATTTAGTTTTTCATTTAAATTTTTATTATGTAATTTACCGTATAATATCAAATGAATGAATAAATAAACATGCAATAAATATCTACGTATGTCTTGTTTTAATTTTACTTGAATAATCACAGAAACCTTTCTTTTTAAATCCAAAAATTTGATTATTTTTTCAAAGAGCTTTAATCAGGAAACATTTATAAAATATTTTGTATATTTTTTTCTTTTTTTTAAGAGGTACGTACCTATTTGCAAAATTCAAAAGGCATTATTCTAAAGCCTATTTATTTTTAACAAAAATACTTTTTAGGGAGTTAAGAAAATTTAGGAGTTTTTATAGAAGTTTTAATTGCAGGCATTTAAAAATAATATATTTTTTATTCCAAACCTACTTATTTTTAATAAAAATTATCTTTTGCAATGAGCACAAAAAATAGAGGAATTATAAAAAAAAATTTAATCTCGAGTATTTACCAAAAAATATATTATTACTTTTTTAAGGAAAGGGGTCTGTCTCTCTTTGCAAAATTGCATTTCTTTTGTAACACAATTTTTTCTAAAGGCTATTTAGTTTCAATAAAAATATCTTTTGTAAGGAGTATACAAATTTGAGAAGTTTTAAAAAAAATTAAACTAGAAAAAGACCAAATGAAATGGTGCAGTGAAATCAGTACTGATCTGCCTCACTAGTATAACGAACACTGTGTTAGAATTCTTATGGAATAATTGCTAACAAAAAACATTTATTTTCTTGCTAATAGTCGAATTTAGCACTTTAGTTAAGAAAAGTTTCGACTGAAATTGCAAGATTATGCGAAGAGCGTATTTGAAAGATATTATAGTATTCATTAACGAACGTTGTACATATCACCTTAAATATATATCTAACATTATTCTAATGTATTTTAATTATTTTTCAAGTGATTTACGAACACCTTAAATATTCAGTACACTTAATATTAATACATTCTCTATATGATCCTTCACTGTACCATCAGCGGCATTAAATTTGGTTTTCTGCTCATATATTTTTCACAGCTATTTCTAACAAGAATTATAACTTAATATACAAACCAAAAACAACATAAAATATATGCAAACCATTTCAGAGTAAACAAGAAGACAATAAATACAACCAATATAAGAAATAAGTAGCCAAACAAACCAAGTAGAAAAAAGTGGAAAAAGTGGAAAAAACTAACGAACCAAATAACCGAACACAAACAACATCATAAAAACCAATTTTGTATTCTTTACGATTGTTATTTTATATTTCCGGTTCTTGAAGGTTATAGTGGCATTGTATTAAGAGTTGAAAACATGCATAAAATTGTCATTGTTATTGCTGCTTCAAGTGATGTTTGTTGCTCTTGTTCGTATTGCTGTTGTTTCTTGTGCAGCAACAAAAAAGTTCTTTCCTTCCTGTGGCTTTTTTTTTCTTGCTACTTTTTATTTTCCTTTCTCATTTTCATGCTTTTGCATACACTATCTTTTCGAATGTTATTACGACTATGGTTGCAATTGGTGATTAAGCTTTCTAAAATAAACATAGAAATTGTTTTTAAAAATGTTTTTTCTGCAGGACGCTGGAGCTCTTAAAAGGCAGAAAGTAAGTGTGAAACTGTTATAGATATATATCTAGAAAAA
Organism: Linnaemya tessellans; assembly: GCA_951800035.1. Taxonomy (NCBI): domain Eukaryota; kingdom Metazoa; phylum Arthropoda; class Insecta; order Diptera; family Tachinidae; genus Linnaemya; species Linnaemya tessellans. The sequence goes on from OX637532.1 coordinate 140,886,375, forward strand.
TATTTATTCTAAATGTATTTTTTTTTTTTTATTTTCTAAAATAAAGTGACATTTTATTAGACCGGTATTTGTTTTAAATATTCCAGTATTTGAAAAATATAGGTCAATTTTTTTACTGAAGCAAATATTTACTCTTTGTTAAATTATTTGTGGTAGTAAATTCATGTACGTAAATATATATTTATATTAAGGAATTGAGTTTTCTGTGTTATTTATATATATAAATAAAAATTTATTAAGCAAACATTAGGATTATTATAAGGAATTGTTTAATTAAGAACATATAACCATTTTTGGAATGCAAAGTGTGGCGAATATCTGAAAGTTTTATAATATTAACATTATTATTATATTATAATTGATATATTATTGTAATCAAACATATTATAAAATACCATATACATATACATATAACATTAAAAATCATATTTGCAGAACACCTGTATTCATAGCCTGGTATGATAGGGGACTGTAATTGAATTTTTGAAGGACTAATTTAACCTCGACTTTTCCTCCCATACATTTTGAAAGAAATTCATCATCATTATAAAGAATTCCACTTCCAAATATAATGCAGACAATCTTTGTATATACAATAATATTATATTATGAGTTTTCTACGTTCTTCAATTTTTCACTCCGTAAGGAAGAGTACTTAGTTAATAGTAAATATCAGCTGTTAGCTCTAACACAAACCTGCTTTTATACAGATGAGAAAAACTCAATCCTTTATTCATGCATGAGTGCGGAACCGCATCCGGCTCACACGAGCAGAAATAATATTGTGTTATTGCTTTCAGTGTAATACTTTTCATGAATATTCAGAAGAAAAACAACAGCAGGGTGTTTTCTCCCACCCCGCATTGAATTATACACTTCATACTAAAATTCAAATTGGATCTTTCATCAAATAAACAAAAGATAGATATATTATAATCATTGCCAGCTTTTCTAAACCAAACTAAAAACAAATGAAAATAGTTTAAGTATTAACTATAATTTGTTTCTTCTATTTTTCATGTTCTAATTTTTCAAATATTTTCATATACAAGAGAAATCCCAATAATGGTTGTAAATTTATTACTAAGCCATATATTATTTACTTTTATTATGCTCGGTTTTTTTTCTTCTTCTTTGGCAACTAATTGCTAGGTAGAATACTCTTCGACGGCTGGGCACAACACGTAACATATGTTGAAAAACTAAACTTAAGATATATATCAGTGGGTAAATTATCACAACAATTTATATATCGAAGCAAACGGAAGAGAAAAAAAATGTAACATACGAAAATATATAAGCATGTAGCCTTGCAGCAGTTGGCATATTTACATTAAACACACACATAAATGCATGAAAACAGGATATTGAACATCATTAGTTTCTTTACTGAAGCAACATAAGCAAGTTCCAAATACAGTTGGTTAGAACTTGACTAAAGTAATTTTTCTTGTTATATCAATATATACACATACACTCATACATGTGCATTTGTTTTATATATTGTTGTGGAAAAAAACCATCTTGAAAGAAACAATGAAACCAACAATACAGCAAAAATAATAAGAGCATAAAAAGTTTGTAAAGAAAAAAAAAACGAATGGAAACAACATAAACACACATCGGACACACATACATAAAGTGCTATTTCAATGCCATCTCGTAACACCACAAGTCACTATTAATTTTAGTTCATAAATTTTTGGAAATTTTAGTTTGCTTTAAGTTATTTTTGGTGTTTTAAAAAATGGTTGTAATATACGAAAAAGAATTGTAAAGTCGGAACTCGAACCAGGGTCTGTTTTAATATTTTGCTGATATGTGTTACTTTTTATTGTTATGTTTAAAACTATATGCATTTAAGTGTTATTTATTGTGATAAGGTAGAATATTCACGTTGTTTAACAGATAGGCTAGATAATATTAAATTTAACAAGTGTAAATTAAGAATTTTCTGCTTGATTTACATTGTGTTTTGCCCGTTGCGGAAACATTTGACGAAAGATATCAAACACTCCCTTCCGGTCGTTTCACTATTTCAATATTTTTTGAGACTATTTCAATATTTTTAGAGACTATTTCAATATTTTTTGAGACTATTTTAATATTTTTTGAGACAAGGAACAAATCAGCTGATATTCAACAAACTATTTTCTTTATTAATGCGAAAATAATGTGAAGCACTGGCAAATATTTAGTTGTATTTTGGAAATATTTTCTAAGGTGAGAGCCCAATAATAATATATACTGCCTAAGACTTGGAGATCATTATTTGAATCGTAAATTTTATAACAATTTTCAAAAGAAAATAATTTTTTTAAACCATATGAAATTACAAAAGGATTTGAATGTATTTATATTGTTAACATAATGAAAATTTTTAAATCTACATTTTGGACTTTTTATTAAGACCATTTTACTATTATGAAAGTTATAAAATAATAACACAACAGTCTTTCGATACATATGACAAATATTCCGGAATAGAGCAAAAATTTAAAAACTGCTGAAATACAACTTCGAAACCGAAAATTTCAATCAATACTACCCCTTTTATTTGCGAAAAATCAAAGATATGTTATATTTATAAAAGATTCGAAAGTATTTAATATTTTTTTCATTTTGAACATATTTTTTAAACTTCATTCACAAAAGAGATAATTTTAAAACAAAATTATTAGTTTAAGTGATAACCATCTTGATATCATACAGACAGATATCTGTATGATATCTTGATATCATACAGATATCTGTCTGTATGATAGTTTTCCAAATATATTAATGATGCTGTGACTATTCACTTATAAAAATATATTAAAAAATTTACTGAATCAGTCACATGATTAAATGTGGCTGCACTAAAAACATATATTTGCATTTTTGAGTCAAATAAATTTTATTTGTTGTTTAACACTACAGCTCTTAATTTGCAAACGTGGCGACTTTTATATCCCGAAATACTTAATAAATAAAGGCACTATATTCATTCAGCTAGTTCCTATGGATATAGGAGGGGGGATAATGCAAGGTACGGTATCCAACTGTCTAACAGACAGTTAAATTAAGTAAATTAAACTCCCTTATCAATGTACATGTAATATACAATTGTTAAGTTGCGATAGCAAAGTTGCTACAATTTAATAAGATTTTGCAATAAAAAAGAATATAATAATCGCATTTAATGTTTTGAAGTCATGCGAATACAAACATTTATTGATTTTACAACTTTTGCTTCTTTCTATCTAATCTAATGATTGGTCTCGTTATCGAATTTCTTTCAACGCATTTTTATATACAAAAAAAATAATTTACACGTAGGAAAACACGTACAAATCTTAACGTTCAAACTGGTACATGTTATTAACGCGTGTGTTTGCTATAAAAGACTAGAACAAACACACTACTGCCATGAATATAAAAAAAAGAAAATAAACATTATATTGCAATAACCAGTACATAAGTTTTACATCAATGTTACATTTGTACATATTATGTACATATAATATTATTTTGATGAACATTTTTGTTTCGATATTGTTGTTTTATTTCTCTAATGCGTTTGCCGAAGTGCGAACGTGATACATAAAATCAAATATACTTTAACACGCACATATAGCCTTAAATATAGATTTATCGTATATGCACATATCTGTCTTCTATAGTACACAGTAGTTGAGGTATTGTACGATTTTTTTTTTTTTGTATTCAGTAGATAGTTGTTGCTTTACTTTCTGAGTCAGCTATAATTTTGTGTGTGGTGTGAGTGTTGACATTACAAATACACTTAAATGTCTTTAGAGACTAAAGTTTTGTCAGACACATCTTGCCGAAATATAAATTATTTTATTTCACTTTCAACTTCTTTACACTGACCAGTAAAATTGTTACAATTGTAACTGCGAGCAAAAAAAGTATGGGTTACAAGTTTTGTAGAGTAAAAACATTTCATTTTATAATAGGGTACAATTTAATTTAAATTATTTTTAATTATTTATTTTTTTCATAGTTGAGTTCCATTAAATATAAAACGTTTAATAAATATTTCCTCGCTTTCGTTATTTTCAGCTGTTCCGGGAATCAAGCAAAAGTGGAGAATATACAAACCCTAATTATATCGTACCATGAGCCATGACTGTGCCATAAATCACTCATTCGCACTGAATAACAACTCATATGAGAACACGAAATGTGTATGCAATGGTTTTTGTATGCACGTGGGCGTATGAGTGATATTTCGTCAAATCATGCTAATGATTATTTATTATATGAAATGATTAATTGTGTGAATAATTACATATATTATTTTCATTAACCTACTTTAGGAAACTTTAGCGAGAGTACTCATATAGATAATAAATATAGAATTCTATACAGTTTTAAATTCAGGCACACGGAGTCCCCTCATCGTTCTTGTAATAAACAGGAGGCAAAACTTCGTTGCTTAGAATTGACTATCAAATATTATTATACCACTTTGTAAGATTATTTATAATGGTTATTTTAGCGAATAAATTTCTACATAAATTCATATGTTAGACAGATTTTAAACGTCACTGTATGTTGTTATTTGCAGACGCATAGTTCTTACATGGATATACTAGTATTTATGCGTTTTCTATTTGTTCAAATTTTATGTGTTTTCTTTCTCTTTAGCTTTTTGTTTTTTGTTGGGTACGACATGTCTTTTTGTGACTTTTATGAGTTTTTGATTTTATCCTTATTGTTAGTATAAGTCCTTTTTTTATGACTGACTAATGATGTGTGAAACATTTCTTCTGCATGTTGGTTTTTTTATTCAATTAGATTAGCCATTAACTAAGTAAGTTTGGTAAGTGTTTGTCTAAGTAGCCCTTAGTTTTGTTAAGGATATGGGCATTTTTATTATATATGGTACTACAAAAAAAAAGCTTTCGGATACTGGGGGTAAACAATTTTCATTTCATGTAAATTTTGTAGTTGTTGTAAACAATTTTTAATAATATATTGATGCTGAAGTGTATTATAATGTACAAAAGAAATATGTATATTACATAAAAAAAAATTAATTGTGTTTGCCTCAATAACAAAAATGATTTTCTACTCTAGAAATACATTTAGTGCCATTGAACTTTTATAATAGTGTAATGAAATTTGAGACAAAGTGCAATTGCTATGTAATTGAAACATTTTATTATTTTCTCGTTCAAAAAGAATTAAATTGATGCACTAATTTAATTAGGTGGAAATAAAAATTATTAGCTTCAAATACTATTGTTTAATATAAAACAGACAAATATCTATAGAAAAATTAGTAAAAGTGTGCTTAAAAAAATTCTGAAGCAAACAAGCAAGATTTTCTTGTTACACGTACATATTGAAAACACCAGTTCATTCCCTTGTTAACCAGCTGCTTAAAAAAATCCATTTTGTACAATTACAAAATAAATAGATTCTTCTATTTTTTTATTAATTGCAATATTTATTGTAGTCTAGCTTAAAAAGGAAAAATTAAATAAATTTAATAATAATATTAATACTAAAGTTTTAACCATAGTACACAGATCGTTAGTCATGCCTAGTGTGTATGTCATTTTCAATTCCAAAACCATATATAACGAATTAAATGCATAAATATAAAACCGCAAATGATACAAATGCATTAAACAAACAAAGAGCCTAGAAGTTTTCTATTTCGCTTTTTCTAATAGAAAACAAAGCAACAGGCCTCGTACAAAACAAATTACAAACTTAAAATTGGAAAAAAAAAATGCTCGTAATAACCAGCAAACAATAACAATGCAAACATTTAGGAATACCTTTAGTATATGTGACATATAAAACATGTACTCCTATATTAGATTTGTGTGACCATATAATTTGTATGTATAAACCTTGAGTTGCATGCAGAGACACTGTGTGTGTGTGTGTGTGTGTGTGTGTGTGAGCTTACAAACATTTTGTATGCACGTTTGTAAATAAAATCGTATGAACCACAACAAAATTTGGTTGTTGACATTTAAGCTCATTTTGTGCCTAACACAGAAGTGACACACTTCTTATGATTTTATAATGCTTTTATGTCTTCTTCATCTTGGAATTGTATTCATTGGTGAGTGTTTCTGTTTGTCATGATGTACTTAAACACGAGTACAAGGAATAAACTCAGCATAGTTTATATAATTTATTTGCATGTGTATATGTGAATTTATGTGTTCTTACTTGGATGTGCGAGCGCAATACCGAAATTTATTTTGTTAAATAAAAATGTTATGAGTTTTTACTGAAATATGGAATTTAGATTCCGCAAATATATATATTAATTTTGGGTGTATTAAAAGAGACATCAATATAAATATGGTAGGATTTTAATAGAGTTATTTATTCCAATCCGGCTTAGCAAAGAAATACTAATTCTCTAGTTGATATTATCGGCTAAAAAATCTTATAGAAGTAGAACCAGGTTTTCAGTTGCCAAAAGTATTTTGTAGAAAGACATCCGAATAATTTTCGTATCAATTTATGTATTCCTTGTTGTAGAGAGAAATTTCTGGCTTCTTGACATAACAGATCAAACACAATCCTCTAATGGTTCTGTATCAAAATTATAAATTAATGACATTCTGATACATATTCTAGAGCACTAAAGTTCAAAGCCCAGCATATAAAAAATAAAAAAAACAAATATTATATGAATTAAAACGTTTTTAAAATCGTTTATTCGACATATCGTCTCAATTAAATTAGGGCTTTTTGTTTGTTATGTGGTCAAGTATGTCTATATTTATATTAATTATATGAATTAATTAAATTTTGATCTAGATTAAACTATTAATTGTAAGAACAAATTTTCTAGACCCGGCAGTCTTATATAGATATTTTCGTACTTAAACTTACTTTAACAAAATCATGCAAAATAGATAAAAAATTTTTAATTATTCTAATTTCAGTGATAATTTCTAATTCTTAAAAAAAAAATGGCATCCAAACAGAATAAAATAATTTTTGCCCTATCCTCGTATGTGCTTGTAGCATCTCATATAAGATATTTACGCCTCAAAGAGTAGAAATTTATATTGTTCAAGTATCACTTAGTTTTTGTTTGTAGTGATTTTTAATTCATTTGTATCAAATTCGTAGAAAGGTATTTAGGTATAATGTTTTGCTATAAATCAGTAATGTTTAACGTTTGGAAATCTTATATATAAACTTTACAGCAATAACAATAACAGCAAAACCACATATATCTAATGCACCACAGCAAATAAGCCATTTAGCAAATGGTATCACAACTACTGTTAAATTAAATCCTGAATATATTTTGTCTGTAGAATAAAGTCATTTGAAGACAAGCCAAAGTCTCTGAGAAGTGACAACAATATTTCTATATATGTTGAAAATTATATATTATTTACTTATTAAGAGCAATTCTCCTTGGCGGACTGTTATCTGTATTAGACATTCATGTTTATTTAGAGAACGATTCTGAAAGACAGGTATATAGCAGATATCGACCTAAATGCTCAGTTTGAATACCTCAATCAACGGATCCGAGTACGGAGGTCTATTGAAAGATGTAGGGATAATCTAAGTGGTGACAAACAGAAATGCAGATGAGTACTGATGATGAAAATGTAGTGCCTTTAGAAAACAGCTGTTTTGGTCTGCTGTGTAAGTTGAATGATTAAAAATTTAAGCTGACTTTCATTTATTGTATCTTCCTAAATCCGAAACAAATGTTCGAACAATTAGATATGAAGTTTGTTAGAGAATTTAATCGATTTTACGAGTATTAATTGTTTAATAAACATTATTTACATATATTATATTACGTAAGACCTAGATAATAAAATTTTGTGGGTTTTCTGAAGGAGCCGGTGCAAATAGTGGAACTTGCAAGCCTCCACTTGCATATAAACCTGCTGTATAAGCTTCTTAACGCTGTTATTATTGTTGTGTCGCATTCACTTTTATATGAATTTCATTTACGTATGCATTTTGTTTGCTTTTACCTTCGTCTCGATGTATGTGTGCGACAGACTTTTATAATATTTTTCACTATGTTGTTGTTACAAAATGCACTTTTAGCCCTATAATAATAAAACAAATAATATCATTCCTTTTAAATATTTTATTTCTTTTATCTTTTTGCGTTGTGTATGTGTTTTTCTTTTTGCGTTGTGTATGTGTTCATGTTCATTCATTGAATGTGTGGATTATATTATTTTTTTGTTTCGCTTTTATTAGTTTGCGTTGGTGTTTTGTATTTTGGTATGTATATGTGAAAAGCATGCCTGTAATAGTATGTACAAGTTCGTGTATCTGAACTAAGTGCTGTCGTAGAGTGCTTGTTAAAAGTAGAATGAAATAAACACAATTAGAAAAACTTAACCTAAATGTTGAATACAAACCATTATGTTTAACTAAGACTTCAAGTTAAATTAAGCAAACAGTGACAGCAACAATTTCTAATAAGTATTTTGAAATCAGGAGTGTCCAAATGTTCGGTTAAGAGAAAAATATTTAAAATATATTGATATGCATGCAAGTTTGGATGGAATTGCGGCAAATATTAATTTGGTTTAACAGGTGTAAGAGTTTTCAACGTAGAAGGATTATAATGAGATATTCTGATGAGGTACATCAAAATATGTGTTGTTTTACGTTTACGCTCTACATAAGTCGGATCTTGAGTCTTCATTCTCTGCTTTAGCAAACTGGGCTTAAAATGCCCTGAAATCTTTTTATTTTCAATAATTTTACTTTTCAGAAACTTCTATTCTACATATTTTGTCAATTAATATAACTAATACTAAATAATTTTGTATAAAACTCCACCAGATCTATTGTTAGCGTATATATCTCTTCACTGTATTGGAGTCTATGTTTTTTCAAAGGAAACGCTGTAAAAAAAAGTTCCTCCCACAGTGAATTATTTATTTATTTTTAAAAGTTACTTCTATATGAAGCAAAATATATTTCAATAGTATTTAGTGGTTACTTTTTCTTTTCAAATATTTGACAAGTATGGACGTGTATTTAGTATTTGAATTTTATGTCTGCTAAGCCCAACTTAATATAGAGGAGGATAGAAAACTTTCAATGTCGATACATAATTCTATTATAATTTTTTTTCTTGGACTATCACTCAGAAGATCCCTTGAAGTAGAACTAGAAAAATCAGCTATGGAAGGGAGGATAGAGGGATTAGTGCTTGTGAGTATTCGATTTGAACTTCCTCAAGTTAAAAGTAGCAGAACGGATCTCTATATAAATTGTTCGACTGAAGAACGAGTTCTACCTTTAATGCGTGGTGCGCTTCACTACCACCTCAAAGCACTAGTGGATGCGCGCAGAGTGAAGAAGTAATCGACTTTCGGCTACAGATCCAATAATAGAACTGGCTTATACTCCATTGTAGTAGCGCTAAAACACAAGATACGTTACGTAGATGCTTCAGTGAATCAATAGAGTTGGCTATCGTCACCGATAAGCTCCTTCTTCCCCTCCTGTATGCCATTAAGTAACGTCGAAATAGACTTTGAAGCACCATTCCATACATGGGAGTTATATTCTAATGTGGGTCGAATATAAATAGTGAGGAGATCAGATAGAGAGAAATATGTATTACACACTTTTAAAAAACGAGACAATTGGATGCTACTTTTGATAAATTCAGAATAAATAAAGCAAATTTTTCACAGCCTATAATTAATTCAAAAAGTAAACTTTTAAAACAAATTCTAGATACCTTAAGATTAGATAGAAACTAGTTTTTGAGTGTCTGTGTAGCGCTTGCAAAAACCTATTTTAGTTACAAAAAATAGCATGCATTTTAGAAGCATTGTTTTTAGGAAAAAACGATTCTAAAAAAGAGAATTTCCTTATTTTGAAATAAAAAATAATTTAATTGATTTTATTGAATTCAGATAAGATATCAATAGACACAACAACAAAAATTCATAAGCTCTGCTACGGGCAAAACATTATTTTTCAACAACTCCTAATTTGTAAACCCCACACCAGGCTCGATAATTAAATAAACTTTCAGTTTCAGGTTGGCCAAGCCGTAGTGCTGTGACACAAAGTAACAAGCAAACAAACCAACCGGTAGACATAACAAACCAAAGTATTCATACATACACACATACCAGCTTATGGTTAAAGACGAAATACGAGAGACAACAATGTTGTATAGCGAACTACTTTCTAAGATTTTAAGGCATCTTCTCAAGAGCAATAATAATATGAACAATGACAAGGAACAGGAGGAGCCACATTAGAATCATTTGTTAAAGGACCTCAGGTAAATATTTAAAATTGTTTTAACTCGTTTACTTATATTCTAGAATGTAAATAAACTAAAGATATATGAAATCAAAGAATAGTCGTGTACAACATTGTGTGTTTGTTTAGAAGAGACGGAAACGTTTTGATACATGTGCTATTGTACAAACAGTAACACACACACATACACACCAATACACCAATACACAACCATGCCATTGCTAAAAAGAAGATTACTCTCTTTAGCTTTAAAGTACATAATGTTATAAACAAAATGGCAAGGCAAAAGATAACCTTAAGTATACTTTCCGGTTTTGTTCTTTATCTTCATGCAAAGAATGTATGAGCGTTTATGTAAAATGTTTGTATAACGAACTTGCATTGTAATTTGTAAATGTTTTTGTTTTAGCCTTTTTTCACTTATTGTAAATTTTCTGTATTTTGTTGTCTGTTTTTTTTTCATTTCATACACAACTGAAAATAATGCGCCCAATTATGCTAATGTTTAGGATATTCAGGCAGCAAATAAAGGATAAACACTAACCCGCACACATCCGTGAAGCCCATGCACACATATGATTAACAATTTAAATGGAGGATTTAACAATGTAAACTATTTGCCGTTCTCTGAGTACAATTTATGATAAGTTTAAATACTTATGGAAGGAGCATACAAAAAGCTTATGTACGAGTAGCAACAAAAAAGATGCGGCTGGGTTCATGATTTATTTTCAGTATTTTCAGTGAAAAGAGGAAAACATTTATGCAAATAGAATTGTACAAAAATAATGCTTAAGTAAATGAGGTTATTTATATGTGTTACATCTGGATTTGCATTAATTTATTAAAAACAATTTTAAAATTATTTTGACTTGAAATTCTTTTCATACGATTTATTAAGCAATTATATATATTTAATGCACTATTTTAGTAAATTGTGAAATATATCACTTGGGCTTAGCACTTCCTTTTATTGTTGATTGTTCTGTTAGTCTTTGTGTCCTCAAGTTGAGCTCTTCGCTATATGTACTTTTGATATATTATGTATATAAGCCTTTCACCACCAACTCATTTTTTAAAAGATTTGTTTTTACTTAACATCTTTATCAGGGAATTTTTGCTCTATTATGGTAAATATTTATTGCATAAAATTCGACTTTTTTAATTTTCACATCTCTTACTCGGTTTCATAGATATTCACTACAAATACAATTATTTTTCATATCCACTCCTAAAACAAAACGTTTGTTTCACTGAAGGCATGCAAAACTACAATTGGACATAGACATTCCTAAATTAATTAATTAATTTAAAGCAAGCAATCATACAACAAATGGAACTTTTCTCTAAGTGTAATAATATATTTTGTTCTTTTCTCAGAAATTACAGCAATCGGCTTGAAATCCTTTATTTAGTATTTTCACACCGTTTATGTTAACTGAGTATGAGGAGTGTTATCGTTTGCCCTTATGTACGCTATGTGATGTGTATGTCCAATGTACATATACTTATATAGCCCTCACTTAATGTGTGTTGGCATAATATTAGATTTGGTTACACTTACTACATAATTTGCCAGCGCAAATGTTTGTAGTTTCTACGAGTAGCTCAATTTAGCTTAAAGCATTTGAACACAAGGACGTCAACAACAACTGCTGCGTTGGTTGCTGTACATACACGAATGTTTCTCAAAAACCTAGAGCGTTGACAATGTCATTGAATATGTTTGTACGCAAATAAATTTGATATCATTTTACCGAAAAATTAAATTCAATTTCTTACAAATATTTACCAGTACAACGTCCATATAACAGAGACTTTCAAAAGGGTGTTTTTAATACAAAAACATATGTCCAAGTTTGTAGAAAATAAACATTTAATTTTAATTTTAATTTAATTGTGGGTGCTGTTGGCTGAAGTTGTAGAACACGAAGCTATAAAGCGGAGGGTCCTGAGTTTAAGCCCGCGCAGAGTCATGAATATTGTGTTGAATTCTACTGATGAGCATTAGGGCATGTTTGTGTTAGTTGTTTCAATGATGAAGGCATATCACTGGTCACTGAACATAATTGGCAGCAACTGACACGATCATGTACTAAAAAGCAGAGTAACAGCAGCGCCCTCCTTCGTCGGTCCTGTAGCAAAAAATTAACCGGTCAAGTAAAAAGTTTGAAATAGTTACAAAAAAAAAACTCCCTATATCCTCATCTTTCTTCATCTGTGCTCTGAATACTATCCCCTCCTTTCGAGTTCCGGAGCAATGTACCGTTTATATAGGGGTCATCCCCTGAGTGCTGGTCCGAGATAAAAAATATTTAATTTAGGCATTAAATCAGTATTATTACAGATATCAAGGAGACATGTTTTATCGAAGATTGCAAAAGAAATAATGAGACGGTGAGCCTTCAGCTGATAAAGAGATATTCACTGTCCCAACAACAGAAAGGAAAATATGTATTATTATTATTATTATTTCTTTTTAATTTTAATTATGCTGACTTTTTTTCTTTCCTAAATTAAAAAAATAAATGAAATTGATTATTGAAAGGTTTTAGCTAGTTCCCATGTAAATTTCACTGAACCTAATACAGATCGTTTAGGAACTTCTATCTAACATGCTTAGAATAACTATAGATATTATATTAAAGTTCCACTCAAATGAATAAGAAGTTTAAACAAATATCAAAGTCATAACAAGAACATTTTTTATTTTCCTACTATATTATACTACATTTAGAGGCATTTTACCAACCCTAATTGTATTATTATAATTTTTAATATATATACTTTTTAAGCAAAAAGGTTCTAATAACTAACACTAACAACAAGAAGCCAGAGTATTATTTATAAAGGGTATCCCAAATTGAAGAAAATCTAAGAGTTATCTTAGAGTAAAACGAAATTGGAAATGCAATTACTGTCCCTGAAAATCACTACAGGGATATGATCCGAAACATCTTGAGGCGGAAAATTGATTATTTCAACAGAATGGTGCACTGGACTCCTTTTGGAGGAGAAGCTCGAAAGTCGCATTATTTCTCTTAGAATAGGAATAAATTGGCCACCAAGGTCGTGCGATTTGACAGCTTTAGATTTTTTTTTCGTAGAGTTTTTTTGAAATTGGATATGTTTCGGAATTCCATTGGTTCTTACATCAAATCATGAGTAGACAAAACCTCTTAGGATTTGCATTAGCTTTGACAAAGTTCTTCCGTATAAGAAAGTTTAAAAATCAACTTGAATGCAAGAAAGTATATTTCATTGAAAAACATATCTAGCTATGATTACAATGCAAATATTGCATTTAAATTCCTATTAAAATAGCAAATTTTAAATTACAACTTTAAAGAAATAGTGTTTTAAAATAATGCATGCAGTATATCAAGATAAAGTTATGTAGCTTTTACGAACACAAGCAGCTTTAATTTTGTGCTAAATTTTAATATGTCGCCATATAAGCGTATATATGTATAAATTTCTGTTAAAACTGCTTCCTCTTGACCACAATTCAATTAAATGCATCGTTATACAAATGTAAACATGAGTACAAATATGTATTTCAGGAAACACTTCCTCTTTCATATCAATGATACAGTGTTCTAAGATCTAAATTGGCATACTAAACTGAAGCAGCTGTATGTTTGTGTGATCACAGTACGTAGAAAGGAGATGTCTTGGTGAAATTACTATTTGCGTTGTATATATGCCAATGAAATCTAATGAAAGTGTGGATACACGATATATCACCAGCATATTTGAGTTGTATTATGAAGGATAGATTGTGTTGCAACTTCAAGTATAAGTTTTTGCTATGAATAAGACTGCCCTCTTTTCCAGTTCAGGCTTAATGTACTGCATATGTAGGAGTCATCCATCCTTTGAATGCTAGTCCGAATTAAAACAAAAAAGTGTAGTCCACTAGTATAGAAATTGTGACCTTTAATTTCTGCAGATACACTTCATGTAAACGCAGCTCAAGTGTGTGTGTTTAAGGTACATAGAAAATCACATGTAGTTCATATGAATAGACATAAATGTGCAAACATACTTCAAACAGAAGTAGCTGATACTTTAAGCCAAATGCCAAAAGCATGTTAAAATTTCAGTAGTTTTGGCAATTGATCACATATAAATATAAACCTGTGGGCAGTTCATTGTGGTGTGTATGTAATGGCCTGAGCGCAGTAACCAGATATTGTGCATGCAATGCGTTGCTGTCATATTTTTATTTTATAAAAAGTTGGTATTTTGCATAATTTCATTCACATAATGTTTCAAATAATTCGGATAAATATATTCACATAAAGACGTTGGGTGTTAGTGGTTTACCATTCTCGCGGCTATATGATCCTTCCAAAGACTCAACATATAGAGGATCACTTACTCCACTATTCGTTTCTTTTTAGCACAGAATCCTCAACAAGAACCGATCTGAGTGCTACCTTAGCAGTTATTAGAGTTTAATTTTATCATTTTAATAGAGTTTAAATTTTAGCATTTATTAAAATATATTTTTTTAATAATATTAAGAGAAGCTTGGGAATATCCTAAAGGCTATTTTGGCGTGAAATATTATAGAATACAATATAATGCTGTACATCAGCAATACGTTTTGTATTACAAGTGAATTGGCAATTGTTATATTAGGGGGCTATACATTTGCTCATGTAAAAAACATGTAATACAAAGGTTTTGACATCAACTCTTGTTTTTTTATTTTGTCGATCTCCTTTTTTATGTATTTGAATTATTTTTTTAAATTCTAATTCATTATCTTATATATAAACTGTATTTTCAATTACTGGAAATAAATGTGAATACGTTTTTCGGCCCTGTAGCAAAAAATGTTTCGGCAAATTAAAAAGTTAAAATACCTATAAAAAATTCTCTATCTTCTCATCTATATGTAGGAGTCATCCCCTGTGTGATGATCCGAATTAAAAAAAATATATATACAAATAAACGGCCTAATTCATAAAATATATATTAGGTGTATTAACCACTTATTTGATATATTTTTATGAAAAATCTGTCAAACAAGGCTTTAATGTATAAAAGAAAAATTTATGAATCAGGCAGCAAAAATATTTTTTCATTACATCAACTCTTCCTCAAAATTCAGTTACCTTCTTTTGTTGCTTTTACCTTCATCTAACCAAATATGTTCCATATCATAAGATACCCTATTGTTCCTCATTTAAGTTATTACGCAAATATCAAAAATTGCTAATTCCCTAATTATATGGCGAAAAAATCTAAAATAAGTTATTACATAAAAAAAGTATGGATGAATTTATTTTATATAAACGCATCTAAACTATTATTATTTTTTTTTCATAAAAAGAATAGTTAATTCATATAAAAAATTAACCCTCAACTTAGTATGGATTACAAAGTTTAAATAAAGAATAAATTCCTATTAGATGTTATGAAGGACGTGTCTTCTATTCAACTAAACAATGAAATGGTTTTTCCTTCAGCACGCTTTTTACAACGTACAAACTTAAATCCTTATGAAATCAAAGTTTACCACTGTGTAAATTGCAATTTACTGACCGAGACATAACTAACGTAATCATCATAATCATGATTATCACAAATATGTAATAGAAACCAATGTGAAGCTCAGAGGCGATATTATCATCATGATCCTTATTATTATCATTGCTTTGAAATTGTTACACTTTACTTGTGTTATAATTTTGTTCTTTCCATTGTTGAATTGGTTTAGGAAGTGCTGTTTATCCGTTTACACGTATTTTGTAATTTAACTTAAAACTTTATTTTGATTAAACCACAAAAGATTTTCGAAACCAAACAACAAACAAGCAACCAAACAACCAACAACAATTTTGTGGCGTTACTTTTAAGTTACAAAAAAAAAGTGGTTCAACTTTCTTTTAGTTATTCTTGTACAATCACAAGAAAGACTGTTACTGGTGTTACCAAAATGCAGGCGAACATGTTGAGCATAATGTAACCTTTCTGTTGGCACTTGAACAGTAAAACAATTGTTCCTGATATTTGGCAACGTTTTCCAAAAATTTTCCACTACGCACAAGGACTCACAGTCCTTCTGATAATTTCAAAATATATATTCGGTAAAAAATTAATATGTACATAAGCATACATAAACACATTCATACAATTCCCAACAAATATCAAATTATTTGAAGATATTTTGCCAAGAAAATTTCATGCATACTTTTCTCATTCTACTCATCCTTTTGAAAAATTTCTGCATTCTATTCAAGTTGATAATAATTTGCACGCAAAATTCACATTATTCGCACGTACATAAAAACTTATTATTTTTCGGCTTCAGCTTCCAGTTGCGTGTGTTCATGTTATTCCAGTTTGTTATTTTTTACCAAACAATTGAAAAACAAAGAAAATATTTTTGGTTAAACTGGTATATGTGGCTTGCATCGGCTTGTATGTGGTTAAAGAACCCAATTTCAAAATATTTGAATATAAAAACGTAAGAATGCAGAATATTAGATTGGAATATTCTATGAAAAGTAAAAGAAACAGATGGAAAAGTTCCAGAAGAACATTTGTGTGCTAAATAGTCATAGTTATATTAAAAATCATGTTAATTTTGTTCCAAATAAGGCTGATTCAATTGGCCAGTTTCATTGAATTAATCATTAAGTCCATAATTTTCTAGATTTTTTTCACTACGGCTTTATTATCAAGTTTTGATTAGCATATATGTATTTAAAGTTTTGTTTGGCTTTAAAATATATGTAATAAATATTTTATAGAAAAACGATAACATTTTTTAATACTGAATTATTTCTTGTCTTTGATGGGATCGAATTCTAAAACCGAAAATGCTGTTAATGCTAACCAAAAGAGCTTTAAGAAATTATTGCCTAGTAAAAAATTTGATACAAATTGTTAGTAAACTATTGATTTAAAAAAAAAGTATATTTTTTAATCATTTTACTTTTTAATGTTCTGGCTTGATTTTTGTTTATCATATTAAATTAATTAAACAAATATAAATCTAGTCGGATTAAAAATTCAATTGCAATTTAAAAAGTATATAGAGCAAAAACTTTGGTCCAATTTACAGATAAACAATTTCAAATAAATAATATCCTATGATGTGTTGTTTAATATGCTTTAAGAAGAAAAAAACTGACGAATTAGCCCGAATTATAATATGTATGGATTTTCTCTCTTCTTCCTTAAAATAGGCAATAAAATGTATTACTGAGAATATTTTATAACAGAATCCAACAACCGTTTAAACTATCAATTTTCTTTGGAGGATAAATTTATTGTCACTTTATTGTCCTGCAATTATATTCAAATATTTTCGTAATAACTTTCTGGCAGAACTATTTTATTAACAGGATGGTGGCACCACAAGGCCAGATCTTATTCACCCTTATCGTGGTTGGCGTTTTTGGCCTGCAAATTCGCCAATTTGTAATAGCTTAAAGACAAAAAGCTAAATTTTTCTTTAATCTATTACAAATTGTCGAATTTGAAGGCGAAAGACGCCAACCACGATAAGGGTGATTATATTGCAAGATCCTGCCTTTATTGTGCATCTGAAGAAGAATTTTTCTACTGTATATATAACATATTTCCAGAACTTGACTGATATTCCTCACGTATGTGCATGCAGTGCTATTTTAGTATTTTATTTATATAGTGTAGCAAATGATTCTTATAGGCAATTTTATAAAATATCTTAGAAGAAGTAGTGAAATTTAAGAAGCGAAATTTGTACCTGCATTTTGGAAACTGTATTAGTATTTTACTGGATAAAAGCAAAGTTGTTTGTTACCACGTAGACAATCAGTCATGATATTGCCAGTTTCACTGATGAAAGCATGGGGCTCGAAGGTGAACGTTGCAGACAGGGATTGCTACTGGCGTGTACTAAAGCGCGCATTACATCACCCTCATACAGAGTCTTGAAATTTTGCATGAAAAACAATTTATTTGTTTTCATTTATGTTTGTTAACGAAAATAAATTAACAACAAAAATTTATAAAATTTAAAATACGAAATTGTTTCACGTTCCTTATAATCAAACTTTTTTGTGTTATATATTCCGGGACAAATAACATATAGGCCACAACTGAAGAAAGTTTTTTATTGAAATTGTTAACGTGACTTAAAGCTGATGAGAAGTCATTAAAAATACATGCTTTACTATATAAGCCAGTGCCATGCCTCAAATTGTTTGAATAAGTGCAATTCTAGGAAAATAAGTGAAATAGAAATAATGAAAATATGAAAAAATAGCTTTATGCTAAATGAAGATGAAAGAGTATGTATGATATTAAGTTAAACAAAACTCTTAAAATAATATAAAAATCACTTATTTATTTTAGAAATAAATTAATTATTTACTTATTTAGTACAATGACTTACGATAAAAGTGTATTTGATGGAACTTTTAATTTGCCCTTCTTTTATTCATATTGTTAAATGACGCAGGTCCGTCACTTAGAAATATATGTGCCTCATTTATAATGATGCTAATATTACTTTTTAAGTGGTCCTTAATTTGTTGGCAACTAAATCTCTTTGATAAGCACTTGGGCAGCAGGAGTTTTATTTAAATAAGTACCATCTCCTGCGGCACTAGTACTTAGAAAAGTGATTCGCGTTTGTAATTTGAAAATAAAAAGTAAACACATTAATTCAAAAATTATTAATAACAAAAAAGTAATACCACAATATTTTTAATGACTTAAATTTAAAAACAAGGTATCTTGCTTACTTACAGCTCAAATACAATATGCTTCAGCATAAAGATTTGCAAGAATAACTTACCCGCAGCATGGAGGGAATAGAGAGAGCTGTTTTCATCACGTATATTTGCAGATAAAAGCCAGAAATTATAACAAGAAGGCCCAAATGTACAGGCGTATGTATTTGTTTGTATATAAACATCTCAGTATGTAAATATATTTTTTTTCTGTAAAAATTAATGATGTTTTTCTGTTTATTTATTGTTGTTGTTTCTTTTAAGGCACAGATATTTGTGAAAACAAATATATGTATTTGTTTTATTGCTTGTTATTCGAATCTAAGTTTTGTTGCTGGCTTATTACAAATGTAAGTATATTATTTAGAGTACATCGGTATTAAAATCCAGGACGACGTATACACGTACGGATAATGTTTTATGAGGTACCTAAGGCAATTAATTCATATTTATATATAATACATGTGCATGTTTACGTAAGGAGGTATTTATTTCAAGTATGACTATAAAAATTTATGCTATTGAATAAAAAAAAATTATCGTATTATTTTCATAATTTATTGAACTGGCTCTTTAAGATATTATATTATGGGTATTTGTATATCATTTAAATAGAGACTAGGATGTAATGGTCCAAGTAGTTGGTCGGAGTAGAGAAAAGTAAAATATCAATTGCAAAAATCTGTGATTAAGCAAATAACATCGCAATCAAATTTAAGTAAAATTACATTACATTACCTGTTGTGAATATGTTTTTGCTAAAGTTATTTAAGAGTTTTAGACTAACTTTAACAAAATCCCCCTTTTTAAGGAAGAACAGAGACTATACCAAAATTAGGCAAAAACATTTTTGAACGGTTTAATTTAATTATAATTATTCAACAAAATTTCCAGATTAAGCAAAGTGCACACGTGACGTATTCTTGCTGCAATTCATTAATATCACTCATACGCACGGTGCGCTTTATATGTAAATACAAGAGTATAAAAAACTTCATTACAACAAATCTACGACTAATATGCATTCTGTTTTCTGTGGAATTGTATTGATATACATATATAAACATTAAGTTTTGCAAAAACTTTTTTCAGTCTTCACCTTTTAATCAAAAATTATTACACTTGCACTTGTAGAAATTATTGGCTATTCCATAGGCTACAAAACGTTTCGATTAATTATAACTTTTAATACACTTCTCGTATTGCTTTTAAGTAGAAGCATTATTTAGCAAAAATATATTTCTGAATTTCTATGAAGATGTTTACTAAATACATTATGGATAGTCATATTTGAAAAATATATAAAATTAATCCCTTCTCCTATTTATTCCCACTAACAATATCTACTTTACCTCTTGCACGCTGCAATAACAATAACAATGACAAAGAAAATATATTATCCATCAGCTAAAAGAAATTAATATTGGAGCACTTCATCAAATAAATAACCTGATGAAAACTAATAACAATACTGGAGGTTATGGGCTCAACTCGTAGTCCTACAAATACTGATGACCTTTGTTCCTTCTTTTCGGTTAAATAAACTAGAATATAATTTGCAACCATTTTTATAGCATTAATTCGTTTAATTATATAAACTGAAAATTAAGCAGAAAATAAAAATTTGCTAGAGACATATGAAAAAATCGGACTAAATGTTGTTTCTAATTGCTTCATAGCATAAGATATCTGCCCATAGGCTTACCCAATATAAGAGCAATTAATAAAATAAAGAATATTAATATAAAAACAAAAAATAAATGTTTGTTTTAATTTACTATCAAATCAAGTTCAATAGATTTAAAGTAAACTATTCGACGGTCTAGGATTTCTTATATATTCTTCTAAACATTAATAGAGATTTATGGTGAAACTTGATTAAATTACTTCCCCAGCGAATTTGGTACATGACCCCATATTAATAACCTGGTTGAGTGCGGTTTTGAACTTGCCACTTACGGTTTCTTATTCAACGTATGCAATACTTAGGCAACAGAAACCAATGTCAGTCAGCTTATAGGTATTATACAATTCGAACCAAAAATTTATTTCATAATATATATCCTACAAAAAAAAACTACTAATAAAATGTATATATTCGTAACATATGCCAGCATTTATGAGTACATTTTACTTGTGCTTAAAATACATCTTCGTACCTACCAGCTACAGAAGTGTCACGCAACACGATACAAACAACTACAAACTGTTGCCCCGACATCAATAGAGAACTCAAATCATGGCGTGTCTTTAATTATATACAATCTTCTAGAAAAGTATTAATATTGAGATATAATTTTTTTTCAACATCACCTATAATTCATTGAAAAATCAGTAGACCTGATCAACAAATCAATTGCTTAAGCTACACGTTCAATAGCAAAATGTACTTTGTTCAAATACAAGACAATATTTATTAGGCTAATAATTTATCGATGGAAAGTCAAGAACTT
Organism: Linnaemya tessellans; assembly: GCA_951800035.1. Taxonomy (NCBI): domain Eukaryota; kingdom Metazoa; phylum Arthropoda; class Insecta; order Diptera; family Tachinidae; genus Linnaemya; species Linnaemya tessellans. The sequence continues at coordinate 140,907,829 of OX637532.1, forward strand.
TTTTTTGCATACAATAAACATTCACTTTGTCTAAAAACACACTTAATGGCATACAAATATTTAAAGCCAGTATGTTAAAGCCATTATGTTATATGACCTATTCGACTTTGTTTTCCATAAGCTTAATGAAATATGTTGGGTTAAAACAAGGCTAAGAAAACATACCTCTCCTTTGATATCCAATATATGAGGGTCACAATTTTATTGAGGCTAATGCGCAAAATATAATATATAAGAAATTTCCCTCCTAGTTTTATAAATCAATTGCACACAATTCGTCACTTAATTTTCATAACGGCCAAAGAGAAAAGCTAAATGACACACAATTTGTACAGAAAGGCAAAATCTAGAATGCATTTTCAAAATATTTGTACTCTATAAAAAGTATTACAGTGCCGGACAACAATAATTATAAAGCTCTTAAAAAATACATATCAAGCACACGTATAGAGTATTTACATGTTCTTACCTTTGAATATTTTAAAAACTGACGATATAAATGACTGGAACTACCTCGTGTGTATGTGTGTGTGTGTGTGTATGTGGTCACCGTTCAAACCCAATAACCAACCAGCCAACCAACGAGCCAGAAAAGCCAGTTGAAATGTATGCACGATATAATAATGGTGGTGTCAGTGGCGGCGGAGATGACGACAATCATGATGATGATGATGACGTTAACAGTGGCTTTTTGTGCTTGTTACATAAGTCGGTGTATACGTTTGTGTGTCGACGGAAACGGAAATTCATACACAGACACACAATTGCTTTCATTTGAATACATAACTTCAGTTCTTTTGTATACAGATACATCGAAAACGGTTCCCTATGGCCATTAATTTTGTAGTCAGAGATAACTAACTGTATTTAAGCTTTCCTATACATATTCTCTTAAAATATGTAAGTATGTGTGCATATCTAGTAGCACTTGTAGATCCATTATACTGTTCAACATTATTGCTGGTTTTATGTGAAAACTTTGATGTTGTTTTTTTTTCTTACAGATATTTTTTGTTGCTATGTTTTTTTCTTTGTGAGCAACTTTCTTTGCTTGACTCTTGCTGTTTACTACAATTTGCCTATATATTTCTGTTTTCTTCTTTTTCTTCGAATGTTTGGCAGGTCATTGCATTCCATTGTTTGTTGTGCTTGCTGGCTGTGAGCTTTCCAGGTTACTTTTCTGTTATATAGTAGCCATTTTTTTAAATATTTTCACCACACACATGCATATTTGTTTGAGTTCTATATTTTTTTATTTCTGGTTTCTTTATTTCCAAAAGGCAGCTGCCACAAACACGGTGTAAACAAATAAGTAAAATTGTCTATTTCTTTTTTGAATTTATATAAGAACATAAGGCCAATTGTATATTAAATTTAAACTTATTTTGACGGTTTCAAATCTGTAAAGTTCAAAGAGTAGAAATAAAATTATGGTATTAATTTATTTACATATTAAATAACATATCTAATTAATTTATATTATGTAAATGCACTTAAACATTAGAAAGTAAAACTTAGAAATATGAAATAGAGAAAAAAATAAAAAGTTCCTCAGTACAAAAGTGTAACAAGAACATCGTGGTTGATCCTGGTACCAGTCACATAGTACATTAAGTAACACCACGACTGTGAGTCCGTAACGTGCCACATATCAAACGTAGTATATAATGATATTAACATAATTTGTATGATATTTCAATAAATGCATTATATTTTTTATGATCATTTTTTACGAAATAGTATGTCTTGTCAGTTTTCTAATATTCCAAAGAAAACTTAATTGTTTAAATAACTTTAAACAATACATTTACGTTATAATAAAGTTTCATTCCCATACATTGGCAGTTAGCGAAAAAATTTACTTTTTACCCAAACTCTTGCAAATTTTATGTGCATGCAAATGTGCAATAATCGATTCACTGCAAAAACTATTTCAAATATTCAATAATAGCACAATTCCCAGTATATGAATTGACCTCAAATATTTAGTCTATTGTTCAAATGTATTTGGGTTATATAATTTTATTTTATTTTTTTTTTTTCATTTCTTTTATCTGTCAGTAAATACCAGAATAGCGAGAATTAAAATTAGATAAGCTTATACAGAAAAATATTTAGAAAAAGACCTAAATGAATTTAAATAATTGTTGCCAATGGCGGAACAAGTAAAGCAAACAAATTCGTAAAAAAAAAATACATAAAAACTGATGGTAAACATTTTATAGAAAAAAGTCAAAACTCATAATCAGAAGCGAACACATATACAAACAAAAGGCGAAAACATTCAACAAATTTTCATTGATATTTAATTGTCGTAATTAATTCTTTTTTTTTGCGCATAATAATTTTCATAACAATAAAACCGCAATTTTGTAAAACAAATACCGAAGGAGTTGATTGTTGAATGCAATATAAACTAAATGAATATGACCGAGTATGAATATTAGCAAAAATAATATCCATACAAATTAATAATAGAAAAAATTATACAACTAGTGGCAGACGATTGCAAGTTTAAGAATTTATAGTTTTACATGAACAATATATATTTAGCTAGAAAATATTTAATCTGGGCTCATTATGCAGTGCCAATTTTTTCAATGTTGATCCCTCATGTCTTTGTTTCCTTATATTAAAAACGAAGGAAACTTAGCACCTAAAGATAAGGATCGAGTTTAAAAGTTTCATAATGAAAATGTTGTTAGCGTAGAGTTTCGAAAATTGCAATTTTACTCATATCTGACTGACTGACCCTCAGACAAAATTATATATAATGAGCAATTCTTCTGAATATTTTATACATTCCAACTTTTTATCTATTGCAACGCTAATACGATAGTCCCAGATCTGAACTTTATACGAAATGAATATAATTACATGTATTTAATAGAACAGTTTTTGGTATCACTATAAAATCGTTTTACTTAATCATTATGACCTTATATGAGAGCATGTTATAATTTCTAAAAATTTCTACCCAAGACTGCAGTATATATAAATACTTTTTTCGCCACCGCGTGTAGGTTTTCTCTAAAAATAAAAAACCGATGGTAGACTTGTAATGCAACACCAACAAAAAAAATTAACAAAAAATTTTAATCGCACAGAAAAAAGTGTGATAATTTTTATGGATTTTTTTTTGCTTAGGATAAAAGAAGCTTAAAAAACGGTTAATGTAACGAACGATAACCACCACGTAAGCCATTAAAATGCAATTATAATTATGATGCCATTGTTCTCTTTTGGATGGCTGTTCTTTGTGTAGGAGAGTATATCTCGTTACCCATTGTGTAACTGCACATATGCAGACAGAATCACTTACGCACACACATACACAAAAATGCATTCGTATGCAAGCATAAAAGTATATACTTTTATGGAGTAAATAAAAGTGTACCCGAGTGGTTAAGTATGGAAATGAGGATATAAAAGTAACAGTTGCAGTAACTGTTTAGCAGCATAAATACGCGGGTATGCGAAGGCTAAAGGGATATAATAATATTACTTAATATGAATGCCCATTAGAAATAATTTTTTATTTTTTTTTGATCTCTTAACTTTAAAATTAAAGCGTAAGAAATTTGTGTTCCTGCTGCTGGTGACTCATTACAAGTGAATGGCCGCAAATATTGAGTTTGTGTGCAGCTTATGTACTTAACGTATATGCAAGCATTTTATGCAAAAGGCCTTATTTTCTTCCACATACGAAAACAATGCAATCAGACATTTAGAACAAAAACAAACACTAAAAAAAAAAGAAGAAAAAACATACAAGCCAAACCCACAGACAGTTATAGAAAAATGTCACAGCTTGGAATTTAAACATATAAAAAGATGCCACAACAATAAAACCTAAAAACAATGGAGAGCAGGCAAACCGAACAAAAAATTTACCATGCCTGTATACAAAACAATGCAATACAATAGAAAATAACACTGAATATACGAGTACTAAATATGCCATCATAACAAACGCCTTAAGGGATTCATAACAATGCAATAATGCCGCAACATGCAAGGATATCTCCATCTGCAGAAAACTCCTCTTTAATACATACATACATAATACATATGTATGCACACTCAGACATCCGAGTATGTTTAGCAATAAGCACCCTTATTCACACTTGCATATACGTTTGCGTTACTTTGTACACATGAGTGTACCCAGAAGTCATGTACGCATACTGCTAACAAAGCAACCGAGATGTTCTAAACCACAGATAAACCACCCGTAGATTTCATTCAATTTAATAGTTTTTCTATAATTACTTTTTTAATTTCCTATGCATTTTTCAACTACTTGCGATGACATGCAGTTTTATGATGATATTACTTTTTAATTGATGTTTTATACAACATGTCTTTACGACTAAAATTAAAATCACCGTTTGCCATTATCCAAAAATAGCAAACGGCCTACTCGCTGGTAAATAAATCTATAGGGTTGAAATTTTATGGCATTCAAAATATAAGGAAAATTTAATAATAATAAAAGAAAATTTATAAATAAAAAAAAGAATTATTAATAAAAAAAATAGACAAGTTTTTAGTTTAAAACTTTAGCATATCCTTTCATATAAACTCCATATAACAAGGCACAAGTTTCTAACGAACTACTGCTGTAAACAAAAAATTTTATAAATAAAATAGGTCTAATTTATTTTGAATGAAAAAATCAAAAAATAGGCTTAATTTATTTTTAATGTATATGGGCATTTCCATTTTGGCGTTACGTTACTTTTGTACGACGATATGTTGAAAAAAAACGTTAAAAACCAGAATTTAAAAAAGTTTTTTTTCTCACATTAGAGAAGTGATTGGATAGCTCTATATTCAGCCAAAAAATGGAAATAGTTGAGCCTAAGAATTTCAAGATATACTCCAAAAAGTGACCTGGCGTTACGTTACAAAAAACGGAAGTGCGATTTGACTTTGATAACAAAATTGTTGAACTCTGCGAATTGGGCAAGTATTTTTAATCAAATTTTTTTTTATAGGTTTTGGACCAATATACATATATTTTCCAAGTTATAAATTGAACAAATCTTTTTTCCTTTTTTTCTTTTATGAAAATTGGTCTGGCGTTACGTTACTGGCGTTACATTACTAAAATTTCCACTTTATTTTATTATGTTAAAAAAATGCGAAAAAGACATAAATATTAGAAAATTATATAAAAACTACAAAATACTAAATTTATTTTTTGCATTTGTTTTATGATTAAATATGTTTGTAGCAACAGTTTTGCATTAAAAGTATTATTATGAAATTGCTTTTAGGAATGTTAATTATAAAGAGAAAATGCCCTTGAAGTTAAGAAACACTTAAAAAAACGGGAACTTCAAACTTGTAGCTCAGTATTTCACCATCCCAACAAAAGAAAGCTTTGAGCTCCTAAATTTAATTTATTTTAGAAGTTTCTCTTTTATAATACATTAGGAAAAAATCTGTTTGTTAACTTTTAATTTTTCGATCAAGGTGGACTTTTTTCTGGAAATGCCCATATGCAATGTGGCTAAATAAAACTTTGCCATCCCTGGCTAAATAACCAAATTACACATGCATGAGGGTTAATCAAATCAATTTAAGTTTATTAAAATAACATTGAATCAATATTCGACCAGTTTTATGTTAAGATCAATACACTGAGGATGTCCCCGGAAGTATGGAAAAAGGAACATAGTCTTGGAAGGAAGATGTTGAACTTCCGCTAGCCATAGAAATCACAAAAATTCTACACTGAGCGTGAATTCGAATTCTAGACTTGCGCTAACTACAACCCAGTAGCATCGACCATTTATTATATAACTTTCCCATTGAAGTTATTACAATAACCACAAACGAAAGATACTGTAATGTGCTTTAAATAAATGCATTAACCATTTAAACAGCCAGGCAACAACTAACACAACCACGCACTAGTGCAGTTCAGAAAAAATCGATCCGATAGTCATGATTCGGTTGAAAATGGGCTTCAAGCGATGACCTTCAATACGAAAAGTACTTCAAACAATTACTGCTAAACAGGATATGGCGAAGTCTATTGCTTGTGGCGTATTTGAGGCATTTTTTTTTATAAAAAAGTAGGCAGATGGCCGCGAATGTTGTTGAGTATCCACATTGAATAACAAAAAGATGCAATACAACAATTATGGCAAATGGTACTCATGCTATTTGTTTTTATTCATTTAGCAATAGATGCACAATTATATTCCTGCATGCACACAATGTTAGAAAGTAACAGTTTTTTTTAGAACTGGTGTATCAGCATCCTTGCAGCGTATTGGTGCTACTTTTATAAAAGCTGGCAGTAGTAGTAGCAGTAACAAAGTGTTATGTAACATATTTATGAGAAATACTTAGAACAAAACAAACACCAAATTTAATTTTCCAAAAGTAGAATTAACTTCATTAATTGCTGCAGTCATAAAAATTAATTTAAAAACAAAAATTTTTCTTAATATATAGTATAAATCTTAGAATCCAAATAAAATTTCAATATTACAATACCCTTTCCTATAAAACTTGTCTTAATAAATTCGTTCTCCTAGCAAAATTCTATTATATATAATACACAAAAATTGCTTTAAATTTTTTAAATTTCAATTATAGGATGCATGAATGTCGGCTTACAACTTGTTGTGTAAACGGTTATTACTTTTAACTATAGATGTTTTTCCTATGCTGTTTTTGCTCGTGTACTTGTGTATTGTTAAGTTACTTTTGTTATGTTGCTGTTTTTTCCCCCCATCTTAAGTACCTCGTACATGTAACATAAATGCTACAATTTCATAACACTTTGTTGTTATTGCTATTGGTGTTATATGTAGTAGTTTTAGTACTAGTGAAGTTGTACTTGTAGCAGTGTTCATGTACTTCTACACATTTTAAAAACCAATTTGCAAAAGCGTTAGCCATCTTCACAGAATTGTGTAGAGTGTATATAAAACACATATATGAATACATACGAGTATTTATGATTAGAGGTGTATTGTTATGTTGCAAGAAATTACAAATATAGTTATATAAACTTGTAAGTAAGAACAGTCGACCCTGGGTAACTTGAAACTTGATAATGTTTTACTTTGTAATTGAAAGTTTTATATTGAGAGTGTAATATTTTATGTTTACTAGATTTTTTTTATCTTGGACCAGCACCATATATGCACTGCATTGAAAGAAGGGAATATTATTGAGGGGACATATGAAGAAAGAATTAAGTTAAAGAATTTTTTGTAGCTATTTCAACCTTTTTACTTCGCCCGCTAATTTTTTGCTACAGGACCGATGAAGGAGGGTGCTGTTACTCTGCTTTTTAGTACATGATCGTGTCAGTCGCTACCAATTATGTTCAGTGATCAGTGCTATGCCTTCATCACAAAAACAGGTTGACAATAACTAACACAATCATGCAATAATGCTGATCAGAAAAATTCAACACAATATTTCATAATTCAGCGCAGGGTTGAACTCAGGACCCTCCGCTTTATAGTCTCGTGTTCACTGACAAAATTATGACAGTAACGGAATGTATTTTGTCCAAGAAGTTTTCCGTTCAGTCATTTTTAAATGCATAAGCATTTAAAAATGTAAGCAAATTTATTTTTAACTGATTCTAACAGTCATTCAAAAAACTAACTACACATTAATACGGATTTTCTGTTGCTTTCAATATTGTCCGTTGTTTATTTGTAAGTATATTCACAATATTATTAAAGAAACGGAATGTACTTCATTCAAGAAGTATTCCGTATAATAATTCTTAAATGAATAATCATTTAAAATTTTAAGGAATTTTAATTTTAACTGATTCAAACAATACTATTTCTCTTTGAGCTAACAAAATAAAAGAGAAAAGCAATATTTTTTACAGATTTAAGTCTGTTAATTTTTTAACATTTAAAATTAAATGATATTTTTGTTAAAGTTAAATGAATAATAAGTTGACCGGTTTTTAATCGAATATTCATTTATTTTATATGACAATTTCAGTTAATTTTACGTACAGAATATTTTGAGTGTTCTACTACTTCAGACAACAGCACCACCAAGATATTAAAAAGGCATAACTTTGAGAAAGAAATCAACCACAGGGTGATTACGTACGATTTTAATGAAGTAAGACTGTCTATAACGTGGTAAAAATATGAACGGCTCAAACCAACCAATTAGATGTCACATCTCTTAAGCATTAGGGAACAACAAATTTATCAAATGTAAACGTTATAACGGTAAAGTGGTACTAATTCTGAAAATTCTGACATGAAATTATATTTCTTAGAGAAAGACTTCTCTCGTAGATATCACATTAAAGCCATTGCAGTGCTAAAATAATCTTTACCAGTGACCTGTGATAGAAAACCTGATATATCGATGTGTATTAAAGTTATTTGAATAAATTTTGTTGTATATTAAGATTTCTTGAATTTGCTTATAAAGGTCTAGCTATAAAAATTTAAACGAGTAAAACAGTTAACATAGTGATTAAAACTACTATGCACTGAAAAGCGCATTACAACATCATCATCCCTAGTGGTTATAAGCTCAACAGCCAAGAATATAGCCACTGGAAATAATTCCTCTTGTTATATTTGCTTAACTTAAAAAAAAATGGTGTGGTTGAAACATTAGTTGGACGAAAGAAATTTAATTACGCAATATACTAAATTGTTTATTTATAGACATAAATATGCATATACTTTTGTACCTGTGCACATTTTAATCTACAATAAATTTTTTTATTTAAACTAAAACTAAAAGACTAAACATTAAGTTTGCAATATATTAAAAATTTATTAAAAAACTTATAAAAGAAATACAATAGGGGAAAGAGAATGTTGATGGCCTTTAAAAAAAAATTATATAATATTTTCTTTGTGGCCACATGCATAATTATAACAAATCAAAAATTCTTTTGTTTTATTAAAAGACATATACATTTAAAATTGCCTGTTTGTTTAAATGAAATAAATACCAATTTGAATTTTAATTAATTTAGAAGTCTGACACAACAGCATAAGTTGAATTTTAAATATTTTTTTTAAGTTTAACAGAAAATTGGTTTTCTGACTTAATAAATTTTGATAAACAAATTTAATGAATCAAAGCTCGTTAGTATGTAGAAGTGAAAGACAATTACGAATGTACAGAATAGCTCCAATAATTATGCTTGCTTTATGACAATTTTTCCCATACTGTTGACATGTTATTAATTTACAGACTAATTTAAAAGAAATCATTCACAAGAGGCTTAAAAAATTTGATTTATTAAGCTGTTATGAATCAGATTTTTTTTTTATTGATTAGATCCTTAATATATTTTATGTAGTAAGAATTTTAACGAACATTTATATTGCTATATTAAATTGAATTAAGATTCATAGGCTAATTGTTCGAAATTTGTTTTTAAATCTCAGAAAGACATGATAAATATTCCAAGGCACAAAGGAAAGTCAACATCAGTTTTATTCAACTTACACAGCAGAGCAGAACAGCTGTTTTCGAAAGACGCAACCCTTTCATCATCAGTGCTCATGTGTATTGTGTTTGTCACCACTTATTAGGTGGCTTAGTTGAATTTGATAACAGTTCCTATTTACACAAATTTTATTGTGAAAAAGAATACGAGAACTGTATCAACCTGATGTTAACATGTTATTGTTATAATACCCGTGTTACCGTTTGATTATTTTTCTTCATGTCCCATTTTTCTGAATTTTTTGTCCCATCATACCTAAGTCAAACTTATTTGGTTTGAATTTTATACTTAAGTACATGTGAACGTTTTTCCAATATTTTTTATTATTGGTAGCTCAACCCATAGCTTAAATTTGTATGTAGTAAGAATTTTAACGAACATTTACAGCTGTTCTGCTCTGCTGTGGTAGTTGAATAAAACTGATGTTGACTTTCCTTTGTGCCTTGGAATATTTATCATGTCTTTCTGAGATTTAAAAACAAATTTCGAACAATTAGCCTATGAATCTTAACTTAATATATTTTATTTCAAAAGTTTCTTAGCATTACGAATAGTATATTGGAAAAATTGTCGTACTTGGACTTAAGTTCTTTTGCCCAGAAACTGCAGATACAAAAAACAAAAAAAGAAAACATTTTTTTGTTCTTTTTTTTTTTTGTTATAACGAAAATGCCATAATGCTTATTTAGTAATTTATAATTACATCAAGGTTTCGATTAGTTAATGCACTAAAGCCATTATTTATGATGCACTGAAATGTCTAGTTGTTATTGGATTACACCGTAATAATTATGCAACAACAGTCGTAGATGTCAGAGGGGAGAAGCAGAAATTATGAGACTGCGAAATTACTCATAAAAGCGTTGAATTATAACATTCTGCACATAGATTAGAACAATTATATTTAATTTACAAGGAAGTTATAAATCGGTGCAACGACTTTATTATGTCCTACGTTTTGTTAATCGTAAAATTTATTATAAAACTTTTTAACTATTCACAATGTTAGCAATTTTTATTTCAGTCAGCGCCAAAATTGGTTACGCAGGCGCATTTTCTTTTTTCAACACATCTACAATGCAATAAAAAATCCTTCCCAATTTATATTTTATCTCCTCAGTTAATTTTTTTCTCTACAGAAGATATAGCACCAGCTAATTATTATTACAATAATACCGATACTTTGGTTTGGTATCACGTATCCTAAAAGCGATTGGGGTTTCTGTTCCTTTCCAAAAATATAGCGGCCTATATACAAAAACCCACAATACACTTCAATGTTTTTCATACTCATGTACACTTTCCCGAAATGGATTTTATAAAATAATTATAAGATATTCTTTTTTTTTCTTCTGACTTTTTACCCCAATTTAATTAACAGCAAACAATTCTGTACACGAAATGATATTTCTCCTTCATTTGATTTGATTTACTCAGTGTAGTTTAATTGATAAATAATTCTGTACTCTATAGAAAATACAGCAATTACACGTATTTGAATAATTGAAATTAATTATGTAATTCAATTTATATTTTTTTACAATTTACTTTGGATAAGAGACATTGCCCGCTTTTAATTGTTCTTGACTTCTTTAAAATAATTGAACATTTATGACTTACTTATTTAATTTCGCTGAAAATCTTTTATCATTTTGTTTTTTGTTTCCTAATATACACATACAATGTGTGCTGCAACAAAATGACTAAACATCGTAAGTCGAAATAAGGCAATATTTTGAATATTCTTAATTATTTAGAAATTTTTGACAAACACTTTTTTATAAGGCAAGCATATCGTGGAGGCCAATCAAGTAGTTGAAAATATAGTGATATATAAAACTGATTTTGTGTAAAATTTTATTAAAAATGGCCTATCTTGTCATATTAAAACTGCTTAGTGATGGCAAAAAATTACAGCTTATAATATTAAAAAAATAATAATATGTTTAATTCTTCCTAGCAACTATTGATACAAAATGATGAGTGAAAAGAAAATTTAATTGAACATATGCATTTTTTTAAAACATTGTGTAAGCCGACTTACATAGTTTTGTTGAAACTCCACAGATACATATATTTTTTTGTGTGTTTACAAAAGATTATTTATTAGTTCAATTATACATTCAGCTTACAATTAATTGAATTTATCATTTGATCTTTTGATTTTTATATGACTAGTAAACATGTAATAATTATAGCATATACAGCGACAAAATCTCACAAACATAGCAACATACATTTACAGTTATATATTGCACGATTAGATGTGTAGAAGCATTTTTAACGTTAAAGCTTTTGAATGAAAAAATAAAATAAAACTGTCGGAATAACTAGAAGTTGAGTAATTTATAGTAGAACAATTATTATAAATTTTATTTGTTAATTCCGAAAAATTTTTATACATTCACAAATACTATATAAATTATTTTGTTATCTATTAAGAATTACAATTTATTGCAGAAAAAAATGTCATTTTGATTTTGTAATTTGTTTTATGTGCCTCGTTTCAATAGAAGCAAATGTTTGTAAGCAGGTTATGATAATGAATATCTTCAATCATGGCCAAATATCCATTCTGCAAAACAATTAAAAACAACATGCACCCGTCGAACTTTTGAACATAAATTTGTGTAAATATAGCCAAAAGGCAAAACATACAATTACCATGAAATATAACAACAAAAATTTTTGGGGGAAAAAACAACAACAATACTCATAATAATAAATTTTGTAAAATAATAATACAAGAATTAGGGAGGTTCTTCAAAAAACCAAGAATATTTTCCAAATATTAATATGTATTTAGTAATATGTAATTAGAAATTGTCACTCTGTTGCTCACTCTGGTGGATTTAGGAATTTGCAAAGAATTATAATATTGATTGTCATAGAGCTAATTAAGTAAGTTATTGCCCCTGAATCTTTGTAGCTTTCCTATTTGTTAAGCGATTTTAAAAATATTAAAATTTTTAATATTAAAAATATTGCAATGACCGATTTTAATAGAAACAGCGAGCAAATTACGGCATTCGAGATCGATCAAAATTTGTATATAAATTGTATTGAAATTTCGATTGATATCGAGAGTGGTAATTTGACCCCAGTATTTATCCCACCGGATTCCCTCACAAAATTTTACCATCCTAAACATTAAGAAATTTGTTTTTACTCGCATTTCTCTGCCTTACGATGTGTTCGAGTTTAAACAAAAGTATTCAATTTTAGATATAATCACAAATGTTCATCCCTTTTATGTACGAGTATATGAACTTCTTTCAAAGTCAATCTATAAAATTAACATGTACAGAATATTACGTTGGCTTCTGTTGTATTCTTGTTTTCCCTATTTTGAGACAGAAATAGAAAATATAACAAGCATTTTTCATGTTTAATGTTTAATTGCAGGCTTCAGGCTGTGTTTTAATTTCGTCATACGTGATGTAGAAAATTATTAAGCAAACGAATAAAAGAAATTGGAAAAAGGAAAAATAATGCTACTTGTAAATCTATAAAGTGCTTAGAAAAAAATTTTAAATGTAATAACGGAGTTTGAGTCTATAAATTTCCTAATATAAAAGCATATTTATTTATGAAAGAGTATTTGTTTTTGCCGCAAAAGAACGAAGAAGGTAATAATGAAAAATCCGTAATTCATAAAAAATTGATTTTTAAAGAGCATGACTTTTATAACTAGACGTATAACTTCATTAGTTTACAATAAAATTAGCCAGGCAATAATATCACTTCCTGGCTCTACAATTGCAGCGGCATGCACATAAAGATCCTATTTGCACATAAAACTCTCGACACTATTTAGGAATCAGTCATGTGAAAAGGTTGCTCATGATTTTTTTGTACATAAGCAGCTCTATTTTAAATACCCATTTTTATCCAAGATGCAACATATTAATATTTTTAAAATTATTCTCCAATAACCATATTTTTGTAGATGTTAATAAAATTATGATACTTTAAATCTTTACACTATAGCCACCTTTTCAGTAATACTTATTATAAAAATTTTTGAAAATGAGAATCTACTTTGCAGAGCGAACATTTTTATGCAGTCTAAGTCATATAAGAAAGTGCCTGCAATTCCTTGAAATTTGCTTTTGATTTGATCCCTAAATAAAAAGAGACATGCATTTTTGAAAGCATATTTTATGTTAAAACTCGACATCTAATACTGTTGAGTGACATTTTACAAATAAATATTAACAATATATGGTTTCGTGCTGGTAAAACTTTGTGTCTATATGGCAGGAATAAATTGGAAACATGTATGTATGTGTGTGTGTTTGTATGTAAATGCACCAATCCTTTTGCACTTGCTAGATCCCTGCAGTTCTGGCAAATGTATCTTAACATAACAATATTACAGAATCTAGCGCAGCTCGAGCAGATCTTTGTAAAAAATATTAATATTAAGAATTGAGACAAGTTATTTTGTCAAACAGGAACACATCACTATTGCAAAGCTTCTGGGGAGTAGTTGAACAGGTGTGTAAGTCTACACATTTACATATGCGTCTATATAAACACTTTGGCTGCAACCATTTTTTAACGCCTGTGCCACACATAAATGTATTTGTACACTTTTGCAGTCACTTTAAATATTCATTCCTTTTCCTCCTTTTCTCTATATGTATATTACAAACTTTACTTAGTATAATTTTATCTTCATCTCCGCTATAACTTTCTATTTTCGTGTCACAAAGTTGTGCATATGACTTCTTGTTTGAATTGCAAATACCATTCATCACATTCATCTTTTTATTTTCAGTTTTTTTTTCTCTTATTTCATATAGTTTCTTTATACATGCTGCTCGTTTCATCGTCATCGCTATAGCTGTCATTGTCGTGTCTGGCTATACAAACTATATGTTTGCATGTGGTATCCAAAAAGGAAAAAATTACAAGATAGAAAGCTGATGGTTTAAAGTGTAAAATCTTCTTGGGTTTCGTATTACCGGAGCAAAGGCAAACAGTGATATCGTTAGGTAGTTTGTGGTTAAATTATCTCTAGGGATCGAAATACATTCTGGTCTGTTGCAACGGTTATCTGTGATATCTTTAGAACACTTTCCTTAAGCGTTTCAGAATTTGTTGATAGAATTATATAGATATATATATGCGTATAAGAGGTAAACATGTATAAATTATTTTCATATACATATTTTATTTAACTAAAATAGTTCAAGGTATCCCAACAAAACAAAGACTGACATGCAAGTGAGAAATTTACCTTGATTTTATAATATTTGTAAAATATTTACTTTAATGTGATACCAGTTAAGTAGACCTATGTAAATGTCTAATATATATTCTTCACCTCACTGCTGCTCACTTCCGGTACCACTTCCGTTTTTACAATTGTTGGAACAATTCACTTCGGTAGATTTTTCTGAATTTTTCTTTAGATATATAAGGGAAACTCTATATGTCCAAATTATTTAGTTTTCGCCATTTGGTAAAAATATATGTTGAATAATTTTATGCAGGCATACAACAAGAGCAATTCAACATGATTAAAAATTCAACGAGTTTGACGACACAGATTTTTGGCTCTATACGCTGGCACTTTTAAATAGGTTTTAATCATTTTGCTGTTAACATGAATAATTTGTAAAAGAAAACCCTCAACCGGATAAAATTTTTGGTTTGAAATAAGTAAAAAAATATATATATATTTTTTTAATAAATTAAATGCAATTAGGTACATAAATCATTTTGCAACGTAAAGTATTTTTATTCCCTCTCCCATTGGATACGCAATTGCTGTAACTGTTACATTTTAAATATCTTGTATGGGTTATATATATAAATAAACAAAATAAATATAAAATTTTAAATTATATGTAAAGAAAACTTTTAAATTACTTGTCATGTACTTGCAGATGTAATTTTAACTAAATTTACACTTTCATATATGCACGCACATAAACTCATGCGTCACATAATATGTATATAGGAAGCAAACATTTACTATCCAAAGTCACATTCCTATTATAAGTAGATCTAACAAACTTTTTAAATTGACTATGTTTGTACCCAGCAGATATATTTACTTTATAGTAAACGTATAATTAAAAGGAAGCTGATAATTGAGTTGGAAATTGTATTTAGCAAATTTCTGTTTTCCGATAAGTCATCTTCAGGAATTTAAATCACTCCAAACTATACGGAATGTAATCGAAAACTACCTCAAAATAATCCGACTGCATCGAGAAGCTTTCATTTAAATTAAATTGTATGTTACACATAATATCAAGGCATTATAATGAAACACAAGTTTCATCGAAATCATAGCTTTAAGTATGTTTTATCTGTATTATATTTGTAACCTTAAATAAAGGCCAAGAATTACGGCTACTGAGCTTGAACTACTACAGAACAAGACTGCCACAAGCCACGTCTAGTGTGTGAACGTTTTTGAAAACAGTCTAGGGGTATGAGCAATATTTGGCCTAAGCAATCAAACACATTGAATTCAATTCATCCAAAATTAATATGTTACTGTCAATCTAAGGAATTGTTGTGAAAGGCAAGTTGTTTCAAATTACAGTAATTTATATATAGCACAATTATTTGAAAATGCTTGCTGAAAACTGACTAAAGTCGTATATTACAATAGATACATCAAAATTTATGGATACAATTTAAAGTCTGTGGCACTTCCAAGCAAAAGCAGCAGACAGCTAAACATTAGAGTTGTGTAGAATTCAAATATTTTCCATATATTTGTTATTGAGGGAAGTAAATTAAAGTACTTAGAATTAAAAACAACTTAATATTTGTTATATATATTCTGTAGCAAAATCGTGTGGTATATTTGAACTTTATTTCTTGTAACCTCACAATTCATCATATGTGGGTGCTGTTGGCTGAAGTAGTAGAACACGAGACTATGAAGCGGAGGGTCCTGAGTTCGAGCCCGCACTGAGTCATGAAATATTGTGTTGAAGTCTTCTGATCAGCATTAGTGCGTGGTTGTGTTAGTTGTTGCCAGCCTGTTTCAATGATGAAGGCTTAGTCACTGGTCACTGAACATAATTGGCAGTAACAGCACCCACCATCATCGGCCCCGTAGCTAAAAGTAGCCGGCGAAGTAAAAAAGGTTGAAATAGCTACAAAAATACTGTCTATCCTCTCATCTTTCCTAATCTGTTCCCTCAATACTATCCCCTCGTTTTCAGTTCCGGCGCAATGCATTGCTTATATAGGGGTCATCCCCTGAGTGCTGGTCCAAGGTAAAACAAAACAAATATGAAGTCATGACCACTGAAATAGATATGTGAAGTATATAAACAAGTTTACATTAACTTATAAAGTTTACATTAGAGTACTTCAAGTAAATGAATATATCCATAGAAAACTGCCCCCTTTTCTTGTTTATATTACATTTCCATATCTAAATTAAAAAGAAATCTATCAAAACGACCCTGTTGAATGAAGTAGGGATCATCCCCTGAGTGCTGGTCCGACTAAAAAAAATTTATTTATTTTTCCGAATTTCCATATACGAATACTATGCATATTTGGAGACTACTGGATCAAGGTTATTCTGTACTATTTTTATAATAAATATCTACAGTCTAATTTATAAAAAATGTTTTGATTAATAAGAAAATTATAAAACAAATTTTTTTCAGTTCTATTAAACTGTTATAAATCAGAATTTTTTTTCTAAATTAGGCCTTTATAATTTAAGCTTTTAATTATACTTTAAAGATCCAATTCATAGAAAATATTTCATGGTATTTGATATATTTACTATATACAAAATTTGTCAAATAAGTGGGATGTAAGCACGTAATATTTGTTACGTACTAGGCCTTATACATATATTTAAAAAGCTTAGAATTGCTAGCAGGCATCACATCCTAAAGCTCACGTTTTATGCTTTTAACAAATTAAAGAAATTTCTAACTTATAAATATTCATATGCAAAATTGTGGAAGACAAATAAATATGCTAAATTTCATAAACAGGAGACACAATTTTCACTCAATATGAACAGATTATTTTATTATTCATATAGTCAATTCAATTATAAATAAAACATACTAACACATACATATATGCATACGTATATAACAAGTGTTTTCTTTTGCATTTTAAAACCGAATACAAAGTTTATTTTTTTACAAATATGTTGAGTGAAAATTAAGAATTAAAAATGCTATCACTAGCGATACGCAGGGCAATATAATAATTATTCCCGTTGTTGATCGAAAACGGTTAGAATTAAAAATACATTTCAATATATTTGAAGGGTCCTTGCACTTGCATTAATTTAATTTGGGAAGGAGGACCATTAATTTTTAACTATGCCAAACAGGCACTCACAGGATGATCGCTACTCATGCAATGTATTCTGCCGGAAATATAAAAGTGTTGAGAGAACAGATGGAGAACCATGAGAAGAGAGGATCACAAATTTTCTTATATCAAATAATTTTTCGTTTGTGACATAATTGTTTAAAAAAATTTGTTGGAATTAATTTCTTTGAATTTTTTTTCTCCTAAAAAAGTTAGACGAAGTGGGGTACTTAATAAATTAATGTAAAAATAGACAATTTGTTGTAGCTATTTTAATATTTACTTAGCCAGCGAGTTTTTGCTACAGTACCGATAATGATTCGTGCTGCCTTTGTCATTAAAACTGGCCAACAACAATTAATACACATATCGCACTGTTTCCTCTAAAGCGAATCAACTCAAAATTTACAAATTTTCAGTAGAGGCAAGACACTGAAAATTCTTTGTGGTACTTTATATCACATATAGGGATACGATTGTATATAATTTTTTTTTCGGAACAATACAGATGTTGGTGTAAGATTTTTACTGTGGGTAGATATGACCACTGTACATTGATTTCTGGCAAAAAGTGAATATCGAAAAATTTTGAGTTGACCCTCTTTAGAGGAAGCAGTGCAATATGCACTAATGCAGGTCAGAAAAATTCAAAACTATATTTATGACAGAGAGCGTAATCGAACCTGGTGTTATTGCCTTCGTAGTGTACGCGTTGCTTGATACAGGCACTCCTCATTATATCAGTTATATAAATACGCTACAATCAGTCTTATACTTTCCAGCAATTATTTTGCTGGGTAACACAAGAAATATAGTATAGATATATTATTAAGAAAGTTTTTGAGTGTATTAGTGTGATTCAGTTTTTTATATAGATGCCTTCAAAGCAATAACACAAATCATTTCATTTAAAATTAAACTATTTATACATCCTTACAATCATACTGACGATAGTGCAATAAATACTTAATCGAACTATAATCGGTAATTGCTGTTGTTGTCTCTTGTTGACAGTAACGTATTTTCTGTGCCTCATCACACTTCCTATTGCATATTTCTTCTTCAAATTTATATTTTCCCCGCCAGCATGCCTACTTACATCCACATACACTTGTTTTTTGTTTGCAAATAATATTATGTGTTGATATATTAGGTGGCATTTTGTCACGGGATTTATTAGGCAAGCACTACGAACAATTACTTCTAACCAAAATCTAATAAGAAGAAGAAGAAAAACATAAAAACCACACCAGAGCAATTTAGAAGAAAATTGCCATTAAATTGATTTCCTTGATTTTTTTATTTAATAAGACAGAATAGTCCAACATTTCTGACATGCCATCGTTAATTTGCATACATTTACGGAATATGAGATATTTTTGTTTTAATATTTAAGTGCATGTGTGCATATAAAGTTTTTGCTTTATTTAATGCGAGACTCATTCATGCATATAGAGTATCTGAAAATTACTGGCAGTGCTTGGCACTATCACGTACTAAAAAGCAGAGTAACATCACTCTCATTTGTTGTCCCTCTAGCAAAACCGGGAAAGTACAGATTTAAATGGCTACAACATAATCTTCTTATATTTCTGCATCTGTCTTCGCACTCCTATCCCTTCCTCTCCAGTTCCGATGCAATGGACTGCATATAAAGGGCTTATCCCCTGGATACTGTTAGTACTAAGAAAAAACGAGGCGGATTAGTACTAGAAGTACATATCTATTATATTTGAATCGCATGTAATATCAAAAGCCCATAATATTTTCACATTTCTATTCAGGTCCGTGAAATTTTTTTATTCATTTTATTTATTATATAGAAAATATATTAAATTTTGTAATGCAGTTTACATAGAACTAGCATTGGGTCATTGTTGTGCCCTCAGTATTCAAATCAGTGGAAAAAGATTAGAAATCTTAGAACATTTACCAAAAGTACAAGGAACTGCATACATAAAAAAGTACACGTGAGGTGTACTTGGTTTTTGTTATTTCTTGTGTTTTTTGTTTTATTTATGAGTTAGATCAAAATTACTAAAGATTCATGTTATATTCAAAAAAAAAAAAAACGTGAATTTCTATACAAAAGGACAACTGTGTCACGGTGGCAGTTTAGTACTTGTTAAAACTAAAACTCCAGCGGAATAAAATATGTGTAAGGATTTTCATCATCCTTATAAAAAAGTATCCAGCAGCATTTAACAAATGAAAATCGTGTAAATTTTAAACAAATCCTGTAGACTAGTTGGTAGCTGCAATGGTTGTCCTTCTCTGGCCCCTTCTCTTAGAATCCACGTGAATGGGGTAAATATTCAATGAATTTATTTCATTTTACCTACAATAAAGGTTTGTGTGTTCCGCTTATGCCATAATAATATACGTATGTATATGTATGTACACTATGCACAGGTAACTAAAGAAATAACATTCTATATTCAAATTACCTCTAATAGCAGTAAGTCAGGTAAGAGCTGAAACAATTTTCTAATAACGAAACGTAAGTACACACAACGCTAAAATTTTATATATATTCATATGTATGTATATGTATAGTAAATGTAATACCTAAGGAAAGTTCTAAAGGGTTTCATTTGCATAGCTTTGTATGTACGTTTGTATAGATAAGCGAGATAAGTATGAATATATTTTTGTTTAATATCATTTTAAAATACAGAATTAACTGATGCTTCACCACATAAATATTGAACTTGAAACAGGATTTAATGTTCCTTGACAACAAGTACAAGCAAAGTCGTACAATGACATATAGTGTGCTTATTATTTGAGCTTTACATAATAAGAGTATGTAAATTTTAAACAAATTGAATTGCCTGTGTACTCAAACCAAACAAAAAGAAAAAAAAAATATGCAAACCCTTTTCCAGAGTGGCTTAAAAACCAATTACATTCTTTACTTTTTAATAAAAAATATTTAGCGACAGTGATGGAGAAAAAACAAAGACTGATTGAAGTAATACCAGTATTAGTATTTGCACTCAAGTATCAATTGGATTTCTAGATGTAGTTTTTGAATTATTATGTAGCGGCAAACTTTCAGTCGATGAAAATCCAAAATATATAAATTCCAGTCGCAACTTAGGAGACTCTACTGCACCACCATAATATCGGAAGGTATGGAGTGGGAGGATGCAGATACAATGAACCCCATAACTAACCTATACACGGACGGGTCGAGGATTGGTGACCGTTCGGGTGGAGGTTTCTGTGACATGGATCGTAACTTTAGCAAATACTTCCGCCTGCCGGATCATAGCACGGTATTTCAGAGTGAGATCGTGGCTATTACGGAAGGGATAAAATGGTTGAAGGAAATCGATAACAGACTACCGATTCGTATATTCACGGATAGTAGGAAGGTCATCGAGGCCCTGAGGAATCATGTGGTTCAATCTCGGTGTGTACTACAGTGCAAGGATGGGATTAACTCATACACGCAATGTGGGAACATAGAGATAATATGGATTCCAGGACATCAGGGAATACCTGGAAATATTGAGGCAGATAGGCTAGCAAAGATGGGAGCATTAATGACGAACATCACACTAGATAGTCCGAAGCCATTTCAGGTTTTTAAGAACGAACTAAGGCGGTGGGCTATAGAATTGCATACAAGAGATTGGCAGCACTCTACCGTAGGTAGGGTGACTAGAATTCTATGGGGGGACCCAGATGGTAGTAGGACAAAGGAGGTCCTAACATTGTGTAGGCTAACACTACGGAGGTTGGTTCATTTAATAACAGGACATACAGAGTTAAGGACTCACCTGGCACGAATGGGTATCGTTGGCGATATAACATGCAGGGCCTGTCAGGAAGAGGACGAGACACTGGAGCACTACTTGTGGTACTGTCCAGCTTTTAGTGAAGTCAGAAGACAAACATTTAATCAAGAGACTATACAGGAGATGGAATTCCTTAGGGGCTCTAATTGGAAAGACTTAAGGAAGTACATTGAAGAAACTAGGTTCTTGACGTAATCAAACTCAGAGGTTTCCATGGTATCGGTGGAGGCTCCTTACAGTGGAATGGGAACTCCTTATTATATAGCGCACAACAGGCCTATTAGGCCTAAGTGTAATCCATGACGGATTGGTATGCTTATGCCCCTCTTTTTCAACCTAACCTAACCTAACCTAGGAGACTCTGGCATCCAAATTCAGATATTTACATATTAATATTTTTTATTATCACTGGCATCGTATTTCTAGAGAAAATACGATAAAAGCCTAAACATTTGATTTTAATATATTGTTGTAATATTATAAATTTTCAGAATATTAAATATATATTAAATGTCTACTTTATAAAAATATTTTCTGATTTATAACAAATTTTCATACACAAATTAATTTTATAAGCCTCTAATTTTTTTTTCAAAATTAGCCTGTACAAATTTCTCACCTGTTATTATTCCTAGAAAGTACACTGTAAAAGTAGAATTAATTATATGTTAATTTTAAAAGAGAATATAATTAATTAAAAATATATAGGATACAATATGATAAAAAAATAAAAATATTTTATATCAAGTATAAAAATTAAGAAGTAAAAACGCACTTATTATATCACATTTCTGTGATTTCTTCGTTTCTTAAGTAGCAGGGGAATACAAAAAAAAGTTGTTTTTAAATATAAAAGTGGTTTTATATGTCTTTAAAATAAAATTTCCATTAAAATTTATCTCAAAATACCATATCTATTAAAATTAATTTCTTATAACTATTTTACCGAATTATTTAAATAAATGTTACCGAATTTATAAAATAATATATACTTATATGGTTGAATCTCTTGTTTCAGTCTTTTGGATAACATTTTATTTTATTTATATTCTTTTAAGAAATACTTAATTTATAAAAAAAATAATTTCTGTTTGAAACGTACTCTAAAAAAAATATGAAACTCTTGTTCAAGACTTTTGAATTACATATTATTTTATTTATATTTTCTTAACAACTACTTAAAATAGGGACTTTTTGCTTCCCACTGTGAATAATTGTGTATGTCTGTATGTGTTTGATGTGATTGCATACTTTAAGGAAACTTAATTTAACACACAACATTGAAGCACTGAAGCACTATTTACGCATACAACTGTTTACTTCCATTTCACAGGAGTCCCTCTTCCACGCTTTATATATAAAACATTTTCTACCGACAGTTTTGTTGAAATTATATTGTGTTTTGTTGGAGTGTTGTAAATAACATAATTTTCATGTTAAGCTCATACCTCAGAGAACATTTTCTTACACGCTTAACTGATTTTTACGTACATACAAATAAATAAAAACTCCTTTTTCATAATTATGTACACACATATACGTGTTATACAAATATATTTAAGTATGCATATACTTTAGCTTGCGCCTGATTGAAGTGTTGTTATTGGGGTTTCGTAAATATATCCATACCGTATAAAAACAGCCATTCAAGATGAGGTTTTTTCTTTTGTTTTATAAACTTACATACGTTTTTAAGCACAACGCCTATTAGCATTTCAGCCTTTCTGCCATTTGATTTACATTTTCTATTATTTACAAAATAAATAACAATAAATGTGTCGTACATCAACAAATTGTTGTAGGTGGATTTTCCTTTATTCGTGTGTTTGTTTAAATATTTTTTTCGTATTTTCTAGTTGCTTATTTATTTAAAACTAATTCCATTGAAGTGCCTTGTTGTGCATTGTTACATTTTTATTACTAGTTTCCGGTAGACATTCTTTCACATGCATGCAGCACTTGCACATTCCCTACATATTAAACATACACTGGAAAATAATCAGACTCACACACACACACACACTTATAGCCGTATGTGTGTTTATGAATAAATTGTTTAGCGCATGTATATACATACACACATACATACAAGTGTGTATGTATTTTGTAGCTTCAAAGAATGCTATACTATAGTTTTTCTCGTCAAATGAAATCATTTCAAATTTTCATTATAAAAAATTAAAGACAGTGCAATCAAAGTTTACTTAATAAAGTTTAATTGAAGATTTTTTTCAATGAATCTAATCATGCAATTGCTAAAATGGTGGGCTGTATTTCCACTTAAACTTGATATATATGTATGCGTGTATGTAAATTCAAATACTTAAAAAAATCATTTGAAATTTGTAATCTTTCACCCTATGAAAACGAAAATTTTGAATGTTGGGTCTTAATAGAAATCATTTGTAAATTGTAATCTTATTACGAACACATATTACCAGAGATTTTCACAGGCAATTCGAGAATTACACAAAAAATGGGAATATTTATTTTTTTATTGCTCCACTAAACGCAATACAATAAATTCATTTCTGTATATCTGTTCAAAGATGACTCTCAATCACTAAATAATACAAACTATTTTCTTTTTTAAGTAAGACCAGCACACAAGGAGTGATGCCCGCATATCAGTGCATTGCACCGGAACTAGAAAGGAGGGTATAGTATTGAGAAGGCAAACGAAGAAAGATGAGAAGATAGAGAATTTTTGCTATTATTTTAACCTTTACTTCGCTGGCTAATTTTTTGCTACAGGTCCGACGAAGGAAAGTACTATTTCATTGCCGTTAGTACACATTGGAATTAATCACTACCAGTAATTGTAAAGCGGCCAGTGCTATGCTTTACACACTCAAACGGGCTGACAACAATTGGCCCAACCATGCACTAATGCTGATCAGAAGAATTCGGCACCATATTCATGACTGAACGCGGAGTCGAACTCGGAACTTTCGGCTTCATAGTCTGGTGTTCACCACTTTCAGCCAACAGCACCCTCAAAAAAATATTATTAATATTCCCCTTTATTCTGCAAATACTTGTCAATATCTTGTCGAGACATTATCAAAAATGTAACACGTCGGTAAGCCTTTTGTCAACAATTTCTAACAGTCTATTGCTACCTTCAAGTCCTTAAACTTTCACTTAATTGTTATTTACAAAAAATAGGTAAGTGACTTATTTTTAATACTGCCATGGCATAACGTTGACAAATAGTTACAGAATAATGGGAAGTGTTTTGATGTTTGTAATGCTTCATAGAAATGCCATTAAAAACTCAGATATTCATCTTAAGTAATTTACTTGCAATTTCAAAGCATTTCTCCCTTGGAAAATAAACTGATCATGTTAACAACGGCCTATGACCTATGGATCAGTCTGAATTCAATCAATATATAAATTTATTCAGTTACAGGTCTAATTATTGTATAATTATAGCACCGTCCATGAAAGAAGTTGACTGACATTGTCAGTTGAATTGGGTGCTGAACATAGTTGCTGCCACTTGCTTTAACATATAGCCCCAGGCAAAGCTAAATTTACTAGAATTAAAAAAAAACACTAGCAGCAAATATTTTAAGTAAAACATTTTTGGTATTCACAACTTATAATAATCAGCAACTGCGCTGTAAAATTCTGTAATGCATTTTATCTGCATCTAAAACTTGACACTGTCTAAATCAAGAAGTCAAGGACCAATGACAACCTCAAATTTAAAGCAACATCTAATAATCACTCTGTCGGACATAAAGTGATGTCACTTTTTCGAGGTAGATTTAAATACTTAATGAAAATAACAAATTAATTGATTATTATAAACAGGTTTTACGATGAGCTTAAATTACATATTACAATTTCCAAACAAATGTATATAGACTTATTTGGTTCCCTTACACTGTATAATAATTATACTATAATTACAAGCATTAAGATTTAAACTTACCTCCACTTCCTTTCAGATTTTTCTTTCTTAGTGAAAAACTACTACTCTTCATTACTTCAATAGAATTAAATTGTGTATGAAATATTCTCTTTTGCTTAGTTATTAACTAATTGCTTATAAGTTCTTTTATTACATAAAACCGTTTGTTTTTTTAATCAGCTCAAGAACGAATCGTATTGTTTATTTAGCTTAAAATTTTTCATTTATTAAATATGTAAACAAATTTTGCAGCCAACATATTTTTGTGATTAAAAAATGCATTTAATAACAGCAAGTCGAGAAGCTCAAACACAGCAACTGCTGTGATAGCTGTTGTTTCAAAAAAACAACTCATACTGTGTATCACAAAACAGAGTTGGAATAATGAAATGTATAAAAACAAAACTGATAAGGATTATCGCAGACTGGTTTCATAGGGTCTTAACCTTAATTGTATGATGTATGCAAACACAAATACTAAATAAAAAATATATTTAAAAATAGTTGTTTATTTAGTTTATATACAACATATATTTTTTATCAATATATTAAATTTCAAATAAATTCACAATGAAATGTTTTTAAGTTAATCAAATTGTTTGTTCTTGTTTGAAGTTCAATATAATGTTGGGATTGTGCTGATAATATTAAAAAACAAAAATGTTATTCACACTTTCAATGCCTAAAAAATATGTTATCAGCACATATTGATGAGCTCTTTTGCCAAAGAGAATAATTTGTATTAGAGTTTCATATTGTATTATTTGGAAAAAACAAAGTTTTATATTTAATTCCTCGTATAGTATACATTAATTAGTTTTATTTAATTTTTAAATGCATTTTCAGCATGAGCCATGTCCGTTTTTTTTTCTTATTGTCACTTAAAAATTTTATAATTACAGCTTCTTGATTTTTATATATGAAAGTTATTACAACTTATATTCCATTCCATTGAAAATAAGTATTGGAAATTATCTTGCTTTATTATATTTTAAGAATATTTAAAGTTTACCGACTGAGCTCAAATTTCAAACTGATCTTCGCTGTGATCATACGCCCAAAGTCATTGCTTTTTTGAGCATTTATTTTTTTATTTTCGTTTTCGTTAATTTCATTTCAGATGTCCAGTCAATGTGCACAGTCGAGTCGAGCCAGCATTTTATTATAATTCGCCCCCATATCTTCTGGACTAATCATTCGAATGTAGTCGTCAATCATACAAAAAAGCGAATAAAAACTACAACAATAATAAATAGTAGCAACCACTACAATTATGAAAAACATATTATTCTAAATGCGCATGTCATATGAAATGTTTATGCTTGTATTTGTATGTCCACACGATCAGTATGTGAAATTTTTGTTCCAACTACACACACTCACACACACAAACAGTCATAATTGTGATTTAATGTTCAACTGTTTCTACAAGTATGCATTAATATTCTATTTTATTCATTATTATTATTTTTTTTTCCTTTTTAGATGAGTGTACTAGAGTCATGCTATTCATGCACACTTTAATTTGATTGAGTCTCCAACCTCTGAGTTCATTGAGATCATTGTGTCCATAGTAATAAAACCACATAATAAAAGAAATTAAGAAAACGTTCAATTGATTCAATTAAAAAAGGACCATACGGCCCCTGGTTAACAAATGAAAAAAATATACAGTGTATGATATGTGAAAATGGTTGACTACAGGGAAACGTGATTAATAACAATATTTCCAAGTTTAATAAAAACTAGAATAAATTCTATCATTAGAGCACGGAAATTAATACTTTGTTTGAGTAAGGTTATAGTAGGAGTCGTTATACTTTCCATATACTTAATAATATAGGATTTTTCCATAAAATGTGCCATATTATTTTCAGTCCATAGGATTATATCGGATTTTTTGTCTTATACAAAATCATATGATCGAACTAATATAAAATAAATTGTTTTGATCATAGGATTTTCTTAAAAAAACACGAATGAGTTCGACCCCAGCCTAGTGGAAAAAATCAAAGAGCAACAACATATATTTATTGTCGAATTATTTCCTTGCCATAAAACGCTAAGGATTATGTTGTGGCCTTAAATTTTGCAAATAATTACTTTGTCTTGTTTCCATAAGATATTTAAATTTATTATATACTAGCTTTTACCCGCGAAGAACATGAGAAATATCAGCTAATGTGTATTTTACTGGATGCCTAATGTTGCATTTTTACTGCATCAAAGTTTAAAATGTTCCTAGTTATCAGTTTATTAATTTCATTTGTTTATACCACCCTTTATCACTCAATGCAATCATTACAAAACAAAAACCCTATGTTATTCTTCAGATCTTAAACTATCTCTCTATGCCAAATTTCATCTAAATCGCTTCGGCGGTTTGAAATTGAAAAGATAATAGACAGAAAGAGAGACAGAGTAACTTTCACATTTATTATATTAGTAATGAAAAAAGTACAAGTAATTATAAAAAGTGCAAGTCATCATAAAGAATGCAGTCATTATAAAAAGTGCATGTCATCATTAAAAATGCAAGTCATCATTAAAAATGCAAGTCATTATAAAAAGTACAAGTCAGCATAAAAAAAGCAAGTCATCATAAAAAATGCAAGTCATTATGAAAAGTGCAAGTCATCACAAAAAGTGCAAGTCATCATAAAAAATGCAAGTCATCTGAAAAATGCAAGTCATTATAAAAAGTGCATGTCATCATTAAAAATGCAAGTCATCATTAAAAATGCAAGTCATTATTAAAAGTACAAGTCATCATAAAAAAATCAAGTCATCATAAAAAATGCAAGTCATCATGAAAAGTGCAAGTCATCACAAAAAGTGCAAGTCATCATAAAAATGCAAGTCATCTAAAAAATGCAAGTCATTATAAAAAGTGCATGTCATCATTAAAAATGCAAGTCATCATTAAAAATGCAAGTCATTATAAAAAGTACAAGTCAGCATAAAAAAAGCAAGTCATCATAAAAAATGCAAGTCATTATGAAAAGTGCAAGTCATCACAAAAAGTGCAAGTCATCATAAAAAATGCAAGTCATCTAAAAAATGCAAGTCATTATAATAAGTGCAAGTCATCATAAAAAGTGCAAGTCATCACAAAAAATGCAAGTCAATATGAAAAGTGCAAATCATCACAAAAAGTGCAAGTCATCATTAAAAATACAAGTCATTATAAAAAATGCAAGTCATCATAAAAAATGCAAGTCATTATAAAAGGTGTAAGTTATAATTTTATATGTCCATACAAATTTCGACCACCCTTGACCAATTAATAGAATCGTTTCCAAAAACAAAAACCACTCTATGTTATTCCTCGGATGTCAAAATATCTCTATGTCAAATTTCATTTAAAGCGGTTGACAGGTTTAAGCGTGAAAAGGTAACAGACAGACAGAGTTACTTACTTTCATATTTATTATATATGAAAATTTTATATAAGATTTGTGTCCCTGGGAGCTACAAAAACAAAGAGGCTACTAGTAGACGAACTTGACCATATTTTAATAGCCAATACTGTTTATCACTGCTCTTATGATAATGTTGACAAGAAAATTGTTGTTTGTCGCTAATGTCATATTGATAAAAACACAGAGCTGTGTAAGAATCCATATACTCACATATGGTACAGATATTTATATATGAAAGTAAGCATGTACATATGTACATACATATATAACTATGTATATACTACATATGCATGCACTTACAACTGTACATATATGATTTAGTATATAGTCTTAATGTTCATTAAAATAGTTGAGAATCGCTTTTATTTCACAATGAAGTAATAATGAAAACTACTGCAAGATTCACACAAACTCACCGCAAAATTGTGTTGCCTTGTGTTGGTCATTCCATTCAATCAGCAGTAGCGGCTTAGCAGCCTATTCGTACAGATGTTTCTTGATTTCATTGCATTTTATTTTCTCATGTATTTTTATACTTTAATATAATTTTTTTTTTCCCAATTTAGTTTCAGCCTCTACTGAGCTTGATTATGCATATTTAAGTGGAGTACAATAGATGTGTGTTAGTTTCTGAGTGAGCGGGTGTTGCATATGCGATTTCATTATAACTTTTACATGTTGCCACAATTTGCCGTATTTTACTTATCTCAATATAATTTTACGAGTGCACATATTCATTTTTTTTAAATAACAAGAAGCACTCAATTAAATTCAAACTCTTAGTATAAGCGAAAATTGTCATAATAATTTTTCATTGAAATTTTAATTTAAATTTAGTGAATGTGATAGCATGCTGTGATAAAGATTTTTGAGATGATTACTTAAAAACGTCTGAATTATTTAAATTTTCTTACTGACGTCAAAAATACTCAGAAAAAATTTCAAAGTAATAGCCATAATTGAAAATTATGCTATTTTTAAATTTTTCGTGATACTAAAAAGAGGTCAAATTTTATCAGTATAATATGATCTGAAAATAAAGAATTGAAAAAATGCATACGCACACATGTTTTAAAGAACCTCAGTTTAAGGAAAACGGGATCATATTATAATTAAAAGTAAATTAGGTTTTAAATTAAATACGTCCACTTAAAAATGTATTTTTTCAGTAATTAATCTTCACTGTATCTTTTACCCAGAAGCACCCTGGTAATACTTCACTACCACTTTTCTGCGTATAAGTGGTGAATAAGTTTTTTTACAAGGAGCTTAAGCTTTCAGTTCAATCTAATAATATAATATTAGCATTCCTTCGCTTTAAGTGAAATGATTCAATAGGAGGATAAAAATTCGTTTTTAGTAATTTCTTCGAGAAGTAAAGAGGTTATTTAGTAGCACGTATAAAAAAATAATAGCCCAATTCACAATCCTGTGCAAATGGTCTTGCATTATAGCATTTGCAAATTGAGAGAGTATTTGAGAGCATTTTCAATGTATTTTGTTGGTGTAGAGTACAATTATTTTGCTCATGCTACGATGCTAGACTACTTGCTCGAGATTGTGAACTGGGCTAATGTGATGCTAAATTGGAGATATCCATAGTAGGGCTGCCTAAACAATAGACATGCCCCTGAAAATTTTAAGTCGTCGGGAAGCCATGAAGTTGCTTCGAGTTTATTTGGAAGGATATAGAGTGCTTTTATCCTGCTTCACATATGAACCTAAATCTGGTCCCTTAGTAACCCTGTAATAATTATCTTTTGTAACAAGAATAAACGTGAACTAAATAAATGTTATAATAATCAACAAAACGAACAACATTTCAATGTCTAAAAGTTTTTTAAAATATGGGATATAGAAAGACGAATCAAATAATCTAGAAAAATCTGTCTACCCTCTCTTATATTTTACACATCAAATATATCTAAAATCATTGAAAGATTTCCAATTAGTTTAGCCATAGAAAAACCTTAGAAAAAATTCCGGAATGGAAACATTTGGCTGTGTCAAGATAAAAGGCAATTACAGACGTTCTTACTCTTTAAAAAATTTTTAAACTTTTTTTTTAAGTATTCGCTTCATATCCCACCACCAGAATTCTGTCCAATGGGAACTGGCATGCTACTTAAAATAATTCCAAACGTAAAATGTATGTATGTTCCTTATAAAGCATCATTAAATATTAATTCAAAAGTTTAGATGGACAATCGTAGAAATGTCCACTTTTATATACGTACTTAGATACATCTAATGCGTCCTTTTATTATCCTTTTTAACCGCACAATAACACGTTGCATACACGATCCATAACGCATTTTTTAATTACAACCTTTTATTTTATAACAGACATTTAAAGCCTCAAATTTTAAATTAGTCACGACATTGGTATGCTGTCGCATACTTGGGTTCATACTTAAATTTATGAACATGTATTCATACATGAGAATTACAGTCTAACCTCGTAATAGTAAACTTTGATAAAAGCTTCTAATAAAAAATTATTTTTAAATCTGAATTTTATGATATTTTCCTCGCCTTTTCGTTTCTGCCTTAAAAAGAAGTACGCATTTTCTATTCGTTAAAAAATGTGTTAAATAGTAGATATTGCCACTAAAGAGTACCACCTTGAACGTAGAGAAAAAAATTTACAAAGAATATAGATGAGATGGTGTATCATCCTCAAAATCGCTACTGATCTGTTCTGTTATTAGTTATAATGATTATAAAAAAATATTCTAAATAAAAAAAGTATGAGCACAAGATAAGGGGTTTTTAACTTTTCAAAACTATGGTTAAAGTCTACTGATGATTTGGTAAAGCACTAATAAACTGCATATAAACATTGCTTAACAATCAACAAATATATTTCATTTAAAATATTCTAAATATTACAATCATAATAACCATAACTGTTGAAAATAATCGCCCCTATTATGTATGACGACATCAACGCGTTATCAAGACGACAGCAAAAAATTGTCGCTTGTCCACTCTTTTGCGAC
This sequence comes from Linnaemya tessellans, assembly GCA_951800035.1. Lineage (NCBI taxonomy): Eukaryota > Metazoa > Arthropoda > Insecta > Diptera > Tachinidae > Linnaemya > Linnaemya tessellans. The sequence continues at coordinate 140,939,784 of OX637532.1, forward strand.
AGCAACTGACTACTATTGACATGTTCTATCGATATTATATGCCCTAGAGAATGATAAGAAATTGTCAAGAGTAATTAATTGTTATCGACAACTTGCAGACAAGTGATACATTTTTGCTGTCGAGTTGATGTGACGTCGGCGTCGCCAGTCATAATAGGGGCGAATAATTAATTTGCGAATTCCGAGATTTGAACTTAAGTCTGTGTAATAATTATAAACCTGGTAATGTAGTCTATTTAGTTCGATAAACAATAATACACAATCATGGTTAATATGAAATCATTATTTGTAATCGAGATTCTTAAAAGTTGTGAAAATAGCAATATTAACAATTCTAGCTTTAGGTAATCGAACATATTGATTGCTGTAGTAATGAACCTGAAAAACTTTAAAGAGGACATCTAATATTTTCTTTTTAATTTTTCTATGGCTTCTCTATTGTGTAGAAAAAAGCATTTAGTTCGGTATAATGAAATTCAGCTGTATGTGGCTAGAACTACAATTACACTGATGTACTCATCCTATTGTTGTTTCTGTGTTTGTGAAAATGTTCTTTAATTTGAAAATTGTGGCATTAAGAATTCACATTAAAATAATTAAAATGAAGTATTTAAAGACCATAAGTGTGTAACACTTTTATGCAATTACGAAAATGAGAAAAATTAAAAAAGCACATAATATAAATGGCATTGAAATTTATGTAATAACCGTTAGGAATAAAAAGACGAAGCACCCAAAGATTTTTTATAGACAAAGGATCTTGAAAGCATTTCTTCAAAACATTTCATAATTAAGTTCTATGGTAATATACTTTTTTCTGGTACATTCAAATTATATAAAACTAATTTTATATAATTTCATGAATATTCAATATTTTACATAATACCATAATTTTGTTTGTAGTCAAAACCCTAACTTTATTACTTCCAGGCTCATGACAAAGAAACCCTTCTCAAGGATTTCGTTAATTAATTTACTTAAAGAAATAAGTTTCCGTGAACTAATCGAGTTTATCACTTCGCAAGAATTCGCAATTAATAATCTCCCTTGGAAAATATCTTCATCGAGCCTAGATTGTGAACTTCGTCTTTATACCTCGACTCTAACAATAATAACGTGATAGTGACACTATTACAGCAGCTGGTATATTAACAAATCGTATATTCCTAAAGGTCTATGTAGATGTCACTATGCACAGTGAGGAGCTCTAAAATAAATGGAAATAATTCTGCAGTTTCTAAACGGAAAGTGTCATTGAGCTAAAACTTCATTTATTAGTTACGATGAGATGTTGAATTTAATTTAAGAGTTTTGAATACATAAGCACAAATGGGCAAGAGGTTTTTTGGGCTATTAACATGTCTCCTCCGAATTTTGTTGTACTAAAATTTCAATAGAAGAAAATATTATTTTTAACACAATTACCATTGAACAGACATTAAAATTTTTAAACAAAAAGATGGTACAGAATTTTTATTTCCAAGATATCCGCAATTCCCAAAGATAGTTTTTTCAAATGTTACCATAATTTCGCTGTGATTTTTGCCAAGTAAAGGACACTTTATGTTTTAAGGTGGTCCAAAAATTTATTTTATTATTGCAGTTTATTTTTCAATAGTTCAATTATTTATACAAGAATAAATAAAGCCCCAAAAAAAGGCCTAATTTGAAAATAGTCAATGCATTTTTCCCAGCAAAAAACATCAAAAACGAACCTTTCTAGGGTTTTAAATATACTTGTATTTAACTATTTAGTATTTTACAAAACTATTCTTTAAAATCCTGATTATCTATCTATGATCTATAATACTAATGGTCTCTGACAGAAAAGATTTTTTTTGTCGAATATCTCCTGAACTGTTGGCGGAAGCCTATTAATAGAAACTTTACGATTATATAGACTTTTTCTAGAATCCCCCACTGTGAGACTATTCATTTAGAAATATGTGGCAATAAAGTAAATAAACTGAAAGTTCACCCAAAAATCTAGCCACCAAGAACAAATATTTTTGTTGATTTTGCTGAATTAATAAATAACAATTTTAGACCTACGATTTATTTACTCACTTTTTATTCAATTTATAGCTGAAAATTCAATAAATTTTAATAAAATTTAAAATATAATAATTTCCTACTGACAACTTTTATATACACAAATACATCGCATGTGAGAAGGTATCCAAAAATTCACAGCGTAAATAGGTACACATGTACGATACATATATTTGAGCATTTATACGAGTACGTATAGATATTTGTACACATATCGAGGCTTTTCTGGAAAAGTGTAGCAATTCAATAAAGTGCATTTTATTTTATTGTTAATATCAGACTCGTTCTTAGTTTTTGGTGAAAATTTCTTACAATTCTCAAAATCGAATATTAACTATTATATAAAAATTAAGAAATTACTAAATCCAAAATAATTAAATTATTTTTCTACTCAACAATTTTATTTGTTCTTGAGTTACGACTTACGACTCTTCCACCAAAAACTTCACATGTGCAAGTATTTAAGTGGTGTTTAAATACAAATGAATCAATGTTCTCGAAATTGTACAAAAAAAAACTTGCTCATTGCAATGACCATTTGACATTAGAGGGTAGTTGCTCTTACATCTACAGCTGTGGCAGCTACTCTAGCGACAGTTAGGCAAACACACACACACACACACAAGGATTCAATCATTGTACATTTATGCATCTAAGCAACCAACCAAACATTTATTCCTCTATTCGTCCATTCGAATGAATATGTTTGCACATAGTCAGTCACTCACATCCATATGTAACAACACATTTTGTACACTCTCGTATAATGTCAGTGTCATTATGAGGGTCAATAGTGGATGTTGCGTTTGCATGTTTGGCTGGCTGTAGTATTGCACATCTAGTATGAGGGCATTTTGTTACATGAAGTGCTAAATGCGGTCACACTTACTGAAGGAAATTTACGAATTTAATTTAAAATAATTGGTAATTTTTTCATTTGTGCTTATTGCTGCAGTTGTTCATTATTTATTTGTGGAAACTGTTATAAAATCAAGACTCTTCTATATATTTACATGCATTCACATGCATTCATATGCATGTAAATACATATTTATATTCTTCATATGAGGGTCAAACAAACATTTTCTTTCTAAGTATATTATTTATCTAAAAATATTTCATTTTAATACGCTGTTAACGAGTTTTCCATAAAAGGAGATGATAAAAAAAACATTGAAATCAAATAATTTTGCTTAAATCGAATTATTCGATTAACAATACATTCATTACGAGTATAGGAGGGACGTATCCCAACTTTATTAGCGATTAAAGTTTTATGTACTAGTTAATTCATATTTAAACAATGGCTCATTATACTGGGATATACATTAAGAACTTTTAAATAATATTTTAATAATAATTTGTTGAAAATTTTTTCCACAAATAAACGTTCACATATTCAATAACTGCTGTCACGCAATTCCTTCAAAAATACTTTTCTATTGAAAACTGTTCTGCGATGAGATCTACATCTCTAAAAAAATTTCAGAGAAAAATTCAGTTTTGGTCTCATTTTTTACAGTCCAATTTATAAAAAATTGTGATTAATAAGAGGCTTATAAAATAAATTTTTGTATGAAAATTTCATTAAATAATATGTTATAAATCAGAAAAAACATGTTATAAATTGGCAGCCTAATTAATAAAAAAAAAAATTGATTAACAAGTGGTTTATAAAACAAATTTCTATAAGAAAATTTTTATATTTAAAATAATTATTAAGACAGGAATCTTCTATTCAGACTAAGTTCATATTCTTAATCTGCAAATAATTTTTTTTAAGAATTTTTATTAAATGTTAGTTATTTTATTAAGGGTGGAATACTTTTATAATCAAACTAACAGAACGGATCAGATGATGGTTATTAAAATATTCTAAATATTCCACTTTTAATAAAATAACATAACTTGAATTTAATAAAATTTCATTAAAAAAAATTTCCAGATTTGAACTTCAGTCTGAGAAAAATTCTTAGCTTAAATAAGTTCGAAAAATAAAAATATAAAAATCTTATTTATTTAAAACAATTCTGAATATGTTTTATTATTTTTTATTAAATACAGTGAAGTATTTATTATATTTTAGTTTTCAGCATGAATCTAAGGTCAAAATCGTATTATATCTGTTTTTTCTTTTGGTACAGAGTTTGCCGAAGCAGATTTCGCTTACAGAAAATCTCCGATAAGCGAAACAAAATTCTGCAAATTTTTATTTTCGCTTAAGCGAATTCGATTGTGTATTCATTTCAAATCAATATTTTCGCTATTTCTTGAATTGTTAATGTTGCGTTATTAAACAAACCTCAAATGATAAAACTTATCTCACTCAAAAGATTACAATTTCTAAGTAATAAAAATATTTTGTAACATTTATTTTCCAAGCAACAAAACAACATTTAAATACAACAACAAGTTATTTTATTTTCATTGCAGTTACACTGAAAGCATACTGTGGCATATTTGTGCTGCCATATGACTACTGATGCGATGGCACACGAGGCCCTAGTGTATTCCCTTCTTTACGGTCCTTGATTTTAACACTAAATCTCTTGCGAATGTCACTTTAAGAAATTTAAACTTAAAAAAATATCCAAAAACTTTTTATATATTCTTCATTAAATCTCTCACATTTTCATTTGTATAAATGTGTAACAAAATATTGTATACGTGTGAGTGTGCTTACTCACACAACCAAAAGTGAAAAGCAGAAAAAATAAATAACGTAGCTAAAAGTTTTCTTTTAAAGAACAGGAAACAATTATATATGCGGTAGATGTGTATGTAAATAGTTATGTATGTATGTATCTATGTATATATACATTTACATACATATGTATGTATGTGTAAATGTTTTCTACAAAAAAATATGAAATTTTCAATTTGTCTCAACGTCCTTCATCTTAGAGCACGTTGTCGTTGCAGCTGTAAAAAATTAAAAAGAAAAATACGTAGACCTTCAATTTATATTCTCTGGCTTGGGTGTGTATGTCTTCTCTAATTTTTTTTATTTTAATTTTTTTTTTATAAAAAATACATAAGTAAGATGTTCTTGTGTTTTTATTTAAGACTTTTACTTATGGATTTAAAATGCCAGAACAGATTATTTTCATAATTATTTTGTGTTTTTTTTTTTGGTGTTGTTTTTGCTGTCAAGTGCCTTTGAATACGCTTAAGACATTTACATAAAGGTATTTTTTATGAAATTCCAAAGCTGTTTTTACACTAAATATTTTTGAACTTTGCTCTAGTATCAAAATTTACTTGATGCATCTATTTGCAATTTCGTTTTAACACAAAAGGACCAAAAACTTAAAAAATGTTTAGGAGTGAGAGTCCTTCTTACTACCTAGAAGTAGTTACTTGTTACATATTATGTTATTTTAAACTGAAATGTAATAATAAATAACTAAGTGGAAGTCAGATAATACTCGTATTTAACTTTGATTAATTATTTAGAAAACATATTATGTTGCTAATAGTTTATTGCTTTCAAGTGCTGCATAATTCGGTAGCTTAATGTTGTTCTTTAAGCGACCGTAAAAGGTACAGCAGTTATAATTTTAATTTTTTTCTATTTTTGTAGGACCAGGGGATGGCCGCTACGTATGCAGTGAATTTCACCGGAACTAGTAAGGAACTAGTACTGAGAAGACAGATGAAGAAAGATGAGAAGATACAGAATTTTTTCAACTTTTTCGCCGGCTAATTTTTGCTACAGGCTCGACGGCGGATGATGCTGCTACTCTGCTCTTTTACTACATGGTGCCACTAATTGTACAGCGACCCAGTGCTACACCTTCGTTACTGAACAGCCTGATCAGAAAAGTTCTACACCATATTCATGACTGAACACAGATTCCAACTCGAGACTTTCAACTTCTTAGTCTTGTATTACCTACTTTAGCAAAGAAACATTAGAAGATAAAGAATTTATCATTGATATTGTATTTTTCACATTGCTGGCGAATTTTTGCACCTGTACCCACGAAGTAGTAAAGCCATCTTATATTACATGATAGTGTTAATCGCTGTCGGCCAACAACAATTAATACAACCAACAACTAATGCAGACCAGTAAAATGTGATATATGCGATACCACTGGCAGCTTTTTAGGGCGCGAAAATCTGTTTTTTAACAAACACCAAATTGAATTTTTTCCAAAATATTTAACGTTTTTCACATAAAATTTCTCGCCACAAAAAAGTTTACTAAATTCATACAAGTAAAAAAATAGCGAAATTATTATTAAACTCTGCAACTAAAAATATGTATTTGAACATTGAATAAGTTAAAAAACTAAGTAAAAGTATTAATAGAAACCAAAGTATTTATAAAGTATATATATGTTGCTGTTTGAATTTATTTAATTAAAAGTAACGAGGGCATGTATAGCAAAGGTATGGGAAAAATAATACAATAGACTTATATTTTATCTTGCCGACTTCTCAGCATTCAGCCAGGGGCAAGATAACTGCAAATCACATTATAGGACTATGTACTACATTATCTCCGGGATTACGAGAAATTTCCACACAATTGAAGAATTCCATGAAACGATAAAATCTAATTGCAACAATATTGCACATTAAATTTTAATCATATGGAAACTAAAAAGCTTTTAACATCTCATTATCTTATTATAAATGGCATTAAAATATTGTATTTAATCAAAGTCAATTATCTAAAATGATCAAATAAAAAAAATTATATATATAAAAATACACCATAGAAAAGTTTTCTTTAAACTTTCTCATGAGAATATGTGTGAATTAAATTATTTAAAATGAAGAATTCAAGAATTCTTTAATTTACGAGTAATGAATAAATACATTATAGAATAATAAATATACAATATATGTATGTATTTAGTAGTGCTCTTATACACTTGTATGCACGCACACTAACACACTAAGTAACTCATTTATGTAAGTAAGAATGCCTGCCTGGATGCTTATGCGCAAATATAAACGTATAAATTTTATACTGAATTCTTTCAATTGTGTCATCATCATATTCAATTAGAAGTTTCACAATAATAAAAATGAATTTCTTAACGAATACACAATATTACTTAAATACATATTTGTATTTGTATTTGTATTTGTATTAGTTGTTCGTATGAAAAAAAATAACCTTATTCACTTATACAGATGATTTAAATAAGTGAATTTTTTTATGTGTACGTACGTGTGCGACTGTTTTGCAATTGTGTATTCTTTTGATTTAATTGTGTTCTCGTAGCGTTAAATTGGATTAAATCAGTGTATAAATCAGCATGTCTTTTACAAAAAGGCACCAAGTGTCATTTTATGAATTCTGTATCTACAATTTACAGCTGCTTCAAGTTTCCCCCCTGGCAACGGCTTGCATTTGGAGGCAGTTGTATGTATCCATATGGATGTAAGAAATAATCTTGATTAATTGTGACTACAAAAGTGTAATGTAAGTGTGTATTTTAATTGCAAATTTTTTTTTAAGACAGCTCTTTTTAACTCAAAATTGAATGATAGAAACTGTATTCCAGTAACACACACATCACATGCTATTGCCTTAATTGATATACACCTAAATATATTATATATATTTTTTTTTTATCTTGGACCAGCACTCAGGGGATGACCCCCTATATATGCAATGCATTGCGCCGGAACTGAAAACGAGGGGATAGTATTGAGGGGAAAGATGAGAAGATAGACAGCTTTTTGTAGCTTTTAACCTTTTGTACTTCACCGGCTAATTTTTGCTACAGGGCCGACGAAGGTGGATGCTGTTACTCTGCTTTTTAGTACATGATAGTGTCGGTCGCTGCCAATTATGTTCAGTGACCAGTGACTATGCCTTCATCATTGAAACAGGCTGGCAACAACTAACACAACCACGAACTAATGCTGATCAGAAGAATTCAACACAATATTTCATGACTCAGCGCGGGAACTCTGGATCCTCCGCTTCATAGTCTCGTGTTCTACTACTTCAGCCAACAGCTCAAATTTATTCAATACATTTTTGTTGCGAGTTTTATCGACAGAAAACTTATAAAACTTATAAAACTAATTTAATGGAATTTGTGAACTGTATTTTAAGACAGATCCAATTATCGTCATCAAAAACATTTATTGATGGTAAAGAGCACCTAATAAATATCAAATGAGCTGATTTTCGAGTCGTAATTTTTTCCTAATATATTTGTACATTACAGCCTTGTTATATCCTTTATCGGTATTATGATCTCTGCAGTTATTATCGTACCTTTGAGTATCTTGAGCAACTGTTATGGACATTTTGTATTGTGATAGTTAAGATAATTCATCATTGTATGCTTAATTCTTTTCCATTAAATGCGGAAGGTAAACTTTGTGAGAGCATGCGATAATCTGGCATGTGCAAACGATATGAAGTTTTGACGGTTGTTGCTATGGTGATTTCTTTTCTGAAAAAACTGTAACATTTTATCACTGTTTTCCTAAAAAAAACTTCAATTGCGTGCATTAATAATTTTTCGCAAGAGATGGTACATTCAGTTGTAATAAATTCACTATTTCCAAATGTCATTATAATGCCATTTTTTATTGAAAAGTAGCATTCTTTTTTAGAAAAGAAATCAACATTAATTTTCAATTTATTTTTCGGATTATTGCTTTCCTCACTATATCTCTTTTTTGACTTTCTAACTACGCTTAGTAGATATTTCAGTTCTGCGGCCAGAATACAACTTTGTTTTTGTCATTCCTTTTGTAACGCAGCGAAATATTCATCTGAGACTCCGTATATATATTCTTGATCAGTTATGAAATCTAATACGATCTGAGCATGTTCGTCCTTCCGTCTGTGCAAATCAGGATTCAGTCCAAACGAAAAGAGTCAGACTCTGGAAATTGGGTATAAATATATCTTGAAGGATAGCACAGGTCAAGTTCGTAAATGGGCTGAATCGGACCAGAGAGGAAAAAAAAGTTGCCCTCAGAAGAACTAAACCATCTTCTAAAGAACAACATAATTTTTCAAAGTTTTTTAGTAATTTTGTTAAGCAAATTATATATTTTTATGTCAAAGAAGGTCTAACGCGTTAAATTTGGAGTGATAAAATAAAAAAAAATTAATTTTTGGACCCCGCCCTCTTTAGTGGGCCTTATTATATGCAAAAAAGTGTAAACATTTAATAAATTGTTTTACTTAAGCCTACATTCCTTAAAAATAACATTTTTAAGCTTTAGTGACGAGGCTGAGACGTAACCTGGTACTCCTCTGCCTTTTCCCTCCTCCCCTATGCACCCAAAATGACCCAACCAGAAAAAAAATTAATTTTACATTTAATTATCCCAAACATTTATTTTAGGGGTTTAATGTCTCCCCCCACAGCCCTTGTCAAAGAGGCCACGACAAAATAAAGTTTTAATGCCCTCCAAAATGAATTGTATGTATATTCTTGATCAGTGATGAAGTCTAAGACGGTCTAGCAATGCCCATACGTTCGTCTGTGGAAAACATGATATGGTCTATTTTTGCACCCCGCCCCCTTCAGTGGGAGTTCACGTACGATATTATATAAAGGAACTCTGTCACACCAAGTTGAAAATTTTAAATTTACTTACTAAATATTTGGAGGGCATTTAAGATTCCAACCCGGTAGAATATAACGTTTTTACTTGTATTTTTATCATATGGAACTACGATTGACCATCATAATTAATTGTTAGGCAGTTTATGTAGACCTCAGGGTAATTTTTAAATAACTTCTCTTTTGTATAAATTTTTATACAGATTAGCTGTATGTACTTATTTCCTATTCTTTTGTCTTTGATTTATTAGTTTAGTCTATTGTTGTATAGTTAATGATGGGGTCGGTCACTAAAAACACAAACCAGATAGTTAATACTTATACTCGTACTCGCCTTGTACTTAATTAAAATACTCATAAATAGATGAAAAAAATTAAACATTTTTCGTTGTCTAATTTATCTAAAGTATAAATCGGAAATGCATAATTAAAATACACTCACAGACACAGATAAATTGACAAATAAATTTATTTGTACATTGAGTGGTATATTCGTGTACTTATTCTCAAATAATAAAATCCTACACACACACACACACACACAAATACGAGTATAATGTGTAAATTTATAAATCTGAAAATAATATTAAAAACTTTTGGAAGTAAATTCATGTGTAAACATATACTACTGACATGTGTGGACGATCGTTTGTGCATTCTATATTTTGCAAATCAGGCTGAAAAGTTGTTTAGGAAAGCAACATGAAATTTACTAATTAATATTGAGAGAATTGTATATATTTTGAAAGTGAATAATTCTTCATACTCTATTTTTTGCCATTTCAAAGAGTTCTTGTAATAAAATAGCGTATATAATTCTTTGGTATAATATTTTCAAAAATATTTAGAAAGAAGTAATGACAAGAGGCAAGAGATATTATAAAATTTTTGTATAAATTCGGCTAAAGGTATTTAATACTTTTTCGAATTTTGAAAGGATTGTAAAAGTATTTTTTTAGTTTTAAGGAGCATTTGTCTTTACAAAGAGCCACGGCTATATGAAGTTTGACAGGCATACGAAAATATATACTCGTATGTAGGGATGTGCGTGCGAGCAAATTGATGGCCTGTCCAGACGATGTGTTGTTATTGATACTTTGAAAAATCGGAAATCAATTGCTTTTTCTGAGGCTTTAGAAAAAGTTTTCAGATTATCTTCGTATGCATGGGCAGACACATGCACACATATACATATGTGCTTGTGTTGACATTAATTCTATACAATATGAAGTGATGTCGCATGCCAAACCCACATGAAATCACATGAAAACAGGAAATGACATAAAAATCTTTTGCAATTATGTGAAGATGGTTTATTGCTGTAGCAACATTATGGTTTATTTATTCGGACTATTTGCTTGTTCGTTTGCTCAACTTTTGCGTATTTAGTGCGGTGTTATGTTGTGTATGTAAGTTGATGTTTAAAAAAGTTCATCATCACTTATTTTGACGTTGATCGAAATTATAATGTTGATAACGACACACGGAGTATAATTTCAATGATGGCGGCCATGGGGGATGGTCATCAACGTAAAAACCATTAATGAAATAAAACGTACATTCATACTTACAGCCAGAAATATACTGTTTTCTTTATAACACATGATTTATTGTGCTTGACGTTACTAAAATTTGTATCCCTGTTAATCTCAGGCTGTGAGATAAAGCAATATATGTGTAATTCAAAAACATGTCATGATATTAAGAATATATAAATCTGCAAAATATCGGAGCTCATCTTGCACGCTCTCCTAACAGTCCCAACAGGACAGGAATTTTCATAATACTCTCTTATAATCAAATTGAAATAAAATTATGGATGAGCAAAGGCTGACCCAAGTGATAGCCCTTTCCGTCCCTGACTACACAAATATGTATGCAAGTAAATTTTTAAAGTATTTTGAAGAGAGAAGTTTATATATAATGTCTCAAAGCTTTTTTCGTGTATGACCTATATCTAAGGACTTGAAGGAAAGCAAAATTGTATGGACAATAAAACTATATTTTTACAACTATTTTAGGATGAATTATCATCATATACCGAAATATTTATTTCTTTCGAAACTTTGAAAATTCTTGAAATTGTTTGGAACTGAAACGGATAGGTAAAATACAAAACAACAACAAGAGTCATATTTGGTATATGATGATGTCAAACTCTACATTTGGTTCTTACACCAAATCATCAGTAGACATTAACCTAATTCCTGTTGGTGCTGTTGGTTGAAGTAGTAGAACACGAGACTATGAAGCGGAGGGTCGTGAGTTCGAGCCCGCGCTGAGTCATGAAATATTGTGTTGAATTCTTCTGAACAGCATTAGTGCGTGGTTGTCTTCGTTGTTGCCAGCCTGTTTCAATGATGAAGGCATAATCACTGACCATTGAACATAATTGGCAGCGACTGACACTATCATGTACTAAAAGCAGAGTAACAGCTCCCACCATCGTCGGCCCTGTAGCAAAAATTAGCCGGCGAAGTAAAAGGTTGAAATAGCTACAAAAACAACTGTCTATCTTCTCATCTTTCCTAATCTGTCCCCTCAATACTATCCCCTCGTTTTCAGTTCCGGCGCAATGCATTGCATATATAGGGGTCATCCTCTGAGTGCTGGTCCAAGATAAAAAAAAAAATAATAACAAAACCTCTCAGCTTATACATAAACTCCCAAAAATTAATTGAGAATTACACAAGCAAAACCAAAGGATTTGAAATTCAAGAAAACACAACAAACAAATTTTATTCGATATAAATCTATTTTGTTTCATACAATTAGTCTGCAGTTGGCAAACAATGAAAGTATATAAAAAAGGCACAATGAAAAACAAAATTTACACAAGTGAATGTATGGAGGTGGAAAAACAACATAGATTTATATCGAATAAAATTTGTTTGTTGTGTTTTCCTGAATTTCAAATCCTATAGTTTTGCTTGTGTAATTCCCGATTCATTTTTGGGAGTTTATGTATAAGCTGAGAGGTTTTGTTATTTTGGAATTAGCTTAAAGTCTACTGATGATTTGGTGTAAGAACCAATTGAAATGCAGTCATATAGAAATACTTGAACACATAACAAACAAAAAGCACTAATTCAATTGAGACAATATGTCGAATAAACGATTTTAAAAAGAAAATACTTTTTTTCACTTATTTATATTATTTAACTACAAAATGTATTGGCAAAAAATAACTCAAATAGGAACTAACTTCAAGTAGATCATTTTACATTTTTAAACACAAAATGATTACTAACAACTGCTTCCAAAAAATCATTTACCAAACAAAGTTGGCAATATCAAATTTACAAAACACCAGCCGGAAATGTTCTACTAACTGATATGTGCTGCCACGCACGTACTTAATCCTTCAACGTTCCAAATAAATATGCATATATTGCAATGTTAACAAACCATGCAAGCGAAAACCTTTATTATTTCTCTCCTTCCGTACATAAATTTTGTTCTGTTTTGTTTTGTTTTGCCAATGTTGCTTGCTATTTTGAGTTTTCGCTATTCTTGTTTTAATACTTATAATTAGTTACCACTGACATGAAGCTGCAGAAATTTGTTACGTTTGCACCAGAAAACTGTTGTGAAAAAGTGTTGCGGTATGGTGTGAATGTTATATATTTTTGTATGATTTTTCACATCTATATGACAGATTATTTTCATTGTGACAGTTTACTATGAGGTTTTGTAATTTAGCGACACAATTTTGGTTTTCTATAAGATTTAAGACATGCACAAATATTCTAGTATTAAGAGTAATATTTAAGTTAAACAAATGTGTTTATATGGCCCACATACTACACAATACGCAACAATATATTGTCAGCGAAAATTTTATTATTTTTGTCATCTAATATACAGCAAAATTGCAATTTACATTTGCATGTTTGATATAAAGATTAAAACATTCATACACGTTTGCTTTTATTTATTTTGTTTTTGATAGCAATTTTAAATATTACCAGAGTGTAATGGTGATTTCTTTTCAGAAAAAATTTAACACGTTATCACTACTTTCTTAAAAAACTACAATTGGGCGTATTTTTAAAATAAAAATAATTTTTCACAAGAGATGGTACATTCATTTGTAATAAATTCACTATTTCCAAATGCTATAATATTGCCATTTTTTATTGAAAAGTGTAATTAATATATATAGAATTCTTCTTTAGAAAAGAAATCAATATAAGTTTTAGTATAACGAATACTAAAGACAGGATATTAAAATCTATAAATGATTCGTTCGTTCTTCAAAACGACTCAAATTTTACTCTTATCAAAAATAGTTCTTTCGAAATGCTCTTCATTGGCAAGTCATTTAATTGGTGGTATGATATCTGTGTCCATTACACACAGTGAAGCAAAGTAAAATTCACATTTTTTTGCAAAGGAACTTAAAAAATCATAACGTTTAGGGTCGGAAGAACTTTTCATGAATATAAAACCCATCAGACGGAGCCATTGCAAAATACAGTAGAGAATAGAATGCATTCTAATAAACACTAGGAAATCTATTGAAAAGAAAGGATTTATGCAATGCAAGGAAAATTCTAAAATTCCATTAATATATTTTCATAATGTTTAAATCTCTGCTCAGATATTAGAATAGCCCAATGCATTGTGCACAGTGTTTTACACAGAATTTAAAAAAAATATAATTATATAATATATTCAGCCATGGCACTGAATTCAACTCCGTCCGGAGACGGAATTGACTATAACGTGATTTCCACGGACGGACGTATGGGCATTACTAGATCGTATATACGTTTTTTTGGACAATTCACTTTTGTCATAAAACACTAAAAATTAATTTTTGGTATAATTAAGTGTAAACAAATATTTTTTTTTTTTAATAGGGGACTAGGGCAGAGGAGGATCAGGTTACGTCTCAGTTTCTTCATAAAAGCTTAAAAATTTTATTTTTAAGGTATGTAGGCTTAAGTAATACAATTTTTAAAGTTTTACACTATTTTTGCATATAACAACGCGGAGGTGAGGTCCAAAAATAATTTTTTTTATTTTATGGCTCCAAGTTTAACGCGTTGTAAAAATATGTCATTTGCTTAACAAAATTACAAAAAAATAAATGAAAAAATTATGTTGTTTTTTATAGGTTAGTGTAGTTCTTCTTAGGGGAACTTTTTTCCCTCTGCCCCAGTTCAGCCCATATACGAACTTAACCTGTGCTATCCTTCAAGATTTGTTTATACCAAATTACAAGGTTCTGTCTCTTTTCTTAGTCGTCATTTCCACAGACGGACGGACGGTCCTGGCTACATTGTTTTAGAACTTATCATTGATCAAGAATATATGTACTTTATGGGGTCTCAAATAGATATTTCGCTGCGTTACTCACGGAGTGACAAAGTGAATTTTTTTTTTGGAGGGTACAAAAATATCTGCAAATTTAAGGTGACACGCCCACTGGTTTGATTTTAATTCTCTATCCTTAGAATTTTTTTTAAATGTTTCGATATAAAATCACTACTACGAATGTTACAACTTAGCTCATTCATTTCTTATGGCAACAACTTATGTCTTTTCAAGCGCTTTCGTAGTACAATTTCATGCAACCAGTAAACTTTTATGTACAAAAATTCGCAATTTTAAAACAAAGCAGTTTTTATGAAACACATATACAAGCATGTGTATAAATCTAGTTTGTTTTTTCCAAACAATATTTAATTACACATTCCTAGAACATTCAAAAAGAAACTCCTGAACCGACATCAAACTGACACACCAAGAGCGCTGTAACAAAAATGCGCAAATATATTGTTATAACAGAGGGTATGTTACCTCATTTCAAGGCATAATGATTATTTTCTAAATTTTTTTTCTGAATCTACACACAGAGAAAGGTTCATATGATGCACTAGAATACAGCTAAAATTAAAAAATCTTAAAGCTCTAATTCATAAAATTCATGGTTATAATCTTCTTATTTGCAAGATTTGTTTAAAAATTAAACATAAAATATATCGATGGGTTTAATATAAAAAAGACTTAACTCGATTTTTTGTTACTTTACAGGAGAAGAAAAAAACTTAATAAAATCCGTAAAATTTCTTTTTATTAAAAATTGCATCAAAACATTTCTTGTGTCAGAAATTTTACGGAAGTTTTTTTCTTCTGCTGTAAAGTAACAAAAAATCGTGTTAGCCCTTTTTTATATTAAGCCATCGGTATTTTTATGAAATAGCCCTTAAATATTTTAAACCTGATAATAATATTAGAAATGTTGCTATATTGTAGACGAAAAATCAGTAAAAACCTATGAAATAAACAAAATTTTAATTTATATTTGCCTTCAAATTTATTTTGATAATTGATAATATTTCAGTAGACGACCTGTTATAAACCAATCATTCGTAATAGTCTTGTTCGAGTGTTCCAACCTTAGAGCTCCTGTAGATTTTTTAAAATACTGTTAACAATATTATTTTTCTGCCTCATCCTTTAAGTCAAGGTGATAAAGCTGGAATGTTAAAATAATTACCGAAAAAAAAGCTTTTAAATATTTTCAGGCTTATATATGTAACGATGCAAAAAAATACTATCTAAAAAATATTATTTTAACGTGCCGTAGTACGTTAGCAAAACATTCCACAATCCAAAATTAACAGTCATCTTTGGCGCACGGTGAATGTCAAATTCAATTATGAAGTAACTAACACTTTTAATATTATTGAGTTTTGCACTAAAATATCCCTAATATTTTTGAACAAAAACAGACAGTTTAAAACTATTTTCATACATTAACATCTATACAAAGAAAAATTAATTCAGGGAAATATCCAAAATTAACTACAACATGAGTCTGTGTTAATTCTTTTGAATTGAATTTAATTTGATCAAACACATATTAAAAGAGTGGAAGAATGCATATGCATTGAAGAATTATACTTATACTGAATATTTTTTATATATGAAATTATTAAGAATCCTCTCAGAATAATTTAATTATTTATTTATTTTTTTTTATAATATTTTAAAAGATATTTAAGATCTTTTGAAACTCAGAAATGATGTTTAAATTGAGTCTAATTTAATATATTTACTATAAAAATATTCTGTGCTTTATATCAATATGCCGTAGGTCTGCTGCTTAAGCCTGTTTTACACTATAATATATTTCTTAAGAGGTACAAAAATTCTCATTGCAAAGATTTAATGAATTAAAATTCACAATATTTTACATATAAATGGTAAAGGATCAGTTTATTTAAGATGTAAGTATTACACTAGATTTCATATGCCCATTCTGTACATAGATTTTAAAACACAAAACAAAAAACTTTTTTTGTAGTAAGAATTTTAACGAACATTTATATTGCTATATTAAATTGAATTAAGATTCATAGGCTAATTGTTCGAAATTTGTTTTTAAATCTCAGATAGACATGATAAATTCTTAATTCAATTTAATATAGCAATATAAATGTTCGTTAAAATTCATACTACATACAAATTTAAGCTATGGCTTGATCTACCAATAATAAAAAATATTGGAAAAACGTTCACATGTACTTAAGTATAAAATTCAAACCAAATAAGTTTGACTTAGGTATGATGGGACAAAAAAATTCAGAAAAATGGGACATGAAGAAAAAATAATCAAACGGTAACACGGGTATTAAAAAAAACAATAACATGTTAACATCAGGTTGATACAGTTCTCGTATTCTTTTTCACAATAAAATTTGTGTAAATAGGAACTGTTATCAAATTCAACTAAGCCACCTAATAAGTGGTGACAAACACAATACACTTGAGCACTGATGATGAAAGGGTTGCGTCTTTCGAAAACAGCTGTTCTGCTCTGCTGTGTAAGTTGAATAAAACTGATGTTGACTTTCCTTTGTGCCTTGGAATATTTATCATGTCTTTCTGAGATTTAAAAACAAATTTCGAACAATTAGCCTATGAATCTTAATTCAATTTAATAAAAAAACTTTTTTTTTTTTAAATCGGACACGAAATTAATTTAATAAAATAATTTTTCTGTTTACAAAGAAACTTCGTAGATGTCAATTTTTATAAAAGATGGTGAATGGGTTCACTTACAAATGTGGGTTTTTCGTTCCATATGTGATATGTGATATTATGCGAGCCCATAAGGTACATATGAACAGGGAAGTCGAATAAGGGATGTCTGTCTGTTTATGCTCTCTTCTGCTGTAAGCGAAATTGCTTTCCCAGAGCCCTTAGAAAAGATAGAGATCGGTTTTCCGAAGCCCTTAGAAAATCAGGAAAATAGAAAATACAGTTCCAGAATTCGAAAACTTTAAGCTATTTTTGGTATACAGAAGAAACTAGTTACAAATAATTTTTGTTTTTATTAAACCTCGTTTATGCTTCAGAAAGAACTGAATTGTGGTGTTAAAAACACCACACAAAATCAAAAAGCTGATTCCAGGGTTGGACAATCGAAATTTTTTGTTACATGCAATTACCAAACAGAAACAATATTTTGTTATTTTTCTTTATATATTAAGCATATTTAATGTTTTTGAAAGAATTCATTGGCATTAGAAATAAAAAAAAAGCCTAAAATACAGCTCCAGAGCTGAAACACTTTGTTTTTTTTAATATCAAAGCAACTAAATAAAGAATTTTTTTTTTATATTTTAGAAAGAAATATATTGGTATTGAATAACAGAAAGAATAAGAACAAAAAGATGAGTCTAGGGTTGGAATGGATGTACATATTTATGTACTCCAGAAGTACGACGGTGAAGGGTACATTTACTTGTTTTCATTTTGTAAAATACACATTTAAAGCAATAAATTTAAATAAAAAATATATACACACATATATATATATATATATATATATATATATATATTTATTGTTATTTACTTAAACAATTTATAATAAATATATAATATATAAAAATTAAAAAAAAATATTTAATTAATTGCTATATCGTGTCAGCACAAGTGTCTGAACATATGAAACATTATTCCAGTTGAAATAAATCTCAGAAAATGATCGTAATTCATATATTAAATTATTTTATTTTGGATATACGACATTCCTCGTATTTGTGTGTGTATTCTTTACAGTGCAATATTTAGAAACTTCAGCTTTAATAAATCTGAAGCTGTTTGGTATCCACCAGACAAATAACACAAGCGAAGCGAATTCTGCATGCACACATGTGCCGTCATGTAACGCGTCACATCAAAAGTCAAGAAAAATTCCATGCAGTTGCCACTTTCTTCTTTAACATGTTTGTCACTTAAACACGTACAAACGTGCATGTGTGTAAAATATTATACAATTGATATACATACACTAAATGTATGTATGCATGTACGTACATACTTGCATATGCACTAGTGTAACCATTTCATACATGTTTCCCACCCAAAAATTAAAATAAAACTCAAAACACGGAGAAGAAGTTCAAGAGTTTGTATGTATGCTCATTTAATATATACAAACATACTCGTACATACATAAGTAAGTACGAGTGTGTGTTTGGAGCTGGGTAAAATTAAAGAAGCCATCTTCGGGGATTGTATAGTTAAATACAATGGTTTCGGGTTGTGGGAATGATATCTTGCTGCAGTGCATGTTACATTGACCCGAGGGAATAAAATAAAAATTTATATGCAAAAATATGTTGTGATATGATACGAATGCATATTTCTTATGAAGTTGAATATATGCACGTATGTGTGTAACCATTAAAAAGTGAAAAATCTTTTCAAATAATTTTATCTCAAATATATGTTTATGTGAATGAAATAAAATGCTAAATTTATTGTATACAATTTACAAAAAAAAAAAAAACTAAAATATTTTTGTGCTAATATTTAAATAGCAAATGTAGCAAAAACAATTTGTTGTATGTATAATATATGTACCCTGTATATACAACAATGTACATAATTTTTAAAAATATACATTGAATTCTTAGTGACAAGCAAGTTCTGTAATACAAGTCGCTTAATAGATTTTTCTTATTGCTCTATTAATGGGAACAATAGCAATTAAATAATTCAATAATTACAAAATATTAAATGACTGTGATCGTTTGTGGCGGTTAATTGATATCTTTTCAACGTTTCATTAAATTAGTTTTGGGATTTTTTTTACATGTTGTGAAATATCATACATCATCATATACATACTCGTGAAGCTTAAAAAAATTGCAAATACTATAAAGTTTTTGGAATTGAAAATCCGTTTTGAAATTTATTAACAAACGTTCTATATTGCTTATGTGTATGTAGTATCAATATTTTAAAAGGTACTTTGATATTCTTTCAAAATCCTTAAAAGCGAAAAAAGTCTAAAAAAAGACATATAGCCTAACGCCCGACAATAACAAATATGAAAACACAAATACCTCCTTCCTATATTTGTACGGATCACTAACAAAAATTTTAAATTTGAAAATATTATCTTTAAAAGTCTTATGGAACAATAAAAGCTTTACCCCTTTACCAATAAAAAATAAAATATTTTCTAAATGTCAAAAAATTGCAAAATAATTTTTCCGTAAAATTAAAAAATCTCAAAATATGAAATATGTGAAATAATCAGAAAATTGTCTACTACATTTTGAATTCTCATATTCTATTTTATTAAAATTATTGATTAAATAATCCATATTTGTACCAACTAGTTAGTACCACCTTCAAAAGCAAAAGATAAAAACCAAAAAAAAATGGTGTAGCAGTCTCAAAATCATTACGGATGCATGAATATATATTTTGATTATTCTAATCCAGATTTCAGTTCATTAATACTATAAATAACTATAACAAGTGTTCAACTCCTGCTTTTCATAGTAAAAATAAATGATACAGTAAAAATAAATGATATACAATTAAACAATAAAATTTATTTTATTTTTAAAAATTACTAGCTTTTACCTGATACCACCACCCTATGCTATTCCCCGAATATTAAACTATCTCTATGCCAAGTTTTATCGAAATCGCTCCAAGCGTTTGAGCATGAAAAGGTAACAGACAGAGAGAGTTACTTTCATGTTTATTATATTAGTAAGGAAAAAAGTGCAAGTTATCATAAAAAGTGCAAACCATTATGAAAAGTGCAAGTCATTATGAAAAGTGCAAGTCATTATGAAAAGTGCAAGTCATTATGAAAAGCGCAAGTCATCGTAAAAAGTGCAAGTAATCATAAAAAAATGCAAGTCATTATCAAAAGTGCAAGTCATTATGAAAAGTGCAAGTCATCATAAAAAGTGCAAGTCATCGTAAAAAGTGCAAGTCATCATGAAAAATGCAAGTGATTATGAAAAGTGCAAGTCATTATAAACATTGCAAGTCATAATTAAAAGCGCAACTCATTATAAAAAGTGCAAGTCATCGTAAAAAGTGCAAGTCATCATGAAAAATCCAAGTGATTATGAAAAGTGCAAGTAATCATAAAAAATGCAAGTCATTATCAAAAGTGCAAGTCATTAAAAAAGTGCACGTTATTATAAAAAGTGCAAGTCAACATAAAAAGTGCAAATCATTATGAAAAGTGCAAGTCATTATGAAAAGTGCAAGTCATTTTAAAAATGCAACTCATTATGAAAAGGGGAAATCATTATAAAAAACTAGAGGTTATGCGCTCATATCATATATGAAGTATTAAAGTTGGGATTTTATTATACTTTTTACCGCAAGGAATATGTGAAACTTAAGCTAATGTATATGTCATGTCAATGATGTGTTGTATTTTTACTGGATCAAAGTTTTTTCATATGTTTACACAAATTTTCGACTACTCTTGAACACTCAATACGATCATTTCCAAAAGCAAACACTACCCTATGTTATTCTTCGAATCTCAAAATATCTCATTTAAATCTGTTCAGCGGTTTAAGCGTAAAAAGGTAACAAACAGACAGAGTTACTTCCATATTTATTATATAAAATTGTTTAAAATATATTTATTTTTATAAAAATATTGCTTATTTGAAAATATTATGATTATGGAAAAACAAACGCTCTTCTTGTTAATTTAAGAGTAAACGTTTCCTATATATTTTTTTACACAGTAGCAGTTTAATTTTCTTAAAATGTTTTAATAGTTGAAATATCAATTTCCAAAGGTACAGCTTTATCCCTTCCAGAGTATCGCTGTGCATACTTTCTTATTTATTATTTTTAATTCAGTTTGAACATTTTTTATTTTTTCGTATTAACGTTGTTTGTTGATATATCAAATGGTACAAAATTGTCATCAAATGTCTCATTTGAAGAGACAAACCTATTACACCACATTATCCTTAACACCTATGAAAATGATGGTGATGATGAAGGATATAAAATGGAATGACTGCATAAAAAACAATGTCTACATATTAAAATAGACTTGAAATTTTTTTTGCATTTTACATAAATTTGCGACATGTGCTGCAACATTCACAGTGTCGTCAAAGCAATCCTCATTCTACGGAGGGTTTCTTTTCGCTGACATTATGTTTACAAAAAATATGTGTAGGTATACAAAGAAAAACTTTCCGACTTTTACCAAAACATTTTGGCTGAAGATCTTTCTTTCACATTACAGACGTTCATATGTAGATACTCTTATTTGTGTTTTTAAAAGTATATTAAGTGTTAATTGTGACGAACGTTTTTTTCTTTTCAGTTCATTTTGCTGTTTAATGCTGTAGCATATAAATTTCATAAAATTTTAATTTTCCCTACACTTGCACTCGCAAGTTTATTTCAGAAACACATCAAGACGCAAGGATTTCAATGTCTTTAATAAAAATATAAAAAATAAACATTTTGTATACTTCCTGCCAGTTAAATGTGAGTTTCTCCATGATTTCGTGCTGCTATTGTTGTTGCAGTAATTTAACACAACAACGCAAACAACAACAACAATATTATTAAGTGTTTACATGTAAAGGGTTGCCTACTTACAACATGTCTCTTCATTATTTGAGGAGATTTCATGTGTCTTGTGGGATTTTGAAGAGCTTCTTACTTGTATGAAGAGAACAAATTATAACATTCGTTGGTATGCATTTGCGTCTTAATTATAAATTTCTTTAACAATCTTATTTTTATGTTAATTAATGCAACCTTGCAAAAAGCTTCGTACAATTGTACTCTTCACTTATGAGAATGTGTGAAGGAATGTTTGTGTAAAATACTTCTATAAATAACATTTTTTTTTAATTCTTACATGAATAATTAGGAAGGCTGTTTGGAAAATAAACTACTTTGCACCTGTTTCAGTCAGGAAAATTGCAGCGGCTAACTAACGATTAAATAATGTGATCTGATTTTCATTTTATATAGAAAAACTTAAAATACATGATTACTTTAGGCTAGAATATATAAAAAAAATTTTTGGGAACATTATATACATAATCTTAAGCTCATTGCGATTAAAAAAATTGTATTTTACATACAAAAAAGCTTCTCTACTTGCACAAAAGTATTTGTCAGCCTTAAATTTGTCCCTTTACCTACGCGTTAGAGATTCACCTTTAAATCTTGATGTTTTACATAATACTTGCACATACCAAGGCATACTCTTATGTACATATACATATATGTATGTATGTATATAAGTATTTATGAGTGCTTGATGTTATTACTTTTTGCTTTTGATTGTTCTTAGCAGCATTGCAATGTGCATTAAGTGATGACTTCTTGTTTTATACACCTTCTTTTCTTGCATTACTTTTTATTCTAAATAAAATTTTCTTTCATACAAACTGCAAGTGCAGTACGGTTTGTTTTTCCAACATGTCAAGGATTTCATTAAAGTAGAGAATATTTCAAGAAAACAATACAAATTTTCTTAACTTTTTCGGAAATTTTATGCAAATGGATAGAAACAATTTGTTATAATTAAATATGTTAAGAAGATATACGAAAGGAATTTCGTGAAATTGTTTACTTAATTAACTAACTAATAGCGTTTTCATACCGAAAGTTAAAACCTGCTTTTAGCGTTTAGTATAAAAAACAAACAAAAAATATGTCAGGCGTCAGTACCTATATATTCATATTAACATCAACAATACCAGCTGTTTTCAATATATAACTTGGCAGCACTCAAATTAGCACGGCCAAAAACAAGGTTCCATTTCATAAAATCTACTTAAAACCAATTCGAAAGTCGTTTTAACAATATCATTTTGTACGGTAAAACCGGGTTTTAACAGTTGGTTTTAACGTTAAAACAAGAATCTATTATTGTGAAATCACTATAAACTTTTTTACGTAAAACTATTTGATTTAATTAACAGATCGCCAAAAATTACTGGTTAGTTTTGCAACTTTTTACAATCACATCATATGTATGACACAATTAAGTTCACAAGCCATTCTTTATACATACATCAACATTTGCTGGTAAAAATTTTCTAAAGGGTATAACGCAAAACTACAGGACGCAAACTATTGCAGTGAAATAATTTATGAGGGTGTATATTCCAAATAGAATATTGGTCACATTAAATCCATAGCTTTCTTATGTTAATAATAATTAATAAAGCTTTCAAAATTCTAGAACGAATAAACCTGGACGCTGAAAGCCTAATGCAGTTAATTTTTAAATTTTTATAAATTCTATTTTCAAGGCAATGATTTTTAAATAATATTTTTGCTAGTTTTTATTTATTTATGCACTTACCCTTTAAATACAGCATATATTATGTAATTCCCTAAATTTGATTTTCTTTAATTACACGCCCGTACCGATTATTATTAATTATATTTTATGTGATAACAACTAATCTTCAAATCATAAACACTTTCATATTCACTTTTGCTCTGCTTTTACTTTTATTTTCTTACATACATACATATATACATACATATGTACATACCTATGTACGTACATTTATCTTTATTTTTAAGATTCTAAAATTTACAATACTGCGAAACAGCACAACAATACTAACCATGCACTTATTCTCCACAACAGATTCAAGCATAGTACATATGTACATACATTTCAACAAGCAAGATACCTCTCACAATAAACTACCGCTATTAACAATAACAACAAAAATAACTACCCAAAAAAAAATGTTAAAGAGAAGTAGAAAGTGTGCAAAAACGAAAGACGGTCTTACTTCAGGCCTTATTGTAGGCCTGTTTAGGAATTTGTTTGATTCAATTAAAATGCTTTTGCAGCTGCTCAGGAAGACATCAACTCTGTTGTATAAATATATGATAAGGTATACAATCCACATATCCCTCTCTGAGAAGGGAATTCCATAATGTTTTGTTTACATACTTGAAAAAAATGTGTAGTAAGGCCTTCTGCAAGGCACCCGCACTATTTCTTTTTCCCGTTGAGTGCATATATACACACATTAATTTTTTAATTCTTGTATGAATATGCACTTACATGTGCGTATGTATGTACATATGTAGAATTGTATGCCTACATGTATTATACATTCTATAACTTTAATTATTTTCGTCACAAGAACTTTACAATAACACTTTATATTAATATTTCACAAATTGATTTTATTCAATTACATTAATACATAAATTATATCTTCACTCTTATTTTTTTAATCGGCACTTTGACTTGATTTCATACACAATTTACATGGAGCGACTGAGAACAACGACTAATTTTAGCGAAGATTCCGGGTGTACTAAATAATTTTATTATAACGGAGTTGCCAGATCCAATAGAACTTGCGCTTTTAATTATTTGTAACAATGATTGGGAATTGTGTACCCCAGTGAAATAACATACATACATATGTACATATGTATATATATATATATATATATATATATATATATATATGTATATATACACATATATATATATATATATACATATATATATATATATATATATACATATATATGTATATATATATATATATATATATGTATATATATATATATATATATGTATATATATATACATATATATATATATATATATATATATATATATATATATATATATATGTATGTGCATATATATATATATATATATATATATATATATATATATATGTATGTGCATATATGAATATGTACATATGAATATACTTGCAAAATCAATATACTGCATGGAGAAAACCATAAAGCAGGCACAATAGTATGTCATTACAGCAATTTTTCGATATAACGAATATTGTTAGTATTCATCACTGAAGTGAAAGGCTGGATTTATGTAGTTTGTATGAACATATAGGCAAGTGTATGTTTGTAGGTTCTGAGCAAAAGTGAACTTAATTTTTCTAAGTTTATAAAACTCCGTGTGCAAATATCGCCAGAATTATATATATATTATAAAAATAGAATAGATTCGATATTATAATGATCGTGGTATAATATATACAAGGTAGTTCCATTCTCTCTTTATTACATTTCATAAGGATTTTTGAAATTTGTTTTGAGAGTAAAATATAAAAAGCCTTAGCACACAATGAAATATAGAATATAGGGATTTTTTTTACACAAATGCGTAATTGAATTTTGTTGATAAATAATGTTAACAGTGAACTATTGTAGGTATTTGCGATGTTTTAAATTTAATTTCAATTTAAACGATAGTATTGATTTTATGCGGAAGGCAAATAACTATTAAAATATTTGAAAGACCTTTCTGGTGATCATATAAAGATATAAACAGTAATAATAACCAAGCGATTTTCATAACGAATGAATGAGTGTTAATATTTAATAGTAATAAGAACTCAGTTTCCAAGATTTTGCAACCCATTAATCCTTAATCTTGGTGGAAGATGAATGTCAAGAAACACCATGATTATTATTAAGTAGCCCTGTTTTAATTCCACAAAAAAAAATAAAAAATTAGCTACCACAGGCTCAGTACTAAAATTACAGAATCTAAAATTGTAGAATATTTGTAGAACGTAATATGAAAGAGACAGCCAATACTCTCCAATAAGTTTGTTACCACTTTCATATTATTTAAGTAATCGTGTTGCAAGTTGTTGTTGTTCCGTGTTTTATAAATGTATGTAAGTGTTTGTTATTATTTGGTCGCGTTATTATTTATGAATACATATCTACATATAAATATATGTATGTACATGTTTATGTAAGTATGTATGTATATTATATTATAACAATGAGCAATACATATTGAATAAAGAGTGTTAATATGTATTTAGTTTTTGTGAAGAAAAGCAAATATTTTAATAGAAAAAGCTTCTTAATTTACCTACTTTTATTTCTGCATGTAAGTCGTCGTACATCCATTTAAAGTAGTCATGTAATATGTAAGTAAATATGTGCATACTATAACAAGCGATAGCATATCGAAAAGAATATGCAGCAGCTGATAACAATTTCTTACGTTACATTCAACTGTAAAATAATCATGTTGAAAGGCCTTATTCCTAAATTAGGGCTTTGAACAGCTGTATTCAACTACCATATAAATTTGTTCAATATAAATAATTCAATTAAAATCATTTTTGATTAAATTATGTGTAATACAAATAAAAAGAAAATATATTTAAACATATAATTAAAATAAAGCAATTAAGCTTTATTTGCAATTAAATCAACTCAATGTTATATAATTTATTGAAAAAGGATTGCCAAAAACTAATGGATATTGTCATAACTCAAATAATATATTAAAATTTGAAATACAAATAATCAAAACCTTATCTATCTCTAACATATCTAATCAAAAACTAATTCTGAAAATGTGATTTGAATATTTCTCCAACTGCCAGCTTTCGGTAATGGCAATTATGTTTGAAAAATTATATTACTAAAGGATATTTAACAATACGCCGCATTATTTTAAATACACATAAATAAAATTCAATCCTTAGATGATTCTGATGAGAAAAGACGATGATAGCAAGCAAAATGGCAGTAGAAGACCATCATGGAGATTATAGTAATTAATAGTATTCCCACAACAATCAATTCATCAAACAATATGTTATAAGTTGATAAAATTTAATACCAAAGGCAGCATACATATTTGTACTTTATATAAACCGTTAAAAGGGGCAAACAATTCAAAGCACACCCATAAACTCAAAGTGACCATGTTTTATATAGTTGGCCGAGTTTGTGTCGAGTTTGTGTTTGTAGACGTGTGCATAAATAAATATTTATATGCGGTTGTATGTCAGAATAATATTGACTATACTATATGGCAGGGATGGTGAGCTTAATAGATATTCTATATACCAGCTAAAGTGGAACTTTAGATGATACATTAAAAAGTAGGCAAAGAGAAGCCATGCAAAGGACACACTTTTAAGGGAAGGATATCAAAAATTGGAAACAACTAGTATTTTCAAAAACTGCCTATTATGTTAGTTTTTTTATATTTTGTTATTACGTTTTGATAAATATATATTTTTTTTATTATCAGCTGACAGAATTTTAACAAAATTATAACGTCATATTTTTCGTTTCATAATTTTAGAACACAACGTTTTTATATCTTATACACTTGAGTGATTTTTAATTTTTATTTTTTATTAAATATAATTTTAATCTTTCAATTTTTATAGCATACGAACGACTTAGGAACTATTTTGTTAAATTATCTTAGAGTATAAGACTTAAATTGGCGTTAAGTTTGCGTAAAGATAAGATGAGAGTAAACATTAGGAAAGACCATAAAATTTGATCTGCTTAGTTATGAGCACTTTGACCTAACGACTAGGGTATTCAGTCATATATTGATTGCCCTATGAACCAATGCATTTAAGACATATAATATTCGATAAAAATTCAACTTTTTATTATGCATAAATATGTTTCTTGTCGCTTAATCGAATAAAACTGGCAAAAATATTACAGATAATATGGACACGGAATATATTTCCTACATTTTGACATGATGCATCTTTTCTTGTTACAATCACGGTTGCCACTGAGTAAAAAAATTTTTTACCAAAATTTTCCGAAAATGTTACCAAAAAGTTACCAAAATTTTTTTATAAAAACAAAAATCTTTATTTTTATTATAATAAAAACAACAACTTTTATTAATAAAAAACATAACATAAAACGTTTTAATTCATTTTAGAACATAAATAAATATTTGAATTCATTATACCTACGAATTCCGTATTTAATTTAAATAAATTATTTAATATTGCAGTCATTTAAAATAATCTTTTGCTGACCAAACATAATGACATTTGCATATTACGCCGTTGAACAATTTGGCGCACATTCACACAGTTGTTTTTAATGATTTTTTTCTCAGTGTTGAGTAATGCGGAAAAATGATAAAAGATAATTTGATAGTTTGCCAAGCCTTAAAAACAAAGTTACCAAGTTACCAACCCTAAAAAAAATTACCAATTTTGGTAGAATGTTACCAACTGTGGCAACTGTGGTTACAATATATATTACATTTTCTTATATTTTCCTTCCCCTAAGTTTTCGATTCACAACCTATACAGGGTCTAAGCGAATCACAATTGTCTGAAACTGAAACTGCTCTCTACATGACTAGTTCACCATGGATCGGACCAATTATCACGTCCATTTTTAATTTGGCCGTATAGTATAAGAAGTTGTAATTTATATTTTTCGCCCCTAATGGTATGTAGCGCTTTACCACGTGAGGGCGAAGTTTTATGTCTGCCTCGCGGTTCCAGGAAATAAAAAATTCTAAAGAAACTTTTGCAAATATATTTGTATACAACTGGCGGATAACTAGAATGGGTTTTAATATTAAAAAAGATGGTAAAATTCAAATAAATTAAATAATTTATTCGAATAATTTCAATTCTATTAAAATGTACCCCCTAATATATACACACACACATACAAACATACATACACACCCTTGCACAAGCGTAAGAAAACAAACATAGTCTTAACACCCACAAGGATATTTTTAA
Source organism: Linnaemya tessellans (assembly GCA_951800035.1). Lineage (NCBI taxonomy): Eukaryota > Metazoa > Arthropoda > Insecta > Diptera > Tachinidae > Linnaemya > Linnaemya tessellans. The sequence continues at coordinate 140,969,239 of OX637532.1, forward strand.
ATAAACTTGAATCAATCTATACATCTACGAGTCATATATAAATTTATCACAAACTTATTAATAAAGCATTTGAGTGTATAGAGTAATAACTCTCGATGAGTGTATGCATGTGTTTGCTTTACAGTCAATAGTGTGTCGCCCCTTCTCCACATAATTGTACAAGACCAACCAAGGGTTTAAAGAAAATTATGTTTGTGTTTAAGCTGAAAGTCATAACGGAAATAAGTTGATTGTGATTTTATGTTTATTTAAGTATTTGTCTTTTAATCTTTTTGAGTAAATACAGAGTGATTCAATAAGACCACAATTTCTAAGACCCGGAGTCTTTTTAAAATACTATTTGCGACTTTATTACATTACGTTATAAAATATATACTAAAGGGTGTTCAAAATTTAGGTATCATTTTAATTATGCTGCCTTTTTTTTCTTCTCAACTTATAATTTTTAGTCGACATTTTTAGTTTTAGGTTCTAAATACATTCCGGTTAGTTAATATAGCACGTTTTTATTAAAACACCTTGCTTTTTCGAAAATCGAATTTTTTTTCTTGTAGAGGATCGTGCGAGTTGAAACTTTTAAATTTGGAGTTTTTTTTGGAAATCAAAACCGAAAATAATCAAGCAGATGTCAGCCCTTGACAACAATTTATTGAAAAAACGTGATTGATAATTTTGGTAAAAATTTGACACGCATAATTTTTAATTTTTAACCCGAACCTGGTTAAAATAAACTGAAATAAACATATTATTTATATCTGAAAAATATTCTTTTAATTTAAATTAGAATTATAACACAATTTTGGACACCCTTTACATATATAAATGGGTGCGTGTGTTTATAAAATTGTTTGTGTTGTTTTATAAATAAGTTGTTTAAACAACTTTAGACAAAATAAGGCATTTTCAAAAGGGTTATTTTTAATAACGTTGATCAATACACGTAACTTAAAAGAAACAAAATACTTAGGCAATTTTTAATTGATTTTTTTAATTTATCTCAAACAAGAATGAGAACTGAACTATAAAAGAGATTAATCACTGACTACACATTTAACAAATCTGAGTTGTTCTTGGAAACTAGAATAATAGAACTTCCAAAAATTAAGATGAGCTGTGAGTGTAATCGCTGAAATAAATTGAGCCAATAAGTATTTCAATTACTAAATAATATGTTAATTTGAATAAAAAAGAAATGTATTAATTATTCCTTTAATTACACGTTGTTTTTAATAGAATTGGAATTGCTACATCAAAGAATTGTGCTCGATCCATGAAAATTCTGTCTCAATATGAATACATGTATTTATATATTAATTCAAAACAATTTGTATGAATTCGTTATTAGAAAACCAAAACCTATTACAGCTCTGCTAAATGTTATATGCCATTTTTTTGTTTGTTTAACAACTCACTCGTATTTATATCATTCTAAATAACTTGTTTTCGTTACAAGTTCATAACTATTGTCTTCTCCAACATCATTATCAATATCATTAGAGTAAATGAAAAATGTACTGACTGACACTTGGACTTCATTATTTTTCAATTTTTTTCCAGCTCATAAATCAAAGTCAAACGCTGTTAGCAAGAATACGTGTATGTAGATACAGAATACATTTAAAAATAATAAACATACTTAAGTGAACAAATCTACCTTTAGATATGTGAGCATTTAAAGCTTTTAATACATTCAGCAGTTTGGAAAAAATTCAACATTTAGTTGTATATAAGAAAGTTAGTCGCACTTCCTGTTGAAATACAAAAAGAAGTGCAAAATTTTCTTTACATTGAATTTAATTAATTCATATATGAACTCCCAAAGAAATTTTGATAATCCCAAAATTAGGATTTTCAGCCAACATCAGCCTCATGTTAAAACACAAAATGCTCAAAACAATTTTTTTATTGTTATCTTGCAACTGGATAAAACAAGAGTAACTGTAATTCGATGAAAAAAAAAGCCGAAATTTTTTTAAGGAAAATCGGTTTTTTGAAATATTTTAAAATTAGCTAAATTTTGACTGGGTAATAGTATTTAATAAGTTTTTATTAGGTTTTCTTCTTTAAAGTTTTCTTATTGTCGGAAAGGACAGGTTTTCGTAATATCGTCGCTCCATCCCGTTTCATCTTTAAAGTTGTATAAAAATTTATTGAAGCCTAACTCTCCGTTTACACACTGAAACGTTATTTAAATTTGCAGTGGAATGAATATTAAAAATATATTTAAAATATCGATATAGTTATGGAAAGTGTAAACAACTTCTTTATATTTGGCAAATGTAAATAAAATACTATAGCAGCACTGCGTAATATTTCTACCGCAATTAAGTTGATTAATGGTAAGGAAACTAATAGGACTTTTAGAATAAAGTAGATATATGGGGATATTTGTTTAGTGTTAATGTTAAGACAATTTTCTTTAATTTCTATATGCGACTTATCAGGTTGTCTGCTATATAGAGCATGAAATTTACCAACTGGAAATGTTTTCTAATCACGCGGCAGATAAATATTTGATTTCATGATTCTAACCGCAAGTAATTTTACATTCGTTTCAAATGTCTGCCTAACTGAGATATCTGTAAAGTATTTGCTCATTACGAATATAATTTAAACAAAATTCGTGGTTGCCCATCCGCATCATCTAAAATGTTTTGAGTTTTATTTTCTAAATAATTATCTTAATAAATTATTCCTCCTGTTTTACATTGTTGTTATCGCCATTGCAGCCGTTATCAAATGTTTGACATATTGGTCATTTGACTTTAAATACAAAGTAATTCCCTTCTGTTAAGGCATATTAATTTTCATTCAAAATTAACATGGGTTATTTCTTCACCTCAACTTAATCACCTCAGAAACAGCAGCAACAGCATGAAATAGAGAGAATATATATGCGGTATTTTATCATTTTTAACGCATTTATTTGATTTATTGTTGTAACAAAAGAAACCAACAAAAAAGCAAGTGAATTAAAATACGATTAAACTGAAGAGCAATTTTTCCTAAAAGTGTGACGGCATAAAATTGTCGTCTTGAATTAAACAAATATGGCCTACACAGGCTGAAGTTAAGAGTGAGTGGGCAGCGAGGTATGGTATGAGCATGTCTGCATTGTGGTGTATTTTTGTTTTTGTTGGTCGATCCTTAACCAAGCAGTGAATTTTTTGACATTTTATCATTGATATGGGTTCCTTTTTGGAAAGGGCTCTAACATTTATTCCTGCTATCTGAGGTATGTCATGTTGTGCTAATATCTACGTTTATATTTTGTGGGTCTCCATTTTACTTGCCTTGGTGTTGGTGTGAAATGTTAGTAAAATGTTTTGAAATATCATACAATATATCTTACGAGTTGTGTGTTGGCAATTATGTTATAATTTTGGGTATTTTAACTCTACCGTAACATCTAAAATCAATGCTATTAATAACTTGCATGACATATCCCGCAAAGTACTACTGAGAACAGGGGGCAAATTACGGCATTCGAAATCGATCGAAATTTGTATCTAAATTGTATTTAAATTTCGATCGATATCGAATGCAGTAATTTGGCCCCAGGATGTCCAATATTAAAAACTATATAACATGTACCAGAGATCCTACTTGAATGCTTGTTGGTTACAGGCAGCCACGTATACCATATAACATGTAATCCATACAATAATACCATATACATACATATGTAATTCCTAAGTGCTTTATTTGACTTCTGCTCAAAACCAACGAATCGCGAATGTTCATAGTTATAATTTTGAATTACGTTCGAAAAATAAAATTTTTTGGTGTATTTTAATTCATTGTCTTTATCCCCATATGAGTTAGGAAGGACCTTAAAAAACAATTAAAAATTCCAAATCAATTAAACATTTCTCAGAAGATGTATCTGCTTAAATTATATAAATCAGAAGAGTTTTATTATGTTGTTGCAACAATTAACTCTCTTTCTTCATTTTATTTCAGTGAACTCACAAAACGCATATGAAAAATTTCGATATACAAAAAAAATACACCTTTCGATATAAAACAAAGAATATATCAACTGCGCCACCTGCCGGATTTTAGTTTCAACATAATTTTTTTTATATACAGAAATATATTTGTAGTCATTCTGTTTACACAATTCTGTTGGTCTGTCTGTTATACCATGGTATAATAAAACAAGGTACTGCCACTGTGAGCTATTAAATTTAAAATAATTTTCTGACAATTTTAAGGATTCTGACATTCCCATAAAAATTAAGTTACCATATCATTTTAAGTTACCCGTTTTTTTTCATTTGAGTTGTTAAAATTTTTAATTGCATCGATGTCATAATTAACAATGATTAAAATCCGTTTGCCAATTAATTTATTATAAAAATCTTGTCGTGATTTTGTTAAATTGTCTTATTGATCAATGTAATGGTTTCAATATTTTTGCTTCAATGCAAAGCAACACAATGACTTTATTTCTTGTGGAAATGCATAGAAGCTTGGATTTTTCGTAGTTTTCTATATTCTTTACATTTTATATAGGTTTTATTAAATTATTTTAGCAAAATATTGCAAAATGTTTATGTTCAAAACCTCAAAATGAAATTTTTCTCTCGGTCAATATGCAAAAACGATTCACAATGAGATTTTGAGCGGGATATTCTATCAATGTTGTACGTTCAGTATGTTTAAATTTAAAATGAGGTAATACAATGAAATATGTTAAAAGAGAGGGCATAAAATAATAGTTAAATACCATGGTATAATATATTATAATGGTGTTTTGTCCGTGATCTCATGAAAATGTGGCTTGGTACTAAAGAGGCCATTATTTTGGAAATTGCTGAACTGGACACCTTGAAATTTAAATAACTTAGAGATCAAGGAATGAAGTTTAGTATATACAATTTAATTAACGAAGTTGCTAGACAAATGGAAAAATTTATATATGTACATATATATGAAATTTTTTATTTGACATATTGTTGTCACAACACTATTTTAAATGAAATTTATTTGTTGGTGGTCAAGCAATGCCTATATGCATTTCGTTGGTGCTTTACCAAATCATGGTTAAAGTCTACTGATGATTTGGTAAAGCACCAATGAAATGCATAGAGGCATTGCTTGACCACCAACAAATAAATTTCATTTAAAACACATATATGTATATATATATATATATATATATATATATATATATATATATGTATTACAGATTTTATTTAAAAATTTCCAAATAAACAAAATTTTTTTTTATAATGTGGCAACGTCATATTCAATATGATGTAGAAAAATAAACTTCAAAAATCCTTATTAAAATTTAATAAAACCAAGTGGCACTACCTTGTATTTATATACCTTGTGTTATACTGCATATTTTAAACCACAGACACGAACCACCAACATCCTTATAGCTGCCACATAAAATTTATAAGCTGAACCCTGCCTAGGAATTTGAAAATAAAACCAATTTCATGCACAAGCCTTTATGTTATGCACACTGTTAGGAATACAGTAGGCATTTCGAATATATTAACTCGCGAAATGGTTAAAGACTTGGATATGTTACAGCTTCAAATTGATTTTAAAGTAAATTTAGTGATTACAGTGGCAACTTAGGTAATTTTAAATTATTCCCACTTCAGCAAATTACAACATTGCGCCGGGCATATGCTTGAGAGTAATATGTATACTGTTATTTAAGAAAAAAACACCAAAGTGGAAGAAATCAGAATTACATATTTGCAGCAGAAATTAAATTTAGAAAGTGTAACGAAAAATGATTTTACATCTACATACAATGTGTTCATTGCAAAACAAAGCATTTATATACAAGTATGAAAATTGTAAAATATAAAAAAAAGAATGTATTACAGGCGAATCTGAAAAAATTTGCTTCGGACAACTTTTTCTATGAAGTTTGACGTCTCTTTTAGAAAGCTAGAGAAAATATTTTTCCTGAGAATTCTGAGCTGAATTTGTTTAACTTTAGACATCTTCTGGACAAACTTGAGCTGAGGTCCATTTAGGATAAATTTTTGATTGCAAATGAAATTAATATGAAGATTATATGTACTTTACTAAAAGCATTCCAATTTGCATCATAAAAAGTAATTATCTTTTTTCGTTCAATCTAAAAAAAAATAAATCAATGAGTGTTCGAACTCACGGGCGATGTGTTAACACCTTTTTGTTACACGGTACCTGTTCGATTTCTTTGAACACAGACCCACAAACCCGGAGGTAGAGTTAATATAAAGTATTTTTTATATATTTTATATTAAACCCATAAAAAACAAAGAGAATGCAAAGCAACACACAAATGTACATACATACATTGTTATGTTTGTACATAAGCTACATACGTTGCTGTCTTGCTATCTCATTTTTATATATTTACGTATAACCACGTCACTATTCTCTTTGCTATGCATAAGACAAAACCGGAGATCAACATAAAACACTTTTTTATTATTACTCCAAATTAATACTCCGAATTAAAACACTTAAATCTCCGCTCGCCGATATCGGATCGGCCTAAACTCTTCGTCGAAACCCGCACTAGCATTTTAATCCAAAAATTAATAAAATCGGCTATGAATTTCCGGAGAAAATCGCGTGGGAAAATTATATGAAAATCGCCCAATAATCACTTTCAATACCGACTGCCAAGCAACAACAACAAACAAACAAACTCTTACACTTACACTTGCGTATGTATTGAAACTGATAGTTTACTGGCCTAGAGGCGCGCGTATAGATGTTAACACATCAGAAAAATTATTTAAGGTATTTGACATCAAGAAAACAAAGCTAAAAGTAGAATCATTCGTTGTAGTGTTGCCCTTTTGTAAAAATAAAAAATTTTCTTTACATATGGCAGCTATGATTTTTGAAATGAATGAACCGTTCCGCAGAAAACTCTCATTCAAATTATAATCTTTCAGAATTTTTTTTTCTAGGTTAACCCACCTTCAGAAAACAATTGATAGATATGTATTTTTAAGCATTATTTTGTAGTTTTATATTTATGTGATTAAGTAGCCACCGTACTGTTTTAATTTGTTCACCTAATTTAACTTGTTTTATATTTATAACTGCATGAAATTTAGTACTTTTCGGTAGAAATTTAAATTTATATTGCTTTTTTAAAAATATGCTCAAAGTAGAAAATTGGTATGGTGTTAAAACTAGGGATGTAACCGATACCGATACCGATTCCGATATATCGGCGATACTTTTGATTTGCCGATATATCGATATCGGCGATATTTTAAAGTCGATACGACGATACTTCTTAAATTTTTTTAGAGCTGTTTTGAGCAAACAATTCAATTTTTTTTACTAACCGTTGTATTAAAAATTTGGATGATTTTAGAAAATAAACAGTATGACATTCAGTTTGAATGGACTCATTAATAATCGCTTACACTATTATTTTGTTAACAAAAATGAATGAATTCAAATATCAATTTTAAATATTAATAATCTCTTACACTATAATTTTGTATAATAAAAGAATTACTCTACTTGAGTTTTGTTAATTTTAACTTGAGTTCAATTTCAATATGCGTATCGGTATCGGAATCGGTATCGGCGATATTTCTTTTTGAGTATCGGTATCGGTATCGGATCGGCAAAACTGCGTATCGTTACATCCCTAGTTAAAACATTAATTTCATTAAAAGTTGTAATAATAATTATTATTACTGTTTCATCATGTACAGTACATATGGATTAAAAAAAATACCTCACTATGTTTGTGGTTGATAATTTGAACTAAGCAACATTTATAAGACAGATAAGACAAGAAGTTTTTAAAAACACTCACCGAATTACAGTTGGCTCATTTGAAACCTCACACGTTTTGTAAAAATTGTCCCCAATATGCATATTTTAGTTACTTTTCCAACTATTTCTTGTTACATTTCCATTGCATAGGCGGTTAGTAGAGGAACTGTTCTCTGAATTGTGTGTTTAAGTTGAGTTTGTCTAATATTTGAATCTCTTGATGTGGTGTAATTATTTCTAGTACAGACATCAACACGTTTGTGTTTTTTGTTATTACAGGAAGCAGTAGAGGCGCTGCTATCTTGAGATGCGCAAATATAAATAATTTGGTCATGATTTGTTCGGATTAAAAGTTATTGAAGAGCTTTAGCGAAGTTTTCAATTATAGCACCTGTCTGTAGAAATCAGGAGTATTTATAAGGAATTATAATACCCCAAACCAAAAATGTTTCTGTTTTCTTTTTCAAGTGCTATACACGCATCAATGACATTTAGGCCTTTCTTTAGCACCTGAAACAGAGCAGATATCTAAGTCTTCCACATTCGACTCTTTATGTAATATTTTAGTCTCCTTTGCCTACCTTTTATTTGCTGTGTTTTGTTTTTCGTACAAATATGTATTACTCGAGTAGGGCTTTCATGTGGCAGAGTAATATTTCCTTATTTTATAAGTGTATTTGAAATAGCCACACTCAAAAGCTGGAATTGGGGCGACTGTTTGCATTATAAATTAACCTAAAAATAAAATTAAAAATTAAACGTCAGTCCGTGTGATATAGAAAATAGAATTAATTTTAACCCTTTAGCTATTTTGTAGCTTAAAAATCAATGATTATATCCCTTGAGACAAAATAATATTAATTAAGGCACGGTAACGTTTGGCAATCATTTGCCTAAAAAAGCTTAACCACTAAATACTAATAGCATCTTTTTTTAATTCAGACAAGAGTTTTTTGAGTTAAGCAGTTTCCAATAATATTGGCTTCCAAGACACTATGTATTTGTTATGGGTAAAGCAGTTTTATTTAATAAACACTTATCTGGATCAAAATATGTTTCATTAGTATTTAGTGGTTGTTTACGGGTTTTTGGGCAAATATTTGCCAAATGTGAGCGTACCTTAATTCTCTCTTATTCTGCAACTCCATATCGACGTCACGTTAAGACAATATTAAGAATAGGGCACATACAAACCGATAGCTTCTGACTATTCTTTAATATGCAGAAAATAGCAAGAGCCTGTTAAGAGCAGGCAATTGCTGAAGAAAGAGAGTGCGTAGGTTTTCTATTTTTGATATTGTCTTGACGTGCCGTTGTTACACATTTACAGAATAGAGGGGATTATTTTGCCTCATATAACAGTTAGTTTTCAAGCTACAAAATACCTAAAGAGTTATAATTGATTATAACATACAAAATAGCTATTTTTTATAGCACACAGACAATGATTTTAAATTAAATTTTTAAATTAAAATGATAAATTAAAAAAATTATAATAATAAATACTATTTAATCCTACAGTTGTGCTTTAATTCAAAGTAGCTCATCGTCAGTAATATTTTTATATGTAAATTGTTGTTTTTGATTTTGAATTTTAGGATTTTTATTTTTTACATTTTCACGCTTGATATGGAAATGGACATAAAATTTTTATCTTAGGCTATTTTTCGCAAGCCTTCACGTTTTTAATTTCCGAATAGTAGGCATCCATCACTGTATTTACAAGTATTTAATTATAATAATGGAAGACTAATAAAGGAAATTATAAAAATAATGAAACTTTGTTGTCTATATTATAAAAAAATATATAAAAAGTGATACAAACAATTTACATATAGAAATCTACCTTTTAAGGAGTAATTATTCAAATATTAAAAAAAATATATATATACATCGAAGGGATAAAGTAACATCTAATATAATAAAACAAAATAAAATGATATAATAAATTATATATAACACTTAAAAAAAATTAAATTATAATAATAAAAAAGCGCTGGCCACCACTGCTTCCATTGCACCTCTATTTACTTCCCCGCAGTTTCTACCACCGAGTCTTCAGCAGCCGCAAAGCAACATGTTGCCATTAAAAAAACACACCGACACACTGGCATATACGTTTTTCAATATTATTTGTTCTTTTGTTTTATTATCATATATTTTCATTGTATTGTTAGTTAATTTATTTTTATTTTACCTTATTTAGTTTTAATTTATTCTTAATACATAACTTAGACTTTTATCACAAATAATTTTAAGCATTTCCATTTCACACACTTTCAAAATTGAAACAAATTTATTATTTACAAGATTAATTACAATTAATATAAGTATGTATGTATGTATATATTTTCAATTACTTATGTATATAAAGTCAATTACTTGAAAGAGTGTAAACGACTTACATGCAAATGTTTATTGCACTAATTATGATTATAATTAAAATTTAATGATATATATCTTAGTGTTTATTAAATGTATGTATGTATGTCTATGTACTCCTTTGTATGAATATATGAGCAATAACTCTTACTCTACTTATGTGTTTGTATTAAGGTTTTAAAAGGACATTAAACCGAATTTTATGCAAGAATAATAATTTCAAATTAAACAGTAATAAATATAAAATTGAATATTTTATGATTCTATTGTAGACAGAAGATTTATACGTTTTCTTTAAATGCAATCAAGAATCAAAACATAAATAACAGAACAAAAAAAAAAGAGTTAACAAGTTCTTTTGTAGAATACTGAATATGTGGGTGTGTGTGTGTGTTTGTTTGTGTGTGATTGATGTTATATGTATTGATGGCAAATCAGCATTTTTACAAGCCATATGAAATAAATCATATAAATCATTTTACACGCTTTAACAATACAAAAAAAAAAAAACAAACAAAAAAATTTAAACTTATTGCCTTGATTTTTATGTAGGCATTTTATTTGTCTCGCTATTTTTTGGTGCTTTTAAAATTCATTCCATTTGAAACTTTTGAACTTAAGAAGTGAATCACTGCCCAAAATCGCCAAATGTGAAGTTTATTTGAGACTTTTTTTTTATTATTTGTTAAATCGTTATGGTCTCTTCCATTGTTCTGCACTTCAATTTGTTTTTCGGCTGTATTTTTATTATATTTTTGTGTTTGAAAATAAAAATAATATTTTTACATGCAACTTTTTATTTTATTTTTTACAATATCCTCAGGCTTATGTAACACAACATGCAAAAAAAATTGGTTCATTTTATTGTATGTGTCCTCTTGATAATTTTCGCCTGTTGTTATTCATTTCACATTTTTCATGTATTTAGTAGACAGGACTTTATATGTAGACTTTTATACGTATATATATGTTATGTATATTTTTATAATGGCCATGAAAAACTTTTTAAATAAATACCATTATACGTTTTATTGAAAAATTCTTGCAGACAAAGCAAATATCTTCACCGAAAATTGAAATAAATATAATTATAAAATAGTTCGGACACAATTTACTTATCGCTTGTGTGGAGAACTATAATTGTTTGGTCTCGAAAATTTTGCCATTATTGTGGTTGAAGTCTTTTGATGAATTGGTAAAGGATCAGTGAAATGCATGTGGCATTTGCTTAAAACCATCAATAAATAAATTTTATTTAATGTAAAATTTTGTGTTATTTGCTTAACGAAAAGCCGTTCAATTGAAGACTTTGAAAAATTTCGGGCTCTTTGTATAATCCGTTAACTTATTATTATATGTTTGTTAAAACAATAAGAAACCATTAGACTCGGACCGACATTGTTCATTGCCTGGTTTTTAATAAAAATCTATGATTAAAATAATTTTATTTAAATGGCATTACTCATTAGGTTTTTGTCTAAGGAGGGCAATTGAAAGAGCTGTACCCAAGTCTATAAGTAACACTAAATGTTCAGGTTAAATAAATTCGAAACTTTTTATATAGAAGTATTCAAAAGATATTAATATATTAGATGTAAAATTAATTGTTAAAAAATCCTGCCTTAAGTGATCCCTTAAATCCAATATCAGGAACATTTTAAAGAAGTCTATCGAGCTTATGCCTAAAAAATGATCAGTTTTAAAATGCAGTAGTTACGAGAGAATAGATATAAAAAAATTTTTTTAAATGAAACAATTTTGTTTTTTGAATTGCTTTGTTGACTTGACGAAAAATGGGGAATAAAATGAAATCGGGCTGTTGCTGGAAATACTTCACGTACGGACGTAAGTATTTTAGAATTTTTTCCAATTTTTATATATGGAAGACAGACTTAACAGTAGGAACCAAAAGCCTATATTTAAAGACATTAACAGTATTCCAGTACTGGAAACTACACTAAAAAAAAACATTGTTAGAATAAAATATTCTATGCGTTGCTACAAAGACTTTTATTTTTAATTACAACCTTTACAAGAATATGAATTCCGTTGAGAGTTAAAAAATATTTATACTTATTTTCGGAAATGCTGGAACCAATTTAAATAAAATAATTGGCTTATAGCATTAATTTTGTATATCGTTCGAAATTTCTTCTCTTAGTGTAAATGTTATGAGAAGGAATTGTTTGAGACCGAAATAAAGTCTAATTCCCAACAAGTCGGTATCGCAAATATCTTATGGGTAAAGTCTCTATCGTGAATTGTGTGAAAATAATATTTTACTATTGTGAATTATTTATCGTTGTATATAAATAATTATTTGCATTAATTATAATTTATGTAAATCCATATTGAGTGAAGTGCCAAGAGAATGACAGCTTAGATTTATTTTTTATAAAATTATTTAGTCAAATGACTAGCAGGAGTAAACATTGCCGATGCTTTTTTTTTTAATTCGATTTTCAATAGTTTGGGAAATAATCACGATAGCAAACCGGAAACTTTGGTAGTTTTTTTTATGGGCAGAATAATTCGCGATAAAGAGAATAACATTCTAAAAAATTACTGGAATTCACAAATACTTTATATTATTAGTTGGATTTGCCATTTCTTTTGTATTTTGTATGTCTGTGAAGGTAATAAGTTAATGAAGTAAAAAAAAAGCTGGGAAAAAACCAGAAAAATTGCTTAATTACTTGTTTTTGTAAATAAAATAAAAATATCCCTCTGGGAGTTTATATTTGAGCAACAATAAGAAAATTGAAATATGTTATTGCTTTCAATATAAAATTTGTTTCTGATTTTATTTGCAAAACCAGACAATTAGCCGATAAACTATATTTCTGATTAGACTTATTTAATGCAGAGAAAAGTTATAATATTGAAGAAAAAATATATAAAAAATTAATCGACTGAGGCAGCGTTCAGTTAGATTTTTTAAAAAATAGCGAGGTAAAAAAATCAAGGTGATAAAGCTTTATAAACTAAAGTAATTCTTGCAAGCGGAAAAAAGTGTTTGGAATTTGATTTGATTTTAAAAACAAGCAAGGAAAACATTTTTCGAAACGAAATCTTTTTTAATTTTATTAGCTGATTTCGTTGATTATATTAGAAATTAGTTCATTCCAAAAAAAAATTTTCCTCTTTGTTTTGTAAGGAATCAAAATACGGAATTAATTCAGAATGGAAAGAGAATTAAAATATAAAAAAAATATAAAAAATTTAGTTGGAAGTGTAAAATCAAGAAAAATTAAAAATTAATAATCTTATATGTATACTGCCGAATTCACAAGAATTTAGTTTCTATATTAAACGTATTTAAAGAAACATCTTTATAGCAATTTTGTATTACACTACACTTCAAATCAAAATATTTTTTTTTAAATAAAGCTATTAAAGTTTAAAAAATTCGGCATATATCTATAAATAATATGTTCCAGGGATATGTGAATGTAAATATTAATGTTTGTTTAACAAATCAGCTTTCGTATATACATGATATTTAGTTATTTTTATAATGATAATCTGTTATATTACAATCCTGTTTGTTCACAACTAAGAGATATGTTATTACCACAAGTATAGAAGAAGAGATATGCTTACATCAGGATAACTACTTATTTACTAAAATCCTTATTCTATGATATTCTATTTATAATAACGTTTTCATCCTTTAATCTTATTTTCTTGTTAGTATATTTTTACTGGCTTTTTGTACAAAATTTAATTTACTAATATTATTGTTTTATGTTGGTTTTACTGTTTGCCTTCTTGTATTTTATTTTATTTTTGTTTGGTTGTTTGTTTCCATAATTAATGTTTTTATATATTACATGTATTTTATTTTCTACTAACATTCAGCTAAGTTATAAAGACTATATAACAACACATACGTATGCATGATTATCTAAACTAAAAATCTAAACTTTCATTCTATTCACATTATGTATATGTATATGTATTTGTTTTTTTTTTTTGGTAATTAAAATTATTATTTTCGTATATTTCATAACATTATTTTATTAATGGTTTTTCATGTGTTTTATTTTAGCAAATATTTTTCTCATATTATTTACGTATTTCAAATTTATGTGTAAAACATAATAACTATCGAGAATGGAAAACTGTTAAGTTTACTGGTATGGACTCAAAAAAGTTTCAAGTATCATTAAATGCAATAATAAGGAAGATTACACCGACTTGTTTTCATCCCGTTTATGATTTTATTTGCTAATTATAACGTCTCATAGTTAAAATATTGCACGGTGCACTGTGTTAGATTGAAAACTGAACTAAGAAAAATATATTTTGATTTTAAGTAAATTACTTCAAAGAATTAGTAAAAATTTTTTTTTAGCAACTGATGATCTGCAAACAGAAAACGGTAATTTTTTATACATCATATTTAATATGGTTTATTGTGTGTTTTTTCCACACTGTAAAATATTTAAGAATTGAAAACAAAGAAGTTATTTAAATCATGTTGCTTTTTAATAATATTTCACATAAACCAGAAGTTAAGCTGCCTATGAGAATATTAGAAAACATTTGAAGGATAATGGTTTCCTTGTGATTAAAATTTATACTGGTGATAAAGGTCAAATGTTGCACATTATATTCTATCAGCTGCATTTTTTTTTATTATTTTACAACAATAAGAAATAACTTTTTTGATTGCTGATTTTTCGATCTTTAGATTTTTAGTTATATGTTTTAAAAAAATTTTAACAGAAAAAACTATTTTTTGTTTGTTTTTTTTTATATAAAAATTGAATAAACAAAATTATTATTTAAAAAGAAGTGTTTTTTTAGTCATTTAATTTTTATATAAAAAAATAATTTTGTTAAAATTTTTAAAAAGACTGTGTAAGATATCCAGAGGATATCGAAATACTGGAAAATAAAAATATTCAATTTCTTTTATAAAAACAGTGATCAAAAACTTACTAATAAAATATATAATTAATAAGGAATAACGCATTAAAGTAATGGATATAGAACATTGAGTACATCCCCAAAGAGCGTATCTTTTGGTCTAAGACCCGATAAGTAAATTGCAGCACAAGCTGAGAATGCATAATTCTATAATATTAATAATAATAATAATAATAATAATAATAATAATAATAATAATAATAATAATAATAATAATAATAATATAATCAATTATAGAATAATTCACTCAAAATCCGAAAAAGTATGATTTAGTATTTATGTATAAAACTTTTTTAATGCGTATAATGAATGATTTTACTGCGTAACAGACTTAACCCAGTGTTCGATTTTTCGAACAGTAAATTTCAAGCATTTAAATTTTTTTTTTATCTGTTTAGGAAAGACTAAGAACATATCTTTTTTAATGAAAATTTTTAAAAAACATGTTTAATAAAAATTAAAAAAAAAAATTTTATGAAAATTTTTAATGACAATTTTTAAAAAATTTTTAATGATCATTTTCAAAAAAATTTTTAATGACAATTTTTAAAAAAATTTTTTATGAATATTAAAAAAAAAGTTTTTAATGAATATTTTTAATAAATGTTTTTAAAAAAATTCGGACATCTGATTCGTATCTTCTGGACCCAAATTACCATTTAACTACCAAGTTTTATAAACTGATTCGAAAAAAAATCTCTGGGACAATATGGGTTAATACATCACTCATTCGCACTGATTACTTAATGGATTAGGGTGTATAGCTTCTTTGGAAGCCCAAGCAAATATGCAATAATTTTGCAAAGAGTTTTGTAATTAATTGATATGGTATCATTCAATGCATTAGCTTGAGAGTTCGAAATTCAAGACGTGTATTCAAAGTTTTTCATATTGGCAGCGTTGCCAGTTTCTGGAGAAAATAATGTATGAAAAGCGCAGTTAATTAAAAGTATATACATACAGTTATTACTGTTAAACATATAATGGGGATACTATTTCGAAGCTTCCTCGAATACGCATGAATATTCATTTTTATATGTTCATATTCATTTTAATGTTCAATTTTCGTATTTGTTTTGAGTTTTATATTTCACGAAGTTTCTTGTTAAAATGCATATACAAAAATGAGCATAATTTCTTTATGAAAATATTTTACACAAGTGATACTTTATCCGTTTTCCGAAAAACAGAAGTAAAATTCCACGGAATATGGAAGTTAATATGTGAATTTATATAAATGGCATTTATTTCGATCAGCATTTCCAAGAATACCTGTAAATGGTGTGTCCTCCACATATTCATTTGTATTAACTGTTATCGTTTTTCATATACATATTTTAATGAAACAATTTTATCAACACAGCAACAAATTTTAAAATGTTAATAGATATTTGATTTAAGGGTTTTTGATGGAAGCTCTTTCCTACTGGAGTACCAGCTTAGTGATTTTAACAAGAATTTATTTCTTCTTCTTATTTGAACTTAAATAAGCAGTTTTCAAACATTGAAATTTATTTAAATTTGGTATTCACAGAAATAAGTCATTATATGAAAAGTAGTTCAAATGGTAATATTTAATTTTTTTGCTGGCAACAAGTAATTAATATTACAATATTAATTTATTTTCTTATATATTTTTTCTTTGAAAAGGCTCATTCACACTTCTTAGATATTTGCGTATTGGCTATACTAATGAAAAATATTTTATTGGGTTAAACAATAATATTTATTTCTTTAATAATATTTTATTCTATGACACTGCGTATTAATTATGTATGAACTGTTTTACTTTTAACTGAATGAAAATATTTTTCATTATTATTCACTGGTTATGCTATTTGGGCAAATATTTGATAATTGGGAATGTACCTTGAGAAAAGAATGAAATATTTGTGGCATAATTTGAAGAAATTGAAAATATTGGACAGATATTATTTGATAGCCGAAGTAGGAAAAAAAAAATTTATTTGCATTTGAACTAAATAGAAAAAAAAAATCATGAAAATTATATGTTGTTTTATAAACATGGCACTAAATATTTAGTTCATTTTAAATTTGTGGAGTTAATTTTAAGAACATAATTTCTATGGGCAAATTTAAAGAAATATATTACATACTTATTTATAAAATAACATCTTAAGTAATTCTTCTTTTTTATATACGAAAAAGAAAATCGTAATTATAACGAATTAAATGAATAGTTTTCACAGAAGAGCACAACTTGTTCTTAGCTTTAATTTCTTTTTATATGCATGTATTCATTTTTTTAATTTTCTATTGTTTACAATTAAAAACTACCATTTAAATAGGAATATTAAGTTTCCTTTACATAGAATCTCATTCAATTAATATTATCTTTTTTTTATATAAACTTATATATTTCTGTTGCTCTTTTGGCTGTTAAAAGAGTTTTTTAATATTTAATAATTTTGGTTTTATTTGTTTAGTTTATTGCAGTCTTTTCTTAAAATTTTCTTATATACAATTATGATTATGTATGTATATGTTTTTGTTATTATTTATATAGAGTTTTCTATTGTTAATATCTATTAATATAAATATTTTACTTACAGCACTAAATATTTGTTTAAACACAACTTTCAGGACCCGGTAGGGTATCTGTTATTATATGATTACGATTAGCGGTAGATTTTTGTGTCATTGATAAATTTGCGGAAGCCGAGGGTGTTAAAGTAGATGCGTTCATCGTAGATGAACCATTTGTTGTGCCTATTAATGAACCTAAGCCCAAGCCTTTTGGCAAGGTCATATGACCTATAGTATTGGCTGTAGGCGTTGAGATTGTAGGGTTGGCTGGACCACAGCCGCCACTGCCTACCAGAGTGTTTGTTAGCATCCCCGTTGTTGCTTTACTCAGATTATAATCAATTAAACTGCTGGCAGTGAGATAATCAGCAATGGAAAGTTTCTCTGAGCCTAAAGTATGATGACCAGATGGCAGTTGATGTTGCTGTTGCAAAGCACTTGAATGTGGCAACGTATGATGATTTGTATAATGGCCATTAGTTAAATTGTTTTGCATTAAAGATGATGATGCTGCTGCAACAGCTGCGGTGTTGTTGGTTACTGATGTATTACCAGCACTGCCACCTGAACTTAAAGTACTATTACTGCCACCATAATTCATACTTAAGGGAAGAGGATCATAACGTGATATATCATGTCGACTGAGTGCGTCATATAGTAAAGGAGGCGTCTGATAAGGTTTTCTAGAATCTTGTCCCAATTTCAGTGTACTCGATTGTGATGGAGGACTATTCAGTTGCTGTTGCAAAGGATCAGAATTGTTGTCATTGTAATTGATTGTAGGCGAGTCCTGAAAATAAAATTACAATATTAAAATAAGCTTAAATAGTAGATATTTAATTTAAAAATGAATAGGATTTATGATATAAGCGAGTGCACATGCGTAGAGATCTATACGATATGCCTAATGGTGGAGCTGTAATCCATCAAAATTTCATGGTGTTATTACAGAAAATGATATATTTTACAGCTGCTTTATAATTAATTTAATTACTAAGCTAAGAATATTTATTCAATCTTAATTTTAAATCTGAAAACTAACCGCCTGTTCGCCAATGTCGAAAGCTATCGTTCATTCGAATAAATAACATTTAAAACAAAAACAAATATAAAAATTGTTTTTGTTTTAAATAATATTTATTCGATTGAACGATAGCTTAGGACAGCGACGAACAGGCAGTATTTTTTTATTTTTTTAAACAATTTGTATTAATTTAAATTTCTATTAAAAGTGAAATATATAGAATATTTTTTATAATCATCAAATTTGCGGATCAAATTAACAGAAATCACTACTGATTTCAACTCCACGAAAGTAAATAACAAAAAGTTTTAGATATCATCAGTATTCGTTGACCCTAGAATAGTAAAAGAGAAAATGGATTATTTCGAATCATAATCATATGGGTTGGGGAATTTCGTACTGATGCCTCATGAGGTGTAGTGGTCTCGAAATCAGTGGCGATCAGGGGGCAAATTACGGCACTCGATATCGATCGAAATTCGTATTTAAAATGTATTGAAATTTCGATCGATATCGAATGCGGTAATTTGGCCCCAGGTCTGCTAGTTTGATGATAATAAAAATTATTCTTAATATTCCACTCTTAATAAAAATTTGAATTTAATTTGTATTAAAAATATACAAAAATAAATTACAGAATTGCAGATTTGAACTTCAGCCTGAATAAAAATACTTGGTATATAAAATTGAATATGATAATTGTAAGGTAGAAATATGCTGAAACAATATTTAGTTTTGAGATAAGACGTCAACAAGAAAGAAGTCTCTCCACAATAAATTTATAGCAATTTTTTTCAAAAGTATGTTCCAACATTTTGTACAAACGTTTGTACTCAGAAAGTATTGAGCCAATGCGATAATAATGTAGACTGAATAGTTAAGGCAGCAAAAAAGTATATGTAATTTCAATAATAGATTGAAATAATAAACAAACACTATGTAAATAAAAACCAAATAAAAATATATTTAAAATATGGGCAAAAAATTAACTCAATTAGAAAATTTTTAATAGAAAGTTTTACTATTTACTAGTTTTGATAACTAAAAATGTTTGTATTGACAAGACAGGAGTTGGCCTTCTATCCATAATATTTGACTTATTTTTCCTATATTGAGTGTGAAGCACTGCAATATATCATTGATATAACTTTCAGGGGCAAATATATAAATAGAAATGTAAAACTCCACGACTTACATAATTTCCTGTAGCTGAACTATTCCCCGCCAATCCACTAATCACGCCTCCATTCGTATTGGCATAATTTGATGCCTTTGAACCCACCCCGCCATTGCTGGTATTCGTGTCTATGAATATACCACTTGGTCGATTACCCAGAGGTGATGATGTGGCACTGGCCGTAGTATTTTTTTGTGCATTCAGTATATCCGGCTGCTTTTCAATGCCTTGTTTTAATGTGTAGGCCACAACTAAACGTTGATGACCGGGCCCCGTCTCCAGGGGTGCTGTAACTGTGACATCCATACCTAAAATTATTGTTATCAATTGAATATGTATTTCCAAAATGATTTATAAAATAAGAGTATTATTTTGAAAAAAAAAAAAATTCGATTATATATTCAAGTAAATGGGAAATATTTAAAGTACAGGGTGGCTCAGAAAGACCGAAGTGGTGTGAATTTCTTATAATTTTTTTATTATAATATTTTTTTTCTTTTCTTTTCAGTATTTTGTAAAGAAGACTTGGACAATTTATAATGGAGCAATACACAACTGAACGGTCCATTGTGTTGACTCAGCGTGCATACCGTCGTCAGTTTAATGTGCGGGTTGCACCCTCTCAGTCAACAATAAACCGTCTGGTTGCAAATTTTCGACAACAAGGAGCAGTAAGGAACCTTCCTGGTTCCGGCAGAATACGATATGGGATCATTGGCCCATATTTTTTTTTTGAAAATGAACGAGGTGTCGTCAATGGTGATCGATATCGGGCCATGTTGGAAAATTTTGTAAGGCCAGCCGTGGAAAACCATCCGCAAATATGGTTCCAATAGGATGGAACCACAGCGCACACTGCGAGGGCCACAACGGCTCTTTTACGCGACATCTTTGGTGAAAGAATAATTTCGCGTAGAAGCAATTTTAATTGGCCTCCGCGTTCCCCGGATTTAACCGCTCCAGACTGTTTCCTTTGGGCTTATTTAAAAGGGAAAGTTTATGTTAATAAGCCTAGGACTATTGAGGAATTAAAAGCCATTATTCGAGACGAAATTAACAACATAACACCGGAAGTTTTGCGAAAGGTCATGGAAAATGTGTTTTGGAAAGAGCACATTTGTGCGAAGCAGAAAATGGCACCACTTGCGGGATATCATTTTTAATAACTAATCTAAAAATATTCCCTATAAATTTACTGTATTTAAAAAACAAAAAATTAAAAAAACATGTCTTAAATAAAAAGTTATAAGGAATTCACATCACTTCAGTCTTTCTGAGCCACCCTGTATAACTTTAGTATTGTTCTAATTTTTCTACGATTACAGCCATAAGAAAAATTAGTGAAATATTATTTGATATTAATATCGTATTTGTGTTTTTTTTTGCCATGTGATAAAAAAGCATTAATTTAATTACGACAATACTCGTATGTCATATAGAAGATTTGGAAAATATCTTATTTGTTTTTTTTTTAACTTTCAACCTCTTTGTTTTCAAATAATTAAATTATTTTTTATACATTATAAATTTACATCATTCGCTTTTTTTTGTTGTTTCGTTAACTTTTGACTAACTTTAAATAAATATATTCAACTGCTTAAAATTTGCAAACTTTTTCGGATATATGCCAAATTTGTGATTAATGTTAGTTTAATATATTCCGTATCTATGCCTTAAGAAATTTTTGGCGAAATGGAGGATTTTTTGTTCATTTTGTCACAATTACATGCCAGTCTTTTGTTATGCAATTTTTATAATCCTTACAAAATTTAAAAATTAAATAAATATTAATTCTGCTTTTATAAGCAACCATCCTTTTAAATGCTTATAAATCACTAAAAATATGTATAAAAGTTTTATTGATCGATAATCAAACGTGAAGTGAAATAAATTTTAATACAATTGAGTCATACATGAACTTTTATGCAAATTAAATAATCAAGTATGAAAAAAAAAACTTAATAATAATTATATACACATACCTAAATGTTTGTCCTTGTCGTCGCACATGTTGCGACCACCCTGACAACGCCTCTTGCGTACAGCTACAACAACAACAAATAGCACAGCAATGCCCACCGTAAATAGTGTACCAGTTAAAAGAGCTGCTAAAGGTAAAATTGACAAGCCCATGCGACCATCTGTAAATTAAAACATGAAATATTTTTAATGCTACAAACATTTAATAAATACTTTTTTTCTCTTCAATTTAAAAAAGGGGAAATGTGGGGAGTTTTGTATAAATTAAGCAAAAGTGAAAACAGGAAAAAGGGTTTTAGCTCCTTTTTTAAGAAGACTGCGCTATAAATTTATATCCAAAAAGTAGAATTGAATTTTTTAGCTATTAATGCTTAGGGTAGTATGACATCAGAAGGTGGCACCAATGCCATGTTTGAAAATATGCTTTCTGGTATTGTAATAAAATTTGTTTACGTCCTGTTGTTAATTTTTATGAAAAACTAATGTGTATTTAAAGTGTGTTTTAAAACATAATTTTTATACAGAAGTTATTTTAAGGCGCTATCCAAGTTCTCTTAGTTATTCTTTTTAATACGGAGTTAAATATGTAGCAATTTGAAATTGCCTGAGGAAGTTAATGTTTTGCATATGGTTCTAAGTATTCTTTTATAAGTCTGACTTTATTTTACTTAAGTGCAATTTTTATCAATCAATTGGGGGTTCACACTGTAGTCATAAAGTCATAAGTCATACAAAAATAGTCATAACTTAGTATGCTATTTCAAACATCGATCAGCTAATGCCATGATATGAGCTGAATACATATTTTTTTGCGGCGGCATACGGAAAAACGTTCACTGGCTGCCATCTACGTAAGTTAAACGAGAAATATTTTTTACTCGTATATATTTAGTTTTTGCGATTTAGTTCTCTTTTAATTTTTTTTATGTTTTAAAACTGTTAATGTACAGACATATAGGTATGAATAATTTTCTAGCCGTTTTTTAATCGTGAATCATATATGAGTAACGGCGGCCAACATACAATTTCGCCGTCTCGCCTAAAGATTTTCAACCGTTCGACTCAGATCTCTATGACAAAACAAAACATACCTGAAAGAGTGCTATTATTTTATGACTTTTTTGTATGCAGCACAACAACAACTTCTTTAAACTGGTCTAAAATATTATGACTTTATGACAATATGACTAAATAGCATGAAGTTTGAATACCCCAATTAAGTAGAATAATACCAACACGGCAACAATTATTTCTAATATACTAAAATGTATTCAAAAGCTCTATGAATTAATAAAAAAACTTGCAACAATATAAAAATTTTCAAAATTATATTATAAAGATGACAGGCTGAACACGGTATTCAGACATGCATTCTTAATTGAGTCAATATTCACTTTATTGCCGTAATTATCTTCCTGTTCACATATACAAAATTTAGTCAATTCAATTAACTTATGACAGCTAAACTATTGACTTTTTCCTGTTTTTTTATATTCATGAGGACCTCTACTTCAAATGTGGGATCTTTCTCTTGTTTTTATACCCTCCAAAAAAAATTGGAGGGTATATTCACTTTGTCATTCCGTTTGTAACGCATCGAAATATCCATCTCAGACCCCATAAAGTATATATATTCTTGATCAGTGATGAAATCTAAGACGAACTGAGCATGTCCGTCCGTCCGTCCGTCCGTCCGTCTGTGGAAATCACGATACAGTCTAAACGAAAAGAGCTAGACTCTTGAAATTTGGCATAAATATATTTTAAAACTTAGAGCAGGTTAAGTTCGAAGATGGGCTAAATCGGGCAAGAGGGAAAAAAGTTCCCCTAAGAAGAACTAAACCAACCCAGAAAAAACAACATAATTTTTAAAGTTTTTTGGTTATTTTGTTAAGCAAATGATATATTTTTATGTCAAATACGGTCCAACGCCTTAAACTTGGAGCCATTAAATAAAATAAAAATATTTTTGACCTCGCCCACTTTAGTGGGCGTTATTATAGGCAAAAATAGCATAAAAATTTAACAAATTGTTTTACTTAAGCATACATTCCTTAAAAATAACACTTTTAAGCTTTAATGACGAAGCTGAGACGAAACCTGGTACTACTCTGCCCTACCCCCTCCTTCCCCTTCGCCACGTAATTTTTTTTAAATTTTGTATATAATCATCCCAAGCATTTATCTTTAGAGTTTTATGACTGCCGATTTCTGCCCTACCTACCCCCCCCCCCCCCACCTCATCCTTTGCCCCTAAATGACCCTACCAAAAAAAAGTTTTTTTAAATTTTGTATATAATCATCCCAAGCATTTATCTTTAGAGTTTTATGACTGCCGATTTCTGACCTATATATATATATTTGAATCCCGCACCCTTTAGTGGGCGTTGACGTACGATATTATATAAAGGAACTCTGTCCCACCAAGTTAAACATATCAAATTCACTTACTAAATATTTGGAGGGTATTTAAGATTCGACCCGGTCGAATATAACGTTTTTACTTGTTTTTTTTAAATTTTCTTATTAATTATAAATTTATTTTCAATTATTTAATTTCAATTTGGCTCCACATATTTTGTTTATGGTTTCTTTCACTCTTCCACAATTTAGGTGCTAAGTCTCTACTAACTTTGTTGGGTGACTTGTGTTTTGCTCACAAAACACACTTTTTGGCACTGCTGCATTTCTAATTTTACTCAATATTATAACAATTTCATATTAATTGAACAATAATTAAATGAAATTTTATATGGATAATTGAGTTCAATAATGATATTTATTGCCATAAGCGTAACTATGGTGTGTGTCTGAATACGATATAATGCATAATTAATATTTTATGTTTAAGAACTGCTTGTTTGACAATTTGCAGAATTAATTGGACAATAGCTCAAAACTTTTTTTCCTAATTTTATTTCCATGAAATCTCGTTGCTTATTTTAATTGACAGCACTTCAACGTGTTAGCGCACAGTTCTGAGATCACCCTCGTAATTTGTTATTATTCCAAACACACACTTAAACACACTTTACTTAATAATAAAAATAATATTTACTTTAATCTCTTTGTATTTTATGTACGTTTAAGTGTTGGTGCAAAATAAAGTTATGAAAATGGGTAAAACATTTAAAAACAGATTTTTTTTTCTAAAAAAAAACTTTTCACTTTGTTATGCGTTAACAACAAATTGGATTATGTATGTATATACGATTATATGTTGGCGATGAATGGGGGAGAAATGAAAAGTTATTTAGACCCCTTGCAACAAAAGGAATGTGCTAGTGTATGTATGTGTTAAGTAGTGTGTCTGCTTTTCCCAAATAGCAACAGTTTCCCTTTTTTTTTAATACAAAAAGCTTTACGTTTCATTTTCATTATGTTGCTAAATTGTCCCTTAATAATTTGTTTTATTGTTTATTTAAGTTGAAATATAATTTCGTAAAGCTGAAAACAAAATAAAAATTAAAGAGCTCGGCTGCCCAAAATGTTATTAAGATTTAATGTGGCATATAGTTTTTTTTTCTTTATTTATTTAATTTAATTTTTATCCTCTTTTGTTGAAAGCAGTATGATGTCAATTGTGTTTGTGCTGTATCAGCAGTTTGTCATCGACTTTTGTTAAACAATTATGATTTTTCATTTCTCTATTTTGCAAAAAGGCAAAATCCATACTTGTGAGTAATTAAACAAAGTAAAACTTTTGCAAACATGTTTGACGCTGATGGATGATGATATCATCCAGTTCTTCAACTATACACTTATAACAATATTTGTTGCATGATAGAGGGAGGACTGGAATAAATGAAAGTCTTTTTTTCTTTCTGTAAATGAATTTAATGTTAAAAACAAAAAATTAAATAGTGCAATAATTATCTGTTGAATTGTATGCTTTATTTCCTATAACCTTACAATCAACTTAAGTAATATTTGTAAACTTTGTAATCGGCCTACTTACACGAGATATTAGAATTCCAATACGTTTTTTAATTAAGTTCAAAAAGGTTAGTAGTATTTACATATATAAGTCTTAAAAGTTCTACATATAAGTTCAAGTATTTCAGTGGTATTGTCTATTTAAACATAAATATTTAAATTCAGAAGTTCTTGCTTATGCTGTAAAACATTACTAATTCTCCTGCAACATTTCAGTCATTTATCTTAATTATATTTAGCAGTGTGTATTTAATTAATCAACAAGAAAAGTGAGGATTTCATTTGCAAAAAGGAATGAAACTGTGAAAATATGCTTTGAAGTGCCAAAGTACTGGAGATATTATTTAATATTATTTCATTTCTCAGGCTTGTTGAAAAACGAATTTAAATTGAATGGCTAGAAAAGTGACTTGTTTATTTGAAATAGTCAAATCAAGTGAGGCAAAAACCTGAAAAAGTAGTGAAAACAGTTGAAAGTGTTTTCTTCAAAAATCCAATTTAAACTTTCAGGTTGAAGTTTCATTTTTCAAAGACACAGCAGTAAATAATATTTTTACTTACGCAGTATCAACTTGTTAGGTAAATAGAACACAATAAACAATAAAAGTAAACAAATTTTATAATTTCCCATAAAATTTTTCATCTCATTTACGATGTTTTTAAAGATTAATCTTACGGTGTAAATTTATACTCTTTATCGCAAACATTATGCTTAATTTTATCTTGTTGACTTTTATTATTTTAAGATTGCCAGTCTTTATTTTTTCATAATGGAAAATTCATAAACGTTTACTAGAAATTGCTTTATCATGGTGTACACCCTCTCTCTGTAACAGAAAACCACAAATTTGCTCGGACTAGTCTGTATTTAATAGACAAAAACTTGTTCATTAAGTGCCTGCAAAATATAAACAAAACATTTTATGCGATTCAGCCAAAAATTTATGAAAATAATCATCATATGCCATCAATAAGAGTTTTTTTTCTTGCTTTTTATCATTATTACAAGTATTTGATATTACTTATTTTATATACTCCCATTTTATTAAATGATACTAGCACTTTTATGACAAAAGTATGCTTTTTATAGATGATAAGATACTTTTGCTATTTATATTGAAAATAAAACTTATCAATAAGTCAAGCATTATTAAGATGAAGTAAAGAAAAAGTAAAGAAAACAGAAAAATAAAAAAAAAATAAGAAAACAGAAACGTTATTGTAGTATGTCTGCAAGATATTATGAAAACAAAAGACATTTTCAGGGCAGATAATAGTACAGTACAGTACCGAAGCAGACCAAAGATGAACTTTAAAGATGTAGAGAACAGAGAGAACAATATTTTATTAGGTAAATGTGTTTCATTTGTATATAAAACTAAAATTTTGTAATAAAACTTTAAAACAGTTTCAGCTTTGATATACAATACAAACAGTTAAACTGTCCAAAAGCAATTTCGTTAACGATATACTCACTCACTTCCATATTGTACAGATAAACTTTTTTAATCATTTAAGAAGTTTTTAAGTAAATACGCTGCAAAACTTTTCACAGCCCAAAAGGGAAATAAGTCCCCATGTTTTTTGGCTACGTGTTTAATTATAAAATATTCGCACAATTCTCTAAACAGAATTTAACCTCAACGGTATGAAGTTAAATATGAGACCTAAATTAAATAACTTCGTATTCCTACACCACAAAAACTTATTTAATAAAAAAAATATTTTATTTCTGAAGCCTACAGCAGGAAATACCCCGTAAATACTTTTTTGGAAGTCCTCGATGTTTGCGCTGCTTTCAAATTATTCAAATTAATGTTAACAATGTTTTTAGCATTCAAATAACAGCCTGAGGCAAAAAATATAAAAAAAATATACCAGGCAGGTAACACTATTCCCCCTTATTCTGTAACTATTTGTCGACGTCAACGTCAAGACAATATAAAAAATGGGATACTGAAGTATTCATTATGGATAATGCTGACGTCCTTAGACTTTTCTGTAAGGGCTAGAAAACAGCAAGATGCTGTTAGAAATACACAATTGATGAAAAAAAAGTGTAAATAATTATCCAATTTTTTCTTTAATATAGACGTTGACGTCGACAAATACTTACGTAATAAGGAGGATTATTCGTGTAGGTATTGTCGAGTACAACAGGGATCTGTTTTTCAAATTAGCGAAACATGCCAAAGATCCTTTACCCACATATTATTTAGCAACATCGAAGAATCTTATCCGGTTTTTAGTTTCAGTTTTTGGAAAAAGTAAAACTGAGAACTTTTGCACGATGTTTTTAATGTATTAATAATAGTCTTGCGATGTTCAATTTGACTTAAAAAAACAGCCGCGGCTAGATTTTTAAAAAAATTAATAATTTTTTTGTTAAAACTATTGAATATAATCGTAGTCGTCAAAGTGTGATACATTTTTAGCTGCCGCTAAATTTATAAACAACTTTATAGATTAATTATCATTTCAAGGTATCTATTAAATCAATTTTGTGCTATTCGCTTAAGTGGTTATGAGACTATGAAGTGGATGGTCCAGAGTTCGACTTTACGCTCATTCATGACTGTCGAATTCTTCTGACACTTACAACTAACACTACAATACACTAATACTAAGTATTGTAGTGTTAGTTGTTGTCAGCTTATTTCAGTGATGAAGGCGTGGCACTGGTCACTGAACATAATTGCCAGCGATTGACACCAGAGCAGGAGAACAGCGTCCTCCTTCGCCGAACCTGTAAAAAAATTAGCTGACGAAGTAAAAGGTTAAAACAACTAAAAAAATATTCTCTATCTTCACATCTTTCTTTATCTGTGCTCTTGATACTACCACCCCATTTTTAGTTGTGGCACAATACAAAGGTCACAATATAAAGGTCATACCCTCAGTGCTGGCTGGTCTGGGTTAAAATAACAAAAAAAAAATATCTAAATTTTTTAGCAGCAATTTTCCTATCGCCCGTCTTTCTTAACAAAGAGCCAACTCGAGATATAAAATGATGTGATCATTTTACAGTGATGTTATATGAGACAGTCAACATCAAGCCTCGTTGGCAATTATTATATAAGTGCAGCCAGACCACTGATCGTTTACTCTCTTTCGAGACTTTTGCGTCTCACTCGCACTAGTTAATTTCAAAGCCTCAGATAACTATATAGTTTTATATATATATAGTTCTTCTGAGTAATTTTCCGTGGTTAACTACGTTGCTACTTCCTATGTGAAGGCATAGGTCGTGTACAGTCAGTCACAGTAACGGAAGAAAATACGGGTTAATAACATCGTCGACATATGGTCTAAGTCACCCCGTCGGCATCTGTGTACCAAATACTTTGTAAAGTATTTCAACAAACAAACCAATTTGTAAACATTTTATATCTTGATAAGCAAGTACACCACAAAGAATGTGATTTGTAATTGATGAATTTTAATTTAGTATTTTGCTAATCTTTAATACAACTATTTCGATATTTAACTTCAAATAAGATACATGATACAAAAAGAAAAATTAATAAGTTAATAATACATATACAACAGCTTATATTGGCCCACTGTCATTCCCATAAACATAAATTTTAAAACCAATATTTTCCTAAAAAATAAAGGCTTCAAGTTCTTAAAGGATAATTGCTTCTAATTATTAGTGTAAAAGGAAAACGTAAGGAAAATTTTTTCGATTAAGCACTTACAAAGCTACATATACCGGTTTATGTTGTACCAAAATATATTCAATAGTTTTTATAAATTTCCAAACAAATAATAAAAACAACAATTTCTTTGTAAAAATTATTACTTCCTCAAGTACACTCCCATATTCAAAACATTTACCGCCTGATTTTGTAAATTTTAGTTTGGGATTTTATATAGAAAATAATAAGAAATTTATATGTGAGTATTTTAAATTGAATTAAGATTTATAGGCTAATTGTTTGAAATTTTTTGTGTTAAATTCAAAAAGACGTGATATATATTCCAAGGCACAAAGGAAAGTCAACATCAGTGTTTAGTTTTTTCAATTTATACAGCAGAGCAGAACAGCTGTTTTCGAAAGCCGCAACGATTTCATCGTCAATACTCATGTGTATTGTATTTGTCACCACTTATTAGGTGGCTTAGTTGAATATGATAGCAGTTCTTATTTAAGCACATTTTATTAGGAAGTTGCATACGAGAAGTGTATCAACCTGATGGTGACACATTTTTGTTTTAATACCCCTTTGCCGTTTGATTATTTTCTTCATGTGCCATTTTTCTGAATTTTTAATTCCATTATAGCTAAGCCAAACTTTTTTGGTTTGAATTCTTTTATACTGAAATACATGTGAACGTTTTTCATTTTTATTGTTAAGAATAAGAATTTTAACTCTTTTTATTGTTATTTCCATAAAAATCCCCAGACGAAGGTGTTTTTATTTTATGCACAAAAAACAGGCAGTTAAAATAAGTTTAAAAAGTATTATTTTTTATATATTAAATAAAAAATTTTTTTAAAAATTGATTTCATATAATTTTTGATTTGTTTACGATTGTGCCAGCCAATAATTTGAAAGGACTAAAACGAAAAAATTATATTATTAACGAAATTAATTTTCAAGCAGCCCACGTATAAATAGTTTTATAGATTATTTCAAATATTTAAATTCGTATACTTTTCAAAGTGCATAGATATTTGTTAACATTTTATAATCTTAACTCGATTTAACGCTCCCACTTGTATCATATAAATGAAATTGTGGTAAAGAGTCATAAGTGGATATGATGACTGTAATGGAGAGAAAAAAAATAGCAGGTAGAATATATTGAATATTATACAAAATCTTACATACAACACACACACACGAATTTTAATGGAAATTTATTTCAACTTTTTCAGCTCTGTTTTCTTTATTTTTTTTTTACCAGGTTTCGTTTTGGGTTAAAAATGTAATAATACTCCATTGAATTTTTCACTGCAAAATATGTATGTCTGTGTGTTTGCAAGAGTAGCAATGGAATTACTTAAATATATTTAAACGTACATGCAATGTATCTTGTTACGTTCATAGACATAAATATTTAACAGCCGAAAAAGTACAGTGACGTTTATAAGTATGTATGAGAATAATATACCATATAGCATATGAAGACGAATAACATGCATTATCCCCTTATTCTGTAACTATTTGTTAATGTTACGTCAAAATTAAGACAACTTGCATATTTTTTTTTGCTCGTCCTCTTATTATTTTCTAGGCCTTATAAATTAGTCAGAGGCTGTCAGCAGTAATCAGTAACTGTCCTATTTTGTCTTGAAGTGACGTGGATAAAGAGTCATAGACCAAGGGACAATGTTTTATAGGTATATTTTATGAAACACCCATATAATGGCTTTTACCATTGTATCGTTGAAATGGAGTTGCTTAACTTCTGGTTCAATAAACTTCTACTTTTAAAATAAAAATTAATTTTTAGATATAAAAACCTATTGGTGAAATTTTCGATATTTGTTGTATGTGACATCAAGCACTTCCTTGCTTTAATATATTCAAGAGAATTATAGTATGCGGTAGATGCGAGCAATAAATTCAAACGTTTTTATTCCCACCGTATAAATTACTTGATCTTGCATAGAATTATGATCAAATAAGTTGCCAATATTATTTTTGTATTTTGAATAGCAATTTTTGGCAGTTTTCAAAAAATACCTAAGTTGTTTTTAAAAATGCGCTGCATATAAGATTTAAGGATATCTATAATATTGAAGCCGAACACACCTTAACTACTTTATAAAATATATAAAGAAACAATGGATTTTAAAATATGGCAAATACAGATAAGTACAAGACACGAAAAGGCTACAGTGTAAACACAATGGAGTTGTCTTAATGGAAATAAGAAGAAAATATATTGAAGGCATAAAGATTCATCTGATTTGTAATATTTCTTTAATACGCAGCTGAGAAAAAGCGTAGTTCTTTTTTTTTTTTTTGTTATAACAAGCAATTTATTTGTTGTTAGCATTATACTCATAGGTATGTACACAGTAAAACCTCTTTAAAATGGAAACTTGCTAATCAGATGTAAGCGATAGTTTAATCAACTGTTTACAAATACATACATATTTAATAACAAATTTAATATACTTTTTTTTTATCTTGGACCAGTACTCAGGGGATGACCCCTATATATGCCATGCATTGCGCCGGAACTGAAAACGAGGGGATAGTATTGAGGAGACAGATTAGGAAAGATGAGAAGATAGACAGTTTGTAGCTATTTCAATCTTTCACTTCGCCGGCTAATTTTTGCTACAGGGCCGACGAAGAAGGGTGCTGTTACTCTGCTTTTTAGTACATGATGGTGTCAGTCGCTGCCAATTATGTTCAGTGACCAGTGACTATGCCTTCATCATTGAAACAGGCTGGCAACAACTAACACAACCACGCACTAATGCTGATCAGGAGAATTCAACACAATATTTCATGATTCAGCGCGGGGTTGAACTCAAGACCCTCCGCTTCATAGTCTCGTGTTCTACTACTTCAGCCAACAGCACCCACAAATGAAGTTCTAAAGCAAGTGATTGTATATAAAATATTTTATAATCCTTTGAATGAAAAAACAATAGATTCTAAACAAGAAATAAATCTTTCCCAAAGACTTGGTATATTTACGAATAATAATTATAAAGTATTACTATTTTTTTTTTTCGACAGATTTTTTTTTTATCTCGGACCAGCACTCACGGGATGACCCCTACATATGCAGTGCATTGCGCCGGAACTAGAAAAGAGGGGATAGTATTTAGGGGACAGATGAAGATGAGGAGGTAGAGACTTTTTTGAAGCTATTTCAACCTTTTGTACTTCGCCGGCTAGTTTTTGCTACAAGACCGACGAAGGTGGATGCTGTTACTCTGCTTTTTAGTACATGATCGTGTTAGTCGCTGCCAATT
The DNA here is from genome assembly GCA_951800035.1 of Linnaemya tessellans. Lineage (NCBI taxonomy): Eukaryota > Metazoa > Arthropoda > Insecta > Diptera > Tachinidae > Linnaemya > Linnaemya tessellans. The sequence continues at coordinate 141,001,936 of OX637532.1, forward strand.
ATATTCAGTGTTCCGTGCTATGCCTTCATCATTGAAACAGGCTGGCAACAACTAACACAACCATGCACTAATGCTGATCAGAAAAATTCGACATAATATTCATGACTCAGCGCGTATTTGAACTCAGGACCCTCCGCTCGTCTCGTATTTTCCTACTTCAGCCAACTGCACCCTCAAGATTTTATTTCAGTGTGAAAATAACACTTACTCGTAAGATGACTTCTTGTTGAAGCCGGTCTGTGGAAAATCATTTTCACTTCTGCATGAAATTTATTTCCACTCCTACATGTAGGATATTTAACGAAACTTGAAATCATGATTCAAACCAGTACCATAGAGTAAGTAGCTGCCAAGTAGTTACAGGAATATAACGATTTTTTTTTGCGATTTAAAAATAATATGACGAAATATATATATGTGTATTTTTTTTCTTATAAGCGCTTTGATTTTGTTATATACTGCTGTTGGTTGTAGTACCTGAGTTCGATTCCGCATCACTGTCTTGATTGTAGGATAGAATTTTTCTGATCTTCAGTAGTGCATAATTGATTCAATTTTCATAATGTGGACAGGAAGGAAAAAAGTTTCAATTTTAAATGTTTTTAATATGTATGAAAAAATTTTTTCATTCATTTTAATTTTCATATAAAAACATAAAACAACTAAAATATTTAACTTTGTATAAATTACAAATTTTGTTATTGTTGAAATATTACAATTAATTTTAAATTGTTATACTGAAGAAGATATCCAGAGGATATCGAAATATTGATAAAAATATAAAATAAATAATTTTATAGTTATTATTTTATAAAAATAAGCCTCAAGCTCAATATTATTATAAAAATATTTGATTGACGATATCATGAACTAAAGAGTATCACAATCATGTACTAAAGAGGAGAGGAACAGCCCAATCTTTCGTCGGCCTTGTAGCAAAAAAATTGGTTCAGCTAGCTACAAAAAAATTGTCTATCTTCTCATTTTTCTTCATCTGTCCCTTCCGGGCCGCAATGCACTGCATATGCAGAGGTCATCCGCTGAGTGTTGGTCCGAGTTAAAAAAAAAGAGATTATCTTGAGCCCAAATAGGCTGCAAATCTTTCTATCGAACTACAGAGTGCGAACGACGTACAAAATAAAATGATTATAACCTTAATTTTCTATCTTGTAATTTTCCTCTATTTCTGCTCTCAACATTATCCCCTTCTTTCCATAGTTCCAAGTCAATGATTTGAGGGTGCTGTTGGCTAAACTAGTTAACACGACAGTATGAAGCGGAGGGTAAAGACTTCGATTACACGCTCAGTCATAAATATTGTGTCGAATTCTTTTGATCAGCATAGGTGTAGGGTTATTTTAGTTGTTTTCAACTTATTTCAGTGAAGAAGGCAAAACACTGGTTACTGAACAATACTGGTAGCAAATGAACATTACAATGTACTAAAATCGACCCTGTAGGAAAAAATTTGCCGCCGAAGTAAAAGTTTGAAATAGCTGCAAAAATTGGTATCTTTCTTTTTATCTTTCTTCATCTGTCCTCTCACTACTATCCCCTCATTTCTACTTCCGGCTCAAAGCCACGCAAATGTAGGGATCATCCTCTGAGTACTGGTCCGATTTAAGATATATGAAAAGAAAATACTTTGCATGACTAGTAATCATCCCCTGAGTGCCGATTCTAGTTTAAACAAAATCATTCTAATTTTAAATAATGTTACCTTGTCTGAATGACACTCTATTGGTGGGTGCTGTTGGCTGAAGTAGTAGAACACGAGACTATGAAGCGGAGCGTCGTGAGTTCGAGCCCGCGCTGAGTCATGAAATATTGTGTTGAATTCCGCTGAACAGCATTAGTGCGTGGTTGAGTTCGTTGTTGCCAGCCTGTTTCAATGATGAAGGCATAGTCACTGATCATTGAACATAATTGGCAGCGACTGACACTATCATGTACTAAAAGCAGAGTAACAGAAGTAAAAGGTGGAAATAGCTACAAAAACAACTGTCTATCTTCTCATTTTTCCTAATCTGTCCCCTCAATACTATCCCCTCATTTTCAGTTCCGGCGAAATGCATTGCATATATAGGGGTCATCCCCTGAGTGCTGGTCCAAGATAAAAAAAAAGCAAAAAAAAAGAACTGCTGGTTAGGATATTAGAAGTGTGCAAGCAATCAAATTTCGAAAATGCTCTACAGTACAATACGCATATAAGAAACTCGCTTATAAGAAAAACTCGGTTATAAGAAAGACATCTGCAGACACCATGCACATTTGTATATATCTGCGTGCTAAATAATCCTCATATAAGAAACTCTCTTATAAGAAAACTCTTCTATAAGAAACAAATTCTTAAGAAAAATTACACTCATTCCATAGAAAATGGTACGTGTATAAGAAAGTAGTATATATTCTCACAATTGAATTTTTTTTAACCTCGGTTAAAATAGATTTTTTTTGTGTATAATTTACAATTATCAAATGAGATTTTAAGTGAAGTGCAAACACCTGTTTTGTTATGTTTCTATCTTTAGTTGTGTACTTACATACGTATTTATATTTGTAGGACAAATAAATGAAATTTAGTACAAAATGATGTGTAGTATGTATTATTAAATAGTTTTATTTCAATTATATATTTCTATTGGAAATTTTTTAAATTCTGTTACTGATGTATATAAGAAAATATCTTTCTTACATGCGTGTCACAGATATAAGAAAGTATTTTTCTTATATGCGTGTTTTCTTTATAAGAAAGCTCGCATATAAGAAAGAAAATCGGTGCATTTTTAGACTTCCTTATATGCGTATTGTACTGTATCAGTATTACTATTTTAGCATATTTTCTGCTATTTTTACTACGTTTTATTGAGGAATTTTTATGTTTTTCTAATGCTCTAACTGTTTCTTAGCACATTTCCGTGTGAAAAAGAACATGTTTTTGCATATTCTTGAAACAGACTTTCTGTACAATTTCATATTCATCTTTAAATAATACTGTTCGGTCCATAAATCGGCCATTTACACTATACTAATTACCTAGAATTAATCTACAAATTTGCAGAAAAAGCCCAAAGCAAATTTTTCCACACTAACGACGTTATACCGTAAATTGCTCTAAAGATCCCAGCGAGTACATAAACGTGCTATAAATGATAAAAGGAAATTTATTCCTGTAAATACCTGTACAAGAAATATAATAATGGATGTTAAAACAAAATAAAAAAAGAAAAGAGAAGAAAAGAAAAAAATAAACATTGAAAAACGTCGTCTTTTGGGGATCCTCTTGTACAGATAAAATTGTTTTAATGTATTTTTAGAGATCGTTTATATTTCGTTACATTATTTCCCCCTTTTGTTGTTGTTGTTGTTGCATGTTTTAAAATACATTATCCAAAGTAAACACAACATGTTCAGAAATGGAGTATGTAAACATGATGTTCATATTCACATGTACTTCCACATGTATGTACATACATACATATTACATTGTAGACAGTTATGCACATACACACACATACGCACATGAGCCATCCATATTTTAATGTTTGTGTTCAAATACTTGTATGTATAATGGAGTATGTTTATTTAAGATATTTACGTGCATAATATACATCTCATAGGAATCTGTGTCAGTTTAGTTTAACAAGATATTTTCCGAAAGAAAAATATATGTGCTCGTATGTATGTAAAAAATATTCAAAATTGATTGTATTGTATTTGCATTTATTTTAAATTTCATGTAATATAATAAGAAAATAAATCTTTGCACTTGCTTTTTCATTTATATTTTTCACAATGTTTCTCACTGTCGTACCTTATCTGTCAGTAGATTATTGTGATATATAAGGCATGAACTTCTTTTCCAAAAAAAAAAAAAATGAATAAAATAAAATAAAAAGAAATTTGCAAATGTATGAATATTTCAAATTGCTATCTCGTTTTTTTTTTATGTGAGACACTTTGGAAACATTTGTTAAAGCATATCCGGAAAAATTTTTATACACATACTCATACATATGTTTACATATGCATATTCTCACATGTACATTTATGTGACTGAAGCACATGTACAACATGCATCTTCTAGATATTATGTATCTCTTTCTATGCAGAAAGACTGTCTTCATTTACTAAAATAGATCTGTTATCAACAATTTCAGCGACCAGACTCTTTTTAGAGGTTGCTACTGTTTTCTGATTGATTTCGACACTTAGTGAGCTATATAAAAGAATGTGTCGCTCGTTTATTGCAACATAGTCATAACTCAAAATATTAAAATTTTTAGTTATTTAAACAAAAGTGATCACTCATACCAATTGAATATATAAGAAAATATTTTAGCATTATATCTCACTATAAATCGAAGTTATAGCAAAATATATTTTGAGTAATCGGATTTGATAATATACGAGTAGTTTTGTTTTATCTTGGACCAGCAGTCCAAGTGGATTGCGACGGAAAAAGAAAGGAGGGGATAGTGTTGAGGAGACAGATGAAGAAAAATGAGAAGATAGAGAATTTTTTGTAGCTATTTCAACCTTTTTAGTTCGGCGGCTAATTTTTGCTGCAGACCCAACGAAGAAGAGTGCTGTTATTCTGCTCTTTAGCACATGATATTGTCAATCGCTGCCAGTTATGTTCAGTGGTAAGTGGTATACTTTTGTTACTGAAACTGGCCGACAATAATTAACAGAACCATGCACTAATGCTGATCAAAAGAATTTGATATCGTATTCGAATATATATTGCCTCATTGCTGCTGGTTTGCGAGCCAATTTATAATCCTTTTTTGAAGGAAATTTTGTCTTGAATATCAGTGTGTATAACAAAAAAATCAGTATTGAGAGGTTTGTCTGTATTTTAGCATAATTATATTTGTTGAAGATTGGAACATGTTAAGGTCTTGGGCTATTATGATTCTTTTTAATATCTTGACTAATTGTCAAACTGATATCTAAGTTTAAGAAGATATATATTTAAGTAAAATAATGCTTTATTTTATGATATACTATAGTAAAACATTGCAACTCCTAAGTAAAGAGTTTTCGTATTGTGTACGAGCCACATGGAAAAAAGTTGCTGAATCAAATTTATTATTAGAAAATAAAATTGAGTATTTAGAGGCGAAATTACTACAATCGATATCGAACGAAGTTAAATTTCAATACAATCTAAATTTGAATTTCGATTGATAAGGTATCCGCTGCACACTTTTAACTTGGGGAAGTTCCAGTCAAATGTCCACAAGTACTATTTCCTCAATCCTTCTTCCCATAACAAAATTTTCTTAGTTCTGGCACCATGCATCGCATATTTAAGGGTCAACTCCTGAGTACTAGTCCGAGACAAAATAAAAAAAATAATAATAGTAAAAAATTGCTTCTGAGCATGGAGATGGTCTATAATATTTTTGTTGGAAAATTTAAGGGTGTAGTGAAATTTAATTTTTCATTAAAATTTTTTTAAATTTTTTTTAATTGAATCAGACAGTGCGAAAGAAAATGATTGGTTAAAAAATTTGTTTAAGCAAAAACAAATATCTATGTAATTGCAGTAAAATGTTGCATATCCTACAGCGTTGCTATAATTATGTATATTCCGCCTTAAGTTCTAAACACATAGACGACAGCAGACTTCACAACTTCACGGCTTCAAATGCTGCTATGAAGTCAGCTTCATAGTTATTTTGAAGACAGCAACAACATAACAACAGGGATGCCGCATTTACATTTTATAATGAATAAAATTAAAGTTATTGATAAAAAATGTAATAATATCACGAAAAACTATAAAACACATAAATTTATTTTTATATTGTATATTTGTAATGTTCTTTTATGTTTAATATTAAAAAAAACGTTGTTGTACTTATTTTTCCAATTTATATACATAATGGCAACACTATATTTGTTTATTGCTGCCCGTCAAAATAGAAAATAGCCTAAAGCTCTAAACACATAGACGACAGCAGACAGCAAGCAGCAATATGTCAAAAATAAAATCCATGTGTATAAATGAAAATGATTATTTTGAGGGCAGCACAGCAGCAGGACTGCACAACAGCGTTTGTTGCTGCTGCCAACTTAGGCTATTTTCTATTTTGACGGGCAGCAATAAACAAATATAGTGTTGCCATTATGTATATAAATTGGAAAAATAAGAACAACAACGTTTTTTTTAATATTAAACATTACAAATATACAATATAGAAATAAATTTATGTGTTTTTATAGTTTTTCGTGATATTATTACATTTTTTGTCAATAACTTTAATTTTGTTCATTATACAATATACATATATGCGGCACCCCTGTTGTTATGTTGTTGCTGTCTTCAAAATAATTATGAAGCTGACTTCATAGCAGCATTTGAAGTTGGCAGCATTTGCAGCCGTGAAGTTGTGAAGCCTGCTGTCGTCTATGTGTTTAGAGCTTAAGTTGGCAGCAGCAGCAAATGCTGTTGTGCAGTCCTGCTGCTGTGCTGCCCTCAAAATAGTCATTTTCATTTATACACATGGATTTTATTTTTGACATATTGCTGCTTGCTGTCTGCTGTCGTCTATGTGTTTAGTGCTTTATTCTGTAACTATTTGTCAACCTCAAATCAAGACAATATCAAAAATAAGATAGCTACATTCTGGTTGTGGGGGCCAATTGATTACTGCTCACAACCTCTAATTATTCTCTAAGGTCTTTAAAATAACAAGAGTCTATTAAAAGAACTTAATTACGGATGGAAAACAGTACTCGTATGCAGATGTCTTAGTTTTGATATTGTCTTGCCGTGACGCTGACAAATTGTTAGAGAATAAGGGGTATTATTATTGAGACAAAAATACTTTATTCAGACCCAAATTAAATTCTGCGATCTGCAAATTACTTTTTAAGAAAGTGCAAAAGTGGAAAAATTGAACAAGGAACGCTGATGAGATGGCGTAGCGGACTCGAAATCAGTACCGATCCGTTCTGCTGGTTTGATGATTATTGAAAATATTCTTAATAAATAATAAATAGAATTTCAACAAATTCATTTATTAACAAAATATTAAAAAATCATTTTCAGTCATGCAGATTCGAACTTAAGCCCGTTGAAAAAATTAACAATTTACATAAGAAGGTTCGACTAATAAAAATTCATACAATTTTTATTAAGTCAAATTGATTGATTAAAAATTAAATTTATAAAATATTTTCATAATCATCAGAACACCAGCGTTCTTTTTTTTCAACTCTTTCCACTTTTCTCAGTGGTACTAGTCATTAGGAATGCCAACTATTTAATCATTATTTTAAACGAAATACAATATTCTTATATTCATTTCAAATAAATTAAATGCTATTTTATTTCTTTTGTATCCATGTATTGATAGCGCAAATATGTATTGAATTGTAGCCACCTTAGCACTTGCGGCCTTTGCCGGTTTCCTCTAAGAAAGGCAACAATCCATCGTATTAAGCGAAGCCTTTTCGCACTAGGAACATTTGTATGATTTATGGATTATTACTATATTAGTTTTTATGTTCTCCAAATTCGTTGTCTACTGCGCGTATAGTTCATCAAATATAACCGTTAATATCATATAAGTACCCGCTTGCAAACAGTTAAGCTGATAGGAAAATACACAGTCGTACAAAAGCATTTGAGGGTAACGAACGAGGAATGAACGCATTGCGTGTATCTATATATCAAGATATAAAATAACATATTCATGCTGCAACATAGATGTCTCAACTTCCTTGGTAGAAGCAGAAGAAGGGAGTGTAACTTATACATCATAAGAATTTATGCGGACGGGTATGTAAGTAAGCAGTTTCCAAGAACATACAGTTGCACAATTTAATACATAGTAATTATAGCAAGCGTATATTTAAGTGTCCATGTATGTAACTTATGTATATATGTACATGTGTAGTTCGCTAGTATTGCAAATATTTATGTTTATGGCTTTACTGTATTCTGCAGTTGTGTACTTAATTTAATATCCTCCCGTTTTCATTGATACTTTTAATAGATTTATAGTCAGCATTACTCTATGATACCATACATGTGTGTATATGTATGTATATCAGTATGTAGTAGCTATTTATAAAGATATTAACTTTATTTATTTAACTGTTTATTTATTTGTCACTAAGGAATATTTTATGGGAATATAACGTATACATGTTTGTAATCATAATGTTTCTATGATTATTTTTATTATCATTAAGAGAATTAAATAAACTTTCTGTTAAAGTTCAACAGCCAAGAAAATCTGGCTGTTTTTCTCTTAAAGAACATGGATATTCAATATCTGTTTGATGTTAGTTTTTGTTGTGTATAAATAGATTTTTTTTTCTACTGTAAATAACTTTTGAGCTGCCAAGCCAAAAAGTTTTTGTTTTTCATGGATTTTATTATAATATTTTGTTATGCTCCTCCATTCAGTGCCCGCGAGCTAACAGTTTTAGTAAAATATATGTCTCTATATTTATGCTGAAAATAAATTTCATCTGTTGATTTTCACAAATAAATCAATAGAATGTGTGTATGTCTATAGGATATAGAAAAAATATGAGAAATATGAAAAATATTTATTTAATAATGGAAAATTTTAACTTTAGCTTGAAGCTGTTGTTTATTATTTAATAAATAAATAGTACAAAAAATAACGGTTCGTATATAAAAGTGAATAGAACAGTTTTGTTTTAATATTTTATACAAAATATACAATATTTGTATCTATTTTTTTTGATATTTAAAACGTATACATCTGTATTTTAAACGTTGATAAATGTATGTGTGTATGTCATAATATATAAAACGTTGATATGAATGGTATTATAAGCCAGCCAATATATTATTAATTTTACCTGCATGTTTGCATAATAAATTAAGTAATATCACAGATCGCCAGGAGAAATGACCTTATGGTGTAATATATATTTTCATTTGAAGTTTTCAATTAGTAAAGTTTCATACTTTCCATTTGAAAATTTTAGTATGAAAAGTTCGCCACACACTAAAGTTATTTTTTTATTTATCAACAACTTTCATTTATTTTTACAATAAAGAGCCTTCCAACAGGGACTTCTAAAATATTTATCATTTGTTCAGTCAAATTGACATACTCTTATATGGCTATAGCACTGAACGAATCGTGCAAATAATAAAATTGTTTTAGCAACTGACACAAAATTTAAGAGTAAGTTCATATTCTGCAATAAGACCCGTTTCTGGATCTATGGGTACATGAACAAACAAACATTGTCAAATATGGGATCAGGCCAATCCAGATGAAATCCAAGAGCATTCAATTCATATCGAAGATTCTACTATTTGGTGGGGAAATCGGGCTGGCGGAATCTCCGGTTTATATTTCTATGATAACGTCGTTGGCCAGGCCATAACTATCAATTGGTTTGAGTCCATGTTCTTCGCACGTACAGGTGATGGGAACAGGCCACCCTGATTGTGTGACCTTTTCTTGTGGGTTTTTTTTTTGAGTCGCTCATGTAAGCGGAAATGCTACAACTGATAGCGATTATAAAAGCAAACTTGACTTATACCAGCGGTTAAATTCAGCACCGAGTTAAGCGCCAGAGCCATGGAAGAAAATTGGACACTTCGGAAGCGCTCCACCCAGAAAAGCTGTGGCGGAGATTTAAACAATCGCTATATTCCTCACATAACGACATCAGCAGCTCTTCTTTCAGCGAATAAAAAAATGAAATAAATAAAAGCCAATTTACAAAGCGACTTCCATTCCCACCTACTAGCGCTTCTAAGTTATGCCTGCAGTTCTTTTGAAAATTTTAAAAGCACTAACCCCCTTATTCATAAAAATTATGAGAGGCTTATAAAACTGTAATAGAGCACATTTCATATGAAATTTTGTTTTATTACGCTGTTATTAGACTCTCATAATTTTTATGAATAAGGGGGTAAATATTTTAATTTAAAATTTACTTTAAACTCTTGTCTAGTTCTTTTTAAATAATTTGAAAAAAATTACTAGAAACGGTTCTTCCGCGGACTAAGAGTTTTTATCTAGTCAAGTGAGTAATATAACTACCATTTACACACAGCGCTTCAAAATTTCAGTCACGATGAAGGTTTCCACAATTTAAAGAACGCTCCATGAAAGCTATCAGATACACCTTAAATTACTTCCACTATATAACCAAATGAAATTTGAGCAGCATTACATAAAAAAAATTTATTTATTGATTTAACATGATATGCTGAATGGAACGCATATCATAATTTAAAAAAAAAAAGTTTAAATAGGTATGCAACTATTGAGTAGAATCACAACAATTTAATTTTCCACTTAAACTGAATATAATAATTTTTTTTTAAATACTCTTTCTTAACAAAAATATTTGCCATAGACAAGCATGCAACTGTTTTTTTAATAAAGTAAATACAAATTTTAATATTTTTTTTACAGAAAATATCAAGAGGAATTGTACAGCTAAAGAATAGCTAGCACACTTAGTGAGACCTTGTGAACTATATTAATTTGTAGTAAAAATTTTCATTTTGTAAATGATTGAAATATAATTTATTTCTTTATTCAAAATTCGCAATTTTTTTATATGTATGATTCCAAAGAGTTTGTTAAATCACATTAACAAAACAAAAACAAGAGTGAAAAACTAGTAATTTTTTGCTTATAATATAACTGCTTTTATCAAACTATGAAAATGTACAATTTCTAAGAATTCATTAACGTCTCTGGACAAAAATGTACAAAGAGCACAGAATATTTTATTATATATTACACTGGTCTACACGTTTATAGTAGTTGACATTTCCATTTATTTCTGATAGACGTTGCGAAAGCAGTCAATGATTCAACTCTTTATCACCTTCCAACTAACTTAAAGTTAGTTAACCAACAGTTAGCTTATGGTTAAATCACAATCCGTCTTATTCTATAACTACTAGTGAACGTCACCTCGAGACAATATTAAAGGACAAAGGACACTTTGGGGCTACTTTTCTTTAGAAGTGGAGAATTGTATCTAATAGCGTCTTGCTATATCCAAGACCTCAGACAGCATTCACAGGCTGTCAGCAGTAAATTATTGGTATTTGCAAGGAATAAGTAAGTGTTCTATTTTTTTTCTGTTGTGTTAACGTGACACTGGCAAATCATTAGGGAAATAGAAATGTTATTTTAAATTTAAAAAATTTTTTTAGAAATTTTCATAGGCATAATTTTTAATCAAATGTAGTTGAAGTTAAAATTCTGTTTTTCTTTACACCTCAACTTAAATAAAAAAAAGGCTGTAGTATAAAACATTTAAACCAATTTAGTAAAAAAAAAAAATGCGATACTATTGTCTCAGTAAATGACTTAGCATACGTTTTGCCGAAATAAATTGCCATCTGCATGAACAAAATGTCTTGTTAACTAAAAGAGAAGTGTAAATAAAAAAAATGTAACAAAAGTTTAAAAAATGCAAATATTCTCTAACTGCAACAATAAAAATAAGCAAAAAAAAAGGCAATTACGATTGCCTTAAATTCTTTGAAACTAACGTCGTTAGAATAGCAACACAATTGAACTTTTTGCATTACAATGATTTTTCTTTTCGGTTTCAGTTGTACTCATTTCTTTTAGTGTAAGCGTTAGTGGTTAAGTAAATAATACATAAAACAACTACAACAGCAGCGGATGCTAAAAAAAAGGTAAAACCCCTAAGTATGTGCAAATACTTTAACGAGTTTTTAAAGGTGGAATGAATACTTGAAACAAAAGTATAAAAGAAGCGCAAATTCAGTAGAATGTTGAATAAAAAGGTTTAACATGCAGCGTGGGGAAAAACCGTGTAATTCGATTTTTGTTTAGGGAATTAAAACAAAAAGAGAATGTATACAAAATTATAATAAATTGTCTTGTATTAATTTATACATCTATTTATTTTTTTTGTTATATTCAGTTTAATACACGAAAGTGAAGCACGGATGATGGGGATATTTGTGACTCATTAAAACCACCTAACTTTTATGAATACAGAGGTTAACAATAATTTTTTCGATGTATTAAAAATAATTTTTTTTACAAATACGAGTACATTTATTTCAAATATACATATTTGTTTGACTAAGTGATATGCTGAAACAAGCACATTAACTAATTACAGTCTAAATTAATTATTATATTATTAGGTTACCGTTGACTTTAGCTGTTTAAAACTTTTAACAATAAAAGAAATTTGGAATACATTTTTGTGTCTTTAAAATGTCTGAGACATAAAAACACTTATAATAAAAATTCTAAGAATCAAAACAAAAGACATAAAAAGTCTCAATAATGGATTGACTAGCAAAAACTCAGATTGGCAGACCAATCTCTTTTAAATCCCTTGACTTTTATCCTTAATTACACACTTATTGTTTTTGTTACTTTTATATATTATATCTACTTTTCTATTTTCCTTCTGCTTAAGCTTAAGCATTTGTTTACTTTTCTCCTGTGCTATTCAACTGTATGTTTTTAGATATTTCTTTTCTATGGAACATTTTAGTCTTAAGTTGTGCAGAAGATGTTAAATCGACAGGAAATTACATAGAAATTACAAAAAAGGATGGACAGGTTTCGCTTTTTTTTAGTTTGGCTAAAATAAATGAACAAAAATGGAAATTCTAAAAAAATGTTAAAAGTATTTGAAATTTAAAAGCTATGACTGATAAGATTTTATTTTTTGTTTTTGTTTTAGTTTTCGTTTTCGCTTTTTTTTGTGAAACATTGTGAAAATGCAGGAAATAACACAATATATGTATATATATTTGTAAATACATATGTATATGTACATACGTATATATTGAAATGAAATTGTATATATACCCTGCAGGAGGATAAGCGTTAATTGTCTTTAAGCTACTGGTATGATTACTAGTATAGAAAGCACTAGTTCAATAGGTGATTAGACATATACAGAAAAGTACTAGTACTTCAAGTAGTTCATTTGTAGACTGATTTGACTTGTAGAATTTCATATTACTTTTTGATAATGTTTTAAAGCGAATTGCTAATTCTCATTTTCATTTATTTTATTTTTAATTGTTACAATTTATAAACAAATTCAAATTTGAAACAAAGAATAGTATTAGAAGACTTTCCCACCTGCATATCAGTTTATTTATTCGATAATTTATGTAATTAATCCGCAGTTTTCTTGTGCGTTGAAAAAGTGATATTTTAAAAACTCCTCTTATAAACTAAGAATTGATGAACCAAAAATTGCTTGTGAAGACAAAGACTTAACAAATTTCATTGAGTTTAAAAAACCAATAAATTTAGGGATTTTTTATATATAAACCAGTTCTTAATGCAGAACTGATTATACTAGTATCCGACTAGAAGAAATTATACTAGTACTCATCTAGTACTAATAGTACTAGTATCCCCCTAGTTTCCATGTAGTACCAATTGTACTAGCAATTTTTCAAACACACTCAATGTTAATTTGAGCATGAACATGGTACAGGAAAGTTCACAGTTGGGAACTAGTACTGGTGATTTTTGTACTAGTGCAATACTAATTTCATACTAGTTCGATATCCTGCAGGGTATATACATATATGTACATACATATATATTGCAATGAAATTGTATTTGGATGATCTTTGCAAAGTTAGTTTATGAATAGTTAGAAGATTTTGGAACAATAGTAAATGAATAATTAAAAGATTTTATGATGATTATAAAATATTCGAATATTCCACTCTTAATAAAATAATATGTAACTTGAACTTAATAAAAAATTATAAAAAATAATTTACAGATTGCAGATTTGAACTTGAGTATGAATAAAAAATTATTATTTTCATATTAAAATTTATAAGTTCGACAAATAAAATTTACATTCATGATTTTGGACATATTCAAAGGACTTTGGGTTGTAATTTAGCTATAGTATATAATCTGCTGGGGAAGGAGTCGACAATTATTCGATAAGTTCCCATTATATTTACTTACAGCTAATATTTATTGTTATTATAAGCCTGAGGCAATCATATTATGTTGTCTAATAAAAAACATTATAATGAAAGAAATTAGTCTATAATGCATTAATTATTTTGAAAAAAAAACATTGTTTACAAACGTAACGTACTATTTACATAAAACTTACGGAAAAAACAAAATCAGAAAAAAAAGGTTAGTTAAAACAAGTACAAGTGCTATATCCGGCTGTGTCGCATCTTATATACCCTACACCGACGTAAGTCAGCAACGATCTTCTTGATCTTCCTGATTTTCAATACTATTTATTTCTAAAATATGAAATATATTTGATTACCAAAGAAAAAAAAAGAGTTTTAGTTAGTTATTATAATATTTCTAAAAACGTTTTTTAATTTTCCAGTTCTGGAGCCATCTCCTTGACTTTTCTAATTTCTAACACTGGTGAATTTTTTTCCAAAAAAAAAAAATAAAATATGTTTGTAGTAAGAATTTTAACGAACATTTTATATTGCTATATTAAATTGAATTAAGATTCTATAGGCTAATTGTTCGAAATTTTTAATTTAAATCTCAAATCTATATCTCAATTTAATATAGCAATATAAAATGTTCGTTAAAATTCTTACCACATACAAATTTAAGCTATGGCTTGAGCTACCAATAATAAATTGGAAAAACGTTCACATGTACTTAAGTATAAAATTCAAACCAAAAAAAAAAAAGTTTGACTTAAGTATGATGGGATAAAAAATTCAGAAAAATGGGACATGAAGAAAAATAATCAAACGGTAACACGGGTATTATAACAATAACATGTTAACATCAGCTTGATACAGTTCTCGTATTCTTTTTCACAATAAAATTTGTGTAAATAGGAACTGTTATCACATTCAACTAAGACACCTAATAAGTGGTGACACACACAATACACATGAGCACTGATGATGAAAGGGTTGCGTCTTTCGAAAACAGCTGTTCTGCTCTGCTGTGTAAGTTGAATAAAACTGATGTTGACTTTCCTTCGTACCTTGGAATATTTATCATGTCTTTATGAGATTTAAAAACAAATTTCGAACAATTAGCCTATAGAATCTTAATTCAAAAATATGTTTAATTTATACAGAAAAAGAAAATATTACTTTAGGTCTTAACTTCTATGTATCAAAATATGTTTCAGTTGCCCAACCCTGGAATTGTCTTTTGGATTGTGTTCGATTTTTAATACCAGTTCAATTTTTTCTGAAGTATATCATAGTTTAAATTAAATTAAATGAGACTATAAGTCGAATAAACCATAATAAAACGGTTTAATTATAAATATAACAATAATTAGTTTTATGTAGTTTATTTTATATACCAAAAATAAGTTTAGAGTTTCCAGCTGTGCAACGGTAATTTTGTGATTTTTAGTAGCAATCTATTTAAAACTTTTTTTCAATATCAAAAACTCTAATCTTTAGCTTTTTTTTGGAGGTGTAGGAAAAGCGATTTTACGTATAAACAGATTGACAGCTTATTCGAATAATGAGTCAGGATATGCATATTAATATTGTAGAAATTATACTCGAAACGACAAACCTATATAAAGGGTGTTTTTATAAGAGCTTGCTGATTTGAAATTTAAATAAAACACATGCCGCATTATGAAATGGCCAAAAAAAAATTTTTATTTGTTAGATAATTTCTTGTTATTTAACATTTAAATATAATTTCGGGCATATGGCCACCACGACTATTTTGCACAAAGGTCATTCTGGAGGTCCAATTTTCGACCAGCTTTTCAAGCATTTGAGGGCGTATTTCAGCAATGACACGTTGAATACTGGTTTCCAAAGCGTCAATCGTTGCTGGTTTATCCACGTAAGCCAATGATTTCAGGTATCCCCACAAAAAATAATCGAGTGGCGTCAAATCACACGAACGCGGAAGCCAATTCACCGGTCCATTTCTCGAAATAATGTTGTCGTTGAAATGTTCTTTCAATAAGTCCAATTTTGCGCCCGCAGTATGACAAGTGGCACCATCCTCCTGAAACCACATTTCGTTTACATCCATATCTGGAAGTTTTGGCACCAAAAATTCATTGATCATGATTCTGTATCGATTCCCATTCACGGTAATGCGTCGTCCTTCCTCATTTTTAAAGAAATAAGGACCGATGATTCCACCAGCCCATAGACCGCACCAAACAGTACATTTATCAGTCTTTTCGGTGGCTTGGCATCCAAAAGAGTGAATGTAGACCGAAATTTGGTAATTACGTTCTTTATGGTGGTCTCAGATGGACGATTATGTGCACCATAAAATTCACGAAGTACTCTATAAACATTTTTAATTGAACACTGTTTTTGAAAATAAATTTCCACGATTTGGAAGCGTTGTTCTGGAGTTAACCTGTTCATGATGATTTGCCAAACAATACTGAGTAGTGACGTCACTTTAAACTGTCAAAACAGTTGTCAGACAAAAGAGTGATTCGTATAAAAAAACTTTATAAAAAAACACCTTCTATAAACTTTTACCATTTTTGGTGAAGGGTATGAAAAAAAAACTGGCTGTGGGTTACACTTAAAAATTTTCTAAAAATGTTGTGAAAGCAGCCTTGAAAATATTTGGTTCTAAAGAATATAATTAACATTTTAGTTTGAATTGTTTCTGAAAGAAATGTTAGATTTCTGTAAAATTTTATAAAATATTATTTTACGAAAAGTATTTTTTAAAATAAGAAGAAACTTCTATTATTTTAAAGAATTTTAACATGTGCATTTTTTATTTACAAATAAAACTAAAAAAAATTCACAAATTTGTTTCATAACAAACAAGATGATTTTAGTCTTTTTATAACTTTTTATAAAAGAAAAACAGGATTTATCATTTGAAATTTTTCTCCTCATAACTAAAGAGTTAATAATGAAAAAATAAAAATTAAAATCAATTAAACAACCCTTGGCCTAATTGCAGTTACTTATATGCCAGATATCTACCCAGCCAATTGCGAAACTTACATGACCTTAAGCTCTCACGAGTGTTGTATGTTATTTTACAGCAAGTGTCTATAAATATCTTGCAGTGCTTAGAAGACAAGCAAATGCTTTCATTTTATCAATATAAAGCATTGAAATATTTTGCAATAAATTAAAAGTCTTGAACACATCGAATGCCGCAGGGCACGTAACTACAACACTTCAAATAAAGTTGATAATTAAGGTTGCGCAAATTTTAATTATTTTCATATTTTTATAAATATTTAAGTATATAATAAGGAGAAACTCCTTTTATTTTAAAATAAATGATTTTAAAATGTGCAGGTGTTTTTTTTATAAATAAAACTAAAAAAAATTTACAAATTTGTTTTATAGCAAACAAGATGATTTTTAGTCTTTTTATAATTTTTTATAATAGAAAAAAAAAGGATTTTTCATTTGAGATTTTTTCTACAACTAAAGAGTTATTGATGATGTTGATATTGATATTATCAAAGATAACCACAGATATTTGACTTTTAGTGGACTAGTAAGGTAATGCCAAATATATGCCTGATCCTAGTAAAGGGAATCATTTCACTACATTTAAGTTGCCAATAGATAAAATGTTCTACACTAAATACGGCTTTTAAAAGTATTAGTTAATTAGCTACTATATACAATCATTTAAAGCACAAATAATCCTTAAGTGCAAAATGCAAAAATTTTCTTAAATGCCTACATTAAAATTCTAAACCCTCTTATACTCTTATGCTCGTATATTATTAAATAGTCAAATATATATTATCCATCTGACTTACAACCTGTGTCCTATAACACCAAGTGCTTTATTATTCTTTTCCTTTAACTAACATTTCTGTATTTCTCCCAGCAATATAATAAAATTTGAAGTTTACAATATTCTAAAGTAAATTTAGTAGAGATTTTGTAAATATTACACTGTGCTGTTTGTCTTCTTTAACATCTAACATACACCAATTTCATGTGAAGCCATTGTACATGACAACCTTGATGGACAGATGTATGCATGAGTCTTTTTTAAAACTGTGTGTGCAGTCATGGCAACCAAATTATACAAGTTGTAACACAAATATTAAGAGAAACTTACCGGAACGTTTTTCTGCCTCATTAATTGGTATATTTTCTAAAACAATTGCCTCTGAGCGTCCTTTTTGATTAACACTGTAGACAACGAGATGCAAGGCCGGATTCGGATCTGGATAATAGTCCATGGGTGTTAAATCTATGAATAAAGAAGAAAAGAAAAGAAAAAATAAAGAAAAACCATATTGTACTAAAAGACGATGGAGGAAGTGTAAAATAAAGTTAATATTTGTTGACTGATGCAGTAAATTTGTTGAGTTTGTTTTCCAATAGCAACTTGGGCAATGCTAGTAAATTATGGTTTTTTCATTTATATTTTAGTTAAAAATATGTCTCAATATTTAGACTAATGAATCGCTGCGGATTCAAAAGTAAACTAGAACTAACTGGTTACTGTAGTTAGATGATTAACATAATTTTTGCTTGAGCTTTTCACATGATCACGTGTAATTAATACTTTATAATTGAGGATTATTAAAATGTGAAAATGCCCTTTACTCTATAACTATTTGTCAATGACTCAGTAAGACAATATAAAAATTAGGTAATTTTTTTTTGTCTTGGACCAGCACTCAGGGGATTACCCCTACATATGCAATGCATTGCGTCGGAAGTGAAAACGAGGGGATAGTATTGAGGGGACAGATTAGGAAAGATGAGAAGATAGACAGTTGTTTTTGTAGCTGTTCCAACCTTTTACTTCGCCGGCTAATTTTTGCTACAGGGCCGACGAAGGTGGGTGCTGTTAAGCTGCTTTTAGTACATGATAGTGTCAGTCGCTGCCAATTATGTCCAGTGGCCAGTGACTATGCCTTCATCATTGAAACAGGCTGGCAACAACTAACACAACCACGTACTAATGCTGATCAGAAGAATTCAACACAATATTTCATGACTCAGAGCGGGCTCTAACTTACGACGCTCCACTTCATAGTCTCGTGTTCTACTACTTCAGCCAACAGCACCCAGCATTTATCTACTGCTTGTGAGCAAGCATGAATTACTTTTGGCTGCCTGTGACTACTCCCAAAGGCTTTGGATATATCAATGGGCTGTTGGAAATTGCCAATTGCTGAAGAAAAATAGTAAAGAAGTATTGTATTTATGATATTGTCTTGAGCTGACATTGTCAAATAGTTAAAGAATAAGGGGGAATAACAAAGTAATATTTCTTTGGTTGAAAAATATGATTTGTTTCTTGGAATAAATTGTGTGGTTTTTTAATCGAAAATTTTTTATTGAGTACAATAAAAATCAAACCGCAGCATGTTACTTAAGTAGAATAAATATAAAAACTAATAGAAAAATTATATAAATTTCTTAGTGATGAAATTTTCATACACAAATTTACGTCAACAAAGTCACTTAAGGAGCACTGATAAACTTAGAGACACATAAGGGTACCGGTGATGAGAAGGTGGCGGTTTCAGAAAACAGCGTTATTCTGTTCTTGAATAAATTAGACAATTACATTAATGTTGATATTCATCTATGTGCTGTGAATCGCACGATTGTCGAATCACATGCGACTTGAAAAACGCCAATTTTTTATGAACGATTTTGAGCGATTACGAAGTCCAGCACACCAATTTTGTGACTTCAAATCGAAAACGCTTTATTTCATGCGATACGCGATTTCCATCACATGGGCGATTACCTTGTTTCTGGGTACACGATCATTCTTAACTTCATGGGGCGTCACATTTATGTAACTTGACTACTGACCACATCTTGTTGTTCTGCCTTTTTGGGGAAACGGATAATTGTTCCGAATACGCAGGGAACACCATGCAAGGAAGTAGATTTGCCTAGAAAGGTCTGACAGAAGATGAAATGATGACAATGTAAACTTTCAGGGATTTTCTTCAAGGGTTTTCTTTTCAGGTTCAACTTGTGACCGTTTCTAGCCAGCATGTGTCTGCAATAAGACTCTAATAGGACTGAACATCATTATAAAAGATATTTATTTATTCAAATGGAAATAAAAAGATGTGTGGTGTCGTGGGCCACCGGATAGGAACGAATTTACTCATTATAAAAATATTAATTTTAAGTTCTATTCGAGGTATAAGGAAAATAATTATTCAGGAATACATTTTTATTATGATTTCTTTTTCGCAGACCAACGAAAATACAGAATCAATTTTGTTCCCAAACGAAATTGAATTCTGTCACGACACGGCTGCGTATGATTAATATTTGTTTGTATGGAATCGTATTACTCATACGCCTTTAACGTTGATTTAGAAACAAAAAATCTTACGTTACGGATGTTTTTTTCCCGGTTAGGGTATCCCTCCGCATCGTCCCATAAGGAACTTCTTTCCAACAAATGATTTGCAGTTTCGCAGATTTGAACTTAGAGCCTGTTGAAAAAACTAACATCATGTAATACAATTTACATAAAAAAAGTTCACTAATACAATAGAAATTCATACATAAAAGATATTTCCGTTTGTAAAGGAATGACGGCGGCTTTTCCTAAATTCCTCAACAAAAAGTTTAATGATTTTCTGGGCAGTCATTGGATGGCCTATATTTAGAACTCGGTATAGGTATGCAATAGCATATTGTCTTTCATTATGTTTATCTTAGATTAAATTGAATATTAGAAAATTTCCTGTTTGGCATTGAAAAATTCTCCAAGGACAGATCTAATCGAAAATATGTACAACATAAATTCATATATACCAAATGGCTAACGTATTCGTATTATTATAGCATTAATTATGTAAATATTAGTAAAGTGGCTTGACAATTTTATGTTCTTCCATTTACTATCACAAATCGTTAATGGAACGTGACTCGAATAAATTCAGAAGTTGCCTGATTACACAAAATGTTATTTTGCTTTCGTATTAAAACCTGTGATTAATGTTTGTTGCAAGGAGTTCAACTTCAAACACGCATAAAAAGCAAATATTTCCAAATATTTTCACCTCTGCCGCCAGTTAGAGCTATTGGGCTGCTTTAGGAATTATGAAAACAAACTTTGTGATATATGAAAGTTTGAAATGTCGTATAGAAAATACAATGAACGTAAATTAGATAATTAGTTTGACATCAATCAAAAATATTTTCTTATAATAAAAAAAAAAAAAAAATACGGTTTCTTAATTATCAAAATCATCAAATAATATTCTGGCTTTTGCTGCATATTAATCAAATAAATCACTTGTGTATCGTGTGATTTAATCAAAACAGTACAGTAATTTTATATACTTTTTGCGTTGCTTGATTTGCGTATTTTATGATCAAATATATAAAGAAGATTATTGGCAGTGAAATTATATGAAAATAGTATGAAAATTTTGAAGCTGAAATTTTTTTGCTGAAATAGCTTAACGCGCTTGTTTAACTAATCGTAACTTTACGCTTCGTTACGTTTTGCAAACAAACCGCCAAAAAAAAAACTCTTACTTACACGCAAAGATGCAATAGTATTAAACCTCGCTTCTGTATGGGTAGCTCATATGCAAATATATACGAAGGAGAAAGCAAGAGCACGGCTACATATTTAAATATATGAATGAACTTTGTTTAGAGCGCAATAGAGAAGTGTGCTTATAGCCGTACATAATCACGTAGCTAACTGGTACAATGTTTGCCAAATAGTACATGGAATGTGAATGTGTGCACTCACATGTCGAATGAGTGGGAAAAAAATCATCAATGCATTAGTAATTGTACACATTGTAATGTGAACTTCAATTAAGGGCTGCGGTAAATGAAATAGCCGTATTAATTGAATATTTTATGAATGCAATTTTAGTCAACTCCAAATTAAAAATCATGTCAAACGCATTTATGTTTTGGTTGTTGCATTTTAAATGTATCCATATAAATAGTTACATGTATTTCACTGGCTTTTGAGTCAAATTAAATTTGAAGCAAATTCCAAGTATAACAAAACCTCTCTTATTATACTTAAAATTTTCAAGAACTATTTGAGAATTATACCGGAATAATCATAGTAGGCTTTAAAGTTTTTAAATACACAACAAAAGAAATTTATTCGATATGTATCTATACTTATTTTTCTATCTCTCTACAAGTAGTCTGCAGTTTGTAAAAAATTCAAATGCCAAAAAATCACTGATATTCTAGAATTAGTTTAGCCAATTACGGAATGTTTTATTAAAAATTGGATTCGGCAAGCGGTAATTTCTCAAACTTAGCCATGGTGGACTGCAGTAAGTAATCACTCTAAGGAAGGTAGGAATGCCTTTGGACTCGATGGTTGTCCTACGTGTATAAATAACACATCATGTTTTCGTTTCAAGGATGTTACAGTTTCCGATTATTTTAATGTTTTAATATATACCAATCATATATATATATATATATATATATATATATATATATATATATATATATATATATATATATATATATATATATATATATATATATATATATATATATTGTTAGAAAATCAAATTCAGAAAAACATGATAAATATTCCAAAGGACAAAATAAAGTCAACATCAGTTTTTAGTTATTCACGCAGCAGAGCAGAACAGCTATTTTCGAAAGCCGCTACACTTTCACCATCAGTACTCCAGTGTGTTTTGGTTTGTCACCACATATTTTGGGCTTTAGTTGAATATGATAGCAGTTTTTGTTTATACAACATTTATTACATACGAGAATTGCAAAAATATTTCAACTGATAATGACAAAATCTCACAATGTGAATATTTTTATTGATGCAAGCAAATTTTGATATTTGTTTGCAAAATTTAGTAACAGCGATTAGCAAAAAATCTCTTGCTTGTATTGAGTAAACCGTTTTCAAACGAATTTTCTTGTTGTCACTGTATTACGGTTCTCTACAAGAGCCAAAAATTAAAGCCCTACAGCAGTATTCACAAAAAATAAAGTAGACTTGATCAATACTTTAAAATAAAATTTCTATGAAAGTTTTGCTTTAAAGCACACTTGAAGTGCACATTAACTTTTGTGAATACAGCAGTTACACATTGAACACGTTCACGATAGCTGACTACTGACTACAGAAATAGAATATGAGTGTTTATATGCGAATGCTTATTTGCACGGCTACACGGCAGAATGTTGTCCGTTCTAAATTTCCCATATAAAGAAATGTGTTCTGCTGTGTCGTGCTGTCGGGAATGTGTTTAATGCATTACTGTTAAATATCGGTAATATGTATACAGAAGAGCTAAATTTTATTTGTAGCCAATAAATTTCATACATAAAATTATTATTAAGCTGATCGGCATTGTTGTTATCAGTAACAATTGGTAATTGTTCTAGTTTAAGTAATAATATTGAGCTTAAGCGTTTTTTTTTTTTAAATAATAACTTAAAAAAATTTTTATTCATTTCTTTTCCAATATTTCGATATCCTCTGTATATCTGCTTCAGAATAGCAATTGATAATAATTAATTAACCAATTAAATTGATTTAATTAATTATTATCAATTGTTATCCTGAAGAAGAGGATACCGAAATATTGAAAAATGAATAAATAGAAATGTCTTGTTGATATTATTTTATAAAAAAGGGCTCAATTTCAATATTATTACTTAAATTAAAAAAAAATAAAAATCACAAAATTAGAACAATAAATTTTTAATTTTAATAACATAAAATATTTTATATTAAATTGAATTAAGATTCATAGGCTAATTGTTCGAAATATGTTTTTAAATCTCAGAAAGTCATGATAAATATTCCAAGGCACAAAGGAAAGTCAACATCAGTTTTATTCAACTTACACAGCAGAGCAGAACAGCTGTTTTCGAAAGACGCAACCCTTTCATCATCAGTGCTCATGTGTATTGTGCTTGTCACCACTTATTAGGTGGCTTAGTTGAATGTGATAACAGTTCCTATTTACACAAATTTTTATTGTGAAAAAGAATACGAGAACTGTATCAACCTGATGTTAACATGTTATTGTTATAATACCCGTGTTACCGTTTGATTATTTTTCTTCATGTCCCTTTTTTCTGAATTAGCCTATGAATCTTAATTCAATTTAATACAGCAATATAAATGTTCGTTAAAATTCTTACTACATAAAATATTTTAATTGTTTGGTTTTTTTGTACATAAAATAAGTTTATCATATATAAATCTTTTTTTTTTAATAAAATTTAGTGCCACTTTTAAAATACATAATAATTTTATAATAAAAACTTTCATAAATTTTGGAACGTATATATCAATTGTAAGTATATATTTGAGGACACCCCATATATTTAGCTAAAAATATTTTATATCAGTTAAATTTCTACTTAAAAAATTTCTTTAGAAAGTTTTGTTTTAACCTATTTACATATTGTATATCGCAATTATTACTGAAAAAAAATATCCTGCGAATGAAATGAAACTCCAAACAATTACGCCAGAAAAAGGGTAGAAAATCTAATCCTGTCGAACTGTGTTATTAATATACAAAGTGCAATGATGCTTTGGTTTCAGTCCTGATCAGTTTTACTTACTTGCTTAGTAACTTGTTAGCACAAGCAGACTAATGCAAAATTTCTCTCCAAAAAATACCCACACACCCACACATAAAAATATTGCAGCAACTAAAACAAACAAATTGGAAAAAACAACTTTAATAATCAAAGTTTGGCTCATTTAACACGCTACAAACAGTTTTGTTAACTAAAACTTTCTTTTTTCTGTTCGTATTTATTTTTGTTTGTTTGTTTGCCTGCTTTTTTTGTGGGAGAACTCTAGTCTGTTAGGTGATGATATTCGTTGTCTGCTTTGCACCAGGCGCTATCTCATTTACCAAACATTGCCAAACGGCTAATAAGAAAATCTTTTAATCTGCGAAAAACGTAAAATTTACAGCAAAAAAAAAACTGCAAGATAAATACATTTGCGAAAATCTTTTACTCTTTGAATCAAATAAATACTCATTAGTTATTTGAAAACTTTTAAGCATTTTTTTTCTTTTAAGATGTAATATTGGCGTTTGTATACTGGAACATAAAATTTTAAGAGCTATAGTATTTACTTTAAGCGTAAAGTTGGTATCATGGTGTGTATTTTAAAATTCAGTTTGTTGACACTGCATTTAACTTGCTAATTACACAACTAATTAATGTTATTTCCATGAACAAACAGCCCACGCCAAATAACAATCAAATCAAAAGGTAATTATCGGTAAATTGGAGAATTCACTCATGTGTGATTAATATAAGTTTTAAAGTTCAAAATGGTATTTAACTCATCGCTACAGGTATTGCAGGGAATATCTATTAACTAGGCAATTTTATTTAAGCGATGATTGATGCTGATATTAAGAAAATATTTAATTAACGAATATATTTGCATACATATATTACACACACACACACACACATATATACAATGTGTAAGCATTGGAAAAGCAAAGAGTTTAAAATTTTGCTTAATAGTCTTATCACACTGACATGGTTTTAATAAGTTCTGGTTTTATCGTTTAAACAAACGGTTAAAACTTGATTTTATCATACAAAATGATCTTGTTAAAACCAACTTAAAACCACTTTCGAATTGGTTTGAAGTAGGTTTCATGAAATACAACCTTGTTTGTGCCTGTGCTAAGTTGAGTGCTGCCAAGTTATATATTCGAAACAGCTGGTATGTTTATGTTAATAAGAATATACTTTGACGCCTGAAATATTTTTTTGTTGTTTTTCAGCAACTTGATTTCAAAGAAGTCCCTCACTTTGTATAAGTAGTTCCAAAATTTTAATATAATCATTCACAAAATGTAAAGTAAATTTTAGAACTCATTGTAAAACTTTTTCTTTTTTTTTCTTCAATAAAAATTTTTTTAAATTTTTTGTTGTACAGGTTGTCAGTTCAGTGTTGTAAATTGTTATTATTTAATTACTGCATTTTTAAATATTATAATTTTCAAAAAGAAATACTCTTTTTTCATCAACTGATATCGCTGTTTTTGACATCTTATCAGTCAAACGTTTTACGATTTTACGTTTTAAATAAAACAAGAGGGCGCCTCCATAAGTCCGTGACTTTTAATTTTTCTCTTCTCTTAATTGGAATGGCAACACTGCTCCTGTCAACAAGCAAGTGTCAGTTGACTCCTGTCAACAGCCAAGTGTCAGTTGACTCCAGTCAACAGCCAAGTGCCAGTTGACTCCTGTCAACATTCAAGTGCCAGTTGACTTATGTCAACAGGCAAGTGTCAGTTGACTCATGTCAACAGGCAAGTGCCAGTTGACTCCTGTCAACAGCCAAGTGTCAGTTGACTCCTGTCAAGAGGCAAGTTTCAGTTGACTGTTGACTCCTGTCAACAGGCAAGTGACAGTTGACTCCTGTCGAAATTTGAGCAAGTTGCATCATTTAGCTTGGCTTTAGCAGCCGCTGATAGCAAACTGCCGCTCGTTTTGAGAAGAAAATTTAAAAAAAGGGAGTTTCGTCGGCACATTAAGTAAAAAGTAAATAAAGCCAAAGCTAAGCTTGTTATATATTTTTGGGACTCTGCGCCATCCATTTCCATGGCAAAGAAATTAATTTCTTACTGAATTTCCCGCACAAGCAGAGAATATGTCGAACGTCCTGGACGCCCATTTGAGGTTTCTACATCCAAAACAACTGCAAAAATATTAAAACTATTTTTAACCGATGGAAGATTTAAAGCGAGAGAGATTGTGGAAATCATCGGCATCTCACTTGGCTCAAGGGTTTCAGTTTTGAATACTCACTTAAGTATGAGAAAGTTGTCCGCAAGATATATGCCGCGTTTGCTCATAATGCATGGGTGCACACGTTTGGCCCTAAATAACTATTTCTGGTTCCCAAACTTGACAAAAAAAGGCTCTGCGGAAGGAGATTCGACTCTAACGATGAATTCATCTCAAAATAAATGACTATTTTATCATATTTGTCAGAAGTGATAAAAATTGGGGAAAGTATGAAATTGAAAAATTAAATATAAAAAAAAACCTTGTTTCATTCAATAAATCACAGACTTATTGAGCCACCCTCGTAACGTCTTGATTATACTCGTATAAATTAACTCACTTATATTAACAAGACAACACTTGAAATATTAACGACCTTAATCAAGTCATAGTATTTGAAAGTCTTAGAAAAATTATGATGTTATAACAAGTGAAAAATTTCCTTTTCCTTTTCGTATTTTTATTATTATTATTCTACTCAACAAATTTGACCAACAGCAAAGCCATAATTAAGAGCAAATAGATATATATATGAAGCACTTACCACTTAAGTCAACACGAAATAGTGGCACATCTGCATAAGTGCTGGAAGTATTCAAGCGCAGCTTCTTTGTTTTCGCATCGTATGCCTCCAAATAAAATTGCTGCTGCAGACCACCATCATAGCCTGGCATACATTCCAATTCCATTGTTGAATATATAATATTATCATAATTATCGAAATTAATTGTACCACCGCCACCCGATCCAATGCCACCTAGAATAGCTCCCATGCCATCTGCACCACCACTGCCGCCGCCGCCGCCGCCACCACCAACTGGACCACCATTAATATAACCATTATTGGCCAAGTCTGTTGAGCCATACGAACTTATAAGACTGTGCGTAGCAATTCCATTGTGAAAATTATATTCCATACGTGAATAATCAAAATGTGGTTCATTATGAACACCATCAGCATCACCATCAGCAGCCGCATCATCATCAACATCCACATCAACATCATCGTCATCATCATCATCATCATCATTATCGTTGTCTTCCGCCATGGTGGAGTGACCATCATTATTATCGATATCATTGTTGGCTTCATGATTATTGTCTTGAGTATTTTCATCGATATGGTTTTTGCTGATTTCATTATTGTGTCGGACTTCATCAATATTTCCTGGTTTATTGTTCAAATACTTTCGTTGTTCTTGTTGTTGTTGCGCTACTGTTGCATACAATTCGGTTGTGTTGTACGTTACATGTGCCTGCAGGACATTGTCTATTGTTGAGATGACTTCATCCAAAACTTTTGCATCACTTAAGGAATAATCATCAACCATTTCGGCCAATAAATCAGCATCATCCTCCTCATCTTCCTCTTGCTCCTCTTCCTCCTCCTCCACCTCCTCTTCAGCTGCTTCGTTCAGGTCTGCATCTTCTAATTCTCCAGTACTTGCAGCATCTTCATTACCATCCTCAACATTCACTGCTAAGGCTTGCAATTCATCTGTATAGTTATTTTTACTGGCATGATTATACACTGAATTGTTGTTATCGAAGATGTCTAGGTTTTCCGTTTGCTCCTCATCATCTACATCCACATCGACATCGACATCATTATCTACATCTTCTGCCTGATAAGAGGATGCTACAGCTGCAGACTGAGCTGCTAATGAGGTTGAAGATGCCTCTTTACTGGCTTCTTCGTAAGATAAGGACTTCAGAGGTTCTAAAGAGCCCTCCGTCCGTTTTTGTAACTGCTGCTGCTGCTGCTGCTGCTGCATGGGCTTGTTGCTGATTTTAGGTTTATTTGGAGGTAGTGTTTTTGATTGTCTATTTAATTTATTGCTGTTTATATTTGATTTTCTGGAATCGTTAATTTCCAGATGCAGATTGTTGTACTCGAATGTAGTGTTGTTGTCCGCATGCATTGTGTTGTTGCTGCTGACTGTTAGGAAGTAGCGTTCCTTTTGTGTGAGAGATTTGCGTATACGTTTTTTATCAGCCTGCAGTTTGCTTTTGCTAATTGAGACATTGATATTTTTTTCCTGATGACCATGATGATGACGATCGCTTTTGGCGCTTTTTGTGTTGTTGGTAGAATTTTTTGCGGCATCATTTTCATTAGCAGTGCTCTTTAGATGCTCTCGTAGGCCTGCAGCATCTTTAGATTTATTATCATTTTCTTGTTGCTGTTTAACTGTTGGTCGATGTTTTTGTGTTTTCTCAACAATTCTTGCGGCAACATCTCGCTTTGTCACACGTTGCTGTTGCTGATGCTGATGCTGGTTTATTGCAGAGCCAACTTTTTGTTTTTCTTTTTGTATTGGCTTTTTTGCTGGGGATATTTTGTGTACGAGTATCTTTTGCATTTGGTTTTTGTGCTTTGGATGCTGTTTGTGTTGCTGCTGATGATGATGAATTATTCCTAATGTATTTTTATCACGTTTGTGCGTGTTCTTGTGATATCTAGCGCCGTTGCTACTGCTACTGCCAGCTGATGGCACTTCTTTTGTGATGTCAGCAGACCTGGTATTAACTACAGCTGATTTTTTGTTTGCTAATGATAAATTGTGTTTTTTCTTTTTGCTGTCTGACAGTTTTCTGGTGTGATGTTGCTGCTGCTGCTGCGGCTGCACCTGCTTTTGTGACTGGCGGTATTGGTGATCTTTAGTTTTGGTTGTTATTGACGTTTTCGCAAAATCGTCATCGTTGTCATTATAATATTTTTTAGATGTTTTTGCTGCTGGTAGTTGGTTGTGATTGTTATCCTTGGAACTACGTTTTCTACGTCGTTTTTTGTTTTTTAGTGCTGCTATCAAAGTTGCTGCTGATGGTAGTTCCGTTATTTTAGCTCCAGCAGTATTTTTATCCATTTGAAAACTGCTTGTTTTTGGCACTGACAATCCATCACTTTGATTATTGATAAATGCTTTTGATATGGTTGCCTGTGGCTCCATCGTTTTTATACTATTATTATTATTATTGCTGTTGTTCACATTATTGTTGCTGTTACTATGGATGTTGCCATCGCCATCATCATCTGCAACTGAAGTTTCATCTTGCTCGTGGTTGTTAGAATTTCTAGTTTTTTGTTGTTCTTGTTGTTGCAATTGTTGTTGTTTTTGTTGTTGCCTTTTCCTCTCCAACTGTTGGCGTTTAATAGTGGCCAATGTTTGCGAGGGTGTAAACGAAGTTCTTTTCTTTATTCTTTGCAGCTGCTGGGAATTTAAAGGTATGCGATATTTTTGCACAGTCATTTGTTGCTGATAATATTGTTGTTGTTGTTGTTGTTGTTTTAGCTGTTTTTGTGTTGTATGCTGTTGATTAATAATGTTGTTAGCTCGTTTATTGTTACTAGCAACACCAGAGCCACTACTTGTGCCACTGTCATCATTATTAGATTTTTTATTTGCTTTAATACCGTCATTGTAAATTTTATTATGATTTTTGTTGCTATCAATACTACTCTTGCTGTTGTTGTTGTTCTTGTTGCTGTTGCTATTTATATGTTTATCATTGTTACTACCATTTCGACTAGAATGCTGCTGCTGTTTCTGTTTCTGTTCCTGTTCATTATGCCGCTCACGTACATATTCCATATGCGGGAAATTTGTTTCGTGCCTTCCATATTGTGTTGGCATCATCATTTGATTGGCATGCATTGTTGTCTGATTCGATGAATTTAATGATGCTGAGGTCACTACATATGGCCTCAATGTACAGTTACGCAAAGCTCCTGGTTTTGCTACATTTTATGTAATTCATTCAAAAATATTTCAAATAACCATGTGTTGTGCATGGACGAAGGGAATAGATAGAAAGAGAGAGAGAGAAAAAAAAAGGTATAAACATTATCATTATGTATAATTTGAATTTTATTTTTATTTAATTCTATCAATAGCAATCCGAAATACTCTTGGACTTTGAATGGTTGTGATTTGCTTTTGAATGTTTTTCGATTGTTATTAACTTAATTTGTTTGCTACAAAATATTACATAAACGTTGAGATTTTAATGTTTATTTTCAGTGTGGAAATTTTGATTTAATTGCATTGTGATAGTGTAACATGTTATTTTTATAGCGAGTTTTTTTATGTGCATTGGAAAATTTTGTTATTTAAAGGGGAAATAAGGTTGTTATACGCACGATGAAAGGAATTGCTATTCTCAATTAAGCTAAATGTTCGAGAAAATGTTTAACTTTAGTAAGTCCTGATATATATTGCAAGCCACTAAGAAAGTGAACATTAGAGCAGAACAGATGTTTTCGAAAGTCGCTACACTTTCATCATCAGTACTTATGTGTATGATAAAAGTTTTTATTTAAAAAAATTTTGTTTTATTTTATTGGAAACGAGAACTGTATCAAAGCGATGGTAACACACTTTTATTTAATAACCGTGTTACCGTTTGACTATTTTCATCATGTCCCATTTTTCAGAATTTTTTGTTCCAAACTTTTTTTGATCTGAATTCTTTTTGTAAGTATTTTCATCGAATATTCATAAAGCTATATTACTATTGCTTACTTTACTTCTTATAGTGATCTGTAGCGTTCGTTTTTAAACTTACTAATTTTATCTATTGAATTTAATAAAATTTGTCTACTCCCATCAACTTAAGGAATATGTTAAGTATAATTTAAAATATCTTGACTGATAAAAAATAAATGGAGATCAGAAGTAACACAAGATACAACGTACTAATATTCAATGAGAGTGCTGCTGACGAAAGTAATTAAATCGAGACTATGAAGCCGAAAGTCAAGAGTTCCACTCCGCACTCAGTTATATCATGTCCTAAAAGCAGAGCAACAGAAAAACTCCTGTATCGAAAATAATCCGACTAAGTTAAAGTTAAAATAATTAGAAAAACATTTTCTATTTTCTAATCCTTCTTATCTGTTTTCTCAATACGATCCTCTCTTTCCAGTTCCGGGTTATAATGCACTGTACTTATATTGTTGGTCTTAATAAAAAATTAGCAACAACAAAATATACTCTTCATAAAACGTTTAATGGAAACATTCTATGAAGAGGATTAAAGAAACCGAATAACAAATATGATTTACATAATAATTAAAGTCATATTCAACGTCAACGCTTTATAGTTTAAGCTGTTGTCTAGATATAACAAATATTAAAAAATTAAATGCTATTGAATTAATATCACATATAAAAATATATTTTTATATATAATGTCAATTCCTTCAAGTTCATCAGGGTAGAGGCATACCATTCGGTCAAGCAGCACAGTTGTTAACACTAATTACCTATAAATAATCTTCGATTGTGCTGTAATCGATATCTTGTTAATTTTTGCGAAGACGTACCATCTCCAAAACTTTTGCAGTATCATCGGTGATATTGACTGAGAATGCTTTGTAATTCGAGAAAGTTATTTTAAAGCTTAAAACATTTCAATAAATTTATCGTAAAAAAAAGAATGTATTCTTTGTATTCTTATACTTTTTCCCAGTCTTATGACAAGAAAAAATCCCCACTAAATATTAAAAAACATTGTTTCGAAAATCTATATTGTTTTAAAAACATCTGTCCTAAGTTGACCTCTGCAGTATGACTGAGTTCTACGTGCTCTCTTGTCTGGCTTTGCAATAAAATTCCAATTTGCCTATTTACAAGAGAATTTTTTAATTATTTTGGCAAATTATTTCCCCAGCTTTTGTGTGCATAACAAGAAATATATTTATATTTTTTTATAAATAATGTTTAAAAATTATGTTTTAAAATTTATTATATTTTCCACCTTTTGGCAAATGAATTTTTAACTTAATATCATCATAAATTCGAAAACTAAGCAATTTTGTTGCAACATAATATGAAAATTCTAATTATAAAAGAAAATTATTAAAGAATCTGTTAGTGTGGAGCACAAGAAATATTATAAAAGAACAAATATTTACTAATTCTTCTCTTGTGTATATGTTTTTGTATTTTTTGTTTACTGTTTTCTCACTTACCAGCTGGTACCACTTGAAATAAACATGGTTCTGACTGTTTGCCAATTGAGTTTCTTCCCCAGCATGCCAATGTGCCATAATCTCGTTCGCCTTTTGGTGTATAAATCAATTCACTAACAGTCTCTGCTATAACAAAGTATAAAATAATAGCAAAAAGCGAACAATTTAAATAGTTGAAATATTTAAGGAAACAAAAAATATTTAGAGAACACCAGCCAAAATACAAATGGCATGGAACTTACCATAAGTCTCGAAATGAGTGTCGTTGGACTCAACAATTGTACGATGTATATCACCAGTCGTGGTCACCTCTTGTATTGTAGCATAATGTCCCGAGGGTACTTCAAAATGCTCCCCACTACTAGAGAACGTCCATTCAAAATCAATTTCTGGTGGATCTGAGTTAACACGACAAGGTATGGGCACAGCCTCTTCCAGTGACGCACCGATCACAATCACTGCATTTGTACTGCACACAGGAGCATCTGTGAACAACAGAAAACCACTTAAAATCTTTAAACATGAACAGATTTATTTTTGAATTAATATCATATATAAAAATTTATTTTTTAATATATCCTGCCTTATAAAACTTGATAACATTTCAAGTAGTAAAAGAAAAAATTAAATAAAATAAAAATGATATACAATAAAGAAACGGAATTTATTTATTTCTAAACAATTGAGCTTGAAATAATCATTTTTGCCGTATATTTTTTATTAAAAACATTTTTTTTCTTAAACTCTGCTATACACACACACACACACACTCAAGTGAATGAATTTCCGTTGGAAAGCATGCATACACTCTCATCCATTCACAGTCATAAACGTTTCAATATAAAACACTTTGGAAGGATCATATGTTCAAAATATAAATATATTCTAACAATAATATAAGTAACAATGCAAATACTTTTTTTTTCTACTTCTCCTCTAGCACCTTATCACATAAATACAATTTTTATATTGTGTAAACACATACACGTTCATACATAATTTCGCAAATGCTTCCGGTTTTATGTGCACACATAAGAATTTATATGTTTATGTTTGTATGTGTGCATGTTAGGAATCATCTTTTTTTCTCACACTTTATCATCACACCCTACGAAATAAGAATTGGCAGGAAAAAACATATTGTTTTGAAATTTATTAAAAAATATTTGAAAAGTTTTTTTTTTATGTTTTTATTGAATGAAGAATACCAGCAAGATATTTTATGTGTAACTAAACAAACAATTGCAAAACTTACAGTCTTGAACATTTGACAGACAAATAAAAAACGTACATATATTTTATTACTGTGACTCTCTAGAGAACGAGAGTTGTAAAATTTTACAGTAAAACAAAAATAATTCAAATATGTAGTGTAAAAATAAATGATTATGTGTAAAAAACTAATGTAAACTAATTTCAAAATACTTAAATATCGCTTCAATTCAAGGAAGTTTGGAAAGTTATTGAACTGTAGCAGAAGTGGACTACAGGGATTTCGTGCCCCTGTTATTTTTTAGCTGTTTTCAATTT
Source organism: Linnaemya tessellans (assembly GCA_951800035.1). Lineage (NCBI taxonomy): Eukaryota > Metazoa > Arthropoda > Insecta > Diptera > Tachinidae > Linnaemya > Linnaemya tessellans. The sequence goes on from OX637532.1 coordinate 141,036,168, forward strand.
GTGTATATTTTAAATAGATCAGGCATTAAAAGTCATTCATGCTTTCAGCAAAATATGATTCTAAAATTATACGTTTTTATATTAAATTGAATTAAAATTCATAGGCTAATTGTTCGAAATTAGTTTTTAAATCTCAGAAAGACATGATAAATATTCCAAGGCACAAAGGAAAGTCAACATCAGTTTTATTCAACTTACACAGTAGAGCAGAAAAGCTGTTTTCGAAAGCCGCAACACCTTCATCATCAGTGCTCATGTATATTGTGTTTATCACCACTTATTAGGTGGCTTAGTTGAATGTGATAACAGTTCCTATTTACACAAATTTTATTGTGAAAAAGAATCCGAGAACTGTATCAACCTGATGATAACATGTTGTTGTTTTAATACCCGTGTTACCGTTTTTATTTTGTATAATCGCCTAGTATTTGGAGCTACAAAATTTTTTTTTGGTGAGTAGCACCAGTACTGAGGGAACGGTCCTCAGGTATGCAGTGCATTGCGCTGAAACAAGGAACACTGGCTATAAGAGGGAGAATAGAGGGTGTAGTGTCTGCGGACATTTGATTTGAAGTTTTCCAAATTCGCGGGAGAAGACCAAGTCCAATTGACTTGCACGTCCGTCTACCTAACATCACACTGCATTGCTGTTGACTGAAGTAGTTAACATGACTCTAAGAAGCGGAGGGTCCTGAGTTCAACCCCACGCTAAGTCATGAATATTCCCTCTTATTCTGAAACTATTTGTCGACGTCAGCGTCAAGACAATATCAAAAATAGGATAATTATTTACACTGTTTCTTCACCAATTATCTGCTTTTAACAGCCTCTTGTTAATTTTTATACTCCAAAGAATAGTATGAGGCCATAAGCAGAATTCAATTGTTCACCACAAAGAGCATCTAAGCATCCCATCTTTGATATTGTCTTGACGTTGACATCGACAAATAGTTACAGAATAAGGTGGATTGTCTTGAATTCTTCTGATCAGCATTAGTGCATGGTTGTGTTAGTTGTTGTTAGCCTGTTTCGCGGCTGAAGGCATATTACTGATCCCTGAGCAGCATTGGCAGCCACTGACACTATCATGTACTAAAAAGCAGAGGCAAAGCACAATCCTTCCTCGGCTTTGTAGCAAAAAGTTAAGCTGCGAAGTATAGAGGTTTAAATCACTCCAAAAAAAGAAAAATTCTCTATCTTCCCATCTTTCAATCTAGAATGGGCTCTGCGTTTATTAAAATCTTTTTTAGAGATATTTTATGTTGTGCCCCCTTGTGCGATATCAGATATTGCAGTTCTTTTATTAAATGAATATGAATATAATAAGCGAAAGAGTAGACAGGGCTACTACGAAATAGAAGATTATTGAGGAAATTATAAATAGGGTAGGCTACAGAACGGAACCCTGAGGAATCTCCGAGTTGATACTGAATTTATTTGATGAGGATCCATTTATAACGAATAGAATAGAATGATTTATCATAAATATTATTTAATCTCTTTAGCTTAGGAAAAAAAAGTCGCGGTTAAAATAAACAAAAATCAAGCTCTTCGTACTACATTTTTTTTTTTAAACTTATAGAATATGATTGTTTATGAATTATCGTAGAAATTCCATAAAAGCACAGAAACCATGTAGAACATATTCATCTCTTCTAAGAGTATTAGAATTGAAGTTTAACTGCTTGTTTGGCGTCATCATAATTGTTCATATTCAATTAAAGGTTCAAGTCTTAGCTACTGTTTTATGAAATTTGATTACCTAAGTTTTAAAGTTCAAATCAGATATTAAATAATTTGAAAGACTCAAAATCCTTGCTACGGCACAGTATTACAAAACTCTTTTAATTTGAATTTAAATGACGGTCTTTTTTTTGTGGATCTCATTTTTTTACACACGATCCTTACGGATGGTTGTATAGGACCACAATAGAATGTCCATTTGGAGGAGCTTTGATTTCATTTTGATTTGCAGGGAATTTTTTAATTGTAATAGAAATGAAAGAAGATTTTCCAAATCTTGCCATTCTCTATACTCTTTTTGTGGGGTAATTTGGGTTCTAGACTGATATGGTGCTACCAAAAAGGAAAGTTAAAACACTTTATTAAAGCAGAAAAGGGAATGCAATATTTTTATTTGAAAGATTAACACAAGGCATTAATATGATTTCAGTTACATTCGTGATAATTGGCTAGAGCATATAATAAAAAAAAAAAGAATGGCCAGCCTTTAGTAAGTTCTTTCGAACTGATACAAGCAGACTTTTATATAATTTTTTTTTAAGTAAACATAACAATAGTATTGAACACATAAGGATATATAAAAATCTATTTATACAGATAAAAAAAAGTGTTTGTATTTCAGGAAGCAATTTTTTCTATGAAATTCATAAGCTGGTAGAAAATGAATTTGATTAAAAAAGAAAATTCGTTGTGCACTTTTTCTTTTTATATATTTTTGCAAACATTATATTGTTCATCCTCTCTCTCTCTCTCTCTCTGTGTTTGTTCAAGTTTTCTTTATGCATTCAACTTTAAGATTTACTTTGAATATTTCAACACCCAAGTAGATCATAAAGAAGCTTTATGCTTGAAGTATTGTCAACAGACAGCAACTAAAAAAAATGAGAATAACATGCACACACACACACACATCATGTAGTATATGAAAATATTTTTATATTATGGGGTGAATACATGTGAGTGAGTGCATTTGATATGCTGTTGCAAAATAAATGACAGCATATGAACAAGATAAGGTGCTGACGAAAAAATTTTAAGGTAATTGCAAAGTGCAAGAGGAAGTCGTAGTATGTCTTTAGAATTTTTTTATTAAAATAAAACAGTTGAGTTTTAACAACCGGAAATAAAAAACAAAAATCGATATACACACGTATAGACGAGTTTCCTGAAAGGCTTGCGATTTACTGTCATTTAGAAAGGAATACTCGTTTATACTCACTCCCATTAGTGCATCAAAATTTTAATTTAAAATATTTTGCCATATTAATTTTTTTAACTCAGTTTCTACTGAGTTTTGGGGAATTTCGATTAGGTGGATCCTAAAACTCCTCCAGAAATCTATATCTAAAGGTTATGCTCGTGTTTGGTTGAATCAACAAATAAGTAAGTGAAAATTATGCTTTTGGATTGAGAAGAATCACAGTTATAACCTAAAGCGTCCTTGTCTTTTTTTTTGTGGATCGCACTTTTTTACACACGATCCTTACGGTCGGTTGTATAGGACCACAATAGAATGTTCATTTGGAGGAGCTTTGATTTAATTTGATTCGCAGGGCATTTTGTAAGTGTGATAGAAATGAAAGAAGATTTTCCAAATCTTGCCATTCGCTATTCTCTTTTTTGTAGGGTAATTTGGGTTCTAGACTGATGTGGCCCATATACAATTCAGGCCTTGCAACTGAATTTATTTCCATTTTAAATGATAGTTTTTATAACCACAACCGATTACAACGAATAGAAGCTCTACACTGAAAATTAAAAACCGTTTGCTTAATATTGTATTAAATCAGTTTACGTGTTAACAAATTTTCATCGGAACATCTTCATATCGATTCATATTAATTCCAATAATAATAACCAATTACCGTACAACAAAAGAGGGAGGATTTTAGAAGGCTCTCTTATGATAATTGATATTGCAACACTTTCTTAAATAGATGCCGCTATTTAATTTTTTTTATTTATGTTTTTCCAACATCCGTTAGAAAACATATTGTTATAACTTGTAACATAAACAAAAGGCCCTTATTTGTGGCTTGCTATTGTTTTTTGTATTCAGTTACAAATGGACTACGGAAGTGGAAGACTGCACATGCATTATGTTTATCTACATGCATATTTATATATTAATAATTTTATTATTTTCAATTCGAAGTGTGTGAGCACGTGGTAATATTATTGTAAAAATACATCAAAGTGTATAAGCGAATTTGAATATATATATATATATATATATATATATATATATATATATATATATATATATATATATATATATATATATATATTTATCATATCCGCTGCTATTTATGCCAATTATCGCTAATAAACCATAAATAATTATAGCACCATGAATATCAATTCAATTATCCTTTTGAATTTTTAATTATATCGTAACTATTCGAATGCAAATATTATGGACTTGTGTGTTGTGTAAATGCAAGTGCTTGTAAATTGGCTGCTGCGACTGTATGGGTGAATTTATCATATCAATTATGAAAATAATAAAATAAGTAAAATAATTAATTATATGTAGTGTATTTTATGATTTCGGTCTATCTGATATGGATTTTCAAACTGTCATTATTAAATGTGTCAGAGCTCTTTAGCTGCCTGGGTAAAAGGCATCTTGATGTTGATGTTGAATCGTAGATAATATAATATGTATTGTAATTAATATAAGTGTGCTGTTAGAAAATGAAACATGAACACAAAACATTGCAACTGAATGAAATGGCATAGGTATTTGGCTATCAAATGGTATGACAGGTAATACAATTTTTTGACAATTTAATTTTTTCTCAATAATGGCAAACCAGTTAAATTTTAGCAGAATGTATTACAATAATAATAATAGCAATTTAATATTTAATAATAGAAAGTAAACATTAAGAATCAAAGACACAAAGATACGAATGTTTGTGTAAGTATAATAATGTACCCAAACATTATTATTGCAGCGTACCCAGCAAAATATTTCATATATAATTGCTTAGGAGCAGTTAAGAAATTATATTGGAATTGAGAGATCATCTTTTTAACTGAATTGGGTACATTTTCATTAAAAAATATATAAAATTATCGAATCACAAATTGTTAATTTTTAATTTTATCAACGGGCTTCAGTTCGAATCTGCAAGACTGCAAACCATTTTTTATTATTTTATTAATAAATGAATTTTTTCAAATTCTATTTTATTAATTTATATTAAGATTGGAATATTAAGAATATTTTTCAATAATCATCAAACCAGCAGAACGGATCAGTACTGATTTCGAGGCCGCTACGCCATCTCATCAGCGTTCTTTGTTCAATTTGAATCACATCAAAACATATCTGAAATTTTTTGGTTGGTAGCAGTTCTTCAATGGGTTGCAGAGTAATGAATGGTGTTTATTTTTTAATATTGAAAAAATTTACCCCATATATTTAATTTTAACTCAAGGTTTTTTTTATATTATAAAAACTTTGAATTTGTTATTCGAAATATCAACATATGACATAAAGATTTCATTACGAACTCAATGAGCTCCATTTTAAGTCACTCTTCCGGGTGTTGTTGAGCAAATAACACCAACAACTTTAGCCTGTAAGAAGTAAACTGCAGCAGCACAGAGAAAATAATCGTGAAGTGTTAAATATCATGATCTTGGATTTTTCGTCAAATTTTGCTTTGAGTAAATCAATCGTAGAGGCAGTCATATGGTAAGTACCGCCATCTGAATACATCCCGGCAGGATCAATGTCATCCATAAAAATGTTATGATAGTACGGTAAGGATCTGATTTTAACACGATCTACATCCTCAGGGTAAAGTAATTGGATCTGCCTGTAAGCCGCACCAAACGGTTGATGGCTGGATTAAGTGGAATCTGTAGGTCCTGTTTATCCTACTGAGCATAATTTTGCCAAAAATATCGGATAAATTGATTTTCAAAGAAATTCTAAATAATTTGATAGCGTTGTTCAAGCGCCAATTTATTTACGATCATTTGCCAGATTATAATCATATATGTGCAAAAATTAGAGCACAATGTTATTGCATTTGACAACTAACAATTTCAGAAACTGAATCGATCTTAAGAAAATATCCTTTATAGAAATTTATATAAAACAAAAATTTGTGCTTATTAAATGCCTATTTCAAAAAATCGTGTAAATAAATTTGAGACAAAAACAGTTTATAAAATTCTGTTTTCGTTTCAAATATATCGATGGCTTAATATAAAAAAGGCCTAACTCGATTTTTCTTTTCCTTTTGCAGTAAAAGAAAAAAAACTTAATAAAATCCGTAAAATTTATGATACAAAACAAGTTTTGATGGGTTTTCAATAAAATGTTTTGCATGTTTTTATTAAAAATTGCTACAAAACATATCTTGCGTCAGAAATTTTACTGATTTTATTAAGTTTTTTCCTTCTCCTGGAAAGTAATAAAAAAATCGAGTTAGGCCTTTTTTATATTAAGCCACCGATACGTACGAGTATTTGTACTAAAGAAAAAATGCATTCGACATTGTGAAATAGGTAGTAAAATTTTACCCTATATTATTTTTAAATACCATCTATACAAAAAGCAGAATACTTTTTTTAAATCCTCCAAAATCTTTTTTTTAACTAAAATTAAGAATAATAGACGTCAATGGGTGGCATTAAACAGAATATATGGTTGAGCTTAAGCAGAAGAAAAAAGGAAGAAGTGAATTTTTTCCTGAAGAGCTCCTTCGACAAGAAGCATTTACAATTTTTAGATTAAAATTTTAAAATTAATATTTTTGAAAAGTTTTTTTTTTTGGAAATAATATATTTTTCGTAAAAAAAACGTGGAAATTTTTTTATATTTTTTTAATATTAATGCAAACCATTTATAATATAACCCTTGATAAAAATGTGCTTTTTAAAAAAAATTGCTTATATAAATATAAGATATTTTGTGTTTAGAAAAGTATTTGCTAAGCGGACAAAAATTAGATTCATTATTAGCAAAACAGTGGGCCAAGGTAGGCAAAAAAGTGGAACTAAAAATATTTTTAATCGAATATATTTTAAATGGAATATTTGTAAGCACCATTTGAATTTCACATAACCTGCAAATTGAACGCCTTCGAGTCTCGTCAATTCTCGATCCCTTTTATGTATAAAATTCAAACCCCAAAGTTAAACTCATTAGCACCTTCCTAAATATTATATTTATATCAAACTACTTATTTACACACTCCAGAATTATTGTAAACTTCTATTCAATAATCTCTACTGTGCGCCATCACATGCAATAATCTAATTAAAATAATATTAGTTTTGCGACTAATCCTATGTACATAATTTGATTGTAAATCCGGCTGCTAGTGTGTACATTTTATATATTTACATTTGATTTAATGATTTAACTTCACTCGCACTCAAACACAGTGTACGCGGAATACGCCAATATAAATGAACAAATAAACAAATGGAAAGCACGCAATTTTCCATCAAATAGAATTGAATGCAAATAATTACAATCGATGCTCATTTACGTCTCAATAAATAGCAAAATAATAATTATAGTTTGTTCGTACATATTAAATATTAAGAAGAAAAAAAAGAGAGTGCACGCAAACGATTACGTGGGTGTGTATGTATCGCAGTTTTAAATACAAAAAAGGGCAATACATATTCCCGTTTTGTGGTGACCTCTCGATATTATAAAAGATTGATTGCTATATTTTTTAATGAAGAGTGAAAAAAGCGTTTTAGCTATTCCTTTAGAAAAAAAAATATTTTCCAATAACGACATTTAACCTTTAAGCAATCCTTTTGTGGAAAAACTGATCTATAAAACACTGGAGAAATCAAACAAGATGGTCACAACAATTGAAATAAAGTAATGGCATTTTCAAGATTAAAAAATTAAGGTTTTTTAAACCATGCATTTAAATAAAATAAATAAAATTGTTATGGCAGTAATAAATTTGTTTAAAAACATATAAGCAGTTTAATGGTTAAGCAAACATTTTTTTTAGGTTTAAGTTCAAATCTGCTAATCTGGCAACTAACTTCATTTAATTTGCTTCAAGAATTTGTATTGAATAAATTCAGTTTTGATTTGTTCGTTTATTTCATGTGTGTGAGTAATAATAATATTTTTATACAGTAACTTCTCTAAAACCTTCGACAGAAAACATAATATGGCAATGGAATAAAGGAATTCTTATCTCAATGATAAATTTTTTTTATTAATTTAAGTCCTAATTCCTAAAAAAAAATATTTTATGCTTATAAGCTTCTTAATGTAAAAATTACTTAGTAAATCAATATGTGAAATAAGCAGTTTATAAACAGAAAATATTTTTCATGAATTAGGCGTTTAGAATTTAAATTTCTGTGCCTTGTAACATTTTATTTAAATAATTTTTTCACCAAATAATGTATGTAATTTTAACTTGGAAAAAAAATAAATTAAATATATTTTTACTTACAGCGTATCCTAAGATTCACCATGGCACTTGTTGTTTCCCCTCTATCGTTTGCCGCTGCACAGGCATACAAACCAGCATGCACTCGTGCTACACGTTGCAATACCAAAGAGCGTGTTGAAATAATAATGCCCCAAGAAACATTCTGGGTAACTGGAACGCCCTGCATAAGAGTAAAAAAAAAAATAGAAAAAGAAATGCAAGGTAATAGTTATATAACAAAGCTACAAAGCAATAGAAAAACTGCAATACTATAGTGTAAATAACAACGTATATCTATATTTAGTATATACTATGTGCACATATCTTCATATACGCCTGATATTAAATATGTATGCATGAGTGTATGAATGTACAATGTACAGTAAAGTAGAAATGCATTTTTATAAAAGTAAATACAAATATGTTGGAAAAATTTTTATATAAAACAAAAAGATATCTGCATATTTCCCGTTGTATGCCATGTAAGCCAAGATGACAAAAGGCAGCAATTTTAAACATGAAGGTCTTTGTAAACATTACTTTTACCTTTATTTAGACTGACTGCACACTAAATAATATATTGTGCGTTAACATACACACACACACACACACATATATTGGTATGTGAAAGTAAATTATTTCTGTAGCCATCATACAAGCATAGCGAAGGACATCAAGTGCATGTTTTTAATGTTGCTGCAGCATATAAAATTTCATTTAAAGAAATTTATATGCAGTTTTAACAATTCATCAAATTCATGAATTACTTTTTAAGTAACAAAAAGTACAAGTGCATGTTTTTTTTAAATAACAATTTAACTAACGAATAATTAAAGAAACCAAAAAAAATTCTGCATATTCTGATATAAAAAAAGCTTTAATTCTTATGTGCATGAACATGTATAACTTCTAGATTTTATTATCCTTAAAACCCAATTCAAGTCAAGGCTAATCTGTTATAGTGCTTATAGGCAGAAGACCAAAATAGCTACTTAATCAATACAAATACACAGGGATTTCTATTCCATTGAGTGGATGTGTGAAAATGTTGCAATATTATACTTACATTATGTGACCAAGTGATGCGATGTTCTTTGGGATTTGCTTTTATATGACATTCGAAATAAACATCATCGCCTTCTTTAATGTCATCCGGTTTCAATGTTGAGCCTAACGACAATGTTACTTGTGGTGGATCTGATTATCATGATTGTCATATTTATCGTTAGGTCATATTACAAACAACACAAACATACACACGTGTATGTAATTGTTTGTTGTGCATTATGTCAAGCGTATGTTTGTTTTCACGTCATTCCAGTCATCAGTTATTATGAAATTTTATCCATGACAATAGATATTATTTAAAGGTGTATGACAGCAGGAGAAAAGGATTTCGTGTGAGCATTAAAAAACAATATAAAAAACAAAAACACATACATATGAAATTACTTAATATTTTGTAAGAAAATTTTTTCTATAATTTTTTTTTAAATTTCTAGTTTAAATATGTTTTAAATGCAAGCATTTCTGTTCATGCAGCCTGTTGTAAAAAAAAAAATTGGCCTAGTAAAACATTTTATATAAAAAATACATTTCGTTTGTGTTTCATAAATATAATTTTTGTTTGTTTGCTTTTGCTTCAAGTTTCATTAAAATCTTAAGCCAAGCATACAAACGTATTAACGCCCCTTTTTATACAGTTAACATTGTAATAATCGTAAATTTTATAAAGTTGTTTAAGTTGCCATACACGCATTGTGCCAAACCCATGAACATGAAAATGCAACAATGTACACTCTCAGTTACATTAACACAAACATGACATACACATAATGCTATATAACAGTTTTCATATCGCCATACAAACTGGCTTAGGGTGAAACTTAAGTCTGTGAAGTCTCAACAAAGGGTAAAGCTGGTAAAGGGTGTTTTTTTTATAGAGTTTCACAAATTTAAATTATAACAAATTAAGGAAATATATTTTTAATATCAATGAAACGGTTTTTATGGGAAAGAAAATTTTATGACGTTAATGTTGAAATATGATTTCGGTCATATGGCCGCCACGACTGGTGCGTAGAATGCGAAATCGGGAGCACCAATTTTCAGCAACTAAAAAAATCGTCCATAAAGTGGAAGCATACAACCCCAGTTTGCTGAGAACGGCGACGAATTGATTGATTAGGATCATCTTCAATGAGTTCCTGTACAGCGGTTACAGATTTTGAAGTGCGTCTCATGGTATGCACATTATCAGTAACAGTAAATGTGGTCCGAAAACGACCTCTTGTTCTTCGAATTAGCCACTCTACGCCATAAAATGCAAGAAGTCCACGACGAGTTTAACGAATACAACAATTATTTTGATTAAAAATTAGACATGCAAGATGGACTAATAAATTTTTTCAAGTTCAAATCACATCCAGGATGAATGCTGCAGCAAATTCGTGTAAAAAATTTAGTTTCTTACTGAAATGGTTTGGGAATGAATAAATTAAGGAATTAGGGATAATCTCCCTTAGATCAGACATAAAAGTTTTACTATGTTATATTATAAAAAACTATTCATTTGCTTTCAAAAAGTTTTATAAATAATTTAGATTTTACTAACGGCCTGATAAAATTTCTAAATTAATTATTTGTATTTCTACAGCTTTATTGATAAAATTTTTTTTGATTAATAAGAGAACATCTCAAGGCTCGTAGCGGTTGTGACAGGGCACTGGGCAATATGCAGACATGCAGGCAGGTTAGGTCTCAACCATAATGCATTCTGTCGGAGCTGCCGGGATCAGAGCAAGGAAGAGACAGTTTATCACTTCCTTTGCGAATGCCCGGCCTTGCACAACACGAGACACAAATTCTTAGGCAACAGTATTACAGGCGACCTCGCGGAGTTATCAGGTACAGGTCTGGGGGACCTTATTAGATACCTCAATGCGACGGGTTGGATCTAGTAACCATCCGTATCCGAGATCAGGATACGGCTTCCATAGGTAGTCACTGACGAGTGGAGTGGTTATTCAAAACGAATACTTGCGTGTAGCGGGCAGCCACGTATACCAACCAACCAACCAACCAAGAGTTTTATAAAACAAATTTTTGCATAAACATTTTTTGTATGAACCTGTTATAAATCGAGAACAATTTTTATAAATTCGCCGCTTAAAATTTGAATTACGGCAGAAGCAAGCAAAATTAATAAAGAAATTTTTTTGAAAAAGTGAACGTAGTATTTAGTTATTATTGCAATGCTACACATAAATTCCTATGTGAAATTATGAAATAAATTTATTTTCCATATTTACTTCCAGATTAATTTATAAAAAATTTATTGATTAATAAAACAAAAATCTCTGTAGAAAACTTTGCCCTGTTTTAAATTGGAAAAATTTGTTTTATTAATTAGGCCCTTAAATTCCTTACCCCCTTATTCATAAAAATTATGAGAGGCTTATAAGAGTGTAAGAGAGCAAATTTCATATGAAATTTTGTTTAATTACGCTGTTATTAGACTCTCATAATTTTTATGAATAAGGGGTTTAATATTTTATTATTAATATACTTCTTAATTAGGTTGCAAATTACCAGGCCTCGAATTTATGAGAGAAATAACGCTTAATAATTTAAGTTAAATTTAATTGTTCCATGTAGTAAGAATTTTAAGGAACATTTTTTTTTATTGCTAATAGTTCGAAATTTTAATTTAAATCTCAGAAAGACATGATAAATATTCCAAGGCACAAAGGCAAGTCAACATCAGTTTTTGTTATTCAACTTACACAACAGAGCAGAACAGCTGTTTTCGAAAAACGCAACCCTTTCATCATCTTCCATATTTAGAATATTTTTTAATCATCACATTATCATTACGGATCAGTTCTGAAGTTGAAACCGATACATCATCGTTCCTTCTTCAATTTGAAGGTGGTACCACCAGTTGAACTTATCCCTATTTAATAACTTTTAACTTAATTTCAATAAAATCAAATACTCCATTAATGCTTAATATTTAATAATATTTCACTTTCTCCATTCTATAGGTGGTGCTGAATAGATTTTATGAAATTTTTTTCTATATAAAAAAAGCACCAAGCAGACAATTGCGTTTAGTTTAACGATATATCAGTTTTTATAAATGTATTATCATGAATATTATATATACAAAGAAGTGCTTGCACTTTCACCCAGAAAGGCGCAGAGAGAGAGAGAGAGAGAGAGAGAGAGAGTAAAGATAAATAAATTGAGGCTTAAAAAAGATAATATAAGATAAGATAAGGGGATTTTTCACTTTTTCTGTGTAAATTGAAAAAGTGATAATACAAGTATTTCAAAAGATACTTGGTGAATTGATAGCAAATAATGTTTCGAAAACAGAAAATATTAAAGCTAATAGTAATGAAGTTCATTTGCCAAAAATTAGTAGTATTAAAAGAAATATTAAATTCAGTTTTAATTATTTAAGTTTCGTATATTTAAAATTTCCTTGGGCCGCAAATTCACATGATACCCCCCATGAAGGATATTACACGGAGAGCAGATGATGCAGTTCAGCAGAGAGAATTTGTTATAGCCATTAGATTCAAAGAGTGTGTTGCCATCGGTTCGATACAGTTTTCGTAAGCAATTTTCTAATAAAACTTGTGTAAAGAACTGTTATCATATTTAACTAAGCCACCTATCAAGTAGTAACACACAAAAATACACATGAGTACTGATGATGAAAATGCAGCGGCTTTCGAAAACAGCTGTTCTGCTCTGCAAGTTGAATAATTAACAAGTGATGCCGACATTTCTTTGTGTCTCGGCATATTTGTAATGTGTTTTTTAAGTTAAAACAAATTTTCGAACAATTAGCCTATTAATCTTAATTGCATTTTAATTATTATTTTACTTGGCTGCCATATTTGCTACAATACCAACAAAGAATAATAACTTAATGTATTTATATTTTCAATATATAATTGTCTCAATAGATATCAGGTTGCCTATTCAGTAGCTATTACTATGCCGTTCATATTTTAACAGGCTGATAACAATTACCATAAGCGCCACTAAGGCAAATCAGAAAAATTCGTAAGGATCGTTCTGAAAACTGTTTCTCAAATATTTTAAATACTAAGCTCTGAAATTTTTGTATTGTTGCTATTGCATTTGAAATCTCTAATTTGAAAGGCGCTCCTTTTTAAAAACTAATTTTGAAGTTTAATCCTGTTTTAGGAATTTTATATATTTTTGATATGGATAAAAGTCAAACTTTTACCCACTGGCACTAATGAATAGGAAAAATTATTACAATTTTCTTATATTTTTAATTCTCGAAATCATATTTTTTTATAATTAATTTCTCTTTCAAATTTAGGTTACGCCAGCTATGCCTGCGATTAAAACAAAACTTTAAAAATCCACAACAAATTTACATAAATAAGCAAATTTCATTATATACTCGTACTTTTTGTATATAAATTTACGAAATTAGCTGCGATAGAGTTTTTGTTTCAAACTTAAAATTTCTCTATATTTAAATGCCTTTCAAAATATATTCATTGCAGCTTCTTTTCATTGTTTTTGTTTTTGTGACAAAATAAAAGTTTTCGCAATTTAATTTTTAAGCTTATAAATAATTCTCTTAAAAAGGAATATACTGAAGTATAAATTGTTTGTTTTTCGTAATTAACTTTTCTAGGAAAAAAAACAACAGAATAGAAAAAAAAATCATAGAAAAGTTTTGCTCAACTATTTGCTTTTATTTATAACAAAAATTCTCATGCTACACTTTTTTGCAGTGTTCAACATTTAGTATCATTATGACGGCAAAATTGTAGACAAGTGTAAAAGCTAGATGCCTTTAACCAAAAAAAGTTAAGTTTCAAAAAAATTTTAAAACTTTTTCTTTTCATTTTGGAAAACCTCTCTGGCAGTTTCATATATTTTGTATGACATTAAACGCAGCAAATGCTGCCACTAGTGTTATTAGTTATATAGCCTTTGCTAAGGTTGTGTAAGTGTGCTGTACATAAATATAGGAACTTTATGTGCTTGAATGTAATGCCAGGAAAGGGTAAATTAAAATTAATTAGCTAAATGACATAAAATTTTTATTTAAGGTTTTTCTCTTAATGTTAAGCTCTCTTTGTATATTCACTTGTTATACTTTTAACAATGAGGTTTATATATGTTTTTTGTTACACTTTTTGGGTATTTAGCAAGAATCATATCATGTCCTTCACTTTGCAGGGAATATAGATAAAAGTAAGAATATATGCAAAAAGGTATCTACATAGTGTGACCGTTGTCATGATAATCCTGCTTTATAATTGTACTATTTCAGCAAATATCATTAGCTATTGTTATTCCCTTATAATGATCTGCAAGAATTCCTGAGCTTTTTAAGTTTCTTAAAGTTAAATGTAAATAATTTTTGATATTTTTTATCTAATATTGATATTATAATAATTTTAAACGATGTGAATTATCAAAAATATACTAGTAAAGGGTCCGCCATCTAACGTTTTTATTTTCAAGTAGTGCTTATTTCGTGAATGGTAACACTTAGCTGATGTCTGATTTGACAGATAATTAGTTTTATCCTTCCGCTAAACGGATATGGTTATGTATACGCTTGAACAACGCTTCGCTAAGTGGGCCTGCGATCGACTTACAGAAGATGCCGATTTTACCAAAAAACAATCATCTTTTCAGATGAAGCTCATTTTGATCTTGGCGGGTGTATGTAAACAAGCAAAATTGTCGCATTTGGGGCACAGAAAACCCGCACGCATACATTGAAAAGCCGACGCACCCAAAACGAGTCACTGTTTGGTTCGGATTTTTGTCCAGAGGCATAATTGGGCAATTTTTCTTCGAAAATGAGCAAGGAGTGGCCGTTACAGTCAATGGCGATCGTTATCGGGGCATGTTGAATGAATTTTTGTTCACAAAAATTGAAGAGGAGAATATTGGCAAGATTTGGTTTCAATAGGACAGCGCTACGTGCCACACAGCCGAAGCTACACCCGATGTTTTGCGCCCTGTTTTTGAAGATCGCATTATCAGCCGCAGAGCTGATGTCGTTTGGAGCTGCGCCGTCAAAGATACGTGTTACGCCGACAAGCCAGAGACAATTGACACTTTAAAGGACAATATTCGTGAAGCCATTGGTGAAATACAGCTGTACACAATCGATAATGTGCTTAAAAATTGGACCGATCGTGTAGGCTACTGCATGGCCAGCCGAGGCAGCCATTTGAATGAAATTATTTTCCATTATTAACCGGAAGGATTGTGCTTTCAAATAAAAAAGAAATTTGAGAAAATATTCAGTAGTTTTTTTATAGCATTTTCAAATAAAAAATAAAACATTATTTGGCGGACCCGTATTTAAAATTTTGTTTCTGGGTGGTAAAAGTAAAAACTTTTACTTAGGAACCACTGAAGGAAAAATATTACTAATAATAACAAGCCGCTAAGTATTTCTATAGAAAAAAGGGAGAACACAAGGGCACTTCCAGTGCAACAGGCGGACTCATATTAAAGAAAATGTGTGAGCCACCGGTGGGACAAGGCAGTCCACGTGTTAAGGCCGAACACAGCGAACTGAATAAGTTGCCAGAAACTTTTGGAAATATTTTTTTTAAATTCCCCCTTTATGGCAAGACTTTTTTAAATGTCTAAATATGAAATAAATTCCGAAAATCTCCATTCTTGTGAAGCAATTTTTAAGTGAAATTACCTTTCCTGAAGATTAATAAATGAAGTGTCGAAAGTTACAACTGCCACAGTGACAAAATTGTCTTTCTAAATATATTACAACGTTCTGCAGAATCTTATAATGGAAATTATTATGCAAGAGCCACATCTATTTATTAGTTTTAGCGATTTTCTAAGTTTCATTCATGTGGAACTTATGCTGCTCATATGGAATTGTCGCACAGCGATTTCGAAAAGGTTTCGGCATCTCTAAATACTTCATTTCGCTATTCATTATCATGATTTGTTATTGTTATTTTTTTATTTATATTTTTTTTTCAATTATGGTTTTATTTAAATTTTTAAAACCAATAGGTGCGTTTTAGAAATATTTTTTTTTTAATTAATTAAAATACTGGTGAGGCAAATGTAACCCAGGTGCAGCTCTAGGTAAATTTACATTTTATCTCAATAAATCTGAGTTTCAAAAATTAAGTATATTTTTTTTAGTTTTATATACCATTTACATAAAACTAATAAAAGTGAAATAGTTTCGCCGACCTAAATACAGAAAGAAGAAATTATGATCGATCAAACTCACGTAAGGGACCAAAAATCTACTGCAGCACTTCTAGTGTTAAAGAAATAATTTAAAACACAGTATAAATGCATTTAAATAAAGAGACGTGTACAACTTTGCTTAAAAACAATAATTAAACGTTTAATTGAGAATTTGTTAGAACTTTTGTTAAACATTTATTTTTTGAATAATATGTAATTAATCGAATGTTAAACCTTACTCAAATGACCATATGACTCGTATATCTACATAAAAAAAATAAATAAATAAATAAATAAAAAGCAAATAACTCATATTTAGCCGTAGGCGCTATAAAGAAAAATACAAAAACAATAAAATGCAAATTAAGCAAAAGTTTTATGTTGTTATAGTTGAACAGAAAACTCAAACAAACGAATATGAAAATGCTCTATTTGAATAAAAGAAACAATAATCAAAACAGCAAACAACATTTCCAAAAAAAAAAAACAAAAAAAAAACAACAACAACTAATATCCTAAAACTAGCTAAAAATTTGTGTTAGCATACGCGCACATACATAAATACATACAAATAATGTATATGCACAGCTGAATTTATAAATTTTATTATTCAAATGCACATACAAGTGGACGAATATTTTTTCAAATAAAGCATTATTTTAGTTTTGTGCACCAAAATATTTAAATAAAAAAAATGTATATCTTTAAAGGTCTATCTCAAAATCTCTATATGGCAACTTAAATAATTTCAAGTAAACTGATAGGAAATTCCTCTTAGCTTAACTCCTATCGAAAAAAAATCGCATTTCGTACTTTAATTCTTCTGAAAAGGAAATACGAAAGCAATTTGCTAAAAAAAATTTTATCAAGAAAAGCTGTTATCATATACAACTAAGCCACTTAATAAGTAGTGGTGACTAACAAAAATACACATACACATGAGCACTGATGATGAAAGTGTAGCGGTTTTCGAAAGCAGCTCTTCTGCTCTGCTGTATAAGTTGAATAATTTAAAACTGATGTTGACTTCCCGTTGTGCCTTGGGATATTTACCATGTCTTTCTGAATTTGAAACAAATTTTAGAACTATCGGCCTATCAATCTTAATTGGAAATATGAAAGAGTTTTTTTAGGAATAAAAGCATTTTAATATTTATTCACACCTATCATGAATAATTTTTCCCTCGAAATTTTTCCTTTTTCCCTAAAATTGCAATCATGAAAAAATTCCCCGTGAATGATTTCACGCTAAAATTGAAATCCCCTGATCGTGAATGATTTTTTTCCCGCGGGTTTTTTCACTTTTCCCTTTAATTTATTCAGTTAGTTTTTGGTGGGGAGTAGAGTAGATAATGTAAGTATTTTCCATTATAATTTTCCATTATAATTCTAATAGCTTACAAATTTTATTTTAGGGGCAAGATCCGTTACTAAAACACAAACTTATATATTTTGCAACAAATCCATTGCCTGCGTCTTTGCAAAACTTGTTTCTCCCATTCTAAAAATTAAGAATATTTTTAATTTGTTTTGTAATTGTTTACACAATGTATCCAAATTATTTGACTATTAAATATTTAGCTATACTTTTTTTAAATTTTTTAAATTATTGTATAAACCTAAATTTTTCTACACAAATTCTTTGATTATTCATTGTGTTTTCGACTTCTTCTCTTTTTTTACATTCACTGAGAACTGATAGGTGGAATAATTTCTCACGGGAGATTCACGATACCATTTTTCCCTTCGAGTGGAATAAAAATTTCACGTGAACGAAAATTCCCCTTGTTATTCACGATAGAGGTGATTAAATAAAATAGGGTGCTATTGGCTGAAGTAGTTAAAACTAGACTATGAGACGGATGGTCTTGAGTTCTACTCCGCGCTCAGTGATGAACATGAATTCTTCTGATCTGCATTAGCGAATAGTTGGTTAGTTGCTGTCGGCCTGGTTCAGTGACAAAGGCAAAGCACTGGTCATACTTTCACGTACTAAAGAGCAGAGCAACGTCGGCCCTGTAGCAAAAAATTAGCCGGCGAAGTAAAAAAGCTACAATAGCTGGAAAAAATCTTTATCTTCTCATCTTACTGCATTTGTCTTCTTTTGCACAATGCACTCCATATGTAGGGGCCCTAAGCGCTGTCCGTACTTGAAAATAATAATAAAACTAAAAAAAAATTCTGTTTATGATGTTTTTTTATCTCGGACCAGCATTCAGGGGATGATCCCTACAAATGCAGTGCATTGCGCGGGAACTAGAAAGGAGGGGATATTATTGAGGGGACACATGAAGAAAGATGAGCATTTTTTGTAGCTATTTCAACCTTTTACTTCGCGGCAAATT
Organism: Linnaemya tessellans; assembly: GCA_951800035.1. Taxonomy (NCBI): domain Eukaryota; kingdom Metazoa; phylum Arthropoda; class Insecta; order Diptera; family Tachinidae; genus Linnaemya; species Linnaemya tessellans. The sequence goes on from OX637532.1 coordinate 141,054,946, forward strand.
TTTTCCTACAGGGCTGACGAAGCTGCTCTTAGTATATGAAAGTGTCAATCGCTGCCATTTATGTTCAGTGACCAGAGCTGATCATACTGATCAGAAGAATTCAACACAATATATTTCATGACTCAGCGCGGGGTTGAACTCAGGACTCTCCACTTCATAGTCTCGTGTTCTACTACTTCAACCGATAGCACCCACACTAAAAACGATTTCATACTGCAAAATTAGTTTGTTTTTGGATTTCAATGGGATCAAAGTACAAAATGTATTTCGTTTCCGTACGGAATTTAACTCTGTGATTCGGCTGATTACTTTCAAAGTGCTCAAATCATATCACGAATTGCATAGAAAAAGTAAGTGCGCGTTCACGTGCGCGTGATAGATTTTGTTTTAGTATAACAACGAAATTAGAAAACTGATTAAACGGCCATATCAAATATTCCGACTCCGGCTCCGCTTGGAAATGGATTTAACCCAGTATTTCGATTCGTCAGAAAACAAAAACAAACATAAAATTTTTCGGAATAAAATCCTTTTAATTTCAGTAGCCGATTCCTTTCATGATACTAAAAACTATTTAATATAAAAAAATTTATTCGTTTTTCTAAGGAACCAAATTACGGAATCAATTCGGTTTCCGAATGGAAACGAACTCTGTGACGTGGCTGAATAAATTGTTTACACAATTTGAAGAGAGTACAAAATTGAATGATAAAATCGTTTAATACTCATTTCCTTCTATTCAAATGGACACAGGGCTTATATAAACATTTTTTTTATAAACTTCTGGAACTTATAAACGCACACAGAATGACTTTAGTATGAATATCCCTTATCCTGTAATTTTTTGTTTTATTTTTGAAATAAAGCGATTTTATTAAATCATATTAAATAGAAAATAAAAAACCGAAAAAGGAACACAATACAATTGAAATATTTCACATATTTATCTAGATTTTTGTTTATCTGGCAGTTACAAACTTCTGTTGAAACTTTTGCGCTCTCACACTGGCTGCTTATTATTTATGTTTGTTCATGGTGGCATGGTGTTGATATTTTCATTTTCTTTTTTTTTTGTATTTATTTATTTATGTTTGTTCAAAGTCTCTTTAACAATAAATTTATGATTATGTATCTACTGTTGACAACTTTATCATCATTTGTAAATAAACAGCATAATTTGTTTGTTAATTTTTTATTTTCTCTTCGCATACTGCTCACACAAAAGGTAGCGACAGCACACTAACCAGCAAAGTTAATATACGATACATATAAAAAAGGGGCGTTTTTTTTTTTTTTTTTTTTTTTTGTGAAAGATTTATGGCAAAAGTTTTATTTCGTAAAGAAAAAAAACAAAAAATGAATTTAATAAGTTTTTATGAAACATAGAAATTCACTTACACATAACGTTCAGCGTTAAAGAGTCTTCAAGAGCTGAATTTTGTAGCCGGGGATTTGATCCTTCGCATTTGAGTAAGGTGCCATCGTCTTCAGGTTGTGGATTGAATGTAAGTGTCGATAGAACTTTTCCGTTGATTTGGGATGTAGAAAGCTAAAAATATTTAAGAATGTTATTAAAATTATGTTTATATACTTATTCCTGAAATATGAACAATATATATATTTTATGGGGTCTCAGATGGATATTTCGCTGCGTTACAAACGGAATGAAGAAGTGAATGTACCCTTCTGTTCTTTTTTGGAGGGTACAAAAAACTATAAAAATTATATTAAATTGAATTAAGATTCATAGGCTAATTGTTCGAAATTTGTTTTTAAATCTCAGAAAGACATGATAAATATTCCAAGGCACAAAGGAAAGTCAACATCAGCTTTATTCAACTTACACAGCAGAGCAGAACAGCTGTTTTCGATAGCCGCAACACCTTCATCATCAGTGCTCATGTGTATTTTGTTTATAACCACTTATTAGGTGGCTTAAAAATTATGTTTTTTTTAGAGGTTGGTTTAGTTCTTCTTAGAGAGCCTTTTTCCCTCTAGCCCGATTCAGCCCACTTACGAACTTGACTTGCGTTATCCTTTAAGATATATTTGTACTAAATTTAAAGGGTCTGGCTTTTATCGTTTGAACTGAATCGTGATTACCACAGACGGACAGCGGATGGATAAGAGATAATTATTGGTATCATGAAAGGCTTAATACGTTAGACTTGTACAAGAGTTACTTTCAAAAAGAGTTTAGTTGTCCTTTATTTAAACCACTTACAGCATTGAGCCTTGATTTACCACTTAAATCTCATAAAGCAAATATTGCAAATGAGTTTTGGCTAAAAACACATGTTATGTTAACCTGTCAATTGTTTATTAAAAATTCTATATTCGAATAATATTAAAATTTGTTCACTTACCGTTCCTCGTTTAAAGGGTCGATTATTTTGTGTCCACTTTATTTCTGTATCCGGTACTGAACCTTCAACAATGCATGTCAGATTGTACTGGGTGCCAGTTGAAAATACCTTTTGCTTGTTTGTCAAATTAACAGATGTCGGCTTAACTAGAAATTAAAAGGAAAACAATAGTAAGGAGTATTAAAAAAAAAAATTCAAAGCCACATTTTATGTTGCAAAATTAATAAACAAATAACCTTATCAGTGATCTTAACTGCAGTGTGCATTTAAAAATCATTACTAACTGAAAATGAAAGAGGTGTAGAAATCTCATAGGGGGTCATAAGAATGACGGGCTAAAAATGTGAAAAATTTGCAATATATTAACAAACTTGTTGGCTAAATGTTATGACCAAAGAAACACGCAACAGCCAACCAACCAACCAACCAGCCAACCAGTGCATTGACACGCAATGACCATAAAGGCAAAATATGTACAGCTTTAATTCCATAAAATACTTAAAATAGTATTATTTAAATAGAGAAAAAAGTAATTTGTAAGTGTATAGTATTTGTATTTATTTTCCAACTGAAAGCCAACCTTTAAATATGTTTCCTATTTTGGCTTAATAGCAAACTTTACGTTCTAGCTTTGCACTCTATTAATTATCATTTTGTTGTTTATTGGTCTGTTTAATAAAATACTCTTAGCTGTTTGCTTTTAATTAAAATATACTTACGCAACATGTCAATGCGTATATTGCGCTCCACTGGTGGTACCAATTTTGTATTCGAAGCCTGGCAGCGGTAGGTATTGTTCAAAGCAGAACGTGTTATATGTGGAACTTCTAAGCGGTTGACAGTCACATGACGTCCCATTGAAACGCCATTGCCGGACTCTAATTGTTGCGTGCCATTCATCCATGTTACGACGGGTTCAGGCCGACCTGTTAATAAAATAAACAAAACAAAACAAAAAGTCATTAGTGTAGAGTCAGTGTATTAAAGCAATAAGGTCAAAGGATTAAAGCATTTTGTATATTCATATTGAATGTAAATACTTTTCAAATTAAAGTATTAAAGGAATTGTTAATTTTTTAGGCAAAATTTCCCAAAAATATGAGAAATTCTAAAGCCGCTTATGTGATTTTAAATGAAACGTTGTCTGCTTTTGTCCTGGAATATTATTTTAATATACAATATAATTTGTGTCTAATGTTTTTCTCAGCTCTTAGTAGCTTTCTTAATGTGGTCATGAAATCAAATCCTCATTATCCTTCCCGTTTGTCCTATGTGAGAACATAAGATCATAAATTCAGAGCATTCATTGAATTTTTTTTTTTTGTGTTATATCTTATGAAACAATCAGTGGTAAATTTGTGTAAAAAAAAAAGATTTTTTTTTGTAATTTTTGTGATACAATTTCATTACACTTATTAAAAATATTTGTACTTGTAAGTGAAGTCCTGGGGGAAAATTACGTCATTCGATATCGATCGAAATTTCCATTTAAATTGTATTGAAATTTCGATGGGTAATGAATGCAGTAATTTGGCCCCTAACCTAAAGGACTTTTAAAGAACTTCATTTATATTTAAACATTGTGAAATTGTAATTTGATATACAATATAATGTAGTGTATCATAAAAGTATACACTGCACACCCTAACTAGAACACACACATGCATAGGGTATAAGCATACAACAAGGGCAGTGCAATTGATCGAACTAACGATTGCATGAATCATTAGTTTGAGTGACAATTTATGTTCGCACAACAAACATTCCTATTGGCCAATGTAACTAGAGAATAGGGGAAATGGAGAAATGCATTATATTGAAGGAGATAGTTATAATTATATGATAAGCTAGAATAAGTTAGAGAGGTTAACTCTAAATCTCATAAGTACGGGTAGTATATAAACCATGCATCTTTATAAATAAAGGAGACTTTATCTTGATTCATAAATTCGTCAACAACCTGCTTTTGTTTTGATTTAAAGTTTCTACAACTATTTCGGCAGTTCTTTTGAGCGCCTAAAGTTGAGCTGAATACCCTGACAGCTGTATAAAATAACCAAGGGCTATAGGGAATATAGAAATAAATACTCAAGCTTCACAATAATTTTATTTGTGGGTGCTGTTGGCTGAAGTAGTAGAACACGAGACTATGAAGCGGAGGGTCGTAAGTTCGAGCCCGCGCTGAGTCATGAAATATTGTGTTGAATTCTTCTGATCAGCATTAGTGCGTGGTTGTGTTAGTTGTTGCCAGCCTGTTTCAATGATGAAGGCATAGTCACAGGTCACTGAACATAATTGGCAGCGACTGACATTATCATGTCCTAAAAGCAGAGTAACCGCACCCACCTTCGTCGGCCCTGTAGCTAAAATTAGCGGCGAAGTAAAAGGTTGAAATAGCTACAAAAACAACTGTCTATCTTCTCATCTTTCCTAATCTGTCTCCTCAATACCATCCCCTCGTTTTCAGTTCCGGCGCAATGCATTGCATATATAGGGGTCATCCCCTGAGTACTGGTCCAAAATAAAAAATAAATAAAAATTTGTGAAACTATTTAAAAAAAACTCTACGCTTAATGATTGTACAATTATTTATTTTAATTCCAGGAAAATTTATCAAAAGGAACAATTAGTCAGACGATTATCTTAAAATGAATCTTCTTCAGTAAAAAACTTCTTCAGTAAAAAATTTCTTATGCATTTCTACAGCGATTTTTTATACAATTCCAACAAATGAAGGCGTTTTTTAGTCCAGTACCTGCAACAATTAACACAACCCAGCATGAGTGGGTGCAGAGCGGAAGAATTCGATCCCAGACATATATAAATGCAAGCAGGCGCAAACTGATGATTTTCAGATCCGCTGACAACGTGTTAATTTTTACAGCCCAAATCACTTCTTAAAATACTTAATATAAATATCTTAAATGAGTATTTTGACTTGCAGCAAATAACATTTAATGTCTTGTAATATTTTCCTCGCAAATATAAAAAAATATCAATTACATTAAATTGTGCTTTTCATTTTTCTTGACTTACATAGTGTTCCACAAAAAAAAAAAAAAATAGAATACAATATGTACAACGATTACAGCCAACAGAGCAAAAAGAAACAACCAATTGAACAATGGTAAAATAAACCAAGAGGTTCAAACACATTGTGATTTAACAGGAGCTCCCTTTTGGAAATCACAAAATTAAATTGCAATTAAGCAATATAAATTGCTACAAAAAATTTGGCATAAAAAGTTACAAATAAATTCCATGAAAACACTCTGTTCAATAGTTCTCAACGCTGTACGTTATTAGAAAAATGTAATAAAACGAAAAGAGTCAGCTTTGTCGAACCGTGTATACCAGTCGCTATAATGTAATATCTTCTTTTTTTCATTTCTAATTTACATACTTTTTATCGTTTGTATTTTTATTTTATTGTTTTTTATTTTTTCTTTTGCGCTCATCTAACTTGTTTATGAAACATCTTTGGCAATTATTAAGCGAAAGCTATAAAAACCTGTGTATCAGATAAAATGCTGTGAAATATATTGTTTCATTATCCTCAACAGTGAACATGAAAAAATATTATATAAGAACCTATGAAATAAGAATTTTGTTACTTTGCCCGTTAATATAGCGAACGTAAACTTCTATGTGATATTTTTGCTTTCATTTAAATATATTGTTTACTAAAAGCATGGTGTTTGTCTTCGCTAACTCAAGTTTTTTATATAATGGTCCATATTTCGGGCAATTGCTTGCACATACCCACCACTAGAAATTCCTTATTTATTTCCCATATTTCTGTGCAATTACTTATTTTATCGCAAATATAAATTGCATATTGGCTGACTGCAGCACGTTAGGCAACAATTGCCCGTATGCTTATGAATATCGGATATGCAAAATTATTACCTTCATTTAGGGATTATAACTACTCTTGCGAAGCAGCGTGCCTGAACTATTACGAGAAGAAAATAGTATTGGAGAAAGAATTTGTAGCAATCATTTTATTAATTATTTTAATTCGCTAGTATCTTTTTTTTCGTTGTCGTTATTAACGATAATAGATTTTGTTCTTTTTAGTACATGATAGTGTCAATTTGCTATGCCTTCATAATTTGGATAGGTCAGAAAAATTCGATTCCACGACTTGACTGAGTACAGGATCGAGCTCACGACCTTTGGCTTCCTGGTAAACGTGTAAGCAGATTTGTAATGAAAATAAATATCATGGGCTTGCAAATTGATTTAGTGAAAGTTACAAACGGAATGCCAAAGTTATATATTACACCGCTATTGATTTAGTGATAATATGCGATACACTATATGAGAATACGTCCCTGTATGTATGTGATGTATTTCATGTGTGATACACATACTTGTATATACTATACATGTATGTGTAGAGAATGTTAAACTGAAATACAGAAAAAAAATTAATTACAAAAATTTTTTAAAGTGCTGAAAGTGAAAACAAGTATTCCACGTGAACGCTTTAATCCTTAACGTATTTGGCTACTAAGGCTTGAATGTCAGTTACAGTACAACGAATTAATAAAATTTTATGCACACACGCATGCATCTATGTGTAGGTGAAAAAATTTAATATATTTTTTTTGCCATACCAGAATGTTTCGAAAAGAGTTTAAATTGATATTAATAAATTGAATTGTAATTGCAATATAATCTTAACAATTTGCCCAACTATGGAGACTCATATGAACACAACGGATGATCTGCATAAAAATATCTCTTTAAAAATTTTATTAATCATATTTTGGATTTTATTTTATATATATTTTGAATTTTATTCATGCTGATTCTTATCGCAAAATTACAAAAAAAAAGTTCAAAATTCATATGCGCATTTTCGGATTAGGTTGAAGTCTACCGATGATTTGGTGTAATTACCAATGAAATGTGTTTCATATTTTATTTCTTTTACTATAGTATCGGGTGTTTTTTATGGAATGATACAAGTTAAAATCATAATAAAACAAGGAAATATATTCTTAATATCAATAAAACGGGCTTTATTGGATAGAAATTTTTATGACATTAATGTTTAAATATGATGTCGCGTACAAGGAGCAATCTGGAACACCAATTTTCACAAAATTTTGCGCAGCATTTGTGGCCTTATCTCGCCGATAACTCTTCGAATGTAGATTTCCAGGTGTTTAAATGCTTGTGGTTTATCGACGTACACAAGTGACTTTACATAACCGTATAGAAAATAATCTAATGGGTTCAAATCACACGATATTGGTGGTCAATTAATTGGGCCATCACGCGAAATTATTTTTTCATCAATTGTTTGTTGAGTTTAACGAAAAGAACAAAGCAAACTAAACAAAAAGCAACTATTAGCTGTTAAATGGGTGGTCAAATAAAGCAGTGATGACAACTCAAAGTTGTATCACTCTATAAAAAAACCCCATATAATTTTATAATAATAAAAGGCTTAAATACACATTATCTACGCTCTTCCGATTGAGATAAAATTTCGCATATCGATAGAAAATTGTAAAATAAGACGAAAATTTTAATGGTGAAAGTCTCGGAAATGCATAGTTTTCGAGTTATGGGCCTCCGAAATTTTCATATAAAAAAGCAGTTTTCCTACATTTTTTTAAATTTATTTAGGTATATATATACGTATGAACACAGGTATATGTATGTATAAACACAGAGTAACAGCACCCACCTTCGTCGGCCCTGTAGCAAAAAAAAAAAAAATTAGCAGGCGAAGTAAAAAAAGTTGAAATAGCTACAAAAAGAAAAACAATGAAACTGTCTATCGTTTAATCTTTCCTAATCTGTCCCTCAATACTATTCCCAATTTTTCAGTTCCGGCGCAATGCATTGCATAGGTAGAGGTCATCTCGTGCTGGTCCTACTCCTAAAAAAAAAATAGAGATGCCAACTCAAAGTTGTATCACTCTATAAAAACACCCTATATAATTTTATAATAATAAATTATGTTAATATTATTTTTCACAGGGCTAACATGACTGGCTTCGCATTATTTTAGGATGAAAGTCAAAAAAATTTTTGAAAATTACTTTTTTGCTTACAACCGGAATTTAGCAGATGGCTGCTATTAATACAATGGATTGGTCCTGTTCTAGAGAAAGGAACATATATTACTCGTACTGGAATAGTACAGGTTGAGAATATAATATTTTCCTCTGTTATTTTCCTTTTTAATTGTGTAAGCGCTGTTAGTACTATTCAGTGACCAGCGCTACGTCTTCCTCATTTAAACAGGCCGACGACAATTTTTTAAAACTGACCTTTGCTGAACTCAGGACCCTCCGCTTCATAGTCTCGTGTTAACTACTTCAGCCAACAGCACCCCCGTATTTGTGCTTAATTTTTGCACATTGAAGCAATTACACTAAACATCTCAGTTTTTGTTTAAGAGCAAGACCGTATACAAGCACAATAAAATTGTTGGAAGGTAAATTTTTTTTGTTGCAACATAATAATTAAAAATATTATTATTTTGATTTCAATATAAATACCAAAAACATATACAGTATGCAGGTGCACATGTGTGTATCTACTAAGGACTGCATTTATTCCATAAATAAATATTTAAAGTTCTTAAAAACATTTATATATTTACAAAAATTTTTGCATTCCTGTTCACATACGCTGGAGGCAAATATTCCAAAAATAATAATAAAATTATACAAGACTATAACATTCATATTAATTCCATGTGTTGCAATAAAATTTTAAAGCTTATTATGCACAGACACCGCTGCTGTATATTCTCTATTAAGTACGACACAACAAAGTCCCTGAAATGTTGTCAGGGAAATTATGATTTATTGTACCCAGTGCGCAACACACCAGCATTTATACAAATAAATTTTATTTCTGGCTTAAAGATGGCAGAGCTGGTGTATAGAGCCGTTGTAATGGTAACTGTTCTCGGTGTATCATAAGTTTATGGCTAGAAAAATCGTACGAATATAAAATTATAGTGGCTGCTGTTTGCCAAGTATTGCAGCAATTTCTTTCAATATTTTATATTGTAACAATGTTTTCCGCTTTCCAGCTATTTAAACACTAGCAAACAAACTTTTAAGTATACAATTATGAACACAAATGCGTGTATGTGTGTGTGTGTGTAAGCTGAAGTCAGTAGACGTAAAAAAAAATCTTTAGAGACTTTTTAAAAGATTTACGACACCGCATATGTCTGCAGGTCAAAATCAGTAAAGAGAAAACAACATGAAAAATATTATGCAACGTTAAACTGTTTTTGTGGTTTAAGATTGTGTTTTATATCCGCTTTATTTCATCCTCATGCCGTTCATTTAATAAAAAAAAAAAATTGTTTTTTTTTTGTGTGCATGCATACAGCCAGCGATAACAGTGAAGTTTGGTCATGAATGTGTCAATATAAATATTGACCCAATTTGCTTAAAGGTTTTTCTGAAACAACTATTACGTATATAGTATAGACTCTCTATTTATCTAGAAGTTTTTTAGTAACTTAAATACTGGAATTATATTGAAAACCCCCCTAAAAAACTCAGTACTTACCACCGCGAACTTCACAGGTCAGCACGATATTGTCACCTTCAAATAAAGGACCCACTGCGCCTGCAACATCACGACCCGATGCATCATATACCAGGATTTGATGTGGAGGAACTAAAATGGAAAACAGATCAGCAACATTAATAGGCCATTTCACATGGACAACAACTTACCAATAACCGTTAAATTTATTCTATGATTGCGTGTAGGAGAATTTTGGAAGTCAACGCGACATCTGTACACTCCTTCATCGTCTAGTTGTATATTATCCACTTTTAACTTGGCAGGTTGTTTGGTAGTCACAAAATATGCGCGTGGTCCAAACGAATTTGTGTCCGACCAATATAACGCCTTCTCGAAGGCTCTCCCCCGTACATCGAAACTGTAAAGAGATAAATTGAGGAATAAATATTAACAACAAAAAAATTGTTTTTGTTTTTGAAATATTTGCAATATTTAATTAAAATTCTTAATTATTTAAATTTTTTCGCCGTTTATATTTTGCTTTGTTTTTTCATATTGACCACAATTTAAATTTGCTGCCAGACAACTTGTTTAAGGTATTTTTTTTTTTCAACTCTCGTTTTAGCTTGTTTGTGTGAAAAATAAATACTTTTTATTGTCACTTTACAAACATCATTTACATCCTGTGTATGACTATTGTGTACGTTTGGGCATGTGTGTGTGTGCGTGTGTGTATTAAACTGTTACAGTTCACTTGACTGACAAGTAAAAAGTGAATTATATTATTTAACTTTTTGATAGAAACAAGTTGATATATTCTGCAATTATTTGTACTCTATACCGGTAAATGAGCGATTGTTATATTTTAAATTTAAAAGGATAATTAGCTGCCTGCTTATGTTAGCTGCACGAAAGTGTTTGCCTTTTATGTCAGATTAAAAGGACGGTCACTTGTGATAAGGCAGCACTCCAAACAATTTCATTTTCATTAACAAGGCAACATTTCTAAACATTTTACTCAGTTCACTGAAGTGTTAGATCCAGTGTGTTACGATTTCCTAATAAAATATATTTATATATAAAGAAAAACTGTTATCACAATTAACTAAGTGCAAAAGCAACCCAACAAGTACTGATGATGATGGTATAGCGACTTTCGAAAACAGCTGCTGTGTAAGTTAGATAATTGAATTGATGCTAACTTTTCCTTGTGCCATATGAATGTTCGCCATATCTCTCTGAATTTAAAAGCACCTTACGAAAAATAGCCATAATTTTAATTCACTTTTAATGATTTATTATGGAGTTGTTATAAGACACAGTCTTCTAAGGCAAACGTCGCTGACTATGAAGTTAATTTAAGGAGTATTCAAATTCTAAGGGTTTTAAGGATTTTTATTCGAGTTTCTTAATTTAGTTGATTTGAAAACAAAATATTTACTTAGAAGGGCTCTATATCTATACAGAAAAAATATGATTCTTCCGTCTAATTTTTTTTAACCTTTTTTTCTTTTAATAGTAAATAGATTTGTTTAATCTTTTAGGTTATTTTATATTACTAATAATTGTTCGATATTTCGCTAACCATCGGCTAGCTTCTTCAGGAAAACTAAATAATTTCCTGAAGAAGCTAACCGATGGTTAGCGAAATATCGAACAATTATTATTAATATAAAATAACCTAAAAGCTTAAACAAATCTATTTAATATTAAGAAAAAATTTAAAACAATTTTTTATTAAAAAATAGAAAACAATTTTTTTTTTTTTTTTTTAGGAGTAGGACCAGCACTCAGGAGATGTCCCCTATGTATGCAATGCATTGCGCTGGAACTGAAAACGAGGGGATAGTATTGAGAGGACAGATTAGGAAAGATGAGAAGATAGACAGTTTTTTTTTTTTTTTTTTTTTTTTTTTTTTTGTAGCTATTTCAACCTTTTACTTCGTTGGCTAATTTTTGCTACAGGGCCGACGAAGGTGGGTGCTGTTACTCTGCTTTTAGTACATGATTGGGTCAGTCGCTGCCAGTAATTGTCCAGTGATCAGTACTATGCCTTCATCACTGAAAACAGGCTGGCAACAACTAACACAATCACGCACTAATGCTGATCAGAAGAATTCAACACAATATTTCATGACTCAGCGGGGGCTCGAACTCAGGACCCTCCGCTTCATAGTCTCGTGTTCTACTACTTCAGCCAACAGCACCCACAACTTTGAAGCAACTGCTACGAAATTTAAGCAACATAAAAAAATTCTTCAAAAAATCTTCTGGTTTCTTGACCTCTTTTTAATTTATATTATACTCTAGTATTTTTAAGCTTAAGGTCTCATTATTTTAATTTAAAATATATTAATTTTCAATATTTCGTCACTCCATTGTGTGACTTCTTCAGGAAATATTAAAAATGAATATATTTTAAATTACAATAAAGAGGCCTCAAGCTTAAAACTGTTAGAGTATAATAAAAAATGCTTCATTCTCTGATCTTTCTTTATCTGTCTTTATCTGAATACTATTCCATCATTTTTCGTTCTGGCATAATGCATTGCATATGCGAGGGTGCTGTTGGCTGATGTAGTTAACACCAGACTATAAAGCGGAGGGCCTTGAGTTTGACTCCGCACTCAGTCATGAATGTTGTGTCGAATTCTTCTGATCATTATCAGTGCATGGTAGTGTTTGTAGCACTTGTCACTGAACGATTACTGATTGACGCTGTCATATACTAAAGAACAGAGTAAAGTCGCACTACTGCATCGGCCCCGTAGCAAAATTAGCTAGCGAAGTAGTTACAAATAGCTAAAAATAATCCGATATCTTCTCATCTTTCACACCAATACTATCCCCTACTTTTTAGTACCGACGCAAAGTACTGAATATATAGGGGTCATCCCCCGAATGCTAGTCCCAATTAAAAACAAACTGGGTATTGTGAAAGCCAAACGACTCCTATTTAAAATTTTCTCGATATAATTCTGTCATTACTCATCATTCTCTTATTTAGAAGAGCAGCAAATCTGCGTATGTCATAAAAAAGACCTCATCCTAAAAATGGTTTTTATTTTCACTTCATATATACACCGAATTTAATTTGGTTTATAAATTACGGGTATATGTTTTCACACAAATTTTTATATATGTTCGTATTTAGGCGTATGTATTTCCAATTAAAATTATGCAGAGTAACGTAAGTTCGTTATATACTTAAGGTTTTTGTATGAAATAAATTTTTATACATGTACTATACATACATACATACATACATACATATAAACAAATACATATATGCATGTATGTATTTGTATGATTTTTTCCATTCATTGCATTATTATTTATATTCAGTTGAAATTTTTATAAAATTATCTCATGCGTGGTATTAAGTAGATTTATTTTTACGTTTGACACGGATGAAAAAAAATGAGACATAAACTATAGAACATAATTTCACATGCTCCAGCATAAAATATGTGAGTTTACTGTCAAGCAGTAATACTGTCATGTCATATGAAACACATTAAACAATTCGTCAAAAATATATATGTGTATCTATAAAAAAAAAAATTACTGCCCTATATAAATTTTTTTTATTGGTCGCTAATAACAAAATGTCATTTGCATGCGATAACAGCAAATTAAAAAATTAAAGAAATATCTTTATAATAAATGTGGCATGACTAATTAAAATGTATTAATCATCACATAGAGAGAATTGATGCGTCAAAGCCACTGAAATGTTATGCTGTTTATTATATTGTATAAAATAATATTAGTTGTATTATATGATATGAAATAATAAATATTAGTTTTATGCAAATTCAACGAAAAACAAAAGAGAAGGAAGCTGGTCTATAATTGCGGTGCTATGGGCTGAAGTAGTTGTCAGGAATTTATGAAGCAGAGTGTACTAAGTTCGACTCCGCTCTCAGTTATGAATATTGTGTTGAGTTCTTCTGATCAGCATTAGTGCATGGTTGTGTTAGTTGTTGTCAGCCTGTTTCAGTGATGAAGTCATAGCTAAAAAAAAAAAATTCTCTATCTTTGCATCTTTCTTCATCTGCTCTCTCAATACTTTTTAGTTTCGGCGCAATGCACTGCATATGGGTTATCCTTTGGGTGCTTGTCCGAGTTAAAAAAATTATAATAATAATTTTTAGTATTGAGATTTATTTTTCAGATTTAAGGAATTGTTTTTTTTTTTAAATTACTTAGCTTAAAACTTTTAAGCAGGCTGGAGTTAAAATCCACGAATTTAAAAATTAAAATTAAATTTGAATTTTTCATTAAGACAATTATATTTACTATATTTTAGTACAATTAAACTATTGTAATAACCGTTTAAATCTAATTGTTTAACAATCTTTGAGACTCTTGAGCGAGAAATTACCAAACAACATACTGAAAAATACAAACAAATAACATGTGCCTGCTATCAATCCGTTTATGTGTTTTGCGCAATAAGTATTTTTGGAATATCTGTTTTTGACAATGATTACGTTTTATAAATACGTGACGTAATACGGAAAATAGATTTATATATTTTCTCTAAGCAAAAGTTTTCCTTAACAACTTGATATTACTTTTGTAATTTATATTGCTTCAAAACTTTATGCTTTAAATAAATACACATTTATTTCTAATTTATGCCTTTCGCTGGAAAAAAAAAAAAAATTCAAGTGTGTCCAACATTTAGATACGGAGTACGGTTTCAGTTTCCGGTAATACAAGAGACCGACACATTTAAATACTAATTTTTCAACACTCCAAAGTGTTGATAATGATGATGATGGCAAAGATGAAGATAACATTTTTTTTCCCCAAACTATATTACATGAAGAAAAGTATCCTGCTAATTAACAATAAACCACAACAGTAATGTTTTCTGATATCTGTTTAACGGGTGATCCAAATACTAATATCATTTTAAAAATTAATTGGAAAAAGATTAATGGTTAAGCTAAGCGATATGGTGTTCCATCGTATGGTAGCCAAAAATTTATTATGCAAAATGAAGGATTTAGTTTGAGGCCACAGATGTCCGTAATCATAACCATCACTTTTTCTTTTTCTAACTCGTACCTGCACTCAAGGGATGATAACTACATATGACGAGCATTGCGAAGTAAGTTGAAAGGAGGAGTTAGTCTTGAGGGGACAAAAAGATAGAGGTATTTTTTTAGCTGGTTGAACCTTTTGCTTCGCCGGCTAATTTCTTGCTACAGTGCCGACGAGGGAGGGGGCTGTTCTTCTCTCTTAGTACATGTGACCACTGCCATGACTTGATTACTGAAACAGGCTGACAGCAAATAACACAACCATGCACAAATACTGATCACAAGAATTCGACACAATGTTCATGACTGAGCGCGGAGTCGAACTCAGGACCCTCCGCTTCATAGCCTCGTATTTACTGCCAGTTATGTCCAGTGAGCAGAGCTATCAGAATATTCATGACTGAACTCAGGACCCTCCAATTCATAAGTCTCGTGTTAACTACATCAGCCAACATTACCCTCAATTCCAGCAGCATTAAAACAAACTGCATCAAGTTGTTGCTGTCAGTGGTTTCTCGACAGCAGCGGACAGGGTTCTCGTTCATAATTTTTCTTCATAGACTTGACAATATTAATAAACGAGGTGACATTTCAAGCAAATTCAGTGGAATTTGTTCAGGAAGTGAAGATACTGGCTCATAGTCAAAATATTGGACTGAAAAAATATATAGAGATAATTTGAATTGACACTGGCATTTAGACCACCTTTTATATGCATATTTTTTTTTTTTTTGCTTTCTTTAACATAAAAACAAGTAATAAATTTATTATGCAAAGTACAAAATAGAAGTACAAACGCCACCCCAATGTCTGTCTTCTAAAAATAAAAATAAAAAAAATGTCTGTATATGCTCGCATAAAAAAAAACTTAATTGCCGACATTTATCTCTGGTGAAGGAAACGCAAAACGTTATAAAAATAACAGGCAAACAATCTTTAAAACTACCAAAGAATGTCTTCAAATTAATGCCACACAGAGGTGATGCTACTTTCTTGAAAAAAAAAGAAAACACGAAAGAAGAACGCAAAAAAAAATAGAAAAAATTTCAGAAACGACCACAACCACATACAGTGAGACATAACAGTGGCGGAAAGCCAGTAGCACCGCTGCCAAACAGACAACCACAATACAGACGTCACAAAATATAAAATGTTTCTTTATTCTTACATTCAAGCATTCCTTATTGTTGCCACTGCTGCTATAAGAAGCTCTCCTTTTTCTTTTTCCTTCGCTTTGTAGACAGTTTCTAATGCAAACGCCACAAACCACAAATGACGACATCTTTACATTGTGATAAGCAGAAGATATATTGTCTATGCACACAGGATATAAATTGTGTCAGCGGCAAAGAAATAAAATCACGCGCAGCATGCAGATAAAAAAAAAGAATGTACAAACCCGCACAGGGGTTTCTTTAGAATAAGTAGAAAAAAAATTTAAGGAGGTTAAATATAAACGTTTGTAAATGTTGTTGGTTATCCTGAAGACAGTTGAGTACAAAGCAGCGGCAGAAGAATCTTAAATGCAAACAATAAGACGCCAACAGGCCACTGACAGCTTTTACGTACGCATAAAATTTGCAAAGAAGAAATTAAAATATGGTTTGGAGTGGAAAACATATAAATTTACAGACTAGAATTAAAGTACAAATTTTCTTAAGCTGATATTTGGTAATAATATATATTCAGATTCAGGTCCTTCCACGTTTCGGTTAGATTTGTTAAAGATCCTCATTATAAATATATTAAGAGTTGTATATAATTTCCCTTATTCTCTAACTACTGATCAATGTCACGTCAACACAATATCAAAAATAATACACTTAAACACTTCTTGTGAACAACAATTAACTACTTCTGACATCCTGTGATGTCTGTCTAAGGCCTTGAGGTTATGAGCAATTGTCAAGTTCTGAAGAAGAGGAGTACAAAAATTATTTAAATGAAGATTCTTTGTCCTTTTGCTGAGGTTTCTTAAGTTACGGAATTGAAGTTAATAATTGAAGAAAATCAAAGTTTCCAGTTTATCATGTTGTTGTAATTGTATGGTTTATGGTACATATTTTACACAAGTTGCATATAATATATTATATACATATATACTTCTATATACATAAGAGCTTAATTGATATATTTTCATCTTATTTTTTAAGGCATTATTGCCATGGAAATTTATTATCATAATTTGAAAACTTATTATGAAATTCTTGGCAGTTCCTGTCAATTTGTTATTAATTTTAAAGATAATTTATTAGGTGGGAGATTGCTTTGTGTTCTGTTTTAGCAATATGACCAAAGAAGCCCGCTGTTAATGCAATATTTTGTCTTGTTTAATGTTCGAGAAAGGAAATTAAAAAGAAATTTAATTAAGAGCAATAGCATGCAGATCACGGAAATCAGCTTTTATGTAATATACATACATGCATATGCACATACACATATAAATACATATACACATACTGTCATATACATATATTCGAAAGAGCCGCAACTTGAATTGAAAAAATTGCACAGGAGAAGCAAAAGACTGTTTAATATGAAAATCGCTTTAATTTTTTATTTTTTTGTGAACTTGAAGTTGTTGATAAAAACATTATATTTAATTGTAGGAATGGAAAACTGTTCCAGAACTTTCGACTTTAAGTTATGGTACATATATCATAGTTATGGGCTTATATCTTTTTGTATAATGACCATATCAGATTATGTATGTATTTATATCGCCACACTGTTAACCGTTTAGAGAATAGAGGCTTCATTTTAGTATGCAATTTCTGTTAGAAAAATAATTTAAATGCAACATTAATGCACACAATTAAATGTATATAGAACTATTAATTATATCCCTCATATTTATAAAATTCAAAATGAATTTGTTAGAAATTTCAATAAAATTTATTCAAAGGAAATTCTTTGAAATAATTCAAATTTTTTTTGGAAAGAAGTTCCTTATGGGACGATGCGGAGGGGTACCCTTACCTGGAAAAAATGTCCGTAACGTAAGATTTTTTGTTTCTAAATCAATGTTTAAGACGTATGAGTAATACAATTCCATATAAACAAATATTAATCATACGCAGCCGTGCTGTGACAGAATTCAATTTCGTCTGGGAACAAAATTGATTCAGTATTTTGTTGGTCGGGGAAAAAAAAATCATAGTAAAATATGTGTAGCCGAATAACTATGTTTTTTATACCTCGAATAGAACTTAAAATTAATATTTTTATAATAAGGAACATCGTTCCTATCCGGTGTCCCACAAGACCACACATCTTTTTATCAATAAAATGTTATGCCACTAAAGTATAACATTTTTCAACTTGGTGTCTAATCGAATATTATATTTTTAATTATTTTGCAGTCTGTTTAATTGTTGTGCCATCAGAAGTCTTCTATTATTAAACCGGCTTCGAAAAATATTAGTTCATAGTGTCATAAAACTCATTTAGATAATTCTGGTTTCATTTTTAAATTTTCATCATTTCTACGTCTGTGCACCGTGGTAGCTACTCGAAATACGTCATAGTTCCAACTCAGAATTAAAGCAGACGTCGTAGTTCCTATTAAATACTGTGAACCAGCAAATTTGAAATATTTGCTTTATCATTCGATCGTAGGACAGCTTGCGACATCGCCGAATAGTCAATAAATATTTGTTGGTTCACAGTAAAGCGTTTTTAATACGAACTAAAGTATTATACAACGATTTATGATTTCTAGCATTATTTTCGAGAAAGTGAGATTAATTTTGAAATTGAAAAGGACTCAAGTTTGTTTTACAAAACCTCTAACAATAAATTTATAATAAATTTATTAGCTTTTCCTTCCAGCAGCAGGTAACATTGCAAGTGTTATTTACTGTACAATCAATACCCTTATTCACAATCTTGTGCAAATAGTCTTGCATCATTGCATTTGCAAAATAATTGTACTCTACACCAACAAAATACATTGAAAATGCTCTCAACTACTCTCTCAATTTGCATGTGAAATAATGCAAGGCCATTTGCACAAGATTGTGAATAGAACTATTATTTGTTTTCCTCTTTACAATAGTTGCCCATAGGTTTTTTTAATAGCCCTATTCACAATTTTGTGCAAATAGTGTTGTATCATTGCATTTGCAAAATAATTGTCTTCTACACCAACAAAATACATTGAAAATGATCTCAGATACACTCTCAATTTGCAAATGCAATAGGGCAAACTTATTTGCACAAGATTGTGAATAGGCCTATTGTAAAATTATTTACCATTATATATCATATCACTAAACTGGACCATGTAGGGAAGATTTTGCAGCGCGATGACTAGAAATACTTTATTAAAAATTTTATTTACAAAAATTGAAATCTATAGATAAGGGTGCTGTTGCCTGAAGTAGTTAACACGAGAATATGAAGCGGACGGTCCAGAGTTCGACTCCCCGCTCAGTCATTAATACCGTGTCCAATTCTTCTGATAAACTTTAGTGCATGGTTGTATTAGCTGTTGTCAGCCTGTTTAATTGATGACACTATCATGTACTAATAGCAGAGTAAATTGGGGTGCTGTTGGCTGAAGTAGTAGAACACGAGACTATGAAGCGGAGGGTCGTGAGTTCGAGCCCGCGCTGAGTCATGAAATATTGTGTTGAATTCTTCTAAACAGCATTAGTGCGTGGTTCTGTTAGTTGTTTTAATGATGAAGGCATAGGCACTGACCACTGAACATAATTGGCAGCGACTGACACTGTCATGTACTAAAAAGCAGAGTAACAGCACCCACCTTCGTCAGCCATTTAGCAAAAATTAGCCGGCGAAGTAAAAGGTTGGAATAGCTACAAAAACAACTGTCTATCTTCTCATCTTTCCTAATCTGTCCCCTCAATACTATCCCCTTATTTTCAGTTCCGGCGCAATGCATTGCATATATAGGGGTCATCCCTTGAGTGCTGGTCCAAGATAAAAAAAAAAAAAAATTTGCCGTCGAAGTGAAAGTTTGAAATAGCTATAAAAAATTCTTTATCTTCTCATCTATCTTCATCTGTTCTCTGAGCACTATCCCCTCCTTTCTAATTCCGGCGCGATGCACTGCATATGTAGGGGTCATTCCCTGAGAGCTGGTCTGGATTAAAAAAGAGGCCACTCCAGTTACTCTACATTCCTAAATCGGAAAATGCAATGAGTTCACGAAAACTCTTCGCCCTACATTAATAGAGGAGCATATAAAGACATGGCTAATACATGGGAATTCCTATTTTATCGTTAACTGTTCTCCTTATAAAATGGTTTTGAATGGGATTGCTGATTGAGGATGTTAAAAGTTTACTTTTCACATGATTGTAAGATATTTTAGTAATTACAAACCGTTTACAACAAAAACCATGGGCTTCGAAAATCTAGATTTACAATTAATCTTGATATATCTTTCAAATTTTTTTCGATGCAGCTTTTGGCCAACACACATTGATTTCAATCTCCCATTCAAAGCTCTTAATTGAAGCATTTAATGTAATTTATTAGAGTTATTGTGTGAATTAATTTATTAAGAAGTTGCCCTAGTTGTTGTGCAGCATATAAAGCGATTGTTTTACTTTTAATTAGAAATAAATACAATTCTATTGAATAAAAGAGATAGTAATCGCTGTCGTTAATCGACCACGGATGCATGGAATATACAATATAATTGGCTTTGCTTTCATTTATTTAAATCTCTAGAATATAAAGTGATGGCGAACTCTGTATAAAGATTATCTATACGATTTCATTTGATACTGTTGTTTTCCATTGTATAGCATTTTAATTAATTAAGTTAATTAAACTACATGCTGGAAGCCTTGTGTTTATTTTTATTTTTTACTTTTTTATTATAAGTTCTTCCTCTGATTTAGACTTCAACTAGAGTATTTCAATGCTTTGCATTTGCTCCGGTATTTTATACACTATTTCAATTATTTTTTATTCTGTGGCAAGGATTTTTTTTTTGTATCCTTTGTGTTTATTGGACACTTACGAGTTTGTAATCGCCATTAAGTGGGGTTAACTTGTTAATTTATTGCAATTTAAAACGACATTTTAATATTGTCTTAATATATGTGTATTCCTTTTGGAAGACAGTTAAGGGCGGTGGTATTGAGTCTTCAAGATAAGATAATGCATGATTTGTTCTGCTTGTTGCTAATTAAAATGAAAATTAAGAAAATATAACAAAGTAATTAAAATTGCGGATGAAGTGGTCTTACAGCGTAAAGAAAGTACTTTTACCGCAAATTTATTTAAGGCTTTGGAAATGATTAAAAAATATAATAGACATGAGAAATACTCTAAAAGTGCTGTAATTGATTTGGAAGCCAACGAGTACTTAAATTCATTGTGACTGTTTCCTGACTGTCGAAAGACATAATGGGCCTTATTACGGTTCTCGATTCGACTCGAAAGAATGTAATAAATTAAAGAAAAATACAAAATTTTTCTTTAATCTATTACAAACACTCGAGTCGAATCGAGAACGGTAATAAGGCACAATGTTAACTGGTTTTACGAAAATACTTTTCATCTGCTTTTAAAATTAAAATAAATGTGTGTTTCCTCTTCTCGGGACATTATTGTGAACTGCATGCACTTCCGCCATATTATGGCGTCTATATCGTCCTTCAGAGCGGCTAATTCGAATAACAATAGAACGTTTCGTTTCGTTT
This sequence comes from Linnaemya tessellans, assembly GCA_951800035.1. Taxonomy (NCBI): domain Eukaryota; kingdom Metazoa; phylum Arthropoda; class Insecta; order Diptera; family Tachinidae; genus Linnaemya; species Linnaemya tessellans. Next base: position 141,076,564 of record OX637532.1, read on the forward strand.
GATAACGTGCATCCCATGAGACGCCGAATAGTGCGCTGTAGCCGCTGTAGACTAAAGCATTGAAGATGATTCTAATCAATAAACTCGTCGCCGTTCTCAGCAACTGGGATTGTGTTCTTCCACTTTATGAACGAGTTTTTAGTTGTTGAAAATTGGTGTTCCAGATTGCGCCTTCTGGCGGCCACATCGCAGAAATCATATCTAAACATTAATTTCATAAAATTTTCTTTCCAATTAAAAACCCGCTTTATTGATATTAAAAATATTTTTCCTTCATTTATTATGATATAAACTTGTGTCACACTATAAAAAAAACCCCAATTAGTAAATCAATCTGGATTGAATGAAGCATTGAAAATCAATCTTTGTTATTGTGCTTTTTAAAAGTTTTCAAGCGGCAATAGTGAAAAACGCTCTCATTTATAACGATGATTTTTAGTCTTTGATGTCAGCAGCCAAATAAGATATTTCGCCGAAATAGCACCATCTAAGCCAAAGTTGTTCATTGTTCCAGCCACCACGCCTTCTAATTTCATTATTAAACAATTAAGGCTTCTTTCCGTCCAACTCACATCGTCAAAGGAATCCAGAGCGCGGTTGAGTAAATTTTGTAAACAATATTTCATTTAGCTGCCTGATTTATTTATTATTATTTTTTTCCATTCACTTTCAGTGCGTTTTATTATTATTGTTTTATTTTGATTTTTAATATACAATGCAAAAAGAAATATACAATAATAAAAACAATGAAAACACAAAAGTTCATTATTTTTATTTAGCCTAGAGGGAAAAGTATCTAATGGTAGGATGGTTCATTGAATGAATGAAAGATGAACTATGAATGAAACATAAGCAGAACAATCATTGAAAATGTGAGAAAACAATAAAACACGCAGTTGTTCTAAAATGTTTTTGTTTCTGTGTTGCATACTTTTCTAAATACAATATAGAAATGGAAAAATAAAAGACGAATAAAGTGTATAATTATATACGAGGTCAGTAGGAACATGTAATATATTTGAAAATAAGTACAACAACAGTAGAATTAACTAATTAAACTTGTTTTACTTAGTCAAAGGAAATTGTTACTGTTATTATAATTAAATAAATCCATTTATTTTTCAGCAAAGTTATTATTTAAAATTATATTTCACTAATCGCTAACATAAAAGGAATTTATAATTTAAATAACTTTTCAGATTTTGTGCTCTTGAGCAGTCTTGTGTAAGAAATAAAAGAAATTCTTTGAAGATTTTGTTTTTATTATTCGTGGTGTAATTTCATAAAATTCATGTAAAGGGTATCTAATAATTAATGCACTTGTATTCTAACTAGGAAATGTGTTGTATTTGTGGAATAATGAATATAATATTATATAATAGAAATTCAGAATATATTGACATATTCATCCAACTGAAAATTACCAATAATTGTAAAGCGGTAACAGTTAAAAGTAAATTTATCTTAAATAATGACAATGAGAATTTTTGATAATCCCTTTTATTCTATATGTCAACGTCAACGTCACGTCAAGACAATGTGAAAGTTAGAACACTTCTATTCTCATTCTCTTCAACAATTGTCAATTTCTCACAACTTTTTGCTTATTCAACGATATAGAGAGGCTGTCAGAAGTAGTTAATTGTTGCAAAGAAAGGGTATGTAAATGTCCTATTTTTGATACCGTCTTGACGTGACGTTGACAAATAGAATAAGGGGAAACTATTTCATCGAATATTATATTTTAGGTGTGATAAAAATTATAATGTGTAGTTTTTAGGTATTTCTTCCGAGTCTGAAATACGTTTACAACTGGAACCGCCTTTTCAAGTTTGAGAAAACTTGAATTACGATGCTCATCCTAGACTATAAATTTTCATTTTGTGTATGAAATTTTGATGCTAGGAACACAACTGCGACGAACGACGAATTTTTGGTCGCGAATATTCGTCGCCAAAAATAAAACACATGAGTGTATATGAAAATGCACACAATCGTGGCGTTGGGCGAAATTCGTCATACTCAGCGAAAGTTGAAATACATTTATTTCTAATTGTTTCGTCAACGAACGACGAACAAATCAATATAAAGTGACCAGGTTTCATATACTCAAACTGGTTTTTTGTGGAAAAACATAGTTCACTACAGTATTGTTGCATGTAGCACTAAAATTTTCAGCACATACTAAAAATGCATTCACTAATTCACAAAAATGTATCATTCGGACGACTTTTTCTTAATTTTGAACGCTTTTTATAATATATTCTTTCTTCCTATTTCTCACTTTTTCATATGGTCACCCCATCAGCTGTTAAATGAAAATAATAATTTATTTACAGACAAAAAATTTTTCAGAAGATATTTACAAAAAGGAATTTGTTCTGAAAAAAATGGACAGCACCGGGATAATTATTGAGTGTCTAAGCAATCTGACTGGCATCAGAGGATTACAATGATTTAAAAAACAAATATTAAAATTTTGTTTGCTTATTATTTTAATTTATTCGTCGTTATTGTGTTTCATACGGCGAATTTATAGAGCGATTTTTATCAACGAATTCGTCGTACTAAGCGAAATTCGTCGTTCGTCCCAGTTGTGTTCCTAGCATGAGGCGTATGGCTCGAAGATCACTGAAAAAATTTTAATTTTGAAATAAATATCCTTGCAGATTTTTTAGCCAAATATACCATGGTAATAAAGCCTCAGGCAGCGTCTTTACTAAATTTAGCACCATGCAACTTTTTCCTATTTCCGAAGATTGAAATGAAGACGTTTTGCGGTCACTAAAGGGTTAAAAATCCATCTGCTGAGAAAACTCAAGGACATGCCGATACAGTGCATGTGACAACTGCTGTGCGAATTGGAAAAACGTTATTTTATATCTAAGGAAGACTAATTCGAATGGTAAAAAATAGATATTGATTAATGTATAAAACCTTTTTTGAAAAAAAAAAAAAAATAAATTGTAAAAAAATAAAATTCTATATTAAATTGAATTAATATTCATAGGCTAATTGTTCGAAATTTGTTTTTAAATCTCAGAAAGACATGATAAATATTCCAAGGCACAAAGGAAAGTCAACATCAGTTTTATTCAACTTACACAGCAGAGCAGAACAGCTGTTTTCGAAAGACGCAACCCTTTCATCATCAGTGCTCATGTGTATTGTGTTTGTCACCACTTATTAGGTGGCTTAGCTGAATGTGATAACAGTTCCTATTTACACAAATTTTATTGTGAAAAAGGATACGAGAACTGTATAAACCTGATGTTAACATGTTATTGTTTTAATACCCGTGTTACCGTTCGATTATTTTTCTTCATGTGCCATTTTTCTGAATTTTTTGTTCCATCATACCTAAGTCAAACTTTTTTGGTTTGAATTTTCTACTTAAGTACATCTGAACGTTTTTCCAATTTACTATTGGTAGCTCAAGCCATAGCTTAAATTTGTATGTAGTAAGTATTTTCAAGGACAATTTATATTGCTATATTAAATTGAATTAATGTTCATAGGCTAATTGTTTGAAATCCTATTTCGAACAGACCTCGTATATGTTGTTGTTGCACCTATTTTTTTCTACACAATTTTAAATTGAGGACTTCCAAAGACTATCTGTTCCTTAATTATTACACTCATCAATTCAAAATAGAAATTTCCAGAACTCCACGATCTGACATAAATTTCAGGGATCAGGACATCATCGAGTGAATAAATTTTAGTTTTTTTAAATACATCTTAATACAATTAGAAACGAAGTATGAAAGGTTTTTGAACTCAATTAAAACCATATAATTGTAACCTGTTAGGGGGCCAACACAGATAAATTGTATTTAATGAAATAAACGTCTTGTGATACGTATGATGCCTTGAAATTACTAACTCTAATTATTATTTCTATAATTTTAATATTTCCTAAGCAGCTCGAATTTTATTTTCTTCCTTCACAATTATTTGCCATAAAATGTTGTCCAATTTAACTTGCACCTGAACTTTTGCACAACCTTCATTTTAGCGTTAACTAATTATTTTTATTTTACTTTTAACAATTTATGTGCTTTTGTTTACTTTTCCTTGTAATTGCATATATTTTATCTTACAACTAAACAGATGAGTTAAAATTGTTTTCCAGCAAAAGAGGAAAACAATCATGAAGTGGTTTTGAAAAGATAACACTTCTCAATAAAAGTAATTACAGTCCATATTATTTAATCATTCAGTGAATAGATGGATTCCAGGGATAGTTGAATAATAGCAGCTAAATAATCCAATACAACGCACATGTAAGATAAATAGGTTTTAGAGTTAATTGAAGACATCTAGGGGATTAATAGTTAATGTAAATGTTTTGCATTTAAGTATACAACCTTTAAATTATAATAGATTTAATATTCTTATTGTGTTTTTCATTATATTCTTTTATTATAGAAAACAGCTTTATTTGTTATAAAAATTTTACGCTTTGCATGTTTATTTTATTTTATCAAGGATCTAAAAGAAATCATGCAAATTACATAAAAATCACCCTTAATCAGCAACAACAAGAATAGCAAACACACACATACACTCACAAACATTTATACATACAAAATAATGGCCATTTATGTTTATGTGAATTCTATAAGTGGCGTAAAACATCTCCTTTTGTTGTTTTATTTTCTGTTGCCACATAAACTTTTACAAAAAGAATGAACGGTTGACTGCTTGAATGGCTGACTGGCTGGCTGGCAATTTAAAAGTAAAGTTAATATCTACAAAATAGTTTAAAAGGTTTTATAACCAAAGTGACCATGACAAAAGAAAGTATTTTATTTTTTGTCTTGTTTTTGCTGCTCTTATTAACTTTATTTTCAAAGATATTAAATAAGAGCCAAACATGGCTAGAAGACAATCTGTGGTATTACTTTAAACCACGAACAAAAAAGATAAAAAGAAAAGGAAAACAAAACAAAAAAGACAAAATGGCTTACATGACATGTATTAATTTGCATTGTTGTTAACATTAATTCCAGTATTATTGGCATCTATTCATAAAAGCAGAGCTGCAAAGGAGTGGCATGTATATAATTGTTTTTTCTTTATTTACAGCTTATTTAAAAAAATCTATTAATACAATATATTTTGCACAAATACGTTAAGTGCATTGACATTTTAATTGATTTAAATTGCAAGACTTTGTTGATTTCATTTTGTTAAAGAAATTTTATTTCTATTGAAATATCGAATTAAGAACTGAACAATTCAGTTAGATTCTGCAATGTTGTTATATATATCCTGATTTTCCCATTACTTTTTCTTTCCCAGTGTAAAATTGCTTACAGCAATACACTGTCGCACAAAAGGAAAAATATAAATGGAAAAAACAAATACGTGTCATTGCACGCCATCCTATATCTGTTTAGAGAAATAACCTCTAGACTTCCGGATATAGATTATACAAACTAAGACTTTATGGGATATAAAATAGATATATCCACATCAGAACCATAATCAGTCTCTTGATAAACTTACGGATAATCAAAGCATCATATTAAATTGGGTGCGTGTGGACATGGGGCCATATTGAGCAAAAAAGCTAAGGGCAATTTGATATAGAGGGGAAACCTGCTTCAAGCTATCGATATAATTTTTGCGTTCTTCCTCTCCACACAACTAGTACAGCCAATTCAACTGACCTCATTCTAAATAATTTAATTTATACTTCTGGTATCATTTGAGGGTTCTGTTGCCTGAGGTAATTAACACGAGACTATGAAGCGTATGAACTAGAGTTAGACTCCGCAGTCAGTCATGAATATTGTGTCGAATTCTTCTGATCAGCATTAATGCATGGTTGTGTTAATTGTTAATTGAGTAAAACTGAGCAGACGAAGTGAAAGTTTGAAGTGGCTAAAAAAATTTTCTATTTTTCCATCTGTCTTCTCCATACTATTCCCTCCTTTCTAGTTCCGGCGTAATGCACTGCATATGTATTTGTTATCAGATGAATGCTGTTCCGAATTAAAAACCAAATGTCTCCCGCGTAATAAAAACTGTTTCAGTTGCTATTAAGATGATCATAGTATTATGCTGCTCTTCAGAAATTCAGCGATATAAAAAGATGTGTGGTGGCGTGGAACATCGCATAGGAACGAAGTTGCTGATTATAAAGATATTCATTTTAAGTTCTATTCGAGGTATAAAGAAAATAATTATTCGGGTATACATATTTTATTATGATTTGTTTTTTCGCCAACAAAAATACTGAATCAATTTTGTTCCCAAACGAAATTGAATTCTGTCACGGCACGGCTGCGTATGATTAATATTTCTTTGTATGCAATCGTATTACTAATACGTCTTAAACATTGATTTAGAAACAAAAAATGTTACGTTAGGCCCCTTTCAGATTAGGCAACTTTACTTGCGCAAGTCTTGTGTTTGTGGGTGTGAGAGGAAAGGTCGGTTTGAAGGGGAAAGAATTGCCGAGATTTGAGTACAGACTTGCTTGTACTTGGCAATTCTGTTTCTGCTGTCATTCTTGTCTTGGGATATTTAATTGTTTTTGACATTGTCTTCTATTTCTTCTTCGATATGTTGTCTAATTTTGTGTTAAGAAATTTTTATATTTGTTAATAAGTGAATAAAAAGTTAAAAAATTATGAGAAATTGGAAGCGTAATGAAATGAAACAAATAATGCATTTTCAATGTTCGTTTATTCTCATATTTAGACTGCAATAAAAAGGCGGAATCATTTTAAATGATATGAAAAAGACAGACAGCACTATAACCATGGAAGAAATGAAACAAAACGTCAACAAATTAAGAAAATTCGAACACAACAAAATTAAACTTGCTCAACAAAGTTGCTGAATGAGAACATAAAAGCAAGTTCAAAAGAAAATAAATAAAAATGAAAATTATACTTGCGCAATTAAAGTTGCTTAATCTGAAAGGGGCCTTACGGACATTTTTTCCCGGTAAGGGTACCCCTCCGCATCGTCCCACAAGGAACTTCGTTCCAAAAAGTGGCTCTCAAGAGTTCGAGTCTTCATATTAGGAGTATCGGTTAGTTCTGTCGCTGACTGTCTTCAGGCATGTGTACGTTCTTTAATGTACTTCCTTAGCACTATAATTCTATTATAACTCTATTATTCTTCAAACTTTCATTCAACCTCTCACCCTACGTAGCTCCACCCTTTTTTTCTTCCTTATACAGGTATCACAAACATTAAATTTTTCTTGAATCAGATGTCGCTACGTAAATACATTAGCTTCAAGCCTGAATTTATCGTATAGTATTTTATTTACAACCTTACAAACACTTTAAAGTAAGCTGATATGGATTTTGCTTCTAAAATGTTTTAAAGTGAAAATCTTTTTATCTGATCACATATTAAGCGGCTGGTTGACTATTCTGTGGGTAGTCTTTCTTTGTGGACTAATTTTATTTACTGTGTATTCATTTCTTGAAACAATATTGATACCATATTTAACACATTTCTAATATCCGTTACTTCATTGTATCGTAGTATCAAAGTAGTATATATATAATACCTCTATAATCTTCATTGTATGAAAATATCAACTGTTGAAACAAAATACACACACACATATTACAAAAGAGAAAACTAACAAGAGAGCATATTAGGATTTTTTCAGTGTTGAAAAAAGCTTAACCCAAATTTGTGTAACAGAAATAAGATTTAAAAACAATAATAATACATACAACCTCTTTCAAACGTGACATGTTTATCGTAATACTGGAAAAACTTTTTGATTCTTTTTCATTAACAATTTAAAATGTAACGGTTTTATAAAAGTGAAAATATTGTTTGTTAAAATTATAAACTATAAAATATATTTCAGCACACACTTTGCAAATCCTTCTATATACTCATGTAAGTACTTTTAAATGTATGTGTTTCCGTTAATATGAACACTTAATGTGCCATTATAACCTTGTGGATTTTTTGTTTATGTTCCTGCTATTATTAAATTTTTATTGGTTTTTACTTTGTGGCAGTTTAAGCTCAACGTGAACGAAATATGAAAAAAGGGTCACATGTGTCAATATCAAAAGTGAACAGCAGAGTGGCATATAAAATAAAACTTTTGAAACAAATTTCTGCCTACAAAAAATTATTTATATTATATTTATTTGGTACAACATATGCTTTTGAATCTTAGTTTTGGGGTATCGTTTGAATATAAGGGCTAAAAAAATAATAAACAATAACGGTTGCAATTAACTGGGTTGGATTTCTTATCTTTAAAGTGGGGCTATATGCCTTCATACCATTAATGATTGTGCCAACTCAGCAGTAAATGATGAAACGTTCACAACCTCTAGCATTTATATGAAATCTTTTAAAAATGCATAGAGTGACTTAACTCACAATATATCAAGTCGTTTTATTTTTTTTTTAACTAGTTAAATACTTTTGATTATCTAGAAAACTACTAATTTGAAATTTGGAAATAACTTTTTAGTAACATTAAGATGCTAAAATAATTTCAAATCAAATGTTAGAGCTATTGCTGAATAAAAGCTTTATGTGAATGCTATCTCAGACATTTATTAGGTTCGAAATCTTGTCCTAGTCAAAGTTGTTATCGTTTAAGCGTATGTGTAGCTACTGCAAAAATGATCAATATCGTGATAACAAAGACAGCAAACAATACCTAAATAGGGTAATATTAACGAGAGTTGTAATTTATATTTAAAATACAAACTATAGTCGATGGGTTTAGACTTATTTTGAAAATAAATACTAGTTGTTTTAATGCAAATATGATATTCGATTTGTGTATATCAGATGGCTATCAGAAAGCTTATCAACAACTCCATTTTTCTAATACAATTCCAGCAATTGTGTTAGTGACAACTTTTCTTGAAAACGTATACATTTTGCTCCTGGTAACACAGCCAATCACATTCAACATAAAACAAATAACACCAGATAAACAGACTCTAAAAAATAAAGAAAAAATATTTTTAATACAAGATTACACACCCCCAAACAAATTCTTTGTGTAGTAAAAATGCATTTTCATCAAAACTTCAAATGTACATTTTACTAAATACATTTAAATATTTTTCCTCATGCGCGAACATTTATGCAAACACAGTCCATTTAAAAATATAAGAATAAATAAAAATTTTTAATCAATTTTTAAAATAGTTTTTTGTAATATTTATTAAGCTTGTGGTCGTTTTTTATAATATATTATTTCTTATAATTTTTATTCGATATTTCGTTAACAGCTTGTTAACATCTTCAGGAAATAAAAATTATAAAAATTTTATACATAGAAAAATGGTTTTGAAACATGACATGAAAAATTATTCAAAATATTTGTTTTTCAAATACAATAACATAAATAATTTTTTCAACATTAACAATTTAACATTATAATTTATGAAAAAATTATTTATGTTATTGTATTTGAAAAACAAATATTTTGAATAATTTTTCATGTCATGTTTCAAAACCATTTTTCTATGTATAAAATTTTTATAATTTTTATTTCCTGAAGATGTTAACAAGCTGTTAACGAAATATCGAATAAAAATTATAAGAAATAATATATTATAAAAAACGACCACAAGCTTAATAAATATTACAATAAACTGATAAGGTCAATAAAAATAAATCAACATAAAATAGTTTTTGTTAAAAATAAAACAAATACAGCAAAAACTGTTATCTTTTTATTAATCACCACATTGCGGTAGTTCTTTTTTACACATTGTAAATACCTTTGGCTATATGGTTTTTTTCTTGTGAATAATGTAAGGTTGAATTGAAAAAAATATGTTTATATATCTGAGTTTTAATTAACCTATTAAATTAATAAACAGAAAACAAATTATGATATAAAAATTGTAATGGATTTAATTAAATATGATTGTAAATACTAATGGTTTACTATGAACAATAAGAAAAATAGTAATAAATATAATATCAATAATAATAATAATAATAATAATAATAATAATAATAATAATAATATAATAGCAATAATAAAAATAATAATAATAAATATGTAATAGTAATTATAACACAACATACAAGGTGGGCCAAAAGAAATCACCCTATTTAAAAGATGCTCTTATTTTTGCAAATGGCGGCCAATGTCAACTCTGTTTTGATATATGCGAACTAGACAGATATAGAATACAACTGAACAAGTCATGGAGCGCTACACTCCCCAAGAACGCACAATAATCGTGTATAGGACGAAGTGCACGATTTTTGGACCAAAATCATAATGAGCGAAGAGGCTCATTTCCACCTCAGCGGGTACGTGAACAAGCAAAACTATCGCTTCTGGGGCACCGAAAATCCACGAGTGATGCACAAGGAGCCATTCAACACGCTCAAAGTGACTGTATAATGCGCTTTTCACGCTGGAGGAGTCATCGGATGAATTCTTTTGGCCCACCTTGTATTTACGATTTAAAAAAAAAAATTGTTATCGGTGGCGTATGTTTAATATTTTCAATACACAAAAAGGTTTTATTGCTCATACGCTATGAGTATCGCTACATACATCAATAGTTTAATTATCATATTCTCTGAGAGTGATGAATATTGCTCTCTTGTTACCACAATAAAAAAAAATTTTTTCATATTTTCTGTATATTAATTTTGATTATTAATTACGAAAACTTCCTTTACTTGGAAATATTATTTTAAAACCATTTAGCAACACATTTTATCTAATTAAAAAATATATTTCAAGTCAAATCTTTTCTAGTACAAATGCAATATTCATTTTAGCCTTATCCTTGATAAGTTTCGTACGAATTTCCACTCTGAAATACATTTGGAAAAGAAATGCATACAATTGCTCCAGTCGAAACAAGTGCTTATACTTTTAAGAAACTTTAATTACAAAACTTGTTAGTTTGTGGATCTTATGGTTTTGAAATGTTATTTCAGTTTGTTGTATATTGGTGTATATGTACGATATATACGCTTGCCATCTTTTATAGGGTTACGAGTATGTATCAGCGATAGATATAAACGAAATTGCTTGAATTGCAGTTACATCTGCACATCTTTCTTGCTGCCAACTTCAATGTCGGTTTCATATATTAAACTTAAATGTGGTTTGCTCCTGATTATAGTGAGCGTAACTTTGATGTGGTATTTCTTTATTTTATTTTTTTAGTTTTTAAGCTGATACTTATCGAAATATATTTTCGTCTGTAGATGCAAAATTAATGCAGTTAGTTTTAAATGTTCGTACAGATGCGAAGTAAAAAAATTTGAAATTTGTTAAATCAAAGTAGTTGATTATGTGCATACAATCAGTAACAAGGATTTATTTTATTGCATCAAGATAAATTTCTGTAATTATTCAAGTGTACAATTGCTCTAGAATCTGATTTGATGTTCAGCTTTATAAATTGATATATTAAAATAGGGTGATAAGTTAATTTTCGTTATATGCTAAACAGCCAATAGTTTTTTAATATTATTTTGAGTTGAACTGATTGTTATTATTATCAGGATTTCCCCCTTTAGCAAAATGTATTAATCTTTATTTGCCTCGTAATATAGGGATATAATTTGTTACAAATATATATTTTAGTTGACAACTAGATATATACAAAACGTTGTGGAACATCAAACCCGATTAATATTCGACTCTAGTCGAAAATTTGTTTTAAATTCAGAAAGAGATGATAAATATTCCAAGGCACAAATTACACTCAATATCAGTTTTAGCTGTCCAACTTACACAGCAAAACAGATTACCTGTTTTCGAAAACCGCTACATTTTCATCGTCAGTATTCATGAGTGTTTTGTTTGTCACTATTTATTAGGAATAAATTGTATATGATATCAGATTTTATTTCTTCAGATTCATTAGGAAGTTGCATACGAGAATTGTTTCAAACCGGTGGTAACACACTTCTAGTCCCCGTAATAAATTTTGATTATATTCTTCATGTCCCATTTCCCATTTGATATCTTCTTCGCCACTTAAGTTTTAAGATGAGCTGCTTTTAGCAGCTTGTAAATTGGCTAAATATATTATACGAGTTAAGAAATAACAAATAAGTATTTATGCATTCCGGAAATTATCCAAAAATTTTATAAATGAGAAGAGCATTTTCCATTCTCCTGTATAAATAAATTTATTGTCCACAAGCTAAATGTTTGCTGGTTAGGTTGTGTTTGTCGTTGTATGTGTGTGCGAAACATGTTGTGCACATTTTTGAGATGGAAAATGGTTAAGTGTGGAAATGAAATTGAATTGTCTTGCAAATTAGAAACTAATTTTAAAATTGATTTATTTGGTTTGCTTCATGTCAAGTGTGTAATTTAATTTTGGTACTAGGGCTGGTTACAGTGGTAAAATAAATAAATAATGTGCTATATATTACACAGGATTAGTTACTATAAATCCAATCAATTACGTTTGTATTTAAAGAAAACAAGTTATTTGTAATTATTATTAATTCTTGTTTTACACAAACAAGCAGCACAATTATTATTTTACTTACCTACTGTATATGAAGGTAGCAAACTAATATTCATTGTTATTTAGTTAAGCTTTGGTTTATTTTGGTTTAACCTTTACAATAAATCAAACAAATGAAAACGTTATGGATGGTATTTTAATATGAAACATATAAATTAATTTGTTATCCCAAGCGAGTTATGTTTAAACAAGTGTTAATTCTTGAATGCATGTAGTTGCAAATTACCAAACATTTTACATTAATAGATTTTTTCCCCTCACAATTTCAGTTTTAAGTTCTGTTGGTAATGAGAAAGTATTTTTGCTACTAAATTATTTAGATTTTTAGACTAGAAAATGTTTTTTTTTTGTTATGTGATAATTATAAAATTAAATTATGAATAATATTATAAAAATCATAGAAATCAATAAGAAACTCAAAAAACCATCTAGAATATTTGCCTGGTATAAATATCAAAACAACACTATTTGTATAGAAGCTGGAAATAAATCATTTTCTGCTTCCTTTAGCGGATTTCACAAACTGAACTATAAATTACTTGCCTTTTTAAGAGAAAATTAATACTGAAACAACCTTTTCATTTGTAAAACATTTCGCCATTTCTAATTTGATAGTGGATTTTACGGTGAAGCTTCTTGCATCAGTATGCAGTTCATTCAAGATAAAGTTCCGAAATGCAATTCAATATGTTGATTTGTAGTCATGGCATACATTTCGTTCATATGAATTTTTCATTCTACTCGCAACAGGCTCTAAAGTTATATACAAACTGGCATATGCAAAAGGAAATTAATCGTCCTCTTGCATAAAAGAACCAAAAAAATTTTATAAATTTATAAAGAAGGACAAAATTTTAAGTTATATTTGTTGTTAGCACAAATCCATGCATAATTTTTCTTTTTCATTTTAATTGCACAAAATATTTTTTATTTTTTACAAAACATTTTGTACTATTCTTAGCACAACTACAATAAAGGGAATATAACTAATAATTTGTAACATAACTGAAATAATATTTCAAGTTTTAAATCTATTAATAATGTCTATGCCACAACTGTGATGACAGGATGACGTAGTCTTGAATATCCTTAATAATATAATAAATATCAAAGTAACTCTATCTGTCTGCCTATTACCTTTTATGATGACTTGCACTTTTTATAATGACTTGCACTTTTTATGATGACTTTCACTTTTTATAATGACTTGCACTTTTTGTAATGACTTTCACTTTTTATAATGACTTTTTTTTTATTTTTTAGGAGTAGGACCAGCACTCAGGGGATGACCCCTATATATGCAATGCATTGCGGCGGAACTGAAAACGAGGGGATAGTATAGAGGGGACAGATTAGGAAAGATGAGAAGATAGACAGTTTTTTTGTAGCTATTTCAACCTTTTTACTTCGCCGGCTAATTTTTGCTACAGGGCCGACGAAGGTGGGTGCTGTTACCCTGCTTTTAGTACATGATGACTTTCACTTTTTATAATGACTTGCACTTTTAATGATGACTTTCACTTTTTATAATGACTTGCACTTTTTATAATGACTTGCACTTTTTATAATGACTTGCACTTTTTATAATGACTTGCACTTTTTATAATGACTTGCACTTTTTATAATGACTTGCACTTTTTATGATAACTTGCACTTTTTATGATGACTTCCACTTTTTATAATGACTTGCACTTTTTATAACGACTTGCACTTTTAAAATGATTTGAACTTTTAATGATGACTTGCAATTTTTATGATGACCTGCTTTTATATTAATGACTTGCACTTTTCACAATGACTTGCTTTTTTATGGTGACTTGCACTTTTCACAATGACTTGCACTTTTTATGACTTGCACTTTTTATGATGACTTGCACTTTTTATAACGACATGCACTTTTTATGATGACTTGCACTTTTTATGATGACTTGCACTTTTTATGATGACCTGCACTTTTTATGATGAATTGCACTTTTTACAATGACTTGCACTTCTTATAATGACTTGCAGTTTACTATTATAATATATATAAAAATAATTCTGTCTGCCTGCTTGCCTGTTACCCTCTTATGCTTCAACCGCTAAACCGATTTCGATGAAATTTGGCATAGAGATATTTTGAGATCCGAGGAATAATATAGGGTTTTTGCTTTTGGAAATGCTCCTATTAGGTGGTCAAGGGTGATCGAAAATTTGTGTGCAGATATTAAATTACAAACATTTTAGCTACGTAGTCTATGCATTAAATACTCTAGCCTTAAACTTAGGGATACTGTGAATGTATTTAATATTCATGTATCATAAGAAAGTATCAGACAGTATAAGGGGTTTCTTTTTTCCAACCTAATTAATTTAGAGAATAAAAAGCGAGATATTTACATTTATGTAAATATCTTTTCAGCACCAGCACGTAGAGTTTGATTTAAGTAGGAGAAGCAATAAAGGGATTTTAAAAGTAGCTGAAAATATGGCCTCACTGAAAATCCACGTGAAGGTAAAAAATAAAAATTAAATTTTTTTAGTGAAATATTTCAACATTTGAATTTCATTACATGCCACCAAATCAAAATGGTAAACACTTAATACGTTGCCGTTTATACAGAATGCTGCTTAATCTTTTTAAACGTATTCCTGTTACATGGTGCTGTCGTCTCAGGATTGTGTTTAAATGTTTTTGTAAATTTTCTTATTTCTTTTATATACTTGTTGTTGATATTTTGTCTCAACTTTTCTTGTTTCTTTGCTAACAAGGAAATCGTATTGGAATCACTTACAGATATTTACCCTGATATGTATCTTTCCTGGCTTAAAGGTATTCCTCTGTTCTTTTATTGCATTCATTTTCTTTGCTTTTCAATCTGCGTGCGAGTTTATTCAATATACTTATTTTTTTTTGCTTTTTTTTTGTTTTTTAGGAAATCGGAAATTATTCTACATCATTGTTTGGTACACAATGTGTCAGGATGTATATTGTTAACATGGAACAGATGACTTATAAAACACAAACTGCAGAATACAAACGGAACCAAGAATACATACAATCAAATTTTCTTTTTCTTCTTCTGTTATTTTTGTATCCTTTTTCCAACCTTAACGCTCGCTGTTTTTCCATATTACTAACAACTACCAAGACGTGTGTGTGTGTGCGGGATTGATTTTATTTTTATATCCAGCAAACGCAATTGTGTATGTCAAATCATATTGTAAATGGTTGGCATGATTTTGTGATTGTATGGCTAAATAAAATTTATTGTTTTCAATTGAGTGTAAACACCCACAGAAAGATATACATACATACATTCGTACACATACTATGTGATAAACAATTTATTGTATGAGAGTTCTATTAGTTCGTGTTACAATAATCTGTGCGTCTTATGTAAAAGACGTACACAGTTTTATTACAAACTATAGAAGTTTAAGAAATTTTTTTTGTTACTATCAATGATCCCTAGAGCTGTAACGCGTCATTAAAAACTGTAGCTGCAGCAGTTGCCGTTGTTATGATCGGCACGTTAAAGATATTATTTTGTTTAGCAACAAATGCCCTTAATGGTTCTTTTGTATTCGAGTATAATTCATCTGGTTATCTCGTTCCTATTTTCAATACCTTCACTTATTGTTGATACATATTTGGGCTAATTTTTCTTTTTTGATTAATTTTGTGTATAAAAATTTTGTTCAATTAAATTTCTAGTGAAAGCAGAAATTCAGGAAGCAAGGAAATCCAGGAAATAAGGAAACTTTTGATAATAATTTGCTTTCAACTAATTTACCTATTGCAGATTTTCAGTGGTTTATTTTCATATCGTACATTTTACTTATGATAAAACTAAGTCTGGTTGTGGTTAATTTGCATGCCTAATACAGACAAATCTCAACACTGATTCAGAAAGTTAATGATGTCAATTTTGTCAAAATTTTAATATTTTGGATTAGGGTTAATAATTTTATAGAATTAAATAAAAAAATTTTATTAAAATATTTCACCTAAGTTCTTGTACACTAGATAACAGCAAATGTAAGACACTGTATAAAATATATCTTGAGATTATTTCCTTTTATTTGTATGTGTCAGTTCATATGTGTATAGATGCATGTATATACGAGTAAAAGTCGTCAGTTGTTTGAATATGTGTGAAAGAGAACTTAAGTATATTAACAGTTCACGTTAACTAAATTGACAGAGCTAAAGTATATCGATGTTCTACGAAGAATATATATTTTTCTTTGTCACTATTTCTTTGTTTCATAGCGAACTTGATGTATTTTCCCTTCTACAAAATTTACCCAGACATTTTTCATATAAATAACTGGGGTGTTTTATGTGAAAGTATGTGTGTATGTGTATGGGTGTGTGTGTATGTGTGTGTATATGTGTGTGTATGTGTGTGTGTAGTATGTGCGTTTGTCTGGTAGTAAAAGTTCTTGTGTCTGTTTGTGTTAATAATGTGCAACACATTAAGTCTTTCATGGTGGTCTATAAATCACATATAAAATTGCCCCTAGAGCAGTATCAACAACATGCAGCTAATATGTAACAACAACAACAGCAACAACAATAATACTTTATTGTATGCGGGGCCTTTTAGGGTTATTGCAAATACGATATTGTTTTATTTTCTTTGTTATTATGTGCTCGGTATATATTCACACATGTACGAATTTCTATTGTGGTTATTTCGTAATAATGTTTTTACATTAAGATTGATATTATAAGTAAATAATTAATTAATTCAGACGTACACGTTTGATTAATATGAATGAGAGTTTGCAGTGAAAGAGCTATAAAACATGTGTATGTATAAAAAAAAATAATATATATATATATATATATATATATATATATATATATATATATATATATATATATATATATATATACATATATATATATATATATATATATATATATATATATTTATATATATATATATATATATATATATGAGTTTGCAGTTCGCTTGCTATAAAACTTATTTTATTAAGATTGTGGAGCTAAGGTTCGTAACGTTCTATTCGGAATACATGAGACGTTATACTACTTATATTACAAGGAACAAATAAATCAAAATAATTTTCTATCAGTTGTCATGCAATTTTTTATTTGAAGTCACTTATTCTCTTTATGATTGAATTTTTTACATCAACGTATTTTCGTTTTCTAGTTTACAAACTTGGATTACATGATAAGGTACTTTAGATTAATATATATTTAATATAAAAGCTTTCAAATGTGTGTTCAAAGGCGAAAGCTTAAATTATAATATGTAAGATATTAATTTTACAAATTACTTAATATTTTAATAATTTGTCTTGAATTCAAATTTTTTCATTAAGTATTTAGAATATTTTTTTATAATCGTCTGACTGAATCCTTGGTCCCTCCTGGGCCATCTTTTCGTCGTTCTTTGCTTAGTTTTCTAGTTTCGCTAGTCAGCAAGTCATTTCGATTTTTTTAAAGAAATGTAATACCGAAGCTTTTTATTTTCTTGTGTTAAGTCACCCCACATGTAGTTGGAATGAATTTGTCCAGTTCTAATAATTGAAAATATTTTTCAATGTAAATAATTTTTATCGAATTATCAATTGAATTGAATTACATTGGCAATAAATATTCCGCTACAAAGAATATATATATACAAATTTAAGCTTCTAAATACCAAAAAAATAAAACCTTCACATGTCCTTAAGTAAAATAAATTAAATGTACAGATAACAGATTAACAGCACCCTACTTCGTCGGCCTTGTAGAAAAAAAATTATCCGGTGAAGTAAAACATTAAAATATGTACGAAAAATTCTCTATTTCATTTGACACCTCAACATTATCCCCTTCTTTCTAAATCCAGCGTAATGCGCTGCATATATTCCGAATTAAGAAAAAAATTAAATTTTCTAATAAAAACTTCATAAAAGAGGAAGTGAAGCAAATAATCAAAAAACAATTTAGGGATTTAAAGAGTGTTTGCATCGACTTGCTACAGTTCTCGCGTAAAATTTTTTAATTTAAAAAAAAAAAAACAAAAACTGTTAAAACATTAAGTTAAATTATCTAAAAAGTGGTGATAAACAAAAGTACAGATGAGTGCTGATGGAAGAAATGTAGTGGCTTTCGAAAACGGCTGTTCTGCTCTTCTGTATAAAGTTGGTTAGTTAAAACTGTTGTTGACTTTTCATTATATCTTTAAATATTTATCAATTCTTTCTGAATCAAAATATGTTACCAACAATTAACCATCCAATAAATTTTAATTGAATTCAATATAAAAATATTTGCCCCAAGAACAAATAAAAAAATAGTATCTGTTCAAACAATTCTTACGTACTTGTATTTCTATTTTTCAATACTTGTTATTTTATAAGGGTTTTACACAAATATATTTTAGCTTTTTTGAGGCTAAAACAAATTACACTAGAGCACAGTTTTTTGACCAAACGCATTTGACACCTAATCTATATGTAAAATTGTCCGCTGAATCCAAATATGAAGTCAGAATGGTCAAAAGTAGAAAAGTTTTCGAGATATTGCAAAATAACCGTTTTTTGTGTTTTTAAAAAAGATAAAGGCACTTAAAATAAAATATTTTCAAAAATTTCCGTCGGTTCGGACATTTCTTTCTTTCCGATGAAAGACAATAAAATTACTAAAATAACAATTGGTTGTTTGTTAAGATCGGTCATGAAATGACAGAGTAATGGTGGAAAAAACTTCAGATACCATGAAAAATTTTTTAATTTTTAGCAATTTCGCCCTTTTCAATCAATCTTTTTTAAACCGAACAATTAAAAATTTGTATGTATTTTTACATAGCGTATTAGTATATTTAAGTGGGAATATTTTGGGTCCAACATGATCCAGATTGGTGCAGAAGTGACAAAGCTACAGAAGATTAAGTGAATTTAGCCACTTTTAGCTGTTTTTAAATCAAGTGCCCAAAGGAAAAACAAACGTTTTAAATATTAAAAAATTTTAATTTTGCGAAAAAAAAAAGTTAAGAAAGCGTGAAATTTGTTAACAAGAACGAAATGCGTAAGGCAAAACGGGCATTTATTTGCAAGAACAATCCAAACAAGTTTTGCTATGCTTGTGGAGTGTACAGTTTTGCACAGCCGTCAAATTTTTCAAACCAATTGCAAAAAGCATTTCGGATGTATTTCAAAGTCAATACCAACAAATACAAGAAATGGAACGTCGGTACCAAGGGGTGTATGATGAGGTGATGCTGGGCGACTATTGTTGGTTCCTTGTGCGAGAGGCAGAAAATAATTACAATAGGCAAAGCAATTCAACAGTTCTAAGTCATTTTTAATATTTATTATTAAAAATGCAATTTATACCTACATGCATTATTTTAATTTTATAAAAATCTAAAAATGGGATAATTTAATTAATCTTCTATAACTCTGTGATTTTTGCACCGATCTGATTCTTATTGGACCCGTAATATTTGTATTGAAATAAATTAATCTCCTAAGTGATGAAACTAAAGAAAAAGTTATTGTTTGGTTTAAAGAAAAAAAGTTGAAAACAGCAAAATTTCAAAAAATCATTAAAATTTTCGTGAAGTTCAAGCTTTGGTCAACTGTAAAACTCTAAATTCTTAACCAATTTTTGCAAGCGTCCCGTGATTGCTTTGATAATTTTATTGTCTTTCAACGGCAAAAAAGACTTTCAAAATCCGCCAAGCTGTTTTGAAGGTACGTTCACTATAGTGACATAACCTTTTTAGAAAACGCAAAAAACGGTTATTACGCAATATCTCGAAAACTGTTCTACTTTTGACCATTTTGATTTCATATTCAGATTCAGTGAGCAATTTTACATACAGATCAAGTGTCACATTCATTTGGTCACGACTTTGTTGAAATTTTGTGAAGTAGTGTTATTAGAGTTCAACAGTGTTGAAACTTCAGAATTAAAAAACACTAAATTCAACTTATTTGATGATGATATAATATGTCCAATAGTAGATTTCAGGAATTAAGTAACAATTTCAGTCAGTCAGTCAGTCATTATTAACCACAACTTTAATTTGTGAACTAGGTCAGCAAAAATGTGTGTATGGCTTCTCTGTTACACCCATTTGAGGTTCACATAAGAGAATAACACATATAATTCTTGCATTTGTTGTATTATTTTTAATATATTATTATATATGAATTACGGAGTTGCTCTATGATATTCAGTTGATTCGTTTTTGATGAGGATATATTTCATGATCAATTAACACAATTCACACAATTAGTTTTGCTAAAGGTCAGGCTTGAGTTCATCGTGTCTTTAATAAAAATTAGTCGAAATGTTATACAAGAAAGCCGCTGTCAATAAAACGTGTTTAAATTTTTTTTTTTTAATTTCCCTTTCTGCTCTCAACACGTGCAAAGTACTAAGATCCTTACAGCGAATTTCAGGTTTTATAACATTTTTTTTTTGTAAACGTTGTACAATAATTTTGTTCACAAACGGCTTATATAACACAACAACACCATGTAAAGTAAAAGTAAAAAAAAAAAAAAATGCAATAAAAAACCATTCTCACATATTGCTATACCATCCATCCTCAGGAATAGCGCATTCATGCACTTACTAGTAAAAGGTAAATCTCCTATATTACATTTATCATATATTTAAAATTCAAAAAAAAAAAACAAAAAACTCTAATTTAACGTCCATACATATAATATGTGCCAACCACACATTACGACCAGTTGACTACAGCTTTTCATAGTAATCCTTTGACCATGTCATTAACATTTAAACTTTTTTAACCTTTTTTTTATTTTATTCTTTTGGGTTAGTTACTTTTTGCTGGCCATAATTTTTTCACAAAAATAATTTAAATAGTGTTACAAGTAATAGGTAGTGTTTTCAAAACCTTATGACACAAAAAATTAAAAAAAGATCCATTTACAGCAAATTAACTTGGATACTGTTAAACAAAAGTAGTTTATTACTCGAACACAGGAGTAGTCACACAGGCACATACACGGGCTCTGTCCATCTACCGTGTGCAATTCCACAAATAATACAGAACTCATATTATATAGGAACACTTTAGCAAATGTAAATGTACTATGCGCAATTCAGAACAGCACAATTGCAGAATTAATATGGGACGCACTTACACATTTGTGTTGATATAAGTGAAAAGCAAAAAAAAAAAAAAAAAATGGAGGTTAACATATGACCACTTGAATAGAAATTTATATGGAAAAGTGGAGATTACTGAGCACATAGTTGATAGTCAAAATATAGAAGAGGATGTAAAAGTCAAAAAATTTAAACTGTTCTTATAGAAACTTTTGATGGATACAAACTTCAAATTCGCCTACTCTGAGTATAACAAATTTGTTTTAAACAGAGATTATTTTAAAATCTGTGTAATACTAAAGAATTACACTCAATAAAAACTTTTTGCAATCATGCGAACAGAAACAATTCAGTAAAACATACAAACCATATATATAAACTTAATAGGACAAGAGCCAAATAAATAGGACAAAAGATAAACAATTAAAGAAATTGAAAAGCAAGGCATCAAAACAAAACATTGGCTGTAAAGTGTTCACCAAGAACATTTCGAGATATTTAAAAAGATGACTTTGTCTGCTAAAAAATCTTTTAAATAAAAATCCTGCTCTTAAAACACCAATTGTTTCTGCCAACAAACTTTAACACAATAAGAATGGCCCTTCCATGTATTAGGGCACCAGCCAATAAGAAATCACCATGTACTTGTGTAAATATCTATATTTAGCACAAAATTTTCCATTCAAATATGAATAGTTGGCTAGATGAATGCAATACGTGGTACATGTAATGTCTGTATGTATAATTCAAATATATATACGAAAAGTTAAAAGGTGTAACAATAAAATGTTACCCAAAATCCAGCTGCAAAAAAAAAAACGAAAAAAATGTATAATCAAGACTTAACCACGAGTCTAGTACAGTTAACCAGTTTCTATGTTCAAATATTCATATGGAAACACGGATTATATATCTGGCCATTTAGCATTACAAAAGAGAAAATGTCATATGCTGCATGCTCCAGGTTCTGCTGCTGCTGCTGTCTGTACTCCACTCGTACATAGAAAACATTTCCAGTTGTTGTACAAAACTGTTTAGAGTAATATATATTATTAGATGTGGAAATTTTACCTCAGTGAAAATTGGAATATTTTACTTTAAACCAACGAAAAAAAAGCAGAAAATGCGCAAGTATGAAGCGAATTTATAGTTCGTATGAAAATACGCAAATGTGGTGTTTTGGCTGGAGATTTTATTTAAATGCTGGGCCACTGTTTTGCCTGTAAAATGCTTTTGCTTCGTTCCTACATGGTACACAGTGAAGCTGTTAGCAAAATAAATGGTAACAAATGAAGTCTATGAAAAACTTAAATCACAAGTAATAATTAAAAACAAACCTCTCAGCGAAACAGGGAGGCATGAAGTAAGATGGACAATATATGAGCACAACATCAAAAAATGGAACTAATATGAATTTGTATCATTTCATATAAAAATGGTATTCCAGCGAATAGATAACCTGTTCCTTTTGAGTAGGACTAGCACTCTGGGGATGAAGTTCACATATGCAGTGCATTGCGCCGGAACTAAGAAGAAGGGGATAGTATTGAGAAGACATATTATGAAAGATTCGGAGATGACGATTTTTTTATTGCTATTTTAAAATTTGACTTCACCGGCTAATTTTTTGCTACAGAGACGACGAAGCAGGGTGTTGTTTCTCTGCTCAGAAAGACCGAAGTGGTGTGAATTCCTTATAACTTTTTTATTATAATATTTTTTTCTTTTCTTTTCAGTATTTTGTAAAGAAGACTTGGACAATTTAAAATGGAGCAATACACAACTGAACAACGTGCCCAAATCGTTGAAATTTACTTTTCAAATCAACGGTCCAATGTGTTGACTCAGCGTGCATACCGTCGACAATTTAATGTGCGGGTTGCACCCAGTCAGTCAACAATAAACATTCTGGTTGCAAATTTTCGACAACAAGGAGCAGTAAGGAACCTTCCTGGTTCCGGCACACTACGAACTGTCCACACGTTTGACAATATTCAAGTGGTACAGGAGAGTATTCGGGAGGATCCCGAAACATCAACCAAGAGATGTTCGACACAACTTGGCATCTCAAGAGAGTCGCTGCAGCGAATTTTGCATACCATAAGAATGTTTCCATACAAAATTCAACTTGTCCATGAATTGAAACCGACAGATTACCAGCAACGACTTGACTATGCAATTTATTTCCAGCAAAAAGCACAAGAGAATCCTAATTTTATTCATAACTTAGTTATGAGTGACGAAGCCCATTTCCAATAAAATGGGTTCGTTAACAAGCAAAACTGTAGGATATGGTCTACGGAAAACCCGAGAGTACGATGGAGTCACAGCGCACACTGTGAGGGCCACAATGGCTCTTTTACGCGACATCTTTGGTGAAAGAATAATTTCGCGTAAAAGCAATTTTAATTGGCCTCCCCTTTCCCGGATTTAACCGCTCCAGACTGTTTCGTTTGGGGTTATTTAAAAGGGAAAGTTTATGTTAATAAGCCTAGGACTATTGATGAATTAAAAACCAATATTCGAGACGAAATTAACAACATAACACCGGAAGTTTTGCGAAAGGTCATGGAAAATGTGTTGGAAAGAGCACATTTGTGCGAAGCAGAAAATGGCCACCACTTGCGCGATATCATTTTTAATAACTAATCTAAAAATATTCCCTATAAATTTACTGTATTTAAAAAACAAAAAATTAAAAAAATATGTCTTAAATAAAAAGTTATAAGGAATTCACACCACTTCGGTCTTTCTGGGCCACCCTGTACAACTAACACCACAACGCACTATTGCTTGTCCGAGGAATTTGACACTACCCTTCCAACATTTGGAAGTTTCTTTCATCGTCCATCGTCAAAGGCGTTACGTCTTACTCACTTCCAGGCGTTAATTGGAAGATAGTTTGAATTTCACAATAACAATTTACATTGCAGTCGTCTTTTAATCATCCAAACGACGTTTGGAAGATAGTTTGTTGTATACAACACCAGGCGAAAATGACATGTGCCGTTATGGATGTATAATAAACAAAAACAACACTATGGACTTCTGGGAAAGTCGCAGTAACCGCAAAATAAAATTAAAAATATGAAAAGAATGCAAAAAGAAGTTTTCGACATCATCGAGATTAGTTATTTTTGTCTTTTGCTGTGGTCGGTCAGTGGTAAAGTGGGACTTTGTTTTGTTATTGTTGTAGTTTTTACATAATTGTTAATTATTTTTTAATTTGATAATTATCCCGTAGTCAATATGAGTGAATTATCTGTTATTATTATGAATAAAACAACTTTTTTTATGTTGAGGATAAAAATTCGACTTCCGGAAGTGAGTTCTTGAAGTAACGCAAAAGCTACTTCTTGAAGTAACGCAGAAGTGACTTCTTGAAGTAACGCAGAAGTGACCTCTTGAAGTTACGCAGAAGTTACTTCCGGGGTGTACAACTTCTCAATACGGAAGACACTTCTACGATGAGAAAATGGTATCGCAGACGATGAGTTTCAACTTCTTAGCGTCACTTCTGAGTCACTTCCGCGATAGAAAATGTTGACAGGGTATATTCATGACTGAGAGCGGATACGTACTCTGGACTTCAGCCAACAGCATCCTTCCTTTAAAATTAGTTAAATATGTGTAGAAATTAAAGTCGTCCCTTTCTAATCATTACTTTTCCATTAGTTCTTATATTTCTCATATCTAATACACATGCCAAGAATTTTCAAATTTCTGCGAAATTGATTTAATGCCGCTCTTACGTTAGAACCTTTTTGGCTCAAGCATATTTTTTCTTTTTATTAAATTTAAAAGACATATCATATCAATATAAAATGTGTTTTTTTATCTATTATAAGAATATTTTTTTAATGCAGAAACTAACTATTCAAGAACAAGAAGAAATTATGCCCACATTTTACTTAATATTTCAGAAAGTTTTATTTCATTACTATCTTGTAAAGAAATTGAAATAACCAGTTTGCTTTTCATACAAAAAAAAAAGGATTATGGAAGCGTAATTGCAACCCGTAAACGGGAGAAAATCCAAAGTGCTTAAAGTCCAGGTCAAGATATCAGTGTCTTTGTTCTTCACTCAACTGTATGTGAAATCTAAAGAAAGTATTTAGCAATGCACTTTCCAAATAATACTTAACAATCAGTCCTAAGGTGGTGTTAGACGAAGCGGAAAGTCTCGAGTTCGACTCTACACAGATTCGTGAATGTAGTGCCAAATTTTCGGATCAGTGAGGAAGGAACAATTACTGGCAGCGATTGAAACTGTCACGTACTAAGAGCAGAGGAACAACAGCCTCCTGCCTCTAGGAAAATATTAGCCAGCTAAGTAAAACTTTAAAATAGTTACAACAAATTCTCTCTGTTCACATCTTTCTTCATCTCTCTTCTCAATACTGTCACCTTCATTCTAGTTCCGGAGAAATGCATCGCATATGTAGGGCAGATACCCTGAGTGCTGGTGTTAATTAAAAAAAAAATAAATAGCATTTTGCTTACATGAAATCGTGTTCTTATTTCTATGCATTCTTTTTTCAAGCCCACAGTAAAATTATGTCCTCTGCCTGCATAGCAAGCAAATTGTTATTTTTAACTGACAACCACATCGAATTAAATTGCATTTGTATGCGTATACTTATATAATTTTTTTTATGTTGAATATATAAAAAAAAATATCTGCAAATAAATATTTATATGTGCTTTAGCTACGCAGAGATGTGTAGTTAGTTCTTCTTAAGCTCTTGAATGCATAACAGTTTTTCGCTTTGGATAATGGAATCCTTGGATATGGTAAAAAGGATGCACAAATGTTTTGATATACATATTATAATAACGCCTATTTTGTTTTATTTAAATAAAATTTTTTATTTATTTGTTATTTTGTTTAAAGAAACAATTATTTATGGAGATTATTCACCCACAAGTAAAGGAAAATATTTGCTTTCAAACTATTGACAGCGTCAGTTTGATTTCCTTTAGTTTTTAGCATAGGCGGTGACTTTTGCCCTTACCTAACACTGCATTCACCTCAAGAACCCAAGTAACACTTTACATAACAAATTTTTTCATATAATTTTTTTTATGTCGTTGTTGTTTTTTCTGAAGAATTTTATATACGAAAATAAAATGATATGAAAGCACAGTATGTCTGTCTGCCTTGTCTACAAACACGTGAACATTTTTCAACATATAACACCGTGCTTATTTTCTTTCAGTTTTTTATTTTTGCTACAAGAAAACTCATACAAGAGATATTATTTGTACAATGATTTACCTGTAAAGTGGTTTACCAGCACTTTCACGAAACCACAGGACCATATAAACTCTATCATCCTTCGCTTCCGGTTCGATGTCACATGGTAAAGTGGCTGTACGACCCAGTACCGCTTCAACTGCTACTGTTGAAACTGGAAAAAAATATGAAAAAAAACAAACAAAAATAAAATAGAGTTACAAATGCTTTCGAATTAAAATAACAATTTTATTGCAATAAAAATGTTATCCCAAGCGAAGGTATGAAAATTCTTATGGAGTTTAAACAAAAGAATATTTGTTTAAACAAATTTTAATTATATGTAGATGTTCGTATTTGTGTGTCTCTTTGCATATAAAGTTAGAAACGTGTTTTAATTAAAAAATCCCCATTTAAATATATTTTAAACATAATCACACACTAAGAGTGAAAAGGCGTAAAAAGTATTCAAATATTTTTTAGCCACTAAGGTTTTATTTTTTGGAAATTTTATCATGCTATTTCCTTAATTATATAAAACTCATTTTATCAAATGGGACCAGGCCACAGCCTAAGAAATCTTACAAAGAATGTAAATTCTAATTTAAAAAATTTTATAACTTACTTATTTTATTTATGTGCTTTATTTTTGTAGCTTTTGTTATTTTACTGCAAATGAACTTAATTTCCTTTGCTCATTAACACTATAACATACATAAAATTATTTCAAATGTCTTTTCTTTTTTGTTTTCTTAACATCCTTGAGCTGATTGTTTGCCGCAGAGAAGGGCAATCGTGAATAGCAATTGCGTATGTATATAGAGAAAAAATTTTTATGATTTCGAACCTAAAATATTTGCGTGAACTAGTGTGCGATTATTTTAATTGTTTTTGTTTTTTTTACTCTTTATGGGATGAAATCCTGGTATTATATGTATTTTTATGTTTCCTTAGTTTTTACTACGAACTATGTGAAGAACATTAAATTGGCGAGCAATGTGTGTTCCACTTGATATTAAACGTTTCATAGTCAAAGTAATATAAAATTGTGTGAGAGAATAGATAGAACAACAATATAAAAAACATTAACCCATTTCGACCCAGTGTTCGATTTTTCGAACAGTAAATTTCAAGCATTTAAATTGTTTTTTATCTTTCTAGGAAAGACTAAGAACATATCTTTTTTAATGAAAATTTAAAAAAAAATTTTTAATGAAAATTTATAAAAAAATGTTTAATAAAAACTAAAAAAAAAAATGTAATGAAAATTTTTAACGAAAATTTAAAAAAAAAATTTTAATGAACATTTTTAAAAAAATTTTCAATGAAAATTTGTAAAAAAAATTATTTATGAATATTAAAAAAAAAATTTTTAATAAATATTTTTAAAAAATTTTTAATAAAGTTTTTAAAAAAATTCGGACATCTGATTCGTATCTTCTGGACCCAAATTACCATTTCACTACGAAGTTTTATAAACTGATTCGAAAAAAAAGAATTTCTGGGACGATATGGGTTAATCCTGTTTCAGCCATAAATGATTGAATATTTAGAATTTTTTTGTTTTACAGTTCTTCCAATATGCGATTGTAAATATTACTAAATAAACAAAGTTGTAAAAACTATGAAGTTTTTTAAATTAGTTTTTGTTAAACTTAATGGGGACTACTTTTTGTATCTAAATGCCGATTTAAAAAAATATTAATAAAGCCCTCTGTGCGTTGCATTTTTTCGAATATATTAAAGTGTTTTTTTTTTATAAATCCCAGTTTTAAATTGAGAACTATGCAAATCAATTGAATATTAAGGTGCCAAAGGTTGTTTCTGCAGAATTTGTGTTGTTGGTTTCTTTTACCAACTTAACACATACTTTACTAAAACGGTAATCATAAAGCCTTAACACCCTTCATACCATTACATAGCCACGCGCATTTACAAAAACATGAATTTACATACATACACATTCTCTCTGACATTGTACGAATTGCACTAATAGTACGTGAGTTGAAATATTAATCGAAAATTGACTAGAGTAAGGAAATAGTTTTTCTTTACAAGTTTCCTACATCCTATAAGGCTGAACTGACTTGTATGTATGTGTGTCTGTCTGTGCACATAAGTTAAATTATGCTTCTTAGTATAGAAAATAATAGAATAGAATAATCGGCAATCGTTAGCATAATATACAATTTGCCACTTTGTGTCAACAACAGATATTTTTTGCCCTTCTTCACATCTACGCCCTTGCGAAATTAAAAAAAAAGAAGAGAAAATGAATATTTTTTGTACATATTCCATGAAAGGATTAAGTGCACTTATTAGTAGAAACCCATAGAAAAAAAAACTCCTACAAAAACCACAAGGGACGGACAATGACGGTGCAGGCATTATTGAAATTTCAGCAATAAAATAAAACAGCTGCTTACTTTCTCGTCTTTTTTTTCTACCTTAAATAAACCAAAGCATAAAATTATACCTCTGACATTCGATTTACCCACTTCAGTAATATATATATATACATACATAATACATACAATTGCAGCTGAGCCGTGAAATAAGGCACTGCTATATCTTAAACAATGGGTTTTTGCTTCTACAAAGTGCTCGTACAAACAAGGAATGAACATATTTTACTAGTTTTATTTTCAACTGTCTTCCTTGCAAGCAAAATCTTCAGAAAATGGAAAAATGTATAAGTATCAAGGTAAAACGTAATCAGTATACCAAAGAGTAAATTCTAAATAAAAATATATATATTTTTTTATTTTTGTAGTCATAGAGTTGTAAGTTTTTAAATAAACCCTTCACAATTTAGGGAGCTATAACAAAAAATATTTATAATTATATGTTTTCTTAACAAGATTTAGGTCACTTTAAAAATTTTTTATTTTACAATATTTCTGGATATCTTTTTCAGGACAATAGTTATAATTAAAATTATTATAGCAATATTTTTGAAATTTTTAACAAAATAAAACAGTTTTTTGCTTATTTTGTTTTGTATATAAAAATTTAATAATAATAAATGAAATAAAAACAAATCAAAATAATGTTTTTCCTTGCCTGTCTTATTTTGAATATTTCGAAAGAGAAAAAAAAAATTTAAATTTTGTTAAACTAATTTTAATTATAATTATTTTTGTACATTATAAAAATTAGAAAATATAAAATTGAACTTCCTAGAAAAAGTTACATAAAAAAATTGTTAATAAAACCCTTGATACTTGAAAATTTATAGGTCGAATAATCAACAATAAAAAAAAATATTTATATGATATTCCTTATAACTTGCTTGATATCAAAATAGTAAAAGTATCTGGAAGCCCAATAATAAGAATTAGTTTGTTGCGAAAAGTTCAACTTGAGGTGATTTTTTTAAATTAAAATTTATTGTTGCAGTAGCTGTCCTATTTTACGTTATTGCAATTTGGAAATATATAAGATATTCTCATTGTTTGGAATTAGCCTGAATATAATTTTCAACATAAAACAAAAATAAAAAAAATATATTGAAGAGCGTAATTGCTTTGCATTTCTTATAAATCGCAAAAAAGCAATGACAATTAATTTTGTGTATTTGATTCGACCTTATTCTTGACTAAACTTCCTAATTTTTATTGTTATTCAGGCTCTAGGTATAAGTATTGAAAATAAACTCTTTTTACGTTTATTTCCGTATGCATATATTTTATTTCAATATTTCGAATACCTTTGGTGTTCTTCGTCAGAAAAAACTGGAAAACAAATTCGTTATCAGAAAATTAAGTATCACAAAATAAATAATTTAATTTAAGTAAATATTAAGAAGTAAAAAAAAAACAATGGACATTTAAATAATAATTACTTTATGAATTCAAAATACATATGTGACAGCGCATAGAGAAAGGGACCTAAGGGTAAAAGAAATCAATTTTCACTTTTTTTTATGTGGACAACATCTGAGCATCGAATGAGACCGATCCCATGCCCCAAAAGTGTTCCCTTCCAGAGATATGCGAGTTTTATGAAGTGATGGTACATCAAAGATACACGTGTTTAAATCTTTAAAATGGCTCTCCAGAATAAAACCGGTTTTTACCTTTAGGTCCCTTTCTATTTTGCGCGTCACATATATGGTATATGAATTTTCAGTGTAAATTACCACATATACATAAATGGAATTTTTAAACATATAAATTATTGCATAATTTAATTATTTCGAGATAAAATCATATTAAAAGTAATAATAGAATAATTAATAATAAAATTCATATTATTAATAATTATAATAAAAATAATATCTAATTTGACTTTCAAAAAAGCTAAAGATGTAATTTTAATCATAAGAGAGTCGTGAGAATATATTGGGAATATTAGTATAGAATCCAGGGCGAATGAGTAATATTTAGAAAATAATTAGCTAAAGAGGCAGCGTTGTTATTGTGCAACGATGTGACTAAAAACTGTTGCATACCTTTATGTGAATCTTTTTGGATTATTGCTATAGAAATAGGGGCGAATGAGTAATATTTGGTCTCTCAGGCATTATACGTCCTATGAAAACAATATATGGAATAAAAAGGGCATTGTTTTATGTATCCAATAAAATTCAACTTTTAACTAAAAGTTGTAATAATGACCGTTAGTGTAAAGTGATATTTTATTAATTTTTACAGAATTCATATATATGAATGTATAACTCGATAGTTAAAATACATATATTCAAACTACTGACATATTTTTTTAAAAACTACAACATATGTATAATGGCTTGAGTTAGCAAGCAGATATTCCGTTCACATGATTGTTCGAAAGCATAACACAAACTTAGAGTTTGGGTTTGAGTGAGGAAGCAGAAAAAGAAAGAAAACAATAAATAAAATTAATTGCCGTTTCAATAGTGAAAACGACTTAAATTGCATTTGCTATAATGCGTATTATATTCTATACTCTCTTTTTGCACGAACCACATACAGCAAATCAACAGAGGTGACTTCATCTACACCACACACGTGCTACACACACACACACACACACACACACTCACACACAAATCTCATCAAAGTTTAATGTGAAAATAAAAAGTTGAAGTTGAGCAAATGAAAGAAATCAAGATAGTCAGCGATTTTAAGGTTGCAATACAAGTGCCAACTTATATTCATGCATTTATTCTACTCCGTATATTAATGCTCAGGTAATTAAATGTCAAGATGTTGTGGCTGGAACAGCAAATACCATTTATACTACACACCTGCACTCACTGTGGGTAGTTTGCCAAAGGATTAAATGTTGCTAATTTTGTTTTAATATATTTCTTCAATTACTTTCTTAGCATTAGGTGTTAGCGAAAGGAGGCAAAATCACAAAGTTAAATAATATTAAAAAAAAATCATAATAATGGATTTTTATTGTAGGTTAAGAGGAAAAGAAAATTTTAATGCAATTGCATTGTGTTTAAAGCATAAAAACTTTAATTAAGATGCTATAAATATGGAAAGTGTATTAGGAAGCATTATTCTGACTTTAAACGATTCATGGTGATTTGCAAAAGTTTAATAAACAGAAATCTTAGTTTAGTTTGAAATTCTCAGCTGCCAATTTCTAGTTAAATCGATATCGATAAATTTCATGCAGCTTAAATAATACACCTTACATATGAATACATGTGTATATGGTTGTCTAAGACCCCTTTCACACACATCAGGTTTGACTCGTCAAGTCTTGATCTTTTAGGAGAGAGCGGTGAAAAGAGTGAAAAGGAGTACAGATTTGACGGTACTAGTCAGTTTTTATATTTTCTTTTGTTTTATCATCCGTAATATATTAAATGAATGTTCAGCAATGAAGAAAAACTTGACATGACGTTTGGTGTGTGAACGTAAATGCAGGTTCAAAAAAAAATTGAAGAAAAACTGATCAAGTAAACCTGATGTGTGTGAAAGGGGACTAACTAAAATTTAGCTCATCTTGTGAATTTCGTTATTGTTTTAAGTTTATTTGTTAATATCGCATACACTTTTGAACACCTTCAGTTGCTCTTATTTAAATGGAAATGTTAACAGTTTTTTGCTATCATGTTGTTTTGCTCATAAGATATATAATATATAGAACTTTTTTATTTTTCTACATTAATTGCTGATACTTTCGTTGTAATATATTCAGTTCTTTCAACTAAATACTTCTGCATTGTATGCTTTCTATTTCTTCTGTTTTATCTTATTTTGTTCATTTTTGTGTTTTCTTTTATCAGACTTCATTTCTTTCACACTTAATACGTTTTCGAGCGTAGCTAATAAAAAACATCAGTAAATAATATATAAAACTAATAAAAAATGTACAACAAACTACCAGTACGACATTGTGTCCATTAAAGAGATGGCAAAACAAAACAAAACAAAACACATATTCTGGAATAAAGAAGCTTAAATAATTTTTATTATAAAATTGTATATCCCTGTGAGATATACGTTGGCGGTTTTTTTAATTTTGAATTTTTTAAGATTTAAGAAGTTTAGGAATTTAGTAAAGAGATTATGTTTGCCCTTTCTTTTCAACAATTAAGTAGGTTGTAAATTTTATATGCAGTGCCAAGCAAAAACGACTGTTGTATTAAACAATGTATGGAATATGTATATATTTTACCTCATGAAATCATTATGAGATATACGGAAAACTCTCTAGATAAAATAATAAACACCATTGCAATTTTGATATAAATAGTTGGGCGTCTTGGTACTTTTATATCATAAAATGACTGTTCTTGATTTCTAGTAATTGTAGCCTGTTGAGGCTGAAATATATAAGCCGAACACCGGGGATGTTGAGCTTGTTTAAAAAATTATGATATATATATATATATATATATATATATATATATATATATATATATATATATATATATATATATATATATATTTAGTTCATGCTATCCCAACTCCTCATATTTCAATTATATCTGGGGGCAAATTACGGCATTCGATATCGATCGAAATTTGTATTTAAATTGTATGGAAATTTCGATCGATATCGAATGCGGTAATTTGGCCCCTGGCTAATTTATTCTGTCCCTAGTGAAGACAGAGTAAGTTTTTCACATTAAAGAAAGTCCTGTTATACTTCAAGGAAATTGGTTCACTCGGCAATACTTAGTTATGAAAGAAAGAAATGTTTACATGAGAGACGTTTTCAAAATATAAGGAGAATTTCCATTTTTCATAAGAAATACTTATTTATTAATCAATTTTAATTTTGTGTTATTATTAATCATTTAAAAATTTTATTCTAAACTTCGAAATTTTCTGAAATGAATGTTTTAGTATATCCTTGAAATCTCTCAGTGATTTAGTTTTTGTTTTCTCAATCACCTGCATTTCACGGATGTTTTAAATATCTTAGGAACGGCGAAAAGACTCAGACGGCCAAAGATGGTGAATACAGTCTCAGGCAGGATGACGGTATTGTTTTTGGACAAAAATTTACGAAGATATAATAGTTTAATGTCAAAAAAGGTACATTTCGGAACGAATTTCAGTGCGATACGTTTCATGCCTTGCAATAAAAATAAAAAATAAATGCAGAGCATAAGCCAACCGATATTTCGACATCCACAGTGTGGGTGCTGTTGGCTGAAGTGGTATAACACGAGGCTATGAAGTGGAAGGTCCTGAGTTCGAGCCCGCGCTGAGTCATGAAATATTGTGTTGAATTCTTCTGATCAGCATTAGTGCGTGGTTGTGTTAGTTGTTGCCAGCCTGTTTCAATGATGAAGGCATAGTCACTGGTCGGTCACTGAACATAATTGGCAGCGACTGACGCGCTGCCAACAGCACCCACCTTCGTCGGCCCTGTATCAAAAATTAGCCGGCGAAGTAAAAGGTTGAAATAGCTACAAAAACAACTGTCTATCTTCCCATCTCTCCTAATCTGTTCCTTCAATCCCCTCGTTTCCAGTTCCGGCGCAATGCATTGCATATGTAGGGGTCATCCCCTGAGTGCTGGTCCTACTTTAAAAAAAAAAATCTATTGAATATTAGAAGATTCGGCTTGAGAGTTCTTTTCACTTTCTCAATATATTCGCTGGTACTTGAAGTGCTGAGACGTCCAAGAAGAGTGTCGTCATTAATATTTGCCTGAACTTCTTTGAAATGCTTCTGCCACTTGTAAACATTTTTCTGAGTCATACTCAGGTTCCATTTTTTTACAAAAAATTTTATGCAAATTCTTTAATCCATTTTGGTCGACAGTAGAAATTCAATGAATTCGCCAAACTCTTTTGACTTTTATGAATCTCAAAAGCAAAATAAACATTCTAAATAGCTAAATAGCTGACACTGTAAACCTATTTTCAGGATGGGTGTACGAACATAAAAAATAATGTTTATACGTAGCACGAGAAAGTTGAAAAAAATCACCCTATTTTTTGGTATAGATCTCCTTATGAAATTATTGGTAACGAATGTGAAAATATCCCTAATCAAAAAAGTCATGTTAAATTAAAAAGTCATGAATCAAACAGTGTACAAAAATATTTGTGAAAATTCCATGTTTAATTGGCTTGCATTTATATTAACTTTTATTACACCTTTAAACTTATTACGACAAGCCACAAAACAACTTCTTGCACATCATTCACATTCCATTCGATGGAAAAGTTTAAATAAATATTAAATGAAACTACATGAATTCCAAGCATTGATTTCAATATCGTTCAATTTGTTTCATAAATATTGTACAAAGGTATGAGCATATGTGCGTGTACACATATACATATGAGTATGTATATGTATTTTGTTATGGGGAAAATCGAAAATTAAAAATGATTTCTTCAATTCCCTTCAGGGTTCTGCCTTAAAGGCAAAAATCTTCATTTCATTAAAACCAAATTTTTGCAAAAGTATTTACACTGAAAGTAGGTGTTCTTAACAGCATATGTGGTAGTGTAGGTATATGTTTGTGTGTGTGTGTGTGAGTTTATGGTTGGCTGCGCTTGTTCTTTTGACTGTCTATTTATCTGCCATTAGAAATTATGTTAATTTTTTCCTGTGAAAATGTGTTTCTGTTTTTACGTTGATAGAAGACAAGCAAAAAGAGAAACTAAAGAGAAAACAAGTTTAACATGAAAATTTTGCACACTTTAACTGGAGGTAATAAATTAAGCCGCAGGGCATTCAATCAAAATGAACATAATCTGTATAAGCCAATGAATACTTACTTACTCACCTACACTAATATACATACTCGTACATGTATGTATATGTTCACATGTGTGTACATGTGTTTTTATCAAAAAGTTCTTGTTTTAAATATGTACATGTTGTACCGACTGCCTTAAATATGTGAACGTACATACATCATGTTTTTTTATAGTTTTATTAGGGTTTTGCAAAATCCTGGAATTTTCCAGAATATCCCGAGAAAAGTAAATTTGTCCAAATGAGTGACCCTATTAAATGATTATCAACGATAATTATTGATTGCAGCATTCAATATTTTTGCTAGTGATAAATTAAAATTTTGGAAACTTGAAAACATATTGTTTTTTGTTAATTTTATTTTATTTTAAATCTTAATGACCTGCTCTGCGATTTAATATTATTTTAAATTATGCTTATAAAATTTCCCTTGGCATGTAAAGCAAACTTTAGTAGCCGAGAATTTTAGTCCAAAAATTACTGCTTCCAAAACCCTATTACATAAATTATATTTAAATACACATACATGACCACATAAATACATAGATATGTTATATATAAAGATTATTTATAGGTAAAACTGCATGTGAGCTTGCTT
Organism: Linnaemya tessellans; assembly: GCA_951800035.1. Taxonomy (NCBI): domain Eukaryota; kingdom Metazoa; phylum Arthropoda; class Insecta; order Diptera; family Tachinidae; genus Linnaemya; species Linnaemya tessellans. The sequence goes on from OX637532.1 coordinate 141,113,147, forward strand.
GTTGATTTTTTTCTTACTTCATGTTCATCTCTTCAAAAACAAGTAAAAGCACAAGATGAATGATAATAAAGCAGCAACCGTTTATCTTAAGTTCTGTTGTATTAAGATCACTTAATACTTGTGCAAACATTTGATGTACTACGTCGTAGAAAATTGAGAAAAATATACGCAAAAAAAAGCAAAAACAGATTTATAAAAGGATTGGGGAAACCTAGAAATGATTTAACTCACTATATATAACATTTTTTTGGGCATAAATCAATATCTTCTTGACTTTAAGAAGGATTTGCTTGAATATTAGTTATGCCATTACAAACATGCTAAAAGATAATCTATAGCCATGTGTAACAATTTTTGAAAATGTATTGGAGTGTACACCTGAAATTTACTGTGTATTTAACGTTTTAGGTAAGAAAACTATTTGCATTAAAATAATTGATTTAAAGAATATTTAAAAATACTTTAAGCCAAATAACACGCCAAGAAACATATGATGTATTATATTTGTGTAAATAAAGGGTGTTTTTTATGAAGTTTTTTTTATATACGAATCACTCTGTTGTCTGACAGCTGTTTTGACAGTTTAAAGTGACGTCTCTAATCAGTATTGTTTGGCACATCATTATGAACAGGTTAACTACAGAACAACGCTTCCAAATCGTGGAAATTTATTTTCAAAAAGAGTGTTCAATTAAAAATGTTTATCCGCTTTTTTACCGCAAAATTCTCTTCAGTGATGAGGCGCATTTTTGGTTGAATGGATATGCCAACAAGCAAAATTGCCGTATTTGGAGGAAAGATAATCCACACGCCGTACAAGAATAACCAATGCATCCCGATAAATGTACTGTTTGGTGCGATCTATGGGCTGGTGGAATCATCGGTCCTTATTTCTTTAAAAATGAGGAAGGACGACGCGTTAACGTGAATGGAAATCGATACAGAATCATGATCAATGAATTTTTGGTGCCAAAACTTTAAGATATGGATGTAAACGAAATGTGGTTTCAACAGGATGGTGCCACTTGTCATACTGCGGGCGAAACAATGGACTTATTGAAAGAACATTTCAACGACAACATTATTTCGAGAAATGGACCGGTGAATTGGCCTCCGCGTTCGTGTGATTTGACGCAACTCGATTATTTTTTGTGGCGATACCTGAAATCATTGGTTTACGTGGATAAACCAGCAACGATTGACGCTTTGGAAACCAGTATTCAACGTGTCATTGCTGAAATACGCCCTCAAATGCTTGAAAAGGTGGTCGAAAATTGGACCTCCAGAATGACCTTTGTGCAAAATAGTCGTGGTGGCCATATGCCCGAAATTATATTTAAATGTTAAATGACAAGAAATTATCTACTAAATAAAAAATTTTGTTTGGTCATTTCATAATTTGGCATGTGTTTTATTTAAATTGCAAATCAGCAAGATCTTAAAAAACCACCCTTTATGTTGGCATAAATAATTTTTTTTCTATGATTCACGTAAATTTCTTCTATTGCGCTACGTATTGAGTTGATAATTAATTGTTAGTGAAAGTTTCTTGGTGATCGTAAACATTAAAAGAACTGAATAACATGGTCCTACAATTGATTAGCTGCCACCAGACAATTAAAACTGGTAATAAATAAAGAAATGAAATGAAGAAAATCTTTTGAAGTTTAGTAGGTAGTCAGGATAAGAAATTGCAGTGAAGTTAATAAAATTAATATAATAAAGTTTATTAAAGTTGGAATTAAATTACAGTCTACTGATGATTTGGTGTAAGAACCAATGAAAGGCAGGCATAACATGCTTGACCACATAACAAATAAAAAGCAATAATAAAGATAAGCATATTTTCGAAAAATAATATCGCTAAGTATCGGTTCACACACATTAACTGCGGTCCAAGGTTACGCAGCTCCATGCCTTAACTCCGTACCGTATTGAAACAGAAAGACATAGAAAAAGTTTGGTTTAGGTGTAATGGGACAAAAAATTCAGAAAAATGTCACATGAAGAAAGTAATCAAACGGCAACACGGGTATTAAAACCAAAATGTGTTACCATCAGGTTGATACACTTCTTGTATGCGATTTCCTAACAAAATTTTTATAAATAAAAACTGTTATCATCTGCAATCAAGCCACCTAATAAGTGGTGACAAACATAATACACATGAGCACTGATGATGAAAGGGTTGCGGCTTTCGAAAACAGCTGTTCTGCTCTGCTGTGTAAGTTGAATAACTAAAAACTGATGTTGACTTTCCTTTGTGCCTTGGAATATTTATCATGTCTTTCTGAGATTTAAAAAAAAACAGAAATTTCGAACAACTAGCCTATAAATCTTAATTGAATTTAAGAAACATATACAATTAATTAATTTTTTTAACTCGCACAACACTCAGTGGATGTCCAGTACATATGCAGTGATTTCCGCTGGAACTAGAAAGGAAGGGATAGTATTCAGAGGACAGTGAAAGAAAGATAAGAAGATAGATAATTGTCTGTAGCCATTTCAATCTAATATTTCGTCGGCTAATTTTTAGCTACAGGGCCGAAGCAGAAGGGTGCTTCTCCTTTGCTCTTTAGTGCATGATAATGTCTGTCCAGTGCGGTGTCTTTATCACTGACAACAACTAACACAACCATGCGCTAATGCTGATCACAAGAGTTCGACTAAATATTCATGACTGAGCGTGGGATCCAACTTAGGATCCTTTGCTTCATAGTATCGTGTTAACTACTTCAGTCATAACACTCCTCCTGTCTCTTCCCTTCTAGCAGAAAAATTTAAAAAAATGAGCAGCAAAAGTTAAAGAGTGAACCGGGAATAAACATTCTTTTCTTCTATCTGCACTACAATTGTACCGCAAGTTTGACGAATAAATTCTAGACAATTAATACTGAATTCTAGCAGGAAACTTTTGTAAGCATCCGGACACCTTTCGTTTTGTTATGCTCATTTCTGTTTCATTTCATTTGTATTCATAATAAAAAATATGCTTATGAAATGGAAATAATTGCAATTAATGTTGTGTTTTCATATTTAGTTGGGTTTTTGTGTTCATGTGCCAATTCGTGTATATATTATTTTATTCATCAAATTAATTCTTATCACGCAATATAATAAAATGAGAGATTTTATTAAAAAAATATTAAAAGATATATAAAACTGTTGTTGCCTGCAACTTTTCTTGCAGTTTTATATAAAAATAAAACTGCTCACCATAGACTCTATAAGAATATTTTTTCCATGTAAGAAAAAAACTTAATGCGTGAAAACAGTTAAAAGCAAATTGTTTTCTAAGAACTCAAACAATTTTAAATGAATGCTGAATATTTTATTGTGAACAACAACATTTAAATGAAAAGGAATATTTTAAAGTATATAAACTTTGCCATTAATATAAAAATGTATTTGTCTGGTGTTTTTTATGGTAGAAAATTTTTTAAAAAAAATTTAGCTTTCTCATTTTGTGCTTGTGACTTGGGGCTAAGACTTCCAGCAAACTTCTAATGAATCGTGTTATAATTTACCTTAAATGCGCCATATGACCTCGCAGTGCTTCATGAAAATCATATAAAAAACAGTCAATTCAGCGAGAGTACAATCAACTAATATAAATCATGATTTACATTCTTTGTTACACTATAACTTTAACTAAATTTGTGATACGGAATATCCCGTGAATCCACTATTTATAAAATATCTGACCATTAACAGAAGACTTTTTTCTTCATCAAATTTGAAATCATTGTAGTGGCCCATTAGTCAGAGCATGTTTTGATTTTCTCTGGACGTTAATATTTTGAATATAAAGCTTGCCATAAAAAAACACTCCATATACAGATTACTGATTTCGCTACTCAAGTAAATTTGTTCTCTGTATCTGTGCAATAGAGTGCCCCTGCACTGTCTCGAATTAAACCGTTTTTAGAATCATATTTAAACAATTTAAAAGCAGACGTGGCCGAAATGCAGAACCACGGATAACTGTCAAAGAAAAGGGAGCTGCAGAAAAGAAGAAAATAAAATAACCGCTATGCACACACATACACACACATACAAGCATGCATACACATACATGTATTCGTATATACAGTCTAACAAAGAAAATATGTTTTCCCGTTCAAAAGGGAATGGAAACATCAATTTTACAATGAAAACATGCAAGTGAAATTTTGCAAAAAATAAAAAGAGAAGAAAAAAATATACGCGCAAATAAAAAAGCAATTCCAGAATTACTTTGTTGGAATACAAAGTATAAAAATTTAAACATTCTAGAGCTGATGTACAAACGAAAACTTGCTAAAAACAACACAAACTTGTTGTAAAGAAATGAAGAGTACAAAATTAAAAACAACATCCCAGAGCACAGATGAACATGAGCTCAGATATTGCAGAAGGTCACGTGTGTATTACAATATTGTATATAATTTTTGATGCTGCAAATAAACTTTTAATTTGGTTTTTTTCTTTTTTTTTCTTGTTTATTCATTACATGAATTTAAAGGATTTGCACTATAAAGACCGGCTGAACTAAGCTTTAAAAATAACCCAATAAACAAAGAGCTTCCAGGGAAGTCAATAAAATTCAGAACCGAAAGTAGTGCAAATCTGAATAATTTCTAATGATTTTTGAATGGAGTTGTAGTTTAAAGAACTTCTCTTTTTTATGCCTTTGCACTGATTTTTCTATGTCAGTATTAATGAAGTACAAAGGAAATTGTTTTTCATTATTTTTATGGAGTAAAGAAAGGTCGCTTAATGCAATACAAATAGTTAATAATCATTTACATATAGCAATTTCTTTTTATAAATCTTTCTCTTTATACATTTTTTTTAAATAAATTATAATTTTTAGAAAAAAATTTAATATTTGCGATAAATAAAACTAGTTATCTGCATATCTGTTTTTTTTTATTAAACTTTAGGTCACTTTTATGTAAAAGAAATTGCAATTTTTTATTATGGGATATTTCGATGTCCTCTGGATATGTTCTTGAGGGCAATAATTATATTAATATCAATATAACAATATTTTTTAACAAATTTATAACAAAAAAATTATTTAGAAAAATAAGAAAAATAATAATAATAAAATAAAAACTAAATAAAAAAAATTGGACATGAAGAAAATAATCAAACGGTAACACGGGTATGCAAACAATAATATGTTAACATTAGGCTGATATAGTTCTCGGATTCTATTTCCTAATAAAATTTGTTTAAATAAGAACTGTTATCATATTTAATCAAGCCACCTAATATGTCGTGACAAACACAATACACATGAGCACTAATGATGATAGTGTTGCGGCTTTCGAAAACAGCTGTTCTGCTCTGCAGTGTAAGTTGAATAACTAAAAACTGTTGTTAACTTTCCTTTGTGCCTTGAATATTTATCATGTCTCCCTGAGATTTAAAAAACGCAAATTTCGAACAATTAGCCTATAAATCTTAATTCAATTTAATATAGCAATATAAATGTTCGTTAAAATAATTACTACATAATAATAATTATAATTTGTCTGTTAAAATTTGTTTAAAAAACATTGTTATATTAATCCTAATTTTAATTAATTCCCTGAAGAAGATATCCAGAGGATAGCGAAATATCAGATAATAAAATATTTTAATTCCTCTTACAAAAAAAAGTGGCTTAAAGTTTGATAAAAAACAGATAATTAAAAATCTAGGAGTTCGAAGAATCAGCAATCAAATAATTTATCTGGATATTGGCTATAGTCACTTCGCTATTATATAAAAATATACTCTAAGTGATACTTTGACTTCCATTTTTTTTCAAAGGGCATTAAGCAGGAATGCACGTTGTTATGAAAAAGCAGAGAATTAAAATTTTGAATGATGTCATTAATGAAAAAAGAAATTAAAATAGAAATAAAAATTTAAATGCAAGGATTCCATAGTATCCTTGTAATGGTGTATTACTTGCACTTAAAATAAAATAAATAAAAGTGAGTGTAGTAAAAGCATTTGAGTCTTGTAAAGTTACAAAATTTGATTTATTAAAAAATCTTATTACCCAAAAACTGCTGAACGACGCCTATAGATAATAAGGGTATTATAATTTTTTTATTAAGACAGGCACTCAGGCGATGACTCCTATACAGTCGAATACGCTTTATTGGAAATAACCAAAACCCAATTTTTTTCAGTTATCCGACGTGCTGCTTAAAACGAATTGCTCGAAAATATCTAGCCACTTGTATTGACAATATATAGAAATATACAATAAAGTACGTAAGAGCGAAATGGACAAAAACATTTTGCCCTTTAATTTTTTAACGGACAAAACATGCAAAATTTTTGCAGCTTTAAGTTATGCAATCGATTTCTAATAAATAATTTTATCATTGTTAATTTTTTCACTAAAGCGAAGTAAGTTTCAAAACGTAGTTGTGGGCTTGCTTTTGGTTTTCAATAATACGATATTTTCAGTAAAGCGATGTTTCGCTAAAGCGAAGTGAATAATACTAACTGCGTTTAAAATCAGTGCGGGGATTTGTATCGCTTTCAGTAATCCGATTTTATTCAGTAAAGCGTGTTGCGCTAAAGCGGATTCCACTGTACATGTAGTGCATTGTGATGCAATTATAAAGGCCGAGATAATTTTGAGAGAACAGATAAAGGAATTGATGTGGCTTTTTTAATTTTTATTTCGCCACCGAATTTTTGCCACAATATCAATGAAGAAGGGTGCAGTAATGCGCTCTTTAGTAGAGATGCCTTCTGCATTTAAACAGGCCAACAAACAGCAAACAATGGCTATTAATACAAATCAGAAAAGTTCCATATCATATTCATGACTAAGTGCAGCGTCGAAAAAGAGTTTCTCAGCTTCCTAGTCTCGCACTAATTGCTTCAGGCAAACTATATTACTTTAGCTTTATCCAACCACTAAACAAACATGAAAAGTTATGAATTTCTCTAAACTTTTGAACTTTAAGTGTTTGTCAGTCTTTTAATGTTTGCCAGTGAAGTGTAAAAAAAAGAAAACATTTAATTTAAACATGTGCACGATCTCTTTTGTCTTTAAAGTAACAATTAAGGCTGAAAGTAGTTATGCCTGCATATGACTGACATAAAAGAAACGCCTGCTTACATGTCTCTCTGCCTTTTTAGTACAAAAACCCAAATGAACTAGTTTCGAATAAAGCGTCATAGTAAAGTTAAAGTATGTTTACGTCACAAAAGTGTACACCTAAATTCATATGGTTTAATTTGCTTCTAACTTGAACAGCACAAAGCAAAATGCTGGAATAAAAAGTGTGTTTTTATATGAAGTTGATGTTCACTCACACCACACCACTACATATTACTTTTTATTGTATTTGTGAAAAAAAAAAAACAAACAGTTGTTATCTAAAGTTGGTGTTTCTTAACAAAACTTTCAGTACATTTTTCTTAGTGAGAGCTCCTGGGTGGTTCTAATGGTTTGAGTCAAACAATTCAATTCAAACTTTTTATTTTTTTCGGTATTAATATTGATGAACAATATGCACACTTATGTTGATTTCTTTTCTAAAAAATAATGCGACATTTTTTGCACTTTTCAATAAAAAATGTCAGTATTATGACATTTGGAAATAGTGAATTTATTAGAAATGAATGTATCATCTCTTGCGAAAAATTATTTTTATTTTAAAAATGCGAACAATTGTAATTTTTTAGGAAAACAGTGATAAAATGTTACATTGCCATGCCTTTTTATGCCCTAAAAATTAATATTATTTTCTATTATATTTTTAATAATTTATTATGATTGTTTGAGAATTTTTTTATTGGGCCAGCACTTAAGGAATGACCTCTATATATGCAGTGCATTTTTTTTTTATCTTGGACCAGCACTCAGGGGATGACCCCTATATATGCAATGCATTGCGCCGCAACTGAAAACGAGGGGATAGTATTGACGGGACAGATTAGGAAAGATGAGAAGATAGACAGTTTTTTGTAGCTATTTCAACCTTTTTACTTCGCCGGCTAATTTTTGCTACAAGGCCGAACTAGAAAGAAGGCAATGGTAGAAAGCTGAAAAGATGGAGAATTTTTTTCGCGGGGTAATTTTTTGCTGCAAGGCCGAGGAAGTAGGCTGCTGTTCCTCTGCTCTTTAGTACATGATAGTGTCAATTGCCACCAGTAATTGTCCAGTGACCAGTACTATTCCTTCATCGCTGAAACAGGCTGACAAGAACTAACACAACCATGTACTTATGCTCATCAGAAGAATTCAACACTATTTTTATGACTGAGAGCGGAGTCGAACTTCATAGTATTTTATGAACTGGGGCCAAATTACGGCATTCGATATCGATCGAAATTTGTATATAAATTATATTGAAATTTCGTTTCGAATCGAATGCGGTAATTTGGCCTCTGTTTCAGGCAATAGCACCCACCAAATAATTAGATTAAAATATTTGATAAGTTTCCTTTAATAAGAAGTATAAAAAGAAATTCTGATTGCAATATTATCCCCTCGCACCACTCGATTCTGTATGTCTTATACTCAGCAGTTTCAAATCCTCAATACCAATGCCAATATTGTACTGTAAGGAAGTGAAAACACTTTTCATAAAGAATCGTCGTCTAGTAACAACTAGAAAAGTTGCTGATGATATCCACATATCGATTGGTCCATAACACGTAATTAATTTTTGGAAATGTGGGTCATGAACTGTAGGGCAGCCAAGTTTGTTCCAAAATTGTCGAACTTTGTTCGGAATTTTTTCATGCCTCATCCTCATATTTGACCCCCCAAAACCAAGCGACTTCTTCCTGCTTGCAAAATTTAAGATACCCACAATTAAAGGGCTTTTTATTATGATTAGGCAGATAAAAATCGCTGAATCTCTAAAAGGATCAAAAGGATATCAGAAAATGCCTGTCGGAAGTGCTTCACGGATTGAGAAAAAGCCTTGAAAAGTTGTATTGTACCTGGAGAGGACTGCTTCGAAGGTACCGAAATACAAATTAATGAATAAATAAATGCTTTTTGCGAAATATTGAAACTCAATTAATTTTCTAAGCAGACCTCGTAGTACTCATTTTAGATAAATTTTATATGTAAATTTAACTCAAAAGAAACCCTTTAGGAAATAAAATAATCGATGTATAAAAACACTAATTATAAATTAACTATTTTGCAACTGACTACAAATTGGTTTAAATCTAATGCAGATATCGACCAAACAAAAAAAAAAACTTAAATATTTTGAAATCTCAGACGAACTGAGCAAGTCCGTCCGTCCGTCCGTCTGTGGAAATCACGATTCAGTCCAAACGAAAAGAGCTAGACTCTTGAAATTTGCCATAAATATATTTTGAAGCTTAGAGCAGGTTAAGTTCGAAGATGGGCTAAATCGGGCAAGAGGGAAAAAAGTTCCCCTAAGAAGAACTAAACCAACCCAGAAAAAACAACATAATTTTTAAAGTTTTTTTGTTATTTTGTTAAGGAAATGATATATTTTTATGTCAAATACGGACCAACGCCGTAAACTTAGACCCCTAAAATAAAAAAAATTTTATTTTGGACCTCGCCCACTTTAGTGGGCGTTATTATACGCAAAAATAGTGTAAATTTTTAACAAATTGTTTTACTTAAGCATACATTCCTTAAAAATAACATTTTTAAACTTTAATAACGAAGCTGAGACGAAACCTGGAACTACTCTGCCCTACCCCCTCCTTCCCCTTCGCCCCCTAAATGACCCTACCAAAAAAAAATATTTTTAAATTTTGTATATAATCATCCCAAGCATTTATCTTTAGAGTTTTATGACTGCCCATTTCTGCCCTACCCCCTCCTCTTCCTTTGCCCCCTAAATGACCCTACAAAAAAAAAATATTTAAATTTTGTATATAATCATCCCAAGCATTTATTTTTACAGTTTTATGTCTACCTGCTTCTGCCCTACCCCCTCTCCCCCTTTGCCCTCTAAATGACCTTATCAAAAAAAAAGAAATTTTATTTTTGTATATAATTATCCCAAGCATTTATTTTTAGAGTTTTATGACAAAGGTGATATGTTTCCCCCAAAGCCCTTGCCAGAGCGACCCCGCCAAAATACAGTTTTTATACCCTCCAAAGAGAATTGGACCCCATAAAGTATATATATTCTTGATCAGTGATGAAGTCTAAGACGGTCTAACAATGTCCATACGTTCGTCTGTGGAAAACATGATATTGTATATTTTTGAACCCCGCCCCCTTTAGTGGGCGTTGACGTACGATATTATATACAAGAACTCTAGTTAAATTCACTTACTAAATATTTGGAGGGTATTGAAGATTCGACTTGGTCGAATATAACGTTTTTACTTGTTTTTATTAATATTTTTATTATTGTTCACTTACATACAACAGGTTATATTAGAGCAACACTTCATTGCTTTTAATTTCAAATGCCTCTTTTCCTTTTACCTAGTGAAAATATTTTATCAGATTTCAACTTTTAATCTATTTTTAATATAATCGATGAAACTTTTGAACTACTCGTATATATGGTTTTTTTTTAACAAAAAACCTATTGAGTAACGAGAAGCCTGCTTTTATTATTATTTTTCATTAATTTAAAATTTTTTTTGTTTACACTAAATACCAATAAGAGCAACAAGAAACCATATTTGAAAAGTATTTTGCACCGAAGGCAATTAAAATTTTATTAATAATTTTAAAAATAAAATAATATAATAATATATTGAAGTAAACACAATCATAAACTTTGATGTTGTAGCGAGGGAGATATTTGTAATATAATTAAATATATCGGATTTCCTTTGAAATTCAATTGTGTGTTAAACTGTTTAATAAAAAACTTTATATTTGAGTTTATCACAAATAGACTACAACAAAAAAATTATAATGATAATATATATACGAGAACAGCGGCCGATACCGTTCTTAGGAAGAATAGTATTTGGCATGCAAAATTTCATCGCTAGCAACAACTTAGCAATTACTTGATTGAAGGGAGTGTTCAATAGAGCAATATTTCCTAGATGTGTATGGAAAAACTTAATTTAAGACATATTCATGTATTCGCCACTGAATACCATTTTATTAAAATCAATTCGTCATTGTAAATAGATACAGACAAGCCTCCAGTGATACAAAAAATAGCTGTTGTGGTGACCTTGGCCAAAACACTTGAATATGTAAATAAATATATATATTTTTGTTATTCCCAGTGTCCAATTTTTCTAAATAATTATACTAAATGTCTTTAATGTTTTAAATAAAGTACTAGATATATGAATATAAATAATCCTCGTGCCTACAAAATTATGTATTATCTTTACTGTGTCTACTATTTTATATATTTTAAAAAAGCATTTATCATGGGTTTAAATGAACGTATTCAGGAGTTATTTATTCGCTTCATTGTAGTGTATATTATTTCTTGCTTATGTTTTATATTTTCTCAACATTTGTTAAAGTGTGTCCTTGCAGCGTGCGTGTTTATAAATAATATTAATGGCAGTTACTTTTTGAAAAATGAGCTGAACCAACGTTTTCTTCGTTTCTTCTCCGCCCGGATTGGTATATCGTTTCTGATATGTAGTTCTCCATTTACTTCGTTGTGTTTTGGAGCAAGCAATAATAGTGGCCGTAAGAACAATGTTATGAAGAATATTGTAAAGGCCATGTATTCAGTAATTAAAAGTGAAGGTCTAGATTAAATATAAGCTACTATTAATCAAACATACGAGTACCTTAAAATGTAATGTAATTTAAAGAAACAAACGTATAAATGTCACTTCATAAAAACAAAAATTAGTCTTAAAATTTTTTCTAAAATTACGTTTAATAGAATCGTACAATCAATTAAAGAAACTTAAATATTTTATTGACGCTTATAGAGTCAAAGAAGATCAAAACCTTTTTTATGTCATTTTCACTTAAAAAAAAATTATATTAATTAAAAGTTCGAAATTGATTATTGATCAGTTTAACTAGTTCCATGCCCTTTTCAAAGGGTGTAATGCAATTTATCAGGGCATTCGACCCAATTAAATGGGCATGCGAACTACATAAACCCCTTATTAATCAATTTTGTTTTTTATTTTATTTTTTAAGATTTAGTGTTAAACGACAAATTCCCAAATATATAAAATAAAGTGTTTTTAATAACTTTTATTCGACATATTCCCCCTTATTCTGTAACTATTTGTCAACGTCACGTCAAGAATAGAGTCTAACTGCCCTGTTTTTGATATTGTCTTGACGTGATGTTGACAAATAGTTACAGAATAAGAGGGATTGTCTCAACTAAATAAATGGTTTTGTTTGTTATGTGGTCAAGTATGTCTATATGCCGGCATTTCGAATAAAATTTGTTTGTTTGTTTTTGTTCTAAATTTTGAAGTCCCATGGTTTTGCTTGTGCAGTTTTCAATTAATTTTTGGGAGTTTATGTACAAGCTGAGAAGTTTTGTTATTTCGGAATTAGGTTAAAGTCTACTGATGATCTGGGGGGTTACTCTGTAATGCGATGCGAAAGGAATTGCTTTCGCATTTCAATGTAAATAGCATACAAATGCGTTCAGTTTTTCATTCGCATCGCCTTACGGAGTAACCCCCCTGGTGTAAGCAGCAATGAAATGCAGGCATATAGACATACTTGACCACATAACAAATAAAAAGCGCTTATATAAAATAAACTAAAAAACAATTTTTTATATAATATTTCCGAAATAAATTGTCAGCTAAAACATAATATATCCCACAACAAATTTTAAATTTAAAATTTTATAAATAAGTTTAATTTTTTTCAAAATAATCACTATGGAAAAAATTAAACCTGAAAAAAAGAAAAAATTGCGATTTAATTTATTTCATTGTGTTGCAAAATTTCATTTTGAACACTTGAAAATTTAGCATTTTACTATGAATATATATTTTTTTCTGTAAAGTTATAAAATTTTTTTACAGAATTTGGAAACGACACTTTTTTTTATACAAGATGGGCCAAAAGAAATCATCCTATTGGAAGATGCTCTTATTTTTCAAATGGCGGCCAATGTCAAATCAATGACATTTGTGAACTAGAAATGTATAGAATACAACTGAACACGCCATGGAGCGATACAGTCCCGAAGAACGCGGAATAATCGTGTCTAGGACGAAGTGGACGATTTTTCGACCAAAATGATAATCAGCGATGAGGCTCATTTCCACCTCAGCGAGTACGTGAATAAGCTAAACTATCGCTTCTAGGGCAGCGAAAATCCACGAGTGATGCATGAGGAGCCATTACAGCCGCTCCAAGTGACGCTGTTCACGCTGGAGCAGTCGTCGCTGGAGCAGGACTTCTTTTGGACCACCTCATATAAGAAACCACGTGTTTATTGTATATTTTTCACAGCACCAAGGGATCTTTGCCTTCATTATAAAATGTAAATTTGATAGATATTTTGTATCTTCTCTTGTTTCTTCATCGGTCTTCCTAATAGTATTACCTGCTTTCGAGCGCAGTGAGCTGCATATGTAGTGGTCATTCACTGAGTATGGTCTTGCTTAGAAAAAAAGCCATAAATACAACTCAACCTTGTGCCTCACTTTAATCAATTTGGTCAATTGTTTCGATAAGGCATTCTGTAAAAATTATGAAAAGTTACAAACCACTTATCTTACACACATACTTTCAAGAACCATTTGGGAATTTGCAAGTTATTTTAGAAAAATCACAGCAGAATAGAAATAGTAGATTTTTTTTTTTAGGAGTAGGACCAGCACTCAGGGGATGACCCCTATATATGCAGTGCATTGCAAGCCAACAAATGAATTATATTCGATATGAATCTATTTTATTTTCCAAATTTCATTTAAAAATAGAATTATAACAATATGTCAAATAGTAAATTTCATAATATATTATTCATATATAATTATATGCAATACGATGGATCAATGCCAGTAGGAGCGCAGTTATTAATACACTTACTGCAGCTAAGAAGGTTTGCATATTATCGCCTTTATCATTTAGATCTATACTAGAGCCAATACCTCGTAAAATAACGGCCGCTAAGAATAACAAGTAAAAACGTTATATTCGACCGGGTCGAATCTTAAATACCCTCCAAATATTTAGTAAGTGAATTTGAAATGTTTAACTTGGTGGGACAGAGTTCCTTTATATAATATTGTACGTCAACGCCCACTAAAGGGGGCGGGGTTCAAAAATATACAATATCATGTTTTCCACAGACGAACGTATGGGCATTGCTAGACCGTCTTAGACTTCATCACAATTCTCTTTGGAGGGTATAAAAACTGTATTTTGGCGGGGTCGCCCTGGCAAGGGCTGTGGGGGAAACATTTCACCTTTGTCATAAAACTCTAAAAATAAATGCTTGGCATAATTATATACAAAACTAAAATTTCTTTTTTTTGATAGGGTCATTTAGAGGGCAAAGGGGGAGAGGGGGTAGGGCAGAAACAGGTAGACATAAAACTCTAAAAATAAATGCTTGGGATGATTATATACAAAATTGAAAAAAAAATTTTTCGATGCGTTACAAACGGAATGACAAAGTGAATATACCCTCCAAATTCTTTTTTGGAGGGTATAAAAAGGAAACATTTCGTAGGTCTGTACTATTTTGATGATACTGTCATTTACGCATCAAGGAAAGAATGCATACAAGATAAAATTAACGACCTCCTCTCATGTAAATATAAACAAAAGTAACGCCTGTGTTGTAGCAAACACACAACATTACAATATCACAATACATGCCAAAGACATACATTGAATTTACTTTTAGGACATATGTGGGCCTTTTAATATCGATACTTAATTCATCTATCTCGACCATAAATTTACACACGAAAAATATTCAGACTAATAATTATCCTACATAAAAATAATAATAATAATTAGATAAAGTAGTAGTTTATTGACTTCCTATCCCAAACACAATAATTATTAATAATAACAGAAATTTCGTGCAGCGGCAATGCCAAACAATCGTTTTGTTAATAAAGTTTTATCATGACACACTTGCCGCAGTATCATTGACTTACTAATCATTGACATATTGATAATATTACAATCGGCCTCTCGTGCCGTTTCATTCTGGAAAAGGTAATTTTCTTTTTTTTTTGTTCATATGATATGAAATTTATATATAAATCACATGCTCTCGAACACTCTATATGCTATATTATTGGTATAAAACATGAGCATTACGGTGTCTCGAATTGCACGAAGGGTTGTGGCATAAATAAACATATATTTAAATCTTATTTATGTGCCACAAGCCACCATTATCAACACCATTATTACTCTTGCCACGGCTGTACCTACGACCACTAACCACTTTAAACCGCTATTAGTTATTTATGTGGGTTATACATTTTTTCCATGCACTTAAACGTTCATAAATTCAGAAAACTTTGCACAGAAATAAAATGAAGATGTAGAAAGTATGTGGAAACAAAAAGTGGAATAAAACCAATACCAGCAACCACTGGCAAATACAAACGAAATATCATTTAAAGTTAGCACTTTTAAAGCGTGCCACCAGCTAAATGTTCCAGTCAAGATATTTCTGCTGCTTGTATGTCTATGGGATATAAAAAAAAATTCTATGCATAAATCATGAAATGTAAAAATACTTAAATGAGAGACACTAACAGGATCGTAGAAAAGAAAATATGCCACGAAAATATAAATTATTAGATGGATCATACAAAAGTTACACAGATATATTTAGTTTTGTCATGAAAAGCACAGGAGCAGCTACTTCGAAGGTATCGCATCGCATGTAAAGGATAGCAAATAACAATGTGTTGTTACTGCTGAAATCAATGTGCAAGGATTAGTAGTACAGCAAAGTATGGGAATAGTAAATCAGGCATTTCTTGGCAAATAGTCCAATGAAAGCAAATTGTAATTGGAAATAAACTAAAATATGTTTGTTTTAAGTGCAATGGAAAAACAGATTGAAAAATGGATCATATAGAAGATAATTAAGTGGCAATAGGAGTAATAAATATAAAATTAACTACAAACGGTTTGATACAGTTCTCGTATGCTGTTTCCTAATAATATTTTTATAACTTAAAACTGTTAACATCTTCAACTAAGCCACCTAATAAGTGGTGACAAACAAAACTACTCAAGAGTACTGATGATGAAAGTGTAGCGGCTTTCGAAAACAGCTGTTCTGCTCTGGTATGTAAGTTGGAATATTTATTATGTTTTTCTGAATTTAAACTGAAATTTCGAATAATTAGCATATTAATCTTAATATAATTTAATATAGCAATATGACTGACTGTTCGATAGAAAAGTACTTACATACAAATTTGAGTTGTGGCCTGAGCCCCCAATGAAAATGAAAACGTTCACATGTACTTAAGTATAAAAGAATTTAAACCAAAAAAGTTTGGCTTCAGTACAATGGAAAAAAACTAAAATGGGGACTGAAAAAAATAATTAAACAGTCACACAGAGGCTTAAAGTGTGTTACCATTGGTTTAATACAGTTCTCGTATGCTATTTCCTAATAAAATTTTTATCAATTAAAACTGTTATCATATTCAACTAAGTGGTGACAAACAAAAATACTCAAGAGTACTGATGATGAAAGTGTAGCGGCTTTCGAAAACAATTGTTCTGCTCTTTGGATAATTAAAAATAATGTTGATTTTTCTTGGTTCTTTGGAATATTTATGATGTCTTTCTGAATTTAAAACAACTTTTCGAACAATTGGCCTCTCCATTTTAATTAGCCTCTCAAACAACAACAGCACCATCTGTTTTCTGAATTAGTTAACACGAGACTATGAAGCAGAGCATCCTGATTTCGACTCCCCTCTCAGTCATGAATATTGTGCATGATTGTGTTGATTATTGTCAGCCTGTTTCAGTGATGAAGGCATAACACTGGCCACTGAAAATAACTGGCAGCGACAGACACAATCATGTACTAAAGAACAGAAGAAGAACACCCTTATTCGTCGACCCCGAAGCAAAAAATTAACCGGCGAAATAAAAGATTGAAATAGCTAAAAAAAATTCTCTATCTTCTCACCTATCTTTCATTCATATTCTCACCTTTCTCAATACTATCCCCTCCTTTCTAGTTCCGGCGCAATGCACTGCTTATGTGGAGCTCATCTCCTGAGTGCTGGTCCGAGTTAAAAAAATAAAAAATACAAATTTAAAGATATTGTTTCCACTGACTAGTAAAATATTAACATTTAAGGCCGAAAATTAATTACTGGCAAAAGCCAGGATTGTCGCCCTATCCCTAAACAATTCTCTCCGATCACATTCAGTTTTAATATAAAAAATGTATGATTGAGCAAAATTGATATTAAGTGAATATTCGATTTTAATTGGGCCTGGACTCAACCAAAGCAGCTGTTGGCTGCAGAAGGTAATGTGTAGACTACAAAGCCGAATCCCAGGAGCTCGGGCCCGCACTCAGTTATGAATATGGGATCGAACATTTTTTTATCTTCATTAGTCCGTGGTTGTGTTAGTACATGGTCGGCCTGTTGCAGTGACGAAGGCATAGCACTGCCACTATTGTTATCAAAGAAATAATTAAAATGGGTAGAACAAATTTGTTCGTCTAATTTTTCTGCACACTTCAATTCCCTTTCATAGTTCCGGCCCACTGAATAGCATAATTAGGAGTCATCCCCTAATGTATGATCCTAGTAAAAAAGTGATCTACAACAACATATTTTATTTTATCCTATACCAGTTGATATATGAAAGTTTGCACCCATATAAAGGGTGTTTTTTCATGAAGTTTTTTTTTTATACGAATCACTCTGTTGTCTGACAGCTGTTTTGACAGTTTAAAGTGACGTCTCTACTCAGTACTGTTTGGCAAATCATCATGAACAGGTTAACTCCAGAACAACGCTTCCAAATCGTGGAAATTTATTTTCAAAAACAGTGTTCAATTGAAAATGTTTATCCGCTTTTTTACCGCAAAATTCTCTTCAGTAATGAGGCGCATTTTTGGTTGAATGGATATGTCAACAAGCAAAATTGCCGTATTTGGAGCAAATATAATCCACACGCCGTTCAAGAATTACCAATGCATCCCGATAAATGTACTGTTTGGTGCGGTCTATGGGCTGGTGGAATCATCGGTCCTTATTTCTTTAAAGATGAGGAAGGACGACGCGTTACCGTGAATGGAAATCGATACAGAATCATGATCAATGAATTTTTGGTGCCAAAACTTCAAGATATGGATGTAAACGAAATGTGGTTTCAACAGGATGGTGCCACTTGTCATACTGCGGGCGAAACAATGGACTTATTGAAAGAACATTTCAACGACAACATTATTTCGAGAAATGGACCGGTGAATTTTCTTCCGCGTTCGTGTGATTTGACGCCACTCGATTATTTTTTGTGGGGATACCTGAAATCATCGGTTTACGTGGATAAACCAGCAACGATTGACGCTTTGGAAACCAGTATTCAACGTGTCATTGCTGAAATACGCCCTCAAATGCTTGAAAAGTTGGTCGAAAATTAAACCTCCAGAATGACCTTTGTGCAAAATAGTCGTGGTGGCCATATGCCCGAAATTATATTTAAATGTTAAATGACAAGAAATTATCTACTAAATAAAAATTTTTTTTGGCCATTTCATAACTTGACATGTGATTTATTTAAATTTCAAATCAGCAAGCTCTTATAAAAACACCCTTTATAAAAGAGACTTTTTTTTTATTAGTGTGCCCCAGCATTCCTCCGAGCGGAGTTGTTTGCCTAAACTAGAACCACAATTAACCGAATAAAATGTTGCCATTGCACTAACAAACAATTTAAATTCGTTAACGGCGTGCCAGAAGTTTTTCCAATAACAATTAATAGTAACTGCCGCACGGCGTATGCGATTTGCAACCCCTTCAGATTACATGAATTTTTTCCGTTGGCTAACAAATCGGCATTAATCTATTTTTATTTTGCAGCCCAAATTGAAATACCTTTCAAATACTCACATAACATAAATATTTCAATGCCATGGGTAAAGTTATTGAACAATTTATGGAGATCTGTGTAAAACACAACTGGGCATGTTTAAAGTCATTTAGCTTTTTTATACGTTCCTTGATAAGGGCTTAACACACCGAACTGTTGTGGTGTACAAGAATTATACAGGTTTTATTCTTGTGCCAGCTCTTTTTTTTCCTCATTTGAATTTTTATAATACTTTTTTTTTTGTCTTTTCTTTTCAATCAATGTGATTCTGAACACAGACAAAATTTGCATTTTAGTCTGTTGGATTATATTTGCTGTGCTCTTGTTTTTTTTTGTGTGTGTGTGTCTCCCATCTCTCACATATAAAAACTTTGAATTATGTATATCCTGGGAATTTTTTATTTCCTGCCTTAAGCAAAATGTACTTGAAATTTAAGTGCAAAAAGTTTTTATATCACTATGCAAAAAAAAAGAAAAGAAAATGTATGTGTGTTTTTGTAGCTGTTCTTAGTTGTTGTAGAAATATGAAAGATTATTATTGGCAAAATTTCTTGAAACCACTTTATGCTCGTAACTCGCTTGTTTTTTTTTTTGTTATATTTTTCCATATGAACGAGCATTGAGTGGGCAATTAAATTTACTTTAAAATAGTTTTATTGTCGCCATATTTAAGATAAGTAAAGTAATTTTAGCCCTTTTTTTTAGCAGTTGTATGAAATGCTAATGATCGATATTTTAGCAGTATGGCCGTAATTTTGTGGGCTTAAACTCTTTTATATAATCTGCATTTAATTTTATGCTATAAATTAAAATTTCGTTAATAACATTGGTTAAATAGTTGATATTCCTACTAACTAGCACCACTTGCAAAAGTGGAAAAATTGAACAAAGAACGCTGATGAGATGGCGTAGCGGCCTCGAAATCAGTACTGATCCGTTCTGCTGGTTTGATGATTATTGAAAATATTCTTAATATTCCAATCTTAATATAAAAAAATAATAAATAGAATTTGAACAAATTCATTTATTAATAAAATAATAAAAAAATCATTTGCAGTCATGCAGATTCGAACTTAAGCCCAAAATTAACAATTTACATTAGAAAGTTCGACTAATAAAAATTCATACATAATTTAATTAAAATTATTTATATTGTATATAGACGTTTAATAGATTTGAAGGGGATTTTGGGTCTTATTCAATTTTTTCATGAAACCAATATATCAGTTGTTAAAAATCAGGCAGAACACAGAAGTTAAACCGTAAGGTGCCATTAAAGCAATTCCAATAACTTTAATACCCAAAACTTCTAAGAATTACAAACATTTCAACTTTTCAAATATATGGCGGAAGATTCGCCAATGGCCTGACATTAAAATAATGATGGAGTCTCTTACACTGCCTTAGGCAGACAAACTGAAATAAATTTTATAAAGTCATTAATCTAGTTTCCAAAACATAATATATTCTTACGGCAGAAATAAATGTATACGGATAAATAAACTTCATAATAGTCATTATATTGTTGCTTAAATTCATTATAACTAAACTGTTAAGAACAACTTGCAAAAAACAAAAAAGAAAAAAATATATATCTTTTATCTGGCTCAATGAAAAGCTGAATTAAGAAGACAAGCCCTAAAGTAAGAAAAATATTAAACATCAAAGTTAACTGCAAATGACAGGGGATGTCTAGCTGTCACAGCCATCGTTATTCTACTGACACAATAACCATTTCGACTGTGAAGTGAGTAGAGACAAAAAAAACAACAATCTTATGTTTTCTAATGATTTTAAATGCCTCCTTTCAGTTATTATCTATGTTTTTTTATTTGCAGCTTTGCAAGACAGCATATATTAACACTATTAAGGACACTCTGCTGTACGCACTTGCTTTCACATACAAACGATACAAATTCGAGTGAAAGTTTTTTTGTCATGGCGACAGTGATAATTTTTTTTGCATTTTTTTCAAACAGCCTATTACATTAGATAACGAGGCTGGTGGAAAGAATTTTAACAACACCAGCACTAATATATCTGTAGCTTTAGCAACATCTTTTTAATATCGATGTACAAAAAGAGAAAGGAGTGGGGGTAGAAAAGAAGATCATTAAAAATAATGTGCCTTAGTGTTTTTCTTAAAAGCAATGTGATATTCTAAACAGCAGTAGATATTTAAAACGACCATAAGGAAAACTTTACAAACCATTTGCACGCAATAATGTAACATAAACAGCCACCAAGACGATAATAGTTTTGATAACATTGACTACAAAGAAAAGAACTTTTCATAAAAGTAGGTAATTGAGATGTGCAAAATGCGAAAATTTATCTGCCTTCTCATTTAATTGACCGTAAATTAGGGTAGATAAGTTATTTTGCCAATTACTTAATTGTGCAAGAGTTTAAGTGCGCCTGATCCAATGATATTAAATGACTAGTCATATTCAAGCAATTCAAAGATTCCGTGCTTTCTAGTACCCCACTTCATATTTCTCTTAAAGACGTGGTCTGTCAAATTTCCAACAATAGATCGGCATAGAAAATTTTATAGCAGAAGCATGAAACTTTTTCAGATAAAGGTTAGGTTAGGTTAACAGCTTGCTGGTAAGGGGAAAGAAAGAGTCCAGCGCACTTGGGTCCAATTATTTGATCCCTTTGTGTTACCTGCATAGGAAGAAAGGTGAACAGTGTGAAGTTAAGATAGATGAAAAGGAGACGAAGGAAAATATAGTCGAAGTTTAGGTAGATAGAATAGCCGGAAGATAGAATAAGGGAGAGATAGAGAGAGAGAGAGAGAATTTCTTGGTCGTGCACCCACGCCGCAAGGGAGTCAGCTGCCGAACCAGCCACTGCTCCTAATAAAGCGACTCCGCTTCCTCAGATCCATACCTGACATCTCCGAAATCTCTCTAAAACGTGTACTGCCCAGAGACCGTAAGCGCTGCTCCACCAGAGCAGGACAGAGACAGAGGGAGTGTGCACTGCTCTCTTCCTGCTCCTCGTCATTGCAGCTGGAGCAGTAGTCGTTGTAAGGGAGACCCATGCGCCTAGCATGGACCCCAAAAGTGCAGTGACCAGTAAGTGTGGCCAGCATATTGCGCAAATGACCTCTTGCCAAATTCAGAAGATCCTTTGTCCTCCTATAGTCTAGGCGGGGCCATAAAACTCTTGATATCTCGCAGGTGGATTCCCTGAACCACCTGTCCTGAGCCGATTCAAATAGTGCAGCATCAAAGCGTCTCCAGCAGGATGTGAGTGGGAGCCCTATCAGTTGGTCAGTGTCAGCCGACTGAAGTGCGGTTCCTCTCCTAGCCAGTTCATCCGCCTTAATGTTGCCTACGGTGGTCCCATGCCCTCGCACCCAATTCAATGTTATGCGTGAATGTCCCGTAAGTCAATCAAGTGCTGTTGGCTGAAGTAGTAGAACACGAGACTATGAAGCGGAGGGTCGTGAGTTCGAGCCCGCGCTTAGTCATGAAATATTGTGTTGAATTCTTCTGATCAGCACTAGTGCGTGGTTGTGTTAGTTGTTGCCAGCCTGTTTCAATGATGAAGGCATTGTCACTGATCGGTCACTGAACATAATTGGCAGCGTCTGACATTATCATGTACTAAAAGCAGAGTAACCGCACCCACCTTCGTCGGCCCTGTAGCAAAAATTAGCCGGCGAAGTAAAAGGTTGAAATAGCTACAAAAACAACTGTCTATCTTCTCATCTTTCCTAATCTGTCCCCTCAATACTATCCCCTCGTTTTCACTTCCGGCGCAATGCATTGCTTATATAGGGGTCATTCCCTGAGTGCTGGTCCAAGATAAAGAAGAAAGTCCATCAAGGGCCCTGCGACATTCCTGGACAAGTTGGGATGTGCTATACACCCCCGTAAGGGGCCTTATTGTAGCCTGACTGTCAGTGATGAATTGGATATCGCGGTCCGAAATCCGATAAAACCTTAGCCACAGCGCTGCTTTCAGATAAAACTTATACTGAAATTAAGTAGAAAGTTCCACAATAACAGCCCCATTCTTAAAAATATTTTATTTTAAAGGATTTTCTCCTGTATTACTAAAATTTTCTATAATCATACTTCCTTACACACTTTAACTACAGCCAAAGAGGAACATGACCTATAATAATTTTATGATATAAATTTATACTAATTTCTTTAACATGAACATTTTTTAATATTTACTAATTACCATAAGCATATAAAACTAAAATCCAGCATTTAGAGTATTTGAAAATTTCATCAAATAAACAATATAAGCACTTCAGACATCAACACAAACAGAGGAGAAGAAAGAATATTGCAACAAAATAATGCACTTGAGCCCACTGGCAAACGACTGCTCACTCACTCACTCACTCTCTCTCTCTCTCTCAAAGTCCTTGAACTACTACCACAACGTACAAAGCGAACGAAAGAGAAACAAATAAAAGCTAATAAACTTATCTCAACATTAGATGAACCCAACTTTGCAATTGTGTGCGTAATTTTTGTGCTTTTTATGTAAACGAAAGTAGTCCTTTGAAATTATTTAGCTTGTTTAGAAAATAAGTTTTTGATTTAAACAATTTTTGTACATAAAATGCCAGCTGTAGTACTTTCAATGAGTCCACTTTACTATTAAATTTTTCAAACATTTTTATAAAAAATATATACTAAATATATGTATTTATCCTTTCAAACTTTCTGCCACTTGAAACAATATAATTTTGTACGCAAAGTTGCTAAGCAAAAACTAGTTTCTTTGCTGTCAATATCATTCAAAAATTATGGGCTACAAAATTAGTAACCTAATCATTTAAGGACTAAAACTGAATTTGAATGATATCAAACTATAAAAATATTAGAGGACTAATTTATAATTTATTTTTTTATAACATCCCTGAAGGAAATGTGGGGTTAAGTGTATCCATGTCAACAATGATGGTGTTTTTTTGGTGACACTGTCAACAAATGGTTTTTTTTTATATTAAATTGAATTAAGATTCATAGGCTAATTGTTCGAAATTTGTTTTTAAATCTCATAAAGACATGATAAATATTCCAAGGCACGAAGGAAAGTCAACATCAGTTTTATTCAACTTACACAGCAGAGCAGAACAGCTGTTTTCGAAAGACGCAACCCTTTCATCATCAGTGCTCATGTGTATTGTGTTTGTCACCATTTATTAGGTGGCTTAGTTGAATTTTATAACAGTTCCTATTTAACAAATTTTATTGTGAAAAAGAATCCGAGAACTGTATCAACCTGCTGTTAACATGTTCTTGTTTTAATACCCGTGTTGCCATTTTATAATTTTTCTTCATGTCCCATTTTTCTGAATTTTTTGTTCCATCATACCTAAGTCAAACTTTTTTGGTTTGAATTTTATACTTAAGTACATGTGAACGTTTTCCAATTTTATTATTATTATTATTTTTTTTTGCTTTTTTTTTTATAGGTAGAAAAAATTGTTGACGGTTAAAACACATCATGAAGCTGATGGGCTCCAAATCGGTGGGTAGCCGACGGCAACTGTTGTCATTGACCTCGGTGATATCGTCAATAGTAAGTCAGTACAATCTTACTATTGACATTTTCGCCATATGGTCCCATAAGAACTACCTAGTTAGTATTGACGCAGTCTACTGGTAGATTTCGTAGGACAAGCCTGTGTTGAATGTCAAAATTAAACCCCATTAGTTTGGGTTTAATTTGTCAGTAGTACTGGTGACAATCTCTATATATAATCAGTATAATTTGACTATTGACATTTCCTGCAGGGATATTAATTAAAGAAAATTTCATACACAAGTTTATTTTATAAGCCTCTTATAAATCAAAAAAATTAGGCTGTAAGTGTTTAGTCATAAATTAAGCTGAAAAAATAGAATGATCGTGTTTAACAGAAATTCGGAAATTCTTTAAAGATATAGGGAAAAGGAACATATTAAATTCCCCGGAATTTTACAAAGTGTTTTGGTTCTCTCAGACCATAATGTAGTTGGTGCTTTGCGTTTTCCATCTCTATTTTTCCCATTTGAATTATGCATATTTTTTTTCTAGAAGGTCTAATTAATAAACAAGTAAAAACGTTATATTCGACCGGGTCGAATATTTAGTAAATAAAAACTCTATTTTTTTTCTTATATAAGGTATATATGAAGTCGAATAAATACAATACATTTTGAAAATATTATTAAATTTGAATTTAATTTTACATATGTAATTTAATAAAAATTAATCGAGTAAACTAATCGATTAAGGTTTAACCGATTTAATACTCTTACATGCGGTATATATGAAATCGAAAAAATACAATTCAATTAAATTTGAAAATAGTTTTACATATGCAATTTAATAAAGATTAATCGAATAAACTAATCGTTTAACGTTTAATCGAGTAAATACTCATATACAGTATATATGAAATCCAATATATACAATTCCATTAAATTTCAAAATACTTGTACAAACTCTATTTTTTTCTTATTAAAATTTAAATTTTTATGGTATTTGGCTTCAGTAAACAACAAACAAATTTATTTTAATACGGTCGTTTCCAATTCGTTGGGAGAAGCATGATTGAGACTGCCTTTCCGTCAGCATAAAAAGTTACGTATTAATATTTTATATCAACATGCGAACAGGAGACTGAGATAAGTTAAATATGTTTAACCTGCTGGGTCACAGTTCCTTTAAGACATTTCTGTGCTCAATTTCAAAACTCTGTACAGGGTCACTCCGGGAAAGGCCGTGGGAATGACATTTCATCTCAATCGTAAGAACTTAAAAACAAAAAGTTTCGGCGTAGTTAAGTGTAGAAAAAAAATTTTTTTTTATAAGGTCATTGTGATGGCAAAGGGGGGTGGAGGGGTAGTGCAGGCGAAGATCAGAGAACATATTATCTTCGTCATAAAAGCTTATAAACTAAAATTTCAAGGAATGTAGGCTTAAGGAATATAATTTGTTAAATATTTACTTTATTTTTTTATATAATATGTAACCTCAACGCCCACTAAAGGGGGTGCGGTCCGAAAATAGACTATATCGGGCTTTCCACAAACGGACGTATCGGCATTGCTAGATTGTCAGACTTCATCACTGATCAAGCATACATGTATGTATATACTTTATGGGTTCCAATTTTTTTTGGAGGGTCGCTCTGGCAAGGGCCGTGGTGGGAGACATTTCACCTTTGCCATAGTTTTAAAATAAAATTTTGGGATAACTAAGTGTAAAACAAAATATTTTTTTATAGGGTAATTTTGCCGGCAAAGCGGGAGGAGGGCGTAGGGCAGAGTAGTACCAGGTTACGTCTCAGCTTCGTCATAAAATCTTAAAAATGTTATTTTTAAGGATTACTTAAAGACTTAAGTAATACAATTTTTTAAAAGTTTGCACTTTTTTTGCATATAATAACGCCCACTAAAGAGGGTGGGGTGCAAAAATTAATTTTTTTGATTTTATGGCTCCAAGTTTAACGCGTCGGACCTTCTTTGACATAAAAATATATCATTGGTTTAACAAAATTACAAAAAAACTTAAAATATTATGTTGTTTTTTAGAGGTTGGTTTAGTTTTTCTTAGGGGAACTTTTTTCCCTCTGACCCGATTCATCGCATTTATGAATCTGTGCCATCCTTCAAGATATATTTATACCAAGTTTGCAGGGTCTAGCTCTTTTCGTTTGGTATGAATCCTGGTTTCCACAGACGGAGGGAAGGACGGACGGACTGGATTCTGCATTGCGGACGCACCTCTATACCGTTTGTGTACGAAGCAGGACAAGCTAAGCATTTTGTGTGAGTGTATTATTCTGCGAGGTTGTAGGGAATTGTTTTCTACTCTGACTTCTTGACATTAAATAGGCGTCTCCGAATTCCGTACTGGCAAACATTAGAATTGTTATACAATACTGCGATTAAGAAGTGATCTACTAAAGATTCATTTGGTATCGTACTGCCGACCCGTGGACTACATCTATTATCTCTTATCTTGATGTGTATTGCTATTAGAATAAACTTTTTGGCAAAAGATGAGGCATAGGAAACGAGAAGACGGCAAAAACTGTAGATAATACAAATATCGATATTAAAAATTAGTCATTACTTAATATGGCGAAGTTTGAAAAGCAGTACTATCCCATACGCTTTTTATATCAAATTTAATAACGATTGGCACGCCTATTGTTCGAAAATTTGTTTAAATTCAGAGAGGCATGATATACATTCCAAGGCTCAAAGGAAAGTCTACATCAGTTCTTAATTATTCAACTTACACAGCAGAGCTGAACAGGTGTTTTCGAAAGCCACTACACTTTTATGAGTAGTACTCATGTATATTTTGTTTGTCAGCTTTTATAAGTTGGCTTAGTTGGATGTGATAAAAGTTTTTATTTATACAAATTGAATTATTATTTTAATTTTATGATTGTGAGGATAACAAAGCAATCCGAGTATTGTAAGTGTGTTTATCTAATTAAATAAAATGTCCGGACGGTAACAATGAAAGATCTTTTAAATACAGAATTTAGCACTAGAAAAAAATCTACTTTATTTTTGTGTATCTCATGGCAGGGACTTGTGTCTGCAACACAACTGTTTTGTCTTTTATGTGTTACCAAATACTTTGTTAATCATGTGGTATTAAGCCGCTACGTCCGATTCTGGTAACGGGTCTACTAGGTGTGTATCCACATAAGCAGTGTAAACAAGTATTTTCTAGAAGTTGATATCGTCATTATACCGGCAGAGCCTTGTTTTCGTTCCAATGAGTTTCATAGGAGCTACTGGAAAATGTATGGGTAGTTTATATTAAAAATTCTGTGCAATTTTTTTGTTATATCTTTCTCAAAGGTAGATAATCCCCCTTATTCTGTAACTATTTGTCGACGTCAATAGAAAGACAATATCAAAAATAGGGCAGTTATTTACGCTTTTTCTTCGCCAATTCTCTGTTTTTAACAGCCTCTTGAGACTTTGTAGCCCTTAGAGAATAGTTTGAGGACATCAGCTTAATTTAATTGTTCACCACAACGACTATCTAAGTATCCCATTTTTGATATCGTCTTGACGTTGCCGTCGACAAATAGTTACAGAATAAGGGGGAATATTTCAAGTAGAAAGTTCACTATACCATACAACTTTGTGCCTTTGAATACACATTCAAATATTGATAACAAATCAGACGGTAAAGCCAGCATTTCATTAATATTAGGGCGACCATTATGGCCTAGAAAATTTAAACTTCCGAAATTTGTATCGCCACACTGAAACTATTTATTTCGATCCAGTTTAGCAAAAAACTGCAACATTTTCTGCTTAAAACGGATGTAATAAAAACTTTGTAGCAACTGAAAACAATAACAAAATAAATTTTCCAATTTAAAAAGTGGTTTCCACCTAATGAAATATTTATTTATGTATGCACGTGTGTTTGTAGGTTGATTGTAATTCATGTCTTTTGATTACAATCACAGATCATGTCAAAAGAATGCAATTTTATGCTTTGACACTTAAACGTGCTACAAAAATGTTGTTTGTTGTACGATGATGACAAACAAAGATAAATATTCGAGTTGGTTGTTACAAAGTTTTCTTCCTCATTTTTTTTTTTTGGAATTTTTGTGCAAAAAAAAAAAATGTAAAAGCATTCAAACCTGTAGTTTGTAATAACAAGGGAGAAAAAAAAGGATAAAATATCAAATTTAAACAAACAACTGCAGAGTAAAAATCTTGCAATTATAAGGAAAAAAGCTTACAAAGACAAATAAGGGTCAAAATGTCGACCACAATAAAAAAACGAGAGTGGAAAAATATAAGAAAACAATTTGCCAAAGACATTGTGCAATATATAGAAAAAAGGTAAAATAAAGGAAAGCAGGAAATAAACCAAATTTAGCCAAACAAAATGTAGCCACACAAAACTACAAACACACTCGTACGAGTACATGTCTATGCATGAGAATATAAACGACAAAAGGTAGTGTATGAAAGTAGTGCGGCTGTATGTGTCTATTTTTAACTGGCGTATGAACATCATAGTGGTGCAAGAGTGCTTTAACTACAAATATTTTATAGTTTTTTCATGCACGACAATGAAGGCACACAAAATTGGACTTAAAAGCATTTCCTTCCCAAAAAAAAAAGGTTTAACAGGTGTAAAAGCAAGAGACCATATATAACCTTCCTAAGGTTAAGTAGGAACCACTGGCTCGTGAAAGCATATCATGTTGCAAGAAAACGGACAATGTAAAAATATTTTGTTGAAGCTCAAACCGATTTTCAATACACACTAAAAATTTGAATTTACTGCTATAGTAACCCTGCCGGATTATAGCACAGTATTTCCGAGTGAGATCGTGGCTATTTCGGAAGGGATAAAATGGTTGAAGGAAATCGATAACAGACTACCGGTTCGTATATTCACGGATAGTAGGAAGGTCATCGACCCCCTGCGGAATCAATCTCAGTGTGTACTACAATGCAGGGATGAGATTAACTCATACACGCACTGTGGGGGCATAGAGATAATAAGGATTCCAGGACATCAGGGAATATCTGGAAATGTTGAGGAAAATAGGCTTGCAAAGATGGGAGCATTAATGGCGAACATCACGCTAGACAGTCCGAAACCATTTCAGGTTTTTAAGAACGAACTAAGGCGGTGGGCTATAGAATTGCATACAAGAGATTGGCAACACTCTACCGTAGGTAGGGTGACTAGAATTCTATGGGGGACCCAGATGGTAACAGGACGAAGGACATCCTAACGTTGAGTAGGCCATCACTACGGAGATTGGTTTATTTTATAACAGGACATACAGAGTTAAGGAATCACCTGGCAAGAATGGGTATCGTTAGCGCTATAACATGCAGGGCCGGTCAGGAAGAGGACGAAACACTGGAGCACTACTTGTGCTACTGGCCAGCTTTTAGCCAAGTTAGAAGGCAAACATTTAATCAGGAGATTATACGGGGGATGGAATTTCTTGGGGGCTCAAATTGGAGAAACTTAAGGAGATACATCGAAGAAACTAAGTTCTTGACGTAATCGAATTTGAAGGTTTCCATGGTATCGGTGGAGGCACCCTACAGTAGAATGGGGACTCCTTATTATAGAGCGCACAACAGGTCCATGAGGCCTGGGTGTAATCCGGAATGGATTGGGATGGCTTATGCCCCTCTCTTCAACCTAACCTAACCTAACCCGCAAAATTCTATTAATTTCTTAGAATATTATGAGCGGTACTCGTATATATTGTCCCGCTATAAAATATATTATCTGCTAATGAATCATATAAAAAAATACTGTAAGCATATCACTATCTAATATTAATTACTTGGCCACCATCTTGTTATAATTAGAGATTTTTTAGCAACATTTTTTCTTGGCAACACTGGTTTTGGCAGCTCAGCTGTTTTTGTGTAATCCGTTACTGTGAAACATGTTCAGTTTGGTTTACAATTTGACCATGAATCGTCTTACAAACGATCAACTCTGGCGGAGTACTGAATTTTATTTTCAAAATTCAATCTGGGTAAAGGAATTGAATCGTGCTCATTTCTTATTGAATGGATATGTGAACAGCCAAACATTTTCGAGTTAGGTGTGAAGATCAGTCAGAAACGTTACGCCAACAGCCAAAGCATCCTGGAAGAAGTATTTTTTTTTTTTAACTTGGACCAGCACTCAGGGAGTGACCCCTGAATATGCATCGTTGAGAGGACTCATGAAGATAAATAAGAAGATCAAGAATTTTTGCAGCTATTTCAACCGTTTACTTCCCTTGATAATTTTTTGCTACAGAGCCGGCTCTTAGTACATGATAGTGTCAATCGCTGCTAGTAATATTCAGTGATATGCCTTCGTCACTGAAACAGGCTGCCAACAACTAACACAACAATGCCCTGATGAGATGAATTCAGTATAATATTCATTATTTAGCGCGGGGTTGAACTCAGGGCCCTCCGCTGCACAGTCTCGTGTTAATAACTTTAGCATAATTTTTCAAAGACTATAAGGGTAAAATGGCGAGCCCTACCCTGCGAAGTTTAAATATTTTTTTTTTGCTCAAAATGGAAAAGCTAGACTCGACTGGCATGTGGCTTCAAAAACACGGACGGCCCAATTGATAATATCAATGATTCTAGATTTTATTTTATTTTTTTTATTTTTTTAATCCGTACCGGCACTGACGCGATGACCACAACATGTGCAGTGCTTAGCGCCGGATCTAGAAAGGAGACAATGGTATTGAGAGGACAAATGAGAACAGAACATTGACCATTTTTTGTAGCTATACCTTCATCATTGAAACTGCCTGACAACAACTAACACAGCTATGCACTAATACTGATCAGAAGGATCCGACACCATATTCATGACTGAGCGCGGAATCCAACTCCGGACCCAACGTTGCACTATCTCGTGCTAACTACTCCAACCAACCTTTTATTATTATTACTATTATTATTATTATTATTATTATTATTATAATTAGATCTTTAGGATTAAATTAATTATCAAGCTAAAAACTATTATTCAGGCAGAAGTTCAAATCCATGAACCGACAAAGAATTTTATATTTAAGAGATTGTATTATTTATTTAGTCTATGGATTAATTACAGACTGATACAATTAAAATATAACAATGTTTCAGAAATGATAAGTACCCTGCAGGAGGATAAGCGTTAATTGTCTTTAAGCTACTGGTACGATTACTAGTATAGCAAGCACTAGTTCAAAAGGTGATTGAACATATACAGAAAAGACCTATTACTTCAAGTAGTTCATTTGTAGATTTATTTGACTTGTAGAATTTCATATTACTTTTTGATCATGTTTTAAAGCGAATTGCTAATTCGCATTTTTATTTATTTTATTTTTAATTGTTACAATTTTTAAACAAATTCAAATTTGAAGGAAAGTTTATTTATTCAATAATTTATGTAAGTAAGCCGCAGCTTTCTTGTGTGTTGAAAAAGTGACATTTTAAAAAATAAATAAAATTAAAGGCTAGTTTTAAAATGTTTTAAACTTGTTTTTTTTTGTTAATATTTATGTTCATATGTAAAATCAGCGATCTTTTTTAAAATAATAAAAACTGATATATGTATTGTATGTCCATTAGTGTTTGGTATATGGTGGAGTATCAAACGTAACTCAAGTTGTACAAGGTGCTAGTGGATTGAGTGTGCCCTGAAGGAACTTTCCATTTCCTCTTATAAACAAAGAATTGATGAACGAAAAATTGCTTGTGAAGACAAAGACTTAACAAATTTCATTGGGTTTAAAAAACCAATAAATTTAGCGATTTTTTTATATATAAACCAGTTCTTAATGCAGAACTGATTGTACTAGTATATGACTAGAATAAATTATACTAGTATTCATCTAGTACTAATAGTACTAGTATCGTCCTAGTTTCCATCTAGTACCAATGGTACTAGTAATTTTTCAAACACACTCAATGTTAATTTGAGCATTAACATGGTATAGGAAAGTTCACAGTTGGGAACTAGTACTGGTGATTTTTGTACTAGTGCAATACTAATTTTATACTAGTTCCACTTCCTGTAGGGTACATACATATATAAATGGAATCTATAAAGCTTTGTTTTACAATAGTAACAAGACAAATTACAACAAAAACAAAAATTATGGCTTTAATAAATGTCGATTTAATAAAATTAAACATTTATTTCTAATCAATTTTGTAAAGACTTATGATATAAAATTATATCATTTTTTACGACATCAATACTTTTGTTGAAATCGATACAAGGATACAATTGCAAATTCTCCGAAAGGGATCGAAGTTACTATAGTTTGTAGTGTAAAACTTAATTCTCAAGAAGCTATAATACCTTGTTGGACGATTGGGTATATTCAAGTTTATTTTGCTCAGGAGAAATTGAGAAGTGACGCAGCCGTTTATTAATTTCAGCAGAAAGGTAACATTTAGCATTTGCCGATGGCTCCTTAAGGTTGGAAGCTTAATAAATCCTAGGCGTCTCTCGTAAGATGGTAATTTTATATTAGAGTTCCAAGGAAGACCTCGAAGACATAATAACAAGAATTGCACTTGTACAGACTTTATATTATTTGAATGTGAAAAATATTGTGGGTCCCATTCAACAGATCCGTATCTAAGTATTGGGCGAACTAAAATAACATCTAGGTTGTGTAAGGGTTAGAGAACTCCTTAGCCCAGCATTTAATAAAACCTAGAACAACGGTAGCTTTGTTAATAGTCAAAGTTATATGGCACCTGAAGTCCAGTTTTTTATCTAAAATTCGATTTATTATCGATTTTAAAGCCCGCATAATAATTCTTAGCTTAAGAGCAGAAAAACATAATATAATAATCCCTAATAGTTGGCAAATGTAAAAATGTGTTAATGCGTAACGACAACAAAAAAATCACTTAAAAACTATTCAAATGTTTCAACTGAACTAGACCAAATACAGTTACTAAGTTCTCCCAATTCCTCAAGTCCTTTGGATTATTGAAAGTGAAGGCTAACGAGTTAACTTAACATACATGTAGCAAATTTTTACATACTCCCCCGTACTGAAAAGAAAATGTGAATATAACAAAAGAGAGTTGACATAATTTACTTCTTAGAATACCTCTTACTTCTCTGTGTGTTTGTGTGTGTGCGAGTATTATCAGGGCCATGCATTCATTGTGTACGAAATGTTCCACCTGTGCTGAAGCACAAACTCACTGGCGTGTGTTGGGTTTGGTACATACACATATGCAGAAGATTTGTATATTTGAAATGTTAGAAGGTGGCTTCGAAATCGTGATTTTGTTAGTTTACTCTGTTAGCTGAAGAAAATATACATGCAAGTTGGCAGTGTTAAAGACATTTGACCTGTTTTCTTACCGTTTCTCTTATATTTTCGTTTTTTTTTTTTTTTTTTTGCCAGACTAGTCGCCCCCAGGTGTGATTGTAGGGTCAGCAATTATTTTGGGTTACTACAGAGTCTATATTCGTGTTCTTTCTTTTCGCATTCTTTCTTAAGTGTCTGAACTGCATGCATTTGATGTTCAAACTTGATACTCACATGCAACATTCATTTTTATTTTTGCAAAAATTACAAGTGTTTCCACATCACATGCAAACTTAATTTCTTCTCTCTTTTTATTGCCCTTTTTTTCTCCGATGCTCGTTTTTGTTATTTTTATGAACAAGTGCTACATTTCACATGTTTCGACATACATATTACATGTCAAATGGTAAAATATTATTGTGCAGCATGTAGTAGGTTTACTTGTGCCAATACACATTTATTTTTTGCTGTATGTAGATGAAAAATACTCTTGCAGTATAACCTGATAACTCTCTCACACACACACACACATCCCTACTTTTACTTGTAAATTTTTTTTCTCATTGTTGTTTGGTTGTGTCAAAGAACAAAAAAAAAATGAAAATGAAATAAGCCAAAAGCACAGGAAAAAGTGTATGTGAAGAAAAATAACTCTGAAAACTTTATTATTTGGAACGTGCACAATCACAATAATATTGTCAAATTCAATTGGGGGGTATTTAAAGTTGTGAGCATACAATTTATGGCATGTACGTTCGTCCATATTCTGTGGATACACTTGACTTTTGCCAAGGTAAATATGTAACGGATAAAAAGGACGAAGTAAATGCTGCACGGATTTAAATTGTAGGCAAAATGAAACTGTCAACAAGTGTTATATAAAAATATATATTTTTAATATATGTAAAATGAATGAACAGATTAAAATAATATATGAGGCGCCTTATGCCTGATACGTATCAAAGGTTTATAAAAGCTAAAGGATGTGAACTGTTAATAAATACATATAAAATTGATTATGCCGAACTTTATGTACCCTTTCAATCCTGAAACCGTTTTCATTTTTATTTTTCAATACTAATTTTTTTTCATTCTAAAATAAAGGGTGTTTTTATAAGAGCATGCTGATTTGAAATTTAAATAAAACACATGCCAAATTATGAAATGGCCAAAAAAATTTTTTTATTTGGTAGATAATTTCTTGTCATTTAACATTTAAATATAATTTCGGGCATATGGCCACCACGACTATTTTGCACAAAGGACATTCTGTAGGTCCAATTTTCGACCACCTTTTCAAGCATTTGAGGGCGTATTTCAGCAATGACACGTTGAATACTGTTTCCAAAGCGCCAATCGTTGCTGGTTTATCCACGTAAATCAATGATTTCAGGTATCCCCACAAAAAATAATCGAGTGGCGTCAAATCACACGAACGCGGAGGCCAATTCACCGGTCCATTTCTCGAAATAATGTTGTCGTTGAAATGTTCTTTCAATAAGTCCATTGTTTCCCCCGCAGTATGACAAGTGGCACCATCCTGTTGAAACCACATTTTGTTTACATCCATATCTTGAAGTTTTGGCACCAAAAATTCATTGATCATGATTCTGTATCGATTTCCATTCACGGTAACGCGTCGTCCTTCCTCATTTTTAAAGAAATAAAGACCGATGATTCCACCAGCCCATAGACCGCACCAAACAGTACATTTATCGGGATGCATTGGTAATTCTTTAACGGCGTGTGGATTATCTTTGCTCCAAATACGGCAGTTTTGCTTGTTGACATATCCATTCAACCAAAAATGCGCCTCATCACTGAAGAGAATTTTGCGGTAAAAAAGCGGATAAAAATTTTTAATTGAACACTGTTTTTGAAAATAAATTTCCACGATTTGGAAACGTTGTTTTGGAGTTAACCTGTTCATCATGATTTGCCAAACAATACTGAGTAGAGTCGTCACTTTAAACTGTCACAACAGCAGTCAGACAGCAGAGTGATTCGTATAAAAAAAAACTTCATAAAAAAACACCCTTTATAATAGGACGTGCTTTTTTTGTTCTATTCGTCAAACACATCGTGCACTTCTGCCTTTTTATGGCGTACATAATCGTCCTTCAGAGCGGCTAATTCGAAAAACAATAGTTCGTTTTCGGACCACATTTTCTGTTAATGATAATGTGCATCCCGTGAGACACCCAAGAGTGCGCACTGAAGAAGCTGTAGCCGCTGTACAGGAAAGTATTGAAGCTGATACTAATCAATCAATTCGTCGCCGTTCTCAGCAACTGGGATTGTTGCAGAAATCATATTTAAACATTAATTTCATAAAACTTTCTTTCAAATAGAGCCCGTTTTATTGACATTAAAAATATATCGAGAAAATTGTACTATATATTTTTAAAAACGTTCTGTTTCTCAAACATAAATATATGTGACCTGCTCCGCGAATAGGGACCTCTGCGCCGAAAAGAAGTTATTGAGAAAAACGCGTTTAAAAAAGCGCTTCGTTTTTCCGTGTTATGCAACTCTTCCTTCAACCTGATCATCTGGCGATGTAGTATTTCGACTCTCTGGTACTTTGTACGATGTTCACTATTCAGTGTTGCCTCTATGAAAATTATTTCAATGTTTTGGATTTAAGCCGATAGAATTGAATCTATTATTTATTATTATTTAATTTATCTGTTTATATCACATTTTAAAATTTTTTCATTAATTATGTTCATCTTTACAGATGATTTGTAAAAAACTAAAAGACATAGAAACTTGCGGTTTACGGCATTTGAAAGAGCGTTTTTTTTCCTATAAGAATCACTCAAAAAGTAAAAAAAAAATGTTTCGGCGCAGAGGTCCCTTTTCGTGGAGCAGGTCACATATGGTTTTTTTTTAATTCTTCCACCCAATTCACACGCTGAATTTTATGAGTCCAATTTTCGATATCATTTTTTGTTTTATAGCGAACGGTGTAGAGAAGAAAGAGGGATAGAAAAAGTTACTTGATTTCTGATTTCATGTTAAGTTTCTCTTCACATCCCTACCTATTCTCTTTGTTACGTTTTGTTCTTTTTTTCTTTTCAGATCATATACATATGATATAATCACCCTAAAGGCCGAGACACATAGAATCCATGATACGTTATACATCGCCTTTTTCAACTGACATGAACGTACTGACGGAAAAGGCTGGCACAATGAGTACTTTCTTGAAGGATATTAAATCAATTGTATGTTCCCCATTTTATTTATTTATGTTAAATTTATATATTTTATAAAATTTTTTTTTGTATATTATTTAATTTTTCCTGAACACACAATACAAACACTTGATTAAAACAATTTAAAAAAACTCATCGATTTCTGTCAAAGTATTCAACGTACGTCAAAAGTTAAAAGTTGTCCAACTCTCGTACTTTGCTTTGACGTAGAAGTACTGAATGTGACAACTCATATCAGAAAGCATGCATTTCAACTCAGCTGTCAGTTGAAAAAGGCGACGTATAACGCATGACGGATTCTATGTGTCTCGGCCTTTATTCTGTAATTATTTGTCAACGTCACTTCAAGACAATATCAAAAATAGATCACTTACATTCTGATTGTGGGCAACAACTGATTACTGCTTAAAGCCCCTGACTTCGTCGGCCCTGTAGCAAAAAATTAGCCGGCGAAGTAAAGGTTGAAATAGCTACAAAAACAACTGTCTATCTTCTTATCTTTCCTAATTTGTCCCCTAATACTATCCCCTCGTTTTCTAGTACCAGCGCAATGCACTGCATATGTAGGGGTTATCCCCTGAGTGCTGGTCCAACTCCTAAAAAAAAAGCCCCTGACTATTCTCCAAGGCCTAAAATGTAAGAATATGCTGTTAAATGTAATTAAACGCCAAGGAAAAAGAGTATTCAGATATTTTATTTTTGATATTGTCTACACGTGACTTTGGCAAATAGTTACGGAATAAGGGGGAGTAACAAAAAAAAATAAAAATAGACATGAAAACCGAATGCATCGAATTAATAAAATCAGACTTCATAAAATTCATCGTGTGAATTGAGTGTTTAAATATTATTTTGTTTTAGGTAAATAAAAAAAAAACATTTAATAAAAAGTTCAGGTTCTGTTCGGCTGAACTTTGTACTTTAGATCGGACACTATTTGGATCTAATGATTTTTAATTAATTATTTGTCTGGTATTGCATATTTCATCTGCCTCTGTCCTGAGGTGCAGGATGTAGCGTATGCAGTTCCTTTATAGAACATCCTTCAGCAGCATATCAGAACTAGCCGGAATTAATCTCAAGAGCACGAAATTTGTTTGTTAGGGGCTGCGGTTGGTTGAGCTGGTGGCTCCGCTTTTTTCTTATTTCCTTCTTTCTTCCTATACACGGACAAAAAGGAGTCATGTTAGACCCTAAAAAACTGGAACTCCTACTTACTACCTTTTCGCCAGCAACTTACCAACGTAACCTAATTTATCCTGGTATAGTGAATCACAATATATAACATATCTCGGTCTGTGCAGTTATTTAAATAATTTTTTTTCTTTAAATTCTTTCCAATTGTTGTTTTTATGATAAACCTAATTTACTTAAAGAAAGTCTTGGACTATGTAATAGATACACACTGGCGTACATAATCAAATCAAAGATACACAATTCTTTTATTTTAATTCATTCTTTATTTACGGTTAAATTGTATATTATTTTTTTTTTCGTTTCTTTGGTGGCTGCATGTGTTCTTTTTTTTCTGTGTGAGTGTGGTCATGTGATTACATACAAAGAAGTGAAATTTTGTCTATAATCTTGCATAACAACAAAAAGCAACAGCAGCAGCAGCAGCTGAAATGAAATCTTGTTACTTTACTTAAGTTGTTGATTCACAAGTCAATATTTATTTTGCTGTATCCTTGTTTTACAGATGCTGGTCAAGGCTGTATTTGAGCTTTTGTTAGTAGCAACATAACAATTACACACAATCAGCAATATGATATTTATACGAGTACAAAGTGTATGTATGTGTGTGTGCGTGTGTGTGTCTGTATTTATGTACTATATCAGAAAACAAAAAAGATTTACTTGTTATCTTTTTATTTTTATTTTTTTTTGTGCTCAGCTTGTTTTGTTATTTTTCAAAATAAATGGAATGTTTGTATTCAGTTCAGCAATTTTTTCGTTTTCGTTTTTTTTTCTCTGGTTATATTGGAATTGTTCTGCATTAAGTTAGATTATGGTAATTGCTGTTTTTATTACACTTAATGTGTTATAATGTTAAATTGGGTATTTATTGTATTAAGAACGGTTTTGTTCAAAGGATATACGGTTATCAATAGCTAATTTTTTTTTTAATACGGCGTAAAACAAATTAGGAGAATATGACAGTGTAATCTGTTTTTAATTTACATATTTATTTATACAATATAATAATATTAATAATTTTTTTTTTTTTTTTTTTGCAAAGGACTTGTAATGTTCTTAAGCTGCAGATAATCTATATACGGCAACATGTCATTATTATATTATTACTTTAATTTATCAGAAGTTTTCCGTTTATATTATACGAAAAAATAGGGTAAAAAAATTCAGCGGGGCGCATGGTCGAAATATATTCAATTTTTCTGGTTTGCTTGATATATATATTTTTAAAGATATTTTGTAATTTATTTATCAAAAATAAATTATATGAAACCAAATATTAAACCATGAAGGAAAATAATCAAACGGTAACACGGGTATTATAACAACAACATGTTAACATCAGGTTGATACAGTTCTCGTATTCTTTTTCACAATAAAATTTGTGTAAATAGGAACTGTTATCAAATTCAACTAAGCCACCTAATAAGTGGTGACAAACACAATACACATGAGCACTGATGATGAAAGGGTTGCGTCTTTCGAAAACAGCTGTTCTGCTCTGCTGTGTAAGTTGAATAAAAACTGATGCTGACTTTCCTTTGTGCCTTGAAATATTTATCATGTCTTTCTGAGATTTAAAAACAAAATTTCGAACAATTAGCCTATGAATCTTAATTCAATTTAATATAGCAAATATTAAACCTTTTGGCAAAACTAGAAAGATATTTCATTTGCTTGCTTATACATATTTTGTTGCCTACTTATCAGGATTGAGGGAAATGTGAAGCATTTGTCTTGCTGTATATAGACGTACTTTTTATGTCACCGTATTATTTATAAGCAGGCATGTTCCAGAAAAGTAAAAGTAAATGAAGTTAATTTTTTAAGTTTTTATTTTTGATTTTATCCAAAATTGTTGGTTTTTTTGCTATAATTTCCGTATGCTTTTTAAATAATTTTTCATTTCTAACTGAAAAATGTGACAGCAAACTACTAGTTTTGCAGAAAATCAAAAATAAAAGTTTAAAAAATTTAACTTCATTTACTTTTACTTTTCTGGAACATGCCTGAAGGTTTCAAGAACTTAAAATTTTAGAAAAGCAAATATTTTGAGAATTCCAACATAATTTTTAAAGTTTTTTTGTAATTTTGATAAGCAAATGATTTATTTTTATATTAAAGAAGGTCCAACGCGTTAAATCATATAATAAAAAAATAATATTTTTTGGACCCCGCCCCCTTTAGTGGGCGTTATAATATGCAAAATCAGTGTAAATATTTAAAAAATTGTTTTACTTAAGCCTACATTCCTTGAAAATTAAATTTTGAAGCTTTAATGACGAAGCTGAGACGTAACCTGGTACTGTTCTGCCCTACCCCCTCCTCCGCCTTTGCCCACTAAATGACCCTATTAAAAAATTTTTTTTTTTTAAATTTTGTATTTAATTATCCCAAACATTTTTTTTTTAGAGTTTTATGACAAAGGTGAAATGTCTCCCCCTTGACCCCGCCAAAATACAGTTTTAATACTTTCCAAAAAGAATTGCACCCCATAAAGTAGATATATTCTTGGTTACTGATGAAGTCTGAGACGATCTAGCAATTCCAATACGTTCGTCTGTGGAAAACATGGTGCAGTATATTTTTGGACCCCGCCCCCTTTAGTGGGCACTGACGTACGATATTATATGCAAAAGTAGTGTAAATACTGAAAAAATTTTATTCCTTAACCCTATAAAAAGCTGAGATGGTCTCTGATCTTGCAAAGGTGAACAGTCGCTCCCACGGCCCTTCCCGGAATGACTTTCTCAAAATAGAGATTTAAAATTGGGTACAGAGATGTCTCAAAGGAACTCTGTCCCAACAAGTTAAACAGTTTAAATTTACTTACTAAATATTTGGAGGGTATTTAAGATTCGACCCGGTCGAATATAATGTTTTTGCTTGCTTTTTCTTAAAGCTGGGGTGATGTAGGTTGAAGTAGTTAACATGAGACTTTGAAGCAGAAGGTATAGGCCCTCAATCATGAATATTGTGTCAAATTCTGCTCAACAGCATTATAACACGGCTGTGTTAGTTGTCCGCCTGCTTCAGTGATGAAGGCACAGTCCTAGTGACTGAACATATATGGCAGCAATTGGCACAATCATGTACTAAAGAGCAGAGGCCCAGCACCCTCCTTCGTCGGTCCTGTAGCCAAAAGACTAGCTGGCGAAGTAAAAAATGTTATATCTTCTCAAATTTTTTCGTCTGTCTTCTCAATAGTATATCTTCATTTCGGGCGCAGTGCACTGCATATGCAGGGGCAGGGATGGAAAAGGTCTATTTTGATTTTGTACCAATTAACTAAATAAAATGTAGTTTTCATACCATGACGGTACCATTTTCTTATATTTTTTATACATATTTCTATAAATAGAAATTCAAAAACTCTTCTACACAAGTATACAACAAAAAAATATTATATACATAAAAATCTAGGAATCAGTTGACTAAACTATATTCAAAAAGTCATACAATTTATGCTAGGAACACAACTGGGACGAACGACGAATTTCGCTTAGTACGACGAATTCGTTGATAAAAATTCGCTCTATAAATTCGTCGTATGAAACACAATAACGACGAATAAATTGAAATAATAAGCAAACAAAATTTTAATATTTGTTTTTTAAATCATTGTAATCCTCTGATGCCAGTCAGATTGTTTAGACACTCAATAATTATCCCGGTGTTGTCCATTTTTTTCAGAACAAATTCCTTTTTGTAAATATTTTCTGAAAAATTTTTTGTCTGTAAATAAATTATTATTTTCATTTAACAGCTGATGGGGTGACCATATGAAAAAGTGAGAAATAGAAAGAAAAACTATATTATAAAAAGTGTTCAAAATTAATAAAAAGTCGTCCGAATGATACATTTTTGTGAATTAGTGAATGCATTTTTAGTATGTACTGACAATTTTAGTGCTACATGCAACAATACAGTAGTGAACTATGTTTTTCCACAAAAAACCAGTTTGAGTATATGAAACCTGGTCACTTTATATTGATTTGTTCGTCGTTCGTTGACGAAACAATTAGAAATAAATCTATTTCAACTTTAGCTGAGTATAACGAATTTCGCCCAACGCCACGATTGTGTGCATTTTCATATACACCAATGTGTTTTATTTTCGGCGACGAATATTCGCGACCAAAAATTCGTCGTTCGTCGCAGTTGTGTTCCTAGCATTAAGATAATAAATTTTGTGGTAATTTAAAATTGAGACAACGAGACATTGATTGAAAACTTTTTCGGTATTTGGAAATCAATTATTACACCCTTTTTCAACGTGATTGTTTTTGAATCAAATATAAGGCAGCCTAACGATGAAAAATGTTTCTGTTGCGAAAAATTATAGCAAATAATTGTAAGTCCGTTACTTAAATGAGCCATAATTTAGCAGAAATATGAGACATAAAACACTATTTTGAAAGATTCTTTCTCTCGAAAGAACAATCATTTTCAAACAGAAACGACA
This sequence comes from Linnaemya tessellans, assembly GCA_951800035.1. NCBI lineage: Eukaryota > Metazoa > Arthropoda > Insecta > Diptera > Tachinidae > Linnaemya > Linnaemya tessellans. The sequence goes on from OX637532.1 coordinate 141,155,845, forward strand.
AAATAAATATATATAACAAGCACAGGAGTAAGAAACGATCCGAAAATTTCATAAAGTGCTGACAGCAATACTCTATGTAATAAAAAGTTGACACAAAATCTTTGATTATGTAACCGTATAATTCACAGAAATATTTTATGTTTATTAACTGATTCACTGAGAAATTAATAAAAAATTTTCAAGCATAAAACGTTTTTATGAACTAGGTGTAAGCTTTTGATTGAGATATTTAAATTGTACCAAATTAGTCGTGGTAGTACCACGGCACCAACAAAGTCGTAGTTGTACCAAAAAAAGTACAATTGTATCATGTTTTCCATCCGTGTGCAGGGGTCATTCCATGAGTGCTGGCCCGATTTAAGAAAAAAAAAGAAACATGCTTGGAATCTTTGGATTTGGACTTAAGCTTAAGTCTTAACAAATAAGTATGAGTATCGCCATTAATATTGAAACAAATTGACAACAGCTTCAGCAAGATTTCGTCTATAAAAGTTTGCAGAATCCTTCAAGGATAAGCTACAGTTCCTACATTCAATTAGGCCATGTATTAAGTGGTGACAAACTAAAATCGAAATGTGTACTGATTAAAGGAGTACAGCAACTGCGGAAAAGAGCTCTATTCTGCTCTGCTATGGAAATCGTAAATTTAAATTAAAAAAGATTTTCTTTTGAATTTATCATGTATTTTCGAATCTGTCCTCTTAAGAACATTAACCTATTAATTTTAATTGAATCAAATAATTTATTGTAGTTATTCATGGTATACAATTTTGACTGCATTGAAATATGTGTCAATTTATAAAATCTAATGTAAACATATGCTCGTATTGTTGCTGAAAACATTATCCATTAATATGTAAGTATAAGGCCTAATTTTATTTTTAATGCACTTATGTAGGTTACATTAAAAAGTGGCAGCTAAATAATGAATGCTAAAATTTTTTATGTTCTATGATAGTTTCTGTGTATGTTTTTATATGAAGATACAAAACTGAAACAAAAACTTTTGGATGATGTCCATGCCATATTAAATAATTAACACTTATGTATAGAAGCTAATAGATTTAAAACCATCATAGATATGTTTGAGGATATAAAAGTATTAGAAATAATTGTCACTAATAATAACAACAGATTGCTTTATTCAATTTAATGCTCTGCAAACATTTTTTTTTTAATTTTGAAAAATATTTTGTATATTATGTTACCGCATAAAATAAAATAAAAACATTTCAAACCGCATCAGTTAAATAATATTTGCTTGTATTTCCATTAACAATTTGCTATATCTCGGGTTAAATGGACAATTTATATGCACTTGTGCTAGATATTTGCGGCCATTGAAGAGATAGCCAATTTTAAAATTTTGCTATTGTTAATCCATTATAATTACAATCATTTGTTATCCGGAAGAAGAAGCCTGCCAGATAATATCGAAATATTGATAAAAAAAAATTAATAATAATTTTTAATGTTATTATTTTATAAAAATTAGTCTTAAGCTCAATTTAATTATTTAAATGAAATCTTTACTCATTCTAAGAAATTTTGGGTACATATGCAGTACATTGCGTCGGAACTAGAAAGGAGGGGCTAGTATTGAGAGGACAGTTTAAGAACGAAGAGATAGGAGAGAATTTTCTGCAGTTATTTTAAAATTTTACTTCGCAGGCGAATTTTTTTGCTACAGGGCCTGGGTTTGTCATTTGTTATTTTAAGTCAATATTTTATAAATAAAATAACGATCATTATCACAGAAATTAGTTAAGACCTTTGAGTTAGCAAAACAATGTAAGAATAACTCAGGTCAGTAGCAGAAAATGCTCTTAGGCTTTGTGAAGTATAACAAGTGAAAACGTTATATTCGACCGGGTCGAATCTTTAATACCCTCCAAATATTTAGTAAGTAAATTTGAAATGATTAACCTGGTGGGCCAGAGTTCCTCTGTCTGTGTTCATACGAGTCATGTCTTATTGACAAGATTCTTACTTTTTATTCTCACACAATTCATGTCTTGTTGACGACATGCACATAAAGTTGTATTCATGTACATATAGTTGTGTGCTTTACGAATGAGAAAGCAAAATGTACTGACAGTACATGCGCATGAGTAAAACATGACTCGTATGAACACAGACTTTAAGACATCTCGGTATCCAATTTCAAATCTCTATTATGACAGTCATTCCGGGAAGGGCCGACGTGGGGGAGACGTTTCACCCCTGCAAGATCAGAGAACATCTCAGCTTCTTATGGGCTTAAGTAATACAAATTGTTCAATATTTACACTATTTTTGCACATAATATCGTACGTCAACGCCCACTAAAGGGGGCGGGGTCCAAAAATAGACTATATCATGTTGTCCACAGAGCATTGCTAGACCGTCTTAGACTTCATCACTGATCAACAATATATTTATTGGGTCCAATTCTTTTTGGAGGGTGTTAGAACTGTAATTTGTTGGGATATTTCTGGCAAGGGCGGTGGGGGAGACCTTTCACCTTTGCCATAAAAATGTGCAAATAAATGTTTTGGTATAATTAAATGTAAAAATTATGTTTTAATTTTATTTTATTTTTTATAGGGTCATTCAGGGCGCAAAGGGGGAGGAGGAGGTAGGGCAGAGGAGTACCAGGTTACGTCTCAGCTGCGTCATTAAAGCTTAACCCATGTTATTTTTAGGGGATGTAGGCGTAAGTAAAACAATTTGTTTAATTTTTGCATTATTTTGGCATATAATAACGTCCACTATAGGGGTAGGGTCCGAAAATTCTATTTTTTGTATGGCTCCAAGCAGCTTAAGGCGTTAGACCTTCTTTGATATAAAAATATATTATGTATGAATTTTTATTAGTCGAACTTTCTTATGTAAATTGTTAATTTTTCAACGGGCTTAAGTTCGAATCTGCATGACTGCAAATGAGTTTTTATTAACTTTTATTAATAAATGAATTTGTTCAAATCCCATTTATTATCTTTTTATATTAAGATTGGAATATTAAGAATATTTTCAATAATCATCAAACCAGCAGAACGCCAGTTGAAAAAATTAACAATTTACATAAGAAAGTTCGACTAATAAAAATTCATACATAATTTAAAACATTGCGGGGGCACGCGCAGTTGTTCATTGTAAATTGACAACTAAATTCAATTACTTGAACATAAATAACAAAGAAGCTTTAGCTACCAGCAGCCGCTGGCTCTGGAAAAAGCGAAAGAGATACATGGAATATTGGGAATATTAATCGTCGGGGTTGGGGAATTTCGTACTAACCAAAAATGTAATAACTTAAAAATATGAATGTGGGAACTTCTCATATTCAATTTTCGTTAAAAACATTGCTTAAATAGTTGATATTCCTATTAACTAGCACCACTTGCAAAAGTGGAAAAATTTAACAAAGAACGCTGTTAAGAGGGCGTAGCGGCCTCGAAATCAGTACTTATCCGTTCTGCTGGTTTGATGATTATTGAAAATATTCTTAATATTCCAATCTTAATATAAAAAATAATAAATAGAATTTGAACAAATTCATTTATTAATAAAATAATAAAAAATAATTTGCAGTCATGCAGATTCGAACTTAAGCCCGTTGAAAAAATTAACAATTTACATAAAAATATATCATTTGCTTAAAAAAATTACAAAAAAACGTTAAAAATGATGTTGTTTGTTAGAGATTGGTTTAGTTCTTCTTAGGGGAACTTTTTTCCCTCTGGCCCGATTCAGCCCATTAACTAACTTGACTAATGATATCCTTCAATATATATTAGTACCAAGTTTCAAGGGTCTGGCTCGTTTCGTTTGGACCGAACCGCGATTTCCAAACACGGGCGGACAGACGTGCTTAGATTGTCTTAGATTTCACCACTGATCAAGAATATATATACTTTATGGGGTTTCAGATGGATATTTGTCTGCGTTACAAACGGAATGATAAGGTGAATGTACCCTCCATATTAGTTTTTGGCGGGCATACAAATTTTAATGCAGAAACAATAACTCCTTAATATGTAATATTAGCAGCAAATGGTCAAACATGGCTTTATCAAACAAACATTTTTAAAATAGCTCAGAGTAACATTTTTTATGTAGAACACTGTGCCACAGATTCCTACAGCCCATAAATACTTTTATGTAAATGTTAAATTTTGTAAATTGTTTTTGTAACTGTTCAACTATAAAATTAATTATTGGTCCGGGGAAAAAAATAAAAATATGTATGCAATGCAATATATTCCTACTAGCAGTTCCACATCTTTATAGGTAAATCGTTTAACAACAGTTAAATTGTTTGTCTGTATATGTGTGTGTGCAACATTGCAATCCTTGTTTTATATAAACAATATATATGTGGAATATTTTAAAAGCACATTTTTATAACATATTACAGCAGTATGTGTACGAATAGTGGTCGAATAACAAACCAAAATATTGTAATTAAGCGGTAGGTAAACAGAAAATTAAATATTAATCCCCATGGTATTTTACAAGCTTAAACATAATTATAACTATGGTAGAAATAAAAATAAAAATAAAAACAAAAATGAAAATTGCATAGATCCGTGTAATAAAAATTTCAAACCATTTACATGAAAGAGTATGTAAGTGTGTGCGTGTGTGTACATGCCTACATGCATAAAATTGCAAGTGTTTCATTTTAAAATATATTTACCGATGCTATAGAATATTTAAATATGCAACATGTGCTCCGCAGAGTTCCTATAGTAATTTTAATATTAGAATAAAACTGGAAAAAACTTCTTTAGAATTTGCAATTGTTTAACGGCCAACAAGATTAATAATTAAATATATGGAGTATTATATTATTTAATTTATTTTACATATCGCACCCTAAATACAAAAGGGTCACAACTCAAAATTTTCCAAAGCTGACTTCTTTCCATAGATTAATTCAGAGTACACATCTCTAACTACTGCAAAAATTTCTTTCACTTCACTATCTTCTTTAAGTGGAAAAATACAGTTAGTCCATTTTTATATTAAGTGTGTTGGTTCTGCACGATGAACAGTTTTTTGACTCACCTGAAAATTTTAGTATTTTCAGTTTTGTATTTAGGGTGCGATATGGTGAGACCATTTGCAAAAATGTTCATAGATAATTTGCCAGATTTAAGTGATAAAGGCATTCTGCATTGGCACATTGTGCTATGAAGGACTTAAAGATTATTTTGATGTCTAGCTATTTTCTAAGGATCTAGGAGTTGCGGTTACTAGATATATATTTTTATACCCTTCACAAAACATTTGGAGGGTGTATTCATTTAGTCGTTCCTTGAGTAACACAGCGAAATATCCTTCTACGATCCCATAAAGTATATATATTCTTTATGAGTGATGAAATCTAAAACGACCTAGCCTTGTCCGTCCCTCCGTCTGTGCTAATCACAATTCAGTTTAAACAAAAAGGGTATAGATAATTTGTGAAGGATGGCACAGGTGAAGTTTGTAAATGGGCTGCATCGGTCCAGAGGGAAAAAGTTCCCTTAAGAAGACATAAACCAGCTTTTAAAAAACAACATAATTTTTTTGCAAATTTGTTATGCAAGTGATATTTTTTGATGTCAAGAAAAGGTTCAAAGCGTTGAACTTGAAGTCAGAAGATCAGGGCATTCGATATCTATCGAAATTTATATTTAAATTGTATGAAAAATTCGTTCGATATCGAATGCGGTAATTTGGCTCCAGGAAAATCCGGTTTTGAATCACACCCCCTTTAGTGGGCGTTGACGTAAGATATTATGTGTAAACATAGTGGAAATATTTGACAAATTGTATTACTTAAGGCTACATCCGTTTCTAAGCTTTTATACGTACATTGAGATGTTCTTTGATATTCCTCTGCCCTTCCCGGAGTGAAACTATCAAAATAGAATTTTAAAATTGGGCATAGAAATATCTTAAAAGAACTGTGCTTTTAGGCTGTTGGAAAGGTGTCTTAGACATGCTCCTCCCAGCTCATTGAAAACGAGCGTATTAAAACTAATATGTTTTTTTATTTATTTAAACCAAATACGATATAAATTTAAGTTTTAATAAAAATAAAATTAGAGTTTTTATCTACTAAATATTTAAGATTCCACCCGGTCGAATATAACGTTCTTACTTGATTTTTTTAATTCCCAACAGCATTCAGGAGTTGACCTCCTTTACATATGCTGTACATTGCGCCTTAATTAGAAAAGAGTAAAGAGTATCAAGAGACATAATTAAGAAAGATAAGAAGAGCGAGAGAGAGAGAGAGAAAGAGAGAACTTTTTTTTTTAAAGCAGTTGCTTGCAGGGCTGCCAGAAAATTTTCGTGAAAAATCAGCAAATTTCCCAAAAAAAATCGGCATTATCGGCACTTTCATTTCTTAAAATCCGCAAAAAATCGGCATTAATTAAAAAACTTATTTTGACATATAAACAAAAACAATTCAATATAATTTATTAAATATTATACATAAAACAGCATGTATAGATCAATAAATTTGCACCTCACAAGTTTTGAAATTATTTTGGGATTTCGTTTAATCTCCCAATTGGCAATTTAAAAGAAACGATTTATTATTTTATTCATTTAGAATGACTTTTACTTACAAAAAATACAGAAGATCAACTTGCTTTTTATAAAACAGTATAAAATAATTAAAAAAGATGTGTGGTGTCGTGGGACACCGGATAGGAACGCAGTTCCTTATTATAAAAATATTAATTTTATGTTCTATTCGAGGTATAAAGAAAATAATTATTCGGGTATAAATTTTTTATTAGGATTTTTCTTTTCGCTTATCAACGAAAATACAGAATCAGTTTTGTTCCCAAACGAAATTGAATTCTGTCACGGCCCGGCTGCGTATGATTAATATTTGTTTGTATGGAATTGTATTACTCATACGTCTTAAACTTTGAGTTAGAAACAAAATATCTTCCCGGTTAGGGTACCCCTCCGCAACGTCTCATAAGGAACTTCGTTCCAATTAAAATATATACGTCTTTTCCAATAGTATATCAAAATTTTGCTATTATATTTCAGAATTTCCTAGAAATTAACTCTACTCGTAGGTTCTAAAATAGGAGTTACAAAATACAATTAAAAATTTAGAATATTATCTAATATGTAACTGTAAATCCTAAAATGTTTGAACAAAATTCGTAAATATAGTACAAAAAATGGAAATAATGTGGTTTTCATAAATCAATCATAAATATTTGATTTTGACATTTTTATTAAATCGTTATTTATTTCGCAATTAGAGTTTTTCATTTTCAAATAATCTTTAGAATAAAGAATTCCTTCTTTTAAAGTTTTATTTTCTAAGGAACATCGGAATTTCGTGCACAGCTACAACAAGGCAATTGACTTGTTATTAAAAGAAGAATTATATAATAAAAGATGTTCCACATTATTATTAAAAAATCGGCATTTTTTATGGGTAAAATCGGCAAATCGGCATATTGAAATTTTTGGAGTAAAAAATCGTCAAAATGCCGATAAATCGGCATTTCTGGCAGCCCTGGTCACACACATGCTTTTACTGCAGTGATGTCAGCCTCGTACACAATTGTGGAAGCAAAATTCACATGTACGCTTACGCTCTTTTATTTTGAGAGCGTAAAATATAATTGTTTACTGAAAAACACTCTCATTCAGCGGGAAGTATCGCAAGTCCTGTTTTGAGGCCTCTAAACAGAAATAATATATTTATATAAATATATATATATATATATATATATATATATATATATATATATATATATATACAATACATATAAGAGGTTTGAAATAAGTTGGAGCCACTGTATGTAGGTGCATCTTTTCGAAAATTTCTTAAAGTAGCTTTTAAATTAATTCATAAGTAAGACTTTTTGTAAAAATTGTTTCTCTTTTATATAAACTAACCAAGTGTTCAGCTTAAAAAAGGAGAAATATTTTAAAATTAAATATCTGAGCACTTGGCAATTTTCGAAACCCTTTTTTACAACTTATAAAATTAGAAGATATTATTGGTAAATAAAAGGATACTCTTTGAAAAGGCCACTAGTTAGGCCTCGCAACCGCACATTTCTCCCGCTGGGAATGTAAGAGATAATAGTGATCTCACCAACACAATCATATTTGAAATCACTGGTGTATGGAGAAAAATGTTATTTTCTCTCACTCATCAAACTTACAATGAAGGCGTATGTGTTTGCCGATACCTGATCAAGAAACATAATTAAGAAATATAAGAAGAGCGAGAGAGAGAGAGAGAGATAAAGAGAGCTTTTTTAAAGCAGTTGCTTTCAAAACGATTTCTCTTCTTTAATAAAAATGTTTAGTAAAATTGTTTTAACTTTTTCTTAATAAATTTGCTTTGCTTAGGAAGCTAAGCAAATAATTTTTTTTCTTACAAAATAACTTTATTAAGCAACTTGATTAAAAGTCCTTAAAGTACTTAGAATTTAAAATATTCCTTAACTGATTGCAAGGATACATATTTTGTTATAAGAACTATACAATTACCACCATATAATTTGTATAATGAAAATATTATATTTTTATTCAACTAATTAATATCTTTATCTTACGCTTTATTTGGTTTTGTTTATCAGTATCAAGATATCCTGTGTATAAATCTTTATGCATTGCTTGATTTCAATGTGTTCCACTACCAATAGAACAATAAAATGAAATAAAATTATTGCAAATCGTATATTGACACGCAGGTTATTTAAAAAGTAAAATTCTTCAAAAAGTGCTTGTTGAAACTTATTCGCCAGAACCATTTTAATAGCATAACGTGACCTCAAGAATTATTACTTCCTCTTTCCTAATGAATATAAAAACACATTTTTGCTGCTATTTATTTAATAACAATTTCTGAATGCTTTTTTCTGGCCTTTTTTTTCTAGCTGCTTTTCTAGCTGTAATAAAGAACTAGAAAGAAAAGGCATATAATAATTCATATTTTTGTAAGCATTTGATGATAAAGTCGTCATATCAGCAAAGGCCGCCAAAATTGCGGTCATAGCGCCTAAAATAAAAATCAAATCAAAATAGTGTAACAATTATTGAAGGGTTACGAGTCGTAACTTACGACCGAAGATATTTGTAAGAGAATTTCGATATCGATGTTATTCATCAAAATAAAAATAACGAACGGGGAAAACTGAACTATCGATAGTAGAAAATATCGATAGCACAAATATAAAGTGATACAATTAATACAGCACACAATTTCTATACCAGCCTTCTTCGAGATTCATATAAAATATTTAAACAATCTGATTAAATGGAAGCTAATTTTAATTTTCATAACTCGCTATACTGCCATTGATTTATAAATCTTAAAATGACTCTAGATATGAATACATTTTGCACAAAATTATTGTCTATATTTGTTTTTGAAATTAAACCAAAGCAATTCCGTCTCTATTATTCGTACATCAAACAAAATAAAAATAGAAAGTGCATATAAAATTTTGTGTAAAAAATTATTTGCATTTTATATACTTTTTGTGCACATACAGAAGTCTTTTTATTTTTCTGCTTTCGCTTTGCTTATGTTCCCTTGAAATGAAAAGAAAATAAAAAGGAGAAAAAAAGAACTATAATAAAAAGCACACATAACGAAAATTATGCCAGACATGCAAATCTCTAATTTAAGCGAATGCTAAAATGGTTTATGCGACTACGTGTTTCCATTTGTTATTCTCGATTTATTATAAATGCAATAAAATGTAATGGATTTTTAAAAGATATAAAATCATAATACATTTTCCTTTTATATAAAGCACTTTCATCAGTATGGCTATTTGAGTGTTATTATTATTTTATATTCTATAATTAAATTAAGAGCAAAGTATAGATGATTAAATAAAACTATAAAGGAATTTAAGTGTATAATTATATAAATTGGCAATAAGTATTTTTTTTATAGATTGTTTGATAAAATAATCTGTCATTGATTTTTAATTTAATGCTGGTTTATGTTTTGTTTTGTAAAAAAATCTCATAAAAAATAAGTTAAAAATTGGCAGTGATCATTATACGACAAAACCATAATTTTTTTTTTTTAAGAGTAGGACAAGCACTCAGGGAATGACCCCTTCATATGCAATGCATTGCGCCGGAACTGAAAACGAGGGGATAGTATTGAAGGAACAGATTAGGAAAGATGAGAAGATAGACAATTTTTTTTTTTTTTTTTTTTTTAGCTATTTCAACCTTTTACTGCGCCGGCTAATTTTTGCTACAGGGCCGACGAAGGTGCTGTTACTCTGCTTTTTTTTTAGTACATGATAGTGTCAGTCGCTGCCAGTTATGTTCAGTGACCAGTGCGCTATGCCTTCATCATTGAAAACAGGCTGGCAACAACTAACACAATCACGCACTAATGCTGATCAGAAGAAATCAACACAATATTTCATGACTCAGCGTGGGCTCGAACTCAGGACCTTCCGCTTCATAGTCTCGTGTTCTACTACTTCAGCCAACAGCACTCACTTTTGCCTGGGCCACAAAATTCAAGTGTTCTGTTAAAGCAGTCACCAGCTGCTGGTGCAGCCAAACTTTGTAAAATATAAGAATTCTGAAGTGTTCTTCATAGGTCATAGCAGGGCCACGTAACTGCTGCTTACCACAAAAAGTCATGTCAATTATATGAGACTTATGCCTGGCACACATATGAGACACTTTGTTTCTCTTAGGAAAATTGTTTAGAAAACTCACGTTAAGATTATATGTGACATATGTTTGTTGTTCGTGAGTTTTATATCGAAATCGAAGCGAAGAACGTGTTAAGCAGTGGCTAAAAATCAAAACAATTTTATTTAATATCGCAAGCCATCGTTGTTAAGGACCATAATTATTTTTTTCTCTTCCAAAGCTTTTACATTCTTGCATTAATATATATTATTTAACTTTAATACTTTTGTAAATGAACCACTCGCTATTAAACTCTTTTTAGCTGCATTACATTTTAGGGCCGTATTAATAAAGAGGAGCAAGCAATGAATTATTTTAAATATACCATGATTTTTACAATTTCAATTGTAATTAAAGAAATATTTCAGTGCCAATGTTAATGAAGTCTAAAGTGTAATAAAAATCATATTATAAAAAGCATTGTTTAATTATTCTTTTTATTATACAAACGGTACACTTTTACATTTATATTTTATTGCAGTGCTAATAATTAAAACATAAATTTTAAAATCTACAAAGATCTTCGAAATGTGTTTTGTATCGCCCTAAGAAATGAAAAAGGTAACAACTATGAAATGGCCAAAAAAAATTTTTTATTTGGTAGATAATTTCTTGTCATTTAACATTCAAATATAATTTCGGGCATATGGCCACCACGACTATTTTGCATTAAGGTCATTCTGAAGGTCCAATTTTCGACCACCTTTTCAAGCATTTGAGGGCGTATTTCAGCAATGACACGTTGAATACTGGTTTTCAAAGCGTCAGTCGCTGCTGGTTTATCCACGTAAACCAATGATTTCAGGTATCCCCACAAAAAAATAATCGAGTGGCGTCAAATCACACGAACGCGGAGGCCAATTCTCCGGTCCATTTCTCGAAATAATGTTGTCGTTGAAATGTTCTTTCAATAAGTCCATTGTTTCGCCCGCAGTATGACACCATCCTGTTGAAACCACATTTCGTTTACATCCATATCTTGAAGTTTTGGCACCAAAAATTCATTGATCATGATTCTGTATCGATTTCCATTCACGGCAACGCGTCGTACTTCCTGATTTTTAAAGAAATGAGGACCGATGATTTCACCAGCCCATAGACCGCACCAAACAGTACATTTATCGGGATGCATTGGTAATTCTTGAACGGCGTGTGGATTATCTTTGCTCGAAATACGGCAATTTTGCTTGTTGGCATATACATTCAACCAAAAATGCGCCTCATGACTGAAGAGAACTTTGCGGTAAAAAAGCGGATAAACATTTTTAATTGAACACTGTTTTTGAAAATAAATTTCCACGATTTGGAAGCGTTGTTCTGGAGTTAACCTGTTCATGATGATTTGCCAAACAATACTGAGTAGAGACGTCACTTTAAACTCTCAAAACAGCTGTCAGACAACAGAGTGATTTGTATAAAAAAAAAAACTTTATAAAAAAACAAATAAAATTTAAAAAATAAAATAAAATAAAGGTTAAATAAGCCTTTAGGCCACTGGATTAAAATGTGAGTACGACTGAAGGAAAGTTCTAATAATTATTTTTCTATAAGAACTAGTTCAAATTGTTATTGAAATAAAGGGTGTTTTTTATAGAGTGACACAAGTTTAAATCATAATAAAACAAGGAAATATATTTTTAATATCAATGAAAAGGTCTTTATTGGACAGATAATTTTATGAAATTAATGTTTAAATGTGATCTCTGCCATGTGGCCGCCACGGTTGGATCGTAGAAGGCGCGATTTAGAACAACAATTTTGTGCCACTAGAACCATATTCTATAAGGTGGAAAGACACAAGTCCAGTTGCTGAGAATGGCGACCAAATGATTGATTAGGTTCAATATCAATGCTTTCCTGTACAGCGGCTATAACTTCTTCAGTTGCGCATTATTCGGCGTCTCATGAGATGCACATTTTATCAGTCCGAAAACGTGGTGGACAGGTGCCAGTAGGAAACTTAGCTGGACTACTGTAAGGAGATCTAAAGTAGTAGGGGCTTTACCTGTCGGCCACCTACGCAAGTTTGAAATAAAAAACTAGGCACAAGGACGCCTAGATTTTAGTTAAAAATCAAAAGTCATTAGAAAGTTAAAACCTATAATGGTTGGCTTTCGAGGGGCCACTCTGCTTTTCAGACACTACTTTTGCAGGTAGCTCCTTAAAACTTATATGCTACTGCCCAATCTGTAGAAACAGTGGAACGGTTTTGTATATAAGAATCTAAAAGAAGTAGGTTCGCCTACGAGTCTGAGTAAGAAACAACAGGTGTAAAGACACTTAAGTTTGGGTAAAACAGAAACTGAAATCAATAGAAAGTTTATAGACCCTGGCTTCACCAGTGGTCTAAAGTGGTACCACGGGATCCAGTACTGGCCCAGCATTTTTCTGCTACTGGATATTGGTGAGGTCTCCTGCGGGAGTTCACGTGGTGGTTTGTGGATGATACCAATTAGTGGAAGATTTGTCAGATAAGGAGTGATGACCGATCTTTACGATTCGGCTTCGATCCGGCTGATAGTAGCCAAATCTATGTGTTGTTGTGAATCCAACAAATGGGGTTCTTTTGGGATACGTTGTGTCTCATAGCACTAAGATCTTCTAGATACGATCGCGACTCTAGCAAGGGGTTAGGGCATGGAACATTACCATATCATGTTCTAGAAATTGCCACCTGGATGACTCAAGGGTCGCTTAGGTGTGGCTGCTGAGTTGCACGGGGGTGGTGGTGGACAGTCAATTACACGCTTTGTTGAGAACATCGTCAGATAAGGTCCTTTTGTACAGGTGCTGACGTAAAACTTTATCATAGTTGTCCTTCGAATTAGCCGCTCTGAAGGACGATTATGTACGCCATAAAATGGCAGAAGTGCACGATGAGTTTGACAAATAGAATAATTATTTTGATTCAAAATTTCAACAATTTGCACGCGTTGCTCTGGTGTTGTGACACGCTATATCATGTAAAATAATAATAGTTTTAATTATTTAATGTGTAACAGTTGTTTCATTTTACTGCCGGCCGTCACAATCCATTTTAGTTTTGTTATTAAGTTTAAGGAACATGTAAAATATTTTACTAATTTTTTTTCTTTATTATTTTCTAAAGAAGCTAGGAATTGCGGGAACTGCAGCTTTAATGTCTCGCACCTAATATATGAATAACACACATCACCTGTTTAATTATAAAATTTCAAGTGGCCTCATTTTCAAGTTTATGCAACGATATAAGGAATTTTATTACTGTTTTGCAGGCCAAATATTCTGCAAAATATTTCCTATTACAACAGATACCAATACAATTTTAGACGTGCATAAAAATACCAACAAGCAAATGATTGTGGCACGTGCCATTATTAACAAATTGTTTGGTAAAATACATAAAACAAGCAATTTTGCAATCAATACAATCATTCATTACATTTGTGCGAAATACACACTCGTACATATAAATTTCCCAACAACATTAGTTTACTCTAATGTTGTTTAACTTCTGGTAAACTTTGAACTGCAGAGCAAAAAAATAATAAAAATAAACAAATAGAAACAAGCAAAAAGGGTAAAAAAGGTCTGAAATTGAAAATGTATTAAAAAGTCAACAGCAACAGAAAAATATGTTAAACCGTATAAAAAAAAAGGTTAAGGAAATGTTACAAATTTTTGTCTGTGGAATAAATTTTTACTACAAAATCGTCTAAAGAACAGGAGCACAAGCATCTGTACAAACGGTCAGAAATATGTCGTAAAAATATCGAAATAAAACAAGCAAATGGCTAATGATAAATGTTGTTGGTGCTCTTCTGTATGAAATTGTATCTGTGTTGGCTGCCAGTTGGTAGTTAAAGGGCATTGGTTTACAAATGTAATATCAAGGCAATGATTGCACGAATAAACAACAATTTCATCAGCAGAGGAATAAAGTTTAAGTAAACCATTTTTACACATAACAAAATAAGCCATAAAAATTTTATTCGATAATTATATTTTGCAAAATTGGATTGCTATTTTATGGCATTCAACTTTGTTTGAGATGTAAATGTGTTTGTTTTTTTTTTCATTTGTGGATTCCTAAAATTAAACTGAGGCAACAGAAAAAAACGTTTCAGAGAAAAATCTATAACATGAATAAATCTTTTACCATTCCAATAGTTTTATACTAAAAATGCAATGCAGCATTTGATATTAAATAGAAGATATACTGGGTACATTAAGGGCCATTATTACAACTTAAAGTTAGTTAAAAGTAAGATTTCATCAGACGTATAAAAAGCTTTCCATTATTGCAAATTGAATTTAACTTACCAGGTAGGATAAACTTACCTGTAATTTATCGCTCACTTTAGGTTAAAGTAAAATTTTGCAAATGATTAAGTTTTTATACGTCCGATAGAATCCTACTTTTAACTAACTTTAAGTTGTAATAATGGCCCTAAGAGTTATTTCTTTCATTGTGATCGAAAACTTAGTTCAGCCGGGACATATTTGCCAAAGTTTAGCGTCTGTAGCCGCAACTAAAGTCCAATCTTAAACTGATCTTAAAACCATGTCAAATAAAGTTTTCAATATCGGGACTGAAGCAAATATTTATTTAACTTCGTGGGATACCCTCATAGTATAGCCTTAGAAATGGCCCTCACAAAAAGTCATATAGTTTTAAAATGGAATTTTAGGTGTCGAACCTGTTACTAAATTAGTAGGTAATGAAGCTTAAAATTTTATATCATCCAATTATTTCTTTATGCAGCTTATATTGCAATAGAAATATTGCAAATGGAAGTATTGGACTGAAGGTCCAGCGGGTATCACACCTGACCGGAATATTACATTTGACTCAAGTCTTTCCGTTTTTGGTTTGGTTAGGTTGAAGAGAGAGAGGCATAAGCAAGGGCTATCCCAATCCGTTCAAGATTACACTTAGGCCTCATGTGCGCTCTATTATAAGGAGTTGCCATTCTATTGTAGAGAGCCTCCGTTATAAACCATAGAAACCTTTGAATTTGATTACGATAAGAACGTAGTTTCTTCAATGTATATTCTTAAGTCTCTCCAATTAGAACCCCTAAGAAATTCCATATCCTGTATAATCTCTTGATTAAAAGTATGTCCCCTGACTTGGCTAAAAGCTAGACAGTAGCACAAGTAGCAGCCTTTGCCATTCATATGCTTTCAATAATAGACCGAAATCGTCAGAGATCGAGGCGATGAGTCACAATATGAATGTTGGCGCTAAACGGTGACCTCAATAGGATTGTCGAATGGGGTAACAGAAACAGGGTAAATTTCAATGCCCGTAAGACTCAATGCTGCTTGCTAACACACCGACGTAAGCCCGATTACGCTGCTTCATCTGTAAATATGGGTGGTATAGATATTGAGGAATCAGAAGCTCTTGATGTTCTTGGCATGAAAATCCAGTGTGACGTTCGCTGGACAGAACACATTTTTCATGTTTCAAAAGAAGCATTCAAGTACCTCGGCTTTCTAAGGCGGTGTAAGACATACTTCACCCCATCTGATCTCCTTACTATTTATACTACTTACATCCGAGCGAAGATGGAATACAACTCTCATGTATGGGCCGGAGCTTCAAAGTCTATTTTGAAGTTACTCGACCGTGTACAGGTGAGAGCGAAGAAACTCATAGGGGACGGTAGGGTAGCCAACTCTATCGAGTCACTTGAGCATCGACGCAATAACCGGATTTGTTCCACCAAAGTCAGGAATCTCTTTCCCGAAACGCGCACTTTTCTACGATCAACACGCTCTACAGTGCGATCACACCCATATGTGGTGGATTTATCAGTGAACCGCACTACGCATTATAGGGAAAATTCATTCTTTGCCCGTATGTGGAATAAACTCCCTGCGGAGGTCTTTGCTGCCGTAGATAGCATGGAGAAATTCAAATCGAATGTCCATAGACACTACTCTCTTTATCCTCCTTCCCACAACCAATTTTCCTGGTGCCAGCACAATGTACGCATAAGTAGGGGTCATCCCCGGAGTGGTGCTCTAGTGTTTCGTTATCCTCCTGACAGACCCTGCATATTATATCGTCAACGATAACCATCCATGCCAAGTGATTCCTTATGTCCTGTTATTAAATTAACCAATCTCCGTAGTGCTGGCCTACTCAATGTTAGAGTCTTTGCGTTTAGTTTTCAATTCAAACGAAGCCAGCATGTGTACTCGCAAAAGACAGCTCTTCAATGATCGGTCTCCGAATAACAACGTTCAGAATGATGTAAAGCCCGCCCAACATATTTGTTCTCATTTTACGAAATATATTGTGTGTATTATCATTTGCAAAACAACAGCGAGTCAGTTAACATCCAAAGCCTCGTTGGTTATTATTTTTTAAATGCAGCCGGACCATCGATCATTTACTATCTTTCAAGAGTAATTTCAACCACTCAGATAACAATATAAATTTATCGTTCTTCTGAGGAAGTGCCGTGATTACGTGGCTACTTCATATATGAAGGCATAAATCGTATATAATCAGTCTCAGTTGCTGATAAAACACGGGTTAAAGACATCGCCAGCATATGGTCTCAGTCCCACCGTCTCGACAACGTCTACAGGTAAATTACTAGCAGTGGAAATTGAGCTATAAGATAGACATATTACACTGTGCAACAGTGCAAAAAGTGCAAGATCGCGACTATATGGGTTCGATTCTACTATCAAATTGTAGTAAAACCCTCTACTCAGTTTGGCCAATTTGGTGACCGTTTCTTTTTTATTTGCCTTCAAAGTTTCCCAATATTACCATGATTGCCATCAGGTGGCAAATTACGACACCCGATATCGATCGAAATTTCCACTTAAATTGTATTGAAATTTCGATCGATATCGAGTGCTGTAATTTGCCTTCAGTTTTTGCACTTAAAAATATCGCTTAACTATGTTCGGCAAAAATGTAGCCAAGAGTAGCTTGAATATTTTTTTGCTAAAATTGTATGACAAAAATGTATTTTATCTTAGCGATTTTTTTAAGAAAATTAAAGAAAAATTTTTTTTTTTAATTTTTTGATCATAACTTTTAGGAAATCCTGATTTTTCGTACACTATATTTGAAAAAATTGTAGCCACGGTAAAGCTGAACAATTTTTATAAACACACCAATATAATATGAACGTGTCTAGATACCAAAAATAGGTCATAAAGACTCAGCTTTAATAATTTTACAATAAAACAAAATTTTTTGGATAATAACAATATGAAACAAAATACAGCAAAGTTGAAATACCTGGGACATGATATTATTTGTCTGATAGGTCTTGCCGGGCAGAACGAGACTCCGTCTTTGAAAATTGCGAAACACCTCCAAAATCTTGAGTTACGAGTAAAAAAATCGGTGTTTCTACCTTGGTTTAGTTATTAGCCTGTATCCTAGTCTAGTGTCAACCGAACTTTAATTTCTCGGTGGATTTGGAAAGACAAGACCAAGACCTTTCAAATGGCATATAAAGGGTGTTTTTTTATGAAGTTTTTTTTATACGAATCACTCTGTTGTCTGACAGCTGTTTTGACAGTTTAAAGTGACGTCTCTACTCAGTATTGTTTGGCAAATCATCATGAACAGGTTAACTCCAGAACAACGCTTCCAAATCGTGGAAATTTATTTTCAAAAACAGCGTTCAATTAAAAATGTTTATAGAGCACTTCGTGAATTTTATGGTGCACATAATCGTCCGTCTGAGACCACCATAAAGAACGTAATTATCAAATTTCGGTCTACATTCACTCTTTTGTATGCCAAGCCACCGAAAACAATATATAAATGCACTGTTTGGTGCGGTCTATGGGCTGGTGGTATCATCGGTCCTTATTTCTTTAAAAATAAGGAAGGACGACGCGTTACCGTGAATAGAAATCGATACAGAATCATGATCAATGAATTTTTGGTGCCAAAACTTCAAGATATGGATGTAAACGAAATGTGGTTTCAACAGGATGGTGCCACTTGTCATACTGCGGGCGAAATAATGGACTTATTGAAAGAACATTTCAACGACAACATTATTTTGGACAAATGGACCGGTGAATTGGCCTCCGCGTTCGTGTGATTTGACGCCACTTGATTATTTTTTGTGGGGATACCTGAAATCATTGGTTTACGTGGATAAACCAGCAACGATTGACGCTTTGGAAACCAGTATTCAACGTGTCATTGCTGAAATACGCCCTCAAATGCTTGAAAAGGTGGTCGAAAATTGGACCTCCAGAATGACCTTTGTGCAAAATAGTCGTGGTGGCCATATGCCCGAAATTATATTTAAATGTTAAATGACGAGAAATTATCTACCAAATAAAAAATTTTTTTGGCCATTTCATAATTTGGCATGTGTTTTATTTAAATTTCAAATCAGCAAGCTCTTATAAAAACACCCTTTACATGTACGCAGAGGCATTGAAAATCATATATTTTTTCCCCATCAAACCCATTTTTTTTATATTTTTTGTTTGTAATTTTTTTGAATGTAATGGCGTTTTTCTGTACCATGTAGGATGTCAGAGGAGAACCAGGTAAAACGCTGACAGGCCTAAAAAGGAAGGGTACAGTGGTTGCTTAGTGGCAGCACGCAAATCGTCTGGGGACTCAATTACTATATCCAAAATTGCAAATTGCTTGTAATCTTCTACTCAAATTGCTGAAATAACAAATATGCAGTTCGCTGCTAAAATGTGCTATTTTTGCATTCCAACTTATTTTTTTTAAATACATCTACTATTAATTGTTATTGTTTACGCATAGAAATAAATACTACAAATTTAATTAATAAATTAATTAAATTTGATTTATAATATGCATTACGAACAATAATAAACTTGTGATCAGTTGTACTGAAAAGTTTTTTATTTAACAGTTTTTATAGTTTTTGGAATTTGTTTCGTGCGATAATTTATAACAACTATACATTTTTTATGCAAAAACTTATTAATTTAATAAGTGGATTTCAATGACATTTATTATTTGTTTTAATACAGAACTGTTACTAGAAATTAAATTTAATGCATTTATATCTGTGGCGTTTGTTATTTGTTTTCATAATTGATAAAAACATTTGTAATTAATAGAATGCATTATGCAGTCACAAAAAAAATTAATAACTCTGAAAGTATTTTTAACATAAAATTTATTATGGTAAATTTATATAAATTAAATAATAAAGTTTTTATTAAATAATGCATTTTGAATTTTTTTTAATATATAAAGCCAAATTGTGGTTAGAGATTTTAGTCTCCAGTTTCCAGAAAAATTATAGAACATCCGGTAAAGAATCAAAACACGAAAATTTTTAATCAAACTCCGTATAAGAGAAAAAGGAGGCCAGTGATAAACACTATAAATAAATGACCTGAAAGCAATCAAGGTAACTTGTTCATTTGTGGTCCTCCTAATCTTAGAAGTTAATGCGTTAATCACTTTCAGATTTCTCACATTCCGATAATATAATTTTCAGCATCGAAAACTCTACACATTTAAAGTGATATGAGATTACAACACAACTAGTCGAGACAAATAAATTTCAAAAATTAACGAATTTGATTTCCTACAAAAAAAACCCCCCATTTGCATGCAAATATTAACCAAAATGAGCACATTTTAGTGAGTGCAATTCAAGCGCTTAAAGTGTTATTTACACTAGCAGTACGAGAGAATGATATACAAAATACCAATTAAGGTGGATAAATAAATGGCTCACAATATATATATTTCACAACACACACATTCATATATTTAGGTAAATCCAAGTACATTTAACTAGAGGCACATGCATACAAATAAAACAAATGCATTTGATTTGAAATTGGCGCAGAAAACTAGCAATTGATTTTGCTTACATTTATCAATTTAATGGTACAGAACAAAAGCACATGGATGCATGCAACAATAGAGGCAGTTTTAGAAAATCGTATGGCATTTGGAAAATCAATATTGTATATTGCATAGAAACGGAAATGGTCTACATGTAGAAAATGTGGAAAATTATTGCACAAGCACTTTGCTTGGCGATCTTTTTTTTTTATCTACATTTCATTTGTCTTTATAGACAACTAGCAAGGATTTGATTAACAACAAAACAAACGGTTAAATAAAAAACAAAATCGATTCCATAGAGAAAAAGCAAATAAAAACTAAATGCGAAACAAATCACAGTATTGCTGTTCAAATGAACAATACATTTGCTGTGTGTTGTAGACCTGCCTACACATGTTGGCTGTCAGCAGGATATAAAAAATAGGAATTCTAAACAGAATTTTGTGGTTATTTTTAAATTCTTTCCACTTACTAAATGTTGTAAAAAATTATAAATAAATCGTCCGTTGCTTTTTCTTGAGACATATGAAATTTATATAATTTTTAATAAATCTATTAAAAAAACATTTAGCAAAACCTTTTAGTTTGATTACTTTTTGAAGAAATTGCTAATAGCAATAACAATTTATTTAGAAGCTTACTTTCAGAAACAAAAAATGTTATTATTTAAGTGATAGCTAAATATTCAGCAAAATATGATTTGTTTTCGATATCTGTGCACTAGGCTATGTGAAGAGTATAATTGTTTAATAAAAACAAGAAATAATTTACTATATTATCAACAATTATTCCCTTGTTTGATTAGTTAGAGAGAAAACAATTACATTTTTTATAATATAATATATAGGTTTTTACTCTCAAATTAACACATTTTCGGAACAAATTCAACTTTTTTCAAATTAAATTAAATTATTTTCGAAACAAATTAACTTTTTGAATTATTTTCAACACAAATTAAACATTTTCCTTTTTAAATTAATTTTTTTTCATTTTTAAATCAATGTTTTTCTTTTCAAATTCAAATTATTAAAATCCAAATTAATTTGTTTTTTAATTCACTATTAAAAGCTTAAAAAATTAAGGCCTTCTTTATAAAAAATAATTTATGTGTATTCAGCTCTTATTTGACGTATTTCTATGGGTCGTAGTTTAATTTTTAAACTTTTCGATTAGTACTATGAACTAGCTTTGAGTTAAATTTTAATAGAACAAATATAAAAATATAAATTAACTTAATTTTTAAGATTTCTTCCTTTTTTTAAATTTCATTACATTCGAATGAACTTAATTTTTAGATTTGGTAGTAAATGTAATTCAAAACTTTTTACAGGACTGGAAGACATTTTTGTGGTCTCCCGCGTTATATGAACACTAAGAAATATATATAAAACAACTTAATTTTAAACAACAATTAAACAAACTTTAAAAACAATTGAATTTGAAAATGAAAATACTTAATTTTAAATTTAAAAAAGTGAATTTAATATGAAAAATTTTGAATTTGACATGCAAAAATTTTAATTTATTATAAAAATAATTTAATTTGTTTGAAATAAATGTTAATTTGTTTTGAAGAAAATTGAGTTTGAATTTAAAAAATTTTAATTTGATCTAAAAAATTTTTAATTTGGGAGTAAAAACCTATATATGCCAGCATTTAAACTGTTTATTCACAAGAGTTACTCTAGTTAAGAATGCATATAAATGCGGAGATTGCATTCTCCGAACTTACAATGTTCTGATTGAAAGCAAAAAAAACAAGAACTTCTTATAAACGACTGCCTTAAATTTTCAATAGATTCGGACGGACAGTTTAGAAACCTCCGTATTTTCGATTTTCCGTAAATTAGGTAATCACAGTCACAATAGTTCATACCTACTGGCAAGGCGTGTTTTTTTAGAGTGTCACAACACCAGAGAAACGCCTTTAAATTGATGAAGTTTTTAATCAAAATATTTGTTCTATTCGTCAGACTCATCGTGCACTTCTTCCATTTTATGGCGTACATAATCGTCCTTCAGAGCTGCTAATTCGAAGAACAATAGATTGTTTTCGGACAACATTTACTGTTACTGATAATGTGCCTACCGCGAAACACCGAACACTGCGCACTGCAGAAGATGTACAGGAAAGCATTGATTTTGATCCTACTCAATCAATTCGTTGCCATTCTCAGCAACTGGAATTGTGTCCTTCTATTTTATGGAAGATTTTTGTTGAAAACGGGTGTTCTAGATTGCGCCTTCTATGCCCCAGCCGTGGCGGCCACATGGCAAAAACCATATTTAAACATTAATTTCATAAAATTATCTTTCCAATAAACCCCATTGCATTGATATTAAAAATAAATTTCCTTGTTTTATTATGATTTAAACTTGTGTCACTCTATAAAAAACACTCTTTACTTATAGTAATAAAATATTACTCATACGTAATTGGTTGCCGTACTAAAAGTGCAGTTCTAAAAATAAGTAGGCAATAGTTGTCTTACAAATCTAACGTATAAGTGATATTTTGGTAGTAGAGAGCAAATGTTGCTCATACGACCCCGGGTAAAATTCTATTATGCATTATGAAGTCATTGAATTGTAATTTGTTGGAAATATTGTCTCAGTTAATTGATTAAAATTATGTTTTTTTTTTGTTTGTAGTTTAAGTACGTCTATAGCACTGCATCACATAAGGTCTGGCCCAAACTTAAGTAGAAATCTTCTGCTGATTTAGTGTAAGAACAAATGCAGTACAGGCATATTGACGTACTTAATACACAATACACAAAGAATAAATTTGCAATTATTGTTATATATAGGTTTTTACTCCCAAATTAAAAATTCTTTAGATCAAATTAAAATTTTTTAAATTCAAACTAAATTTTTTTCAAAACAAATTAACGTTTATTTCAAACAAATTAAATTATTTTTAAAATAAATTAAAATTTTTGCATATCAAATTCAACATTTTTTATATTAAATTCACTTTTTTTAATTTAAAATTAAGTATTTTCATTTTCAAATTCAATTGTTTTTAAAGTTTGTTTAATTGTTGTTTAAAACTAAGTTGTTTTATTTAAAATTTAAATATTTTTAAAATTAACTAAATTTTTATACATAAACTGATTTTTTTTTAAATTACTTTAATGTTTTATATATTTAGTTTTTTTAATATTGTTTAAAAAAAATACAACTGCCTGTCCCACTGGAATATCTTCCAATCCTGCAGTGTTATACACAGTAAAAACTTTTGAATTACATTTACTACCACATATAAAAAAAAAATAAGTTTATTCGAATGTAATGAAATTTAAAAAAAAAGGAAGAAACCTTAAAAATTAAGTTTTCACATTTTTATATTTTAAATATTTTTATATTTATTGTATTAAATTTTAAAACTTAACTCAAATCTATTTCATAGTACTAATCGAAAAGTTTAAAAATTAAACTACGACCCATAGAAATACTTTAAATAAGAGCTTAATACACATACACTATTTTTTATAAAGAAAGCCTTTGTTTGTTAAGCTTTTAATATTGAATTAAAAAACAAATGAATCTGTATTTTAATAATTTGAATTTGAAAAGAAAAACATTGAATTATAAATGAAAAACATTTAATTTTTTTTTTCTTGGACCAGCACTCAGGGGATGACCCCTACATATGCGATGCATTGTGCCAGAACTAGGAAAGTTGGTTATGGGAAGGAGGATAGAGGGAGTAGTTAAAAAGGAAAATGTTTAATTTGTGTTGAAAATAATTCAAATTAATTTGAAAAAAAAGTTAATTTGTTTTGAAAATAACTTAATTTAATTTGAAAAAAGTTGAATTTGTTCCGAAAATGGGTTAATTTGAGAGTAAAAACCTATATATATATATATATATATATATATATTTGAAAATTATTGAAATAACATAAGGATGTATGTAACAAAATTATATTTTTTTGGATTATTAATTAAATGCACTGGAATGCATTGTCGTCAGTGGTAATTTCCATACAAAAATAAACGATTGAATTTTAAATGTTTTCAGGCTAGATCTCGGAATATTCTCGGAATATAGTGTTTAAATTAACTTGTTAAAATAGTTTACGTATTGAGAGGCTTAGAATATAAAGGATCTAAGTGACTACCACATCATTTGGGGAATAAATCGGTTTAAATTGTATTCCAAAAAAATATATTAAATGCTTTTAACGATTTTAATTGTGTTTGTAGCGCAGCTGTCACTAGAAAGCTTTACATATCTTACGATTGGATAAAAATTCCACTTTGATCGCTTATACTATGAATTTTACTGGGTTAACTAACAATTATATAATTTATTCTCTTATTTACTAAGTTCGAATTGGTTTTTTTTTATAAAAAATTATTTTTTATATATAGAAAAACGACTTCGGGCTTAATAAATAATAAAATAAATTAACAAAATAAAAGTCAAAAAGTTAATAGCAATTAACAATTCCATGTATATAAACTCTATTTGGAAAAAACTCCTAAGACCCCTTGTGTTGTAAGCTCCTCATATGTGATTACTAGCGACAGAAAATAAATTATTTTTAAAAACTTACATATTTTTTTTCACATCATCTTTATTTATCCTCTTACCTAGAAAGACACAAAACAACATTTTATTAAAAAAATTATTTTTATTTTAAATTAATGTATGAATTTCTATTTTAATAGTGAACCTTTTGTTTATGTAAATTGTATTACAGGATGTTAATTTCCCAACAGGCTATAGGTTCAAATCTGCGAAACTGCAAATTATTTTTTTATATATATATTTTTTTATTTTTAATAAATGAACGTGATTGCATTCTATTTATTAATTTTTTTGAGAGTGGAATATTAAGAATATTTTTCATAGTCATTAAACCAGCAGAACGGATCAGTACTGATTTCGAGGCCGCTACGCCATCTCATCAGCGTTCTTTGTTCAATTTTTCCACTTTTGCAAGTGGTGCTAGTCAGTAGGAATATCAACTATTTAACCAATATTTTAACGAAAATTGAATATGAGAAGTTATCACATTCATATTATTAAGTTATTACATTTTTGGTTAGTACGAAATTCCCCAACCCTGACAATTAATATTCCCAATATTCCATGTATTTCTTTCGCTTTTTCCAGAGCCATCGGCTGCTGATAACTAAAGCTTCTTTGTTATTTATGTTCAAGTAATTGAATTTAGTTTTCAATTTACAATGAACATGTAAACAAGTGCGCGTGCCCACGCAACGTTTTAAATTAATGTATGAATTTCTATTTTAATAGTGAACCTTTTGTTTATGTAAATTGTATTACAGTATGTTAATTTCCCAACAGGCTATAGGTTCAAATCTGCGAAACTGCAAATTATTTTTTTATATATATATTTTTTTATTTTTAATAAATGAACGTGATTGCATTCTATTTATTAATTTTTTTGAGAGTGGAATATTAAGAATATTTTTCATAGTCATTAAACCAGCAGAACGGATCAGTACTGATTTTATTTTAATTTTATAAAATGTAGTCTATGTAGAAAGCCACGATTAGTTAAAAAAAATTAAATATATTAAGAAAATAAAATGAAACTTGTCTCTCTTTTTTTTGTCATAGTTAAGCATGTTGCGATACCAACAAATCACACAATTGAAACTAATTCTAATAAAAATTTTAATATTATCATTCTTGTGTTGTCTTACAGGTCTTTGTAGTTGTTCTTTAAGTTTTTAAGCTACAAAATTTTCACACTTTGCTTAAAGTTTTGCCATAACTTGGCGAGAAAAACAAATTCTTTTGTTCTTTTTATTTTTTTTTTATCAAATTTTTTCTCATTCCTAGCTTTTCTTGTTCTAATATTTTTTTCTGCTACCACTGAAGAGTGACTTATATGTATAAAAATATTTGGTGTTTTTGTGTGCGCTCTTCAAGTTAGTTTTTCAAAACAGGATTTAATTTGATATATGTGTATTATATTACCTTCGCTTATATAGACTCTGTTGGAATCATATAAAATACACACAGCAAATAGCAAGAATATGTGTAATATTTTATTAATGTTTGTGTGTAATGTATTCTGTGGTAGTGCTAGCACTAGGACCGTGTGGAGTGTGTTACGCATTCCGTGAATCTGCCACACTAATCAGAAACTAATTTATTGTTTCTTATTGAGATTTAGGTTTTAGCTTAATGCAACAAGTTGGAAATTTATCATTATGAGTGGCTAATAAAATAGCTGTAAAAGAAAAAAAAAGAGAAAAAGAGGAGAAAAATAACTAATACATAACTTAAAAAAAATTAACTTTCAAAAGCCATAAATCGTTAAACTTTTGCTTAAGTGAAAAAATGTTTAGCTGTATTGTGATTTTAGCAACGTATATATTAGCAGGTTTTTTGATTTATTTCATTTAAAAGACATAGTGTGAATAAAGTTATTCAATAATTTAATAAATCACTTTATCTGGTGCGGCTTAAGTGGTTTTAATATCAAATAACTAGTAGACTGCCAGCTAATACATTAAAATTCCATAACCTCGAAACTCTCTGAACTTATGCACAAACTTTCACAAACTATTTGAAAATTAAAATCAAAGTCAAAGTAAGTTTCAAATTATGTTTAAAGTACAACAGAGAAAGCAATTTCTAGAAAATTAGCTCAATTGCAAGGAATGCGTTAATAATAGTTTTAAGACAATATTTCGGTTCATCTTAAATTTGATTAGATACAGTGTTTCGAAGATTATCTATATCAGAAAGAAATAATGCTGATCATATATTCTTAAGAACTAAATATTGTGTAAAATAGAAGCGATTTATATTAAATTAAATTAAGATTCTATAGGCTAATTGTTCGAAATTTTAATTTAAATCTCAGAAAGACATGATAAATATTCCAAGGCACAAAGTCAAGTCAACATCAGTTTTTGTTATTCAACTTACACAGCAGAGCAGAACAGCTGTTTTCGAAAGACGCAACCCTTTCATCATCAGTGCTCATGGGTATTGTGTTTTTCACCACTTATTAGGTGGCTTAGTTGAATGTGATAACAGTTCCTATTTACACAAATTTTATTGTGAAAAAGGATACGAGAACTGTATCAACCTGATGTTAACATGTTATTGTTTTAATACCCGTGTTACCGTTTGATTATTTTTCTTCATGTCCCATTTTTCTGAATTTTTTGTTCCATCATACCTAAGTCAAACTTTTTTTTGGTTTGAATTTTATACTTAAGGACATGTGAACGTTTTTCCAATTTATTATTGGTAGCTCAAGCCATAGCTTAAATTTGTATGTAGTAAGAATTTCAACAAACATTTTATATTGCTATATTAAATTGAATTAAGATGTGTGCCTTGCCCTGAGGCACTCTTTAGTTTTTGTATTCTCAGTACATGTTCTTTGTTTTGTTTTGCATTTACAAACATATAAATTCACAGAAGGATATCATACCTTTGCAACAATAATTATTTCGAATAGATCGGGCGACTAGAAGTTATTACAAATTAGTTTACAAAAAAATTTCCAGAAAGAATTTCACTTGCAATAATGTTTATTCCTCTTACTAACCAGCTGACACTTTCGAGAGAAATGTAAATAGATATGTAACTAAATGCTCCGTTAAAATTAAAACAATATGTGGTAATTGGCTTCTGAATAAATTAAATTTTTGTAATAAGTGCCTTGAGGCACTCTTGCGGGTTAGAGGGTTAATCTTGTACAAAAAAACGCCAACGCCTTACACAATCAGGCCGAATTTCCCAGGCAGATGCTCTTGCAATCACTTGGGCTGCAGTAATTATTCAAGACAATTTACCATAGCACTGAAGGTACTTTAAGACAAGAGTTCCGAAAATAAAAGTTCGAATATTGGTTCTACCAATTTTATAGGATTTTATAAAAATTTAATTTTATAAAAAGCATACTCCATCTTTTTTAACGCGTTTTTTACGCGACTTTTCGAGGAATGTATCTATTGCGTAAAAACAGAATTAGGTGTACTTTAATTATGCAGGTCTAATTAAATTATTTTATACACAATATTAAATCGCAAATGTATGAATGAATTTCAAAGTAAATACTGCATATATTTTGTCAACGCTGTCTGTCCGTTGAATCGTTTGCTACAAAACTGAGAACCTTCTAAAATGTAACCAAAACTCCAATGTGTATGTGTTGTTAAGTAACTGTGTCACAGAAAGCAAAATCATTATATTATATATGCATATACACATAAACATATACAAAAGTTTTTTTGGAATTTTTGTGGTTTACAAAGTGTGAATGGGAATAATATGGGTAAATAACTATCTGTCTTGCTCTAAGTAAACATAGAAATTCATATATTCTTATTAAAATTTGAATATATGACAGACAGTTGAGTTCCACTACGAATACATTAACACAACATGAAGAAATACATGTATGTGCTTAGTGCGAACTACTCGTACATATACAAATAAAACACATATTGTTGTATTTGGGTAGAAAATCTGGGCGAAAAGTTTCACTTGACAAATAAAATATATTTAGCAGAATATATCGCTGTGTCAGCGTTCCTCTACAAATTGTATTTCTTCGTTTATTTCCGCACCAAATTGAATATTTTATGCAAACTGTAGTTTTTATTATTATTATTTATATATATATTTTTTTTTTTGGCACACATCAACACCTACATTTGGAAATGCTTAAGCATATGAATACAATTTTGTGTGTTTTGCTGATGCTGACTTTTCCAGTGATCTGCTTAGCAGATTACAATGATTCATAGCATATCTGACAAGAGAGTAAGTGATGGAATTAAGAAGGCTTAATTTTATATTGTCAAATTAAGAAATTCGATTGGGGATTTGCATAATTTGAATGACTACTGGTTTCACAGTGTATTGGGCAAAATAATAGTAAAATTAAAAAAAATGTACAGTTACGATCTTTGCAGCAAGATTGAAGTGTTCTTTAAAACACAATTTTTATGCAAAATTTATTTTAAAGTACTCTTAGGGTACAATATATTTTTTTATAAATTCAACAGTAAACCCCATATTTATAAAATTTAAAGTGAGTTTGAAATGTATTTTATTGAAAAATTGTCATACAAAATTTTGTTTAAATAGATTTTAAATTCATTTTATTTTCATTTTATGAATGTAGGGGTAAGTCTTTAAGTTATGGTAGGAACACAACTGGGACGAACGAAGAATTTCGTTCAGTACGACAAATTCGTTGGTAAAAATTCGCTGTATAAATTCGTCCTATGGCACACAATAACGACGAATAAATTAAAATAATGAACAACAAAAATTTAACATTTTTTTTTAATCTTTGTAATCCTCAGATGCCAGATTGTTTTGACAATCAATAATTATCCCGGTGGTGTTAATTTTTTCCACAACAAATTCCTTTTTGTAATTATTTTCTGAAAATTATTTTTGTCTGTAAATAAATTAATCTTTTCATTTAACAGCTGGATGAGGTGACCATATGAAAAAGTAGGATATAGGAAGAAATACTATATTATAAAATGTGTTCAAAATTAATAAAAAGTCGTCCAAATTATAAATTTTTGTGAATTAGTGAATGCATTTTTATTATGCACAGAAAATATTCGTGCCATATGCAACAATACAGTAGCAAACTATGTTTTTCCACAAAAAACCAATTTGAGTGTATGAAACCTGGTCACCTGATACTGTCTTGTTCGTCGTGCGCTGACGAAACAATTCGAAATAAATCTATTTCAACTTTCGCTGAGTGTTACGAATTTCGACCAACACCAGGATTATGCGCATTTTCATATACATCAATGTGTTTTATTTTTTGCGACGAATATTCGCGGTCAAAAATTCGTCGTTTGTCGCAGTTGTGATCCTAGCATTACTTTTATATATACAGTGGTCTCTTGATAATTTAAAAGTTTTTAATTGCAATATTTTTATATTTTGAATCGTCTTTTGAAAACTATAAATAAATAAATAATAAATTTAATAAAAAATATATAAATAATAATAATAATCCAAGTCATTTGGTCCGATAAGAAATAAAAACAATTTGGAAACAAAAACAAGTTGAAAATTTTAAAAAATTTGGTTTTTATAGGTTTTTAACATTTTTTTTTTTTCGTCGAAGTCATGTTCCTGTTGTTAAATACATCGACCTTTTGCATGTCATTTTAATAGGTGCATAAGAAGTGATTTATCGTTAAAGTCGCTTAATGCGATACAAATATATATTTTTTTTCTGTTCATTAATTTTTTTCAATTAATTATATTAATTCAATTATTCAATTAAAAGTACAGGGTGGCTCAGAAAGACCGAAGTGGTGTGAATTCCTTATAACTTTTTTATTATAATTTTTTTTTCTTTTCTTTTCAGTATTTTGTAAAGAAGACTTGGACAATTTATAATGGAGCAACACACAACTGAACAATACACAACTTGACTATGCAATTTATTTCCAGCAAAAAGCACAAGAGAATCCTAATTTTATTCATAACTTAGTTATGAGTGACGAAGCCCATTTCCAATTAAATGGGTTCGTTAACAAGCAAAACTGTAGGATATGGGCTACGGAAAACCCGAGAGTACTTCATCAACGACAATTACTCCCAGTTAAGTGTACTGTTTGGTGCGGTGTTTCTTCAGAAAGGATCATTGGCCCATATTTTTTTTGAAAATGAACGAGGTGTCGCCATTTCCATCAATGGTGATCGATATTGGGCCATGTTGGAAAATTTTGTAAGGCCAGCCGTGGAAAACCATCCGCAAATATGGTTCCAACAGGATGGAGCCACAGCGCACACTGCGAGGGCCACAATGTCTCTTTTACGCGACATCTTTGGTGAAAGAATAATTTCGCGTAGAAGCAATTATAATTTACCTCCGCGTTCCCCGGATTTAACCGCTCCAGACTGTTTCCTTTGGGGTTATTTAAAAGGGAAAGTTTATGTTAATAAGCCTAGGACTATTCAGGAATTAAAAACCAATATTCGAGACGAAATTAACAACAACACCGGAAGTTTTGCGAAAGATCATGGAAAATGTGTTGGAAAGACCACATTTGTGCGAAGCAGAAAATGGCCAGCACTTGCGGGATATAATTTTTAATAACTAATCTAAAAATATTCCCTATAAATTTACTGTATTTAAGAAACAAAAAATTAAAAAAATATGTCTTAAATAAAAAGTTATAAGGAATTCACACCACTTCGGTCTTTCTGAGCCACCCTGTATAATAATAGCGAAGGCAACAAAAGAAATATTTTTAATTTTAATAAATAAAATAAATTCTTAATCAATTATAATATCTAATTAAATTTCTAAGCGTAGTTTTTTTTTTAAATCAAATTTAACACTCAAATTTACATCATGTATTCAAAATTTTTATAGGAATCGATAAATGGGTATTTGCCATTTACATTTTAAATAATAATAGCCTAATGTAAATGTTGCCCGCGGCTCCGGTTCAAATTGTCTAGTCGTAAGTTCAATTTTGCACCACTGTTTCCAGCATTTCCGCCTGTATTTCATTTTACACGTAAGTATGTTATCGTGTTTGGCATGTCCACATAGACCAACGACTTCATATAAATTTACAAAGAGGCGTCAAATCACATGATCTTGGCGGCCAACTCACAGGCCCATTTCGAGAGATAAACTGCTCACCAAATCTATTCTTCAATATGTCCATTATTACACTAGCTGTGTAGCATGTGGCACCGTCCTGTTGAAACCACATATCAACCAAGTCCAACTCTGCCTGTTGGGACCAAAAAGGTCGCGTATCATGGCTCGATAACGTTCCCCGTTGACGGTAATGTTTCTTACACGATCGTCTTTGATGAAAAATGGATCGATGATGCCACCAGCCCATGAATTACAACAAACAGTCGTTTTTTCGGGATGCAACGGTAACTCTTGTATGGCATGTGGCTATTCTTCACCCCATATGCGACAGTTTTGCTTGTTTACGTATCCATTTAGCTATTTACTAGGTCGATCATGGACATTTGGCACAGAGCACAAGTTTTAATAATAAATAAATTCAAAGATTTGCAGTCGTTGCTCGTTTGTGAATTTCTCCATGAGAGTATAATGAAAACACTTTTCACTTTCACAGATGTCATTTGTACACAATTATCAACCACTGCTGCCAGCTTCAAAAACTTAATTCATAAAAAAATCACCCATTATATATTGTTAATAATCAATTCCTGATAAATAAAAAATACTCAACGATTGAAATTCGTTAAGTAGAGAAAAATTACTTTGTTACAAAAATTACTTTGATTTTATTCTACTTACGGTACTAAAGAGCTCAATACTAGGGAATTAAAAAATAAAAACACATTTCCCATACTCTCAGATTTATTCACCCATAGCACTCGCCTAATAGATTGAATCAGTAGTAATTAAAATAAATAAAAAAGGTTGCATCGGAATAATTTAAATGCTTTGCGCTAGAGAGAATTACCATTTTTTTCTTCTTGTATAGATCTATAGTCTAGAAAATCTGCTGAAGAGCTGCCATATAGAAAACCACGTTGGCAACTAAATTATTTGCACTTTTCTAGACCATCTTCTGTACCATCAAATTTATAAAACTCACAATATAAAAATTTTATTTTAAACAAATTGAACTCTCATACTACTACTGCAATTTAATTTGCATAAGTAAAGTAGGAAAAAAATTCGCATTAAAAATTTAAATCCAAAATAAAAGGTATCCTGTGAAGTTTTCCATTTTTTTAGCACAAGAAAATCTGTTACAGGATTTCTAAGAGCAAAATAAATTTGTAGTTGGTAAAAAACCACAAATTTTACGCATTTTAAAAGCGGAAAATAATGATTTAACGCAAAATATGTTTTTTTTTCCATGTAACGCAAATTGAACTTTTAATATATCTAAAAGTGGCTTTTCTTCCGCCTTCGCTTAGCACACACACACACACACACACACATACACAAACCCATACGCCAAGCCATAAAATTAAATGTTTATACACATGAAGGATGCATGCAGGATATAGTAAATTTTCCTACATAAGCCCAGACTAGACAATCACTTCCTTGCGGAAAAATAGTTTTACATGTACACACGTTTAAATGCAAAGAAAATTAAAAGGAGAGAAAATGAAAATTGTACGTTGCCGAGCACTCAAGTGTCACCACGCCACGCCATACAACACAAAGCTGTTAAACCGCAAATGAGTACAAAACAAGAAGAGCAAAGAAAGTAATATGTAAAGTTGTGTAAAACGTAGGAAAACTGATGCAACAAAATAAAATGACAAAAAAAAAAAACACTGAATAAAATAACACATGCAAAACTTTGTGTCTTTGTGCTGTTTGTGTATAGGGTATATTTTGTCAGAGATAGCTAAGGATAAGTACTATGGCAACTGAAAATGTACGTATTACAAAATAGGAACAGGAAGAAAAAAAATTGTAATTGTATGTATAGCTTTATTCCCATTTTCTGCTTTTACCACTTTGCTCTAATTCTGGCACATGCGAACACTTCTTGCCATCACCGAACTAAATAGATGCGAAAGGAAAAAAGAAATTCTGTTTGATGGAACTGCGAGTGTGTAGTTCATAAGTAGGAAGCTTATTCGTTGCTTCGAAACAGCTCCACTTGTGCTCCTTCCAGGCAGCCTGTTTCTTGCAAATTATTTTTTCTTACATTCACTTTATTCCCTTTTTTTTGCTGCTTGCATACAAACCAATACAAATGCGGTGGTGTTTGTGTGTTCGAGTTTGAATCTATGTGCAGTGTAAACTGTTGAGAATTGCAGTTTAGTAGAGAAACCTTTTTCTTTTTTGTTGCTGTGTAGCATATGTGAATATGTGGCCACACACACACAAACACCCTTACACACCAATAACTGCAAATACACATGGAATTGCTTAGCCACACAAAAGGGTGTGCAAACGTGTGTGCCTGCTAAAAGTTTCATATATATTTATTTATTTTTTTTAAATCATATACATAGATCTGCTATTTGTAGAAGCTAAATGTATTTCTAAGTCGTACAATTTCTTTCTGCTCGTATATTTTATGTTAATATTTAATAAAAATATTAAGAAAATTTCACCGAGTAAAGTGGTTAATAACATTCTACGTGCTCTTTTATTTCAAACACAAAGAGTGCGAGTGTAGAAAAACAAACTACAACAACACAATCACTTTGTGCACATGAAAAGAAGGAAAGCACTTTGTTTGAAATAATAAGAATAATAATAAATATTATTCATACTTAAACTGCTGTTAAGTGTACAATTTAATATTGGCATCATCTGAAGTATTGATCGTGATATAAATTTGTATTTTTAGAGCTGAGAAAAAAATAATTGTCTTTTCTATAGGGAGACAGGCTTGTAAATAGAACACAAAACGTTTATTCAATTCAACCAAACGAATTAGCAGGTGATAAACACAAATACATATTAACACAGACTATGGAAATATAGTGGCTTGTGAAAACGTTGCTGTGTAATTTGGAAAACTAAAACGATATCGACTTTCATGGCCTTCAGAGTGTATAAAAAAAGACTACGATCTTTGGCATCCCAATAAAAAAATTTAAAGTCATTTTTGGGAAACTAGTTTTTCACTACTACCAAAATATCAATAGTTGTGTATTTTTAACTTATCACGAAGTGATTACCAACACTATCTAAATAATTGATTAAGAATTCATTTGAAGGGCTCATAATACCTAGAAAGGTATTTGTAGCTTCCACAAGTATAGGGTGTTTTTTTGTAGAGTGACACAAATTTAAATCATGTACCAAAAGCAGAGTAACAACACCCTCCTTTGTCGGTCCTGTAGGAAAATATTGCCCGCGAAGTAAAAAAGTTGAAATAGCTAAAAAAATGTAGGGGTCATTCCCTGAGTGTTGGTCCAAGATAAAAAAAAAAATCAATGAGTGTTCGAACTCACGGGCGATGTGTTAACACCTTTTTGTTACACGGTACCTGTTCGATTTCTATAAACACAGACCCATAAACCCGGAGGTAGAGTTAATATAAAGTATTTTTTATTTATTTTCTATTAAACCCACAAAAAACAAAGAGAATGCAAAGCAACAGACAAATGTACATACATACATTGTTATGTTTGTACATAAGCTACATACGTTGCTGTCTTGCTATCTCATTTTTATATATGTACGTATAACCACGTCACTATTCTCTTTGCTATGCATAAGACAAACCGAAGATCAACATAAAACACTTTTTTAATATTACTCCAAATTAATACTCCGAAATAAAATCGGCTATGAATTTCCGGAGAAAATCGCGTGGGAAAATTATATGAAAATCGCCCAATAATCACTTTCAATACCGACTGCCAAGCAACAACAACAAACAAACAAACTCTTACACTTACACTTGCGTATGTATTGAAACTGATAGTTTACTGCCCTAGAGGAGCGCGTATAGATGTTAACACATAAAAAAACAAGGAATTCTATTTTTAATATCAATGAAACGGGCTTTATTGAAAAGAAAATTTTATAAAATTAATATTGATTTGTTTTCATTGACCTTATCAGTTTATTGTAAAATTAATCAAAAACGACCACTAGATTTTTATAAAATTTTGAATAAAAATTTTTAATAAAAATTATAACAACTTAAATTTTATAAAAAACGACCACTAGAGCTTGATTAATATTACAATATAAAATTAACATTTAAATGTGATTTCTGCCATGTGGCGGATACGGCTGGTGCATAGAAGGCGCAATATAGAACACCAATTTTCAACAACTAAAAAAAATTTACCATAAAGTGGAAGGACACAATCCCAGTTGCTGAGAACGGCGATTAATTGATTGATTAGGATCAGCTTCAATGCTTTCCTGTACAGCGGCTACAGCTTCTACAGTGCGCACTGCTCGGCGTCTCACGGGATGCACATGATCAGTAACAGTAAATGTGGTCCGAAAACGATCTATTGTTCTTCGAATTAGCCGCTCTGAAGGATGATTATGAACGCCATAAAATGGAAGAAGTGCACGATGACTTTGACGAATACAATAATTATTTTGATTAAAAATTTCAACTATTTTCACGCGTTGCTCTGGTGTTGTGACAATCTTAAAAACTACTCTTTACAAAGGGGGAGACAGTATTGAGAGGACAGATAAAGAAAAATGAGAAGATAGAAAATGTTGTGTAGTTATTTCAACCTTTTACTTCGACGACGACTTGATTTCTACAGGGTCTGCAAAGGAGGATGCTAGCTCCTTTGCTCTTTAGTTCATAATAGTATCAGTTGCAGCGCTTTGACTTCACCACTAAAACAGTGGCCGACAGCAACTAACACAACCATGCACTCATACTGATCACAAGAATTCGACACAATGTTCAAGATTGAGCATGGAATCTAACACAGGATCCGCCGCTTTATAGTCTCGTGGTAACTACTTCAGCCAACTTATTTTAACTAACATACAGTTGTACTAATGGCCCTAAATATTCTACTGTTAATAATTTGAATTTAATAAAAATTCTTAAAAAATATTTCGAGGATTTGAGCCTGAGTCTGAATAAAGAAAATTCTGCTCTTAATAATTTTAATATTTATTGTATTTAGCGTATAATTCTTGGTCGCAATATTTTTATGGTTTCTTTGCCCTTATTTGACAATAACAGCGAAAAAACAGAGCTTTCAAGAAGCACACTTTTTGCTCTTCGGCCTTGGTTATAAATCTCTAAGTGACAATTGCTTGTTTAAACTTAAAATTCTTAATAAATATAAAACTTATTCTATGACAAATGAGTGTCAAATCCTGCATTAATTAACTGCCTGCTGTTGTAAATGAAATAAAACTTTTCATTTGGGTATTTATATTTAAGCAACAATAAAAATAAACTCAAAATTGTTTTGGTTTCAATATAAAATCCCACAGGAATATTTTGATTTTATATTCCCTTAAGCTTGTATTATGATCACAAGTTGACAATTGTACACGTGTTTACAAGAGTACACGCATTCTACCTGAATAATTATAAATGTTTTTAATTTTTTTTTATTAAAGCACTGTTACAGTTCGAGTTGTTTGTGGAAAATATTTTTAAAAGATGTAAGCAAATAACAAATACATTTTATTTAACTACGCTCTTTCCTTTGCTCATGAGGGCGCTGTTAATGCGATCCTACGAAATCTAGGATCTTGGGTACCGTCGAGACTGTAGACCAATTTCACCGCTAAAATCTCATCTTTCAGGATCTCTGCTTTCAAAACTATGCCCTTTGCCTTCTGGTTGAGGGATGCTACCCCGAGTTTGAAAAAAATATCCATATTTCCCATTCTTTTTGTGCTTAAAAAATTAATTCCATCGACTTATCAGATTTTTTTTTATTGCTTTAAGTAGCCATTCTTGGGTGCTAGTTCTTCAAATAAATAACAAAAAAATATATAATCGAAGTCTGAAAAAAAATATATTCGTACTAAAAATCAATTCCATCTACTTTTTTCTTATTTTATTGTATTTAGGAGTCATCCTAAAAAAAATGTTATCGAAATCTGCAATTCGTTTCATGCTGGAAAAATTAATTCCATCGACTCATGAGAAAATATTTTTTAGTTTATTGTACTTAGGAGCCATCCCCTGAATGTTAGTCCTTAAAATGAAATCTTGGAAATCTCGAAATCTGTTTACACTAGAAAATCAATTCTATCCACTTAATAGATTTTTTTATATTTTATTGTATTTAGGGGTCATCCTTTAAGTGCTAGTCCTTGAAAAAAATATTATCGAAATCTCCAATTCCTTTCTTGCTTAAAAAATTTATTCCATCGACTTTAAAAAGAATTTATTTTTATTGTAAAGGGTGTTTTTTATGAAGTTTTTTTTTATACGAATCACTCTGTTGTCTGACAGCTGTTTTGACAGTTTGAAGTGACGTCTCTACTCAGTATTGTATGGCAAATCATCATGAACAGGTTAACTCCAGAACAACGCTTCCAAATCGTGCAAATTTATTTTCAAAAACAGTGTTCAATTAAAAATGTTTATATAGCACTTCGTGAATTTTATGGTGCACTTAATCGTCCGTCTGAGACCACCATAAATAACGTAATTACCAAATTTCGGTCCGCATTCACTCTTTTGGATGCCAAGCCACCGAAAAGAATGATAAATGTACTGTTTGGTGCGGTCTATGTGCTGGTGGAATCATCGGTCCTTTTTTCTTTAAAAATGAGGAAGGACGACGCGTTACGGTGAGTGGAAATCGATACAGAATCATGATCAATGAATTTTTGGTGCCAAAACTTCAAGATATGGATGTAAACGAAATGTGGTTTCAAGAGGATGGTGCCACTTGTCATACTGCGGCCGAAACAATGGACTTATTGAAAGAACATTTCAACGACAACATTATTTCGAGAAATGGACCGGTGAATTGGCCTCCGCGTTCGTGTGATTTGACGCCACTCGATTATTTTTTTGTGGGGATACCTGAAATCATTGGTCTACGTGGATAAACCAGCAACGATTGACGCTTTGAAAACCAGTATTCAACGTGTCATTGCTGAAATACGCCCTCAAATGCTTGAAAAGGTGGTCGAAAATTGGACCTCCAGAATGACCTTTGTGCAAAATGGTCGTGGTGGCCATATGCCCGAAATTATATTTAAATGTTAAATGACAAGAAATTATCTACCAAATAAAATTTTTTTTTGGCCATTTCATAATTTGGCAAGTGTTTTATTTAAATTGCAAATCAGCAAGCTCTTATAAGAACACCCTTTATTTAGGGGTCAGCCCCTTAAAAAATGCTTGAAATTTACAAATCCTTTCACACTAAAAAAAAAACAATTCTATCGCTTTATTAGATATATATTTTTTTATCATAATGTGTTTCGAAGTCATCTCCTAAGTGCTAGTCTTTAAAAAAAATTATCGAAATCTCCAAATATTTTCGTGTTAAAAAAATTAATTCCATCGACTTAATAGAATTTTTTTTTTATTTTAGTGGCCTATTTAAAGCACTATATGCTCATAAATCTGACAGAAAATCTGACAGATAAAATCACAGATATATAATTAACACACACTTCCAAATCTCAGTTTATATTAGAGGAGCAGGTTTCCTGAAAACTCTTGCGCAAATATATAATTCACAAAAGAGCATAGATACTGGCGTCATGAAACATAAAAGACAAACACTTTTAAACACTAACTGCCTAAGTGTTCAAAATAAAAAAAGACGAAATAAATCTACATTGTATGAGTTTCTAAAGATTTAATGAAAAGACGCTACACAGAAAAGGCAGTTTCTAAAATAGTACTTGTGTTAAATAGAAAACTTAAATTAACGTTTGCCATCATGTTGGCAAACTTTGCCAAGAAAAGGAAACTATCGTTAAGAAAAAAATAAATAAAATAAAATCATATAAAACAAAAAATCAGTCAAGTACTCGTACTATAAAATAACTAACAGTTTGAATAATAGATCCACTTATGTGTATTAGAGCAGCCGCTT
Source organism: Linnaemya tessellans (assembly GCA_951800035.1). NCBI lineage: Eukaryota > Metazoa > Arthropoda > Insecta > Diptera > Tachinidae > Linnaemya > Linnaemya tessellans. The sequence goes on from OX637532.1 coordinate 141,195,861, forward strand.
GTTTGTGCCACGAAAAACGTTTGTAATGCAACAAGAACAACAACAACAACAACTTTAAATAAATGTACAATTAAGCACATTTTCTAAACGATGTTCACATGATGAGGATCCCAAAGGTAGTAAAACTTAAGAAAACATTCTGCATTAGAGTCATTTATTTTAAAACATACTTACGACTGAACATTAAACTAAAACGTCATTAGATCATGTTTGTATGCTGTTACCCCTAAACACAAACATACATATTTACATATGGAGGATGTGTGTGTGTGTGTGTGTGTGTGTAGAAGAGCCTGCTAGGAAGACATATGGCTGTGAAATGAGCTAAAGTTTGTGGTACCTAGTGTAAGGACTGTAACTAATTAGACAATTGTAGTGGAATTTTTACTAAAGCATTTATTTATTTCACCTCACAAATATCTCATCAAGTACTAGATAAATATCATCATCGTTATTAAAGTTCTTGTCTAGTTAGCTTTCAAGAAATTATTTTATATCAGTTTTTATTAAAATTTTTTTTTTATTTAAGTAATAACCCACAATTTAAATAATAATACCAAGTAGAACAATATAATATTTTTTTTTATTTTTCAAATAATGATCTATCTTTTCTTCAACTTATCTTTTGAATTGAAAATTATTTTCTACGAACATCAGCAAGAATAGTGAGATATACATATTTCCATTAAAACTAATCCATGCGAAGATAAATTTCAAAATTTATAACCCTAGACACAAACCAAGTACGTTAGCAGGCTCTGTTAGCATGTTAACATAGCGCTGTTAAGTATGAACAATCCGAGTGTTTGTATTCCAAGTGGAATACTGGCCATATTTTTAGACCAAACTTAAAAAAATTAAGGGAATCGATAATCAGATCCACAGCTTTCATAATATTTATTTTTTTATTTGTCTTCTATTTTTGACCAGCACCCAGGGGATGACCACTACATATGCAATGCATTGCGCCGGACCTGGAAACACGAGGGGATAATATTAAGGGGACAGATGAAGAAAGAGGAGAAGTTAGAGAATTTTTTTTGTAGCTATTTCAACCTTTTTACTTCGCCGGCTAATTTTTTGCTACACTCTGCTATTAGTACATGATAGTGTCAGTCGCTGCCAATTATGTTCAGTGACCAGTGGCTATGCCTTCATCATTGAAACAGGCTGGCAACAACTAACACAACCACGCACTAATGCTGATCAGAAGAATTCAAAACAATATTTCATGATTCAGCGCGGGGTTGAACTCAGGACCCTCCGCTTCATAGTTTTGTGTTCTACTACTTCAGGCATCAGTACCCACAAAAATTATTTTATTTTGGAGTTCTTGGGGTCCTCTATCACGTCCAATGGCCATGACTCTTAACAGTTGATTTGTAATAGAAAAATTTGGATTTTAGTTAAATTTTATATTTGGAATTTCTCTAAAGGAAGAATTCCTGGAAAATGGTAATATTCCCATTAAAAACATTTATTTGTATTTGTATAAGAAATACTTTGCAAAGTAAATTTGCAAAATATCGATGCACAGATGCCGACGGGATGACTGAGACCATATGCCGGCGATGTTGTTGATCCGTATTTTATCCGTTACTGAAACTGACTGTATACGACTGATGACTTCACATAAGAAGTAGGAAGAACTATAAATCATACGGTGATCTGAGATGTTGAAATTAAGAAATGAACAGAGTAAACGATCAGTAGCCTGGCTGCATTTAAAAAATAATTGCAAAACGAAGATTGATGTTGAGTGAGCTGCTTTATGACTGTCCAAAAATTTATATAAACCGCTGAAACTGTGCAATGATCAAATTTGTATATTGTATTTCAATGAAATTGGATGCTCCAAGAATAACCCAAATATATCGTAGGGTAACGTCTACGAAAATCTCCGGCACTGATCACCATGAGCAGGTAAATTTCAAATTCCTTACTTAGCCTTCAAGTCAAGTTGATTAACATCGATAATAATTTATTATTAATAATTGTATTAACTTCAGAAAGCCTAAAATAAAAATAAGTTTGCAATAGATAAATTTTCTAAATTATTTGTAGTTCAAATATCAAAGAAGCCAAAAACTCTACAGAAAAACTTGAAATAATTAAATCTCTATTACAATATATATATATTTTTCTCTAAAGTTTCAATCTAGATCGTTTTACCCTTAGCAGCAGAGGAATTAAGGTCACAAAACTCAAGAGCTGTAGACACGTTTAATGTGCGAAGCCATCTACACCAAATGAATAATTATCCAAGAAATTTGTCACAAATTATATAAAGCACTTCTTTTGCCATTCCTTATCTCCTGCGAACAAAAAAAAACTTATACCAAAGAAATATCTTGACTACAGCAACCCCAATACCGCAGTAATTTTACCAGCGACAGCAAACCCAGTAGAGAAAATGTTGTACAAATTCAGTCGGGTTTTGTAAATTATATATCGGTTTTAGCAAATGGTTTATGATGTTTACACTTACATTACCTGCTGCAGAACTTTTTTTTTTCTTTACCAACAACGACCAAATTATTTTTAGCCAAGTTGCCAACAAACCAACCAGCCAACCCAAACTGCTTAGGAACCAGTTTAGCAACGCAATCCAACAGCAAGCACAAGTTTAATGTTGGACAATCATTAATTTCATGAGACTTTATTACAGCACCGGCAAAAGAAACACAAACAACGTCTAACAATAAAAAAAAGGACCAACAAGACTAAATGTTGTGAAAAAATAAAATGAACGAGAATATATAATGACCAAAGCTGTACAGCTGGGTGGTGGCAGTTGAGCTACGAGGCCATAAAACAAGGTGTTGCTCGGGTTTGAAAGGTAACCTGAGATGCTTACAAAGTAAATAAGATATAAAAATAACTTGAACTTGTTTCTATACAGCAAGATTTATATTAGGACTCATCTGCAATTAGTGTCAGAAAATATAAGATGATGATTGCCAAACCGGCAGCAAAGACAATTTGAAAAAAAAAACACGAATAAAAATAGGCAAACAATATTTAATGTAAAATTTTATGCACAAACCGAAGTGTTTCAAAAACAATGAACTAAGTTTAATAAAGGACAAATAAAAACGTTATATTCGACCGGGTCGAATCTTAAATACCCTCCAAATATTTAGTAAGTAAATTTAAAATGTTTAATCTGCTGGGATAGAGTTCCTTTAAGACATTTTTGCATCCAATTTTAAATTTCTATTCTGAGAGAGTCATTCCAGGAAGAGCCGTGGGGGAGACGTTTCACCACTAAGACAATCAGAGAACATCTCAGCTTCTTAGAGTTAAGGAATACAAATTGTTCAATATTTACACTATTTTTACATATAATATCGTACGTCAGTGCCACTAAAGGGGGCAGGGTCCAAATAATAGACTATATCATGTTTTCCACAGACGAACGTAGGGGCAATGCTAGAGCGTCTCAGATTTCATCACTGATCAAAATTAATTTTTTTAATTTCAAAAATTAGTTTTTTCCATTTTATGAAACTTCCTTGACATAAAAATATATTATTTGCTTAACAAAATTACAAAAAAAAAATATTAAAAATTATGTTGTTTTTTTGAGGTTGGTTTAGTTCTTCTTAGGGGAACTTTTTCCCTCTTGCCCGATTTAGCCCATTTCCGCACTTAACCTGTGCTAACCTTCAAGATATATTTGTACCAAATTTCAAGAGTCTGGCTCTATTCGTTTGGACTTAATCATGATTTCCACAGACGAACGGACGGACATGCTCAGATCTTACATTTCATGGCTTGCACTTTTTATGATGACTTGCACTTTTTATAATGACTTGCACTTTTTATGATGACTTGCACTTTTTATGAGGACTTGCATTTTTTATAATGACTTGCATTTGTTACGATGACTTGCACTTTTGATAATGACTTGCACTTTTTATGATGACTTGCGCTTTTTATGATGACTTGCAATTTTTAAAATTACTTGCACTTTTCAAAAAGACTTGAATTTTTTATGATGACTTGCAATTTTTATGATGACTTGCATTTTTCATAATAACTTGAACTTTTCATAATGAGTTGCACTTTTTAAGTAACTTGCACTTTTTGAAATGACTTGCACTTTTTATAATGACTTGCGCTTTTTATGATGACTTGCACTTTTCAAAATGACTTGCACTTTTTATGATGACTTGCACTTTTAATAATGACTTTCATTTTTTATGATGACCTGCACTTTTTCGCTTTTTATGAAGACTTTCACTTTTTAAAATGACTTGCATTTTTATGGTGACTTGCACTTTTTATGATTGCTTGCACTTTTTATGATTGCTTGCAGTTTTTAAAATGATTTGCACTTTTTATGATTACTTGCACTTTTTATGCACTTTTTAAAATGACTTGCACTTTTTATAATGACTTGCACTTTTTATGATGAGTTGCACTTTTTATAATGACTTGCACTTTTTATAATGCACTTTTCATAATGACATACACTTTTCATAACGACTTGCACTTTTTATAAAGACTTGAACCTTTCAAGATGACTTGCACTTTTTTCCTTACTAACATAATAAACATGAAAGTAACTCTGTCTGTCTGTTACCTTTTCATGCTTAAACCGCTGAACCGATTTGGATGAAATTTGGCGCAGAGATAGTTTATGATACGGGGAATAACACAGGGTGATGTTTGTTCTTGGAAATGATCGTATTGAGCAGTTAAGGGCGGTCGAATTTTTTTTATATACATATTAAATTATTAAATTGATAATTAAGTACGTTTTAAACTTTGATTCAGTGAAAATACAAAACATCTTTGACATACCACAAACATTAGCTGAAACCGCGGGTAAAAGCTAGTAATATATAAGTATGCTTTCATAAACCATAAAATGGAAGAGTTTTTTATGGCCGTTTAGCAGCATTATTTCACGAAGTTAAGCTGTTCCATATCAAAAACGTGTGTGCCTTGTATAGTGCATATAGGTGTTGTCTTATTCTAAGTCCTTGTTTTTAAGAAGTTTAAGATTAATATCGGTTTGATTTTAATAATTACTTCATGATCCACTAACATTTGTAATTACCAATTAATGTATTTGCCTTCATGCCATTTGTGAAGCCGTAAAATATCCCAAAGGGATACCTATATATTTTATTCTGGTAAAATGATTTGCAATTTATGCAAATGTGCTAGAAGATTTAGTGTTTCTCTTTACCAGCTAACACTTGCCATATAACGTATTAATCTTTATGGTCTTTAATTTTATTTTACCTTTTTTGGTTTCTGTTATAAATTTCGTACGTATAAATTAAAAATTAATTGATTTCTTCTTAAAAGTTTTGTTACATTTTCGGTCGTGTTTTTCCACGAGTTCCTCCTTCTTCTACGCTTGAATGCAGTATTCATTGGCAGTAAAGGCGACATTATTAATTTAAATAGATATTTTTCTCTCATTTGTTTGTTCATCGTCTGACATTTTTTCGGACGATTTAATGTTTTTTATTCATCACAATAGAATATTTAAACTGGTTTCTGGGATTGAAAGGCTTAGTATTTAGATAGCCAGCAACTTAACATGGTAAACAAAATGGTTTTAAAAGTAATGAACAAAATAACGTGAAATGGAGATATAAAATTTATTTCCGAAATTGTGTGACTGACCTGCTTACAATTGTAAGTTCGTCAATTAAAGTCACATTAAAACTGGCAACCAAGGCAAATAGCTGTACAAAGTGTTTTTCCTGATTTGAATTTGTAATTAATTTTTCAAGGTTTTTATCTCTTTGTAAAACTCTATTTTGATTTTTTCGTTTATGGTTTGTCGTTTGCATCAACATAAAAGCTGTTTTCCCCTAAAGGAATGACTGTCAAAAATTGGTAACTAGATAAACACTAACAGAAAAATAAGGGTTCAAAAGAACACACACAAATAACGCTGTGGTGATTTGATTGTGATCTGTGTGCCAAAAAGGTGGCACGTTTGCACGCGTATCTCTGAAATTTTTAAAATTAATAATATATAATTAACGCAATAAAAATTTCATTATGTTATTTTGTTTCGAACTAATTGATTAGATATATTTGTTGCCACGCTAATATTTTTGTATTTTAATTACATTCAAACTACAACAGCTATTTGTAAGTAAGTATTGCAAGTCCTTATTTACACAACCCTTCTAATTAGAGTTCCTTTGAAGTTGTGCTATTTACTAAATTAAGGAAATATATCTTGGGGGAGTTTTATAATTAGATATTTATTTAAAGGAATACGAACTTTAAATAAGGCAAGTGAAACAATTTTATTGCAGCGACGGGAAGACGCGGTAGCATTTGCTATTAGATAAGGGAGTTGTGCAAGGCCAAAGTGGTTAAATGATATTAATAGCAGAAAATAAATCAAAATCTTGAAGCTAGCAAAATATTTTTGTATTTCATTTTACAATAATGCCCACTACAGTGGATGCAGTTAACTCAAAAACGAATTTGTATTTCCAGAGGTTTCTAATATTTGGAATCTTATTTAATGTATAATAAAAATCCAATTTAAAAAAGAAAAGAAATACGTCTGCAGCTAAATGAAGAAAACATAGTTTTATTAGACTTGTTTCACCCAGTATGCATTCAAAGTAGTGCTACACGTTTTATTCGCAATAAGTGTAAATTATAAAAATAAAATAATATGGAAAACTTTCGAATGGATCAGTCGATTACCACGTGGCAAGCGGAGATTGATGTAATTCTTCGAGACGAGAGCACTAATTGATCACATATATAATTTTGGGAAATAGTTCACTTTTTTAGAAGTTTTCGTGCACAATATCTCGCGAACGTGTTACTCGTTTTTGATCCGGTTGGTAGTGCTCTACGTGGATTTTTGGAATCGGTAGAGTCGTCGAAAAGTTATTCTAAATATACAACTTTGATCAGTTATTTTGATATTTCCCAGAATGTACTTATTCGAACCGGTTGCAGTTCACAGAAAATCTAAGTTTGAAGGAACCCTTTGCTCAGCCGTTCAAAAGTTATAAGCGGTTCAAACACACGCACATACACACACACACGAACATACACACACACACGCACATACACACACACACACGCACAAGCTATAGGTATAGCACAAGCTATATGTAGGTATGTATGGGTGAGCCATATTCGTATCGCCCAATCTGTCTCCTTGACACGATGGGTAAAGTTCTCGAGCGAATTATATACAATAGACTTCTAGCTTGCGCTGAAGCTAGAGGAGCTCTGTTCGACCTGCAGTACGGATTTAGGAAAGGCCGTTCCACTGTAGATGCGATTAGGAAAATAGTAGACATAGCAGAAGACGCAATAGAAGGCGGAAGATGGAGATTTTGTTCCAAGGAATACTGCTCGGTGGTCACCCTGGATATTCAAAACGCATTTAATTCCGTGAACTGGGGGAATATTGCCAAGGCCCTTTTCATTATGGGCACGCCGTCGTACCTGATGAGTTTGGTAAACGACTACTTTCGGGACCGAAAAGTTTTGTATGTGACCGATGATGGCGAAGAAGAATATACAGTCACTGCAGGTGTACCGCAAGGTTCTATTCTTGGCCCTCTGCTCTGGAACATAATGTATGATGCAATACTGCGACTATCCTTACCCGATAAGACTTCCATTATTGGCTTTGCGGACGACATTGCCATAGTCTCGGAGGAGGTGGAGGTGGAAGCAAATGCGGCAGTCGAAAGGATTGAATCGTGGCTTAATGGGACTGGGTTGACACTAGCTGCCCATAAAACAGAGGCTGTCTTAATAAGTAGCAGAAAAACGGTGGAAAAGATGACTGTAACAGTTATCGATGCAAGAATAGAATCGAAAAGGGCCATAAAATACCTAGGCGTAATGATCGATGACAGGCTAAATTTCAAGGAACATGTAAGGTTCATTGTCAAAAAGGCATCCGGCGCACAAGCAGCTCTGGCAAGAATAATGCCAAATATTGGAGGACCAACGTCATTTAAAAGAAGGGTAATATCGTCGGTTGTGACCTCGATAATAATATATGCCTGCCCAGTATGGTCTGTAGCACTTTCCGAGGAGACGACAAGAAGAAAACTATCCTCGGTGTACCGTCTAAGTGCAATAAGACAAATAAGTGGTTTCAGGACAATATCCGATGACGCAGCAATGGTATTGGCAAGAGCAATACCTATAGATATACTGGCGGATGAAATGAGGCGAATCTACTTTCGTCGTCTTGAGGATCCAGGGCAAATTGCTACAATAAGGAGAGAGGAGAGGAGTGTTTCTCTCAGCAGATGACAGTCTAGATGGGAATGCAGTTCGAAGGGCAGATGGACTTATTATCTTCTGCCCATCATAATTCCCTGGCTGGAGGCACAACACTGCGAGCCCAACTTTTATATGACGCAGTTCTTGAGTGGACATGGTTGTTTCAGGAAATATCTGCACAAATGTGGGCACGATAGATCCCCAACATGCCCAAATTGTGTTGACGAAGATGAGGACGCTCAGCACGTTTTATTTTGCTGTCCGAGATTTAGGGGTCCTTGGGAGTTGAATATTACTCCCCGTCAGCTTCTAGACGAGATTATGGGTTCCGAAATTAAATGGAACGAGTGCACCCGCCATATATCTGTAGTTATGCAGGAACTACGAAGGCTGGAAAGACAGAGATCGAACGAGCGTTCATAAGATGAAGCGAAATCGCTAACCAGCCCTCCGCGAAGTAATATCTAGCGGCAGTCCCGCGGAGGGGGAGTGGTCGAAAGAAGCAGGGGGTGCGTTTAGTACGTAGGCACCATTCAAGGTGAATCGTGCATGCTTATGATGGAACATAAGTATCTTTTGAAGATTACCACCTCCGGTTCTATACAAAAAAAAAAAAAAAAAAAAAAACACTAGGCAAAGGTATTACTTCCGCGAAGTAATACCTAGCGGCAGTCCCGCAGAGGGAGAGTGGTCGAAGGAAACAGGGGGTGGGTTTAGTACGTAGGCACCAGTGATGGTGAATCGTGCATGCTTATGAGGGAACATAAGTATCTTTTGAAGATTACCACCTCCGGTTCTATACAAAAAAAAAAAAACATACACACACAAACATACACACATATAGCACATACAGACATAGTGACGGCTTCTCAGGAGTAGTCAGAAACTCAAAACGTCGAGATCTGGTGAAAACTCAATATTTTCAAAACGGGGTAAAATCAGTAATTTCACACTTTTTTGAAAATTTTCAATTTTCTTAGCGTGAACTTAAAAAAATACTACAGTCGCAAAGCAGCTTTGACTCAGTCAACATCAAGTCTTGTCGAAAATTAATTTTTAAGTGTAGCCAGACCATTAATCATTTACTCTCTATTCCGAGTGTTTTGGATCTCACTCGCACCAGTTAATTTCAACACCTTAGATCGCTGTATGCCTTACAGTTCTTCTGAGATATTTTCAGTGCTTAAGTAGGCTTTTATTTTTTATGTGATGGCATAAAACGCGTGCAGTCAATCACACTAACGGATAAAATACAGGTCAACAACATCGTCGGCATAGGGTGTCAGTCTTGCAAGAAATTCATATTTCATCTTTTAATTTCCTTTTTCTCAGGAGAAAAAGAAACAACAATATTATTGTGTATCTCTTTACTTTTCAAAAAAGAGTCTTCATATGGAATAAATCCCTACAATCAAGTTTTCAAAAATATGAATGCAATACAAAAAAAATTTTTCTTTCTGTTTTTTATAAATTTTTTTTAGATTTATTTCACTTTATTTTTTGAAGATTTACTTCATAGGCAAAACTTATCAGTCTAATTTATAAAAAAAAATTGTTGACTAATAAAATAAATTTTTGCATAAAATTTTTTTCTATTCGATAAAGCAATTTAATTTTTTGTAAATTAGGCCTTAGATATTAACTGATACTAATATTCAAATGTATTCGTATTAGCTTTACAAACAAAATTCTAGATTGTAGGGAAACTATATTAACACAAAATAATGAGATTGTTTTCTTTAAAAATAATTTTACTATTTAAACAACGTAATAGCTTATTAAAAATAATTGAAGAAAATGTGATTAATTTTAACACAAAAGGCCATTCACATTGAAACAAAATTATTTATATGTTTGTATGCCTGTGACAATTTGGAAATTACAACAAAAACTTTAAGGATCACAAGTTTTTATACGAAACCCCATTAAATATTCAATTTTCGCACTGAACAATATAAAAATAAATAAAAAAGTATTCAAATTAAATAAAACCCTTTTTGGGCGCTTTTTGTTTGTTGTCCTTTTCGCAGGAAAATCAAATGAAAAAATTATTATAAATAAAATAGAAGAATGACAATAAAGTAAATATAAATAAAGCAATGAAATAAAAAATGGCGGGGCAAGTGAAAAAGAGCAACCTTTTCTTTATTTTCGTCTTGATGTTTTATATAGTATATTTTTTTTTTTTGCTTTTCAACTAAAAATACATATTTTATCATAAAGAATTTATGCGGGTTAACTTTGTTACATTTTAAGAGGGCTCTTGTGTGTATAAAACAATACAAAATAAATGTTTATATGTATGTATTGTGTATTGTGTATGTATGTAATGAGAAAGAATATTTGCTTATCCATTTACTTGGCTGTGCATTTCATGTTCTTTCTGCTAACAAAAGGAATAAGAACAGAGAGCATATAAAAAATATCAGGTAACAAGCAAATTTTACTCTCGAACAATTTCCATAGACATTCAAACAGACAACAATAACTTATAATTTAATTATTATTTACATATTGGATTATATTTGATTAATATGAAGTTAATGTACACTGAGTTAGTAAATTTAAATACTTTAAAACCGTTTATTCGACATATTGTCTCAATTAAATTAGTGCTTTTTGAAGGTGGAAAAACAAAATAGATTTATATGTAGTAATAATTTTAACGAACATTTTATATTGCTATATTAAATTTGAATTAAGATTCTATAGGCTAATTGTTCGAAATTTTAATTTAAATCTCAGAAAGACATGATAAATATTCCAAGGCACAAAGGCAAGTCAACATCAGTTTTATTCAACTTACACAGCAGAGCAGAACAGCTGTTTTCGAAAGACGCAACCCTTTCATCATCAGTGCTCATGTGTATTGTGTTTGTCACCACTTATTATGTGGCTTAGTTGAATGTGATAACAGTTCCTATTTACACAAATTAACAATAACATGTTAACATCAGGTTGATACAGTTCCCGTATTCTTTTTCACAATAAAAAAATAGGAACTGTTATCACATTCAACTAAGCCACCTAATAAGTGGTGACAAACACAATACACATGAGCACTGATGATGAAAGGGTTGCGTCTTTCGAAAACAGCTGTTCTGCTCTGCTGTGTAAGTTGAATAAAACTGATGTTGACTTGCCTTTGTGCCTTGGAGTATTTATCATGTCTTTCTGAGATTTAAATTAAAATTTCGAACAATTAGCCTATAGAATCTTAATTCAAATTTAAAATAGATTTATATCGAATAAAATTTGTTTGTTGTGTTTTCTTGAATTTCAAATCCTATGGTTTTGCTTTTGTAATTCTCAATTAATTTTTGGGAGTTTATTAATAAGTTGAGAGGTTTTGTTATTTTGGAATTAGGTTAAAGTCTACTGATGATTTGGTGTAAGAACCAATGAAATGCAGGCATATAGACATACTTGACCACACAACAAACAAGAAGCACTAGTATTATTTAAATACTTAAAAAAAATTACATATCCTGTGATATATTAATCCAAATGAAAACCATGAAAATGTGTTTATAAAATTTTTTTGCCATACACAAGTTCACATATAAGTATACGAGTACATATGCAATGCAATTATCCCACGCATTTATTTTTAGAGTTTTATGACAAAGGTGAAATGTTTCCCCCACAGCCCTTGCCAGAGCGACTCCGCCAAAATGCAGTTTTTATACACTCCAAAGATAAAGTAAATACGTATATTCTTGACTAGTGATGAAGTTTAAGACGCTCAAGCAATGCTCATAGGTTCGGCTGTGGAAAACATGATATTGTCTATTTTTAAGCCCGCTCCCTTTAGTGGGCGTTGACGTACGATATTATATAAAGGAATTCTGTTCCACCAAGTTAAACATTTTAAATTCACTTACTAAATATTTGGAGGGTATTTAAGATTCGACCCGGCCGAATATAACGTTTTTACTTGTTTTTCATAAAGTTGTTTCACTTCTTGAACTCAACAGAGTATCAGTTTTGAGCAAAAGCACAATAGCTCAAAGTGAAACAAATTGGAAGTAATTTTTGAGGAACTACCCCTTCTGTACTTCCAAAAAATATCAAAAAGACCGTAAATTCAATTTACCAGGAAGTGATTATGAAAAATATCCAAATAATTGTTTATTTAAGAATTGAAAGTTGTTTGTAATTTTCGCAACTAGTATATTTTTGTGTATAAAAAATGTTTTTATTTATAAAATAATATATTAAAAAATTTAACGAAGACGAAAGTCTTTATGTATATAATTCTATTTATTTTGGTAAAAATTCTTTTAGCTTGAGGTCTTTTTATATAAAAACTGTTTTAAATATTTATATTTTTTAAATTATGTATGAATTTTTATTAGTCGAACTTTGTAATGTAAATTGTTAATTTTTTTGGGCTTAAGTTCGAATCTGCATGACTGCAAATGATTTTTTATTATTTTATTAATAAATGAATTTGTTCAAATTCTATTTATTATTTTTTATATTAAGATTGGAATATTAAGAATATTTTCAATAATCATCAAACCAGCAGAACGGATCAGTACTGAATTCGAGGCCGCTACGCCATCTAATCAGCGTTCTTTGTTCAATTTTTCCACTTTTGCAAGTGGTGCTAGTTAGTAGGAATATCAACTATTTAACCAATATTTTAACGAAAATTGAATATGAGAAGTTATCACATTCATATTTTTAAGTTTATATATTTTTTTTAAATATTTTGCCACTTCTTTGTCTTTTTGAGTAGCATTAGCCCAGATCTCTAGCAAGGATATAAGTATGTAAATATATAAATATTATTTAAATACTTAAAAAAGGAATTACATATCCTGTGATATATTAATCCAAATGAAAACCATGAAAATTTGTTTATAAAAAATGTGTACGTATTTACGAGTACAAATGCATGTCTGCATACAAACATATGAACCTTCTGTAGGTGTGTATTTGAATGTGCATTTTGTTATTTAAGATGACTCGTTTAACTCATGTGCATTTGGGCTTCATGTAAATCTCCCATTTCATTTCATTTCATGGTACACTTTCGTCTTGTTTTTAAAATATGCATGCACACATACACATACACACACATATGGATATTTTTATTTCCATGTATGCGACCTCGTGTGTATGTGTGTGTGTGTTGAGCATGAGCGCTTGTGTGTGTATGTGCTGAATGAAGATGCTAAAAACTGAAAATCAATTGACATCAAATCACTCAACTGTATAACTGAATGAATGAACAAACTGGATGGTCTTTGATTCTTAAAGTTTTTGATCGAACGAAATGGGATTGTATAAAAAATAAAAAAAATAAAAAAAAAGGAATGTAAATACGACATTTTAGCAGAAGAAACATTGTTAAAAATATTGTATTGAGAGTTTCAAAAATAATGAAGTAAAAGAAATAGAAAAACGTTTAAGCCAACAAAAAATTTGGAAAGAAGTTATTGAGTCATTTGTAGGCGACTAAGTCGACTCCATGATACTCTTCTTACACTAGAGTAGTTTTTAGTACTCATTATATATATTTACTATCGATATTGGATATCTATCGAAATTGTATTTAAATTATATGGAAAATGTTATCGCTATCGAATGTAGTAATTTCGGCCCTGGCCTATTTACACAAGTGGTTAAGGATCCCAAGATTGAAGTTTAACGATTTCATGAAATGTAACCGATCGAATTAGGTGCGAGTGCATGCCACCATTCTAGGCAACGTTAAAGCAGATGAACTAGCAAACAGAGGAACCTCAGTTCAGGAGGCCGACATCGACCAAGCAGCAATTAGGTCCCCTACAGAGTGGAGTGCAGCTCATCCCACCTTGTGCAAGAATAACGCAAAGCCCTTGACTGACTTTAAACTGGATGCGAGAGCATGGGACCACTGTAGGCATCGTTAAAACAGATGAACTAGCAAATAGTGGAACCTCAGTTCAGGAGGCCGACATCGACCAACTAAACGGGATTCCACTCTCATCTTGCTGGACAGGTGGTTCAGAGAATTCGCCTATACACTAGACTCTAATAGGACCAAGGATCTCTTGAATTTTACAATAATTTTATCTAGTCAGTAAAGTGCCCACACTCATTGAACACATCAGTTTCGGGGTCCATTCCATATCCAGCGCATAGGCCTTCTCTACAACGACTACTGCTCCAGTAGAGAGCATAGCACACTTCCTCTGCTTCTACCCTGCTCTGGAGGAGCACGGTCTACATTCCCTGGGTAGAACACACTTCAGTGGCATATATAAAATATTCGGATATGGGCGGCTGAAAAACCTGCATCTCTTTATGAGAAGCAGCGGCTGGTTTAGCTGCCGACTACCTTCACTCGTGCATACACAACCAACATTTTTTATCTGTTGCTTTCCCTCTAACCTCTTCTAACAAATTGCTGGCCTATTATTTCCTTCTTCTCCTCCTCTTTCTATACAAACAACCCAGAGGGATCATATTGAACCCAAGTGGGCTGGGCTCTTTCCTTTCTCTGCCAGTAATCTGTTAACCTAAGCTAAACGATCGAATTTTCTTTGCAGCTAAAAATAGCAATTTATGCAGAAGTAGGCAGAGTTTGGAAATCAAAAGATACACATTAAGTTTGACTACAAAATATTTTGAAGTTTTTGGCCATTTGACTTCGTGTCAAATCATTACAATATAAGAAATTATTTTCTTTAGCAGAATGGCTTAATGCTGGTACCTACAATCACGGTGTTAAATTTAAAGATTAAAGCCAAGTTTGAGTTTAGGAATTTTATTCGAGTTCAGGAATATTATTTCATGATACCTTTAAATTGCTACACTTTTGCAAACTGTTTGTCGTTTCCTTAACTAACTTTGCGATTGGGAATAGACTTGGAAATAGTTCCATCATTTTGTTGATTTGTAATTACTGCTACATGAGCAGGAATTTCTCAGAATATATCTAATTTTTTCCATAGAAGTCACTTTTTTTAACTCGGACCAGCAGTCAGGGGATGATTCCTACAAAAAAGGCAGTGCATTGCGCCGGAACTAGAAAAGAAGGGATAGTATTGTGGGGACAGATGAAGAAAGATGAAAAGATAGAAACTTTTTTTAGCTGTTCCTTGCCTCTCCAGTACATGATAGTGTCATTCGCTGCCAGTTATGTTCAGTGACCAGTCAGTCGTATGACTTCATCACTGAAACTTGTGGGTGCTGTTGGCTGAAGTAGTAGAACACGAGACTATGAAGTGGGGGGTTCTGAGTTCAAATCCGCTCTGAGTCATGAAATATTGTGTTGAATTCTTCTGATCAGCATTAGTGCGTGGTTGTGTTATTTGTTGCCAGCCTGTTTCAATGATGAAGGCATAGTCACTGGTCACTGAACATAATTGGCAGCGACTTACACGATCATGTACTAAAAAGCAGAATAACAGCAGCATCCTCCTTCGTCGGCCCTGTAGCAAAAATTAGCCGGTGAAGTAAAAGGTTGAAATATCTACAAAACGAAACTGTCTATCTTCTCATCTTTCCTAATCTGTCCCCTCAATACTATCCCCTCGTTTTCAGTTCCGGCGCAATGCATTGCATATCTAGGGGTCATCCCCTGTGTGCTGATCCTACTCCTAAAAAAAAAAAAAAAAAAAAACAGGATGAAAATAACTAACACAACCATGCAATAACGCTGATCAGAAGAACTCGACACAATATTCATGACTGAGCGCAGAGCCGAACTCAGGACCCTCCACTTCATAGTCTAGTGTTCTACTACTTCAGCCAACAGCGCCCCCAAACTTACTCTTAAAGTTGACTTAATCACCTTGACTGGCGTCATAAACCTTCATTAAATAGACCTTCTGTTTTGATTTGAAATAGACTTTTCGATGCTAAATATTACTTCCAAGTTAGAAGCTGCATGATCCAATAGTGAGCTCTTTGGCAATGCTGTAATACGAATTGGTATAGGAAATTGACTACCCAGATTTATATAAACACTAAACAGAATTTTCCAAATCACTATATTATAATCCAGTTTGATCAGTTCAAAAACATTTTTCTGTTTGCATTTCTTTACAAAACACAAAATTTATATTACCGAACTCGGGCTATAGCGTTACTCTCAAATCACAGGAACTTAATGACAGTATTCAGGCGTGTATTTCAGGGATATATCATTTGTGCTTCTATTTTTGCTTTTCTTATTAATGTGGGCTTTCCGAGTCATGCATGGACACACACTGATACAAAGCAACAAAGTCAGCTACACACAAACACACACGCATGTTGTTTTTTCTGGTTTCGGTATGTTACGGTTGCTAGTCAGACAAGAACTGAATAATTTGAATGTTTTGCATGATGGACATGATGCTGAGCGAGGTTTTCTTATAATTGTTTGCTATTTTGTTGGGTTTCCTTGGTTACAGAGTAGGCAATGAAAGAACATTCGTAGAATCAAATTTGCATGTTATTCCCAAAATGAAAAAGAAATGACATTAAAAGAAAAAAAAAAAAAAAAGAATGTCTCTGTACACAATGGTCGGCTGAAGGCAATGACAAAAACAAGTAATTTTAAAAAGATGTTATAATAAAAGAAAACAAGATTTTTTCTACTTTTTTATTTTTTTCCCCCAACGATAGCAAAGTCGTATGCTGTACGTTCAATACATGAATGTACTCCATACATACAATATGTGCTTGTGTGTGTGTGTGTTTCACATGGGGAAAAAGTTTATAATTGAATTTAAATATTTATAAAAAAAAAAGAATAAATTTTCTTTTTGCGGTTGTATATTTTAACTGGAATCTCTTTACCAATAACTCATTTTCTTGTTATCAAATGGTTTGGAAATGTTGATGTCGATGACAATTTTTATTTTTGTTTTCTATACATTTGTTTGTTATTTGCAGCGGAAAGTGGTAAACAAAGTTTGAGGAAATAAAATATGCTTACCACGACCTTTTCTCTTTTAATAGGGCAAAATCAATAGATGTGACCTTCTCTACGAAAAGGGACCTCTGCGCGGAAAAGAAGTTATTGAGAAAAACGCGTTTAAAAAAAGCGCTTCGTTTTTAGGTGTTATGCAACTCTTCCTTCAACCTGATCATCTGGCGATGTAGTATTTCGACTCTGTGGTACTCTGTACGATGTTCACTATTCAGTGTTGCCTCTATGAAAATTATTTCAATGTTTTGGATTTAAGCCGATAGAATTGAATCTATTATTTATTATTATTTAATTTATCTGTTTATATCACATTTTTAAATTTTTTCATTAATTATGTCCATCTTTACAGGTGATTTGTAAAAAAACTAAAAGACACAGGAACTTGCGGTTTGCGGCATTTGAAAGAGCGTTTTTTTTCCTATAAGAATTAGTCAAAAAGTGAAAAAAAAAATTTTTCGGCGCAGAGGTTCCTTTTCGTGGAGCAGGTCACAGATGAGAAATATAAAGACTGAGTTAAGAACATTTAAATGTAGCTCAGTTGAACCTCCAGTACACAGTGCGACAAGGTTTAAATATTTTTAAAATAAATTAACTTTTTCTTAAAAAATAGCCGCAGGATAGAATTGCACAGGGATAAAGAGAGAAGTAGTTCTATTCACATGACGTTTCAAAGAAAGTTTCTTTGTGTAAGGAAAGTGACTGTTTTTATTATGCATTCGATTGAAAAAATAAATAAAAATTTGGATTTTACAGTAAACACAATATCTTTAGTATAATATTTTGGAATCAGTTTGAAGTCTACTGATGGTTTGGTGTAAGAAAATAATTAAATACAGGCCTATAGACGAGGTGTTTAATACGCCCCACACACGCATAAATTTGTTTGCAAATAAATTTAAATTTAGCGTGTGTGGCATTGTTTGCAAACATTATTTCAAATTTTCAATAACTTTTGAAAATTTGTTTGCAAACAAATTTATGCGTGTGTGGCCAGCATAACCCACAACAATTTTTTCTGTTTTTCAACTAGATCTTTTTCAATTGTGGCAACACCAACAACCTGATAGTTTTGACATTTAGTTTTTTGACGCATGCGTAGTAGATGCATTGGCAATTGTTACAATGAATTAACCCTCTGATGAGTGAGAAGGTCCCTAGGGACCTTTCTGCCTTTTCAAACTGAAATTACTCCTACTTCAACCACTACAATCCCCCCAAAGCTACTCTGAATTCCAAGAGTATTTTGTTGCGCATCTTCAAGCCGATCGGATCATTACTTGAGGAGTTATTTAGGTTTTAGTGAGAATAGTATGCGGACGCGTATGGACCTTGTACTGAATTTCACTAATAAATGCATGTTTTCATTATAATTTTTTTATTGTTTCAACACATAATTTACTTGTTAAACTTTTTTATAATAGTCTTAAGAAAACTCAAGCAAAAAAACAAATTAAAAAATTGAAAAAATTATTTTTGTATGTAGAATTTAGTTATAAACAATAAAAAAAAAATTTTTTTATATGAAAAAAACATGATTTACAAAAAAGGTCCGTTGGCACCTTTTCACACGGCCGTGAAGTTCAGAACTGTCACTAATCGGAGGGTTAAGTTCTGCTCAAAAATCGTATTCAAATAATTAAAATCCACTATGAAAATGTTGGTTCTGTGATGCTAGAGTTAATGTCGACGTCGTCGACGGCGTCAAATGTCAAAAAAAAAGTTGAATCGTATGAAATTGTATGAGAGCAGTTAAACTCAACGCGTTGCAACGCCGTAAAAGTTCAATCTATTTCAACTTTTTCGGCGTTGAAACGACGTCAACGGCGTCGACATTAACTCTAGCATTAAAGTTACATTTCGTATAATTCGTGATATTTGAACCCCGGGCGTTGATGTACGATATTATATAAAGCAACTCTGTCTCACCATGTTAAAATTTTAAATTTACCTACTAAATATTTGGAGGGTATTTAAGATTCGACCCGGTCGAATATAACATTTTTACTTGTTACTTTTCCTTTTGTGTACATAATAAAGCTAACGAGTGCATCATAAAAGATAATTCTTATTCTTTTATAACTAACAAACCTGAGTTGTTCATTCACAACTCCATGCATAACCCATAATAACGCATTCAACAAGTTGAAACTTTAACTAAAACTCTATAGAAATTCTCTGTACATTTACGTAAAATTTCTAAGGGGGCAACACTGTTTCTTGTTTTGACATGCAACGACATGCCAAAGCTAAATTTTTACTCCCATAAAAAATTTCGTAGCGAAAATTAGAGGTGTTTTAGTAAAAATGTGTAGATGTGTGATGTAGACTTGTGTCCAACTAGCTCATTCGCTCAGTTTTGACAAGAACCTCTGATCAAACCCATTTAAATAACATTGGTTTGATTAAAGGTTCTTGTCAAAACTGAGCGAATGAGCTAGTTGGACACAAGTCTAGTGTGATGTGCTACTATAGTGGCTTGTGCAAACGGCAATTAAAATATCTTAATAATATTTCATAATATATTTTTTTGTTTCTTATTTCTATGGCTTTAATTTAGAAATTCAAATTAACAAAAGCTTTTAATTTCATATGATGCATATTAATTAAGTCAACCAGCCGCTAAGATTTAACGTATTAAATTAGACTTGAGTCAGTATTACCTAAGCAATACAGAAATAAGCCAATAAACACTTGATAGAGCAAATAAAACGAAATTGGAAATCTTGCTTAGCACTTGAAACACATTCCTCACATTAACTACTTTCACTACTAACAAACTTTAATTGTATTTGCATAAATACTTTAACGAAATGGTTCGCTACATAAATACACATCTGCTGCTTGGCTGCAACGATTGATAAGTAAATATGTTACAGTTGACTAATAAATCCAGTTTTTTGCCTACATTTACAATTTAAGATACACATACATGCGAATTCCTTTGGCGTGTTGAAATCTATTAACAAATAAATCAAAAAAATAATTTTACTTAAGGGCAGTCAGGCACACGAAAGTTTGACTGACAAGTAAGTTGAAATGGAAATGAATACACAACTTAAGCAACTTGTTAAAAAAGAGGAAAAGATGAAAACTGAAAAACAATTTTTTTCCCATACACCTTTACAAAAAGGCAAAAGAACGATTTAAAAAAAAAAAGGTTAAGAAAAAATCATGGAAATGTAAACATCATCAAAAAATTGGCATGCTTAGCATGGTTCAGTGTTTATACAGGAGAAAAACTAAAAGAAAACACTGATTGTGTAAAAGGAAGAAAAAAAATAATAATTCTTGTAGGCAGCTATTCAAAGACTTTGCGAACAACAAAATTTATTTTGCAATACAACGCCTTCACAGTAGCAAAAAAAAAAAAAAAAACAAAAAGACCAAACGACACAACATTTAGCATTTCCTTTTATTTTGCAGGGTTTCAGTCGGATTTTATTACACTGACAAATGGTGAACAGCAAAACAAAACGCCAAAGTAGTGAAAATGTACTAGCCGAATATGGGAGAAAAGTTATAAATGACTGCGATAAAAAATTATATAGAGTAGATGTAAGTGTGTGTGCGATTACAAGTATTAGCTCAACACGGCTTATAACTGTAACCCCTTAAACCGAAGGCGTACAATTTACCATAAATGCCTGGCAAAAATAAAACGAAAAGAAATAGTATCGGGCTGTAAAAATAAAAGTGAAAAGTAATATACTGCCAATTTGTAGGTACGCAGATGCCAAATAACCTGCGCTATTTCAGTTCACACATACACGCACTGACGGCTGCTGCTCTATTGTGTAAAGGAAAATCCAATAAAAACGTATGAGTTCTTAGGAATTATTGTTTGTCGCACACACACGCACTAGGATTATTTTGAAAGTTTTGCCCACATTCTTTAAGGCTTAAGAAACAATTTTTTAAATCCATAAACAATAGAATGAAATGAACATATTAAGCCAGCTTTTCCAATATACAATTCGAATAAAAATGAACATTGAAAATATTTTCACATGGATGTACACACACACATACATATTTTTCATCATTTCAGGTGTGATCATTAAAAAAAAGTTAATATATTTTTTTTAATTCGGCACAGCACTGAAGGGATGACTCCTACACATGCAGTGGATTGCGCCGGAATTAAAAAGGAGGGTATAGTATATTAAATTGAATTAAGATTCTATAGGCTAATTGTTCGAAATTTAAATTTAAATCTCAGAAAGACATGATAAATATTCCAAGGCACAAAGGCAAGTCAACATCAGTTTTTGTTATTCAACTTACACAGCAGAGCAGAACAGCTGTTTTCGAAAGACGCAACCCTTTCATCATCAGTGCTCATGTGTATTGTGTTTGTCACCACTTATTAGGTGCCTTAGTTGAGGGGATAGTATTGAGAGGACAGATGAAGAGATGTGAGAAAATTGTGAATTTTTTGTAGAAGATAGAAAATTAACTTTTTTTTTTAATATCGGACCAGCACTCCGGGGATATCCCCTATATGCAGTACATTGCGCCGGAATTAGAAAGTAGGGGATAGTATTGATGGGACAGATGAAGACAGATGAGTTGATAGAGGATTTTTTGTAGTTATTTCAACCTTTTTTTACTTCACCAGGTAATTTTTGCTACAAGAACAAGGAAGGAGGATGCTGCTCTTATTCTGTTTCTTAGTACATGATCGTGTCAGTCGCTGCCAATTATGTCCAGTGACCAGTGACTATGCCTTCATCATTGAAAGAGGCTGGCAACAACAAACACAACCACGCACTAATGCTGGTCGGAAGAATTCAACACAATGTTTCATGACTCAGCGCAGGGTTGAACTCAGGACCCTCCACTTCATAGTCTCGTGTTCTACTACTTCAGCCAGCAGCACCCACACATTTTACGGATATATTTTACAATGAAATATATTTGTTCAGATTGAATTTTAAATATTCTTGTTGTTGTTTTTTTTCTCAAGTAGGACCAGTGGTAAACGGATGACCCCTACATCTGTCATGTGGCCGCCACGGCTGGCGCGTAGAAGGCTCAATCTGGGACATAAATTTTCAACAACTAAAAAATCTTTCATAAAGTGGAAGGACACAATCGCAGTTGCTGAGAACGGCGATGAATTGACTGATTAGGATCATCTCCAATGCTTTCCTGTACAGCGACTACAGCTTCTTCAGTGCGCGCTGTTTGCCTTTTCACGGGATGCACATGATCAGTAACAGTAAATATGATACGAAAACGATCTATTGTTCTTCGAATTAGCGGTTCTGAAAAAAACACGCTTTATTTGTTTACATCATGTCAAGTTAACATCACGAATAGGACACTTACCGACTCCTTGAAAACATTTAACTCTAATTCTGAAAACCTTTAACTAAATATTTAATTTTAATCTCTTGACGCCACGTTGACAAATAGTAAGGAGTAAAGGAGCTTGTATATCCTAACACATTCACAAGCCTCGTGGTATCTTCTGTTGTTCCATAAGGAAAAATATTTTCAAACAAAAATTCCTTGAAAGAAAAATATATTAACGAACATTTTATATTGCCATATTAAATTGAATTAAGATTCTATAGGCTAATAAGTGGTGACAAACACAATACACATGAGCACTGATTATGAAAGGGTTGCGTCTTTCGAAAACAGCTGCTCTGCTCTGCTGATGTTGACATTCCTTTGTGCCTTGGAATATTTATCATGTCTTTCTGAGATTTAAAAACAAATTTCGAACAATTAGCCTATAGAATCAAAATTCAATTTAATATATATTAGATGTAATTTGTTTTCGATCTAATAAATTTTATTTGATATATTTTTTTTCAAATATGATTTTAAAGGATACACCGAGGCTTAATGAATTGAACAATTATTTTGTATAAAATATTGATTTGAAAAATATTGCTTTCAGATTTTCCCGGTATTCATAAAAAAATAAAACGTTTTTGAAATCTGTTTTAATAAAATTTTGTATGGAAAAATTTGATTAAAATACATTTGAAACTCATTTTAAATTTTATGAATACCGGGCTTTATGTTGAAAATAAAACACTCAGTTCTGTTAATGTTTACCTCATCAGTAAATTGCATATAATAAGTGAAGGTAAAAAAAATTTAAAATCACACTTCTCAGCAGCAAAATCCTCCTTTAAATAAAACTATGTGGACTATATGGATTTTGATGCGCTAAACTCAAATCCGTTTTCGGTTTTTTTTACATCAAGTTGGGTTTTTTTTGTAGGCGTGGCAAATTTTCCCCCTAAATTAGTCAGGTAGGGAGACATATTTTATCCTAACTCGAGAAAGAGTCTTCCGATTTTTACGAGTAGAACTGCAGAAGATGTGTAACAAAATTGTATTTATTTTAGTAGAATATAATTTTTTTCTATCTCTTATCGTTTTGGAACTATTCAGAAATTAATGGAGAAAACAATTTTTTTTTGTAAAATTCGTAATTTTTATTAGTTTAAAAATTTTATTAAAATGAAGATAAGGCAAATATTCAACATATTGCACATTTTTCTGAGCGCTTCGTATCTTAAAAATAAAATAAGCCATAAATCATAAAATCGGTTAAAAAAATGTGAATTTTATTGTCAATTTACCGCAGGTATCCAATATCGATCAAATACGGGTATGTGTAATGCAGCAAACTAAACATCAATAAGGCTGACGTCGGAATGGGCGCTACAAGCATTAAAGCGAAATGCTATCATCATTTGTAAGGTTGGTTGCATTACAATATTGAGTTCAGCGCATCAAAATCCATATAAAGGGTGTTTTTATAAGAGCTTGCTGATTTGAAATTTAAATAAAACACATGCCAAATTATGAAATGGCCAAAAAATATTTTATTTGGTAGATAATTTCTTGTCATTTAACATTTAAATATAATTTCGGACATATGGCCACCACGACTATTTTGCACAAAGGTCATTCTGGAGGTCCACTTTTCGGCCACCTTTTCAAGCATTTGAGGGCGCATTTCAGCAATGACACGTTGAATACTGGTTTCCAAAGCGTCAATCGTTGCTGGTTTATCCATGTAAAAATAATCGAGTGGCGTCAAATCACACGAACGTGGAGGCCAATTCACCGGTCCATTTCTCGAAATAATGTTGTCGTTGAAATGTTCTTCCAATAAGTCCATTGTTTCGCCAGCAGTATGACAAGTGGCACCGTCCTGTTGAAACCATATTTCGTTTACATCCATATCTTGAAGTTTTGGCACCAAAAATTCATTGATCATGATTCCGTATCGATTTCCATTCACGGTAACGCGTCCTCCTTCCTTATTTTTAAAGAAATAAGGGCCGACGATTCCACCAGCCCATAGACCGCACCAAACAGTACATTTATCGGGATGCATTGGTAATTCTTGAACGGTGTGTGGATTATCTTTGCTCCAAATGCGGCAATTTTGCTTGTTGACATATCCATTCAACCAAAAATGCGCCTCAGAACTGAAGAGAATTTTGCGGTAAAAAAGCGGATAAACATTTTTAATTGAACACTGTTTTTGAAAATAAATTTCCACGATTTGGAAGCGTTGTTCTGGAGTTAACCTGTTCATGATGATTTGCCAAACAATACTGAGTAGAGACATCACTTTAAACTGTCAAAACAACTGTCAGACAACAGAGTGATTCGTATAAAAAAAAAAACTTCATAAAAAAACACCCTTTAGTATGTGGACTTTTATTTAAAGGAAAGACAAAAAATTATTTTTTGCTGAACAGTGTTATTTTAGAACTCAATTTAGTTAAGGACTTCATATACTTCCTTAATGAAGTGGGACAAATTTATTAACATTGAATTATATTCTTGTGTGTTGAATACAAAATAAAAATAACCCTCTACGCGAAAGGAAATTTATTGTTAGAATTCTACTCGCATTTATTATTATTTATTTATTTATTTTTTTTTAAACGCCACACAATAACACAGAATTAAGCTAAATTCAATGCCATTAACATGTTACACTTGCTGCTGCTATTAATCAATAAGAGATAATAATTTTTTATTATAAATTATCTTAGCAACAATAATCTTATGAAAAAACAAAACAATTTATAATCAATTTTTGGTGTTGCCAACATTATCAGTGATAATGTGAGCTGTTGACTCGTAAGTATCGTAAAACAGATGCCTCATATTTCATGTTGGCAAAAATATTTATGAAACCGTACATCAGACTAGGAGAAAAAGCTGAGGCAAAGCTTTTATACAAGAGCATAATAAGCAAATAAACATGTGAATGTTGTTGGTAAAGTACTTCTGTAATAGAGTGGGTGTGCATATTTATTCCCTTAAAGGCCTTGGGGGAGTTAAATCATATCTTAAAGCGTATCATGTACGTGATAAGGCTGTGTGTAGTAAATATTGATATCAGTTTCTATGAGAAATCATATTTGAATGCGTGCCAGCATGCGTACAGCGTACACGTATTTAACGTATTTTTACCTGTAGTTGTTGCTGGTAATCGTACGAGTATTAAAACGACACGTTTAATAATATAATAAAAAATTGCATGTCATACAATCAACAGCGTGCAATAAATTTGCCATAAACATGAAATGAAGTTTGGACGAAATTTCTTGAAGACAACTCGGCTTCGTCTTGGCATCACTGAAGTTTTCATAAAATTAAAAAATCAAATTCTATGATTGCGATGCCAACTTTGAGGCTGCCTGGAGGCATACAAAAAACTACATTCAGTTTTTTTTATAACCAGGAAAAAACAATATGGGGGGTATATTCACTTTGTCCTTCCGTTTGTAACGCAGCGAAATATCTATCTGAGACCCCATGAAATATATATTTTGTTGATCAGTGATGAAATCTAGAACGATGTGATCATGTCCGTCCATCCGTCTGTGGAAATCACGATTCAGTCCAAACGAAAAGAGCTAGACTCTTAAAATTTTATAGAAATATATCTTGAAGGTTAGCACAGGTTAAGTTTGGAGATGGGCTAAATCGGACAAGAGGAAAAGAGTTCCCCTAAGAAGAACTAAACCAACCCAGAAAAAACAACATAATTTTTAAAGTTTTTCGGTTATTTTATTAAGCAAATGATATATTTTTATGTCAAATACGGTCCAACCCCTTAAATTTGGAGCCATAAAATAAGAAATAATTATTTTTGGACCCCGCCCATTTTAGTGGGCGTTATTATATGCAAAAATAGCATAACAATTTAACAAATTGTTTTACTTAAGCGTACATTTCTTAAAAATAACATTTTTAAGATTTAATGACGAAGCTGAGACGTAACCTGGTACTACTCTGCCCTACCCCCTCCTCCCCCTTTGCCCACTAAATGAGCCTATAAAAAATATTTTTTTTTTGTTAAATTTTGTATATAATTATCCCAAACATTTATTTTTAGAGTTTTATGAAAAAGGTCCCCCACAGGCCTGGCCAGAGCCACCCCAACAATATACAGTTACACATTTTAAATTTACTTACTTAATATTTGGAGGGTATTTAAGATTCGACCCGGTCGAATTAAACGTTTTTTTTTTTTTTTAAATATTTCGTGTACTAGACACGATTGTTAAGTTCAAAATATTATTTATTTTTATGTGTTTATGCTGGTGTGCGTATGAAAAGCTATTAAATGTTTATGGATTATTTTCATGTATCCTCCCTTTTCCTAATGCTTCATAAAAATGTTCACGTGTAGAAGTAGCCAAGGAAATTTATATCAAATTTACGAGTATTACGGTGTTGTTGTGTTCTCTATGTGCATGTTTTTTATTTAATTTATTAAAATATTGTGCTAGTGGCGACAGGTGGCTTTAGATTGTTGCCAATGTAACGTGAACTTTCTAAAAACCATAAAAGTGATGACAACAAACTCTTGTCATTGAAAATGTCACTCAAATGTGTGTGTGTGTGTGTCTGTATATGAAAAGCTGCTATACGTTTTTCTTTTCTTTTTATTTTTTTATCTAATTTTTGCGCAAAAGCTGAATGACAGATATGCAGACAGTGTCCGCTGGCAATAAATATATTTCTATATTGAAAGCATTTTTTTTGTAGTATGTGGACAATAATTTGTCTATTTGATAAAGAATTAATCCCACAATGTTTGTTATTAGTCGAGATGTCGTAACAGATTGAGTTTGCAAAATTATAACAATTTAAATAATTTGTGAAAGGAGTTTTACAATTTGATACTCTTTATTTTAATATTAAACAATTAAATATGTGATCAGTTCTGCTAGTTTGATGATTTAAAATATTTTAATAATCCACTCTTAATAAAAATGACTTGAATTTTGTGAAAATTCATAAAAAAATAGTTTACAAATTGCAGATTTGAACTTGAGCGTAATAAAAGAATTCTTATCTTAATAATATCAGTAGTCTTTAGTTATTGTTTTATTTTTTATTTTTAACGATTTTAATATAAATATGAAGAAGCGCTTAATAAGAGTAAAAGTTTGCAAAAGAGCCCATTAGGGTCGTAGCAGGTCCCATTCAGCTATCTTTTCCGATAGACAGACCGATCTGAGGGCTGTTCTAAACTTGTTATGAAATGTTTTCACTAAATTCAAAGACTATTTGAAGAAAAAAAAATATTTCTTGAATTTGATTACCTGGTCAAAGTACAATAACATGCATTGCAATTATGATAGAGAAGACAATAAATTCAGCTCATTTCGTTATGGAAAATATTAATACAGAAACTGTTTTGTTCTTTGAAAAAGTTGCAATAAAATTATTTTATGTCATCATTTATATGAATATGCTATTTTTCATTTTTTTTTCATTTCAACTAGTGCATAAAAAGCTGAAAACTGTATTTGATTCTGTTTTATGTACACAACAACTCTATTGTATCACATGGATACACACAAGCATTTCAACAAGGAAATAAAAATTCATTCACTTTGATATTTATAGCATATCGATGAATAATTACACAAACACGTCGTCGCACTCAAATATTTATATGCATCGCATTTCCAACGAGAGAAGATTTGATTTGTTTAAACATGTGTTCCATTTGGAGTTGTCAAAGAGTTATTTTTTATTAAAGTTTTATGTCATGAAAATATCAATTGTGAAGTATGAAATGTTTGCCTGATACAAAAGCATAATTTTATAATTTTCGTTAGTTTTAAACACAAAAAGAGTGAAAAATGTTTTTATGACACGAATTGAAGAGAAAAGCCTTAATGATTGTATTTTAACGTGAACGCACAAAAATTAGTATAATTTACTACTAACGAATTTAATTTTTTTTTTTTAATTTTTTAATGCTAATTAATTTAATTCTCCAGCAAATAAAAGAAGAATTGCAAATAAAATTTTTAATTTTTGATTTTACTGAGTAGCAAATTAAAAAAATTCGGTGAACGAAAAATTTAGAACTTTAACTGATTTTATATATTCATTTATTTTTTATATATAATTTCGTTCTGCTATAGTCTTTTATTTTAATTAATTTTTTATTTTTTTGAGAATTAATTATAATGGGCTTTTTAACAAGAACTTTGTTTTGTAAAACAAAACAAACAAAAAAAAAACAAGTAAAAACGTTATATTCGACCGGGTCGAATCTTAAATACCCTCCAAATATTTAGTAATTTGATATGTTTAACTTGGTGGGACAGAGTTCCTTTATATAATATCGTACGTCAACGCCCACTAAAGGGGGCGGGATTCAAATATATACAATATCATGTTTTCCACAGACGAACGCATGGGCATTGCTAGACCGTCTTAGACTTCATCACAATTCTCTTTGGAGGGTATAAAAACTGTATTTTGGCGGGGTCGCTCTGGCAAGGGCTGTGGGGGAAACATTTCACCTTTGTCATAAAACTCTAAAAATAAATGCTTGGGATAATTATATACAAAATTAAAATTTCTTTTTTTTGATAGGGTCATTTAGATGGCAAAGGGGGAGAGGGGGTAGGGCAGAAACAGATACACATAAAACTGTAAAAATAAATGCTTGGGATGATTATACACAAAATAAAAAAAATGTGTATTTATTTTTAATAGGGTCATTTAGCGGGCAAAGGGGGAGGAGGGGGTAGGGCAGCAACAGGCAGTCATAAGACTCTAAAGATAAATGCTTGGGATGATTATATACAAAATTTAAAAAAAAAAATTTTTTTTGTAGGGTCATTTAGGGGGCGAAGGGGAAGGAGGGGGTAGGGCAGAGTAGTACCAGGTTTCGTCTCAGCTTCGTCATTAAAGCTTAAAAGTGTTATTTTTAAGGCATGTAGGCATAAGTAAAACAATTTGTTAAATTTTTATGCTATTTTTATACCCTCCAAAAAAGAATTTGGAGGGTATATTCACTTTGTCATTCCGTTTGTAACGCATCGAAATATCCATCTCAGACCCCATAAAGTATATATATTCTTGATCAGTGATGAAATCTAAGACCAACTGAGCATGTCCGTCCGTCCGTCCGTCCGTCCGTCTGTGGAAATCACGATACAGTCCAAACGAAAGGAGCTAGACTCTTGAAATTTGGCATAAATATATTTTAAAACTTAGAGCAGGTTAAGTTCGAAGATGGGCTAAATCGGGCAAGAGGGAAAAAAGTTCCCCTAAGAAGAACTAAACCAACCCAGAAAAAACAACATAATTTTTAAAGTTTTTTGGTTATTTTGTTAAGCAAATGATATATTTTTATGTCAAATACGGTCCAACGCCTTAAACTTGGAGCCATTAAATAAAATAAAAATATTTTTGACCCCGCCCACTTTAGTGGGCGTTATTATAGGCAAAAATAGCATAAAAATTTAACAAATTGTTTTACTTATGCCTACATGCCTTAAAAATAACACTTTTAAGCTTTAATGACGAAGCTGAGACGAAACCTGGTACTACTCTGCCCTACCCCCTCCTTCCCCTTCGCCCCCTAAATGACCCTACAAAAAAAAATTTTTTTTTTAAATTTTGTATATAATCATCCCAAGCATTTATCTTTAGGGTTTTATGACTGCCGATTTCTGCCCTACCTACCCCCCCCCCATCTTCCTTTGCCCCCTAAATGACCCTACCGAAAAAAAATTTTTTTTTTGAAATTTTGTATATAATCATCCCAAGCATATATCTTTAGAGTTTTATGACTGCCGATTTCTGCCCTACCTACCCCCCCCCCCACCTCTTCCTTTGCCCCCTAAATGACCCTACCAAAAAAAAAATTTTTTTTTTTAAATTTTGTATATTATCATCCCAAGCATTTATCTTTAGAATTTTATGACTGCCGATTTCTGCCCTAGCCCCCCTCCCCTTCTTCCTTTGCCCCCTAAAATGACCCTACCAAAAAAAAATTTATAGGCAAAAATAGCATAAAAATTTAACAAATTGTTTTACTTAAGCCTACATTCCTTAAAGATAACACTTTTAAGCTTTAATGACAAAGCTGAGACGAAACCTGGTACTACTCTGCCCTATCCCCTCCTTCCCCTTCGCCCCCTAAGTGACCCTACCAAAAAAAATAATTTTTTTTTAAATTTTATATATAATCATCCCAAGCATTTATCTTTAGAGTTTTATGACTGCCGATTTCTGCCCTACCTCCCCCCCCCCACCTCTTCCTTTGCTCCCTAAATGACCCTACCAAAAAAATTTTTTTTTTAAATTTTGTATTTAATCATCCCAAGCATTTATCTTTAGAGTTTTATGACTGCCGATTTCTGCCCTAGTCCCCCCCCCCCCTTATTCCTTTGTCCCCTAAAATGACCCTAACAAAAAAAAAATTTTTTTTTAAATTTTGTATATAATCATCCCAAGCATTTATCTTTAGAGTCTTATGACTGCCTGTTGCTGCCCTACCCCCTCCTCCCCCTTTGCCCGCTAAATGACCCTATTAAAAATAAATACACATTTTTTTTATTTTGTGTATAATCATCCCAAGCATTTATTTTTACAGTTTTATGTGTATCTGTTTCTGCCCTACCCCCTCTCCCCCTTTGCCATCTAAATGACCCTATCAAAAAAAAGAAATTTTAATTTTGTATATAATTATCCCAAGCATTTATTTTTAGAGTTTTATGACAAAGGTGAAATGTTTCCCCCACAGCCCTTGCCAGAGCGACCCCGCCAAAATACAGTTTTTATACCCTCCAAAGAGAATTGTGATGAAGTCTAAGACGGTCTAGCAATGCCCATGCGTTCGTCTGTGGAAAACATGATATTGTATATATTTGAATCCCGCCCCCTTTAGTGGGCGTTGACGTACGATATTATATAAAGGAACTCTGTCCCACCAAGTTAAACATATCAAATTACTAAATATTTGGAGGGTATTTAAGATTCGACCCGGTCGAATATAACGTTTTTACTTGTTGCCTATAATAACGCCCACTAAAGTGGGCGGGGTCAAAAATATTTTTATTTTATTTAATGGCTCCAAGTTTAAGGCGTTGGACCGTATTTGACATAAAAATATATCATTTGCTTAACAAAATAACCAAAAAACTTTAAAAATTATGTTGTTTTTTTCTGGGTTGGTTTAGTTCTTCTTAGGGGAACTTTTTTCCCTCTTGCCCGATTTAGCCCATCTTCGAACTTAACCTGCTCTAAGTTTTAAAATATATTTATGCCAAATTTCAAGAGTCTAGCTCCTTTCGTTTGGACTGTATCGTGATTTCCACAGACGGACGGACGGACGGACGGACGGACGGACGGACATGCTCAGTTGGTCTTAGATTTCATCACTGATCAAGAATATATATACTTTATGGGGTCTGAGATGGATATTTCGATGCGTTACAAACGGAATGACAAAGTGAATATACCCTCCAAATTCTTTTTTGGAGGGTATAAAAAAATGCGGCAATTTTGCTTGTTGACAGAAGGTATCAGAAGTACGATCGTGTTGTCCGAATATATCACGAATTTTACGAAATGTAACTTTAACAGAACCACCATTTTCATAGTGAATTTTAATTATTTGATTGCAATTTTCTAGCGATATTGAATTCATTGTAATAATTGCCAATGCATCTACTACGCATGCGTCAAAACATTAAATGTGAAAACAATCAAGAATGATAAAATAAAGATTACGCCAACAAGCTGAAATAAAAATACTCTTGCATGATGGAACTCTGACGTCACTCAACATGTGTACTGATTGGCAAATAAAATTCAACTGAAGAACTATTATGTTATTATAAAAACTGAACAGTGAGGCAAATTACGATTTTTCAAATTAAATTTGTTTGATAATAAACAATTTTAAAAAATTATTTTATATTCCACTCTTTTTTATTTGAAATTGTTAATTTATAGTTATTTTATATAAATATTGTAACCCAAGTGCTAATTATTTTTCATTTTTCCCCATTCAAAACAAATTTTTTTGCTTGCAATATATCAGCCATAACTTCCTTTGAGTTTCATCTCTTGGAAAACCATATAATGACATGGCTTTTTGAAAACAAAAAAAATTTTGATAACATTTTAGCACAATTATTTCTCACTTGTTTTTTTTTTTGCTGTTACTTTGTTTGCAATTGCCCACTGCACATTTCATGATAGCTCTTTTTGTTCTCTTTTCTCTTTAATTTAGGTTTTTGTTTACAGTTTATGAGCTTTATGCTAGAGTTAATGTCGACGTCGTCGACGGCGTGAAATGTCAAAAAAAAAGTTGAATCGTATGAAATTGTATGAGAGCAGTTAATCTCAAGGCGTTGCAACACCGTAAAAGTTCAATATATTTCAACTTTTTCGGCGTTGAAACGCCGTCAACGGCGTCGACATTAACTCTAGCATTAAAAATCAAGTTTTAATAAGTTTTTTACACTTTAAGTTATTAATAATTATTTTAATATACTTATTTTAAAATATAACACAATTTATAATAAAATATAACACAAAACTTGCACTTTCATAAATCCGATTTAGTTTGCTTGTTGGAAAACTCTCTGAGTAAATTGGAATTCTCTCTGAGTAAATTGTGTGAAGAGTTAATTAATTTTGTACGAGATAGTATTAGTTTTGCATATGATAAAACATTTGGCAATCTCTTCGAGGGAACAAATACGTCATCAAACGGTAAATCATGCGCAAGGCGTAATCTTTATTTTATCATTCTTGAAAACAATCATGTGGTTGGTGTTGCCATAATTACAAACCAAAGTTCTTGTTAAAAACCCTTTACATTGACTCAGTTAATTAAACATATTTTTGGTGTGTTTTAAAAACGCCTACATGATGATGTTTAATTGGCAAATACTAAAATACTAAATGTAGAGCTAAATTTAAAGCGAAAATCAAATAGATTAATATTGAATATATAAAAGTTTCAAATCCTACTATGGTTTCTCTTATATAATTCTCAATTGGTTTTGGAAAATTTTTACATAAGCTTAACACAAGGCTTAATTTGCTTTCTTGAACTAGTGATAACATACAGGGTGGCTCAGATAGACCGAAGTGGTGTGAATTCCTTATAACTTTTTTATTATAATATTTTTTCTTTTCTTTTCAGTATTTTGTAAAGAAGACTTGGAAAATTTAAAATGGAGCAATACACAACTGAACAACGCGCCCAAATCGTTGAAATTTACTTTTCAAATCAACGGTCCATTGTGTTGACTCAGCGTGCATACCGTCGTCAATTTAATGTGCGGGTTGTCAACAATAAACCGTCTGGTTGCAAATTTTCGACAACAAGAGTACTTCATCAACGACAATTACACCCAGTTAAGTGTACTGTTTGGTGCGGTGTTTCTTCAGAAAGGATCATTGGCCCATATTTTTTTGAAAATGAACGAGGTGTCGCCATTTCCATCAATGGTGATCGATATCGGGCCATGTTGGAAAATTTTGTAAGCCCAGCCGTGGAAAACCATCCGCAAATATGGTTCCAACAGGATGGAGCCACAGCGCACACTGCGATTGCCAAAATGGCTCTTTTACGCGACATCTTTAGTGAAAGAATAATTTCGCGTAGAAGCAATTTTAATTGGCCTACGCGTTCCCCGGATTTAACCGCTCCAGACTGTTAACTTTGGGGTTATTTAAAGGGGACTATTGAGGAATTAAAAACCAATATTCGAGACGAAATTAACACCGGAAGTTTTGCGAAAGGTCATGGAAAATGTGTTGGGAAGAGCACATTTGTGCGAAGCAGAAGATGGCCACCACTTGCGGGATATCATTTTTAATAACTAATCTAAAAATATTCCCTATAAATTTACTGTATTTAAAAAACAAAAAATTAAAAAAATAAGTCTTAAATAAAAAGTTATAAGGAATCCACACCACTTCGGTCTTTATGAGCCACCCTGTATAATAATCTTTATTTCTATTTCAGTTTTTTTCTATAAATAGTTTATTTTTGTTTTCCAATCTTACGACTTCAGTGAGTAGTTTTGCAAAGTAAATTTAACTAAAGCAAAATATATTGATAATCTTCAAATCGCTTACTTGTATATAAAATTAATCAGAAATTGACTTAATATATCAAACCATTGACCTATTCGCCGTGCGAATAACTTTACAAATTTAATAACTCAACCAATAACTTACTAGACTATTTCTAAAGTAACCTGATTTCCTAAAAAGATTGTTGTAGATATTCGGTATTCATGTTTGATTCTCCGCACTTGAAGTAAAAGTATTTTATGATTATTGCTGCTTTAATTTAATTATTAATATCATTCGTAACCAAATCATTTTTTTTTTTTCAAATCGTCTATAGGAACTAAAAAGTGTGAATCAATTTACTTTAGTTTTAATTCTGCATGATTCTTATATGATTTTTTTTGAAAAAAGTCATAAATAATAAAAGCATGGCACGTTAATGTTGCATCCATGCATCCTTAAATAAAATTACTATAGAAAATATAAGCAAGTGTGAAAAAGTAATATACAATTCATATTATGCGTCTTGTCATTCATAGAAAAAAAAGCAAACATGACTTTAATAAGAACTGGCATATATCAAACACACACACACATTTTATTTTACATTCAAAACTAACGATAAAAACGTTTACTTTACTGAGTTTCTCATTGCTCAGCAATTTTCCAATGGAAGAAACAACACATACTTAAGAAGAAAACGCTATCGAGTTCAGCATTTTTAACAGACATAAATATGTCTGCACGGTACGTTTATATCATTCTATAGACAAGACAAAAATAAATAAAATGTATTGGAAATTGTCTTATACTGCAATCTTATTTCTTGCTTTTTCTTCATTTTCTTGCATAAAAAATGGCTTCTCAAACAAAAGGCAACAAAAAAAAAAACAAGAAACTAAAACGCAGCATATTGCATCTTATGCGGTAGAGCAGGCATGTGCATAATACGAAATGTAAAATAAAAAGTTGAGTATCGTGTGCATACATAATGATATTTATTTGTAAAAAATATCACATGCCTGGCGAATGACACAATGAAGTAATTCAATGACACGTCATGTCAGCGATGTGTTGTACTCATATTACCATTGAATATAAATTTTTTTTTCCTACACTTGTCTCTCATATAACGCAGATATTTCAGATGGTAATGGTTTTTCAGAAAAAAAACTTTCTGTGAAGGTCAGAAGTGACTATTTTGCAAAAGTAAAAGCGAAAAAAATTTAACTCAAGCCTTTTATTTGAAACTAATTGAATTCGCCGCAAATTTGATTTGTAAACAGCTCATATTCCATTTCCAGTGTTCCAAGGAATTTCTTCCCAAAGGAAATAATATAATGAAAAATCTTTCCTAATTCAGAACAAACCCCTATTAAGAAGAAAAGAAGTATGTAACAATCTTTATAGGAGACTTTTATTAAATAAATAAATTTGTTACGACTACCATGATAAGCCTTGAGCAAGATATGTTGAAAATACAGACAAAATTGCACTCTACATCAGAAAAATTATGAACTTTAATTTATGTATGAATTTCTATATTAATAGTGAACATTTTATTTATTTAAATTGTATTACAGGATGTTAATTTTCTCAACAGGCTATAAGTTCAAATCTGCGAAGCTGCAAATTATTTTTTATTTTTATTTAATAAATGAATTCGTTTAAATTCTATTTATTTTTCAGAGTAGAATATTAAGAATACTTTTCATAGTCATTAAACTAGCAGAACGGATCAGATCGCTACGCCATCTCATCAGCGTTCTTCGTTCAATTTTTCCACTGTTTCAAGTGGTGCTAGTTTTTTTTTTTTTTTTTTTGACTCGGACCAGCACTCAGGGGATGAACACTACATATGCAGTGCATTGCGCCGGAACTAGAAAGGAGGAGATAGTATTGAGAGGACAGATGAAGAAAGATGAGCAAATAGGGAACTTTTTTGTAGCTATTTGAATCTTTTTACTTCGCCGGCTAATTTTTTGCTACAGGGGCGACGAAGGAGGCTACTGTTCCTCTACTTTTTAGTACACGACAGTGTCAATTGGTGGCAGGGATGTTCAGTGAACTGTGTTATGCCTTAATCACTGAAACAGGCTTACAACAACTAACACAACTATGCACAAATGCTAATTAGAAGAATTTGGAACAATATTCCTGATTAAGGACCCTCCGCTTCATAATCTCGTGTTAACTACTTGGAGGAGCAGAACCCTCCGCCTTGACGTTAAGCTGTTCTCTGAGACTCAACTGAGTTAAGCTAGATTTTATAAAAACAATTTATATATAAATTGTTAATTTTATCAACGGGCTTAAGTTCGAATCTGCAAGACTGCAAACCATTTATTAATAAAAATAATAAATAATAAAATGCAGATTCGAACTTAAGCCCGTTGATTAAATTAACAATTTACATAAGAAAGTTCGACTAATAAAAATTCATACATTGCAGGGGCAATATTAAGAATATTAATCGTCAGGGTTGGGGAATTTCGTACTAACCAAATATGTAATAACTTAAAAAATATGAATGTGATAACTTCTCATATTCAATTTTCGTTAAAATATTGGTTAAATAGTTGATATTCCTACTGACTAGCACCACTTGCAAAAATGGAAAGATTGAACAAAAAACGCTGATCAGATGGCGTAGCGGCCTCGAAATCAGTACTGATCCGTTCTGCTGGTTTGATGATTATTGAAAAATATTCTTAATATCCCAATCTTAATATATAAATTAATAAAATAGAATTTGAACAAATTCATTTATTAATAAAAATAATAAAAAATGGTTTGCAGTCTTGCAGATTCGAACTTAAGCCCGTTGATAAAATTAACAATTTACATAAGAAAGTTCGACTAATAAAAATTCATACATAATTTAAAACAATTCATATATTTTATGCGAAACCAAAGACCGCGGAGCTAAACATCTTTTAACAAAATTTTTTGCTTTATCTATCTGCTTAGTATTTTTTTTTTTTTTAACAACAAACATCCTAGTCTACTGACAGCATGGAATTATTTTTCTCGCAAAATTTCTTATATCTTTGATATCCTCCCATTTTCTATGAAGTTTAACTGTGAAATATTATATTCAAATTTTTTTGAGGAAATCGATATTCATATGCATAAAAATTAAATTATTTAATTTGAACAAATAATGTTCGTTTTTCTTACAATTTTTAAAATATTCAATAAATTTTATGCATAAACAGACACTCATTATCATACTACGAGTAACTAAAAGCTGAAGTTAAATAAAAATAGTTTTATACACACACATACCAATATTTTTTTGGTAATAATTTTGCTGGCTTCAGTTATTTTTAAACTAAAAATATTTTTTTACACATTTATTTATTTTTTATTTTATATCAATATTTCGCCACGCCTTTGAGTGGCTTGTTCAGAAATATTGTTGAACAAGATTGCATATCTTAACTTATTTTAATATTTTTCTGAAAAAACCATCAAAATGGAAAAACTGAAAATATAAATTAATATATTATAAAATACTACAACAATCAACAGCTGATGGCGCTGGAAAAAACTAAGAGAAAAATGGAATATTTGGAATAATAATCATCAGGCTTGGGAAATTTATTGCTAAACAAAAGTGACTTAACTTAAAAATTAATATAAGAAGATCTCATGTTGTATTTCGTTAAGAATATCCGTTAAATAGTTGATATTCCTAATGACTAAAGCCACCGTGGAAAGTGGAAAAAGTTGAACAAAGAACGCTGTTGACGAGATGGTGTAGCGGTATCGACATCAGTACTGATCCGTTCTGCTAATTTCATGATTATAAAATATTCTTATCTTCCACTCTTAATAAAAATAACTTGAATTTAATAAAAATTCATTACAAAAAACAGAAATTTTTATCATAAAACAAAAAAACAAAAAACTCAATCGTAAAAACCTATGACTTCATCTTTCCTCATCTGTCCGCTCAATACTATCCCCTCCTTTTCAGTTCCGGATCAATGCATTGCATACGATATGTAAAGGTCATCCCTTGAGAGCTGGTCCTACACCAAAAAAAAATATCCGAAATGTCTAGAATAAAAGTCGAATGGTTGTACGATACCCAGTAGTTGCCTGCATGAAGGATTTTATTAAGGCATTATTTGTAATGCAAGTTGAGTTGAGTATTTAAGTAATTGTAATTTATTTGTTTATATACAGGGTCCGCAAAATAACTTTTTTTTTTAAATGCTGTAAAAAAAACTACTGAATATTTTCTCAAATTTCTTTTTTTATTTGAAAGTACAATCCTTCCGGTTAATAATGGAAAATAATTTCTTTCAAATGGCTGCATGGCCAAGAAAAATGGCCCAGTTATGCCTCTGGACCAAAATCCGTACCAAACAGTGTCTCGTTTTGGGTGCGTCGGCTTTTCAATGCGGGTTTTCTGTGCCGCAAATGCGACAATTTTGCTTGTTTACATGCCCTCCAAGATCAAAATGAGCTTCATCTGAAAAGATGATTTTTTTTGGCAAAATCGTCATCTTCTGTAAGTCGATCGCAGGCCCACTTAGCGAAGGGTTGTTCAAGCGTATACACAACCACATTCGTTCAGCGGAAGGATAAAACTAATTATCTGTCAAATCAGACATCAGCTAAGTGTTACCATTCACGAAATAAGCACTAGTTGAAAAAAAAAAACGTTAGATGGCGGACCCTTTAGAACAGAAAATTCAAATGAGAAAGTTAAGCTGTTCATCTCATAAAAGTGAAGTCGTAAGACACGTAATTTTCTAATGTCCTTCAGATGACGGCCAAACTTAAAAAACGGCCACACATTTCAAATAAATTTTATAGCATTTAATATATAATTTTCCACTTTTTACCGGAGCCTTCTTCAGTTTAATCCTCCTTCTTGCTTTAATTTATATTAAAGGGAAAAATTGTGTTAAAATAAAATCTATATGTGAATAATTTTATATAAAGTAATTATTATTAGATTAATTTCTGTTAAATGTAATTTCACTAAATTTTATTTTTGTAAATTTTGGGAAAATAAACAGCGGAAATAATATTAAAACTATTTTAGTTTCTGTTAAGTTGATCTTTATTTTGTTAAATTTATTAAGCTGGAGGTCTTTTTTAAAAATTATTACAAATTTTACAATGTTTTATAATTTTATATCTTATTTGAATTTACTAGTTACTCCATATTTATTTTGTAAAATTTTTGTTGAACTTAAATTCCGTACGTGTATTGGTTTTAGTATCAACAAAATTTTTTGCACTATTATCATTCCAAAATTATATACATATGCCCTAAACTTTAAAAAATAAATAAAAAAAGAATAATATTAAATTTCATAAATAACTTACATATTTAAAAATATCAACAACGTGAAAAACACTGGTTGTTGTACCATCGCCCTGATCCTAAAGAAAGCAAAAATAAAAATAAAAAATCTATAGCATTTCAGAATTCAAGAATTTAGTTTTTTACTTCAACTTAACAGCACGAATTTGCTTTGCCATTATGTGCAGTGATATAAAAAGGCATATTCAAGTAGAAGTTCAACTGAAGGAGCTGCATGAGCAGACAGCCAATTAACTATTTTATATGAAACCAGATATCCCATGAATAAAGCAAACCAACAACCGACAATTGAATGAATACAATTAAGTTAACAGTAACAGGACGACAGCTATGAAATTTTTACAATTTAAACAAAAGTTACAATTACAAAAATATTGATTTATAAAATCTTCGAATATCTCGTATA
The DNA here is from genome assembly GCA_951800035.1 of Linnaemya tessellans. Classification (NCBI taxonomy): domain Eukaryota; kingdom Metazoa; phylum Arthropoda; class Insecta; order Diptera; family Tachinidae; genus Linnaemya; species Linnaemya tessellans. Next base: position 141,236,130 of record OX637532.1, read on the forward strand.
TACTGATATTCACTATACACAACACGGCAAACAGAAATGCATGAAAGAATTAAAAGAGAAAAAAAAGAAGAAATCAATTATGGCATTATTGTTGTTTAAGGCACTGCATTTTGCCATATAACAATTGCACTTATCAATCCTTTAAGCAAAAATTAAATAAAATCACAGAATATGTATATTTGATTTAAAAATGTTCTACATGCGAGTAGCACATGCAGCTGCATGCATTCTGCATGTTGTGACAGAGTATTTTCGAAGACACACAATTCTGACAAAATGCTTAAATGAATTTCTGTGTTCTTTTAAAAAATTTATACATATAAATATAAATGTATGTAGATGAGCACATGCATGTGATTATATGCCATTTATTTGTTTATATTATTCAATTTAATTGCTCTGTGTATGCAACAGTGTTGCCAGGACCTGAAAAAAATAAAAATATATATAGACATTCAAAAGTTAATGGAAATCGTAAATCGTCACGAAAACGAAACTGACAAACCAAAAAATTACTTTAGCGGTCATGATGGAGTTTGGCAACGTAAAAAGAAAATCACAAGAACATGTAAATAGTATGACGCGTAGTGACGTACAAGACAATTGGTGGTGAATAAAATAAATTTGTAGAAGAAACTGAGTTGTAACTCAATTCTATTGTAATCTCAGCATTAAAATATTAATAAGAATTTTTTTTTTTTAAACATATTTGTCTTTGTCAAAAAAGCGCACTTAACCCTAGATAGATGATCTGCGTCAAATTTACGCATTCCCTTCCAAAATGTTGCAACTTATTTTTAAATAGCGCGAATTCATGGCTGCGCCCTTTGGACATCCCAGTCGTTGTGCACAGATCTTTCGTGAGGCACATACAACGCTGCGGTACGTATAACCCATTTTGAAATATTCGCGCTATATGAGTCAAAATGACGCGTGATTACATATAAGTTTTCAAACAAATATGATTTCTTTGTTTAGTTGACTACTTATGAAGTTTTAATGTTCTTGATTTTCTCATAATAAACATTTATAAATATATTTAAGCTGTTGATATATTTGATTCATTTATATGCAGATATAGAGTTTACAGAAGTCGATTCCAAATTAATTTAAAAATAATGCAAATATGCTCTTTGAAAAGTATGTGTCAATTTTACGCATGATTATCTTTAACGTATGTCAGAGTATGATTATCTATCTAGGGTTGAAGACATTTTTTTTAAGTCATAAAAATGTATTCGATTTTTATTAATGAACTTGAAAATATGTAATGAGCTTAAATTTTCTCTGTGTTATTGACAGGATGTAAAGGGTGTTTTTTTAAAAAGTGTCACAAGTTTATATCATAATAAAACAAGAAAATATATTTTTAATATCAATGAAACGGGATTTAAAATTTTTTTTTATGAAATTAATGTTTAAATATGATTTCTGTCATGTGGACGCCACGACAGCCGCGTAAAAGGCACAATCTGGAACAGCAATCTTCAACAACTAGAAAAATCTTCTATAAAGTGGAAGGACACAGCCCCAGTTGCTGAGAACAGCGACGACTTGATTGATTAGGATCATCTTCAATGATTTCCTGTACAGGCGCCTAAAGTTTCTGCAGTTTCTTCAATGATTTCCTGTACAGGCGCCTACAGTTTCTTCAGAGCTCACTGTTCGGTGTCTCACGGGATGCACATGATCAGTAACAGTAAATGTGGTCCGAAAACGATCTATTGTTCGTCCCGCTCTGAAGGACGATTATGTACGCCATAAAATGGAAATAGTGCACGATGAATTTGACGAATAGTACAATTATTTCGATTAAAAATTTCAAATATTTTGCACGCTTTGCTCTGGTGTTGTGACACTCTGAAATAAAAACACGCTTTACAAGTAGTCTAGCAAGTGAATTTTGTGTAGCATGTCCAAAGGAGTAGTGAAATATTGAATATATAAATAAATATTTTCCAATATTTTATGTAAAATTTTAGCTTTTAAAAAAAAAAATTGTTACTAAAATAATATTGAAAGATCAAAAATAAATGGATATCAAAAATTGTGCCAATTGAATTCAATTTTTGCTGGTTAAGCACTTTTTTTCTTTTATCTTGGACCAGGACTCAGGGCATGACCCCTATATATGCAATGCATTGCGCTGGAACTGAAAACAAGGGGATAGTATTGAGGGGACAGACTAGGAAAGATGAGAAGATAGACAGTTTTTTGTAGCTATTTCAACCTTTTTTACTTCGTCGGCTAATTCTTGCTACAGGGCCGACGAAGGTGGGTGGTGCTGTTACTCTGCTTTTGGTACATGATCGTGTCAGTCGCTGCCAATTATGTTCAGTGACCAGTGACTATGCCTTAATCATTGAAACAGGCTGGCAACAACTAACACAACCACGCACTAATGCTGATCAGAAGAATTCAACACAATATTTCATGACTCAACGCGGGCTCGAACTCAGGACCCTCCGCTTCATAGTCTCGTGTTCTACTACTTCAGTCAACAGCACCCACAATATTACCACCAACTTAATATTCTTATTGGAAAGTCCTATTGGCAAAAGTAGTTAATGCGAGACCAAGAAGCCGATAAACCTTTAGGAATACTTAAGGTAACAAATGTTTATCCAATATAATTTAGTGCATAATAATGTAAGTTGCTGTCGGCCTGTTGCAACAACGAAGGCATGGCATTGAACCTTTTACTGGCACTGCTTGATACAATTGTGTACTAAAGAGCGCATTACAGCATCCTTCTTCAGCAGTACTACTGCAAAAAAGCGGCACCAAAATTAAAAATAAGAATAGCTACAAGAAAATGTTCCATGCTCTCATTTATCTTCTCAACACTATCCTCTACTGCCCAGATGTCATCCCCTGAAATGCTGGTTCTACTAAAAAATTATATTTTTCTATGCAAACTGCAGGTGGAAATATTTTTTAAAACAAATTTTAATGCCTATCACATATCTAAAGTGCTGCTATTTACTCTAGTCAACAGAAAACCAAAAGTAATTTCCCTACTCCCTTTCTGATAAAACCATAAAAGAAGTATTGTAATGTACGAGTACACACACATACAAGAAAGAGTATGGTTTTGCATATATGAACAGAGTAGAACATAATAAAAAACAAAATCGATGGCAAAGAAATGTCCATCATACGTGCCATAGCTTTATTGAGTATATTCAGTTTTATTTAGACATATTAAGCAGTGGCACGATCGATTAAAAATCAAAGTCATGAAGAAAAATTACACAAACAGTACAGAGAAAAGCAGGATGTTTTAACGAGAATATCCTTTAAAGTTTCTTTGAAACCAAATATAAATTGTTGTATGCAAAGGAGAACAATTAGTTAAAAATGAGTTCCATTTCAGCAATAGACTAAAACGTAATTTTAAAGAAGGAGACCTTGGATATTGTGAAAAATAATCAGCAAAGATGGAATAATAAATTAGATTATAATATAATCTAGATATAAAGAGAAAGTCAATACTGAACTTGCACAAGATCATATTAACACAGAGACACACTCACGTTTGTCAACTATTTTTTGAAAAGTGACTACAATTACTAGCAGGTCTTTTCAAAATAATTTTTTACTACTGCACCTTCACTAATACTATAAATTGAGGGGGTAAAAGCCTATGAAGCAGAAAGTCCCGAATTCGACTCCGCTCAGTTAGGGATACGGTATTGATTAGCATTAGTGTATTAATGTGGTCTCCTTCATTGACGAAAGCATGATTTTGGTCACTGAGCATAACTGGCAGCAATTGACATCTTCACGTACTAAGAGAAGAGTAACAGCACTTTTCTCCGTTCGCATTGTAGTAAAAATTAAAATGTCTACAAGAACTTCACCATCTTCTCATCTTTATTTATCTGTTTTCTAAATACTTTTTAGTCCCAGAGCAATAATCTGTCTGTCAGCCCCTAAAAACTGGTCCTACTAAGAAAAATAATACTGTTCAGCAGGAAAATGCTCCTTTAAATAAAACTATGTGGACTATATGGATTTTGATGCGTTAAACTCAAATCCGTTCTCGTTTTTTTTCCATTAGGTCGGGATTTATTTTTTTATAGGCGTGGCAAATTTTTCCCTTAAATTAGTCAGGTACGGAGACATATTTCACCCTAACCTCGAGTTATGAGTCATCCGATTTTCAAAAGTAAAACACAAGAAGATGTGTAACAATATTGCATTTATTTTAGTCGAATATAATATTTCTCTATCTCTTATGTCTCGGTACCTGACTAATTTAGACGAACAAATTTGCCACGCCTTTAAAAACAAATCCCGACCTCGGGCCAAATTACCGCATTCGAAATCGAGCGAAATTTCCATACAATTTAAATACAAATTTCGTTCGATATCGAGTTCCGTAATTTGCCTCCTGATGGGAAAAAAACCGAAAACGGATTTGAGTTTAACGCATCAAAATCCATATAGTCCACATAGTTTTATTTAAAGGAGAGACAAAAAAGCATTTTTTGCTGAGCAGTGTAATTAGTAGAGACAATAAAACTATTTAGAGATATTCAGAAGTACAACCTAAACAATCTATATCAAAATAACTCCTTCTCTGAGAAACCCAAATAGTTTAATTAGAAATCATAAAAATAAATTTTGAAAAATAATATTCGCCCCTATTATGAATGACGACATCGACGCCGTATCAAGACGACAGCAAAAAATTGTCGATTCTCCACTCTTTTTCGGCAGCAACTGACTACTATTCACATGTTCTATCGATATTATATGCCCTAGAGAATGCTAAGAAATTGTCAAGACTAATTAATTGTTATCGACAAATTGCAGACAGTGATAATTTTTTACTATCGAGTTGATGTGATGTCGACCTCGCCATTCATAATAGTGGCGATTAATTGACAATAAAGAATCGAACTAACAAACTTTCATCTTGACGAACAGTGTCAAATTACAATTAGCATCTCACACACTGCAGGGAATACGCTATGCCAGATATTGTGTAAAACGCTCGTAATCGCCATACCCTGGATTACAACGGCAAATATTTTTATCTCATGCCATTCATTTTAATGCCGTCGTCTGCTTGACGTATAATTGCCATATTTTTCAAACACAACGATAGGGAGTGCTTACAAAGAGTCTTATTTACTTTAAAAATTTTCGATTGAAATGCCAATAGATGTGGGCTGCCTACTGTTATTTAACTTTGATTCATTGTCCATCCTCCAAATCAACGCTACCACTTGCAATTTTATGCTAAGTTGAACAGCAGTACAGTTATTGGTAGAAATAAACAAAATGGATTTTTATTTTATAAATTTTAAATTTTTACTGCCATCTATAAAATAAATTTTAAATTCGCCTTCATATCTTGCGCATATGTTTCCATATTCTTACCTATGATTTTGCAAAGAATTGAAGCACTTAAAAAATGTAGGGAGATGTAAGAAAAAACAACCCAAAATGAACTCCATATATATTTTTTTTCATCGGCTGTAGCTACATGGAGTCAGAGCAGAGCATAAGACAGTATTTTATGTATTTATGTATGTGTGTGTGTTTGTGTGTGTGTGTGTGTGTGTTCATTTTAACGATGATGCCATTAAGCAAATTAACATGTAACATGTCGTGTCTGTGAGAAGCTTTAGCAAACAAAAATTTTTGCATTGGAAGAAAATCGTTGGGGCCAGCAGCAAATGGTAACGATTGGTTATAAATTTCAACTAAGCCAATGTAATTGAATTAAATTCCGCAAAAGATCCAGAACGGAAGGTGAAGAAAAAGCAAAGAAAAATATTCATTAATTACGATACATCCATTAATTGGAGTGATAAATATTTTTGGCAAAAGCCATAAAGATGCCGGGCATGTGATGGCATTCGAAGTCATCGTTGATACTGTAAACGCAAATGGTGGTAATTTGGAAAATGTCATGCAAATTAATATCAATTGAAAGTTTAAAAAATAGGACAAGAATTAAAAATATTTACTAGGGAAATGCAAAGTTATTTGTATGCAAATATACTTTAAACGTTTCGTTTCTGGTGTTGTGCTTTTTATTTTATGAGTTGTAAATAATTAAGAGAATTCAAATAAAATGTTCTAAAGATTTTGCTATTAAATTGAATATGATTATGAAAATATATATTATATTTTGATTATAAGCATTACTATGTAATAATTTCGAGTCAAGAGAGAAATTTGTTATTGTCTGTAGAAATAATTCACAAGAGCTAGTCCATATGAAGGCGTATGATTAATATCAAGAAATTCCACAATTCTCATACGTTAAGTCAGATAGTAGTTTTATTTTTTGGGAACTTGATAAAGCTGAGCAGGATTTTAAAATATGGGCATTTCCGTTTTGGCGTTACGTTACTTTTGTACGACGATATGTTGAAAAAAACGTTAAAAACCAGAATTTAAAAAAGTTTTTTTCTCACATTAGAGAAGTGATTGGATAGCTCTATATTCAGCCAAAAAATGGAATTAGTTGAGCCTAAGAATTTCAAGATATACTCCAAAAAGTGACCTGGCGTTACGTTACAAAAAACGGAAGTGCGATTTGACTTTGATAACAAAATTGTTGAACTCTGCGAATTGGGCAAGTATTTTTAATCAAATTTTTTTTTTACAGGTTTTGGACCAATTTACATTTATTTTCCAAGTTATAAATTGAACAAATCTTTTTTCCTTTTTTTTTCTTTTATGAAAATTGGTCTGGCGTTACGTTACTGGCGTTACATTACTAAAATTTCCACTTTATTTTATTATGTTAAAAAAATGCGAAAAAGACATAAATATTATATAAAAACTACAAAATACTAAATTTATTTTTTGCATTTGTTTTATGATTAAATATGTTTGTAGCAACAGTTTTGCAATAAGAGTATTATTATGAAATTGCTTTTAGGAATGTTAATTATAAAGAGAAAATGCCCTTGAAGTTAAGAAACACTTACAAAAACGGGAACTTCAAACTTGTAGCTCAGTATTTCACCATCCCAACAAAAGAAAGCTTTGAGCTCCTAAATATAATTTATTTTAGAAGTTTCTCTTTTATAATACATTAGGAAAAAATCTGTTTGTTAACTTTTAATTTTTCGATCAAGGTGGACTTTTTTCTGGAAATGCCCATATTCATATACACGATGCAAATTTTATTTTTATATTATACGCTAGAATAACTTCAATAAATCATACATGGTTTTAAGATATACAGCAAAAAATGGTGAAAAGGTTTGTTCCATGGAAAGGTTTGTTTCATGAGTAATTTCCGCAATAAAAATATGGGAAACAAGAGTGTACATCATATTTTGGGTCCTTATGAATAACGCAGTAGAAGCACCAATCTCCGTCTGCCTGTACGTTAATTTGGCTTTCCGAAACCTCTAGAAAAGCCAGAATTCGACCTTAGATTGATGTATGAGAACAGTTAAAAGTAGTTTGCTATCGAAAAATGACTAAAATCTAAAATACGGTTCCAGAGCTAGAAAATGTTAATATTTTTTTGGTGTATGAAAGAAACTATTTAAAACAATTTGTATGTCTTTTTTTTATAAAGGGTGGTTTTATAATAGCTTGCTGATTTGAAATTTAAATAAAACACATGCCAAATTATGAAATGGCCAAAAAAAATTTTTTATTTAGTAGATAATTTCTTGTCATTTAACATTTAAATATAATTTCGGGCATATGGCCACCACGACTATTTTGCACAAAGGTCATTCTGGAGGTCCAATTTTCGACCAACTTTTCAAGCATTTGAGGGCGTATTTCAGCAATGACACGTTGAATACTGGTTTCCAAAGCGTCAATCGTTGCTGGTTTATCCACGTAAACCAATGATTTCAGGTATCCCCACAAAAAATAATCGAGTGGCGTCAAATCACACGAATGCGGAGGCCAATTCACTCGTCCATTTCTCGAAATAATGTTGTCGTTGAAATGTTCTTTCAATAAGTCCATTGTTTCGCCCGCAGTAAGACAAGTGGCACCATCCTGTTGAAACCACATTTCGTTTACATCCATATCTTGAAGTTTTGGCACCAAAAATTCATTGATCATGATTCTGTATCGATTTCCATTCACGGTAACGCGTCGTCCTTCCTCGTTTTTAAAGAAATAAGGACCGATGATTCCACCAGCCCATAGACCGCACCAAACAGTACATTTATCGGGAGGCATTGGTAATTCTTGAACGGCGTGTGGATTATCTTTGCTCCAAATACGGCAATTTTGCTTGTTGGCATATCCATTCAACCAAAAATGCGCCTCATCACTGAAGAGAATTTTGCGTTAAAAAAGCGGATAAACATTTTTAATTGAACACTGTTTTTGAAAATAAATTTCCACGATTTGGAAGCGTTGTTCTGGAGTTAACCTGTTCATGATGATTTGCCAAACAATACTGAGTAGAGTCGTCACTTTAAACTGTCAAAACAGCTGTCAGACAACAGAGTGATTTTTATAAAAAAAACTTCATTTCTTTTTTTTTTTTGTTAACTACACTTATGTTATACTTTATTTTTTATTTTTATCTTGAATCAGCACTCAGGGGATGACCCCTATATATGCAATGCATTGCGCCGGAACTGAAAACGAGGGGATAGTATTGAGGGGACAGATTAGGAACGTTGAGAAGATAGACAGTTTTTTTTTTAGCTATTTCAACGTTTTACTTCGCCGTCTAATTTTTGCTACAGGGCCGACGAAGGTGGGTGCTGTTACTCTGCTTTTTAGTACATGATGGTGTCAGCCGCTGCCAATTATGTTCAGTGACCAGTGACTATGCCTTCATCATTGAAACAGGCTGGCAACAACTAACACAACCACGCACTAATAGTGGTCAGAAGAATTCAACACAATATTTCATGACTCAGCGAGGGCTTGAACTCAGGGCCCTCCGCTTCATAGTCTCGTGTTCTGCTACTTCAGCCAACAGCACCCACTTCAGGAAGAATTGAATTAGTATAAAAAACAAACAAAATCAAAATGACGAATCAAGACTTGGACAAATGATTTTTTTTTAGTACATAACACAACATTTTTCTTTTTCTTTATATATTAAAAATGTATTTAGTGTTTTTTGGAAATAAATTCACTGGCATTTGGAATCAGAAAAGCGAAAAAAAGCAGCTCAGGGGATGGGAAATTTAGACATTGAAATATTACAATAAATAAATAAAACTTTTTCTTTCTTTTCTAAACTAGAATATTTTATATTTGAGAAAGAAAGAAATTAGCAATTAGGAAGATCAGAAAGATGGTTCCAGGATTGCAATGAATGTTTGTATATAGTCAAGATGTGGGGTATATAACATTCGGCATAGACGAATATAGCACGTTTCCATGAGGCTGAGACCTATTCATAGAATGCATTGTCCTAGAACTATGAAAGGTGCAGCCAGAATTAGGAGCCTAAATATCTCATTTTTTAACTCAGGCTGTAAACACAAATCATGCAATGCATTGTACCATAACTATGAAAGGAAAAGATAGACTCTATTATATTCTTCTATTTATATTCTTCTTTATATTCAATTGTAATGGTGTCAATTGCTGACCTTTCCGTTCAGCAATCAATGATATTCCTTCGTAAAAAAAATCCATCAACAATAATTAGCACATTTATGCACTAAAATAGATCAGAAAAATTTTATCTGATATCTACGACTGAGGGGAAAATTAAGCCCGGAGTCTTCGCTTCAGTACTACGGCGTGTTAACTACTTCAGCCAACAACGGCCACCATCACATATATAGAAATTTTTTTGGCTAAAAAAATTTTTGTAAATTTTACATTCAAACGAAGACATGCGTTAGTTGTTAACTAGGTAAAATTTTTAATTGCATGTACATAAATAACAAAAAGGTATTCATCTTAACAGCCGATGGCTCTGGAAAGAGAAAATGGAATATTTAGAATAATAATCGTCAGGATTGGGGAATTTCCTGGTAACCAAAAGTGATTTAACTCAAACATGATTATAAGAAGGTCCCATATTCTATTTCGCTAAAAACATTTTTTAAATAGTAGATATTCTTAATGAAGACTACCAAACAAAGAACACTAATGAGATGGTGTAGCGTTCTCGCAATCAGTACTGATCAGTTTTGCTATATTGATGATTATAAAATATTCTACTAGTCCACTCTTAATAAATAAAACTTGAATTTAATAAAAATTCATAAAAAATATGATTGACAGGTTGCAGATTTGAACTTGAGTTCAAATAAAAATTTTTAACTTAATAATAAACAAAACTTGTTTTAAAGAAATATTTTTACTTACTGATATTTATAGCCATAATATTAGACAACATCTGATACCACTTACCTAAAATGAAACAAATATAAAATAAAAAAAATTAGGTATTTATTGCTCATAAATATTAAAGGAATAACAGTTTCACATACATATGAACTAACGTTAAGTCAGCATTAAGTAGAAAACTAGCAAAAGCAATAGAGTACAATAAAAAAAGTCTCATGAGATAAATTTTTTTTGGTATAAGTCCTGTCAAAGTGAAGATGAGAAGTCAAAGTCATTTTAGTATTATATAACTAATACATGCATATATATTATAATAGCACCTTTCAAATGAAAATATTTAGTTATTTTAAGAGAAAAAAAGGTCTGATATTTATTTTACCAGTTAAGCGAGAACTTTAAATTCACTAAGAATAAATTAAATATAAATTACAGTTTAAAATACATAAACTTATTACCTGGGACATTGCCATTGATGCTCAAATTTGAAATGCTGAACTTGAAAAGAAAATTTATTTTCATATAGCAAACTGCAGCTGCAATTATTTTCAGCAATATGCTGAACTTTTCACAATCACTTTAAAGTCAAAAACTTCACTCAGAAATATACAATTAAATAAAATAAATTATATAAAAAAAAAAAACAATAAAAATATGACAATTTTTCGCAGAACAATTTTTAGTTTTCCGCTGTAAGCATTTGTGTAAACTTTTATGGTTATAAAACAACAACATTTGTGTGTGTGTGTGTTTTTTTAACAAATAATGTCAAAACTTTATTAGTTTTTGAATTGTTCCCTAATGCAGCATTTGTACAAAAAAAAACACGCTAAAACTTTCATGTTGTTGTCGTTTTTATAAACTCTGAAAACTATGATATTTTCTTAAGGTACTACATGAATGTCCTCAGCAACAGTTTATGGGTGTTTTCATTTTATTTTCTATTTTTTATTTTATTTTTTTTTTCTTTCAAATGAACGCATTAAGTATTTTTCCACCAAAAATAGGAAATGGAAAAATCTGCAGAAAATAAATTTTTACAACATTTTGAGTCTTTACGTGGTACAGTTTACTTTTCAATTCAAACGTTCTTATAATTTTTTTATTTTTCCTGAAGTATAATAAAAGTAGAAAAGTTTAAGCAACAAAAAATTTTTATTTCATATAAAAATATTTACTTTAAGTAATGAAATTGAAGAATTTGTATAGAAACGAGCTATAATGAAAAGACTGTGATTTTGTTTTTTTTTTATAATTATAAACACATTTTAAATTAAAATTTATCTATATTAAGTTAAGGTTTTCAAATGAAAAGCAAATTGTATTGAATACAAGAACTCTTCAAAAATTTTGCTTTGTAATATGTGTAGTACCGAGTTCAGACATACACCTTAATTGAACTTAGCGCAATTTCTATTAATTATGGTTCAATAAATATGAAATTGTTATAAAGGGTGTTTTTTTATGAAGTTTTTTTTTTATACGAATCACTCTGTTGTCTGACAGCTGTTTTGACAGTTTAAAGTGACGTATCTACTCAGTATTGTTTGGCAAATCATCATGAACAGGTTAACTCCAGAACAACGCTTCCAAATCGTGGAAATTTATTTTCAAAAACAGTGTTCAATTAAAAATGTTTATCCGCTTTTTTAGCGCAAAATTCTCTTCAGTGATGAGGCGCATTTTTGGTTGAATGAATATGCCAACAAGCAAAATTGCCGTATTTGGAGGAAAGATAATCCACACGCCGTACAAGAATTACCAATGCATCCCGATAAATGTACTGTTTGGTGCGATCTATGGGCTGGTGGAATCATCGGTCCTTATTTCTTTAAAAATGAGGAAGGACGACGCGTTACCGTGAATGGAATCGATACAAAATCATGATCAATGAATTTTTGTTGCCAAAACTTCAAGATATGGATGTAAACGAAATATGGTTTCAACAGGATGGTGCCATTTGTCATACATTTCAACGACAACATTATTTCGAGAAATGGACCGGTGAATTGACCTCCGCGTTCCTGTGATTTGACGCCACTCGATAATTTTTTGTGCGGATACCTGAAATCATAGGTTTACGTGGATACACCAGCAACGATTGACGCTTTGGAAACCAGTATTCAACGTGTCATTGCTGAAATACGCCCTCAAATGCTTGAAAAGGCGGTTCGAACATTGGACCTCCAGAATGACCTTTGTGCAAAATAGTCGTGGTGGCCATATGCCCGAAATTATATTTAAATGTTAAATGACAAGAAATTATCTACCAAATAAAAAATTTTTTTTGGCCATTTCATAATTTGGCATGTGTTTTATTTAAATTTCAAATCAGCAAGCTCTTATAAAAACACCCTTTAATATTGAATAAAATTAAAAATGCAGCACTGCCAAAAAGTGTGTTTAGTGAGCAAAACACAACTCACTCAACAAAGTTAGTAGAGACTTAGCACCTAAATTGTGATAACAATAAAAAAACAACAAAAACTAAATAAGTCGAGTCATATTGAAATTAAATTATAGCTATTAAATTTATTATTAATTAGAAAATTAAAAAAAAAAAATAAGTAAGATCCAATAATTCAACATGAGGTAACCACGAATTTGAGAAACTTTAATTTTTAGCTGTCAAACGGTAACTGAATTGACAAAATTTTGTATATGTGAACAGGAAGATAACTAAGGCAATCAAATGCATATATTTAGACTAAATGAAAAATCCATGTTTGGGCACCGTATTAATGTAAATATATAAAATAATCAAAGCAATAATGAAAAACCCATATTTTTTTAAAATATGCATTTCTTTTCTATTATAATTTTTAGCTAAAATATACACGTAACTGCCATAAATTTAAATATTATTTTTTTTTAACTCTTATTTTCACCCCAAACTTTCATATACAGATCGTATGGAATTCAAACGAAACCTTTAGACAAAAATCTATTTTCTACTTCACTATTTCTATTAAAAGTGTTTTTCAATTGGCTTTATCTCCTTTATGCCACGGCTGTTTTTGTTCCTTAATTTCTAGTTTAAATAAACAAAATTCATCTCATGCGTAAGTGAAGAAGAAAACGTATGCTGCTCTGATTTTGTTTTTATCGCAAAATGGTTTTATGTTTTTTTCTTTCTTTCTTTATTTCTTCTAAAGTTTTTCTTGCTTTTTAGAAACTAAATTGAATTAATGTGGTAATTAGTGCAGGCATCTGAAAAACGTGTACAAAAAAAGAGAAAAAGAAATCTGCGTGTATATTCACACATCGCTGTTCACTTTTCTCAAACGTGTACAATAATATTAAATTAAAATTTTATAAAAGAGCAAAACTAGAAAAACAAAACAGAAGAAAATTCAAGAACATTGAATATTTTTCTATGCTTTGTTTTTTTTTTATACTAATTGCAAATTTTCCTTTCCCCTTTTTTGCTAGATTTTCTGTGAGAGAGTGTTTTGTAGTCGTATGCGAAAGCAATTGCATATGTGGCAGAGTATGTAGAGTTTTTTTTAATTTTTTGTATTAGATTTTTGCTAACGTTTTGCTATTCTTTGCTATTATTGTATTTTTTTTTATGTTGATTTATTTTTTCTTGCCTTAGATATATTTAGTTCGGCAAGACTAATGTGCATAAATTAATTTAATATAATGGACTGAGCTAAAGATTTACATAGATATCCATCAAAAGCAACAACAACTTAAATCTACATTAATCTATTCATTTTTATAGAAAAGTAACATAAGAGAAAATGGAACTTAGCGAGTCCCTTGGGGACCTGAAACCACAACCCTAAGGAAATCATACTATTGACGATGCTTACAAAATCTGTTGCTTTATAAATATGCTCCACCCATCAAAGCATTTAAGTATGGGTATTTCCAAAGGAGGCACTCTTTGTTGCCAACAATTGAGTTTGTGTAGAAAAAATTTTTGTTTGTTTTATTAATCAAAAAATTTTTTCTTTTTTTTTAATTTTTCGAACGTATTTTCTTGGTACAATTGCTATCAAAAAAAAAACAATTGCATACTATTGTTGGCAACATTTTGATAATCTCATTTTGCAACCCTGATGTTCAGGCACACTTGTTTGACCTATAGAGCTGTTCCATTCGTATGACGAAACTGGAAGATCCTATTGTTCCTCATATAATAATTCCGCCATATATTCGGTTTTTTCTGAGATCGTGTAAGATAACGTTCACCCTATATGATTTGCTATACGTACCGCCTGCATCCAAACAAAAATGTTCTATAGTTCGTATGTGGCAGCCACTGTCTCAAAATCTATTTTGAATTTTCTTGACAGGTTGCAGGAGAAACCGAAAAAAATTATAGGTAAATGTGAAGTAGCCAACTGTATTGATCATTCGACGTTACATGGTGTATAGTTCCCCTTTAGGAAATAAAATAATCGGTTTATAAAAACACTATATATAAATTAACTATTTTGCAACTGACTACAAATTGGTTTAAATCTAATGCGGATATCGACCAAACAAAAAAAAAATAACTTAAATATTTTGAATTTAACTTTCATTTTAAGTCATGAAATGTGCTTGAATTTTTATGTAAAATCAGTATCAACGTTGTAAAAATATATCTTTTTTATTATTTTTCAATAAGAAATTGATTGAAACTTAAATATTTATAAATTAATTAATAAAAAATGTTTTAAATAATTTAAATTAAACTGACTACAAATTGGTTGAAAAATAAGTAATTAGTAATCAATTAAAAAGTCATGCAGAGATGGCCAATTGACTATCGCCTATGACATGCTTATGTTAATATAATGAGTCGACGACAAGGAAAAAAGTCACTTTATACACTAGTTGTGCTTATTTAAAAACCAGTTTTAAGTTACTTAAAAATGTGTTTGACTTCCTACAGGGTCGTTATGCTTTCGCTACTATAGTGGAATATAGTAAAGTGAAGTTTGAGAACTTGTTACTGAAACCCATTCTTTATTGTGAGCTGTTCGCTCTTCGCCAATAGTACATGCATTTGTGTTTAAAGTATCTGCAAAACGGCCCTAAACAATACAGAGAAAATTTAGTATTCGGTCGAATAATATGAATATAGAATGAATAGCACTGCAGAAATCTTTTTAGTCAGAAAACGGAATTTTTATAACTACTGCTCCATCTATAGTTCATCTCACAATCAGTTTTCGTAGCTCTGCCTCAATGCATTGTACATGTATGTATGGGTCATCCTTTATGTGATGGTCGAACAACAACAAAAAAAATTTTTAATTTTTTCAACGGGCTTAAGTTCGAATCTGCATGACTGCAATCAGTACTGATCCGTTCTGCTGGTTTGATGATTATTGAAAATATTCTTAATATTCCAATCTTAATATAAAAAGTAAAATAAAATAATAATAATAAATAGAATTTGAAAAAATTAATTTATTAATAAAATAATAAAAAATCATTTGCGGTCATGCAGATTCGAACTTAAGCCCGTTGAAAAAATTCACAATTTACATAAGAAAGTTCGACCAATAAAAATTCATATATAACAAAAAAAAATAATTGCGCAGCTAAGAGATGTTGCTGATGCTCTATAGAAATAACAACACGGCAAGTAAAACACTGTTACATAAATATATACTTCGTCTCATAACCAATTCTCCTAGCTCTATTTCATATAAATATATGTATATATTTTTTAATTCGGGCCAGCCATCAGGGGATGACCCATACATATGCAGTGCATTGTATGCCGGAAACAGAAAAGAGGGGATGGTATTGGGAGGACAAATGAGAAGATAAGGAATTTTGTGTAGCCTTTTTTAAACCTTTTACTTCACCGGTTACTTTTTGCTATAGGGCCGACGAAGGAGAGTGCTGTTTATCTGATCCTTTAATACATGATAGTACCAATCATTGCCAGTAACTATTCAGTGACTAGTGCTAAGCCTTCATCACTTCAACAGGCTGACAACA
This sequence comes from Linnaemya tessellans, assembly GCA_951800035.1. Classification (NCBI taxonomy): domain Eukaryota; kingdom Metazoa; phylum Arthropoda; class Insecta; order Diptera; family Tachinidae; genus Linnaemya; species Linnaemya tessellans. The sequence continues at coordinate 141,252,345 of OX637532.1, forward strand.
GCTAACACAACCATGACTTATGCTGATCAGAAGAATTCAGGACCATATTCATGACTGAACGCGGAGTCGAACTGTGATCCCTCTTGCAGCCAACAGGACCTAAAATTTGCATTGCACAAATATATATGAGTCATCCCCTAAATACTGATTCAAGAAAATATTTCGGTATGGGCTATAACATGTTGCTGAGGGTCCATGAAATTGACAAAACGACAAGTAAAATATCTATTTTAAATGTGATATAGAAATATGCAATTAATTGTACTGACATTCAGTAAAAAAAAAGACAGGCATATGAAAATAAATAAACCATCAGTTTAAAATAAAGCAACAGATGATATAAACAATTATATCAACAAATTAAATTAGATAACCCACAATAAATAAATATTTAACTATTTTTAAATAGAAGAAAAATAAATTACTTGTCGATACATGCAAACCTAAAATAATTTTTTGTGGCTTAAAATTATATATTTACATTTATGTTTAACAATTAGTATCGTAATATAATTTTAGCCAAAATATTACAATTATTTTATGCGAATGGAATTGATGCAGTAAATTTGTACACTGACTTGTGTATTTAAGCAACTTCAGCAATTGGCTTTAATTAATTAATATGTCATTATGAATTGTTCAAAATTAATTATTAACCCATAAAATACAAATACTTTATTTTATTACAACAAAATATATATCCCAAATGAATAATATAATATAAGTGTTAAATAAAACAGCCATGTAGGCAGTTTGTTTTTTTATTTCACATAAATCATAATGGAAGTTGCAGCGACTGAACAGATCGGCTGTATTCAATATTTTGTTTTCCAAACATTTTGATCGCATTCTACAATGAAATTTGATAATTCTCTAATTTTTACACTTTTTAATTAATTATTCGCATTAATTAAATAAAAGCTCGCAAAACATGTTGTTTCAGTTGCATTTGTATTTTAGGTTAAATATAAAACTGTTAATAGTTATCCTAATGAATAGATTCAAAATGTGTAGCTGGCAATTGCTTACACACAATATTTATATAAAGGATCATGCATAACTGTATAAATATTCAGAGTTTATGCAGCAAAATTAATTCTAAAACAAACACTATAAAACAATTTACACTCCCCCATAGAGAGAACGCACAAACACAAACACACACTCACACACATACACATACACGAGAATAATCTAAACAGATTCCAAGATGTTTTCAATAGTTGAATAATTGCGGTTGTGCACAAAAATTTAATAATCTATTATGCAATCAAAAATATGCATATTAGAATCATGTTTGTCTATGCACTGAGCAAAATGATGTTATTTACAATTTTTTTTAAATTATGTATGAATTTTTATTAGTCGAACTTTCTTATGTAAATTGTTAATTTTTTCAACGGGCTTAATTTCGAATCTGCATGACTGCAAATTATTTTTTATTATTTTATTAATAAATGAATTTGTTCAAATTCTATGTATTATTTTATATTAAGATTGGAATATTAAGAATATGTTCAATAATCATGAAACCAGCAGAACGGATCAGTACTGATTTCGAGGCCGCTACGCCATCTTAACAGCGTTTTTTGTTCAATTTTTCCACTTTTGCAAGTGGTGCTAGTCAGTAGGAATATCAACTATTTAACCAATATTTTAACGAAAATTGAATATGAGAAGTTCCCACATTCATATTTTTTTAAAGTTATTACCTTTTTGGTTAGTACGAAATTCCCCAAGCCTGACAATTACTATTCCCAATATTCCATGTATCTCTTTCGCTTTTTCCAGATCCATTTATTTACAATTAATATTTTTACTCAGACTCAAGTTCAAATCTGCAATCTGTAGATTATTTGTTTAAGAATTTTATTAACTTCAAATTACCTTTTTATAAGAGTGGAATATTTAGAATGTTTATTTTTTATCATCAGTAGCGGCCTCGAAATCAGTACTGATGCCTTGTGCTAGTTTGATCATTATAAAAATATATTATACTCTTAATAAAAAATAATTTGACTGTAGATTTGAACTCGAGTCTGAATAAAAAGTTGTTAGCTTATTAATAATAATTAATTATTAATGTAAAAAGAACTATCTCTTAACATCAATTTACATTAAAAAATGTCATAGTGCAATTTATGTAAAACGTGTTTTTTTTATCTTGGACCAACACTTAGGGCATGACTCCTATATATGCAATGCATTGCGCCGGAACTGAAAACGAGGGGATAGTATTGAGGGTACAGATTAGGCAACATGAGAAGATAGACAGTTTTTTTTGGAGCTATTTCAACCTTTTATACTTCGCCGGCTAATTTTTTGCTACAGGACCGACGAAGGAGGGTGCTGTTACTCTGCTTTTAGTACATGATAATGTCAGTCGCTGCCAATTATGTTCAGTGACCAGTGACTATGCCTTCATCATTGAAACAGGCTGACAATACCTAACACGATCATACATTAATGCTGATCAGAAGAATTCAACACAATATTTCATGACTCAGCGCGGATTTGAACTCAGGACCCTCCACTTCATAGTCTCGTGTTCTACTACTTCAGCCAACAGCGTCCACAAAATCCCTCACTATTACTTTTCTATATTTTTTAAACCCTCCAAAAAAAATCGAATAGGTCATTTAGAGAAGGGGAAAATTCGACCACAGAGTAGTTTATAGAAACAAAATTCCGATATATTGATAAAGCGTGTTTTGTGTTAAGAGTTGAAATTGTTGAAATTTTTAATCAAAATAATTATTCTATTCGTCAAACTCATCGTGCGCTATTTCCATTTTATGGCGTACATAATCGTCCTTCAGAGGGGCTAATTCGAAGAACAATAGATCGTTTTCGAGACACATATTTTGTTACTGATAATGTGTATCCCATGAGACGCCGAAGAGTGCGCCGTGAAAAAGCTGTAGCCGCTGTACAGGAAAGCATTGAAGATGATCCTAATCCAGCAATTCAGCGCCGTTCTCAGTAACTGGGGTTGTGTGCTTCCACCTTATAGAATATGCTTCTAGTGGCAGAAAATTGTTGTTCTAAATGACGCCGTGGCGGCCACATGGCAGAAATCACATTTAATCATTCATTTCATAAAACTTTCTTTCCAATGTAGCCCGTTTCATTGATGTTAAAAATATATTTCCTTTTTTGTATTATGATTTAAACTTGTGACACTCTATGAAAAGCACACTTGCCATAGTGCAGCTCATCCATTTCTTTCTGTGTACGCTATTTGAAGTTATATGCTTTAATTATTTAGCTAAAGATGTGTATAAGAATACAAGCTTAGAATTATTTATAGAGGAATTTTCCATATCCTATTGTAAACGATGATTATGGGAAGAAAAACAAACAGATTTAAGACACATTTCGCTCTTGCTAAATACAAATTTGTATTATAACTTCTTAACACAACGAAATAATTTTTTTTTAATTATATAAAATGCCATCATTCTAACACAATGACTTGCTTATAACAAATAACTCATTAGATAAAGAGCTTGATTGTGGAAATCACAACAACAAAGTGAAATTTATAAATCACCGTTCCTTCGTTCTATGAACAAATGAATGTAAATTTGTATTTTTCAAACTTATACATTTTATATTCTTCTGCTTCCATGACCACTTTTTAATTATTATTATTCTTTAATATTTTTAAGCTTAAGGTCTCTTTATTTTTATTTAAAATTAATTAATTGTCAATATTTTGTCACTGCTTTGTGTGACTTCTTCAGGAAATTAATTATTTTTTTTAAGCTTAAAAATATTAGATAATAATAATTATAAATTTTATTATTGAGGTATGAAATTTTTTTATTGGACTCAAGTTCAAATCTGCAATAAGCAAATTATTATTTTTTTATGAATTTTTATAAAATTGAAATTATTTTTAAATTATGTATGAAATTCTATTTTAATAGTGAACCTTTATTTATGTAAATTGTATTACAGGATGTTAATTTTCTCAACAGGCTATAAGTTCAAATCTGCGAAACTGCAATTAATTTTTTTTTATATTGTTAATAAATGAACGTGATTACATTCTATTTATTTTTATTTTATTTTTTTTTTTGAGAGTGGAATATTAAGAATATTTTTCATAGTCACTAAACCAGCAGAACGGATCAGTACTGATTTCGAGGCCATCTCATCAGCGTTCTTTGTTCAATTTTTTCACTATTTCAAGTGGTGCTAGTTAGTAGAAATATCAACTATTTAACCAATATTTTAACGAAAATTGAATATGAGAAGTTCTCACATCCATTTTTACAAGTTATTACTTTTTGGTTAGTACGAAATTCCCCAACCCTGACGGTTCCCAATATTCCATGTATCTCTTTCTCTTTTTCCAGAGCCATCGGCAGCTGATATCTAAAAATTATTTTTCTTAAGAGTGGAATACCAGAATATTTTAAATCATCGAACTAGCAGAACGGATCAGTACTGATGTCGATACCGCTACACCATCTCGTCAGCAGCGTTCTTTGTTCAACTTTTTCCACTTTCCACGGTGGCTTTAGTCATTAGCAATATCAACTATTTAAAAAATGTTCTTAGCGGAATAGAATATGGGAACTTCTTATATTCATTTTTAAGTTAAGCCACTTTTGATGAGCACGAAATTCTCCAACCCTGACGATTATTATAAGATGGGGGTGCGAAATCAGTACTGATCCCTTTTGCTACTTTGATGATTATAAAAATACTCTCTATATTTCATTCTTAATAAAAATAAATTTAATAAACTTTTGGAAAAAAATAATTTGTAGATTGCAGATTTCAACTTGAGTGCAAATTAATTTTATAATTTTAAATAATTTTTATCTTAATAATAAGAAATTTTTATTCAGACTCTAGGTGGGATCTCTAATCTGCAAAATATTTTTTTAAAGAATTTTATTAAATTAAAATTTTTTTATGAAGCTGAATAAAGAACGCTGATGAGATGGCGTAGCGGACTCGAAATCAATACTGAGCCGTGCTGCTAGTTTGATGACTTAAAATATTCTAATATTCCGCTCTTAATAAAAACAACTAAATCGTAAAAAAATAACTGTGGGTGCTGTTGGCTGTAGTAGTCCCGAGTTCAACCCCGCGCTGTCATGAAATATTGTGTTGAATTCTTCTGATCAGCATTAGTGAATGGTTGTGTTAGTTGTTGCCAGCCTCTTTCAATGATGAAAGCATAGCGCACTGGTCACTGAACATAATTGGCAGCGACTGACACGATCATGTACTAAAAAACAGAATAACAGCCGAATCCTCCTTCGTCGTTCTTGTAGCAAAAATTTGCTGGTGAAGTAAAAAAAGGTTGAAATAGCTAAAAAAAAATCCGCTCCCTCCTCATCTTTCTTATTCGTCTGTCTCTTCAATACTATCCCCTCCTTTCTACTTCCGGCGCAATGCACTGCATGTGTAGGGGTCATCCCCTTAGTGCTGGTCCAAGATAAAAATAAAAATAGATAGCAGATTTGATCTGGAGTACAATAAACGAGTTCTTGTTTTAATTTTGTATAGTTTTATTTTAGTTTACGAGACTTGATTTGCAAAGTTAAGGCCACAGTTCTTTGATGGCGTTAATTATTATTCTTCCACTACGGTCAGTATGCTTTGGGAACGATCTCCCGTCATGCCACACTAATTTTTTTTTTTGTAAATAAGGGAGTTACGATCAGCTGTAGACTTCTACATTTAAAAGTGAGACCTTGCCGAAACAAGCATGCCCACAAAAAATACTTCAAGATGAATTTAATTCTTTTAAAAAATTAAAAAGCTATTTGAGTCAAAAAAAAAACAATTGCTTTTGCCGTAATCATAACTGGCAATAACTTAAAACAAAATTTGTATAAATGTCCAGTCCTTTACAATTTTTTGACGCCCATCTTCTTGCCCTGCTGGTCTAACGCCGGCCTCTAAGAACTTCTTCGCTGATTTATTGAAGCAGAGGAGCGTTCCTTAAGGATAATTTTCATTTTAGACTTAAATAGCTTTATAGTTGACTCAGTCGCTACTTTTGTCACCTAAAGACTTTCCATAGAAGAAACTTCTCTTAAAGACTGCCACCAGAAGATTTGTTCATTGAAGTGATCATTTGATTTATCGATATAATTGGAAAAAATTTACAACTACCGCAATAAAGGCATTTTTGTAACCCCTGCATTTGTTTGAGGAGTTATTTCATTTTTGTAAGCCATTTCGTGGAAAGCAAGTTGCATGCCACCGACGAACGCGTCTCATGCCACTGATAACGCTCTAAATAAATACCAAAGAATATATTACATTTTAAAATTAATTAAATTCAAATGCAAAAAGTTTTAGAAAGATATTAATAGTCGTAACACATGTTTAAGAACTATTTATTTATATATTTATTTGCCAAAGTTTTATTATATCGTTTGCAGTGCTGAAATGCATGCATACGCTTTGCCATCTGCATATGTGTGTGTGTGTGTGTATGTGTTTGTAATTGAGTAACTTTGCGAACAAAAAGTGCAATTAAGTGCAGAAATTTACTTTTTACTAGAGCATTTTAATGCCTTCCTCCTGCTGCCAGTACGAGTACGTTAAAATCATTTTTAGAACTATTAACTTGCTTAATTTTATATTAGTTTCAGCATTTCTATAAACTTTTTCCTGCTTCTAATTGCTACAGGTATTCAAAATGCAAAGAATGTGAGGTGTTTGTTTGTTTTTGTTGCTACTGTTTTATAACTTTCTGCAATTGTTGTATTGCATGTGGAGTATTCCTTCTTTTGTACTTGTGAAATATTTGAGGAGATTTAAAAATAAGCAAAGTTTATATATCAAAATGAAATAGGGGCGTTTCAGAGATATTCGTATGTAGGTGGATGGATTTTTTATTTTTCTGGGTGCCAGTTGCTGTATTATTTTTTATTATTTGCCAAGAGGGAAGGAACATTTATTTGGAACACAAAAGGTTTTATGGTGTTCATATGGATGGCGAATTTAAAATGAAGTTTGTGATTAAAAGGTCTGGAAGAACATGCAAATACGTAGAATTGAAAATCTATTGGACTTATTGTTGTCAAATTTCTAAACAGCTACACCATCCAACCTGCTCTAAGTGAAATGTTGCACCAATTGTCCTGAACGTAATCGCTCTAAAACTGGTGAAAATGGAAAGAGTACAGAAAGTTTCTGAGTCGTGACTGCTTAAAACAGCTCATATCACGAAAGTAGTCTAAAAGCAATTTTTTTTAGGAGTAGGACCAGCACTCAGGGGATAACCCCTACATATGCAATGCATTGCGCCGGAACCGAAAACGAGGGGATAGAACTGAGGGGACAGATTAGGAAACATGAGAAGATAGAAAGTTTTTTTTTGGAGCTATTTCAACCTTTTACTTCGCCGTGTAATTTTTGCTACAGGGCCGACGAAGGTGGGTGCTGTTACTCTGCTTTTTAGTACATGATCGTGTCAGTCGCTGTCAACTATGTTCAGTGACCAGTGACTATGCCTTCATCATTGAAACAGGCTGGCAACAACTAACACAACCACGAACTAATGCTGATCAGAAGAATTAAACACAATATTTCATGACTCAGCGCGGAGTTGAACTCAGAACCCTCCACTTCATAGTCTTGTGTTCTACTACTTCAGCCAACAGCATCCTCAAAATCCCTCACTATTACTTTTCTATATTTTGTATACCCTCCAAAAAAAATTCGAATAGGTCATTTAGAGAAGGGAAAAATTCGACCACAGAGTAGTTTATAGAAACAAAATTCCGATATATTGATAAAGCGTGTTTTGTTTTAGAGTGTCTCAACACCAGAGCAACGCGTGCGAAATTGTTAAAAATTTTTAATCAAAATAATTGTTCTATTCGTCAAACTCAGCGTGCACGATTTCCATTTTATGGCGTACATAATCGTCCTTCAGAGCGGCTAATTCGAAGAACAATAGATCGTTTTCGAGACACATTTTCTGTTACTGATAATGTGTATCCCATGAGAAGCCGAAGAGTGCGCCGTGAAAAAGCTGTAGCCGCTGTGCAGGAAAGCATTGAAGATTATCCTAATCCAGCAATTCGTTGCCGTTCTCAGCAACTGGGGTTGTGTCCTTCCACTGTATGCAAGATTTTTTTAGCTGCTGAAAGTTGGTGTTCCAAATTCCGTCTCCTACGCGCCATCCGTGGCGGCCACATGGCAGAAATCATATCTATTTAAACATTAATTTCATAAAATTTTCTTTCCAATAAAACCATCCATCTTTGGACGGCTCAAAAATGGACACTCGCACTAGTTCGGGGGTATTTTCCGAGGATCTCGTCCTTTCGCTACCCGATACCTCAACAGTTTTCCAGGCACAGATATATGCCATTACCGAGGCAGCATTAAGGATTGATGGGCTCAGTTTAGACGCAAGAACTAGTGACATTTGTGTAGATAGTGTGGCAACTAGAGCCCTGCGCTCGGAGATGATACGGTCGAAATGTGTACTGGCATACATTCAATCTCTGGCTCGACTTAGAAGACATGACGTCAAGATAGTTTGGGTTCCAGGGCATAAAGGCATTCAGGGAAATTCGATGACTGACGTTTGCGGGTTCGGCCTTGGATGAAGCAGCCTCACGTGGGGATTGACATTTCCACAGTTGAGCTGCTGAACAAAATTCAGGAGTGAGCAGAGAGGAAGGTGACAGACAGATGGTTAAGTATTACCACCTGTAGGGTCTCCAGAAGTCTATGGCTCTCGCTTAGCAGAGCTAGGACTAGGCAACTGCTGTTTTTTGGGAAACAGCCGTTGGCACTCCTGGTAGGGGACTTGACGGGGCACTGTGCAATTGAGCACATGTCGGAGCGTTTGGGCTTTCCCCATGATGGTCGCTGCAGGAGCTGTTTCAATGAGGAGGAAGAGGAGTCAGTACAGCATTTGCTTTGTGAATGCCCGGCCCTGCAGTAGCGTAGGGATAGACAGCTTGGCTCACGTTTCCTGCGAGATCTGGACTGCCTCAGGGATGCACAGCTGGCTGCCCTGGCGGGTTTTGTGAGAAGTTCTGGGTGGTTCTCAGGAACCAGTACTTCATTTTGAAAAGATTGTGTAGGGTATAGTCCTCTGGGCATCACAATGGACCTTTTATGGCCTCCGAGTGTTTCTCTCGCTTATGGCGGGCAGCCCTTCTAATCTAACCAAACCTAAGCCCGTTTCATTGATATTAAAAATATATTTCCTAGTTTTATTATAATTTAAACTTGAGTCACTCTGAAAAAAAAACACCCTATAGAATGTGCGTAAATTTTTTATAAGCCAAAAGCTCTAGCAGTTTTAGCTGAATCTCGCTTATCTTCCACTAGCTGCCATTAAAGTTTTTCTGTTTAATAATAATTAATATAATTTATTCTTGACTAATTATTTCGAGGATAATTTTGTATTAAAATTTGTGTGTTAATATTAACAATGTATATTTTAATAAAGTTAATAAGAAATTATTCACATTTTGCTACGTTTACTTTCTAACTTCTTAAATCTTGCAACTTCTTCATTTCGCAAATACCGCAATATGCCTAATCCTTTCAGTATATTAAATTTTTTTTTTTTGCACAAAAGCAGTTGGGTGGCAATAAAACACGTAAAAACTACTTTTCTGGAATTTTTATTGCAGCGAAATTTTTGCCACCTCCGCCTCTCCCGCCAACCATCCTATAAATCTGTTATGAAAATACCCATATGGAGGTACGTGGCATGCAGCCATGCAGCGAGCAACAAAAAAAAAGAAAAAAAAGACTTTATGCACATTTTACACATTTGTTAAATTGCATTTTTCGTTGTAGAATTAAATTTATGTGCTACGTTAGTGGTTGTCGTGGTTGGCGAGTATAACATTTTGAGAAATTGTAAGCCATTTATTACAACATTATAATTTGTTACAAAAATAAAAAGAACAACTAGAAACAAGCAATAACAACAACAACAGCAAAATATATACCTTAAATTAAGAACAACAACAAGAATTCTAAATAATAAATAGCAAACACTTAAATGATAAAATAAACATTTTGTAAAAATTTCTGAGCTGAGGTACAGACACATTACGAATACACTGCAAAAGGGTAGCGCAGGAGGAGATTTTTTTCTTTTCTTTTCGTTAAGACACACACACACGCACACTGGCAAGAAAGTAGACAGGATTAAAATGAAATTCGGTACACAGAACAAACTATTCAGATTTTTACTGCTAAAGCTAAAACTAGGACTGATTTTAATCACTACAGTAATTCAGATAACAAATTAACTGAAAACAATCAAAATCTTTAATAAAGAGATTTTTTAGAATATTTGGGAAGAATAATTTTTATTTATAACTTTTATATATATGGAGATATATTTTATTTATGTAAACGGAAGCCTGTAGCCAAAGCCTGCCGATATTAATTTTACTCAATTTGTTTACTCAATTGAGTAATTTAACCATTATGAACTAATGCCAAATATAATAAAATGTATATAGAGGCATACATCTTCACATCGATCCATGGTACTGAGAAAAGTCTTTGGTTACGGGGTTTCAACGTGGAAGCAACATGACGCCCATAACTGTGGATGTCGTAGATATTGAGGCATCAAAAACTCTTGATAATTTTAGAATGAAAATTCTGTGTGATGGTTTTTTTAGTAGAACCGGAATGGGGGGATGGAACATACATATACAGTGTATTGCGCCGGAATTCGAAATAAGGGGAAGGTATTGAGAGGACATATGAGAAAATAGAAATTTTTCATAGACTTTTTTAAACCTTTTACTTCACCAGTTAATTTTTGCTATATGACTGACGAAGAAGAGTGCTGCTCTTCTGCTCTTTAGTACATGATAGTGTCTCTGCCAGTTATTTTAAGTAATCAGTGTTATGCTTTCTGTCACTGCAACAGGCTGACAAACATAATCATGTACTTATGCTGATCAGCAGAATTTGACATCATATTCATGACTGAGCGTAGAGTCGAACTCGGGACTTTTTCATAGTCTAGTCTTAACTACTTCAGTCCATGGCACCCTTACGCGATGCTTGATGGACAGAATAGATTTTTGAGGTATCAAAAGAATCATTCAAGTGCCTTGTCTTATTACGGCAGGGTAAGATATACTTCACGCCATCTGGGGGCAAATTCCGGTAATCGAAGTTGAAGGAAATTTGTATTAAAATTCCCCCTTATTCTGTAACTAATTGTCGACATCAACGTCCAGACAATACCAAAAACAAGACAATTATATGAACTTTTTCTGAACCAATTGTCTGTTTGTAACAGCCTCTTGTTATTTTTTAGTCTTTAGAGAATAGTCTGAGGCCATCAGCTTAATTCAATTGTTCACCACAACGAGTATCTAAGTATCCCATTTGATATTGTCTTGACGTTGACGTCGACAAACAGTTACAGAATAAGTTGGATTGTATGAAAATTATGCTCGATATGGAATGCGGTAACTTAGCCCCTAAATTTTTATTTATTTTTATTTTGGACCAGCATTCAGGGGTGACCCCTACATATGCAGTGCATTGCGGCGGAACTAGAAAGGTGGGTATAGTACTGAGGGGACAGATGAAGAAATATGAGGAGATAAAGAATTTTTTGTAGCTATTTCAACCTTTTTACTTCGCCGGCTAATTTTTTGCTACAGGACAGACGAAGGAGGGTGCTGCTGTTACTCTACTTTTTAGAACATGATCGTGTCAGTCGCTGCCAATTATGTTGAGTGACCAGTGCGCTATGCTTTCATCATTGAAACAGGCTGGCAACAACTAACACAAGCATGCACTAATGCTGATCAGAGGAATTCAACACAATATTTCGGGGTTGAACTCGGGGCCCTCCGCTTCATAGTCTCGTGTTCTACTACTTCACTTCCTTACAATTTATGCTAATTATATCTGACCGATTATGGAATACAGGCATGGACCGTTGCTTCAAATTCTATTTTGTACGGGAGACAGTAGGGCAGTCAGACTCTATTGACTAACTTGATCATCGTTGCAATGTGTGATGCTTTTCTTTGTTTTATCGTTATTATAATGCGATATGCTCACTCTTCTTTCGTGCTCTTCCTTTCGCCCACACCCATCGGTTAACCAACGTACAGGACTGTAACTTGCAGAGTTAGTTCCTTCTTTGATCAAACTGCCCGTGTGTAGAGTAGTCTCTTGTCATATTCAATATGGTAAAGCTCAAATTGAATACCCACCAAAACTATTTACTTATCTCCTCTTCACACAATTAATTTTCAAAGTTTCAACACAATGCAGCTCATAAATGGGAGATATCCCCTGACTTACGGTGTCTTAAAAAAAAATTACAAACATCACATATAATAAATAGTATTGTCCAATTGTTGGGCCCCTTAATGTGTATTAGTTTAAAGCAAAATTTTTTAAAATACCTTCTGCTGGACGTTTTTTTATATTTTTTTAAAAAATTTATAAAACACCGCAAAAATTTATATTTACATACAATTTTATTATTAAAAATGTTAATACAAAACCCTGGATACTTCTATTACACATCCAAACGCAGAAGCCTGTTCATGGCTTTAATTATTTTGGAAATGCACATTTAAATACACAAACTACTTCTTAAGTCTTTCAAATTAAAGTTTTGATCATAAAATAAATATTTATATTTGTAAATGCCAAAAACACATATAAATCCTTAACGTACATGTTAAAATGTAATGCTTTTAACTCGATTAAAATAATTACATAAATTTTACCAGCAAATGGTTGATAAGTAAAGAAAATATTTTAAAACCAAGTATATGAAATGAAAAATTTCCTTAAGATGTAGTTTGTATACAGTTTGAACTTAATTTCAGTAAGATATTAAATTACAAAATAGTAAATATTATTGTTGTTGTTGTAAAAAAGACATGAAAATCCAGTGTTTAATTTATTTGCTTAAACAATTTTTCAAACGACATTACAAAAAGCAAAATTGTGCAAAAAGGATATATTAAATATTTAAGAAAAATAATTTCTAAAATATTAAAACTAATTGTATTATTAAGATGTTTGTTGAAATTGTATAAAGAGCCCAATAACGAATTTCAAAATAAATGGCTTTTGAGCCCTTTTTGTAAACCAAATATTTTATAGCAAAATTATCACATATCAGATCATAAATAATGGTTGTAAACAATGTCATAACACACATGTTGCAGAGTTTATGTGAAACAAAAAATAAATGAGTTGTAAAATCCTGCACACACTCACACACACACGCAGCCACACAATGTGACACATATTTGTGTATCCATTACATTTCACATAAAATTTTCTAATCAATAAATGTTTGTGCACTCGTTTTCAACGTTTGGTTGCACTTAATGGTCTAATCTCATAGTGAGTGTTTATTTGCTTTCATATTCTTGGCCGATTGTTCACACATGCAAACAAACAACCAGGCAAAATTTAAAAAGGAATAACAACAACAATTGCTACAACATACACATTAATAGACTGACTATCTGTGGTTTTATACAAGAGCAGCAGCAGCAGCAGCAAAATCTTCTGTTGTAATTTTCCAACTAATCACATTCTAATGGAAAAGTAATTATCAAAACTCAGTCTATGCAGTGAATGCAAGTGAACTTGGATTTGGAAGATATGCCCTACTCTGTAGCACGAGTACATACACATATATCACGTATATGGTAATTTTAAAAATCTTTCACAGGTTTAAGCAAAATTCATTGTTAATAAAGTCAGTATTGATAAGAGCGCCAACTAAAAAAATTGCAGAAAAATATTTTTATGTGGTTATCACACAATATAATTGCGAAATGTGTGTGGATGTACTAAAGTTTAAATTTTTTTCGTTCTGATTCTTTTCCCAAATTTACAAAAAAAAAAGAAAAAAATTCAAAAAGGGGTAGATATATTTTACCGCAGGAAGTGCAACTGCTTGGGAATGTGCCAGAAATTTTTCAAAATATTTAAAGATAAAAACAGCTGTCGGCAGCAAACTCAAAGTCAAAGTTCAGGGAAATATCTCTGACCTACATCAGGCAGTTACCAAAATATCATTGTAAATAATAATTTATAAGCAAAGAGAAGCGTTCCAGCTTGGTCATAATGATAGACAAATGTGGTCAAGACTTTTGCAGCTGGGCCCAAGTCCTTTAAGATGTGCGCAAAAACTGAGATCTCAGATTCGCTAAACAACTGATAATTATACCAACAGGACACAGGACCTATGGCATTCATGCCAACAGGATGAATTTATGACCTAATATTTAGTGCAGAGGCTGTCACGTTGATGCTAGAGGAAGATAAAGCTGACCATCTGACTTTTATGGAACTTAAATAGACCTGCATCTAAGGTGACTAGAAATCTTCATATTTCTATGAAAATTAGGATCAGCTGATACTGACAGATTATGTTGATTTTTCCGAAAGGATACAACCAATTTTGAGGTTGCTGTTGGCTGCAGTAGTAAACACTAGACTTGGGTCCAACTAGCTCATTCGCTCAGTTTTGACAAGAACCTCTGATCAAACCCATTTAAATTATATAGGTTTGATCAGAGGTTCCTGTCAAAACTGAGCGAATGAGCTAGTTGGACACAAGTCTGGTAAACACCAGACTATGAAGCGGGGTGTCCACAGTTCAAAACGGCTTTCGGTCATGAATATTGAGTCGAATTCTTCTGATCAGCATTAGTGCACTCTTGTGATAGTTATTGTCGGCCTGTTTCAGTAATGAAGGCATGGCACTGGTCACTGAACAATACTGACAGCGATTGACACTACTGTACACTGTGGGTGCTGTTGGCTAAAGGTGGGTGCTGTTGGCTTAAGTAGTACAACACGAGACTCTGAAAGGAGGGTCGTGAGTTCGAGCCCGCGCTGAGTCATGAAATATTGTGTTGAATTCTTCTGATCAGCATTAGTCCGTAGTTGTGTTAGTTGTTGCCAGCCTGTTTCAATGATGAAGGCATAGTCACTGGTCACTGAATATAATTGGCAGCGACTGACACGATCATGTACTAAAAAGCAGAGTAACAGCAGCATCCACCTTCGTCGGCCCTGTAGCAAAAATTAGCCGGCGAAGTGAAAGGTTGAAATAGCTACAAAAACAACTGTCTATCTTCTCATCTTTCCTAATCTGTCCCCTCAATACTATCCCCTCGTTTTCAGTTCCGGAGCAATGTATTGCATATATAGGGGTTATCCCCTGAGTGCTGGTTCAAGATAAAAAAAGGGTCCGCCCTGAAGCAAATAATTAGCAGACGAAGTAATATGTTAAAATATCTACAAAAAAATTATCTTTCTTCTCATCTAACCTCATCTTTCCTTTTAATACTATCCCCCCATTTCTAGTTCCGGCACAATGCACTGCATACATGCTCTAAGTGCTGGTCCGCGTTAAAAAAAAAAAATAAAAAATTTAATTAACATTTTATAGGGTAATTGTTTGAAACATTTTTTTGTTTTGTTTGAAATTCAGAAAGACATGATAAATATTCCAAGGCACAAAGGAAAGTCAACATCAGCTTTTAGTTATTCAACTTACACAGCAGAGCAGAACAGGTGTTTTTGGAAGCCGCAACGCTTTCATCATTAGTGCTCATATGTATTGTGTTTGTCAGCAGTTATTAGGTGGCTTAGTTGAATATGATAAAAGTTCTTAGTTAAAAAAATTTTATTAGGAAATTGCATACAAGAACTGATGGTAACACATTTTTGTTTTAATACCCGTGTTGCCGTTTGACTATTTTGTTCATTAACCTTTTTCTATGAATTTTTTGTTCCATCATACCTAAGCCATACTTTTTTGGTTTGAAACTCTTTTATACTTAAGTATATGTGATCGTTTTCACTTTTGTTTTTAGCTCAAGCCACAGCTTAAATTTGTATGTAAGTATTTTTTTAACGAAAAAAAAAATATTAAATTGAATGAAGATTTTATAGGCTCATTGTTTGAAAAATATATTTTTTGTTTTAAATTCAGAAATATTATAAAACAGGGTATGCAAAAGCGATGCATTAATCACATTCACCACAGCAGGCTACCAACTACACGACTATAGATATATTATACCTTGTGTTTATATAGGAAAAGTATCACGGACAACAACCTGCCTCTTAGCCTTAAAATAATCATTGCCTTGCATAAACAAATGTATTACATTTCTGTAGTCGTGTGGTCGGTAGCCTGCTGTCGTGAATGTGGTTAATGTATTAAACTGTAAACACTTACCCTCATATTCATAGGAAATTAAAATGTATTTGAAATATATTTTAGCAAAATTTTTTGTGAAAAATTTTGAAAAAAATATATTTCAAACTCGTTTAAAATTTTGTCAGTATGAGGGTTAGACAACAGCAGGCTACCGCCTACAATAGTTTATTCATATGGAAATGATTATTTTCATGGCAGGTTGTTGTCCGCGCTGTTTTTGTGGTTGTACTCAAATTATATTAGCTTCTATATTAAATTGAATTAAGATTCATAGGCTAATTGTTCGAAATTTTGTTTTTAAATCTCAGAAAGACATGATAACTATTCCAAGGCACAAAGGAAAGACAACATCAGTTTTTATTCAACTTACACAGCAGAGCAGAACAGCTGTTTTCGAAAGACGCAACCCTTTCATCATCAGTGCTCATGTGTATTGTGTTTGTCACCACTTATTAGGTGGCTTAGTTGAATGTGATAATAGTTTCTATTTACACAAATTTTATTGTGAAAAAGAACTTCTATTTTCATACGCGGGAATTAGAGAATCCAATGCTACCAATGAATTTTGGCTGAAATAGTTACGATGACACTGGAGGGTCTAGAATTCGACTCCATGTTGAATAATGAATATGGTGTTGAATTCTTTTGATAATCATGAGTGCACGCCTGTGTCAGCCTGTTTCAGTGACGAAGGCATGGCACTGCTCACTGAACACCGATTGACACCATCATGTACTAAAGAGCACAAGAACAGCACCCTCCTTCGCCGTGGTCCAGTCAAAAAATATTAGCCGGATATGTAAAAGGTTAAAACAGCTACACAAAAAATGTCGGTGTCTAGTACGAGTAAAAGCCCGCAGTAATTCTCATTTATTTTTTAAAAGTTTTTCCTATAATCACACACAGAATCTCTCAAACTTCTGTAAAACCGTTGCTGAAAACTATTAATATCTTGGCAATAATTAATTTGTTAAAATTTTTCAGGTTGAATGAATGTACGAATTGATTTGAAACTGTAAAGGCTTTTATGCTATTCAAAGGAATTTGTGTATTTGGTTTTAGCTTTACAAATTAATTTCTCCTGCCATTAATATTTGAATTATTTGGTAAAAGCATATAAGAATCATTTATGATTGGATTTCTATTTGTTGCTAATATTCGAAATCATTCACAAGCATAAAAGCCACAAATATTATAAATAAATGCAAAATACTATAAAAAGAAAAGGAAACGAAATTGAAAGATTTAATAACAATATTTTATAACAAACAGGCAATTTAAACAGAATATTATCAAATATTTAATATGAAGTCATGCGACAACAAACATCTATACAATAAAAACCCAGCTAAGATATTTCTCAAAATTCATTAAACGAAATAGGTTTGATGTAACAGAAATTTACAGTATCAATATTTATTTTTGGCAAATTTGTTTAACACTAAATGGTTTGATTCTGTCTCTTACAAGTTGCAATCTAATCCAATTTGCCAACACACCAGCCTATACAGAATGATAAATTCTAGACTTGTGTCCAACTAGCTCATTCGCTCAGTTTTGACAAGAACCTCTGATCAAACCTATATAATTTAAAAGGGTTTGATCAGAGGTTCTTGTCAAAACTGAGCAAATGAGCTAGTTGGACCCAAGTCTAATAAATTTATAGGGCACAAGAGGAAAAGTAGCACGGAGAACAACCTGCTCGTGAAACGTTGATGTTTTTTATTGAGACTTGAATTTTATTTAGAAACTTGTAAAATTTTATTACTTGAAGTAATAAAATTATTTGTAATAATTCTTAACTGATTTTTAAAGAAAAATTATTATATAAAAGTTTATTGTTTACTTGCAGTCTAAAACTTCTCGTATGTCCAGAAAACTAAAATTTAAACTTTGATCCTGCAACTTCTTTTTTCTCAAATTATTAAATAGAGAAAAAATCAATTTTTTATTAAAAATTTCTAACTTATAACAGCATTACTTTTTCCGAGGTTTCAGCCAAATTTTTTGCTGGGTTATTTTCAGCAGAAATGAAATGCTGCTACTTGTGCTATAAATATACATTCATTTTCACGCATGTGGCTTGGGTATTTTACTAGACATTCAATTTCAACGTTCTTTGAATGTGTTTGTACATGATTTTGTACAATATTTATTTTAAAATTATATTTCATTTGCATAAACATTGTTTCTTTGCCTTCCTCGTGCTTAAGAAAATTGTGTGGAATATAGAAATCTCCTGCTGGGTTTCCTTCCTCACACACAATTTCTATTTTTGTTCTGTAGATTTATTAAAAATTTTATGTTCAAGCGTAGTCTACAAGGCAGAAAGCCATCAATTTTATTTAATGTCTAATATTTAAAGTATTGATTACCAAAACTTTTATAAAGGGTGGGCAAATTTGAGGTTAGGAAATACATTGGCTTAAAAATACAATTTTTTTTTGACAAATTCACTCTTTTTTTCCAACATTGTAAAGTAAAGTTATGGGAATTAATAATGGAATATGATATCAGGCAAATGTCTACTTTTGGCATGGTAGTCTGATGTCCACTCTTTTCAAAAAAATTTTAAATCACATTTTCCCTTATCTCGTCACTGCAGCGTCGAATCTCATCTTTCAGTGCGTCAATTGTTTGTGATTTGTTTATGTAAATCCGGTTTTTTAAATGGCCTCAGAGACAATAATACTCCTAAAGTAATGATCGGATCAGCTTAATTTTTTCCCGAAAGATGCGCAACAAAACACTCTTGCAATACAGAGTAAGTTTTTGGGGGGGGGGGGGGAAGGGGGGGGTTGTAGTGGCCGAAGTAGGAGTAATTTCAGTTTGAAAAGGCAAAAAGGTCCCTAGGGACCTTCTCACTCATTGGAGGGTTAATACATATAGAGTGTTTTTTTAGAGTGTCACAACACCAACGCAACGCGTGCAAATTGTTGAAAGTTTTAATCAAAATAATTGTTCTATTCCTCAAACTCATCGTGCAGTTCATGCATTTTATGGCGTACACAATCATCCTTCAGAGCGGCTAATTCTTATGAGACGCCAAACAGTGCACACTGAAGAAGCTGTAGTCGCTGTACAGGAAAGCTTTAAAGATTATCCTAAATAATCGTTACGATGCCGTTCTCAGCAACTGGGATTGTGTCCTTGCACTTTATGGAAGATATTTTTAGTGGAATGAATGAGTAGAATGTGACTTCTATGCGCCAACCATGGCGACCACATGGCGGAAATCATATTTAAGCTTTAATTTCATAAACTGTTCTTTCCCATAAAAATATATTTGCTTGTTTTATTTCGATTTAAGCTTGTGTCACTCTATAAAAGAACACCCTTTATAAAGAAATGTATGGATATTAATATAAAACACACACATATAAAGTCATTAATGAATAACTTTTAATCCATTCGATATTTTCGTATTCGTATTCTTGTTATTAATTAATTATATAACTTTATTCGGATAAACTATTCCTGTTAGTCCAGTTTACAATGAGAAACAAAGACACATACAATGAGGAAGTGTCTGGTGCAGATTTTGGTGTGTGAAAAAGTCAGGGAAAATTTCTTGGAAAGGGCAGTGGGCTGTCATGGGAGCAAAAGAGGCTGTTAGACGGTTGTCTTATTTCATAATCCATGGGAATATGTTTTCCTTGCAATCTAATAAAAGAAGGTCAGAACTATAGCAAAAAAAATTGTTTTCATTTTAAAAAAGAAGTGTGTACTTACTGAAACACCCTTTATACTTGAAGTTTTGGAAATTTGCTAAAATTTTTTTTCATTAAAAATTATCTTATGGTACAGGAATAATCGATGACAATTTTCATAAATAGCTGGAAAACTACTGGGGAATTAGTAAGAAAAATTACATACTAGACAAGCAAAAAAAACTATATTTTAAAAAAAAATGTTAGATCATGCAAAGAACTTTTGGTTTTTAGGCTGTCAATCAAATACGTAAATAGATATTTAAATAAATTTGCTAGTACTTTGTTTTCAAAAGACAAAAGAAAGCGTTACAAAATTGTTTGATGCACGTATATATTAGACACTGATATGTTTTGCTATAAAAACTTTCCATCTCTGGCACTTGTTTATAACATTTTAACCAATAACTTTCGAAAATATAACATCACATACAATTGTTTATAGCAACAGTTTCATTTTGGAGATGGTTTTTTTTTCTTCTCTGTCGATTTCGATGAGAAAATAAACTTTAAGAAAAGCCAAAGAAGATATGGAAAAAAAATGAGAAAAACTTTTAAAGTTTTTATGCAATAATTTGTCGCAATGCGGATGTTTTTTTAGAGTAAAGTATTTTGTCAGTGTGCGTGTGTGTATGTGTGTGTGTGTGTTAGTTTTCACAACTTCTTATTATAGTTTCAAATAGTTTTATATATATATTTTCTCTAACTTTGTATTCTATTTTCGTATGATTTATAAGATGAAAAATTCTATACAAAATTGCAAATTTTTGCTAGAAATAAGCAACGGTCATCACACACACACACAATCACATTTGACTACAATAATATCTCTAAAAGATAGTAAGCAGAGCATAATTTTAGGGGGAAAATATTGTAGACTTTGCACTTGATTTACTTCAGCCAAGGATCAGTTTTGAAGTTTATGTATATAATAGATAAGAGAATTATGGAAATATCATATGGTTCTTATTAGTCTGCGATACAAAAAGTTTGAGCAATTGCTTTCATTATTATTAAAAATAATAAAAATTAGACGGCGAAGTAAAAAAAGTTGAAATAGCTACAAAAACAACTGTCTATCTTCTCATCTTTCCTAATCTGTCCCCTCAATACTATTCCCTCGTTTTCAGTTCCGGCGCAATGAATTGCATATATAGGGGTCATCCCCTGAGTGCTGGTCCAAGATAAAAAAAAATAATAATACAATTTTATTTGAATAAGTAAAATATTAGATTTCTGTGTGGTTTTATGGAAAAAAATTTTTGGCTTAAAATTTTTTACCAGCACTGCAGTGGATTGCGCCGGAAGAAAGGAGTGAATAGTATTGAGGGGACAGATGAAGAATGATGAGAAGATAGAGATTTATTTGTAGCTATTTCAACCTTTTTTACTTCGCCGGCTAATTTTTTGCTACAGGACCGACAAAGTAGGGTGCTGTTACTCTGGTTTTTTTTAGTACACGATCGTGTCAGTCGCAGTGCTATGCCTTCATCATTGAAACAGGCTGGCAACAACTAATACAACCATGCACTAATGCTGATCAGAAGAATTCAACAGAATATAATTCTATAATGCCAATATGGCGCTGGGGCGAATCATGTAAATTTGTTATATTTTATAATTAAAAATTTATTTAAAAATAAAAATAAAAAGTTTCTTGACCCAGCGCGGTGTTGAACTCAGGACCCTCCGCTTCATAGTCTCGTGTTTTACTACTTCAGCCAACAGCACCCTTAATACAAGGACTTAGACACAACTTTTACTCTTTCGGACGAAATATGAAAATGGATATATAAATAAAATCATTACCATGTCAAATAAAATAATAATAAACCATAACAGCATTGATAAATATGTACAAATTAAAAGTTAAAAATTTGTTCCTGTGTACTTTTGACTTTTTGTCGTACAACTTTTTTTTAAGTTTACTGTTTAACTACAAAATCATTAATTTAACAATTTTATTACTTTAAAAACAAAAATAATAACAATAATTTATTAGCCACTAACATGATACGTTTTTTTTTCAAACTCTATGTCATAGAGTCTATGATATATGAATTGACTTTTAAGGTAATTTAATATTAAACTCGTTGAAAAAAATTTATAACATTTTATTTAGATATCACACTGTTTCCATGGCTATAACATCAGAATAAATTAGCGATATGAAAAGGCAAAATTATTTCGCCCAGATATTCAATACAACTGTACTGATCTTATTGCAAATTTTTAAAATATATTAGACTTCAATTTTGTTTAGAAAACATTTAAGCAACGAGCAACAAGTACAAAAATTAATAAATTCGCAGTCATCCGCAAATAAATAGTTTATATAAAAGACATTGAAAAATTTGTGTCGAAATTTTAGAATTGTTGTGTTGTTTCATATTTTTCCTTAATAACTATTCCCCCGGATGATCACAAAAAGATTATTTAAGTTTCTTGACAAGATTGATATGAGTTCATAATTTTCATGCGTTCCCTTTGGCACTAATTTTTGTTTGATACATCAATCTTAGTTTACATTCTGTTGATAATAATAAATGATCATATTAAATTGAATTAAGATTCATAGGCTAATTGTTCGAAATTTGTTTTTAAATCTCACAAAGACATGATAAATATTCCAAGGCACAAAGGAAAGTCAACATCAGTTTTGTTCAACTTACACAGCAGAGCAGAATAGCTGTTTTCGAAAGACGCAACCCTTTCATCATCAGTGCTCATGTGTATTGTGTTTAATATAGTAATATAAATGTTCGTGAAAATACTTACTACATACAAATGAATGATTATCTTTTTATGCTCAGTATAGAAAAAAACAGTTTTAGCAAAGAATTAAGGAATGGGAAACGGTTTACTAATCACATTTACGTTGTTGTAGCAAAAAAAAAAAAAGGCCAGCGGAACAAAAATTACTGTGAATAAATGTAATGAAATTTATAAATACGAATGTTCAAAAACTACATGCAAACATATTAATTCCAAAAGAAGATAAAACATTTTAGGCAGACACGAGCTCATGATATAAAACAGGCCTGGAAAATAAGGATTTTTGAAAGCAACTGATGTTTATAATGGAAAGCAAAGAGATTCAGTAAAACTGGCTGAACCTTTACGAGGTTGAAAAGCAATTTGTAAAGGTCAAGGAATTTACATGGCGTATTATTTTGTAACATTTCTAAAAGCAGAATTTCTTTCTTTATTGTCTTTTTCTGGGGATTTTTGTTTTAAACTTCTTAATTCGTGCCTGGACAAGTGGCCCAACCATTATGTTTTTAATTTGCAAAATCACTTAACGGATAAGGAACCCCCCGCCTTGTTTTATTTAAAGGGGTCCATACACTACTTCGGCGTACATGCGCAGTCAAGTGTTAGTGTATGGTTTAGATTGTGTGCTTTGCTGTAGCGATATCAAATAAATAAGGAGTGTTTTTTAGAGCAACCCAACACCAGAGCAACGCGTGAAAATTGTTGGAATTCGTAATCAAAATAATTGTTCTAATCGTCAAACTCATTGTGCCCGTCTTCCATTTTATGGCCCATATAATCGTCCTTCAGAGCAATTAATTTGATGAGCAATATATCGTTTTCAGACCACATTTACTGCTACTGATAAGATGCATCCTGTGAGATGCCGAACACTGCGCACTGAAGAAGCTGTAAACGCTGTACAGGAAAGCGTTGAAGATGATCCTAGTCAATAAATTCGTCGCCGTTCTCTGCAACTGGGATTGTGTCCTTTCACTTTATGGATATGATTTTTTTAATTGTTGAAAATTTGTGTTCCAGATTGCTGCCTCCACGCGCCAGCCGTGGCGTCCACATGGCAGAAATCATATTTAAACATTAATTTCATAAAATTTTCTTTCCAATAAAGCCCGTTTCTTTGATATTAAAAATATATTTCCTTGTTTTATTACGATTTAAACTTGTGACACTCTATAAAAATCTCTCTTTATTTTAAAGATGTCAGCAATTTTCTTGCATCTTGTATTATTCAAAGAGTAAAAAATGTATATAAGTTAAACTATTTTATATAATTTATATAAAATATGTATACTAAATATTTTTATGAACATTTTAATTATTTTCAGAAAAATTAATTAAATTAAATACTATAGAGTACAACATTTATTATTGAACATTTTTTTTTTTGAAATTTGGAAAAAAAATCAGCACGAATAAAATGAAAAATTTTGTGTTGAACAACAGATTTAAAATTACCTAAAGAATTGTCCAGATAGTTTGGAAAAAAAACCCTTGTGCGACTTGAAGGCACATATTTCATTTAAAATGGTAAACCAAAAAAATATATGTGATTTTCAGACAGCACAGACTGGTGATTGTATATCGCAAAAAATTACAATCAAAACGAAAATAAATTATACTTAATTTTCCATATCTGGCATGTAGCACATCTGTTTCATGGCAGACTACAAAAAAAAGCAAACAACGTGTCACGTATTTGTAGCTAATGAGGTCGTGTCAGGCCTAACAAAATGATAATAGTGATAATGATGATCATCTGTAGAACGATGATGACGTAGAAGAGGTCATATTTGTATAAACTCTAAAATATGTTTTTTCTTGTTGGTTTTGCCTGTATAAACGACCACTGAATAACTCTGTTCTAAACATGTCAATGTGTATTAGTTATACGATGTAATAAAGTTATTTTAGATGTATGTTTGTGTATGTAAATACAGACACACACACACATTTTCTTACATAGAACTTAGCATGTAAAAATGTGTAATATTTTGCCGTTGTGCTAAATTATAGCTGCTTACATATAAAATAAATTATATTTCATTGTGTATACGAGTTGAATAAATAATTTGCTTTGCTGCTATTGTTAATATTTCTTAACTGCCCAACATTATGCAGTTAGTGTCTAAAGGCCAGTACAGACGTATTTAGTTTGGCTGGCATAACAGGTTGATACATCATGTATGTAAGTGTATGTGAGTGTAAAAATTGAAATTAATCCTTTCGGCTACAGTTCTTGGTATTAAACTATTCATTTTAAGTTTATTTTTTTGCGCAATTTGATTCTATTATGAAGATATGGGAGGGTCAAAATGACCCCTAGGATATGATAGTGTTACGAAATATACAGAATTGTTGAGACAGCACAGATATATATTTTTACTGTCATATAATTAAATCTATAGCAGTTAAAATTGAAATAAATTTTAAGGTGGCAACCAGATTTATTACTACATGGTGGCCAATATTGAGGATAGGAAGTAAATTGGCTGTCAAATAATGAAATGTCACCTATTCAGCTGTCATCCTTTTATATTTATTTAGAAAAGAGCTAGGAAATTTTAACCGTGCAACGCTACACTTCATAAACGAAGAATTTTAATTGTGATAATTTACTATCAAAATGCTAACAATTTTACTATATCATTTTGTAAAATTCGAGCAACTTTTCCTCTTAAACAGGCTTCTTCTGGTACCGTTGTGCGTAATTTAATGGGCTCAGGGTACTGTTGCTGACGAAAATAATACACTCGTAGTGGTCGTAGTGATGCATACACAGCTGCTGTACAAGGAAATGTTGAGAATGAGCCTGGAACATCAACTAGCCCACGATCGCAGCAATTGGTCATCACCAAAGGCACTTTGCGCAACAGTTTACTTAAACATCATCATCCCCGTACTTATAAAGTTCAACTCGTGCAAGAATTAAAGCCGGGCGACCATTCTTTGCATCGAACATTTATGAATTGGCTGTAGGAAATGAATGAAAAATGCGCTATATATTTCAACAAAATCATCTTTAGTGATGAGACCAATTTTCAATTAGACGATTATGCAAACAAACAAAGTGGCCGCATACGAGGGTCACAAAACCCACAAACAACCCTCAAAAATCTTAATGTACGATATATCGGGTGGGCAATTTTGCGGTTAGGAAGTAAATTGTCTAGCAAATGATAAAGTGTCAATACTTGAGCTGTCGTCCTTTGGCGTTTATTTAGTAAAGAGTTGGGATATGTTAGCTGTGGAACGCTATAGTCTTGAACAAAGAATTTCAATTGTAAAAATTTATTGCTGGGAGAACCGAACGAAAACAAAGCATTTTTCAACAAAATCATCTTTAGTGAGGGGACCCATTTTCAATTAGACGATTATGTAAACAAACAAAATTGGCGCATATGGGGCTCACAAAATCCACAAGCAGCCTTCGAAAAACCACTACTTCCGAAGAAAGTGTCCGTATGGTGCGGTTTGCGATCAAGCGGCATTATCGGCCCATATTTTATTTTTTAATGGTAAAGAAAACGCCGCCATCATGAACTCTCTGCGCTATCAAACCATAATGACTGATTTTTCGTGGCCACAATTGGCTAATGTTGACTTCAGTGACCTATTTGGTTTCGCCAATAGGGCGCCACAAGCCTCACAACCGGCCATACAATTCAATTATTGCTTGAGAAATTTTCCTCCCGCGTAATTTCTCGATTTGGCGATGTCAATTGGCCAGTTTATTCTGGTGATTTAATGCCGCTAGATTATTTTCTCTGTAACTGTTTGAAAGACCGGACTTACAGGTACAAACCACAAACAACTGGCGCTCTGAAAGATGAAATAATTCGCGCTGCATTGACGAGATAAGGGAAGTTTTGTTGCAAAATGTGGTTCAAAATTTTATGAAAAGAGTGGACGTCTGCCAATGAGCTAGAGGTAAACATTTACACAATATTTGGGATATTCACACTTCGTGCTATTTAGTCATATTGTCATAAAGTCATAATATCTTAGACCAGTTTGAAAAAGTTGTTGTTGTGCTGCATACAAAAGTCATAAAATAATAGCACTCTTTCAGGTCTGTTTTTTTTTTTTGCCATAAAATAGCTCTAGAGATCTGAGTCGAACGGCTGAAAATCTTTAGGCGACACGGCGATAGTATATGTTTGCCGCCGTCACTAATATATGATTCACAACTAAAGAACGCCTAAAACATTATTCATACCTATATGTCTGTACATTAAATCACATTTTTATAACGTAAAAATACATATACATATATGTACATGTACATATATGTACATGTTCATGTACATATATGTACATGTACAAGTACATATATGTACATGTGAAAAATTTGTCTTGTTTAACTTACGTAGCTGGCAGCCACTAAATGTTTTTCCGTATGCCGCCGCAAAAAAAAAATTATTCAGCTCATATCAAGGCAGCAGCTGTTTTAGTTTATACTTACAAATTCATTTAGATATTCTTGTGCACCAGAAGATAAATTTAATAATTTTTAATAGAAAAAAAGTTTTTAGACTTTTTGACAATTTCAAACAACTTTATTACAATTATCTTTTGCTTTGATAACATCTAATTACAAATGTGTTGTTTTCTTATCAGCTGATGGATGTTTGAAATAGCATACTAAGTTATGACGAGTTGTTCACACTAGTCATATTTTTCGTGCTATTATTTTATGACTTATGACTTTATGACTACAGTGTGAATCGCCTAATTATATTTTATTTTCAATTTCCATGTTTCTACTTTACATTGATATCAATAAAAATAAATTGGTCAAAAGCAAGGGTGTTTTTAACTCAATTTACTTCCTAACCTCAAATTTGCCCACCCTTTATATATCTTATGTTGATTTCTTTTCTAGAAAAGAATGCTACATTTTTTGCACTTTTCAATAAAAAAAAGGCAATATTATGACATTTGGAAATAGTGAATTTATTACAAATGAATGTACCATCTCTTGCGAAAAATTATTTTTATTCAAAAATATGCGCCCAATTGTAATTTTTTAGGAAAACAGTGATAAAATGTTACATTTTTTCAGAAAAGAAATCACCACTAGACATAGAAGGCAAAATAATTCTATATAAAAAAATAAATTCATGCGAGTATTAAAAATATACTACTAATTGCCTGTGTCGTGTCAATATGTTCATATTTTTTTTTATATTTGGGTACCTTCTGTTCCAATCAGTCCTGTGAAACTTGTGATATTGGAAAAATTTACTTTTGCTATGCTAACCCTAGAAGAATTTTACGAACAAGCCTCATCTTCATAATACTAATATAAATTTATATTTTCTTTACCTTAAGTGGAATGTAAAATGCAACTCCCGTCTTAGCAAAGAATAAAGACAAACAGTGATATTATCCTTCAGCTGGCTATAATAATGCAATGCACACTTGTATCTGTCTTTTTACCTGTACATTTTTTTCCATAATCTACGATTATGAATCGGAGAGAGAAATAAAGACTATTATTTATGTCATTCAACAAATTATTACTATAGTATTATTATTTGCAAAACTAGCAACATTAACAACAAAAATGTCATTTGTAAACATTATGATTTTTAACAAATGTCACAATTTGCACAAGTATTATAGAGCAGGAGCGCATCCCATTGAAAACTTAAAAGGGGGGAATTGTAAATGAAATAAATAATATGCGAATTTCTTCTTTTAGCATCACAAAAAATAATGTAAAAACGTTCAGAATGTTTGGAGGAGAAATTTGTTTGCTCCCCCTCTCCCTCTTTATCACTGTGTGATTATCAGTCACGTCTATAGAAATGTAGAAACGCTACGGCAGTATTTACAGGTAATGTATTAACTTTATTAAAAATTTATAAATGTCAAATGGTTATAAAAGCATCGTTAGCACAAGAATCCACTGCAGTTCGAAAGTAAACAAACAGGGTGACCACTAATAAAATTATGTGTACAAAAAATAAACAAAATTTTAAATTTTCTTTTAATGATATTCCGATATATCCATTTAATTTTTTTGGAATTTTATAATAAAATATTTTCTCTTAAAATAATTTAAAAAATTTTTATATTTGCGGACACCCTGTTTGCAAATTCATATTGATAATTCATTGACTTTCTAACAATCTGTCTAGTCATTTGCACCGCACACATACTTATACATTCAGTTAAAGGACTTTTCTATACATTGACGACAACACACACACACACAAACACACATACTTTGATAAATAAGTACAATAATGTTTTATGACAATTTCACATTGAAGTGCACACATGAGAGCATGAATTATGAGCTTTTGCAAAAATATTTTTAACAATAAACTGTGAACTTTTAAACAAACAATACGCCAGAGGTCATCAACTTTTGCATCAACGTGCTTGGAGTACGTTTTCTTTAAACAATGTATATCATATTTAATTTTCATTATTGATTACTTTTAACTCACAGAACTACACAGAAAAAAATTAAAAACTGAAATAGGTCAGTTTATTTATAGTAGGGGTTTGTTTAGATGGACATTTTCCGATTCCAATACGTATTGTTTTTTTTCTAAGCGCACATTCTTGTCTATGGCTTTTGATGCCCATTGACCGATTTGAAGTGATGGAAATAATTTTTATAAAAATTCGTAGCTCGATTGTGGCTGTTCAACGTTTATTCTCATGATCATTTGGTTGCTGTCCTCGATATTGTGTGCATAAATTTGAATATAAGACAACTTTACAAGCCAAAATGCCATTAAAGATATAAAAAAACATCAGCCCAAAAGAGCCTTTGAACTCCGTAACTTGGCTGATAAAGTAGTCATAGTTCTGTAAACAAAAAAAAAACAATAGG
This sequence comes from Linnaemya tessellans, assembly GCA_951800035.1. NCBI lineage: Eukaryota > Metazoa > Arthropoda > Insecta > Diptera > Tachinidae > Linnaemya > Linnaemya tessellans. Next base: position 141,281,887 of record OX637532.1, read on the forward strand.
GAAACCGATTGAACCTAAAGGCCATCTCTGAAACTGCCGTCTAATTTTAGCCACTAAAAACTGCTATTATTTTAATTTGCAAATGGCAGCAGTGATTGCTGTAGTTCTTCGAGTCCTATAAAAAAATCGAAAACACTAATTGATCACATAAATAATTTCGGAATTTTTGTATGTATAAAATTTTTTTCGAACTTTCGTTCAGGATATCTCCCAAATGTGCGCATGTGGAATGTCAAGAACTGATTATTTTATGGAATCGCTAGATAAAATTAAAAAAAAAAAAAATACTTTAAAAAAAACTTTTTGAACTTATGCGAATTCTTCGAATTTTTTTTAAATTCAGAAAGACATGATAAATATTTCAAGGCACAAAGGAAAGCCAACATCAGGTTTTTAGTTATTCAACTTACACAGCAGAGCAGAACAGCTGTTTTCGAAAGCCGCAACGCAATTTTATTAGGAAATCGCATACGTGAACTGTATCAACCTGATGGTAACACATTTTTGTTTTAATACCCGTGTTGCCGTTTGACTATTTTATTCATGCCCCATTTTTCTGAATTTTTTGTTCCATTATACCTAAGCCATACTTTTTTGGTTTGATTTCTTTTATACTTAAGGACATGAGAACGTTGTTCAATTTATTGTTAGCTCAAGCCACAGTTAAAATTTTTTTTTTTTTTATAATTCAAAATTTTTCGGTTCAAATCTGTTACAGTTGGCAGGAAGTCAGTTTAATAGAACTATTTTGAACGCCCACTGGATTAATTCGAAAACTAATTTATCAGCTATATAATTTCGGAGTTTTTTTTAAATCACTTTTGTCGAATTTTTTTATTTACAAAATCTTACGGCCCCATCGACCGATTTTAACCCGATTTCGAGCTGATTGGTTATTTTAAAGTGAAAATTTTGTTTTATTATTAAAAGGTTCCAATTCCCCGAAAATATAAATTTGAATGAACCTTCTGTAACGCGACTGACTACTTTGGATCGGTTCGGTACAGCCTATAAATAGTTATAAACGACTCGCATCCCTACACACACACACATACACACACACACATACACACGCACATATACACACACACATAAAGACATGGACATGGTTGTTTTAGGAAATATCTGCACAAATTTGGGCACGATAGATCCCCAACATGCCCCAATTGTGTTGACGAAGATGAGGACGCTCAGCACGTTTTATTTTGCTGCCCGAGATTTATGGGGCCTTGGGAGTTGAATATTACTCCCCACCAGCTTCTAGACGAGATTTTGGGTTCCGAAATTAAATGGAACGAGTGAAACCGCCATGTATCTGTAATTATGCAGGAACTACGAAGGCTGGAAAGATAGAGATCGAACGAGCGTTCATAAGATGAAGCGAAATCGCTAACCAGCCCTCCGCGAAGTAATACCTAGCGGCAGTCCCGCGGAGGGAGAGTGGTCGAAGGAAACAGGGGGTGGGTTTAGTACGTAGACACCAGTCATGTTGAATCGTGCGTGCTTATGATAGAAAATAAGTATCTTTTGAAGATTACCACCTCCGGTTCTATACAAAAAAAAAAAAAAAACACATACAGACATTATAACACCCTTTCAGGATTACGTATCAACGTTTCCACGGAACTCAAAACGTCGAGATCTGTGAAAACTTAATTTTTTAAATTTTTCCTGATTTATTTAAGGATTTTCAATTATCTTAGCGGGAAGTTAAAAAATATCGAAATCAGTAGTTAGCCGTTTTGCTAGTTTTTATGATTACGAAAAAAAACCAAATATTTAAATTCTTCTGGTTTCTTGACCTCTTTTTAATTAATATTATTATTCTGATATTTTTAAGCTTAAGGTCTCTTTATTTTAATTTTATTTCTTAATTTCAATATTTTAATTTCCTGAAGAAGTCACACAAAGGAGAGACGAAATATTGAAATTAAGAAATAAAATTAAAATAAAGAGACTTTAAAATCAAAAATTTCAGAATATAATAATAAAAAATATTTAAAATATTTAACTCTAAACAAAAATTAGAGTTTGAACAAATTCACAAAAAAAATTATTTTCAGATAGCAGATTCGAACTTAAGGCTCTGTTAAATAAATTTGAATTTAGGAAAAAAAATATTTTTACTTACAAATTAAAATTGACTCTTAAAGCTTGAAACCATGAAAGTGTTTTCCGGAATCATGTCACTTTGTGCATGAATTCTGCGTTTTAGTTTACCCTCTATTTGGTATATGATCTCTTTAGATTTTTATACGCTCCAAAAAAGAATTTGGAGGGTATATTCACTTTGTCATTCCGTTTGTAACGCATCGAAATATCCATCTCAGACCCCATAAGTATATATATTCTCAATCAGTGATGAAATCTAAGACGATCTGAGCATGTCCGTCCGTCCGTCCGTCTGTGGAAATCACGATTCAGCCCAAACGAAAAGAGCTAGGTACTTCAAATTTAGTATAAATATATTTTGAAGCTTAGAGCAGGTTAAGTTCGGATATGGGCTAAATCGGGCAAGAGGGAAAAAAGTTCCCCTAAGAAGAACTAAACCAAACCAGAAAAAACAACATAATTTTTAAAGTTTTTTGGTTATTTTGTTAAGCAAATGATATATTTTTATGTCAAATACGGACCAACGCCTTAAACTTAGACCCCTAAAATAAAAAAAATTTTATTTTGGACCTCGCCCACTTTAGTGGGCGTTATTATACGCAAAAATAGTCTAAAATTTTAAGAAATTGTTTTACTTAAGCCTAAATTCCTTAAAAATAAAATGTTTAAGCTTTAATAACGAAGCTGAGACGAAACCTGGTACTACTCTGCCCGACCCCCTCCTCTCCCTTCACCCCCTATATGACCACACAAAAAAAAATTTAAATTTTCTATACAATTATCCCAAGCTTTTATTTTTAGAGTTTTATGACTACCGATTTCTGCCCTACCCCCTCCTCCCCTTTTGCTCCCTAAATGACCCTACCAAAAAAAATTTTAAATTTTGTATACAATTATCCCAAGCATTTATTTTTAGAGTTTTATGACTGCCTGTTTCTGCCCTACCCCTCCCAATTCCCCCGTAAATGACCCTATAAAAAATAAATAAAAAAATTTTATTTTGTACATACATAATTATCTCACGCGTTTATTTTTAGGGTTTTATGACAAAGGTGAAATGTTTCCCCCACAGCCCTTGCCAGAGCGACCCCGCCAAAATACAGTTTTTATACCCTCCAAAGAGAATTGGGCCCCATAAAGTATATATATTCTTGATCAGTGATGAAGTCTAAGACGATCTAGCAATGCCCATACGTTCGTCTGTGGAAAACATGATATTGTCTATTTTTGAACCCCACCCCCTTTAGTGGGCGTTGACGTACGATATTATATAAAGGAACTCTGTTCCACCAAGTTAAACATTTTAAATTCACTTACAAAATATTTGGAGGGTATTTAAGATTCGACCCGGTCGAATATAACCATTATACTTGTGTTTTTATATTTTATTTATTAATTTTTTTAATAAAAAAACATATTACATTTAGATATGCTAGTTCCTTCTATGCTATTTCATTACAAATATTTAAAATATTTGGAAAAGAAATCGGACAAGATTAAATTGTTCATGTGCAAAATAATATTATCGTACGCAAAATGGTGCTGGTGAAATATTAAAGTTATTTCAACAATTTTATACTTTTCTCAACTTTTAATTAGTAAATCTATTTCCTTTTACACTTCAATTTTCGGTTATTATTTTTCCTTTTGTCTGCTTTAGTTGTTTGTTGTTTATTACTTTTTGTTTGTTAATAAGTTAATAACTTTTTCCAAATTTTGTTCTGGCAAATGGTTGTGAAAGAAAATCCTTACTGCGAAATCTTGGGGTTAAATAAAACTAAAATAACCATAAATGTCAGCATAATAATATAAAGGGACATGAATAAAGAAGAGAAAACTTTTAAATATTATTTATTTTTTTTTTTTTGCAAATGGCAACAAACATGGCAACAGAGCAAGTTGTAGCCCTAAGAACAGTTCAGTTTAGGCAAATAGTTAGATAACAGAAGAGTTTCGAAATTTCGAAGAGTGAATTGTTTGAAAAATTTTAAATAAATTAAAAGAGTTGTAGCGGAAAATCTGTTCTCCATTTAAACTTTTAACATATTTTGAAAATAATATTGCAACAATTGTTTTGGTTAGACAATTTTATGGGCTCTTAAAATATTTTTCCGAGCCATTGCGGAAATACTGCCACGATTTTCAACATTTCTGGACATTTAGAGAGGTGGGGGTAGAGAATTTCATGTTGCTACTGGATTAAACTTTAAACAAAAAAAATTAATATAGTGTAAAAAGTAGGGTATAAGTTTTGTGTAGCTATTTAAGTGCACACAACTGTTGTGTCGTTACGAGTGTTATTGGTGTTTGTTTATGCCGGATATTTTAAGTATTTCGGCATTTCAACTTTTCTATACAAAGTTGACATATTGCTTGAGGATTATTAATTGGTACAAGTTAATTTGCACAATAAAGCTGCAGCAACAATAAAGAAAAAAGAAAAAATATATAAGAAAATAACGACAACTACTATAACAGCTTAAGAGCTAAAAGCATGAGAAGATGAAAAGAAATGTTCACAAATCGAAAGAAGATGGAGAAGGAGTGAAAAAAAAGTTATTAAGCAGCAGGATAAACTTTTCATATGTTTCGGAAATTGCCTTGGTTTTTACATTGTTACACAGCCAACTGCGTTCACAAAGTCGCAGTGTAACCGTAGGGTTTTTATTTATTTATTTATTTTTTCTATTTTCACTTGAAAGCAAAAACTACTATTCGATTTTATAAATGGCGGCGCGGTACTTTAACTGCACTTGCCTGCGTGTTGGCTGTTACAGGGGATGGCAAAGAGTGTTTTGTCGTGTAACTGTCTGACTTTGGAGTATTGAAACTTATGCTGGCGGCTTAATGGCCTGTTCATTGCCAAGTGTCCTTAATAAAGGGTGGGCAAATTTAAGGTTAGGAAGTAAAGCGGCTTAAAAGCACACATTCTGTTGAAAACTTCAACTTTATTAATACCAGTGTAAAGTAAAAATAAGGGAATCAACAATTGATTATAATATCGGGCAATCTTTTGCTTTTATCATATTTGCAGACGTCCACTTTTCTAACAAAATTTTGAGCCACTTTTTCAACAAACCATCGCTTATCTCGTCAATGCAGCGCAAAATTCGACCTTTCAGTTCCTAGTGGTTTGTTCACGTAAGCACGGTCTTTGAAATAGTCTTAAAAAAATAAAAATAATCCAATAACTATAAATCAAAAGAACGAGGCGGCTAATCGAGAAATTGCGCGTCCAAAAAATTTCTCAAGCAATAATTTAATTGTATGGCCGACTGTGAGGCTTGTGGCGCCATATTGTTGAATATGTCACTGATGTCAATATTAGCCAACTGTGGCCACAAAAAATCCGTTATCATAGTTTGGTAGGGCAGAGAATTCCCGGTGACGGCATTTCCTGGCTCATTTCTGGAAAAATGTGGGCCGATAATGCCGCCTGACTACAAACCGCACCATACGATCACTTTTTTTTTTGGAATTAGAGGTTTTTCTAAGGCTGCTTGTGAATTTTGTGTGCCCCATATTTTGTTTGTTTTCATAATCTGATAATTGAAAATGGGTCTCATCACTGAAGATGATTTTGTGGGAAGATATAGCGCATTTTTCGATCAGTTTTTCAAACAGGCAATTCACAAACGTTCCATGCAAAAAATGGTCGATTGGCATTATTTCTTGAACGAGTTGATCTCTATAAGCATGAAGATGAAAGTGTTTAAGGAAAATATTGCTCAAAGTGCTTCTGGTGATGACCAGCTGCTACGATCGTGGATTAATTGATGATCTAGACTCATTATCAACATTTTCCTGCGGTTTGCATCACTTCGGCCACTACGAGTATATTATTTTCGTCTATTGTCAGCAACAGTACCGTGAGCCAATTAAATTACGCACAGCGGTATCAGAAGGATCCTGCTTACAAGAATGATAAAATAAAGATTACGCCAACAAGCTAAAATAAAAATACTTTTCTGCGCATGATGGAACTCTGACGTCACTCAACATGTGTTCTGATTGGCTAATTAAATTTAGCTGGAGAACTATTATGTTATTGTAAAAACAGGACAGTGGGGCAAATTGCGATTTTTCAAATTAAATTTGTTTGATAATAAACAATTTTAAAAAAATTATTTTACCTTCCACTTTTTTTATTTGAAATTGTTAATTTATAGTTATTTTATATAAATATTGAACCCAAGTGCTAATTATTTTTCTTTTTTTTCCCATTCAAAATAAGTTTTTTTCCTTGCAAAATATCAGCCATAACTTCCTTTGAGCTTCATTTCTTGGAAAACCATAAAATGACACAGCTTTTTGAAAACAAGAAAAATTTTGATAACATTTTAACACAATTATTTCTCACTTGTTTTTTTTTTTTTGCTGTTACTTTCTTTGCAATTGCCCACTGCACATTTCATGCTTGCTCTTTTTGTTCTCTTTTCTCTTTAATTTAGGGTTTTTGTTTACAGTTTATGAGCTTCAAAAATCAAGTTTTAATAAGTTTTTTACATTTTAAGTTATTTAATAATTATTTTAATGCATTTATTTCGAAATGTAACACAATTTATTATAAAATATAACACAAAACTTGCACTTTCATAAATCCGATTTAATTTGCTTGTTGGAAATCTCTCTGAGTAAATTGGAAATCTCTCTGAGTAAATTAAGTGAAGAGTTGCCAAATATAGCAGACAATATCAATTTTGTACGAGGAAGTATTAGTTTTGCATATAATAAAACGCTTGGCAATCTCTTCGAGGGAACAAATACGTCATCAAACGGTAAATCATGCGCAAAGCGTAATCTTTATTTTATCATTCTTGCCTGCTGATGAGGAAACGTTACTTGAAATTTACCAAGTGATACAGTAAAATTATCCTCATTTTGATAGTAAATTTTCACCATTATAGTCTGTCGTATACGAAGTGAAGTATAACATGACTAAAATTTCCCAAACTTTTACTAAATAAATGTTGAAGAGATGACAGCTTTATTCTTAACATTTCATCACTTGACAGCCAATTTACTTCCTAACCTCAAATTTGCCCACCCTGTACATCATTTTGTATATTTTTTATTTTCAAGACAAAAATGCCAATTTTTATGCCCTACATCATATATTTCGTGGTGTAGAAATACTAGATGAAATATTTGTTACCTTGTCAAATCATATTGTATTTCTTTAACAGTCCTTGTGGCTTTCTTATGTGGTAGTAAATGTGTGTGTGTTGCCAAATATGTTTCTAAGTGGCTTATTTAACTGATTATTTGAATATTCCACAAAACCAGCTGTTCACATTAAAACCAAATTATGTAACCATTTATTAAAAGAGCTTAAAAATCTTAAGTAAATTCTAAAAGACTTTAATTTTAATCCATTTTACTAACCCAATTTTATTTTTCCATTTAAGCCACTTTTAGTTTTTATTTTTTATTTAATTTTATTTTTTTGAGGTAATTGTAGCATTTGGCTCATTGCGATGAAGGCAAATGTATGCGTTTGACTTTTTGTTCCATTGTTTAATTTAGAAATTCAGCTTAAAAACTTATCTCTGCAGTTTTCCAGATAAAGCCAGTTACTAAAGTTTAAAACAAGATTCTTTGACCAAAAGAGTTTATAAGTTTATCTTGACTAGACATTAACTAAACAAAAGTGTCAACATGACAAAAACTTGCAATATACATATATCAGTGTGTTTGTGTTGTGTGTGTGTGTTTGTTACTGTTTGCTTTAAACAAGATTTGCGTTTGAATACTTAAAATCTACCATTAACAAAAGAAAAGATTTTAAATTTTATATAAATAAAGAAACTAAATTATAAAAAAAAACATATTAAATTGTTACTTGGAATTTGGTTTTGTTTTATTTTATCGCATCTTAGGGGTTTTTCATTTGCTCTACAAAAACAAGTTTGTGGAGAAAATGTCAGAATTAACATTTAAAGTGTTAACATAATCCTTAGTATAAAAACTGACACACTAATACATGCACATGTAGCCACAGAGAAACTCGGTCCGTCAATTGCACACTCACTCACACACACACACACACACACAGATCTAAGAAGACCTCAAAAATACTAACAGTAAATGCAACAACAACAACACTAGCAAGAGAAAACGAGAAAACAACATTTACAAAACAGAGGCAGTCAGTGGTGGAGAGGGAGGAAGCAATAACAGATAAAAGCTGGGTATTAAAATCTTTAGTTTAGGCTACTTTTTCTATTAGTTTTGTGCTTCTTTTTGTTGTTTTTTTTGTTGGTACAAAAGGCTTCTTGTACATAAAAGTAAATGGTGTATAAATGAGAATCTTTATGTGCATGACAAACTTTGGCAATTACGGGTGCCAATCAGGAAAATTCCGAGATCAAATTATTTAAAAAGATTCGAAAAATTTCCAAATCAACTTAAAGCTGGCTTTAAAAAATTGCAAATGCAAATAGTGCCAGTGTTAAAAATAACAAAATTTTTCTTACGTTATTCATTTAATAAATATAAATAAATAAAAGGTTATAATATATTATGACTTTCTATCTTTTTGTGTGATTTTAAAAATTGTAACGAAAATCTTAATGTAACATATAACGGGTGGATAAATTTGAAGTTAGGAAGTAAATTGCTTGGCAAATGATGAAATGTTAATAACTGAGCAGCCATCTTTTGACATTTATTTAGTAAAGGGATGGGAAATTGTACATATGGAACCTTACACTGTTCAACAAAGAATTTTAATTGTAAAAATTTACTAAATAATTCGATCACCTTTTACTCGTAATCAGGGTCCTTCTGATACCGCTGCGCGTAATTTGATAGACTCACGGTAATGTTGCTGACAACATACCAAAACAGAACACTTGTAATGGCCGTAGTGATGCATAACCGCTTTACAGGAAAATGTTGAGAATGATCCTGGAACATCAACTAAGTCCACGATCGCAGCAATTGGTTAAACACAACAACATTTTGCTTAAACACCTTCATTTAATGCTTATAAAGTTCAACTCGTTAAAGAATGAAAGCCGACCGACGATTCTTGGCATGGAACGTTTGTCAAATTAGATGTTTGAAAGACTGGACGTAAATAGCGCATTTTTCAAATATATCTTAGTTAGTGATGAGACCTATTTTCAATTAGACGATTATGTAAACAAACAAAATAGTCGCATACGAGGGTCACAAAATCCCCAAACAACCCTCGGAAAATGTTAATGTACCATACTATGGGTGGGCAATTTTGAGGTTAGGAAGTAAATTGGCTAGCAAATGATAAAATGTCAATACTTGAGCTATCATCCTTTGGAGTTTATTTAGTTTAGTAAAGAGTTAGCTGTGGAACGCTATAGTCTTAAACAAAAAATTTCAATTGTGAAAATTTACTACTAGGACAACCCAACGAAAACAAAGCATTTTTCAGCAAAATCATCTTTGTGATGAGACTCATTTTCAATTAGGCGATTATGCAAACAAACAAACTTGTCGCATATGGGGCTCACAAAATCCACAAACAGGACTCGTAAAACCACTACATCCAAAGAAAGTGACCGTATGCTGGGGTTTGTACTGAGGCAGCATCATCACCCCGTATTTATTCGAAAATCAGCAAGTAGACGCTGACACCGTCAGTTCTGTGCGCTACCAAACCATGATGACCGATTTTTTTTGGCTACAATTGGTGAATTTTGACATCAATGACCTATTTGGTTTCACCAATAGGGCGCCACAAGCCTCACAACCGGCCATACAATTCAATTATTACTTGAGAAATTTTCCTCCCGCGTAATTTCTCGATTTGGCGATGTCAATTGGCCAGTTTATTCTGGTGATTTAATGCCGCTATATTATTTTCTCTGTAACTATTTGAAATACCGGACTTACAGGAACAACTGGCGCTCTGAAAGATGAAATTCGCGCTGCATTGACGAGATAAGGGAAGTTTTGTTGAAAAATGTGGTTTAAAATTTTGTGGAAAGAGCGGACTTCTGTCGATGTGCTAGAGATAGATATTTACCCGAATTCATGTTCCATTATTAATTCCCATATTTCTATTTTACATTGATATCAATTTAAGTGAAATTATTAAAACAACAAGTGGCTTGAAAATGCTACCTAACCTCAAATTACTACCTAACCTCAAATTTGCTCACCCTTTATAACAAAAACAATAGCAAAAAAATTAATTTTTTTTGTGCTTTGCAAGTAATTTAAAACAAAAAAAACTAAAAAAGATTTTTTTAATTTAATAAACTTTGTTTGATGGCTTCTTATAATAATTTATATAAACTTTTACTTTTTTATGGCTTTTAATGTTCTTCGTAGTTGCACCACTAGTGCTTCTACTTAATGTTCTACTTTTTATACTCAATTTCTTAGTTATTTATTTACACTCATGTGCCTGCCTGGCAATGAATGGGCTGGCTGGTTGTATTATTGTGTTGTATTCCTTATGGTATACGACGCATCTTATCTTGAACAATTAGGGGTTTTTGATCTTTGAAGCGTAATTTAATGCTTCTTTTAAGGAAGCTCAGCATCATGTACAGCACACACACATAATAACTTTTACCAAAAAAACACAAAATAAATTCTGTTTTTATGTACCATCACGAAAAGCATCCTCGAGCATCGTCAGTGTTTGTTTGAAGTAGTAAAATAAAAAAAAATAAAAAATAATATAAAACCAGTAGATAAAAAAAACGTTTGTACCACAAACATACTAACTCACTCACACACATGTATATTAGTGTTTGTGTATGTGCTGTATGGTAAATGTTTTTGTTACAAAACTGTTTGCTTTAATTGCTTTTTGCAATACACCTTTAAGCCATGCAGGTTTCCAAAGATATTATTTTATGCAGCCGTATCTGCTCATCCCTTTGAATGCACGTTTATTTTACATAAATGTTTTTGTTTTTTGTTGTATAGGCGAATTTTTGAACATCGCTTATAATGCATGAGCGTACTTAAAATCAAGTATTTGTAATAACAACTTCTCTGTTTTCTATGAGTTTTGTGTGTTTTAGTAAACGTTAATATCTGTGAAATAGAGTAGTTTTAATATCGACAAAACAAAAAAATCCTTAGAAATGACTTTTCTGAGTTTTAAGGCCTTTTGGAAATGTAGCGAATATTTTGCAATTTAATTATAATATATTTGCATAAATTTATATGTTTATAACTTTTACGAAACTTTATTGGTTTTCAAGAAAACACCGTTTCTTTTAATAGGGGCAACACTTTTAATAAAGGATGCCTCCAATTCCGCTGCTTATGTACACCCCACATTTCACTGATTAATTACGAATTTTCTATAGACTATTAATACATTTTCTTTGTTTTTATACCCTCCAAAAAAGAATTTGGAGGGTATATTCACTTTGTCATTCCGTTTGTAATGCAGCGAAATATCCACCTGAGACCCCATAAAGTATATATATATATATATATATATATATATATATATATATATATATATATATATTCTTGATCAGTGATGAAATCTAAGATGAACTGAGCATGTCCGTCCGTCCGTCCGTACGTCCGTGGAAATCACGATTCAGTTCAAACGAAAAGAGCTAGACTCTGGAAATTTGGTAAAAATATATCTTGAAGGATAGCACAGGTTAAGTTCAGAGTTGGGCTTAATCGGGCAAGAGGGAAAAAAGTTCCCCTAAGAAGAACTAAACCAACCTCTAAAACAACAACATAATTTTTAAAGTTTTTTTTCTTTTGTAATTTTGTTAAGCAAATGATATATTTTTATATTAAAGATAATCCAACGCGTTAAGTTTGGAGCCATAAAATAAAAATAAAATAATTTTTGGACCTCGCCCTCTTTAGTGGGCGTTACTATATGCAAATATAGTAAAAAATATTAAACAAATTGTTTTACTTAAACCTAAATTCCTTAAAAATAAAATGTTTAAGCTTTAATGACGAAGCTGAGACGCAACCTGGTACTAGTCTGCCCTACCCCCTCTGCCCCTTTTGACCCTTAAATGACACTATAAAAAAAAAAAATTTTAAATTTGTATTTAATTATGCCAAACATTTATTTTTAGAGTTTTATGACAAAGGTGAAATGTGTCCCCCACAGCCCTTGCCAGAACAACCCCGCCAAAATACAGTTTTAATATCCTCCAAAAACAATTGGACCCTATAAAGTATATATATTCTTGATCTGTGATGAAGTATAAGACGATCTAGCAATGCCCATACCTCCGTCTGTGGACTACATTATACGTCTATTTTTGAACCCCGCCCCCTTTGGTGGGCGTTGACGTACGATATTATATAAAGTAACTCTGTCTCACCCAGTTAAACATTTTAAATTTAATTACAAAATATTTGGAGGGTATTTAAGACTCGACCCGGTGGAATATAACCATTTTACTTCTTTTTTTTACACTTTTAAAGGCGTACCGCCGTTGTTTCAAATCAATTCTGTTTTCGTTCTTGAATGATAATAGCTACAAGGAATAATCTAGGAACTATTTTAATAATTTTGCAATTATATTGTTCCTTTCAAACTACTGAAGTCTAACTTAAATACAAATAAATGGATTATTCTTTTGACAGATTACCAGGAATAATTTTTTAATAAAAAAATCCCCAAACGCTGTTTAACATTCCTGAATTGCAAATATTATATATTATATTTCTATTGACTTATGGAATATTGTAATTGTAATTTAAAATTGCTATCAACTGTTTTTTTTTATTTTCTTTTTTATAATTCCTTATATTTGATTTCAATTTAATATACTCGTAGACCCTACAATAGCCTTTTATTGTTAACATTTTATTTGTTATGTAAATACAATATTATTTTTCAATATTGTCTACACTCGTAAAGTTTTTAAATAAAAATACTGATTTTTTTTCTGACTTAAAATAAGAAAAAAAATTATTGCTATTATATTTTATAACACATAAAATTTAATAGAAAATTCTTTTTTTGTTTTATTTTCGAAATTAAAATCGTTCATTTCAATTTAGCAGGTATTATTCAACATTTTTATAAGTCAAATTTCAATTTTAAGAAAATGGAGGCTTCATAAATATGTTAATGGTGATAAGACGATATTAAAAGTTTAATCAAGTACTTTAAAAAAAATATGTGTAGCAGTTACCTGCATTATGCACAGACTTTGATTTCGTTTTATGTTAGACAGATGCCTTAACACAATAAAAAAGAATATGGGGTGCTGTTGGCTGAAGTAGTAGAACACGAGACTATGAAGCGGAGGGTCAAGAGATCGAGCCCACGCTGAGTCATGAAAGATTGTGTTAAATTCTTCTGATCAGCATTAGTGCGTGGTTGTGTTAGTTGTTGCCAGCCTGTTTCAATGATGAAGGCATAGTCACTGGTCACTGAACATAATTGGCAGCGACTGACATTATCATGTACTAAAAGCAGAGTAACCGCACCCACCTTCGTCGGCCCTGTAGCAAAAATTAGCCGCCGAAGTAAAACGTTGAAATAGCTACAAAAAAAAACTGTCTATCTTCTCATCTTTCCTAATCTATCCTCCCCTCCCCTCAATGTAGGGGTCATCCCCTGAGTGCTGGTTCTATTCCTAAAAAAAAAAAAATATATTGTAGAATTAATTTATTATGGGAGCGTTTGTAACGGGTGTCCACCGGGAAGGTAAAGTACTTTGTTTGGCCGCCATTTTGGTAAACATTAGTCTTAACAGTTCATATTTGGCAGTCGTGAAGTAGACACGTGCCAAATTTTTTATGGAAAAATATTCAATGCCACATCGCATTCACCCAGGATTACAATGGAATTACTGCGAGACCTCTTTCCATAACAAATTATTTAAAAATATGGTGATGTTGATTGGGATATGGTGAGAGTTGAGTGTTCCGGACTTCTTTTTCTGGGGAAACAAAATATTCGTGATGAAATTAATGAAATACCGTGTGAAATGTATGAGAATGTAATGAAAAATGTGCTCCAAAGGGCTCGCATTTGTGAGGCTAACAGACAGCGAACATTTATCTGATATAATTGCCGACATTAAATAAAACATTAATCAATATAAGATCCATTATCTTTCATTTAATCAAAAATTAAACAAAGTAGTATACCTTCCCGGCGGACACTCTCTATATAAAGGGTGTTTTTATAAGAGCATGCTGATTTGAAATTTCAATAAAACACATGCCAAATTATGAAATGGCCAAAAAATATTTTTTATTTGGTAGATAATTTCTTGTCATTTAACATTTAAATATAATTTCGGGCATATGGCCACCACGACTATTTTGCACAAAGGACATTCTGGAGGTGCAATTTTCGATCACCTTTTCAAGCATTTGAGGGCGTATTTCAGTAATGACACGTTGAATACTGGTTTCCAAAGCGTCAATCGTTGCTGGTTTATCCACGTAAACCAATGATTTCAGGTATCCCCACAAAAAATAATCGAATGGCGTCAAATCACACGAACGCGGAGGCCAATTTACCGGTCCATTTCTCGAAATAATTTTGGCGTTGAAATGTTCTTTCAATAAGTCCATTGTTTCACCCGGAGTATGACAAAGTGGCACCTTCCTGTTGAAACCACATTTCGTTTACATCCATATCTGGAAGTTTTGGCACCAAAAATTCATTGATCATGATTCTGTATCGATTTCCATTCACGGTAACGCGTCGTCCCTCCTCATTTTTAAAGAAATAAGGACCGATGATTCCACCAGCCCATAGACCGCACCAAACAGTACTTTTATCGGGATGCATTGGTAATTCTTGAACGGCGTGTGGACTATCTTTGCTCCAAATACGGCAATTTGGCTTGTTGACATATCCATTCAACCAAAAATGCGCCCCATCAATGAAGAGAATTTTGCGGTAAAAAAGCGGATAAACATTTTTAATTGAACACTGTTTTTGAAAATAAATTTCCACGATTTGGAAGCGTTGTTTTGGAGTTAACCTGTTCATGATGATTTGCGAAACAATACTGAGCAGAGACGTCACTTTAAACTGTCAAAACAGCTGTCAGACAACAGAGTGATTCGTATAAAAAAAAACTTCATAAAAAAACACCCTTCATAAAAGCAAACATTTATACAAAAAGTGACCGAGTCGGAATTCCGATTATCGGCTTCTTGGTTTCACGTTAACCAACAGCACGAACAACACTTATGATTAGCTGAGTTTAATTTAAAATTTTAAAAATTTATTATTATATTACTTTGTAGTCAAATAATAATAGTATAATAAAAACACAATTACATACGATCTAAATAATACTACAGCAGTTTCGATAGCAATTGAAAGGCAGGCTTAGCTTCCCCTTGTATGTTTGCATAATATTTATAAAATAAAAAAACATTTTCTACTTTGCCAGACATATACAACCATTAATATTGTATTGCGGTAATTAATATTTTATATACAAAAACAAAGAAAAATAACCATTTACAAAAAAAGTAAACTGGGATATTGTCTATAACCATGACATTCATTAGTTCACTAACATCGCACAGTGGGGAATACACTAAACACTAATTAAAACTATTCATTTTGCTGGTCTCAAAAGGCCGCAAATGCAAGAATAATAAACGCCAACTAAAAATACAATTTACATATTCATATACATACGAAAAAAATAAATATGTGTATGGGTAAGTAACAATTATATACAAAATAATATAATTGCATTCAATACCGAATCAAATAAAGCAAAGACCCTATAGACAAAATGACCACTGCACACTCACTTTGTCATTCCGACTCAACGAAATAATCCCTGTAAGAGCCCATAAAGTAAATAAAGTGTTTTTTAGAGTGTCATGACACCAGAGCAACGCCTGCAAATTGTAGAAAATTTTTAATCAAAATAATTGTTCTATTCGTCAAACTCATCGTGCACTTCTTCCAGTTTATGGTGTACACCATCGTCCTTCAGAGCGGCTAATTCGAAGAACAATAGATCGTTTTCGAACCCCATTTACTGTTACTGATAATGTGCGTCCCATGAGACGCCGAAGCTGTAGGCGCTGTACAGAAAAGTATGATCCTAATCAATCAATTCGCCGCCATTCTCAGCAACTGGAGCTGTCTCCTTCCACTTTATGGAAGATTTGTTTAGTTGTTGAAAATTGGTGTTCCTGATCGAGCCTTCTATGCGCCAGCCGTGACGGCCACCTGGCAGAAATCATATTTAAATATTAATTTAATGAAATTTTCTTTTCATTAAAGACCTTTTCATCGATATTAAAAATTGATTTCCTTGTTTTATCATGATTTAAACTTGTGACACTCTATAAAAAACGCCCTATATATATTCTTGATCAGCGATGAAATCTAAGATGATATAGCCATGTCCATCAGTCCGTCTGTGCAAGTCACCAAACCAAACGAGCAAGACTCTTGAAATTCAGTATAATTAAATTTCAAAGGATAGCACTGGCCAAGTTCACAAAAGGGCTGAATTGGTCTATAGGGAAAAATGTTCTCCTAAACCGACCTTTGTGGGTGCTGTTGGCTGAAGTAGTAGAACACGATACTATGAAGCGGAGAGTCCTGAGTTCGAGCCCCCGCTGAGTCATGAAATATTGTGTTGAATTCTTCTGATCAGCGTTCGTGCGTCTTGCCAGCCTGTTTCAATGATGAAGGCATAGTCACTGGTCACTGAACATAATTGGCAGCGACTGACACGATCATGTACCAAAAGCAGAGTAACAGCACCCACCTTCCTCGGCCCTGTAGCAAAAATTAGCCGGCGAAGTAAAAAAGGTTGAAATAGCTACAAAAAAAAAAAAAAACTGTCTATCTTCTTATCTTTCCTAATCTGTCCCCTCAATACTATCCCCTCGTTTTCAGTTCCGGCGCAATGCATTGCATATATAGGGGACATGCCCTGAGTGCTGGTCCTACTCCTAAAAAAAAAAAAAAAAAAAAAAAAAAAACATAATTTTTAGACTTTTTTTTTGTAATTTTGTTAAGCAAAAGAAATATTTGTATGTGAAAGAAGACGCAAAGTCTTGAACTTGGAATGATAAAAATCCATTTTTGTGTCCCGCCCCTTTAGTGGGAGTTGACGTAAGATATCATAATGTAAATATTCGACAAATTGTAATCCTTAAGACTGCATCCTTTAAAAATTAATTGTTTAAGCATTTAAGACAAAAAGGTAAGATGTTCTCTGGTCTTTCCCTGCCCGAAATCGCTGTCATTTATGTTCAGCTATGCCTTCCTTACTGAAACGGGATGACAACAAATAACACAACCATGCACTGGTTGTGTTATTTGTGATCAGAAGAATTCGACTCCATATTCGTGACTAAGTGCGCAGTCGAACTCTGGACTATCCGCTTCATAGTCTCGTGTTAGGTAATTTAGCCAACAGCCCTCAACAGTAATTATTACACCTATAAATTATCCGCATATTTTCCTCTTATGATCTCAATATTTCTTCTTTTTTTTAACCCGGACCAGCGCTCAGAGGATGACCCCTACATATACAGTGCATGGCGCAGGAATTAGAAAGGCGGGAATAGTTTGAGAGGACAGATGAAGAAAGATGAGAAGATGAAAACATTTTTGTAGCCGTTTTAAGCTTTTTCTTTTCGCCGACGAAGGAGGGTGCTGTTATTCTGCTCATGGTACATGACTGTCATTCTCGTGTTAACTACTTGAGCCAACAACAGCCTAAATAGTAAATCTGCGCATATTTTCCTCTTGTGGTCTTCATATTTGGTTAATCGCATTAGTTTTTCATTAGTGCGTATATCTCTTCGTTATATTTTTTATCTTGGACCAGCAGCACTCAGGGGATGACCCCTATATATGCAATGCATTGCGCCGGAACTGAAAACGAGGGGATAGTATTGAGGGGACAGATTAGGAAAGATGAGAAGATGGACAATGTTTTTGTAGCCAGGGCCGACGAAGGTGGGTGCTGTTACTCTGTGTTTTTAGTACATGATAGTGTTAGTCGCTGCCAATTATGTTCAGTGATCAGTGACTATGCCTTCATCATTGAAACACTAATGCCGATGAGAAGAATTCAACACAATATTTCATGACTAATCGTGGGCTCGAACTCACGAACCTCCGCTTCATAGTCTCGTGTTCTACTACTTCAGCAAACATTGATATTGAAATAGGACTTTTTAAATTAATGACAAGCAAAACTGCTTTCAAAGTGCTTTTATTTATTTATTTATTTTTTTTTGGCGAAATTGTTTGTGCAACTTACTTCATCCATTTAAAATAATCTTTAATCGACATATTACTAAAATAAATAAACGGACCATAAAATTACTTATAAAAATTATAATTAAACAACAAAATACATAAATTGAACATCAGTGGCCTTTTAACCCACTTACGACGACACCTTGGATGTCAATATATATTAGACGTGGTAATTTAAATAGATATAAGTGAATGCGCTGTATAAGCCACAAATAAATTGATGTCTGAATGTTGGCCGTTGTATGTGATCATGAAATTATTTATGGCTCTACAGTAACTAGAAATACAGCAAAAGAAAAAAAAAAAGATATTACCATTTATACTTGACCATTTCAGCCAGCCAAACAAAGACATTTAAAGTGTTCAACTGACACATTCAAACAACCACTCAAATTTTTATCTGCATAAAAACCTCAATAAATTTTCTATTGATTTATGTAAATTCTTAATTTTTTTCTCTCTCTTTCTACACAATTCGCATATACAGTTGTTGTCCATAGCGGCTGAAGTATGGCATTTGTTGAACTACAAACCCACACACACAC
The DNA here is from genome assembly GCA_951800035.1 of Linnaemya tessellans. NCBI lineage: Eukaryota > Metazoa > Arthropoda > Insecta > Diptera > Tachinidae > Linnaemya > Linnaemya tessellans. The sequence goes on from OX637532.1 coordinate 141,300,757, forward strand.
ATACACACACACACATTTGATATGCGACCGTATAAAGCAAAATAAGCGAGCCAAAACTTAGATCCTGTGTGTCAGTCTTTTATAGATTTCTACTGTATAACTGACAACAACGATAATGATGATGAACATGGAAAATAGACTTGTAATATCTACATGCAAAAGCAGCGACTGACTGACTGACTGGCTGGTACTGCAGACAAAGGATTTAAATAAAAACTAATCATAAAAAGAAATGTACGGTTAAATTATACATAAAGCAATATATGGCGCTCTAGTAAAAGGACAAGGCGATTTGATGGGATAACTCGTATTGTGCTTTGGAATGAAAAGGGTGGGGTGAAAAACACTATAAAAAAATATTGTCGAAATTTATATGCTGGAAAGTGTAATTGCTTAAAAACTTGACAGGCTTAAATTTGCTTTACAAATTGAAACCCTTTAAAGTCTCGTCTGGTGGGGAATGACTGTAATAGTTCCAAACACTCCAATGATGTATGATGTTGATAAAAATCCAGTAACTTTTGTCATGGCCATGATGATGACAATAATAATGATAAAGGATTGTATTATATTAGATGTTTTAGCTGCTCAGAACGATTATGTTGTTGTCTTCCTCCCATTGTATTTGCCAGCTCTTGTTAGGGAAAAGTTGGGCAAACAATAACAACAAAGAAAGCAAAATGCCACAAATACTAACGAGACATTGACACATGATACTCGTACATAAATAAAAAAGCTAAAAATGTTCTAATAAGATACCGCATTCAACATTTTTGGTTGTTTGTGTTCAGAGAAAATAGTTCTATCATCCATTCTTTATACAAAATAATGGCAGACACATTTATCTTCGCTAGAAAGAGTGTTTTTAGAAAAGGCGATTTTTCAGTGTCTCTGCCATACGACAGTTATGACTTAATAGGCTTTTTTTGGAAAACGTACACATGTGAAAAATTATTATAAAAAATTGGAAATTTTTAATATGTCTTCAGTGTGTGTTCTTTAATTATTTGTGTCATAATTACAGGAAAATATTATTTCATTATTTATTCATCAGAAGAAAACAGCTGAATTGAGGGTGCTTTTGGCTAAAGTAGTTAACACGAGACTATTAAGCGGGAGGACCAGAGTTCTCGCTCAGTCATGAATATTGTGTCGAATTCTTCCGATCAGCTTTGGTGCATGATTGGGTTAGGCGTTGTCAGTCTGTTTCAGTGATGAAGGCATTGCACTGGTCACTGAAAAAAGTGGGCTCCCTCCTTCATCGGTTATGCAGCAAAATATTAGGCAGCGATGTAAAGGGTTAAAATAGCTACAACAAATTATTCATCTTCTCTCCTCTTTTCTAGTTACGGAGCAATGGACTGCCTATGTAGAGGTCATCGCCTGAGTGCTGGTGTCCGAATTAAAGAAAAACTGTGAGTGATACAAATATCGAAAAATCAGAACCTTCTGATGTTTATGGCATCAACATTCAAAGTCATTTTCGATGAAATGAAAAGAATTTTCAGCTGTCAAGGAAGCATTCAGTATCTAGGATTCTTAAGATGCACTTCACTTGATATAGTCTTAACGTCAGATAATGAAATACAAAACTCATGCATGGACGGCTGACTCAAGTTCTATTTTGATGTTACCCGTCCTTGTAGAGCGGAGGGCAAAGGAACTCATTATGTACGGTAACCGATTAAAGAAAATAATCAAACGGCAACACTGACAGTTAGCAAAAAGTTGGCTTTTAACGGTTCGATACAGTTTTCATATGCTATTTCCTAATAAAATGTGGATAAATAAAAACTTTTATCATATGCAACTACAGCACCTAATAAGTGTAGAAAGTAAAATACTCAAAATAATGAAGGTGTAGCGGCTTTTGTAAACAGCTGTTTTGCTCTTCTGTGCAAGTTTGAAAACTAAAACTCAAGTTAATTTCCCTTTGTGCCTTGGAATATTTAAAATGTCTTTCAAACAAAATATCTAGTAATGGAGAAAGTGTAGCGGCGGCTTTTGAAAACAGCTGTTTTGCTCATGTGTGTAAGTTTGATAATTAAAACTGAAGTCAACTTTCATTTGTGTCTTGGAATATTTATAATATATTTCGAACAAAAATACTCAAGAGTGCTGATGATGAAAGTGTAGCGGCTTTCGAAAACAGCTGTTTTGCTTTTGTGTGTAAGTTTGATAATTAAAACAGAAGTTAACTTTCATTTGTGTCTGGGAATATTTATAATATATTTCGAACAAAAATACACAAGAGTGCTGATGATGAAAGTGTAGCGGCTTTGGAAAACAGCTGTTTTGCTCTTGTGTGTAAGTTTGATAATTAAAACTGAAGTTAACTTTCATTTGTGTCTGGGAATATTTATAACATATTTCAAACAAAAATACTCAAGAGTGAAGAAGAAGGTGTAGGGGCCTTCGAAAACAGCTGTTTTGCTCTTCTGTGTAAGTTTGACAATTGAAATTGTAGTTGATTTTCCTGTGTAACTTGGAATATTTATAATATCTTTTAAATAAATTTACTCAAGAGTAGTGATGATAAAAATGTAGCGGCTTGCGAAAACGTCTGTTCTGCCCAGCTGTGTAAAGTTGGTTAATTAAAACTGATGTTGACTTTCCTTTATGCCTTGGAATATTTATTATGTTTTTTTTTTTTGAATTTAAAACAAATTTTCGAACATTATTCTATTAATATTAATGGAAAATTCATTCTGTTGGCCAACTTTTTCCTGTCATATATAAAAGGTGGAAATGCAACAATTGTAGTCGTTACATTTCCTTAAACTAAAATAAATGAATTGGTTTAAAAATCCACTGTTTATATATATACGATTTGCACAATATAAGCTCTGGCTTTCCAAATAACAAATAAAGTGCTCGCACGCCAAATTAAGAATATATTTATTTTTATTGCAAATGTTTTGATATCTCACAAAAAAAAAATAATGAGGCTAAATAGCATTCATTTCATTTTGTTTTACTTGTATATTTTTTAAACGCAAGCCAAGACTGTCTAAAATATGAAGTGTGTGTCAAAATTCTAACTCTGCTGACTGATAGAACAATTAAAAGTTTATTTTAATTTCTATAACTAGCAGCCAACAGTAAAATGTGAAAACTATAAAAATTCTGTAGGAGCAGGTGAAAATAATATATAAAAAAACTCCCTTAGGGAACCACTTAAAATACCGGCTGCAGTTTAACTGGTTTAATAGCTGAACAGGTAATAGAAACTTCAAAGTTTCGAAAGTTTGTTGGAAAACATATTACTGTAATACTTATAAATAAGAGTAAGTGGTAACATACACAAGCACATAATGAATGAAAGCGTAGTGTGTCTGTAGGTAGTAAAATAACAAATTTTTGTAAAATATATGATTTGGATTGAAAAATGCAGACTATGGTTTGGCTCTATTGCCACTCGGTGAAGGGATAATAAAGCTGTTTAATTTTTGTTTTCATACTCGTATTTTGTGTCTTAATGCTTATTGACATGAACTGCCAAAATGAAGTCAAAAACTTAATTTGTAATGGTACACATTTGAACGTGTGTTAAATGAATATGAAACATGATGTCTCAATATTTAAGAGAATTTTTAGAAATTGTTAAATGGAAGTATGTGTTTAATTGTAATATCCTCAAAAAAAACTTTGTTACTCCGTCCGCAGCGAAATATCTCTCTAAGGCCCCATAAAGTATATAAATTCTCTTCCTTCCATTCGTCTGTGGAAATCACGATTCAGTCAAAACGATAAGAGCCAGTGACTTGAAATTTGTTATAAATACATTTTAAAGGATAGCATAGGTCAAGTTCATAATAGGGCTAAATCGGACCAGAGGTAAGAAAGTTTCCCTAAGAAGAACTAAACCAAACTCTAAAAAACAATTTGGGGGATTCACACTGTAGTCATAAAGTCATAAGTCATAAAATAATAACACGAAAAATATGAATAGTGTGAACAACCCGTCAGTTGCTTCCTTGATATGAGCTGAATACATTTTTTTTTTGCGGCGGCATACGGAAAATCGTTCAGTGGCTGCCAGCTACGCAAATTAAACGAGAATAAATTTTCACATGTAAATATTTAGTTTTTGGGATTTAGTTCTGTTTTAATTTTTTTTATGTTATAAAAATTTGATTTAATTAATGTACTGACATATAGGAATGAATAATTTGTTAGCCGTTTTTTAATCGTGAATCATATATAAGTAACGGCGGCAAACATATACTTTCGCCGTCTCGCCTAAAGATTTTCAGCCGTTCGACTCAGATCTCTGGACCTATTTTATGGGGAAAAAACATACCTGAAAGAGTGCTATTATTTTATGAGTTTTTTTTGTGGGCAGCACAACAACAACTTTTTTAAACTGGTCTAAAATATTATGACTTTATGACAATATGACTAAATAGCACACAGTATGAATACCCCAAATATTTAATTCTTTTAGTACGATAAAAAATTTATTAACAATTATTCATGCAATTTCAAATCTGCAAATTATTTTTTAAGAACTTCTATATAAAAGATTCACTTTATTTTTATATAAAAAACTTGTAACAACTCTTATTAAAATTTTGTTTTTAAGACCTGCTCCACGAAAAGGGACTTCGGCGCCGAAAAGAAGTTATTGAGAAAAACGCGTTTAAAAAAGCGATTCGTTTTTCCGTGTTTTGCGCATGGTTATGCAACTCTTCCTACAACTTCCTAAAAAAATCAGATAAAGGTGAAAAGCACCAAAATACAGAAGAACCACCAGAAAAGCGTGTTAGGAGTAAAAAAGAGTAAAATTTTAAGATTTTTGTAATTTTGTACCTTTGATATTGAACTTTTTTAAATTTCAAATATTATTTATATTATCTGTTTATATCACATTTTTAAAGTTTTTCATTAATTATGTTCATCTTTACAGGTGATTTGCGGTTTGCGGCATTTGAAAGAGCGTTTTTTTCCTATAAGAATCACTCAAAAAATAAAAAAAAAATTTTCGGCGCAGAGGTCCCTTTTCGTGGAGCAGGTCACATAATCATATCTCTCTGAAGAAGCTACACATTGTTGCTAGCGAAATATTTAAAAATAATAAGAAAAAGTTGTATAAGTTTTTCATATGAAAATAAAGTGGATCTTCTGCTCAAAAAATATTAGAACAAAAAATTACAATAAGTATATCGAAGAAATTAGAAGAAGATTAAGAAGTGTTATTAATTTCAAATGGTTTTGTTAAAAGTGAAATATTTAGATTTAATATTTAATTTTTTTCTCGATTGATGAAATATTATTATTATACATTCTGCACATATAGAACAGGAAACATACTTCTCATTCCTCTACATCCACCAGCTTATTATAAAAGAAAATATGTGTAACAGGCATATGTAAGTGTGGCATAACGGTACATTTTATAGAGCAGTTAGTTTGTATGATGAACTCTTCATAACCTTTCGCACGAATCTCGTTTTTACAATAGCCCTGGTATGCGATTTAGTTATTTATGACTGTAGTTTTGTAAACACATTCATAACATCACGTGTTAACGACACGACGTTGCGCTGTCGCTAATTTATTGTTTAGTTGGCGGTCACCTAGAGTGGCTCTAGAAGGAGAGAATAGTTGTAAATTAGTTATTTGCACGCCATTACACTTTTGCCCCTAGAAATATGCTTTAGTCGCACATAAGTTCCGTAGCTGTTGAAGGGTTTATATAAATATGAAATTATGCGTGCGTGTGTGTGTGTGTGTGTGTCAACAATATTCATGTGCGTGCTTTTGTGTTTTCGTTTCTTAGCTCAACACATCTTTGATTGCTTGTATTTTCTCTTTTGTATTTTTATTATGGCCGTATGAGTGAGATTAATGTTTTATTATAAGCAAAAAAAAAGTTTGGAAAAAAATATTTTAGTTTCTTAAATATGGCTGATAGTTGTGTGTGTTGGTTATTAACTGAATTTGTGAATATGTAACATTGCAAACATTTTGGCTGGATTTTTCACAAAAGTTTATTTTGGGTTGTAGTGAATATGTAATTTTTTGAAAACAACTGTTTCATGGATTGTAAACAAATCTAACACCTTTAAAATAAACAATATAACAACTCCATTAGTGATGAAGAGACTTCACTGACGAAAATAATTATTCTAGCCGGAGATTTCACTCGTTTTTTTTAAATGAATAGAGGCTCTTTGTGTCTTGTGGCTGAGAGTATCCCTCTTGATATGGAATAAGAATTTTTTCAAATTTTAAAATAGAAATAGGCTGCGAATTGGCGTCTTAATTTAATAGGTTAAGTTGAAAAGAAGGGCAGGGAAAAGATAGTTCCAACTCTTACGTCTTTCCAATAAGTATCCCTAAGATATTGTATATGTGGTATAATTTCCAAATTAAATATTCCCAACAGGCTCTGAATATTATATCATCTAAAATGTCCATACGCGCCAGGTGGTTCCTTAACTGTAATTATGTTAGCCTATTTCCATAGTATTGTCCTACTTAAACTTCGATTTTCATTTGTCTTGTCATTATTTGGGTTAACCCAGAGAATTTTAGCCACTTCTGCCCATCTCTGATGTATTGCTCTATAGCCCATTGTTTTAGTTCGTTTTTGGATGCTTGAAATGGTTTGGTATTTTCTAGGATAATATTTGTCCTTGATGTCCCACTAAATTTTTAACTGACATCTTACAAATTTTGCAAATTTGTTGCTATTTGCACGATCTTGGAGGCCGATTCACGGGTTTCAAACATGAAACTTAGCGGTTGCCAAATGTGTTCTTCAATAAATAAATTGTGTCACGAGCTGTGTGACATGTTATGCCATCTTTTTGAAACAACTGCTCCTTCATATCATCGTTATTGAGTTGATGAACGAAAAAGTCAGTAATCATGCCTCTATAGCCGTCACCAGCGACTGTTTCAATCAGCATTGCTTTTAAACATACACTTAAGGATTATCATCGCTCCAAATTTATTGATTTACCCATTCAAACAAAAGCAAGCTTTATTCCTAAAAAAATCGCTTTTTTATCTTTTTTTTGATGTGTTAACATCTATACGCGCGCCTCTAGGACAGTAATCTATCAGTTTCAATACATACGCAAGTGCAAGTGTAAGAGTTTGTTTGTTTGTTGTTGTTGCTTGGCAGTCGGTATTGAAAGTGATTATTGGGCGATTTTCATATAATTTTCCCACGCGATTTTCTCCGGAAATTCATAGCCGATTTTATTAATTTTTTGGATTAAAACGCTAGTGCGGGTTTCGACGAAGAGTTTAGGCCAAAAATTAAGGCGATCCGATATCGGCGAGCGGAGATTTAAGTGTTTTAATTCGGAGTATTAATTTGGAGTAATATTAAAAAAGTGTTTTATGTTGATCTTCGGTTTTGTCTTATGCATAGCAAAGAGAATAGTGACGTGGTTATACGTACATATATAAAAATGAGATAGCAAGACAGCAACGTATGTAGCTTAAGTACAAACATAACAATGTATGTATGCACATTTGTCTGTTGCTTTGCATTCTCTTTGTTTTTTGTGGGTTTAATATAAAATAAATAAACAAAAAGGTGTTAACACATCGCCCGTGAGTTCGAACACTCATTGATTTTTTTTCATCTTCGACCAGCACTCAGGGGATGACCCCTATATATGCAATGCATTCCGTCGGAACTGAAAACGAGGGGATATTATTGAGGGGACAGATTAGGAAAGATGAGAAGATAGACAGTTTTTTGTAGCTATTTCAACGTTTTACTTCGCCGGCTAATTTTAGCTACAGGGCCGACGAAGGTGGTTGCGGTTACTCTGTTTTTAGTACATGATAGTGTCAGTCGCTGCCAATTATGTTCAGTGACCAGTGACTATGCCTTCATCATTGAAACAGGCTGGCAACAACTAACACAACCACGCACTTATGCTGGTCAGAAGAATTCAACACAATATTTCATGACTCAGCGCGGGCTCGAACTCAGGACCCTCCGCTTCCAAGTCTTGTGTTCTACTACTTCAGCCAACACCACCCATAATATTTTTATTTATTTCGCTTATGAAAATCGGGATCAAGGGAAAACTGATTTTGGGCCCATATTTACACAATTGGGAAGCATGTTAAAAAGCCAAACCAAACTAAACATAGACCACTTGACAGCTGCCAAAATGACATTCGGTTAAAAAAGTGATGCCAACTTAATGTTTCATAGCTCTATAAAAACACCCTTTATAAAATATCTCTATACGATATTTGAATAACCTCTTGCCGAATTTCATTGCTACATATAAAATTATAAATTGTATTACAAATTTAGTAATAGACGTAAAAAATTAATTTTGTTTTCATTTTGCATTCTTAAATATTTTTATTACCAGTCAATAGGAAACTAATTGGGTAAATATTTAAACTCAATTAAAACTGTGTAGCCAATTATTTTGATTTTATATTTAGAACAAGATTATAAATATTTCAAGCAACAAGTGAAACTCATTATCAATTTAGTTATACACAGCAGAACATAGAAAAGTTATTATTATTATTATTATTATATGAGGCCGAGGAACCTCCTCCTGCACGACGCCACCGTCGGACAGTCACAGAGAACGTGCTCCGGTGTCTCATCCTCTGCTGCGCAGAGTCTACACACTTTGGTCTCAGAATTGCCCATGGTAAACTGGTGTCGTCTGAGACCGCAGTGTCCGCTAAACCAACCCGTTAATAATCTGAGGTCATTCTTGTCCATCAGAATTAATTTTTGAGATTTGTTCCGAGATAACGTAATGAAACGTTTTGCCTGTCTTAGGCCGTGAAGGGCTTTCCAGTGGCGAGCCCGAGCCCAGGAATCATTCTGTTCCTTGACATATCCTCCTGAGATGCCAGAGAAGGGTTCCGATCCTATGAATCTACGATGGGCTCCTCTATTCGCCAGACAGTCAGCCCGTTCGTTCCCAGCATGGCCCTTATGGCCAGGCACCCAGCATAACGTCAGCCTATTCTGAGCGCCCATTTCTATCAGCGATGTAGAAAAGCTATATTTAGTAAACACTACACTGCCATCATCAGTACTCATGTGTATTTTTATTTATCATCTTGTTAGTTGGCTGAATTTTATGTGAGAATTATTTTTATTTATATCATGGCAGAAAAAGTATCAAATATAAACTGATGTTACCCCTTGATTATAATCTTCGTGTTTAAGTTTCACTGAGTTTCCCTACCATTTTCACTTAAATCAATCTTTTAATTAATTAATTGCCAAGGGAGCACAATAAAATTACCAGAGGAAACCGTTATATATTTATATATGTATTTATTATGAATTCACCCCATTAAGCATTTTTTTTTATTCATTATTTTTTATTTTTTTTATAATTTTTAAATCACCTAAGAAACTCTTGCCTTTAAAATGTCTTTAAGGCGCATAGCCCAAATGAGTTCTATGTAAAATATTAACTATTGTACAATTATCTTAAATAAATATAAAAAAAAAGAAAATTATAGAGCTTTCCTACAGTATGAATCCTATTGATTATTTGGCATCAGGTATGCAGCATATAAAATTATATTAAAAAGTTTAATCTTGCGAAATCGTTTGTTATAACTTTAACCATCGCTAACTAATATATTATTTACAACAATTGTCTCACGAAACTTTTCAAGAAGTATCAATAATTTTGATTCATCCCCTGAATTATTAAATTGTTTACACTTCATGCATTTTAGAAAGCAATATTTCTTATTAAATATTTCATACACAAAATATTATACAGTCGACTCTTGATAATTTGAAACTGAAGGGACCAGAGAAAAAGTTCAAATAATCGAGTTTTCATTTTAACGAGACTTCAAAATATCGAAAAAGAGACAGGAAAAATTCAAATTAACAAGAGTTTTCATAAAAAAAATCAATGAGTGTTCGAACTCACGGGCGATGTGTTAACCACTTTTTGTTTATTTATTTTATATTAAACCCACAAAAAACAAAGAGAATGCAAAGCAACAGACAAATGTACATACATACATTGTTATGTTTGTACATAAGCTACATACGTTGCTGTCTTGCTATCTCATTTTTATATATGTACGTATAACTACGTCACTATTCTCTTTGCTATGCATAAGACAAAACCGAAGATCAGCATAAAACACTTGTTTAATATTACTCCAAATTAATACTCCGAATTAAAACACTTAAATCTCCGCTCGCCGATATCGGATCGCCTTAATTTTTGGCCAACACTCTTCGTTGAAACCCGCACTAGCGTTTTAATCCAAAAATTAATAAAATCGGCTATGAATTTCCGGAGAAAATCGCGTGGGAAAAATTATATGAAAATCGCCCAATAATCACTTTCAATACCGACTGCCAAGCAACAACAACAAACAAACAAACTCTTACACTTACACTTGCGTATGTATTGAAACTGATAGTTTACTGCCCTAGAGGCGCGCGTATAAATGTTAACACATCAAAAAGCAAAACCATTTGCACGCTCTAAATTCCGCAAAAGCCAAGAAATTTAATTTTTTATATTAGCAACTGTCGATGTAGTGGTGTATAGTAAAATCGTGGCACAGAAACTATTGCAAACGATTTAAATTTCTTTAAAAAACAGAAACAAAATTACATTAGGAGTTCAAATTAAAGAGTGTAGAATAACCGACTCAATAACTTCAAATTATAAAACGTTGGCGAGCAAGATGTAATTTTTGTAGCACATCGCAAAAAACCAAAATAAATGGTTGTTTTATTTATTTTATATTTTGCATAAGACACAGCAATTAAAATAATTCAAATTATAGAGCGCAGAGCCAAAAAATTCAAATTATAGCGAGTCGGCGATCAAAATGCCATTCAAATAATTTCAAATTATTGAGGGGACCAAATTACATAGATATTTTTCAATTTATTGAGTGTTTTTCAAGGGACTTGGAAAACAGTTCAAATTATCGCGAGATTCAAATTAACGAGTTTCAAATTATCAAGAGTCGACTGTATATATTATTTCATTATGTTCCAGCTTCAATACGAATTCGAAAGCAATAGAAGAGAGACACAATGATTTCAACCGCACAAAAACAAAATAGTATCCAAAAATTCTTAGTTTGCAAGAATGTAGGGCAGAAAATCTTTTGCTAAATAAAGTCTGACATGAAGTGGCAGGTAGATTATAAGCAAAAGTATGAGCTTCTTTATTTTTATTTATAGCATCCAGCGAGCTCGTGACAGGGCTGCAGATATTTTATTTAGCACTACAGCAAAGCAACCTGCCGTAAAACAAACTGCTTCAAAATTTTGTTAAGCGCTCATTATTATTAATTCAAGATGTTAGGAAGCAAAAAATGAAGGTCATGTTTGGTATTTTGCTGGTAAAATATATTAATAAAGGGTTTTTCAACAAGAACTTTGTTTTCTAAAACAAAAAAGTTGAGATGAAGATGATTCAAATTTTTATTGTATTACAAAGTGAAAAGTTCGGCAATTATGCATAAAAAATGAAAATCTGGCAAATGTCCACCATATCAGTGACATACACGTCATCAATAATGGGCCAAAATTCTGTTGTTAACATCTCGTCCTAGCATGATCCAGCCTTATGTTCGAAAAAAAACAGCCCAATTACGCCTCTAGACCACAAACGCCCAATACAGTAACACGTTGAGCATGCAAAGGCTTCTCAATAATGGCTCCAGGATTGTCAGAAGCCCAAATGCGGCAATTTTGCTTGTTGACAGAAAGTCTCAGAAGGACGATTATGTTGTCTGAAAATATCACGAATTTTACGGAATGTAACTTTAATAGAACCACCAGTTTCTAGTGCATTTTAATTGATTTTTATGAGATTTTCCTGCAAAATTGAATTCATTGTAACAATTGCCAAGGCATCTACTACGCATGCGTCAAAAAACTAAATGTCAAGACTATCAAGAATGATAAAATAAAGATTACGCCAACAAGCTGAAATAAAAATACTTTTCTGCGCATGATGGAACTCTAACGTCACTCAACGTGTGTTCTGATTGGTTAATAAAATTCAGCTGGAGAACTAATATGTTATTATAAAAACTGAACAGTGGGGCAAATTACGATTTTTCAAATTAAATTTGTTTGATAATTTGACAATTTGTTTGACAATTTTAAAAAAGTATTTTATTTTCCACGTTTTTTTATTTGAAATTGTTAATATATAGTTATTTAATATAAATATTGAACCCAATTGCTAATTATTTTTCTTTTTTTCCCCATTCAAAACAAATTTTTTTTGCATGCAATATATCAGCCATAACTTCCTTTGAAAACCATAAAATGGCACAGCTTTTTGAAAACAAGAAAAATTTTGATAACATTTTAACACAATTATTTCTCAATTGTTTTTTTTTTTTTTGCTATTATTTTGTTTGCAATTGCCCACTGCACATTTCATGATTGCTCTTTTTGTTCTCTTTTCTCTTTAATTTAGGTTTTTTGTTTACAGTTTATGAGCTTCAAAAATCAAGTTTTAATAAGTTTTTTACATTTTAAGTTATTTAATAATTATTTTAATGTATGTATTTCGAAATGTAACACAATTTATTATAAAATATAACACAAAACTTGCACTTTCATAAATCCGATTTTGTTTGCTTGTTGGAAAACTCTCTGAGTAAATTGGAAATCTCTCTGAGTATAAAATATTAATTTTGTAAGAGTGTATTAGTTTTGCATATAATAAACATTTGGCAATCTCTTCGAGGGAACAAATACGTCATCAAACGGTAAATCATGCGCAAGGCGTAATCTTTATTTTATCATTCTTGAAGACTATCATGTCGTTGGTATTGCCAAAATTGAAAAACAAAGTTCTTATTTAAAAATCTTTTATAAGCGTATGTATGTATATATTATTTGTTAATTTAATAAAAGAGAATTACTTTAAAATTTGAAGTTCATTTTTAATATTATTTTTTACACACACACACACACAGATTTAATATCAGCAATATGAGTCTTTTAAGATTCCTTTAGATGATCAAAAACTGATTAATCAGTTTGGTGATCTAAAAAAGTTTTCAAAAATACTCCTAGAAACGCTTAGAAAGTGACTAGTTTAACAAAGCAAAAAAAAAATTATGCAAAATGTGTGCAGTCATAATATGATCACATATGACTATTTTTTATGCCGTTTTTTTCTATATAAAATCAGAAAAACGAGTCAGAAAAAAATCTTTCTGTAAAGTCGCATCAAGGGTACCATTTTCTCTCACACAAAAAATTAATTTTTGACTCAAAAGAGAGATCATAAATGATTATTTTAATCGTGCAGTGGAGTCGAAAAAAACTGATATTTGATTAAAATTTTCAAAAAACTCCAGCTGGGTACTGACTATATTACACAGCTTTACAAATTTTTAATTTGGAAAAATACCAAGAACGCCGCATGTCTAGATAAGTTAATTGGGACCTCCTGAACACGAAAATCGCTGTAATTTTTTTTTCCTAAGTACCGTTTTTTATATGACGGTACTTTTGTGTTTTTCGGTGCATGGTCCCACTCAAACCCTTGTGGAGCCCAACCAAAAAGTCCGATCAAAATAAATGGCATATCGTTGGAAAGGTACTTGCATGTCTTTTCCGTTGATATGCTGGAAATTTCTATCTGACATGAAATGGCTGAGTTATGGCACCTCAAAGTTCAAAATTTGCCTATTTTTTACGTTTGTTTCAAAATTTTTCATTTTTATTTCGTTTTTTTTCTACGTTATAGTAAAGATCTGGAATGTTTTATTTTTTTACCAAATAGTTTATTTAATTACCAACATTTTAAGCGTAATTTAAAAAAAAATTGATGAAAAATAAAGTTTTTATTAAGGATTTTGTGGAACGACAATATTTTCATTTTCATTGCTCACACACTATATTCGGCGTCCAACAGTAAAAATTTAAATTAAAATGTCGAGCGACTTGAACTTTTCCGTTTTTTTCTGTCTTACATACTTATATAAATGCAAACATAACATATACATACATATATGCATACATATATTCGGGCTCTGTATGGTGACCAAGCATTTAATGAGTGTTTAGGTCCAACTCATTTGGAGGCATGGGAAGCATTCCAGGACATCGTTCACAACTTTTTGGGAAATTACAGAAGTCCTGATTACGCTGAGAAGATCGATATATTACTGCAAAAATTGAATGCCATTGGTAAGCGTTGAGTGAAAGCATGTATATCCATGTCATCATTTGAAAATTCATTCTTTTTAACTTTTAGGTTCAAATATGACACCTAAATTACACTTCTTCTTCAGTCATTTGGATATTTTCCCCACGAACTTGGGCTCCGAAAGTGATGAACAAGGTGAAAGATTTCACCAGGAAATGGAAGAAACCGAGAGATGTTACAAAGGCTGCTGGGATGAACAAATGATGGCGGACTACTGTTGGTTCCTCATTCGCGAAGATCCATCAGAAAAAAAACGCAAAAGTTCAAGTCGCTCGACATTTTAATTTAAAATTTTACTGTTGGACGCCGAATATAGTGTGTGAGCAATGAAAATGAAAATATTGTCGTTCCACAAAATCCTTAATAAAAACTTTATTTTTCATAAATTTTTTTTTAAATTATTAAGCCTAGTATTCTGTTTCAAATTTCATGTGAAATTCTGACAGAACCCATACAAAAAATATTCAATCGAAATATTTGTGGAAAAATGTTGCTAGACTAGTACTCTGTTTTAATTATGAAAAACATGTGAAATAACATGAATGTTATTTATTTCGAACGAAAAAAAAAAAATTCTCATTGAAAATGGAAAACATAATTTCAATTAAAAAGGAAAAAAACTGAAACTGAAATAAGTCATGTTGCGCAACATATTCCACAAATTCAAACAGAGTACTAGGCTTTATTACGCTTAAAATATTGGTAACTAAATAAACTATTTTGTAAAAAAATAAAACATTCCAGATCTTTACTATAACGTAGAAAAAAAACGAAATAAAAATGAAAAATTTTGAAACAAACGTAAAAAATAGGCAAATTTTGAATTTTGAGGTTCCATAACTGAGCCATTTCATGTCAGATAGAAATTTCCAGCATATCGACGGAAAAGACATGCAAGTACCTTTCCAACGGTATGCCATTTATTTTGATCGGACTTTTTGATTGGGCTCCACGAGGGTTTGAGTGGGACCATGCACTGAAAAACACAAAAGTACCGTTATCTAAAAAACGGTACTTAGGAAAAAAAATTACAGCGATTTTCGTGTTCAGGAGGTCCCAATTAACTTATCTAGACATGTGGCGTTCTTGGTATTTTTTGGCTGTAAACCAGTGTTATACATCCAAAAAATATTTGTGAAGCTATTCTCAAATACGTATACAAATTCTCAGTAATTTGCAGCTTTTAATAAATTGTAAAATCATTTAAGGCATCAAACAATTTTGTAATTTAAAAATTAAAATATATAAGAATATTCCACATAATTTTTTCCATTTGATTCCATAACGTAAATATACAAAATACTCATACAACAAAATATTTTCCATCATCCATTTTTGAAATTATTTCGTGAAAAGAATAATTTATTAGTAACGAAATGCGTGCACATTTATTATTAATGAATCATTACAAAGCGGGCAGTCAAAAAGCATGTGTTTTTACAGCAAAACAGGAAAATTCGAAAAATAAAATTTTTATGACCAACATTTTACCGGGAAAAATTATTTGAAATTCATATTAAATTTAATACAACCCTAAATAATAAACAAACACATTTACATGAACACATACATGTGCATACAAAATACTCATGTGTGTTATGATATAAACATGTCAGCTAAAATTCAATGCCTGAATAGGAGGCAATGAAAACTTATTCAAATTAATCATAAAAGGAGAAAGTCATAATTATGGTGGTAATAAAATGTTATTAAATGTATTTCTATTTAATAGCTAGAGGTAGATCAAAAAAAAAAAAAAGGAGTGTCCTTACATTTAAGCGGAACTATTAAATAACATTAATTTGTGAACAATTTTATTACCAAACTTAAATAATTTAAATCATAGAGTTCATTTCGAAAGTATTTGCTTAAGAAATGTTCATATATTGAGGAGTAAAAAATTGTAAATCCAAAAACTCACTGAATATTCACTCGCGCTCTCAAAGTTTAACGTTAGCACAGCTTCGTTTTTATGTGTTATAGAGCGTTAATTAAAATTAAAAATATGTTACCAAAATATACACAAATCAAAGTGGGATTTTTTTTTATTCTTGGACCAACACTCAGGGAGTGACCTCTATCATGTAGAGCATTGTGACGGAACTAAGAAAGCAGTAAGGACACATATCGCACCCTAAATACAAAAGGGGCACAACTCAAAATATTAAAATTTTCAGGAGAGGCAAAAAACTGTTCATCGTGCAGAAGCAACACTCTTAACATAAAAATAGAGAACCGCATTTTTCTAGTTAAAGAAGATAGTGATGTGAAAGAAATTTTTGCAGTAGTTAGAGATGTGTACTCTGAATTAATTTATGGAAAAAGTCAGTTTTGGAAAATTTTGCGTTGTGCCCCTTTTGTATTTAGGGTGCGATATGTATATAATTAAGAGGAGGTAAATAATTGGTTGTATTCACTTTATTATTTACTTCGTTGTCTAGTTTTAGCTCCACCACCGTTAAAGAACTGCTCTTATGCACTCTTTAGTAAATGATAGCTCATAATCACTATCATAGTATTCAGTGATATGCGATCACCATTGAAAAAGAACGCCAACAATTGACAGAACCAAGAATTAATGTAGTTAAAAACAAGTAAAAACGCTATATTCGACCGGGTCGAATCTTAAATACCCTCCAAATATTTAGTAAGTGAATTTAAAATGTTAAACTTGGTGGAACAGAGTTCCTTTATATAATATCGTACGTCCACGCCCACTAAAGGGGGCGGGGTTCAAAAATAAACAATATCATGTTTCCCACAGATGAAGATATGGGCATTGCTAGACCGTCTTAGACTTCATCACTGATCAAGAATATATTTACTTTATGGGGTCCAATTTTCCTTGGAGGGTAAAAAAACTGTATTTTGGCGGGGTCGCTCTGGCAAGGGCTGTGGGGGAAACATTTCACCTTTGTCATAAAACTCTAAAAATAATTGCTTGGGATAATTGTATACGAAATTAATTTATTTTTTTTTGGTAGGGTCATTTAGGGGGCAAAGGGGAGGAGGGGGTAGGGCAGAAATCGGCAGTCATAAAACTATAAAAATAAATGCTTGGGATAATTGTATACGAAACTAAAATTTTTTTTTTTTTTTTGTAGGGTCATTTAGGGGGTGAAGGGAGAGGAGGGGGTAGGGCCGAGTAGTACCAGGTTTCGTCTCAGCTTCGTCATTAAAGCTTAAAAATTTTATTTTTAAGGAATGTGGGCTTAAGAAAAACAATTTGTTAAAATTTTACACTATTTTTGCCTATAATAACGCCCACTAAAGTGGGCGGGGTCCAAAATAAAAATTGTTTATTTTATGGGTCCAAGTTTAAGGCGTAGAAATGTATTTGACATAAAAATATATCATTTACTTAACAAAATAATCAAAAAACTTTAAAAATTATGTTGTTTTTTCTGGGTTGGTTTAGTTCTTCTTAGGGGAACTTTTTTCCCTCTTGCCCGATTTAGCTTCAAAATATATTTATACCAAATTTCAAGAGTCTACCTCTTTTCATTTGGGCTGAATCGTAATTTCCACAGACGGACAGACGGACGGACATGCTCAGATCGTCTTAGATTTCATCACTGATCAAGAATATATATACTTTATGGGGTCTGAGATGGATATTTCGATGCGTTACAAACGGAATGACAAAGTGAATATACCCTTTAAATTCTTCTTTGGAGGGTATAAAAATTCTCTACTACATTCTCACCCAGATTATACGACTTCATAGTCTACTGATTAACTACTTCAGCCGTCAGCACTTTCTTATTTGTCTTCTTTAAAAAATGCATATAAAGGGTTTTTCAACAAGAACTTTGTTTTCAAAAATAAAATAAAATAAAACCACAAATTTATATGAAGATGATAAAAATTGTTATTGTATTACAAAGAGAAAAGTTCGGCAATAATGAATGAAAAATGATATCCAGCCTCCTGTTAGAAAATAAAACGGCCCAATCATGCCTCAGACCACTTAACGCAATAATCTATCAATAATCTATCTAGAATTTTTAGAAGCCCAATTGCGGCAATTTTGCTTGATGACAGAAAGTCTCAGAAGAACGATTCTGTTGTCCAAAAATTTCCCGAATTTTACGAAATGTAACTTTAACAGAACCATAATTTTCATAGTGTATTTTAATTATTTGAATACGATTTTCGAGCAAAATTTAATTCATTGTAACAATTGCCAATGCATCTACTACGAATATGCCAAGAAACTAAATTCAAAACTATCATGTTGTTGGTGTTGCCACAATCGAAAAAAAAGTTTTTGTTGAAAAATCCTATATGATAAGTTCAGGCTAAAGATCTCGTTTAAGAATATCCAACGTTTAAGAAACAGGTTGCTTAATTGACTTGCTGAAATAAATAAAATCGCTCTTAGATTTTTGTTTTCTACATTCTATGACATTTAGTTGAACAACTGAGAAAAGTTTATAAGAGAAATTAATACGAAATATAAAACTCAAGCAGATTCTCAAAGGATGTGCTGGAATTTCCGGTCCACTACAAATCAGTCTTGCTGATTTTTTTTTTTTTAATTTTTTTTTTCAATGAAACCAGTTTTTCATCACATTAAAAAGGAGCAAAATTGCTAGATTGATAGGAAACTTCATATTTAGTTTATTTCTGACAGTAAAAAAATTTTGTAAAAAACGTGGCAGAATTTCAAATGACACAAATTTTTGGCGTTAGCTGTTCTAAAGCTTTACATTATTATTATTTTTTATTTATTTTTTTTTTTTGGAAAAAGTATTAATAGAAAACTTAAAAAACTGATTACCGAAACTTTTATATATCCATAAGGTAAATACTAAACCTTTTGAAGTGCCATTTATAAAAACATCTCACGAATAGTTATGCGGCGGAAATGTAATATTGAATACTTCCTGTTTTTTAATAAATTTCTATACCTTTTCAAACCACATTTAAGTGTCACTTAAGCTATCAAACTCCAATACTAATCAAAAAACTTTTACGACAACTTTTAATGACAACTTTTACAATTTCGGCAAAATTTTATAAAATTATGTATATGTATGTATATGTATGTGTTGCATTAAAAATATTTGAAAATTGCTTAGAAATTATTTTTAGATCAATAGAAACAATCATAACCCCTTAATAAAAGTTTTGTTTGTAATCGAAAATTTATTTGGCCATCTTCAACATATTTAAACTTACCCTCAAACAAATTTTATCTAAAACAACACAACATTAAACTTCCACCTTCGATGCATATCAATTTATTATAACTTTTACTTCAAATATTACAAAACAGCAGCAAAATGAAAAGAAAAACTTATAAAGCTCATCATAAATTGAAAAGTTTCTGTTCTCAAAAGTGTCCCAGTTCTATTGTACCAAAAAAAAAAAAATTATTTATACAAATAAGGATACCAGGCAGAAGGCTTAAACGAAACGGAATGAGCAATTTTGTAAAAAATACCTTTGAAAAGCTAATACTTAACAAGATTATAAAAGCACATAAGCAACAAAACACATAGAATTTATGTATGAGCAGCATCTAGGGAGAAAACATACATAAACATAACCTATCTGCTGGTTAACCCTTTTGACTTTGGAATTCCTAGCAATATCCTCATTATCCCTGGCCAAACTTATGCTTTCAAATCTTAACCTTTTTTTTATTGAAAAAATTGCTTCATAACTTTCTTTTCTTTTTTTACTTCTTTTTTTTTTTTTGCTTGTGTGTTCTGTATATTCGGCAAACATTCGTATGTATGAAATCTATCTGGCAAATAAAATAGGTTAGCAACTTAAGAAAGAGACAAACATTTATTTCAAGTTTTTTATTAAAAGGCAATAAAAAATACTATTTTTGTATGTAAGTATATCGCAGTTGGATAAGAATGCAACCTGAACCAAGAAAATTCCAAGGCCAGAGGTTCTCTGAGTTTTCCAGCTGAAGGAAAACAATTTCTTTTGCAGTGAAATATAAAATATCTACCCGTGTATGTAAGAATGACAGATTAAAACAAAGAGGTCGAAACCATAATCTACAGGGTGGCTCAGAAAGACCGAAGTGTTGTGAATTCCTTATAACTTTTTCATTATAATTTTTTTTTTCTTTTCTTTTCAGTATTTTGAAATTTACTTTCCAGCAAATCCTAATTTTATTCATAACTTTTTTTTTTTTTTTATCTTGGACCAGCACTCAGGGGATGACCCCTATATATGCAATGCATTGCGCCGGAACTGAAAACGAGGGGAAAGATGAGAAGATAGACAGTTGTTTTTGTAGCTATTTCAACCTTTTACTTCGCCGGCTAATTTTTGCTACACGGCCGACGAAGGTGGTTGCTGTTACTCTGCTTTTTAGTACATGATATTGTCAGTCGCTGCCAATTATGTTCAGTGACCAGTGACTATGCCTTCATCATTGAAACAGGCTGGCAACAACTAACAGAACCACGCACTAATGCCGATCAGAAGAATTCAACACAATATTTCATGACTAAGCGCGGGCTCGAACTCACGATCCTCCGCTTCATAGTCTCGTGTTCTACTACTTCAGCCAACAGCACCCACTAACTTAGTTATGAGTGACGAAGCGCATTTCCAATTAAATGGGTTCGTTAACAAGCAAAACTGTAGGATATGGGCTACGGAAAACCCGAGAGTACTTCATCAACGACAATTACACCCAGTTAAGTGTACTGTTTGGTGCGGTGTTTCTTCAGAAAGGATCATTGGCCCATATTTTTTTTGAAAATGAACGAGGTGTCGATATCGGCCCATGTTGGAAAATTTTGTAAGGCCAGCCGTGGAAAACCATCCACAAATATGGTTCCAATAGGATGGAGCCACAGTGCACACTGCGCGGGCCACAATGACTCTTTTACGCGACATCTTTGGTGAAAGAATAATTTCGCGTAGAAGTAATTTTAATTGGCCTCCGCGTTCCACGGATTTAACCGCTCCAGACTGTTTCCTTTGGGGTTATTTAAAAGGGAAAGTTTATGTTAATAAGCCTAGAACTATTGAGGAATTAAAAACCAATATTCGAGACGAAATTAACAACAACACCGGAAGTTTTGCGAAAGGTCATGGAAAATGTGTTGGAAAGAGCGCATTTGTGCGAAGCAGAAAATGGCCACCACTTGCGGAATATCATTTTTAATAACTAACCTAAAAATATTCCCTATAAATTTACAGTATTTAAAAAACAAAAAATTAAAAAAATATGTCTTAAATAAAAAGTTATAAGGAATTCACACGACTTCGGTTTTTCTGACCCACCCTGTATTTTGCCAGCTGACTTTTGTTATGTAAATAGTACAAAAATAAATAAATTAAATTGATGCCGAAAGAATGCTTCATAAAATTTTTAAATAATAGATTTTATTAAGGGACGAAATAACAATCTTTCGGTATATATTTTTGTATTCATTAGGATATTAAAAGTTCAGTGGGCTTTTATTCTATATCAGAAAAGAATTTGCTATTACATTTTTGCAAAAGCAATTTTATTTTTCTAAACCAAATATTTTGTTCTGTTCATATTTTGAAACGATCTTTAATGTATTTCTTAGATATATAAAAAAAAAGTTTTAATAATTTAGGACGATGTTGCATTCCACAAACAATTACTTGTCGTAGATGATTTTTTGTTAGAAAAAAAATTGTCCTAAATGAATGTCCTTGAGACTTTAACAGTACACACTTTCTCACTTTGCGAAGAACGTAATAAAAATTACAAAATCGACTATGATATTTACAGCAAAATGATTTGCTTTATATTGCGAAGGAAATTTTTGGGGCCAAGTATCAAAAATCAGCTCTTAAAAGGAAAATTATAGGTGTTTCAGCCCATACGAAGCTTCTACCTCTTTTTTGCGAATAAGATCGCCACCCAGGGTATGATCACTGCATATGAAAACTACTACATTTAAACCGGTGGATTTAATGATGATAAAAGTTAATTGTAATATTAATCAAGCTTATGGTCGTTTTTTATAAAATTTTATTTCGTCTATATTAAATTGAATTAAGATTCATAGGCTAATTGTTCGAAATTTGTTTTTAAATCTCAGAAAGACATGATAAATATTCCAAGGCACAAAGGAAAGTCAACATCAGTTTTTGTTATTCAACTTACACAGCAGAGCAGAACAGCTGTTTTCGAAAGACGCAACCCTTTCATCATCAGTGCTCATGTGTATTGTGTTTGTCACCACTTATTAGGTGGCTTAGTTGAATGTGATAACAGTTCCTATTTACGCAAATTTTATTGTGAAAAAGAATCCGAGAACTGTATCAACCTGATGTTAACATGTTATTGTTTTAATACCCGTGTTACCGTTTGATTATTTTTTTCTTCATGTCCCATTTTTCTGAATTTTTCATGTATTTCGTCTAATTTTTGTTCAATATGTCGTTAATAGCTTGTTAACATCTTCAGGAAATAAAAATTATTAAAATTTTAATTAAAAAATTGCTTTTTCATTTTTATGGAAAATTGTTTTTAGTTTTTCTATAAAATTTTAATAATTTTTATTTCCTGAAGATGTTAACAAGCTATTAACGACATATTGAATTAGCGGGCCAAAGTATTTTTTATTTTTTTTTTTTTTTTTGTAAAATGAGTGTACTAGTGATAAAAAATTATTTCTGAGATAGATAAATAAATAAATAAATATATATCCCTAGTTCATTCTACCCCTTACTTTTTCTTTTATATCGGCTTTTTTGTGTTGTACATTTCTGTACATTTTCACTTTATAAAACCTCAAAAAAATTATCCTAGACCCATGAACTCTTTTTTCAAAAATGTTCAGTAAAGGATTCTATATTTAAAAATCGCAACAAATTCCACAAAGTGTCGCAAATAAAAAAAACTACGGCTATAAGTAAAAACTATCACTATCGTATGGAAACAAACAATTTAAAAGAAATTATAGGCCTATAATTGTTTAGTTTTGTAGAAATACTTGTATATCTATTATATTTTAAACCTCGTATTTATGTGTACAGCTACATTTAATAAAAAAAATACTTTTGCTCACTGACTTTTATTTTAACCCTAGAACCCTACGTTTGTGCCAAATGTGTTTAATACATATATTATTAAATTTTTTTTTAAATTTCTATTATAACTATGCAATAAATAAATAAAAAACTGAAATTTGTTTCCATTTTCTTTATATATTACGAATGAAATTACTGGGTGCTGGAGCACCCAGGGTAGGAAAAGTCAACGCCAATTATGGGTAGGGATCAAGGGTTAAAGTTGTTTAGAAACTTTTATAAATTTACTTGTAAAAATATTTAGATAAATTAATGGCTAAGCATATTAATTGTTATGCGACAAATTAATTCGTTGGTAACATACCTGGATCATCGTCGTCGTCCCAATCTATTTGTCCTGCTGTTGTATTAAGACGGGCAACAAATATTAAAAGTGTGAAGAAGGCCAAGAAGTAGCGACAAGCCGAGAAAAGTAAAGTTGCGCGGGGAAATTTTAACAATTCCATAATGGTTTTTTCTAATTGTTTTTTTTTTGTTTGTTTTGTTTTCTTTTTTAAAGGATGTACAGCTTAAAGCACGAGCTTATTTATTGATTTTGGTACAGGTATTTCGTTGCTTCACTATATTATTTTGATAGAGATGGACGTGGCAGTGGTGTAGAGGGCGAATGTTTGTGTACGAGTGCAATTTTTTATTATTTAAATTTATTTGTTTATATCCTTTTTGGTATTTGCTATAATTTATTATCTTGCAGGTAGTGTAAAAAAATATATAGGTGTGTGCATTTTTTTTTTTTTTTTGTAGAAAAACCAAAACAAAATTACCAGCGAACTAGAACATTTTTAATGTTTCCTGTTGGCGGATGTTACAATTTAATTTTTGAAGCGTAACAATTTTCCAAATGCCATGTTTTTTTTTTTACTTAATTTATTTTTATCGCTTTGGCTTTTTATTATTTTTATTTTTCTAGATTAATTTATTTTTCTTTTTTTTTTTAGCTGGGGTCTGCTTTGCAACCAAGCTTTCTGTTGTGCTTGTTCCTGGGTTTTTGGTATTGCTGCTGGTGTTGTTGTTGCTGTTGCTGTTGATTATTCATGGCAGATAAGAGCTTATATTTGTAGTTGTAAACGATGCAACCTGAACCATTGTTTTATGTATTTTATGTTTGTTTTTTTTTCTTTTTTTGCTTTATATTGTGCTTAAGTTGTTTTTGCTCTTTAAGGTTTTTCCCTTTTAAAGGTACGCTTCAACTTAACGCTTTTGTTTAAACAGAATATTTTTTATTTATGTGTGTGTGTGTATTGTGTTTTCTTGGTTTCCTTTCCCATCTTGTTGTAAATATTTTAAATTATATTTTATGTTGTTGTGCAATTTTTTTTAAACGCTAATTAACTTCTTTTTCCTTTTTTCGCTGAATGGCGCTCTTCCTCCAGGCGTTTGCTCATTTGTTCAACGATTGTTATCAACGTGGCTTGCGTTAAGAAAAGGTTGCAATTATTCTTGTTTCGCTGTCAGTTTCAGTTATAAAATAGTTTGCGTTTTTTGTTTTCCTAGGTCAACTAAATCTGCAAAATACAAAGAAAAAAAAAAGAAAGGAAAAATGAACACAATTTTAGTTGCTAATTATTTAAGTTTCAAATATCAATTATAAAAAATGCCCGTTACAGGCACAAATATTTCGTTTTTAATTTCCTAGTGCTCTAGTATATAATTTGAAATAATAAAAATTTGTACATAAAAAAGTTGTGCTTGAAAACTTTTGATTAACTCTTGAAATTTCCTCCTAAATGAAATTCATTATTTTAAATATCTCTTTAGAATTCTTGTTATCACTCTATTTTATTCATGTTTTTTTTCCCCGCATATTTTTACACTTTTTGTTTGGCACTTCAATCATGGCCTCATTCCATAAATTCACTTTTGATTCGCTTTTTATTATTTTGCGTTGTGTGCTGAATGTAGGAACAAGGACTTGTAGCTGCACTCTATGTGATGTACTCTCGAAAGTTTTTATTATTAATTTTTTATTTTTTTTAACATTATTCATGTATACGAAGGTGCTATTAAAGTTTTAAAGTTTTATCTGTTTAAGCATGCATAGTCAGGCGCTTGCAGTTGTAATGTACAAACAACATATCGCTGCCAGAAATTAAATAGGTAACAATTTCCAAGAAAGAGCCCAAAAAAATATTTTTTTTTAACAAGACAGTGATTTTAATATTTGCATTTTTCTGCAAATGGTACTAGAAATATGACAGAAAATTTTGTTTATAATTTTATGGATTTAACAGCATGAATTTTCCACTCACAACTTGTTTCTGTGTTCACGCTGTTCCTTAAGAGCGGCACAACATCATAATAGAAAACAAATCTAACACTAGGCAAGCCATTTAATATGAACAGTTTCTGCTAATTATAGGTCCGCCAAATAACTTTTTTTTTGAAAATGCTATAAAAAAAACTACTGAATATTTTCCCAAATTTTTTTTTTTTTTTAAGTACAATCCTTCCGGTTAATTATGGAAAATAATTTCATTCAAATGGCTGCCTCGGCTGGCCATGCAGTAGCCTACACGATCGGTCCAATTTTTAAGCACCTTATCGATTGTGTGCAGCTGTATTTCACGAATGGCTTCACGAAAAATGCCCTTTAAAGCGTCAATTGTCTCTGGGTTGTCGGCGTAAAACTTATCTTTGACGGCACCCCACAAATAATAGTCCAACGGTGTCAAATCGCAGCTCCCAGGTGGCCAAACGACATCAGCTCTGCGGCTGATAATGCGATCTTCAAAAACAGGGCGCAAAACATCGAGTGTAGCTTCGGCTGTGTGGCACGTAGCGCCATCCTGTTGAAACCAAATGTTGCCAATATCCTCCTCTTCAATTTTTGGGAACAAAAATTCGTTCAACATGGCCCAATAGCGATCACCATTGACTGTAACGACCACTCCTTGCTCATTTTCGAAGAAAAATGGCCCAATTATGCCTCTGGACCAAAATCCGCACCAAACAGTCACTCGTTTTGGGTGCGTTGGCTTTTCAATGTATGCGTGCGGGTTTTCTGTGCCCCAAATGCGACAATTTTTGCTTGTTTACGTAAACCCGACAAGATCAAAATGAGCTTCATCTGAAAAGTTGATTGTTTTTGGCAAAATCGGCATCTTCTGTAAGTCGATCGCAGGCCCACTTAGCGAAGCAAAAACGCATTGGATGGTCAACCATATTCGTTCAGCGGAAGAATAAAACTAATTATCTGTCAAATCACACATGAGCTAAGAAGTGCTACCATTCACGAAATAAGCACTAGTTGACAAAAAAATCATTAGATGGCGGACCCTATATTAATATTCAGTTTTACAACGAACGCCGGAATAACTTTGAAAAACAAGGCAAATGAAATATGTATAAGCATCAACAACTTGTTATGAGCAAGTTTTATGTTTGTTAGCAGCTGTTTTAAATTCTATTTAAAAAATGTTGCTAAAAAAAAGTGCTATTCAACTTTTGAAAGTTTCTTTTGTCTGCTCAATTTTCGTACATCACACTGATGATTATGTCTTATTGTAATTGGTTGTATAAGTTTATTGTTGTATTGCCATACAAATTCTTCTATAAACATTTCTTTACATTCACTTTCTCCCATATATATAATTTTTCTTTTATTTTTTGCAAAATTGCATTGTAATTTATTATTACATGCAACATTTCGAGTTGCTTTTTTTTTTTTGGTTATGTATGTTTTTACACGCACACACACACACATACATACATACGTGTATATATTAAGTCTTACATACATCTACTGGTAGTTTATGCAAGCAATTGTTTTGATTGTTTTTCCTTTTATAAATAAATGCATGCATATTTGAACTTCTGCAAACAAACAATACTTTTGCATACACACAAGCTTTTGTCCTTGGCTATTATGCTGATGATGTTGTATGAGCTGGTGTGTGTTTTTTTGTGCGTGCATGTGCATCGCATGTTACAGTTATTGTGTGCAACACAAAACTTTATTTTAGTTTCTTTTTCTTTTCGATTTTGATTTTCTCATTGCCATAAAGAGAGGTTTTTATTTCATTAAATCTGATAGATATCAGGGATGTAAATCAATGTGTAATAGCACATGTTGTAAAATACACCAAATCCAGTTTTCAATTAGTATTGATAGGCTAATTGTTGGAGAATTTGTGTAAATTCAGAAAAAAAAACATGATAAATATTCCAAGGCACCAAGGAAAGTCAACATTCATTTTTATTTTTTTTTTATAATTCAATTTATACAGCAGAGCAGAACAGCTGTTTTCAAAATTCGCTACACTTTCATCATCAATACATCAGTGTATTTTTTTTTTAGTTCAATATGCCAAAAAAAATTATTTATATAAATTTTATTAGAAAATTGGGCTTAAATACACTTTAGCTACGCACTTCCGATTGAGATGAAATTTCGCATATCGATAGATATGTGAATATATATATATATATATATATATATATATATATATATATGTTCATACATATACATATATACCTAAACAAATTAAAAAAATTTAGTAAAACTGCGTTTTTATATTAAAATTTCGGAAGTCCATAACTCGAAAAGTACGCATTTCCGAGACTTTCACCATTTAAAATTTTCGTCTTATTTTTCAATTTTCAATCGATATGCGAAATTTCATCTCAATCGGAAGTGCGTAGCTAAAGTGTATTTGTTCCGGAAATTGTATACGAGAATTGTAGCAAACCGATAGTACCACGCATTTTGTTCCTGTTCTAGAAAAAGATATGGAGAGGAGAACAGCAGGAGCTGTGTTTCTGTATTATCTGTTTGCAATTTTCCAAATTAAAAGTTAAGGCAAAGAATTCTATAGGAAATCTATTCCACATTTGAGTTTTTTCAGTAAGAGAGTGAATTTTCTCTATAACACACAGAGATGTTCTAAAAGTTTTCTGATAACACCACAAAACACAATCCACATTGGCTCCATGCCATCATGAATCAAAATAATTGCCTACTTCATTGTCAATAAGTACGTGACTTTTTAAATTGCCCGCCTTTTAATTGAAATGGCATGACAACAAGGACCTCTTATTAGACTTGGGTCCAACTAGCTCATTCGCGCAGTTTTAACAAGAACCTCTGATTAAACCTATGTAATTTAAATGGGTTTGATCAGAGGTTCTTGTCAAAACTGAGCGAATGAGCTAGTTGGACACAAGTCTACCTCTTATCCTGTACTCCAGTTAAATTTTAAAATGCTTCGTCATTTAGTTTATTTTTGGCAACCGTTGATAGCAGACTACCGCTCCTTTTAAGAAGAAAATTTTAAAAAAGGAATTTCGTGCTTTCATTAGGCATTGTTTTGTGCGAAAAACCCCATCATTCAAACTGAGGCTAAGCTTGAGAAATACACCATCCATTTACATGACAAAAAAAGTGGTTCACTGGATTTCGATGTGGCCGTACGAGCACGAAAGATTCCAAAAGTTCTGGACGGCCAGTTGAGGTCTCTAAATCCGAAACAGTTGAAAAATTTACGATATTGTTTTGGCCGATCGGAGATTGAAAGCCAAAGAGAGTTGTGGAGGCCGTACGCATCTCATATGTCTCAGTGGTGGCAATTTTGAATGATGACTGAGGTAAGAGAAAACATCAAGGGTACACATACGTGCAGTTTCCATGGCAAAAATCACTAAATTGGGCTAAGAAATACTGCCTCATCCCCCTTAGACTGCGGATTTAGAAGCAAGCGACTAATTCTTGTTCCCAAACTTGAAGAAATGACTGGGCGGAAAGACATTTGACGCCAAGGACGAAATGATCTCCCAAACAAATGCCTATTTTGATCAACTCGATAACTCATGTTTTTTTTTTTCGAAGAGATAAAAAAAAACCTGCAGAAACGTTGCGAAACACCGCCCTCGTATAAATGGTACACCAATCAAATGGAATAAAGTGCGGTTTACAAGTTCTTAAGAATCGCTGCATTTAAGTCTTCACAAACGTGCTGAGGCCATTAAACATCATATTTCATATTTATGTCATGAACACTCAAAACTTTTGATTGATCTGGCCTTATATATGAATTACCTTAAAACAGTTAAAATACTGATTAAAAAAAAGTAATGTTAGGTTTTTCAAACAACGCAATGGAAATTTACCGGCATAAGAAATTACGCTAAAAAGGTCATGCTATTGATGTTTTATACGATGTTCAGACATACACTTTAATTGAACCTATCGCAATTAATGTCATTATTGAGCTCAATTAATCATACAAAATTTTAATTAAGTCATTACTGAATTAACACTTAGGTCGGATTTTTGATAAGTGGTTTAAGTTTAAACCTAGTTTAGCGAAGTCTGAAACTCTGATGTTTTCAGCAAACTGCAAAATTTTTTTTTTTTTTTGATTATTTCATTAAGGACACACATTTTAAGCAAACCTAAGCTGTTCCGTCAAAATTTTGTATAAAAACTTGATAATAGCGGCAAAAATCTGTTTTCAGTTTAACTAAACCTAGTTTAACAGAGATCCCATAAATCCGGCCTTAGTTGCTATAATATGGAGTAAATGTACAAATGCAGCCCTGCTAAAAAGTGTGTTTAGTGAACAAAACACAACTCATTGAACAAAGTTAGTCGAGACTTAGCACCTAAAATGTGGAAAAGGTGAAAAAGCCATAAACAAAAACGTATTGAAATAAGATTTCATAGCCTAATTGTTCGAAATTTTAATTTAAATCTCAGAAAGGCATGATAAATATTCCAAGGCACAAAGGCAAGTCAACATCAGTTTTTGTTATTCAACTTACAGAGCAGAGCAAAATAGCTGTTTTCGAAAGACGCAACCCTTTCATCATCAGTGCTCATGTGTATTGTGTTTGTCACCACTTATTAGGTGGCTTAGTTGAATGTGATAACAGTTCCTATTTACACAAATTTTATTGTGAAAAAGGATACGAGAACTGTATCAACCTGATGTTAACAACATGTTATTGTTATAATACCCGTGTTACCGTTTGATTATTTTTCTTCATGTCCCATTTTTCTGAATTTTTTGTTCCATCATACTTAAGTCAAACTTTTTTGGTTTGAATTTTATACTTAAGTACATGTGAACGTTTTTCCAATTTTTTATTATTGGTAGCTCAAACCATAGCTTAAATTTGTATGTAGTAAGAATTTTAACGAACATTTTATATTGCTATATTAAATTGAATTAAGATTTTATAGGCTAATTGTTGGAAATTTTAATTTAAATCTCAGAAAGACATGATAAATATTCCAAGGCACAAAGGCAAGTCAACTTATTATTTAAAAGCGAAATAAGACCAACTTTGACGTATGCAAGTCCTATTTGGTATAAAGCAGCAAAAACACATTTAAAAAAACTACAAATTATCCAAAATAAATGTCTTAAAATAATAAACAACAAAAATTGGAGATATTCAACTCAACTTCTCCACTGGATATGAGCTAATTATTGATTTCATAAAAAAACGTATCTGCAAATATCGCGAATCTATTCAAAATTCTCCTTATCAAATGATAAGAGAATGCATACAATTGGTCTAATTGCAGCTTTAAAACAGAAATTACTAAATTCAAAATGGCATGTATGCATGTATTATCCCCAGATAATTTCATGGTATACCTGTATATTTTCTAACTATATTTTAAACTATTTTTCTTTTCATATAAAGGTTTTTCCTATTTTCCTTTAAATAATATCAAAATTGATAATATTAAGTTTTTATTTCTATTATCAATATTATTCGCTGCAGTATCTATAGATAAAATCTCGAAATTATAAATTTATATGCTAAGTATAAAATGTTAATAAAGATGAATTTAAAAAAAAATAAACAAAATATAATTTTAAATTTAAATTATAGTTATTAAATTTATTAATAATTAAAAAATCAAAAAAAGCAGAAAAGGTAAGATCCCCGATTTGAACTGGAGGTTCTCATGAATATGAAATATTTTTCTTTTAGCTGTCATACGTTAATTGAACTGGCTAAATGTTGTATAAGATAATTATGGCAATAAAGTGAATATTGACTTAATTAAAAATTGCATGTGCGAACACTGTATTTTCGGAAAACATCGCTCTAAAGCTCTAAACACATAGACGACAGCAGACAGCAAGCAGCAATATGTCAAAAATAAAATCCATGTGTTTAAATGAAAATGATTATTTTGAGGGCAGCACAGCAGCAGGACTGCACAACAGCATTTGCTGCTGCTGCCAAGTTAGGCTATTTTCTATTTTGACGGGCAGCAATAAACAAATATAGTGTTGCCATTATATATATAAATTGGAAAAATTAGAACAACAAAGTTTTTTTTTTAATATTAAACATAAAAGAGCATTACAAATATACAATATAGAAATAAATTTATGTGTTTTTATAGTTTTTCGTGATATTATTAAATTTTTTATCAATAACTTTAATTTTGTTCAGTATAAAATATATATGCGGCATTCCTGTTGTTATGTTGTTGCTGTCTTCAAAATAATTATGAAGCAGCGTCTGAAGTTGGCAGCATTTGAAGTTGGCAGCATTTGAAGCCATGAAGTTATGAAGTCTGCTGTCGTCTATGTGTTTAGAACTTAAGATCACAGCTGAAATTCCATGCTTCCCACGACAAAAGTTTATTTCAGCAAATACTGGCATTTAGATGAAGCATAAAATTTATAATATAAAGACAATTTCTTTTAAGTAGTTCTTACATGCCAGGAAGTGTCCTAAACATCCATAATTTTTTTTTTCTTTTTGCTTTTATTATATTTATATAAATAAATATGCTTAAAATTAATATTTATGCCAACACTGTCCATCCCTGGTAGATATTGAAAAGTTACGAGCGACAGAGTGAGAAAACAAGAAAATGCAAGGGTTGAACAACAAGTTATTTTTAATTTAATGCATTTGGGTTAAATTTTGTACAATGAAACTGGGTTAAATTCAGATTTAACAATTGAATAAAATAGTTTTTATATTTGTTTCTTGCTCTGCTGTGTTATTAAGTATTGTTGTATTATTTGAGGAGAATTTATTTATTGTGCTGTTTCATTTTGGTTTGGTAAAGTTATTTAATTGATTAAAACCAAAAAAAAAACAAAAAAAAACTATACACAGTAAAAGTGCAGTTGAGATGTACTTGAACACGTGAGAGATAGAAACTTTAAATTATAACTTACAATTCTGCTCTAACATGCAAAAGATAAGCTTAATTATTATTTTACTTGTAGAAATAAATTCGGGTATAGCAACACGGCCTTTTAAAAAAGTTAAGATATTAGATATAAAAGTATTAAATCACTGGCCAAATAGTTTACCCTCCTGCGTAACACCTAACAGCCAACAAATCATAATTTTTCAAGGGATCTGTACCTTTTCCATTTCACCAGAAGGCCTTCTAAAACGCAACGGCCTTACTTTAGTTATTTAACCGTTTTGGCAAACCGCAAAGCTGTTTACCGTTTAATTAAGCTAAAACGCCAAGAATAGATTAAAATTGTTTACCTGTATAGTTTCCATTTTTCATTTAAATTTTATTGTATTAAAAAACATTCAAGTTGACTTTGCGCTACTTTCATTCTTCGTATTTTGTATGAATACAAAAAACAAAATTTCTTTGTTTTTTTATATAATCTGAGGAACAATTCCAAAATGTATTTCTTATTACTATATTTTGCTTATTGTTTTAGAGCAAAACTACGGAAAGCTGCAATAAAATTTTGTTTGCCGCAAGGAAGCTCTTTATATCCTGCTGGAAATAAAGGCAACAATAGGACGTAGCGTAACAATAGTCAAGGCAACAACACAATACTGTATAGCAAGGAGAACAAAAATTCAAATGTTTGAAAACAAATTTTCTAAAGAACTGCGCACACACACACACACACACACACATACATACACCCATATAAATGCATAAATGTATAGTATGTAAATAAAAGTAAATAAGTACCATAGAATAGCGGCACCTATTGTTTTGCCTGCTGCCTTTCAAAGAAAACACCTGGAATCTAATAATAAAAAATAAAAAAGCCAAGTTTTCCAACGATGGAGTTAAGTGAAACAATTTATATGCAAAAACTAACACAACTTCACGCCACTGTGTATGTGAGCAGCAGACAACAAACATGGA
Organism: Linnaemya tessellans; assembly: GCA_951800035.1. Classification (NCBI taxonomy): domain Eukaryota; kingdom Metazoa; phylum Arthropoda; class Insecta; order Diptera; family Tachinidae; genus Linnaemya; species Linnaemya tessellans. Next base: position 141,334,102 of record OX637532.1, read on the forward strand.
AATACATACGAGTAAAACCTACTCTATGGTGAACCACAAGCAAATAAAAATCTAACTGTGTGCATAAAACGGAAACGGAAGGACTATATGAAAAGCACGAAGGTAACATAACTTGGTTACACTTACACACCTGCTTCTTTATCTTTTTTTTTTTTTTGCTTCCTACTTTTTACTACTTTTGAGAATCTTTTATTTGGAATAAAAATTTAAAAAAATATGCTTTAAAATTCATAAAATACCGTTCCCAGCGTGTTTTTATTTTTGCTATATTTTTCTTGATTTTCTTGCGTAAAAGTACCGAAGCGGCATGTGTGTGTGTGTGTATAACAATTTCTTTTCTTTTCGATCTTTAATATGCAATAAAGTTTACGTATATTTTCTGTTGCTACATTTGACAGTTAATAACACGCCTGCAGCGCATGGCATAAATCTGAAATCAGCATGATGAGTGAATAAATTTTGAGTATTTTTATTTTCAATTTATGTCTTGATTAACTCCACATAAAACTGAATGTTAAAGTTTTACAACTTAAAAACCTTTATTGACATCCATTTTCCTTTTTTCATTTCTTGCTAGAAATCTTCTATATAAAATGGAAATAACAATTAGTATTCAAAACTTTTCTTTTAATCGGACCACCACTCAGGGGTGGGTTATTTGCAATATTTGAAAAGTACTGAACTAAAACCAAAGTAGCAAGCGTTCGGCATGTGATTGATTCTATGCAGAATTAGAAGAATGTCCTGTTGTGAGTTACAGTGATCGATTGTTCAGTGATGTTAAATAAATATAAATATGAAATATTTAAAGCACTAATATATTATTTCCATATAATAAAATGAGAGAAAATTCTCTTCACATTTCACGTATGTTTTTGTAGTTGATTGATTTTTTTTACCAAATTTTTTTTTACAAAAATTTAAAAAAGTTTGGAACAAAAAATTCAGAAAAATGGGACATGAAGAAAATAATGAAACGGCAACAAGGGTATTAAAACAAAAATATGTTACCATCAGCTTGATACACTTCTCGTATGCAATTTCCAAACAAAATGTTTATAAATAAAAACTGTTATCATATTCAATCAAGCCAACTAATAAATACAATACAATCGAGCACTGATGATGAAAGTGTAGCGCCTTTCGAAAACAGCTGTTCTGCTCTGCTGTGTAATTTTAATAATTAAAAACTGATGTTATCTTTTCTTTGTGCCTTGGAATATTTATCCTGTCTTTCTGAATTTAAAAAAACAGAAATTTCGAACAATTAGCCTATAAAACTTAATTGAATTTAATAAAAAAATAATTGCATTACCTATAGCAACTGCCATGAATTACTAGATTAGCAGGTGGGGGTAAAACGGCAACATCAAAATGATACTCATATTAAATTAAAGATAAAAAAGTAAAAATTGCTAATATATTAAATCAGAGCTCAGATTTACTCGATTTTACTCGCGAGAGAAAAATACTCGCGAAGAAGAGTACTCGAAGATTACGAGTGTTACAAAAAGTTTACTCTCCACTCGTTTGTTTTAGGTGGGAGTACTCGCGAGTACTCCTTTTTAAAAAATTAGAGTGGGAGTAAAAATCTTCGAAATAGAGTGAGAGTTTACTCTTAAGAGTAAAATCGAGTGGAAAAATAGAAACTGTGTGTCTTTGCTGACTTGTGTGTGCGTGTGGTTTTTGTGTACTCTTTCAGTCTTTCAGTGGTTTTATAAAAAAAGTTTTATTATATTGTTAATTTTTCAACGGGCTTAAGTTCGAATCTGCATGACTGCAAATTATTTTTTGTTATTTTATTAATAAATGAATTTGTTTAAATTCTATTTATTATTTTATATTAAGATTGGAATATTAAGAATATTTTCAATAATCATCAAACCAGCAGAACGGATCAGTACTGATTTCGAGGCCGCTACGCCATCTCATCAGCGTTCTTTGTTCAATTTTTCCACTTTTGCAAGTGGTGCTAGTTAGTAGGAATATCAACTATTTAACCAATATTTTAACGAAAATTGAATATGAGAAGTTATCACATTCATATTATTAAGTTATTACATTTTTGGTTAGTACGAAATTCCCCAACCCTGACGATTATATTTTTATTATATTTTTAAAAGTTTACTTATATTTTCTATATTATAATGAACAATAAAGACATAAATAATACTATACTTGCTACTACACACACACACACTCACGCACACACACAAATCGGCAAAAACAAACAGTTTGTATTTTTCCACTGTATGAGAAAGACTGAAAGAGTACTCGGCAAGAGTATAATCTGCTCGATTTCGAGCGTATTTTACTCGCACTCGAAATCGAGCGAAGCATATGCGCTGTTATTCGAGCGGCATAGAAAAATCGAGTACTCAATATTTTTTTTTCACTCGCAGGACTACTCGCGCTCGAATTCGAGCGAGTTTCACTCTCTACTCGAATTCGAGCGAAGATTTCGGAGCTCTGTATTAAATCGAGTTGGTTTTTGGTGGGCAACAAGTGGTGGTGAATGTCTAAGTTAAGAGTAAACGATCAAATAAAAACTTTTCTTTTTAACACGGACCAGCACTCAGCGGATGACCCCTAAATATACAGTGAATTACATCGGAACTGGAGAGAAGGGGATAGTATTGAGGGTAGAGATGAAGACACATGAGAAGATAGAGACTTTTTGTAGCCATTTCAACCCTTTTGCTACAGGGTCGAGGAAGAAGGGTGCTCTTTCTTTAATCTTTAGTACATGATAGTGTCAGTCGCTGCCAATTATGTCCAGTGACCAGTGCCATGCATTCAACAACTAACACAACCATGCACTACTGTTACTGATCAGAAGAATTCCACACAATATTTCATGACTCAGCGCGGGGTTGAACTCAGTAGCCTCCCCTTCATAGTCTCGTGTTACTTACTTCAGCCAACAGCACCTTATAATACTTTTTAATAGCCTCAAAGTTCAGCTTTGAAATTGCATATTTTATATAAAATGTTCAAGAACAACAAAATTTAAAAAAATCGCCATTCAAACTGCATGATACTCATTCCAGCCAACCCATTTGTTGTAACCTAAAAAAGTCACTAAATTTAACTGAATGTTATTGTTACAGTTTCTAAGAAAAATATTTAAATTTCTGCAACTTTATCCTACTCCTATGAGAGACACATTTCAGCTCAATAACAAAATAAAGGTCAACATGAAGCAACAAATGCAAAAATATATCGAATTTCGTTAACAAAATGCGATACAGGAAATAAAAAGTCACATAATACGCATTCAAGGACTCCACAACGAACACTCGTGTTCTTGTTCTTGTTGTTGTTGTTTAATAACAACAAAATGTTTTGTGTTACCAAAGAATATTGTAATGCTGATACTTTTATATCTTTTGTTTTTAGCTTTATTTGTTAATACTTTTTTTTATTTTTTGTTTTTGTTGTTCTTTGTTTTGCCATGTTCGACCTAAAACTAGAAAAATTTCATTTCGGTTAAATTTCTTTACAAAAATAGTGGTGAGCTATGAAGAAAAAAAAAACAAAATATGTAAAGTTAAACGATAACAAGAATAGTAAAAAACATTAAGCCAGAAATATTTTAGAACTTGATCAACAGAAAAAATTTCAAAGTCTGTCAAACACAATGGGATGATATAAAATATATAAATTTTATTAATATAAAATATGCACATTCTTTAGTCCATATCGTTGGACCTACACCTATACAACCATCTATCTATACCTATACAACCATAAATGTGCTATAAGTATATTTTACAAGCTATCTCGATAAATATTATACTCTACTTTAAGCATGAGGACCTCGAACTGCCGAAATATTCTTTTTAATGTGTGTTACATTGCCACCAAAAAATCTGACTCATCTCTCACAAAAAATAGAGTCTCGTTAGTTCGTTACAACACTTGCAGCAGCGAAAAACATGTACTCTTATTACCACAATAAGATGACACTTATAACAAAAATTTAAAAAAATAAACTCATTCAGCTTTTAAAAGTGTTTTATAAGCAACTTCGTGTTGGCAACACTAGTTTTGGCAGCTCAGCTGTTTTTGTGCAACATGTTCGGTTTGGTCCCACATTTAACCATGAATCAACTTTTTTTTTTAACAGGCTGCCAATTTTGATTAACAAATCCAGCAGACTTGGGTCCTAGTAGATCCCTTTGTGTTACCCGAAAACATCACAAACACCCAAGGTCCTTGGTGGGAATTGAACCCACGACCTCTGTACTAATAGGCTAGCATCGCTAACAATGAGCCACAGCGGCAGTTTGAATCGACTTACAAACGAACAACTCTTGCAGAAGATTAAATTTTATTATCAAAATTTAATTTCGGTAAAGAAAATGACTCGCTCTCATTTTGGATTGAATAGATACGTGAATAGGTAGAATTGCCTCATGTGGCGTGAAGAGCAATCAGAAGCACTGCAGGAACTGCCCATCCAGCTCGAAATATTCGAGTGGATTATGGGCCGGTTTCATAATCCTTTAAAGACGACGAGGGCAGGCGAGCGCTACCGCACGATAATTATAAAAAAAATTGTTAATTTTATCAACGGGCCGAACTTAAGCCCGTTGATAAAATTAACAATTTACATAAGAAAGTTCGACTAATAAAAATTCATACATAATTTATAAAAAAAAAAATTTTGTTCCCAAAATGGACGAGCAAGACTTGGCTGGCATGTGGTTTTAACAAGACGGTGTCACATGTTGTGCAGCATGCGTATTAATGCGCCAACTGAGATGTGAGTGTGGTGAACAGTTTAGTTCACATTCGGTGCCGCTCAATAGGGCGTGCGATTTAACGCTTCTATGTAATTTTTTTTTTAAGTCGGACCAGCACTCAGGGGATGAACCCTACAGAGGCAGCGCATTGGGCCGGAACTAGAAAGGATGGGATAGTGTTGACAGGACAGATGAGTAAAATTTAGCATTTTTATGTAGCTATTTGAACATTTTACTTTACTGGCTAATTTCTTGCTACAGAACGACGAAGGAGTGTGTTGTTCCTCTGCATCTTTAGTACAGTCGCTGCCAATAATGTTCAGTGATCAGTGCATTGCCTTTATCAGTGAAACAGGTTGACAACAACTAACACAACCATGAAATCATGCTGATCAGCCGAAGTGGACACAATATTCATGACTGAGTGCAGAGTCGAACTCAGAACCCAACGCTTCATAGTCTCGTGTTAACAACTTCAGCCAACAGCTGAACGGTTGATGCTTTAGAAGCCAATATTTTATTCGTAAGATGCCGGCCGATATATTGGAGAGAGTATGACGAAGTCGTAATAAGCGTATGAACCACTTAAGTCCTAGTCACGGTCAAATTTACTTGACATCATCTATAAACATTGAACTATATAGATTGTTTTATCGACTCAAGTAAAGATTTCAGGCATTTCGCGCAAATTTTCCATTTTTTTAATTAAATTAAATCTAAAAGCTCTGAAAGAATTTACCTTTACAAAATTTTTCCGATTTCTAAACAAAATGCGCTATAAAATAATGCATCAGCAAGGTTTGGTTAGGCTAAAAAGGACTGCCCGCAAAAGTAGTGAGAAAACACTAGGATGCCATAAAAGGCCCATTGTGATGACCAGAAGACTGCAGTATACACAATTCTTACAAATAAAACACGGATTTCTAAAAACCAACCAGAACTTCACACAAACCCCGTCAGGGCAGCCAGTGGTGCATCCCTAAGACAGTCTAGATCACGCAGGAAACGAGAGGGTAGACGTATATATAAGCCTACAATCCTGCAGGGGCGGGCATTCACAGAGAATATGCTGTACTGACTCCTCTTCTTCTTCGTCGAAGCAACTCCTGCAGCGACCATCGCACTGTGGGATTTTTGATACCAAAAATGGGAATTAATTGGAAAATTAAATTTAGGAGAACCGAATAAATTTTTGTAGTCGGTAAAAAGTACACAACATTCCACATCACTATGATATGTTCTCAACTATCCATAAGTTTTTAATCCATGGACCAGAAACAGTAAAACACGCTTTACTACCAATTGTACAGATGACGGAAGAAGCACAGAAAGCTCGAAACAAAGATTTAAAAAGTTTTACGCAGCATTTTTCGCGAAAATGTTCTAGAGAAAAATCAAATGTGTGTGCTGTTGGCTGAAGTAGTAGAACACGAGACTATGAAGCGGAGGGTCCTGAGTTCGGGCCCGCGCTGAGTCATGAAACATTGTGTTGAATTCTTCTGATCAGCATTAGTGCGTGGTTGTGTTAGTTGTTGCCAGCCTGTTTCAATGATGAAGGCATAGTCACTGATCACTGAACATAATTGGCAGCGACTGACATTATCATGTACTAAAAAGCAGAGTAACAGCACCCATCTTCGTCGGCCCTGTGGCAAAAATTAGCCGGCGAAGTAAAAAAGTTGAAATAGCTACAAAAACCAAAAAAAAACTATCTTCTCATCTTTCCTAATCTGTCCCCTCAATACTATCCCCTCGTTTTCAGTTCAGGCGCAATGCATTGCATATATAGTAGGGATGTAACCGGTACCGATACCGATTCCGATATATCGGCGATACTTTTGATTTGCCGATATATCGATATCGGCGATATTTTAAAGTCGATACGACGATACTTCTTAAATTTTTTTAGAGCTGTTTTGAGCAAACAATTCAATTTTTTTTACTAACCGTTGTATTGAAAATTTTAATGATTTTAGAAAATAAACAGTATGACATTCAGTTTGAATGGACTCATTAATAATCGCTTACACTATTATTTTGTTAACAAAAAATAATTTGTTTTTATTAATTTCAAAATGAATTCAAATATCAATTTTAAATATTAATAATCTCTTACACCGTAATTTTGTATAATAAAAGAATTACTCCACTTGAGTTTTGTTAATTTTAACTTGAGTTCAATTTCAATATGCGTATCGATATCGGAATCGGTATCGGCGATATTTCTTTTTGAGTATCGGTATCGGTATCGGATCGGCAAAACTGCGTATCGTTACATCCCTAATATATAGGAGTCATCCCCTGAGCGCTGGACCTACTCCTAAAAAAAAAAAAATATTTAAAAGACTATTAGTTACTTCAGATGCTGTAATATCATATATTAGAAAATGTAAAGAAGAAGAGACCCCCCATCATCCTATGGAAGCAATTCAATTCTTAATATTTGATTCAAGTCTCGATGATAATGATTTTTATACCAATTATACAGATGATGATGGTTATTGATAAGCATTAGATACGTAATAGAGCTGTCGAAATATGTATTTTTATTCCCTTTTTAACCTACTGCCAATAAACTTGCATTAAATAATGAACTAATAATAGTAAAAAAAATAAAAATAATAATTTGAAGCCTCTTACTATCATAGGTTTCTAGATAGCAGATTTTTTTTATATTATTTTGTATGGGGAGTACTCCTTCCCACAGTCCTATTCCGCCAATTTTTTGCCCAACTTCGAAAAGCGCTCTCTTTAATTGATATTGATCAAAAAAATCTAAAGGGCCCTGGAGACTATCAAAATAAGGTATCAAACATTGCATATGTGTGGGTGTCGTGTGATTGTAGCATTTGAAAGAGACTTACAAATAAAAGCTTCAAACACAATTTGTATTTTTTTCTTTTACTGTTTACCCGCGATGTTGTTGCGACGAAAAACACAGAAAAATAAAATTTTTTTGTCAAACACAAATGGAGACGTACAAAAAATCAGTCGTCAAAATAAAAATCAAAACTTTTTGATTTTCTTCAAACAGAGCCGACAACAAATACGTGTACCCGAAAAACAACGACCGCACGCACACAACCTTGTGTTTGATGACTTTTTTTGATAGTCTCCAGGCCGCTTAAAATTATAAACAGGGAAAGTCACCACGAATTAATTCCCATTTTAGCCATCGAAAACCCCACTGTGCATCGTGTAGAAAACCCAAACGCTGTGACATGTGCCCGATCGCACAGTGCTCCCTCTGGACTTTTACTAAGAGTGCCAGCGACTTTTTCCCCAAATTTAGGAACTGTATAGTTCTAAAGCTGCTAAGTGACGTCCATGCGTCAGAAAAAAAACAGTTTTTGATACACCCTTAAGCCATTGTGCCATAACAACCGAACACCAATTAATTAATTTGGTTTTGTTGCATAAGTTGACTCTTAATGAGATGCGAAACAGAAAAGAAGTATGTCTGAATCCCTACAAACAGTTCAAGTTGTGCCATTAAAGTCTTAATGATAATTTTGGCATATTAAATTCAATAGCAAACGTTAAGTTAAATTGAGGCAAATGCAAATGTCAGCTCGTTCTTTGACATTTTTGGCAACACTAAAAGCAACACTAGCAATCCATAAGATAGCAAACAACAAGACATGGTTGCAGCAATTTGAAAATAGTTTCTAATACAAAACTTCTACACACTTTCTGCTAGCTGCAGGCATTCATATTGAAACAAAAAAAAAAAATAAATAAAAAAGAATACAATACTATTAAACCAGCTAGAGAAAGGATCATAATGTTGTGGCTGAGCAATAATCATTTGCATCTGCATCATTATTATAATGAAATGAATTTTCATCAGGACTGAGACGCCTGTGTGTGCTTGACTTACGTAATGGAAAAACAAAGAGGAAACTAAACAAAAACAAATATGAATGAAAATTAATGCACAACTTTATAAAAAGAAAAATTCTTATGCATGAATAGTGAAATCATTACTTTTGCGTACACACGCACATGATCTGTGTGTTAGTGTGTGTCTGTGTAAGCCTTTTCCAGAACACAACTTCATTTAATTTAACTTAATATCTCTGTGTGTATGTTTTAGTTTATTATAAAGATGTGTTGAATTCATTTTCTTTTTCTATATTTCAATTACTTGTAATGCAAGCACTCCAATAATTTCAAAACACAAGAGTGCAACAACGCAGCAAAACAAGAATGTTCTAGAACATTTAAAGAGATGACTTTAATGCAAACAAACAAAAGAGTTGTATAAAACACAAGCCTCATAAAAATTATCTGCTTCAATAGCAAACTTTATACACATACACACACACACACACACACACTTCCTTAAACTTGTGTAGGATGTCAGGAGAGTGCAGTAAATGGGGGATAGTTTACACAAGGGAGATATTTGTTACAATTCATAGAATCCTAAATAAGTTATCTGCTGCTGAAATAAAATAAAATAGGAAATCGCTTATGCAATTATACACGAGTTGCATAAACTTCTGCTATAGAATTCGCTTTACTGAGGCAAATCTTTCTGTTTAAAAGAAATTGTTGTTTGGAATATTTCTAGGGATAATTTTTTGTTTTCTTTCTGAAATCGTACTTTTAAAAAACTGATTTAATTGTCAATTAAGAGACAGATTTCACTAAATAGCAATTCGGTTTTTACCTCCACAGAAGTGTTAAATTGTCATCCTTTCATGGATGTCGTCAATATTGTATACCTGTTCTATTAGCCACCGATTTTATTAACTGACTAATCATGTGTTGCAGCAGAAGGAACTTCTACTCGAAATGGAATACAATTCTTCTTATGGGCTGGTGCATCAAGGTCTATTTTGAAGTTACTCGGCCGCGTACAAGAGAAAAGATAGCAGAAGCTAATCGGTAAAAATAGGGTAGCCAACAATACTAACTCACTGGAGCATCGATACTACGTGGGCTGTGTTTCACTTTTTTAATGATACGAAAACGAAATTTGCCCTGGTAATATAGAGGACCTCTTCACACAGGCCGCACCCCTATGTGAATCACACGACGCCTTCCAGAGAGAATTCGTTATTTGGCCGAACGGTTCACATGTGAACAAATTTCATTTTCCTGCCACTTTAACTTGGAAAAATCGAAATCGAACGCCACGAGCACTTCTCTTTCTGTCTTCTTTCCAATAAACAATTTCCATAGTTCGTGGAAGCTATTGGCTGAAGTAGTTAACAACAGAACACATGATAATGAAGCGGAGGGTCTAGAGTTCAACTCCGAGCTCAGTCATGAATATTATGACGAATTTTGCTGATCAGCTTTAGTGCATGGTTGTGACACTATTATATGCACAGTAGCAGTATGCCAGGCCCTACAGCAAACAAAATTAGCCGGCAATGTAAAAGATTAAACTGGCTACAGAAAATTTTCTATCTGTTGATCTGTCTTCCTCTTTCCTCTCAACATAATCCCCTCTTTCTAGCTACGGCGCAACGCACTGCCTGCATAGACATCATCTCCTGATTACTGGTCCGAAAAAAATCAAACAAGTAATCGTTATGTAGGAATCATTCCCTGAGTGCTGGCCTTAGGCAAAAGCAAAAAAAAAATCTGAATGCATTTTCAATTACTTAATTAAAGTACTTTTATTTAGAGTTACACAAAAAATAATTATTTGTAAATACAATTAATATTTTTGTCACTACAATTAAATTATTAATTGAAAATAAACCTACAACGACAATTTTTCACTTAAATTTATTATTATTATTATTATTATTATTATTATTATTATTTCAAGTCTATTATAATTAAAATTACAATAAACAAAAAGAAGTGAAGGCACTAGCAATTAATGGCTATCGGCCCAACACTTAAATTTATTGTTGTACCAACAACTGAAATTGTTCACAAGAAATTTTTTTCGTTTACCTTTCCTTTTATACCTTTTAAGTTTCTTATTTTCTTATTCGATGCAGAGAGGTATCCTCACCGGGAAAAAACGTCCGTAACGTAAGATTTTTTGTTTCTAAATCAATGTTTAAGACGTATGAGTAATACAATTCCATACAAACAAATATTAATCATACGCAGCCGTACCGTGACAGAATTCAATATCGTTTGGGAACAAAATTGGTTCTGTATTTTCGTTGGTCTGCGAAAAAAAAAATCATAATAAAATATGTATACCCGAATAATTATTTTTTTTATAGTACCTCGAATACCTTAAAATTAATATTTTTATAATAAGGAACTTCGTTCCTATCCGGAGTCCCATGACACCACACATTTTTTTTTTAATTTTTTTGGTTTTTTATTAAAAATTTTGTTTCCACTTTGAAATGGAATAACTATCAACACATGAATATTGTTGATATGAACAACCAAAATTGTCATCAACAATTTGTTTTGTTAGATGCATTTTGATGACATTTTTTTCTTTCTGTGTACATATAAATGTATGCATGTTTAAACATGTTCAGCCAAACTTATTACCATGACAGCAGCATTATTACACTCGCAAATAGAGCGAGTACGGGCAGCATTAGTACAAGAAACAATGACAACCAGAGCACTCAATTGACATCGTGCAGATAGATAATGTCATGGTATGTAATTTATATTATTCTCCTAAGTGTAATTCAACGACAGTCATGCGTGTAAAACATCACAAGTGCTGTTAGCGTCCTGTGTACATCATATTAAATGTAACTGCTGCTAATTTAATACAACAGAGCAAAAAATATGGCGAAGCAAAGGATGAATACATTTTATTGCTCATAAGTTAAATTAGGAAACAGATATTAAGAAGTAAATGACAACAAATGTGAAGTGTTCAAATGGACTTTGTGTGTAAAATATTGAATAGTGGATTTGATTATTATTTTTTTATTTCGTATGCGTTGCTTTAAAACTGAGTTCGTTTTGCCACAAATTTCTTAAAATATGTTCAAAAGACTTTAAGAAAACTGTTCTGAAAATTTAAAAATAATCAAAAGCAGTAATAAATTCATAACGGGTGGCGCAAAAGTAATCCTCCTATCAGAAAATGGCGCAAAAATAACCTTCCGATGTTTTTTGGCTGTAATTTAAAAAAAATGAAAAACTGATTATTCTTGTGGAATATTTTTATTTGGTCTTTTAATTTTTTTACATCAAGTCGAGAATATGATGTCATATAAATGGCCGCCGCCACAGTTGATTGTCATTTGTCGCAAAATTTATAGCATATAGCTGATAGGAGGATTACTTTTGCGCCACCCTGTATTAGTTTCAAGCTGGGAAATATGTTTAAATTTCTTTTAAAATTTCTCTTTAATTTTCTTTTTTTAAACAAACAAAAGCTGCAAAAATGCTCGAGTAGAATACATTCATTTGCTTTTATAAATGACCAGCATAAATGGAAGTGAACTACTCACAGCACACTGGCAAAATTCTATCAATAGCTTTTGGGGAAAAGTAAAAATCTCTTGAGTTTTTACTATTTCTTGTTTTAATGAATTCTGCAAATAGATACTGAGAGAGAGAGAGAGAGAGAGAGCAGAGAAAGCATACACTGGAGGCTGAATATTCATGCCTAATCATTAAAACATACCCCAGAATGCAACACACTAAATTTATTCAATATCTAGGCAGATATATTTTGCAAACATTTTATGCCTTAATTTGCTTTCCTGTACTAAAATAAAAAACTTAACAAATGCAATAAATACTTGCAACATACGAGCAACACAAGCATTCAGTGCAGAACATGCAAAACCATTTACTGGCATTTAAATAAAACTATTGAATTTCTACTGACCATATGATCCTGTTGTGTAAATCATATACAACCAACTTTGCGTCTGCTACGCTTCAGTTACGAGTGCCTTGCACAATTCCAGAAAATAAAAATATTCAGCCAACATGAATGCAGGACTGACTTGTGCATCAATTAGAGCACTGGAAAAACGCAAATAAAGCCTTAATTGAAATATTACTGGCAAAGAATTTTTCCAACAGGCCCAGTTAAGTAGCATGTGGGAGTTTTACAGCAGCATAAAACGTGGAGGCGAAAAATGCTTAAAAATATTTTCAAGTTTATAAAATATTTTCGTCAGTAATTTTACTTAAACCTAGTGAACACTTAAGTGTGTTTAAGCTCTAACCATTTCAGTTTTGTTCGTGGAAAGTTTATTTGCATCACTCAAGTATTTTACAGTAGATGGTTAGTAACCAGGTGAGCAAGTGCTTTGTCCAATATCTCACTTGTATGTTTTGTAATTTATTTGTTGCATTTTATATATTTTGCAGTTTGTTTTTTTATGACTTTTCTAAGAATTCAAAGAATAGCTCCTCTCTCTCTAAAATAGACACAAGTGCATAAACACTTATGGCGAAAAACTTATTCTGTTCACTTTTCGTCTTTCGTGGCCAGTTGTTGGGAGTGGTAACAGGATAAAATATTTAGCAATAGTAAGTTTTTAACCCTACATAGTCATGATTCTTCTTTTTAACGAATAAAATAAAATTATGAACAACTCGTTTTATTATTAACTTAATGTGTTGCTTTTAGTCAATTACATATTTTTACGTAAAACATTTTTATGATAAATTGAATTAAGATTCTATAGGCTAATTGTTCGAAATTTGTAATTTAAATCTCAGAAAGACATGATAAATATTCCAAGGCACAAAGGCAAGTCAACATCAGTTTTTGTTATTCAACTTACACAGCAGAGCAGAACAGCTGTTTTTGAAAGACGCAACCCTTTCATCATCAGTAGTCATGTGTATTGTGTTTGTCACCACTTATTAGCCTATAGAATCTTAATTCAATTTAATATAGCAATATAAAATGTTCGTTAAAATTCTTACTACATTTTTATAATATTTTATTATATTTTGAAAAAAAAAGAAAAAAAAACAAGCCAATCTAGTAAAGCGTGTCTTTTTAGAATGTCAGTTATTTGCGGTTTGTTCCTGTAAGCCCGGTCAGTCAAACAGTCACAGAGAAAATAGTCCAGCGGCTGTTGGCTGAAGTAATAGAACAGGAGACTATGAAGCGTAAGATCCTGAGTTCAACTCCGCTCTGAGTCATGTGTTGAATTCTTCTGATCAGTATTAGTGCATGGATGTGGTAGTTTTTGCCAGCCTCTTTCTTTGGTGCCACTGTCGTGTACTAAAGAGCAGAGCAACAGCATTCTCCTTCGCCGGTCCTGTAGTAAAACATCAGCCGGCGAAGTGAAAGTTTGAAATACTTGTAGCTACAAAAAATGTTCTATCTTTCTTCATCTGTCCCCTCAACACTACTCCCTCCTTTCTAGTTCCGGCGCAACGCACTTCATATGTATGTAGGGGTCATCCCCTGAGTGCTGGTTCAAGATAAAAAAAGAACGAGGCGGCCAATTGACATCGCCAAATCGAGAAATTACGCCACTAGAAAATTTTTCATGCAATAACTGAATTGTTTGGCCGGTTGTGTGGCTTGCAGAGATCTCAGAAATGTACAACAAAATTTAATGAACACCTTTAATACAATGTACACCTTGAATACACTATAGACATTGTCTTTCTTTCATCGTGTACAGTGTACACCTTCTACTTGTGTATAACTATGAGTGTACTAGTGTACATCTAGTGCATATGCTTTTTTAATTTGAAACTGGTTTGTATGTATAATATTTTCAGTGTTTGCTTTTACTGAGCACACACACACATTAATTTTAGGAAGTTACAAAACAAATACAATGTTATCATCTCCGCAAATGTGCATACGAACATAAAGTGAATTCAATGTCTTCAATGTATACACTTGAGGTATGATGCACAGTACTGTACACTCAAGATTTATTTGTGTATAAAGTGAGGCATGCATACATTTTTCAATGTCATGATTTTCAATGTCGTTAATGTAAACTTGTGTGTACAGAAGATAAAATATGTACAGTATTTTGAACTCTGGTGGCTTGTGGCACCGTCTTGCTGAAACCAAATAGGTAACTGGTGTCAACATTAGCCAATTGTGGACACAAAAAGTCAGTTTTCATGGTTTGGTAGCGCAGAGAATTCACGGTGACAACGTTTCCTTTCCCATTTAAAAAAAAATATGAGTCGATGATGCCGCCTCAGCACAAGCCACACCATACGTTCACTTTCTTTAAATGTAATGATTTTTCGAGCACCGTTTGAGGATTTTGTGAGCCTCGTATGCGACAATTTTGTTTGTGCACATAATCGTCTATTTAAAAAAGCGCCTCATCACTAAAGATGTTTTTTTTTTAAATGCGTTCTTTCCGTTGAGTTGCTCAAACAGTAAATTTTCATAATTAAAATTTGTTTGTTCAACAGTGTAGCGTTCCATGGTTAAATTTACCCAATTTATCATTAAATAAATGTCAAGGAACGCTGCTCCGTTCTTGACATTTCATCATTAGACAGCCAATTTACTTCCTAACCCCAAATTTACCCAACCTGTAGATTCAAAGTATTTTTGTATACTTAGAACAAATTTTTTGCTCTTAGTACATATGGAATGGTTTTTTAGAGTGTCATAACACCAGAGCAACCCGGGCAAATTGTTGAAATTTTTAATCAAAATAATTGTTCTATTCGTCAAACTCTTCGTGCTCTTCTTCCATTTAATGGCGTAAACAATCATCCTTCAGAGCAGCTAATTCGAAGAACCATAGATCGTTTTCGAACCACATTTACTATGATACGCCAAACAGTGCACACTGAAGAAGCTGTAGCCACTGTACAGCAAGGCATTGAAGATGATCCTAATCAATTAATTCGTCACCGTTTCCAGCAACTGGAGTTGTGTCCTTCCACTTTATGGAAGATTTTTTAGTTGTTGAAAATTGGTGTTCCAGATCGAGCCTTCTATGCGCCAGCCGTGGCGGCCACATGGGAGAAATCATATTTAATTATTAATTTCAAAAAATTTTCTTTAAAATAAAGCCCGCTTTATTGATATTAAAAATATATTTCCTTATTTTATAATGCTTGGAGCTTATTACACTCTATAAAAAACACCCTATATTAAAAAAAATAATTTAAATTTGTTTATAACTGCACGAAAAACACAACTGAAAAGAAAATTTCAATGAGATGGCGTAGCGGCCTCGAAATCAGTACTGATCCGTTCTGCTGGTTTGATGATTATTGAAAATATTCTTAATATTCCAATCTTAATATAAAAAATAATAAATAGAAGTTGAACAAATTCATTTATTAATAAAATAATAAAAAATCATTTGCAGTCATGCAGATTCGAACTTAAGCCCAAAATTAACAATTTCAAATATTTCTTTTTTTTGTAATTTTTTTTTTAGGACAGACGTTGACACCACAAAAATTACTATTAAAAACAACCGTTACTTTTTTCTGAAATTTATGAAAAAGTATAAAGTGTGTGAGTTGTTTTTGAAATTAAAAATAAATTTTCAAAACGTGATACTGCAAAATTGCCATATAGATTTTTTTAATTTTTAGGCATCAGTCGTGATGGCACCGATTCATTCATTTTCAATTGCATAACAGAAGCTCAGAAAAGCTTATTTTTCAACTAAATTCATAATTTATTTATTTGTTTATATTTTACAACAAAAATTACGAAAAATTATTCCGCTTAAGAGGTCTGCTTTTTTTTCAAAACAGTCATAATACCCGTTATTAAAGCTCGTGCGAGTACTTCAAGTCGCATCCATTCAAAGACTCTTCTTTTCTCTCCATAAGGAAACTAATTTCTACAATTTACGTTTCTGCCGGCTGCTGTTTCATAAAACAACTCACGTATAATTGCTTCACTTTTGTGTTTATATTGGATTTCACGTAAAGTTTAAGTGTATGGAGTTGTTACCATGATTTCGCTTTAATTCTCCTTTCATTCCATTTCGCCCTTTTTTATTGCAATGTTTTCTGTTCTTTTGTTATGATGCAAAAACTTTGTTTATGTGTGGGAGTCTATGTGCAAAATTTGTTTTGGGGTAGCATGAATATGCATGTGTGTGTATGCGAGATTATTTCCTACAATTGTTGCCAGTTACTTGACAAAAAGAAAAAAAAAAGAACTCCTAAGCTGCTTTTAAAAATGTTGCTATAGAAACCAAATTCGTCACAAAATGCAAAAGAAAAATAAGGCAAATTGTTTATCAGTTTGCATATAAGTGATTGTCTGCCGTATTGTAGCTCTAATAAAAACTCAAGCCAAGCGAAGTTTTAGGTCTTTTCATATTTTTGCTTAGAAGAGGAATTTTGGGGTGCAACATGCAAATGATCTGTTGGAAATAGTATTACAGATTTTCCAGGTATTAGTCTTTCAGAGGCTCTGAACGGCACTTTGAAATTAATTGTGATTTATTTATTTATTTTTTTCTAAAAGGACCAGCACTCATCCTCATTCATTTGCACTGCATTATACCGGAACTTTGCATAGAAAGGATAGTGTTGAAGGACATATGAAGAAAAATGAGAAGATAGAGAACCTGTTGCAGCAGCCGGGATCTCAAACTCCGTAGTCTTAGTTTTAAACACTATAGGGTGATATTATCAAAAATCTCAATTGCAACTTTGGCTGTAAGACTGTGTGCCGGACTAGGCAACTGGAAAATATACACTCCTATGCTGACACTCACAAGTGATTTCCTTATTCTAGATGCTTCCATCGTAGAAATGAAACCGGATTTTTACTGTGGCTACTAGTTTGCGGAATAATAGCGCAATTAGGATGGCCCGTTTTCGCACAATTTTTACAGCAACTGACGCCATATATTGTGTGAGATTTATGATCATTGTCTGTGATTTATGGTCATTGTCTGTGATTATGATCATTTTCTCCTAAAATGATTTGAACAATATATTCAACAAACTTATATAAAATGCGAGCATTGTTCTAGCGTAAGTTTATTACTTTCAGAATCTAAAATGGAATACAAAAAGCAGCAAATCAACAACTGGAAAATTGGTTGTCAATAAAGTCAGTGTGGCCCAGCAAAAGACTTAAAGTTAAGTGTTGGCTGAAGAAGTAGAACACGAGACTATGGAGCGGAGTGTCGTGAGTTCGAGCCCGCGCTGAGTCATGAAATATTGTGTTGAATTCTTCTGAACAGCATTAGTGCGTGGTTGTGTTAGTTGTTGCCAGCCTGTTTCAATGATGAAGGCATAGTCACTGGTCACTGAACATAATTGGCAGCGACTGACACGATCATGTACTAAAAAGCAGAGTAACAGCACCAACCTTCGTCGGCCCTGTAGCAAAAATTAGCCGGCGAAGTAAAAAAGGTTGAAATAGCTACAAAAACAACTGTCTATCTTATCATCTTTCCTAATCTGTCCCCTCTATACTATCCCCTCGTTTTCAGTTCCGGCGCAATGCATTGCATATATATGGGTCATCCCCTGAGTGCTGGTCCTAGATTAAAAAAAAAACATATTCTTTGGTATAACGAAGTATTGGAATATTTGGCAAAAATACAGATTAGGGACATTATGAATTGTTACTTGATGCGATCTTTAAATTTAGGACCAGGCATAATGTCTTAGTGACAGAATTTTTAAAGAAAGATTATGAAGCGGCTGATTCCGCGCTCAGTCATGAATATTGTGTCGAATTCTTCTGATCAGCAATAGTGCAGGTTACATTAGTTCTTGTCCGCCTGTTTCAGTGATGATGGCAATCCCTGAACATAACAGTCAGCGATTGACCCTGTCGAGTACTAGGGAAGAGGGCAACAGAATCCTGCTTCGTCTGTCCTATAGCAAAACATTAGCCGGTGAAACAACAGGTACAAAAGAAAACTCTATCTTCTCATCTTTCTTCATCTGTCCCCTCAATACTATCCTATCCTTTCTAGTTCCAGCGCAATGATCTGCATATGTAGTGGTCATCCCCTACTGGTCTGAGTTAAAAAAAAATGCGTTATAGATCATAGTAGTAGGTTAGGTTAGGTTAGGTTGAAAAAGAGGGGCATAAGCGTCCCAATCCGTCATGGTGTACACTTAGGCCTCATAGGCCTGTTGTGCGCTCTATAATAAGGAGTTCCCATTACACTGTATGGAGCCTCCACCGATGCCATGGAAACCTCTGAGTTTGATTACGTCAAGAACCTAGTTTCTTCAATGTACTTCCTTAAGTCTTTCCAATTAGATCCTCTAAGGAATTCCATTTCCTGTATAATCACTTGATTAAATGTTTGTCTTCTGACTTGGCTAAAAGCTGGACAGTAGCACAAGTAGTGCTCCAGTGTCTCGTCATCTTCCTGACAGGCCCTGCATGTTATATCGTCAACAATACCCATGCGTGCCAGGTGATTCCCTAACTCTGTATGTCCTGTCATTAAATTAACCAATCTTCGTAGTGCTGGCCTAATTAATGTTAGGATCTCCCTTGTCCTACTACAATCTGGGTCACCCCATAGAATTCTAGTCACCCCACCTACGGTAGAGTGCTGCCAATATCTTGTATGCAATTCTATAGCCCATCGCTTTAGTTCGTTCTTAAAAACCTGAAATGGCTTCGGACTATCTAGTGTGATGTTCGCCATTAATGCTATAACAGTAGTAATGCCAGGCCTTCACAACCACTCACGTTAAGGCTTTTAAATACTGGCTTTAATAATACAATAAAAAAAACATTTAAAGCACATAATTTTTTTTTCTAACACCAAATTACCAGTAGAATTCAATTTAATTTCAATATAGCAAAACCTCTTAGCTTAGACATAAACCTGCAAAAAATAGTTTAAATCTATTTAAGCTAACGTGGCAACATTGGCCCTCAATTTAGCAACGATGGCGACTAAAAGTCAGCAGCAGCTGAAATTTTTGTTATTATTTACAATGTTCCGGTTTGGTTGTTTCAACTAAAACAAAAAGTCTTCAATTTATGACAGTTGAAATAGCAGAAATACTTGCATTTAAAATTCATACTGAATAGGTAAGAATGTGTGTGTGTGTGTCTCATAAAACTACTTCAACAGCTTAAGCATCACAAATAAATATAACAACAACAACTGCTGCTGCTACTATAAGTTTAGTGATACAGACACAAAGAGCTTTGCCAACACTCAATGTTCCAGTAGACGGCTAAAGCAAATTTAAGTTGTGTGAGTGACTCTTTATTTATTTGTATGTACTGAAGCAAACACCGGAGACTATGAGAAGTTGTAAGTTTACGAAGAAGCAGAGCTGGGAAACTAGGTTTTTCACAACCTCCAAAAAAAATATTTCGAAGGTATATTCACTTTGTCATTCCGTGTTTAACGCAGCGACTGCGGGATCAGACTAGATACCAGTACACAAAGAATTTCCTGGTTAAGAAACGCCACCTAGTGGAAATGGCTCTGCTATGAACGTCTACACGAACAACTCTGAGCTTTAGTTTTTTTTTTCACTCGAAATTAATTTCTTTTTTAAACTTTGAATTTTTTTTTGGAAATATGGAAAAAGAATCAACACGAAATAAATTTGTTCACTTTATATACAAAAAGAAATATGAAGTTGGAAAATTCCTTCTGTTTATGATGGCCCAAAAATTTAGCTTTTTACAATATAAGGCCAACTGTGAGGCCTCTTCAAATCTTACATATTCCTGTAATGATTATATGCATGAAGAAAAAAAATGGTGTTTTACATTAAAAGTTTTCCAATTATTTTGTCATAAAACATGTAACAAACATATGAAAACATATTCCATGTAAGAGAAAGAAATATTAAAACTCGCAAACACTCATTATTATTTCTCAGCTTTTTTTTTTTCTATTTATAATAAAAATATCAAAACACATCCTTTAAGTAAAACACAAATTGAAGCCATATACAAATCTTCTCTAATACTCCTTCTACATTCTGTTATTTATTTTTATGTTCTTGCCTATTTCGTTCAACGAAAAAGTTTCCAAAAAAATATCCCAGAAAGTGTAAAATTGTAAGGAGTATTTTTCAAAAATATATGAAATTTATAATTAATTTTTTAATTGTAATTTCTTAGTTAATTTATTATGTTGGCGATATAACATGCAGGGCCTGTCAGGAAGAGGACGAGACACTGGAGCACTACTTGTGCAACTGTCCAGCTTTTAGTCAAATTAGAAGACAAACATTTAATCAGGAGATTATACAGGAGATGGAATTCCTTAGGGGCTCTAATTGGAAAGACTTAAGGAAGTACATTGAAGAAACTAGGTTCTTGACGTAATCAAACTCAGAGGTTTCCATGGTATCGGTGGAGGCTCCCTACAGTGGAATGGGAACTCCTTATTATAGAGCGCATAACAGGCCTATGAGGCCTAAGTGTAATCCATGACGGATTGGGATGCTTATGCCCCTCTTCTTCAACCTAACCTAACGTAACCTAACCTAATTTATTAATTACATGGCATTGCTTCTTGTGTGGTTAAATAATTCTATAGTTGGTTCTTACACCAAATTATCAGTAGACTGCAACCCAATTCCCAAACCCCTTAGCTTATACACAAACTCCCAAAAACTAATTGAGAATTACGCAAGCAAAATTAGTTCCTAAAATTTTTTTTTACTTAAAACAAACAAAGTTTACAAAGTAAAATTACCAAAAAAAAAAACAAATTCAGTTCGGTTCTAATTTGGACGAGGTTCCTGCTGCGAGTTGGGACTCGTTCAGAAATACTACGTTCACTCACATGCTGATTTTTAAATTTTTTTTTTAATAAGAATCGAACTTGAACTTTTTTTTGCTAATAAGATAAAATCTTGTTGTATTGTTCTTCTCATAATAATAATGAATAAAATTGTCTAATTTAATTTAAAATTGTCTAATTGTCTGATTTAATTTTATAAAATTTTTTTCATTTTAAGTAAAATAACATTTTATTATTCGTTTAACCAGTTTTACAGAATTTAATCAATTGTTAACCAATCAGTCAAAAAAAAAATCCAGCAGCTTAAAAATTAATTAATTAAATGCGATTGTATTTAAAAGGCATAGTAATTCATTAAAAATTTTTAAATCATATTTTTAAAAACATTTTATACTCATCATTATTTTTGCTCAAATTTAATATGTGCCATACATCATATTACCCAAAAATTAATTTTCGAAACAACAACAACAACAACAAAATGCCACAAATAAGTTTTTTCTCTTAAAAATTAGGAATTCGCTTAAAAATACTTTTCCTCAATCGCTCAATTGGTTGTTTAATTACCTAAAACATGTGGCGTAAATCACATCCTCTTATAGTAATTACCCCAACCATAAACATATTTCTCTTGATAAAATAAATAAAATATGTTAATTATAATTAAAAACTTTTTAAGAACATTAAAAAAAAAAAACAAGCGAGTGATTTATTAAATTGTCGCTTGGCAATTTATATCATCTGCAGTTCCTCAACAAAAATATTTCCTAGAAACAATTTTGTATAAATAGAACTTGTAGCTGGGTGTGAGTGTGAGTGTGTGTTTGTGTGCATGATATACGTAATATGTACGTTATGTTATCGTAAACGATGTTTAAAAAGATGTTTAAATTTATTTATTTTGTTGAAATATTATCTCAACATATAAAGTTATTCAGGCACACACACTCACACACGCCCGAATACATACATAAATTATTAATTACACTTACATGGCTGTTCATCATATGCAGACACGCCGACAGACAGACAGACAGATAGACATACATATTTGTATGTAAATTTATTCATTTACATGACATATATTATGTTTACAGCCTCCCAATGTTCCTTAACAAAACAAATTTGTTACAAGTTTTGTGTAGAAAAATACGCACATACTTTTAGGCGTACAATAAGTCTACTTAGAATGAATATCAATACAAAATTGAATGGGAAGAATGAACGAATAGCACGTGTAAGAAAACATAAAACTTTTCATAAAGACTTAAACAAGTGTGCATAATTACAGAAATGTTTTCTAAGAATTTGCTTTATAGTACAAAATGTATGCTCGTATATACACTTGACTACATGTACGTATGTGTACGTATGTATGTGGGTGTGTGTGTGTCAAAGTATAGACAATATGTTTTTGTTATATTAAACATTTTCCATTTGCGAACACATAGGCAGGCACTATGCTGAAGTGTGTTTATAACTGGGGTCCAATTATCGGTCGATATTTCAATAGAATTTATATAAAAATTTCGATCGATATGAAATGCCGTAATTTGAGCCATTAATTCGCATATTAACGTAGCAGCACCAGCTTTGAACACATCAGGGAAGAAATGTGTGAAATTAAATTTCGGAATTTATAACCCTAGACACCAACCAAGTACGTTAACAGAGCTCTGTTAGCATGTTAACATAGCTCTGTTACGCATGAAAATTTCGAGTATTTCTATTCCAAATGGAATACTGGCCACATTTCTGAACCAACCTTGAAAAAAATTAGCGAAACGAACAAACAGATCCGTAGCTTTCACAATATCTTGGACCAGCGAGCAAATTACGGCATTCGATACCGATCGAAATTTGTATTTCAATTGTATAGAAATTTCGATCGATATCGAATGCGGTAATTTGGCCCCAGCACTCAGTGCAGTGCATTGCGTCGGAACTAGAAAGGAGGGGACAAATGAAGAAAGATGAGAAGATAGAAAATTTTTTGTGGCTTTTTTAACCTTTTTTAATTTGCCAGCAAATTTGTTGCTACAGGGCCGACGAAGGGGTGCTGTTACTCTGCTTTTTAGTGAATGATATTGTCAGTCGCTGCCAATTATGTTCAGTGACCAGTGACTATGCCTTCATCATTGAAGACAGAGTGGCAACAACTAACACAACCACGCACTAATGCTGATCAGAAAAGTTCAACACAATAGTTTGTGACTCAGCGCGGGGTTGAACTCAGGACCCTCCTCTTCATAGTCTCAGCCAACAGCACTTTTTTGGTATAGCTATGCCGATAAGATTTAATTTTTTTGTACACAAAAATTGTGGAATTCTAGAGGGGATAAGCCAGGATCCTGGAAAAACAGAAAAATGAATTTCTGTGAAATGGCAATATGTGGCGACTTATAATTATTTCATTTTGTAGCTCTTATGGTCCTCTATCACGTCCAGTGGCCATAACCCTTAACAGTTGGATTGGCCTGGGAGTACTAGTGGTAATAATTTGGTCGTTATAAAAAAATGGGTATGGATACACATGTGCCACTACACATAAATGGTGGCCTATGCAGCCCTCTATATATTGCAGAAAAAGTTTTATATCTGAAATAATTTTGGAATTCGAATAATATAAATTTAAAAAAATTTAAAAAAAAAATTCTGTAAGAGAATTAGTGGTCATAATTTGGTCATTATAAAAAAATTAATATGGGCACACATACAAAGTGGGGCAAAGGAAGCCATCCGATGACTCGTTCAGTGTAAACAGCGCACCATGCAGTCACTTTGAGCGGGTGTAATGGCACCTCGTGCATCACTCGTGGATTTTCGGTGCCCCAGCAGCAACAGTTTTGCTTGTTCACGTACCCGCTGAGGTGGAACTGAGCCTCATGGCTCATTATGATTTTGATCGAAAAATCGTCCACTTCGTCCTAGACACGATTATTCCGCGTTCTTGGGGAGTGTATCGCTCCATGGCTAATTCACTTGTATTCTACATGTGTCTAGTTCGCAAAAATAAGAGCATCTTCCAAAAGGGTGATTTCTTTTGACACACCTTGTATGTATGTCAAATAACAATTACAGGGTCCACCAAATAACTTTTTTTTTTGAAAATGCTATAAAAAAACTACTGAATATTTTCTAAAATTTCTTTTTTTATTTGAAAGTACAATTTCATTCCGGTTAATAATGGAAAATAATTTCATTCAAATGGCTGCCTCGGCTGGCCATGCAGCAGCCTACACGGTCGGTCCAATTTTTAAGCACATTATCGATTGTGTGCAGCTGTATTTCACGAATGGCTTCACGAAAAATGCCCTTTAAAGCGTCAATTGCCTCTGGCTTGTCGGCGTAACAATTATCTTTGACGGCAACCCACAAATAATAGTCCAACGGTGTCAAATCGCAGCTTTGAGGTGACCAAACGACATCAGCTCTGCGGCTGATAATGCGAGCATCAAAAACAGAACGCAAAACATCGAGTGTAGCTTCGGCTGTGTGGCACGTAGCGCCGTCCTGTTGAAATCAAATGTTGCCAATATCCTCCTCTTCAATTTTTGTACACAAAAACCCGTTCAACATGGCCCGATAACGATCGCCATTGACTGTAACGGCCACTCGTTGCTCATTTTCGAAGGAAAATGGCTCAATTATGCCTCTAGACCAAAATTCGCACCAAACAGTGACTCGTTTTGGGTGCGTCGGCTTTTCAATGT
The DNA here is from genome assembly GCA_951800035.1 of Linnaemya tessellans. Classification (NCBI taxonomy): domain Eukaryota; kingdom Metazoa; phylum Arthropoda; class Insecta; order Diptera; family Tachinidae; genus Linnaemya; species Linnaemya tessellans. The sequence goes on from OX637532.1 coordinate 141,359,149, forward strand.
ATGCGTGCGGGTTTTCTGTGCCCCAAATGCGACAATTTTGCTTGTTTTCATACACCCGCCAAGATCAAAATGAGCTTCATCTGAAAAGATGATTTTTTTTTTGGCAAAATCGGCATCTTCTGTAAGTCGATCGCAGGCCCACTTAGCGAAGCGAAGACGCATTGGATGGTCAACCATATTCGTTCAGCGGAAGGATAAAACGAATTATCTGTCAAATCAGACATGAGCTAAGAAGTGTTACCATTCACGAAATAAGCACTAGTTGAAAAAAAACATTAGATGGCGGACCCTTTACAAACAAACCCGCAGAAAAAGAAGTATGCAATTTGGTTCAGGAGTTTTAAAGTTTTAAGCAGTCGGATCTGATTTTAAAAGAAAAATATTTTCTTTTCTATTCATTTTCTTCTACACAAACCTTATCCTTACAATAAAAATAAAAATAATATATAAAGAAAAAATAAATAAAAAAAGAATTATCTAATTTGGTGCAATCGCTCGTAAGTCATTAACTCACATACATGTGGGGTAAAATTTCTATTTATTTTCCTAGCGTACGCTTATTTTCAATCTTAAGCACACATCACATTTTGGTTATACTTAATAGTCTAAAAGAATGTTAATATATTTATATGCATATGCTTTATTTATGGCGGATTAATTTATTTAGGCCATTTATCCCCCAGATTTTGTATGCATTAAACAAATATATCTAATTTGGCAATTAATAATAAGCTATTTATGCTTCACAGTGAATTTAGCCTCGGAGAAAATCAGTAATAATAAAAAACTGTATGCAACTTTTAAATTAAAATTATAATTCAATCAGCCAGGTCTGTAGCTAAAGCACATGTAAAGCAGTTAATCGGTAATTTGTGTAATTTTAATTAGTGCGATATTTTAATTGGAAAATTTAAATTGATTATAATTCAGTAACAAATTCTTTAAACGTTAATTATATAATAAGAGATTAGTGAGTTAGACTGTGATACAAAACGAAGAAATTGATGTAGAAAAAAACGGCATACTTTCAGCCACGGTGCTCAATATACATACATATAAAAAAAACAGTTGATTTCAATTTATACTACACCTTTTAATATTATTTTAATAATAATTCTTTAAGGTTCAAGTCTTTTAATAATATAGGATACGCAATCTAACGTTTTTGCTCAACTAGTGCTTATTTCGTGAGTGGTAACACTTCTTAGCTCATGTCTGATTTGACAGATAATTAGTTTTATCCTTCCGCTAAACGAATATGGTTGACCATCCAATGCGTCTTCGCTTCGCTAAGTGGGCCTGCGATCGACTTACAGAAGCTGCCGATTTTGCCAAAAAAAATCATCTTTTCAGATGAAGCTCATTTTGATCTTGGCGGGTGTATGTAAACAAGCGAAATTGCCGCATTTGGGGCACAGAAAACCCGGACGCATATATTGAAAATCCAACGCACCCAAAACGAGTCACTATTTGGTGCGGATTTTGGTCCAGAGGCATAATTGGGCCATTTATCTTCGTAAATGAGCAAGCTGTGGCCGTTACAGTCAATGGCGATCGTTATCGGGCCATGCAGCCATTTGAATGAAATTATTTTCCATTATTAGCCGGAAGGATTGTAATTTCAAATAAAAAAAGAAATTTGAGAAAATATTCAGTAGTTTTTTTTATAGCACTTTAAAAAAAAAAGTTATTTGGCGGACCCTATAGTTATTAAGAAAAAATAATGATCTCCGTAGGATAACGCAGCGTATTAAAATAAATAACTCATACGCACGGGCTGCCACAAAGTAAATACTCCCGTGATATCCGAACTATGAACAAGTGTATGGGGTTTTCCATTGAAATGACGTAACTTTTAGCAGACTGTCTTTGTTTTAATGCAAAATAATATTGTCAATCGTAAACTTTCAAATGGAGTAGGAACATGTTTACATATTTTCATATGTGGATTATCATTTAAAAGGAATATTAAGAAATATTAAACTACTTAAATTAAAATTAAATTACTTGCACATAATTGACAAAGAAGCTTTAGCTATCAGCAGCCGATGGCTCTGGAAAAAGCGAAAGAGATACATGCAACATTGGGAATATTAATCGTCAGGTTTTGGGAATTGCGTACTAACCAAAAAGGTAATAACTTAAAAATATGAATGCGGGAACTTTTCATGTTCAATTTTCGTTAAAATATTGGTTAAATAGTTGATATTCCTACTAACTAGCACCACTTGCAAAAGTGGAAAAATTGAACAACGAGCGCTGATGAGATGGCGTAGCGGCCTCGAAATCAGTACTGATCCGTTCTGCTGGTTTAATGATTATTGAAAATATTCTTAATATTCCAATAATAATATAAAAAATAATAAATAGAATTTGAACAAATTCATTTATTAATAAAATACTAAAAAATTATTTGCAGTCATGCAGATTCGAACTTAAGCCCGTTGAAACAATTAACAAAATATTAAACCGATTTTGCAATATACTGAACAAAATATAACAGTCAAATTTAAAGCAATTTATTACAAAGAAATATTTACCAACTACAATAAAACGTAAACCGAACTGTTTCATTATACACCTCAAACATAAACCTTGAAATGTGACCTTATTGCTTCACAATCGCTAGCTTTTTTTTTAATTGCAAATAAACGACACGTTCGTTACCTTAATAAAACGTGAACTTAAAAAACAATTACAGACACACACACACACACAACCACATTTAACTTCTAGCTACAAAAAAGTAAACAAAAAAAAAAGTCATACAAACTATGGTTTCTTTGTGAAATAAATAGCACGAACATAAAGAAGAACGCGCATACAATACATATTTTAATTAAGCCACATCCAAATTAAGGTTACAATTAATGTGTCAATGTAATGAGAAATAAAAATAACATAAAAGTACAAAGAAAGAAAAAAAAGAGAAGCATAAAACTGTAGCAAACAATTTCGCCTGGCTTAATAACAATGTGTGTGACTGATTTGACAGATAGTTAGTTTTATCCTTCCGCTAAACGAATATGGTTGACCATCCAATGCGTCTTCGCTTCGCTAAGTGGGCCTGCGATCGACTTACAGAAGCTGCCGATTTTGCCAAAAAAAATCATCTTTTCAGATGAAGCTCATTTTGATCTTGGCGGGTGTATGTAAACAAGCGAAATTGCCGCATTTGGGGCACAGAAAACCCGGACGCATATATTGAAAATCCAACGCACCCAAAACGAGTCACTATTTGGTGCGGATTTTGGTCCAGAGGCATAATTGGGCCATTTATCTTCGTAAATGAGCAAGCTGTGGCCGTTACAGTCAATGGCGATCGTTATCGGGCCATGCAGCCATTTGAATGAAATTATTTTCCATTATTAGCCGGAAGGATTGTAATTTCAAATAAAAAAAGAAATTTGAGAAAATATTCAGTAGTTTTTTTTATAGCACTTTAAAAAAAAAAGTTATTTGGCGGACCCTATAGTTATTAAGAAAAAATAATGATCTCCGTAGGATAACGCAGCGTATTAAAATAAATAACTCATACGCACGGGCTGCCACAAAGTAAATACTCCCGTGATATCCGAACTATGAACAAGTGTATGGGGTTTTCCATTGAAATGACGTAACTTTTAGCAGACTGTCTTTGTTTTAATGTTTAATGGAGTAGGAACATGTTTACATATTTTCATATGTGGATTATCATTTAAAAGGAATATTAAGAAATATTAAACTACTTAAATTAAAATTAAATTACTTGCACATAATTGACAAAGAAGCTTTAGCTATCAGCAGCCGATGGCTCTGGAAAAAGCGAAAGAGATACATGCAACATTGGGAATATTAATCGTCAGGTTTTGGGAATTGCGTACTAACCAAAAAGGTAATAACTTAAAAATATGAATGCGGGAACTTTTCATGTTCAATTTTCGTTAAAATATTGGTTAAATAGTTGATATTCCTACTAACTAGCACCACTTGCAAAAGTGGAAAAATTGAACAACGAGCGCTGATGAGATGGCGTAGCGGCCTCGAAATCAGTACTGATCCGTTCTGCTGGTTTAATGATTATTGAAAATATTCTTAATATTCCAATAATAATATAAAAAATAATAAATAGAATTTGAACAAATTCATTTATTAATAAAATACTAAAAAATTATTTGCAGTCATGCAGATTCGAACTTAAGCCCGTTGAAACAATTAACAAAATATTAAACCGATTTTGCAATATACTGAACAAAATATAACAGTCAAATTTAAAGCAATTTATTACAAAGAAATATTTACCAACTACAATAAAACGTAAACCGAACTGTTTCATTATACACCTCAAACATAAACCTTGAAATGTGACCTTATTGCTTCACAATCGCTAGCTTTTTTTTTAATTGCAAATAAACGACACGTTCGTTACCTTAATAAAACGTGAACTTAAAAAACAATTACAGACACACACACACACACAACCACATTTAACTTCTAGCTACAAAAAAGTAAACAAAAAAAAAAGTCATACAAACTATGGTTTCTTTGTGAAATAAATAGCACGAACATAAAGAAGAACGCGCATACAATACATATTTTAATTAAGCCACATCCAAATTAAGGTTACAATTAATGTGTCAATGTAATGAGAAATAAAAATAACATAAAAGTACAAAGAAAGAAAAAAAAGAGAAGCATAAAACTGTAGCAAACAATTTCGCCTGGCTTAATAACAATGTGTGTGACTGTCATCTGTGAAGCATTGCTGCTCTCTGTGTCTCTTAAATTTAAATCCGCTTAAAAAGGTAAACAGCCAGCAAGATCATAATAAATTACAAACGTACATCAATACATATACGAGTAGCATATGCAAATATACGAGTGTGTATGTAAACGAACACACCCACCGAAACGAATACTCCGTCGTAAAGTTTGAAAACAACTACAATTATTTATCAAGGCTCGAAAATAATATAAGTGTATGTGCATACACATGTAAACATTTACTTGTGTGCAAGTACAGACGCATGTACATGTAAGAAGTTAACTTGACGTTTGAAAAAGTAACCCAGAAAACATTAGGATCAGAATCACTGTAGAAAGCTGCCAGATTATTCATATAGAAGTTTTCTCAAAACAAATGTATTGGAGCTTGTAATTTTTTTAGAAAGCTAAGAAATTTTTTATTCAGAGTCAAGTTCAAATCTCAAATATATTCTGATATTTCTTTTCTTTTTTTTTTATTAAAATCAAATAAATTTATTAATAGTGGAATATTTAGAATATTGGAACGAAGTTCCTAATGGCACGATGCGGAATGGTACCCTAACCGGGAAAAAATGTTCGTGACTTAAGATATTTTGTTTCTAAATCAGGGAAGCCCACTTCATGAAACAATTGTTTGGAGAGAACTCACACATATTCTTTTGCTCTTTCATTTAGTCGTTGATGATAAGTCGACAAGTGCACATGTTTAGCGGATGGTTTATTACTTTTTTCAGGTTCACACTCAAGAAATGTTGCGTGGTCTTTCACTGCAATGTTGATGGTTGTCACAAAAGTATTTAACTAGAATCGTTTATATAAGATAATTGCAATCTTTTTTTTCGTGAAAATTTGAAAATCGTTTTGATTTATTATAATGAATTATATTACTAAGTTGTTTTTTGTTTTTGTTAAATAAAATTTACGCGGAATATAACATATATATCATATTAACATCTTTTACTTTTATAGAGTTTATAAATAATTGAGTATTTTAATTTAAAATTTAAAAAATTAAATTGAATTATTTTATTTAAAAATATGTATATTAATATATTTGATTTTTATATGAATATAATTATTCTGTTTTTCAATCTCTTACTAACATTATAATTTCGCTGTAAATTAATAAATTCTCTCAATTTGTTTTTTCTCTCTTACTCACTAGACACAACAAAAAAATTTTTGGGCTTCCCTTTTCTAAATCAATGTTTAAGACGTATGAGTAATACAATTCCATACAAACAAATATTAATCATACGCAGCCGAGCCGTGACAGAATTCAATTTCGTTTGGGAACAACATTGATTCTGTATTTTCGTTGGTCTGCCAAAAAAAAAAAATTGTAATAAAAAAAGTATTCCAGAATAATTATTTTCCTTATACCTCGAATAGAACTTAAAATTAATATTTTTATAATAAGGAATTCCACGACAACACACATCTAATTTTTTTATAATAGTCAATCTAGAAGAACGGATCAGGGGCCAAATTACCGCATTCGATATCGAGCGAAATTCCCATACAATTTAAATACAAATTTCGGTCGATATCGAGTGCCGTAATTTGCCCTCAGTACTGATTTCGAGGCCATTTCATCAGCGTACTTTTTGCCATTTTTTCCGAAAAAGAGCCAATTCAGTAGGGGCGTAACTTGACGAAAAAATTTAAATTTTTAACCGGAATCTAGTTAGGGCTTTATTATATTAAACTTAAAATGATACCCAATTTATGGACCCCGTTACATATATTACGCTGTTTAAAATTTTATATTAGTATACGATATAAATTATTGTTCTTTTTTTGAGATCTAAAATAAATTTGCATAAATTTGCATATGTCAGCCACAACTCGTAACGTTATCATTCGTTCGCTGTTTTCGTCTCAATTCATATGAAACATGTCACGGCAATAAATGAAATTCATTGGAATGACAGTGGCGCCATCTGTCGAAAATATAAGTACCAAGTTAGAACCCTTCGTGAGCTCATGAGCAACAACAAAAAATCATGTTTTCAGATGAAGCTTATTTTGATCTTGGCGGGCATGTAAACAAGCAAAATTGTCGCATTTGGGGCACAGAAAAACCGCACGCATACATTGAAAAGCCGACGCACCAAAAACGAGTCACTGTTTGGTGCGGATTTTGGTCTAGAGGCATAATTGGGCCATTTTTCTTCGAAAATGAGCAAGGAGTGGCCGTTACAGTCAATGGCGATCGTTATCGGGCCATGCAGCCATTTGAGTGAAATTATTTTCCATTATTAACCGGAAGGATTGTACTTTCAAATAAAAAAAGAAATTTGAGAAAATATTCAGTAGTTTTTTTATAGCATTTTAAAAAAAAATATTATTTGGTGGACCCTATACATAGTTACATAGACAAATAGATTTTATTTCCTAGCCTTAAATATCGGTTTCTCATATTTTTTTTTTTAGCTGGAACCAACAGGGGTCATGCCCTGACCCCTACGTATGCAATGCATTGTGCCAGAACTAGAAAAACGGGGATAGTATTGAGAAGGGCAGAACAGGATAACTGAAAATATTTTGTAGCTATTTTAACCTTTTTACTTTGCCGGCCAATTTAAATAAAATAAATTTTTTAATCAAAATTTGATATTGGAATAAGACACAAAATCGCACAACGGCACGTAAAAAAATATTATTGCTTTTTTTCGAAGCTGTTTTCATTTTGAAATGTAAAAAGTAGTGCCAAAGTAGCAAACCATATAACAAATATTCCAAACTTAAAAAAAATAGATCATTTTACACACAAAAAATGTGTTAATGGCTTTAAGACATTTAATGGCTTTATGACATTTAAGCTGATTTAAATCATATCAAAACACAATCATTGATGTCATATCAATTTTGGTTCGGATCTGTACATTGATCATCAAGTGCTGAAGGTCTTAAATATCAAAAATGTGTTACGCAAGTGAATATGAATGAAACAATTATATTACTAATAACGGGTGTTTTTTCATAGAGTGTCACAAGTTTAAATCATAACACAACTAAGTCACCTAATAAGTGGTGACAAAAATAATACACATGAGCACTGATATTGACAACGTTGCGGCTTTCGAAAACAGCTGTTCTGCTCTGCTGTGTAAGTTGAAGAACTAAAAAACTGATGTTGACTTGCCTTTGTGCCTTGGAATATTTATCATGTCTTTCTGAATTTAAACAAAAAAACAAATATTTCGAACAATTAGCCTATAAATCTTAATTCAATTTAAAACAATGAAATATATTTTTAATATGAATGAAACGGGCGTTATTGGAAAGAAAATTTTATGAAATTGAAGTTTAAATATGATTTCTGTCATGAGGCAGCCACGACTGGCACGTAGAAGGCACAATCTGGAACACTAATTTTCAACAACTAAAAAAATCTTCCATAAAGCGGAAGGGCACAACCGCAGTTGCTGAAAAGGGCGACGACTTTATTGATTAGCATCATCTTCAATGCTTTTCTGTACAGCGGCTACAGCTCCTTTAGGGCGCACTCTTGGGCGTCTCATGGGATGGACATTATCAGTAACAGTAAATGTGGTCCGAAAACGATCTATTGTTCTTCGAATTAGCCGCTCTGAAGGACGATTATGTACTCCATAAAATGGCAATAGTGCACGCTGAGTTTGACGATTAGAACAATTATTTTGATTAAAAATGTTTAACAATTTTGCACGCGTTGCTCTGGCGTTGGGAAACTCTATAAAAAAAATCACGCTTTAATTTATAAAAAATAAATTTTTCATATTGTGTATGCTGGGGCACAAGACGCATAAAAATACTCACAAATACACATGCATATTTGATACTTTATTAAAAATATTTTTCAGTGATTCTGCATATTTTCTTTCCAGTTCCTCTTCATGTGCACGATGTCTCGTAGATAATTTGTGTGTAAGCAGCAGCAAATAATGTTGTAAAAATATTGTTACAAAGTTTAAAAATAGATTCAAATATAACGACAATGTGGCTATATGTACTTGGCAGCACTGTCAAACCATCTCTAGTTGTCAAAATGTTACAACCCTGGTCAACACCATGCAGATAATATTTGAATTAACGGAAATGGAATATTCCGGATACATCGTTGAGAATATACAAGATCATTCGAGGCTGTGCAATAATAAGTGTAAATAACAATAACGAAAACCTAGCAACATCAATGCTAAGAGATGATGATGTTATTCTTAATGATCTTGTACGCAAGTATTCGCTGCTAATAAAAACTAAACATGTACATCAATATACACAGCAACATACACACAAATATACACAGCAACATGCCCACATAGCACAAGAAGAAACAAAACTACACAACACACAAAACACTCATACATACAACCACACATAGTTACAATAAACAAAACACAAGACAGCATTGTCATATATACAAACACACGTATATAGCTACATGTTAAGTAAAGCACAACCAACAACAACCATGACCAGATGCTTCGCGAAGTTACCAGACGTCGTCATTTTGCTATATAAAGACGCTGCCAGTGAACAGCGGGATCAGTGTGATTTTAAATCTAGACGTGTTTACATCGCTAAGTGTTTAGTAGTACAAATACTCGTGTTAATTAAATAGTAAATAAAGTGTTGCCGCATTATATTTCTAAAAGTAATTGTCTGTGTTTTAATTTGATGCAATTAAACGAATCCTTGAAGGATAAATAAAAAGCGTTTTTACGAAAAGGTCTAAAAACGTAACAATTGGTGTCAGAAGTGGGATTGCAAAAATAATTAAAAAGGACATTGAATTTAAGGAAAAAAAAAAGGACATTAAAAAAAATAATTATGAAATTTGATGAGCTAAAAGTTGAACAGCTAAAAAAGGAGCTTAGTAAGCGGGAATTGCCAACAGCAGGTAACAAGGCTGAACTGCAGAAGAGGCTGATAGATGAGTTTAAGAATCGCGGCATGGACATCGGGACATACGAGTTTGAGGACAAAGACGATGTAGAGGTATGTCCTCCTGCCACGACCAGCAGCATGGACATAAATTCAATGTTCGCTGCTATGATGATCCAGATAAAACAGAACTCTCAGCAGATGCAGGAGGCATCAAGGATCAGCACTGACAAACTTGTAGCCGAAATAGCTGAAATAAAACAGAACTCAGGAATCAGCAGTGAAAAGCTTGTAGCCGAAATAACTGCAATTAAACAGAACTCAGAAATCAGCACTGAGAAACTTGTAGCCGAAATAGCTGAAATAAAACAGAACTCAGGAATCAGCAGTGAAAAGCTTGTAGCCGAAATAACTGCAATTAAACAGAACTCAGGAATCAGCACTGAGAAGCTTGTAGCCGAAATACAGGAGTCAAATAGAGCCACGAACGAGACTCTGGTAGAGGTTTCTGAGGCTATTAATAGGAGGGTGGATTCTATTGAGAATAAATTCTCAGAGCTGGCAGATAGAGTCCAACATCTAGAAAGCGGTGGCCTAGAGCAGCATGCAAAAGAGTTCGAAGAAAAATTTCATGCTCTAGAGGACAAAGTGCATAACCTCGAGCGTAGTGGCGGGACAGTACGAGCAGTTGCGGAGGTTTCTGCGCGAATAAAAGCGCCATGCTTTGACGGCAGCGTACCATTGAGCATCTTTAGATTCCAGTTCGAGACGGTCGCTAGTAGAAATGGATGGGATGCTGAAGAAAAGGCCATAGAGTTGATTTTGTCCTTAAAGGGTACAGCCGCAGAGGTTCTTGAGACCGTGCCAGTAAGCAGCAGAAACAACTATAATGAAATAATGGCAGCATTGCAGCGCAAGTATGGTGGTGAGCACAAGCGCGATTTATACAGAATGGAATTGCGATGTAGAGTTCAAAAGCCTAACGAGTCTCTACAAGATTTCGCAATGGAAATCGAGCGGTTAGTGCAGCTCACATATCCAGGCGAGAGTCACCCGTTACTGGACCACTTTAAAACTGAGGCGTTCGTTAATGGCATTCGCGACTCTGATGTCAAACTGGCTGTGTGCGCAACGCAGAAATCTACTTTCGCTGAGACTGTTTCATTTGCGCTGGCTCAAGAGACTGCAAGGATGGTTTTCAAGCCACAGATATGTAAAGTGCGGAATGTGGAGGTTTTGCCCGAGGAGGATAACAGCCTAGTTGCTAGTTTGAAGGAGGCAATGCGACAACTGTTGGCGGAAGGTGCTACCAAAGAAAAGCCTAAATGCTTTAACTGCGGAAAAATTGGTCATTTTCAGCGCAACTGCAAAGCACCAAGAAAAAGAGGTAGATCTGTTTCACCACCAAGAAACAGCAAACGGGTGAACCAAACAACATCACAAGAGTCCCCGTTAAACTAAAACGAGCTAGCGCTAAGGGGCAAGAGCTAGCTCCCACAAACGAGGGCCCCACAGTCTCCATATCAGTGATGCAGCAGAAAAATAGCAACCTTACTGCGTCTGGACACATCAACGGGGAAAAGCACGTATTTACCATAGACACAGGGGCGTCGCAGTCAATAATAAGGCCCGATATAGTAAAGGGGAAATGCGATCGTTTAAGCAATATACGGCTACGTACAGCTACTGGAGAGCCTGCCACTGTCTATGGTAAGATTGAATTGAAGGTGACTATAGCCAACATCAACGTGAGGCATGTGTTTATTGTTGCCGATATTGTCGATGAGGTAATTATTGGAGCCGATTTTATGATTAATCATGGCATTAATCTACACATGGGGCAACAGCTGATGATTTGGCGTAATGTGGAAATACCCCTTGATGTTGGGTATGACAGCAAGCCGCAAGTAAGAAAAGTATTTGCTATTGAGAGTCAGACGTTACCGCCGCAGTCTGAAACAGTTATATGGGCGCGTATGAAGGGAGATTGTGAGGACAATCGGTTGTGGGTTGTAGAACCAGCAGATCTAATGAGAGAGCTTATAACAGCAAAAGCTCTAGTAAAAACTAGTAAAGGAGGAATAGTCCCTATAAGAGTACTTAACTTGGCAGACCATGAAAAAGTCATCAAAGAAAATTGCGATATTGGCCAGTGTACTCCAGCAGAGGCAATAATAAACTGTGAGAGGAAGATAGAGCCTACCAATTTGTCCGCCAAAGAACGTGAACAATTTGAGGAATACGTAGGAAAATGGGTAGCAGGACTGTCAGCGACAGAAAGAAATAAAGCCAAACAGTTGCTAAAAAGGCATGCCAGTATCTTCGCCATGGGAAACCAAAGTCAGGGTAGAACTGCATTGGTTAAACATGAAATAAACACAGGCGAAGCTAGGCCGATTAAACAGCCACCTAGAAGTGTACCCCTAGCAAAGCGAGATGAAGTCAAAGAGCTTGTAAGAGAAATGGAGCGTGAAGGCGTAATTGAGCCATCTTCTGGTCCTTGGAGTTCGCCAGTAGTCTTAGTTAAAAAGAAAGATGGCAGTACTAGATTCTGCGTAGACTACAGGAAGCTCAATGACATAACCAAGAAGGACAGCTATCCGCTCCCCAGAATCGATGACACCTTGGACACGCTAGCTGGTACGAGATGGTTCTCTACGCTAGACTTGCGAAGCGGATATTGGCAAGTGGAGATTGCAGAGAAAGACAAGGAGAAAACTGCCTTTAGCGTTGGTAACGGATTATGGCAGTTCAAAGTTATGCCGTTTGGTCTCTGCAATGCTCCGGCCACATTTGAACGCCTAATGGAGAAGGTACTGAAAGGACTCCACTGGAAGACATGCTTGGTATATCTGGATGACATAATCGTGATGGGGAAAACTTTTGATGAACACCTCAAAAACATGGCAGAAGTTCTTCAACGGATAAAATCAGCTGGATTGAAACTCAGCCTGAAGAAATGTGCATTGTTCCAGAAAGAAGTGAAGTATTTGGGGCATCGTGTTACAGCAGACGGAATCTCAACAGATGAAGATAAAATACAAGCAGTAAGGGACTGGCATCAACCTAAAAATCTTCATGAATTGCGCAGCTTTTTGGGCCTTTGTACATACTACAGACGCTTTGTGCCAAATTTTGCCAGTGTAGCTGCAAGCCTGCATGAGCTGACAAAGAAGTCGAGACCATACCATTGGGGCGAGCCACAAGAAAAGGCATTCCAGAAACTTAAAGGATTATTGTGTACGTCACCAGTACTAGCGTATCCCATACCTGGAGAAAAATTTGTGCTGGATACTGATGCGAGCGGCTATGGCATAGGGGGCGTGCTCTCCCAAGTAGTTAATGGCACTGAGAAAGTCATAGGATACTATAGCCGTGTACTCTCAAAACCTGAGAGGAACTACTGTGTGACACGACGTGAGCTTCTGGCAGTATTGGAATGCATTAAACATTACCATAAGTACCTGTATGGTCAACACTTTACATTAAGGACTGACCATTCTGCACTGAGATGGTTATTGCAGTTTAAAAATCCTGAAGGGCAACTGGCAAGGTGGATTGAGCGCCTGCAGAGCTACGACTTCAGTATTGAGCATAGAAGGGGCACAAAACATAACAATGCGGATGCTCTTTCGAGAAGACCCTGCTGTTTAGAGTGTAAACATTGCGTTAGAACCGAACAAAAGGAAGGCGTTGTTGATGTTCGGCTAATGCACATCGACTCTGATGAAGACTGGTCAGCGGCACAGAGGGACGACAATATACTGGGAAAAATTATAGCAGCCAAAGAGGAGGACAGAAGACCGTCCCGGAATGAAATTTCGGCTGAGAGCCCACTCGCCAAATCTTATTGGGCTCAGTGGAACAGCCTCAAGGTAATAGAAGGGTGCCTATACCGCGTATGGGAAAGTGTAGATGGCAAAACAACTTCAAATTTGGTAGTTGTGCCATGCTCCAAGATAAGTAAAGTTTTGCAAGAATTTCACAATGGACCTAGTGGCGGTCATCTTGGAGTAACAAAAACACTTGAGAAGCTGAAGCAGCGTTTTTATTGGGTTGGATGTCAACAAGCCGTAGCCGACTGGATAGCAAACTGCCCACAGTGCATAGCAGCCAAAGGCCCAGTAAGAAGAAGCCGGGGACAGCTACAGCAATACAACTCAGGAGCACCATTCGAGCGGATCGCAATGGATGTAGCAGGTCCTTTTCCCGTCACTGAAGCCGGAAATCGTTATGTTCTTGTGGTAATGGACTATTTCAGTAAATGGCCAGAGGTATATGCTATACCTAACCAAGAAGCAAAGACAGTTGTAAATGCATTCGTCAACAACTGGGTATGTCGCTATGGTGTCCCAATAGAATTACATTCCGACCAAGGAAGGAATTTCGAGTCTGCCATATTCAGGGAAATGTGCGAATTATATGGGATAAAGAAAACCAGAACAACGCCGTTGCATCCACAATCTGATGGCATGGTAGAGAGGTTCAATCGCACCTTAGAAGAGTACCTGCGAAAAGTGGTAAGCAACCATCAGAGGGATTGGGACGAGCACATTCCCAAATTTTTGATGGCATATAGGTCAGCTGTACACGACTCCACATCGAGAACGCCAGCTAAAATTATCTTCGGGACGGAATTAAAACTGCCTGGTGACTTGGAATTTGGTGTTAAGCCAGCGGTAGAAGAAGGAGCCACTACGTCCCAAGAGCAGGAGAACTTAAACGAGCTGCATGATTTCGTGCGTAATAGAATCAAGATGGTCAGTGACAAGATGAAGGCTAGATATGACCGCGCAGCAAATTCAGAGGGATTTATGGAAGGTCAATTAGTTCTACTTTATAACCCACAACGGAAGAAAGGATTGTCCCCAAAATTACAGACTCACTGGGATGGCCCGTATAAAGTGATTAAGAGAGTGAATGACGTTGTGTACCGGATACAGAAGCACAATAGCCCAAGGTCGAAAATGAAGATAGTACATCTCGAACGATTGGCGCACTATGGAAGAGGTGATTGTATGCCTATTCGGGTCGAACAGGCTTAAGTGGGCGGCAGTGTTACAAAGTTTAAAAATAGATTCAAATATAACGACAATGTGGCTATATGTACTTGGCAGCACTGTCAAACCATCTCTAGTTGTCAAAATGTTACAACCCTGGTCAACACCATGCAGATAATATTTGAATTAACGGAAATGGAATATTCCGGATACATCGTTGAGAATATACAAGATCATTCGAGGCTGTGCAATAATAAGTGTAAATAACAATAACGAAAACCTAGCAACATCAATGCTAAGAGATGATGATGTTATTCTTAATGATCTTGTACGCAAGTATTCGCTGCTAATAAAAACTAAACATGTACATCAATATACACAGCAACATACACACAAATATACACAGCAACATGCCCCCATAGCACAAGAAGAAACAAAACTACACAACACACAAAACACTCATACATACAACCACACATAGTTACAATAAACAAAACACAAGACAGCATTGTCATATATACAAACACACGTATATAGCTACATGTTAAGTAAAGCACAACCAACAACAACCATGACCAGATGCTTCGCGAAGTTACCAGACGTCGTCATTTTGCTATATAAAGACGCTGCCAGTGAACAGCGGGATCAGTGTGATTTTAAATCTAGACGTGTTTACATCGCTAAGTGTTTAGTAGTACAAATACTCGTGTTAATTAAATAGTAAATAAAGTGTTGCCGCATTATATTTCTAAAAGTAATTGTCTGTGTTTTAATTTGATGCAATTAAACGAATCCTTGAAGGATAAATAAAAAGCGTTTTTACGAAAAGGTCTAAAAACGTAACAATATGTTGTTAAACACATACACACACACACGCTCAAAAACCATCACTTACACATCTGCACACATGTTGTGCAATTAAAAACTCTTTTACGCATACTTTTTTATAAAAACAAAAGCATACACACTTACACACACACATATTAACACACATGCACTGATGAAGACACAAAACTGACTTTCTGAAACAGGCATTTTCTCTTTGTTTGTTTGCCTGTTTGTTTGTTTGTTTGCTCGCTTTTAATACTGAAATGCCTAAGAGATGTGTAATATATCATGTGTCTTTTTTTTATGGATTAATACCCTTCAATGCGTAAATATGCAAATACATGTAGTCCAAAATAATCCAAATGGGCTGTTTTATATACCCTGTTTTACAGCCTACGTGTAAGTATATAAAAACAATTCTTTTTGAAATTTCACATTAAGTGTTTCAATTAGAAAATTCTACAACAACATGTGCTGAAGCAATTAAAGAGAATTTTGTATAAATTATATGCGTCACCTTCAGAACTCGTGGTAAGAAAAAATCTCTATATTCCGAAAATATATATTTTTATCCTTTGGCAGTCAAAAAAAACAAATTGTCAACATATCTGCTTAATATTTGCAATTTAAAAATGTAAATAAACTTTTGTTTCGTATCAATTTTCTGTTTTAAATTAATTTAAAACTTTGCTGGATTAGAAAATAATAAAAATAAATACAAAACAGTTGCTGTCAAGACATATTTTCCATGTCATATTAAAAACATGTTTATAATACTTTGGCAAATAAAATGTTTAAACTTAATATTCTATATAAAGACCATATGAAATAATTTCTTAATGGACAACAGCAAAACCTGTTGACCAAAAAACAAGAAAACTTGGGTCTGTGCAGTCCCAAGATGGAGGCAAGCAACAACATAATTTTATGTTTTCAATAAGATTGGTCAACTTAAGTTGAGGTGCTGCTTTTAGCAAAAATTACTAAAAATAAATAAGGCTTCGTTAGAGTATAAGACATGCAAAAAATTCAGAAAACTTTTTAGAAAAATTCACTTGCTTCTCTTTATTAAGAAACCAACAAAGTTCTTGCTGGTATAGCAAAAATAGTTTTTTTTTGTTTGTCCTTTTTAGTCTTTGTTTTAGCCTGCTGTATTTTTAATTAGAATTTTTGTGGTCTAGTTAAGCATAAAAGACAAAAAATACAACAACAACACAGCAGCCCTTTCATGTAACTGCCATATACTTGAACAACTTTTTTCAATAATCATAGCGATGCTTTGCTGCAATAGAGTTATAACTTCAAAAATTCTATTTCCTCTAAATATTGAGTTACAATAGCAAAAACATATAAATTTAAAAAGGAAACAATTTAAATTTTTATAAAACCACAATTTTTAACTTTAGTTTCGTTGAAACAATATTTTTGACTTATAACTCTCTGGCAGCAAAGGCTGCACATGTTAACTAAATTCACAAAGAGAGAACACATTTTGAAACCTGAACAAACTTGATATATTTTAATTAACATATTGAAGTCTACTTTAGTAAATAAATTTCTATTTTTCTTTCTATTTTTCATTTCTGCATTTCAAATATAAACAATTTCAGTTATCAGTAAATTTATTTCTAAACTAATTTGTCAGCATTCATAAGTTTTCTGGAGCCAAATAAAAACATACGATCACATTAAATCAAACATTTCACTTTGATGTTGTTCATTATATGTGACTGACTGTTGTATACAACAAGAATACTTTAAAAGAACAATTTTTATTAGAGAATGATTTTCGAAACTTTATTAATATGTAATATTTTAACAGTCATAGAATACTCTATGGTATTCTGTGGTCAAACAAATTTTATCTCTTATATTTATAAATGAAGAGGTAAAGTTTTTTACTCGTATGGAAACAGTAACAAGGACACAAATATTTTCTTTTAGGTTTTAGCAGAAGTGCAATAATATACAAAATATATGATCTTAGGAGAAAACAAATTTATAATAATATGACGATGTGTATATACCCTACATGATATAGAATCTATTTATTTATTATTTAAATGTATGGAAAAATTCCTTACAGATAATTTTGTGATTTGTTTTTCCAAAAAAGAATTAAAGGATGTATTCACTTTGTTATTCCGTTTGTAACGCGGCGAAATATCCATCTGAGACCCCATAAAATATATATATACTTGATCAGTGATGAAACCTAAGACGATCTGAGCATGTCCGTCCGTCTGTTAAAATCGCGATTCAGTCCAAACGGAAAAAGCCAGACTCCTCATATTTTGTATAAATATATCTTGAAGTAGAATACAGGTTAAGTTCGGAAATGGGCTAAATCGGGCAAGAGGGAAAAAAGTTCCCCTAAGAAAAACTAAATCAACCTCTAAAACACATTTTAATTTTTAAATTATGTATGAATTTCTATTTTATTAGTCGAACTTTCCCATATAGATTATATTACAGGATGTTGATTTTTCTACGGCCTCAAGTTCAAATCTACGAAACTGCAAATTATTTTTTCATTTTTATTTAATAAATAACTTTGTTCAAATTCTTAATATTCCACTCTTAATACAAATAAATAGAATTTGAACAAATCCATTTATTAGGTTAGGTTAGGTTAGGTTGAAAAGGGGGGCGTAAGTAAGGGCTATCCCAATTCGTTGAGGATTACACCTAGGCCTCATAGGCCTGTTGTGCGCTCTATTGTAAGAAGTTCCTATTCTATTATAGGGAGCCTGCATTAAAATCATGGAAAAGCTCTGGATTTGATTACGATAAGAACCTAGTTTCTTCAATGTATTTTCTTAAGTCTCTCCATTTCTATAGCCCCTAAGAACTTCCATCTCCCGTACAATCTCCTGATTAAATGTTTGTCTGCCGACTTGACTAAAAGCTGGACAGTAGCACAAGTAGTGCTCCAGTGTCTCGTCATCTTCCTGACAGGCCCTGCATGTTATATCGTCAACAATACCCATGCGTGCCAGGTGATTCCTTAACTCTGTATGTCCTGTCATTAAATTAACCAATCTTCGTAGTGCTGACCTACTCAATGTTAGGATCTCCCTTGTCCTGTTACCATCCGGGTCTCCCCATAGAATTCTAGTCACCCTACCTACGGTAAAGTGCTGCCAATGTCTTGTATGCAATTCTATAGCCCATTGCTTTAGTTCGTTCTTAAAAACTTGAAATGGCTTTGAATTTTTATTAAATAAAAATAAAAAAATAATTTGCAGTTTCGCATATTTGAACTCGAGCCCGTTGAAAAAATTACCATCCTGTAATTTAATTTTTAAAATTTTTTTTTGGTAACTTCGTTAAGCAAATGGCATATTTTTATGTAAAACCAAAAAAAAAAAAATTTGGAACCCGCCCCCTTTAGTGGGCGTTATTATTTACAAAAATAGTGTTTTGAAAAACTCTTATATGATAAACTTTTGATTTATATGGAGGAAAACAATCTTTTGTATGATTTTCAGTTCGGTTTCAGAAGAGGATGTAGTACTGAAGATGCCGTTTTGAACGTAATGAAGTATATATGCAACGGTTTAGATGAAGGTTCCAGTGGAGTTGCAGGTGTATTTTTTGATTTTACAAAAGCCTTTGATCTAGTTGATCATCAAATATTGTTGCAAAAGTTGTCATTATATGGTGTCAAAGGAAGTGAATTGTTATTATTTAAAAGTTATTTTTTAAACAGAAAGCAATACGTGCAAGTTAATAATTCGAAAAGCTTTATTGGTTCTGTGGATTATGGAGTTCCGCAAGGAAGTGGATTGGGACCATTATTATTTTCAATTTACTTAAATGACTTAAAAAATCTAAATTTAACTGGCCAACTTTTTATGTTTGCGGATGACGTATGTTTATTCTATCCCTTTAAACATGATTTGGTTTTGAAAACCTACGTTGAGAGAGACGCAGCTTTAGTATTTGAATTTGCACGTTTAAATCGTTTAATTATTAATCCGGATAAAACAAAACTTATTCGATTTAGACCCAATGCTTCCAGTCTTAGTAATGACTTCAATGTGTATATTGATGGAAAATTATTAAATGAAACACACTCCGTAAAATATCTAGGAATCACATTACAAAGCAATTTGTCCTGGGATCTACATATAAGGGATGTTAAGAATAAAATAGCACCTGCAATTGGAATTTTGTACAAACTTAAAAATAAGTTGAGTGAGAATTCTAAACTGATGATATTTCAATCATTAATACAGTCACATTTGAGTTATATGGGAATAATCTATGCTTATAATAAAAGTAACAATAATTTAAAATCGCTCCAATGTATGCAAAATAAGGCATTGAAAATTATATATAATTTACCAATAACTTATTCGACTTTTTCATTGTACAAAGATATTTCCAAAACAATTTTACCAATTTATGGATTACATGAGTTTCAAGTTTTGATGTATGTTTTTAAATGTATTCATAATATCGGACACCATACCATATCATTTTTTCAAAATCAATCTTATTTTTACACACGCAATGGGACAAATTTAAGAGTTCCAAGGTGTAGATTAGAAAAGACCAAACAACGTATAGATTACACTGGCAGTGTAAAATACAATAGTTTGCCTTTACATTTAAAGTCAATTAATAGATTAACGACATTTAAATCATCTTGTAAAGATTTTTTGTATAATAAAATGGAAACGCTTCTGTTGTAATTTAAATTTAATTGTTAAACTTAAAACATTTTTTTTTCTTTTTGTTAATATTATATGTAATTATTTTCATATGTACATTTAACAAGTAATATATCTTGCCAGCTAGCTCCAATAATGCCTATAGGCGCTGGGGCCATTATTAAAATGAATTAATACTATTTATGTACAATAAAAACAAATAAAAAAAAAAAAAAAAAAAAAAAAAAAATTTAACAATTTGTTTTACTTGAGCCTACATTCCTTAAAAATAAAATTTTTAAGCTTTAATGACGAAGCTGATACGTAGCCTGCTCCTAATCTGCCCTACCCTCTCCTCACACTCTGTCACCTAAATGACCCTTTAAAAAAAAAAAAAATTTTTTATATACATATTACATTTAATTAGCCCAAACATTTAATTTTAGAGTTCTATGCCAAAGGTGAAATGTCTCCCCCACGACCCTTTCCAGAGAATCCCCGACAAAATCCAGTTTTAATACCCTCCAAAAATGATTGGACCCCATAAGGTAAATATATTCTTGATCAGTGATGAAGTCTAAGACGATCTAGAAATGTCCATACGTTCGCCTGTGGACAACATGATATAGTGTATTTTTGGACCCGCCCCCTTTAGTGGGCGTTGAAGCACGATATCTATATCTATAAAAGAAAGTCGTGTTAGTTACACTATTTATAACTCAAGAACGACTTAACCGATTTGGTTGCAAATTTGTGGGAATTTAGCTTAGGGTCAGGAGATGGACATAGGATACCAAAATGGCGGATACCCCAAAGATGTGGGCCATTCCTTTTTATCCACCCCCATGATATTGATACCCATATGAGACCGATTTTTGAAAATGAAATATAAAACATAATAAAATTACTTCAAAAACAATATGGTGGACGCTTCAAAATAGCGGAGCACTACTTTTTTTCCATCCACATGATATGGGTATAAAATGAAAGGGATTTTTTAAAACGAAACATAAAATATAATAAAACATGGGTACCAAATTTTAGAAGTTTTGGAAGTGGGAACACAAAATATAATGAAATATCTAGAAACACTTTTTGAGACACGCCCCAAAATGGTCATACGACTACTTTTTATACACCACACGATATGGGTATCAAATTAAAAGGATTATTGAGAAGGAACTGAAAAAAACTAAAATAAAAATCGATTTTGTATTTTTTTTTTCGTTTCGCATTTTCTGTGAGTTATTTTCTGTGAGCATTTTCTGCTAGTTATATAATAAAATAGTGTAAATATCGAAAAAATTTTATTCCTTAAGCCTATAAGAAGCTGATCTTGCAGTGGTGAAACGTCTCCCCCACGGCTTTTTCCGGAATGACCCTGTCATAATAGAGATTTAAAATTGCGTGCAAAGATGTTTCACTAAATATTTGGAGGGTATTTAAGATTCGACCAGGTCGAAAATAACGTTTTTACTTGTTTTTTTTTTTTTTTACTTAATCTTGCATATGTAATATTTTTAATATAATTTCTAATTTAATCAAAACTTCTTTTATTCGCAATTTAATTTAAACAAAACTTTGCGATAAGCTTTTAGTAGATAAAAC
Source organism: Linnaemya tessellans (assembly GCA_951800035.1). NCBI lineage: Eukaryota > Metazoa > Arthropoda > Insecta > Diptera > Tachinidae > Linnaemya > Linnaemya tessellans. Next base: position 141,380,861 of record OX637532.1, read on the forward strand.
TTAGTTCGTACACAAGAAATATGACATTTTACTTTCCTTTAATGCCTCGCATACAACAAAACTTTCTAGATTAGTTGCATATGAACATGTTGTGCTCGTATGCAAATTAAATATTCACAAATTGGTTACCTAAAGTTTCCAATTAAACGATGTAATCACTCAATATAAAGTACATAAGAAGACAGTAAGCTTCGTGTTCATACATTTTCCATAGACTACAAAAACTTTATAAAATGTTGCAAAACACTTTTTCCATAAAAGAGTACTCCTTTATAAAAAAAAATAAAAATCTAGTTGCAAACTAAAACCTTTTGTATGGGTATAAGTTGCATATTAATATAAAAGTAAAATAAGAAAATTAATTTTGTACGTGGAAAAGTTTGTTCCTTGAGCTGCATGTAATAGTTAGAATTTTATTATTAAGAGGAACAAAAGGATGCAACAGTACAACCTAAAGCGTGTTAATGTCATATTCTACAATAAAGTGCATTTACTTTTTTGAATACACCGAAATTATCACATATGGGTCTGAGAAATATCCTGGTGCTATGAGTGAGAAAGAAATGCAGTCAGGATGAGCAATTGGCAGGTGCGTATTTGGGTCAATGAAAAGTTATGGAAAATTTCAAGAAAATGGCCTGTGATTAGACCTGTAGGAGTTATTTGACGGATATTTTATTCCACACTTCATCGGATCAGGATTTCTTTACAATCCAATACAATATCTGAAAATACATATTTTTTTATACCCTCCAAAAAAGAATTGGACGATATATTCACTTTGTCATTCCGTTTGTAACGCTGCGAAATATCCCTCTGAGACCTTATAAAGTATATATATTCTTGATCAGTGATGAAATCTAAGACAATCTAGGCGTGTCCGTCCGTCCGCCCGTCCGTCCGTCTGTGGAAATCACGGTTCAGTTCAAACGAAGAGCACCAGACACATGAAACTTCATATAAATATATCTTAAAGGATAGCACAGGTCAAGTTCGGAAATGGGCAAAATCGGCTTAGAGAGAAAAAAGTTCCCCTAAGAAGAAGTAAACTAACCTCTAAAAAACTACATAATTGTTAAAGTTTTTTTTTTTGTAATTTTGTTAAGCAAATGATATATTTTTATGTCAAAAAGGGTCCAACGTGCTAAACTTGGAGTCCTGAAATTAAGAAAATATGTTGGACCCCGCCTCCTTTAGTAGGCGTTATTATATGCTAAAATAGTGTAAAAATTTAACAAAATGTTTTACTTAAGCCTACATTTCTTAAAAATAAAATTTTTAGGCTTTAATCACGAAGCTGAGACTTAATTTGATACCCATCTACCCTACCACCCCCCTCCCTCACCCAACCCCTTTGCTCCTTAAATGACCCTCTAAAAAAAGTAAAATAAATTTTACACTTAATTATCCCAAAAATTTATTCTTAGTTTTTTAGGGCAAAGGTGAAATGTCTCCCCTAAACGTAGCTTGCAAGAGCGACCCCGACAAAATAGAATTTTTAAACCCTCCAAAAAGAATTGGATCCCATAAAGCATATACATATGTATATTCTTGATCAGTAATGAAGTCTAAGACCATCTAGCAGTATCCAAACGTCCCACTGTGAAAAGCACTTTATAGTCTATTTATGGACTCGGCCCCCTTTAGTGGGTGTTTAAAGTACATATTATATATAAAAAAATAGTGTAAATATATAGCAAATTGTTTTCCTTAAGTCTACATTCCTTAAAAATTTAATTTATAAGCTTTTGCGACGACGGTAACATGTTTTTTGATCTTCCCCTGCCCTACCCCTTCACCACACTTTATAGAATATCAAAAAAAAAAAAATAACTTCCTTTTTACACTTTACTTCTCCGAAAATTTAATTTTTATGTTCTTTCGATTTAGGTGAAATGTCTTCCCCACGGCCTTTCTCGCAGTGCCCCTTTATAGAGTTTTAAAATTGGCCACAGAAATGTCTTTAAGGAACTCTGATCCAGCAGCTTAAACATTTTTAACTTATCTCAGTCCGCTTTTTGTGCACGTTTATATAAATTATTAATACGTAAATTGCTTTTATGCTGACGTATAGGTGGCTCAGTCATGCTCCTCCCAACACATTGGAAGCATTAAATAATTTTTTGTTTTCTTGTTTACTTAAGCCAATTACCATAAAAATGTAAATTTTGATAAGAATAAAAATGGAGTTTTTATTTCCTAAATATTTGCAGGGTATTTAAGATTCGACTCGATCGAATATAATGTTTTTAGCTATTTATTATAAAATGAAAAAGTACATTCTTACTGAGACACCGTTTACTTAATAATAAATTTTTCTTTAACAATTCAAGTTTTATGGAAATAAATTATTATTGACAGCACATTTTTTATTTAGTCTGGAAACCAGACTAGACATTATAATTCTCTAGCTTAATTGGCCCCCCTCCCCTCTACTACATTAACGAGCCAAGTGACCGAATGTCAGGCAATTCGTTGATAAACACTTGCTATTAGCATATATTTATATTATATTGCTGGGCAAATATTGGTTTACGTGTGGCCAAATATTGGTAATTACCTTATTGCCTGCCATACATGACAAACAACAGGACAGTTTTTGTTGTCAGTCATTCGTAGAACTCAATATTTAATGATTATGATGGCCAGAAAGTTTAATTAAATTTAACTGTAAAAGAAAAAAACAAGCAAGAAGGTTATATTCGACCGGGTCGAATCTTAAATACCCTCCGAAAATATAATATATAAAAACACTATTTTGTAGGGATCACTAAGGAGGGGTCGTGGGGGCAACACCTCACCTTTGCCATAAAACACTAAAAAGTCAATTGTTGGGGTTATTAAGTGTAAAAAAATTTTATTTTTTTTACTGGTCACAACATTTATATAATTATGTCCTGATAAAATATCATTAAACAATTCTTATGGTCTGCACTTCTCCTTACAAAACCGTTGGCTAAATTTGCTAAATAAAGGGTGTTTTTATAAGAGCTTGCTGATTTGAAATTTAAATAAAACACATGCCAAATTATGAAATGGCCAAAAAAATTTTTATTTGGTAGATAATTTCTTGTCATTTAACATTTAAATATAATTTCGGGCGTATGGCCACCACGACAATTTTGCACAAAGGTCATTCTGGAGGTCCAATGTTCTAACCGCCTTTTCAAGCATTTGAGGGCGTATTTCAGCTATGACACGTTGAATACTGGTTTCCAAAGCGTCAATCGTTGCTGGTTTATCCACGTAAACCAATAATTTCAGGTATCCCCACAAAAAATAATCGAGTGGAGTCAAATCACACGAACGCGGAGGCCAATTCACGGGTCCATTTCTCGAAATAATGTTGTCGTTGAAATGTTCTTTCAATAAGTCCATTGTTTCCCCCGCAGTATGACAAGTGGCACCATCCTGTTGAAACCACATTTCGTTTACATCCACATCTTGAAGTTTTGGCACCAAAAATTCATTGATCATGATTCTGTATCGATTTCCATTCACGGTAACGCGTCGTCCTTCCTCATTTTTAAAGAAATAAGGACCGATGATTCCACCAGCCCATAGACCGCACCAAACAGTACATTTATCGGGATGCATTGGTAATTCTGGAACGGCGTGTGGATTATCTTTGCTCCAAATACGGCAATTTTGCTTGTTGACATATCCATTCAACCAAAAATACGCCTCATCACTGAAGAGAATTTTGCGGTAAAAAAGCGGATAAACATTTTTAATTGAACACTGTTTTTGAAAATAAATTTCCACGTTGTTCTGCAGTTAACCTGTTCATGATGATTTGCCAAACAATACTGAGTAGAGACGTCACTTTAAACTGTCAAAACAGCTGTCAGACAACAGAGTGATTCGTATAAAAAAAAAACTTCATAAAAAAACACACTTTATATTTGAAAAAATGTATATATAAAAGCAAAACTAACAAAGAAATTTATCAGACAAGTGCAAATTATTGTCATGCACTTTATTGCTTTTTATCTAAAATTTACAAAAATCAACATTAATTTAAAAATTACAATAAAAAGCTGACGACTGCCACTTTTTATTTATGAAAAGTTCCTGCAAAAGCAGACAAAAACTGTAACTAAACTAGAAACTCCATTAGAATGCACAACATTGCCTCTAGTAGTAGAACAACAGCGTCATCATCATTATTACACTTTTTGCCAGTAACTATAACAGCAACAACAACAACAACAACAGAAGCAGCAGCAGCATATACAAAATCCGTCTTACTAATACCATCAGAAGCCATTAACGTTAATAACTTTTTCCAGGACTCTAATAGCTTTTGTATCCCTTGTATTGCTGCTGTGAGTTGAGTTTCTTTTTCAAAGTTTCCTTTATTTCTTGTTTTATTGTATGTATTTTTATGCATCTTTTAGTTATGCCGACAGTGTGAATTCAGGAGTATCTTACAGACATACACACACTCCCAACTACTCGTCACCCTCCTGGCAGTAATTGATGTGTTTTGTTTTCCCGGAAACAGAAACTAAAAGTGTTAGTTCATAAAGGCTTTTATGATTCTTAAATTAGGATTCTACTGTGAAATGTTTATTAAATAATTCCAAGTTAATAGAAAATAGTACAAGGCCAGCGCCGTGTTTCATTTTCCAAAAATGCTTTTCAACGAAATTACTTTGGTATATTTTTAGGCTAATGAATTTTTATGTAATTGCCAATTAATGTGAGCTTAAGATTATTGAAATATCTTTTGCCAGGAAAAGTCATTTACAGCACATCCGCTTTATTATATCCAAATAGTTGCAAAATGACGGCATGAAGGGAAAACTTCGAAACGAAAAGGTTAATTTAGATGCTAGAGATCAACGAAGTGTTAAAGGACTGGCAGCGTAATTATTGCATACTTCAAGTTCGTTGAAACTTAATTTTTATATTTTTATTTCCCAGGAATATTCATAAAGAACTTGTCAAATAAGCCTGTAAAATATTTAATTTAATAAGGCCCTAAAAATCCAACTCCTACATTCATGGCTGTTTTAAAAGACTGTACGCCTCACTGTCCTTTATAATAAAGATCAAGGTTCATAAAGTACAGACCACCAGCGTAATAAATATTTTTCTTCTACATATAATCCTGCAAGTCTTTTATCTGGAAATTTTTTAAAACAAATTTGTATCCGGTACTTTCAATTGCTCCAAGACTAAATACTTTCCACACCAAATAGCACAAGTAGCAGCTCAAAGCAATTGTTAGCGAGTTGAACAGCTACAAAACTGAAAGAAAATTGCAAGAGACACCGAATTGTCAAGAGTGCATTGAAAATGATTATGATGGTCATTATGGAAACGATGATGATTTTATTAAACGTTCACAAGTAGAGACATTGTCTTTTCTCGCAGCATTTTCTTTTTACAGATTTTTATTGAATTAAATTTTCTATTATATTCTTAATAAAAGCAAATGCCACACAACCCCATTGTCTTTTAAACGAATAAAAACTTAGTAATTAAAAGACTTGTTTTTCAGCAACTAAATTTTAAAACACATCAAACAACTGCACAGAATTATATTAAAAAACAAATTTAATTTCATAAAAAAAACTTAGTCAATTATAGACAATATGAAAAACAACAAACAAAAAATATTTTTCAAACTTTTTGTATCGAACTACTAAATTCAATTAAGATTGATCGGCGAATTGTGCGAGAAAGTGTTTTTGAATTCAGAAAGACATGAGAAATGTTCGAAGGCACCAGAAAAGTTATGGATAATTTTTAATTATCCAAATTTCATAGCAGAGCAGAACAGCTGTTTTCAAAAGCCGCTACACTTTCATCATCAGTACTCATATATATTTTTTAAATTATGTATGAATTTTTATTAGTCGAACTTTCTTATGTAAATTGTTCATTTTTATTCAACGGGCTTAAGTTCGAATCTGCATGACTGCAAATGATTTTTTATTATTTTATTAATAAATGAATTTGTTCAAATTCTATTTATTATTTTATATTAAGATTGGAATATTAAGAATTTTCCGTTCTGCTGGTTTGATGATTATTGAAAATATTCTTAATATTCCAATCTTAATATAAAAAAATAGTAAATAGAATTTGAACAAATTCATTTATTAATAAAGTAATAAAAAAAGTAATTTGCAGTCATGCAGATTCGAACTTAAGCCCGTTGAAAAAAATTAACAGTTTTTTTATTAAAATAACTTATTCACACAATTTGCACGTGTTGTTAGCCACCTTATGCGTTCATAGTGATTGGCAAATCAGAATGAAAAATTACAAATAATTTGACGGAAAGTTCTGAAGTCCCTGTTAAATAATCTTTATTATAAATAACCATCTAGGAAAATTTTCTTTATAAACAAGAAAATTCTTACGTTTTTCAATTGTAAATAGGTTTAGCTTAATATTATTGTTATTCTTTTTTCACTTTTGTCTAACTCAAAACATAAATTCGAGAAGTTTTGTAATGGTTTTAGTTTACACACTCTTATGCATTTGAAATCTATTTAAAGAAAATAACTATATAAATTCTACCTTAAAACTCATTTAAAACTCCAGCTATCTTAGGCAGTAAAATTTACAAAGAAAAAAAGTTTAATATATTTAATCCATTACATTCGTTTCAACAACATTTCGTATCGCTTAAAGTGGCGATAAATATGGGTCTGCCTCTATGCCCATTTCAATAAATATCAAAAGTTTTTTCATATCTCAATCATTTTCTTATGAATTATTTAAGAACAAAGCATATTTATTTAGAATGTTTACTCGAACTTGTTTGTTTATTCTATTTAGATTTTTATTTTAAAGAAATGCTGCTGCTAGTGGTTACAGAAAAAAGCTATTTACAGCTTTCTTCGAGGTCAAATGGCATTTTACCATAAAATCCTTGACAACAAGTATCTTTTAAGATTATCAACGTCAACAAATAATGAAGTGCTCTTAAGGGGTTTCTGCTCGACAATGGTGACTGAGACAGAGAAAAACAATATGTATGTATGTATAAAGAAAAGAAATGAGTAAACACCATCATACATAAAACAAACAACATCCTACTGCTACGACGCTGCCAACACTACCACCACTATTACACTTTGTGTAGTGTAAACAATACTCAATACAGCTTTACAAGTTGCAGAGAAATTTAAAAAGAAAATTTATATCACAGAGCCATCCATTCATTTAGTTTTTTTTTTTCTTTTCTTTTTTTTTTTGTTATTCATTAAAGTTTGTTAGCACTTGGATAAGTTTAAAGTTTCTTTAAGAAGATGTGATCTGTTTAAACTTGCAGCAACATGATATTAACTTTTATGGAGACAGATTTAGCGAAAGTTCTTCCTCTGCAAATATTAATTGCATTTTTAACTTGAATAATTTAATGATATTTTTTTTTTAATATTATTGTTTGTCATCAATGTGTTTGCTAAAAGCAATTAAATATATTTTCGCTTTAGTTTTAAACAGGAGCTTACGTACGCCTATACTTTTAGATATAAGCAAGACTTTATAATATAAAAATCAGTGTTGCGGATCTAAATCCGCCGGAGATAATAAATAGTGCAAAAAAATTCTCTTTCTTGTAATTTTTATTCACTTGCCGTCTTGGCTAGGACCCAAGAAATGAGTACCTGTCTTATTTAAAGAAAATAATTCTCATATTTTATATGTTTTTTTTTTAAATTATTTTTTGTGATTTTGCATTTGCGCAGTAGCCGGCCGCAGGAAAAAAAATTACGAACAGGTTTTTGGTGAGCTGATTAGTATGACTCGTTAAAGCTACATTTTCGATGGAGTACTTCAAAATAATTTTCACAAAATTAGATTTTGAACAAAACATAGCAAACAATTTCAGTTTTTTAATTTAAAATTGATAGGCAGTTAAGATTAATAGACTAAATGTCTAGAGTTCTCGTATGCAATTTCCTTTTCAAATTTTTTATAAAAACTATTATCACATACAACTAAGTTATAAAATAAGTGGTAGCAAATAAAAATATACAAAAGTACTGATGATGAAAGTGTAGTGGCTTTCGAAAACAGCTGTTCTGCTGTTCCGTGTAAGTTGAATAATTAAAAATTGATTTTGATTTTCTCCTATTCCTTGAAATATGTATCATATCTTTCAAACAATATACATATGTATGAGCACTGATGTTAAAAGTGTAGTGGCTTTCGAAAACAGCTGTTCTGCCGTCCCGTGTAAGTTGAATAATTAAAAATTGATTTTGATTTTCTCCTATCCCTTGGAATATTTATCATATCTTTTAAACAATATACATATGTATGAGCACTGATGTTAAAAGTGTAGTGGCTTTCGAAAACAGCTATTATGCTCTACCGTGAAAGTTGGATAATTAAATTGAGGTTGATCTTCTCTTGTTGCATGGAATATTTTTCATATTTACCTGATTTTAAAAACATATTTTCGATCAGTTAGCTTATCAATATTAGTTGAATTTACTATAGGAATTAAAAACTTAATTACAAAATACTTACATACAATTTAGCTGACAATAAAAAAAATTTTAAGCGTCCACATGTTCTTAAGTATATAGAATTCCTATCAAAAAAGTTTGACTCAAGTGCAGTGAAGCAACAAATTCAAAGAATGGAACATGAAGAGAATAATGAAATACGAGAATAAAAAGTGTGTTACCGATTCTTTTTTTAAAAAAAGTGTGTATTAATAAATACTGTTAGTATAATCAATTAAGCCACTTAATAATTTCTGACAAACAAATATACACATGAGTATTAATGATGAAAGTGTGGTGGCTTTTGAAAACAGCTGTTTTGCTCTACTGTGAAAATTAGATAATTAAATTGAGCTTGACTTTCTCTTGTGCCTCGGAATGTTTATCATATTATTGTAATTTTAAAAATACATTTTTGAACAGTTAACCGTTTAAACTTAATTGAGGTTAATATAGCAATAAAAAAAGTTTGATACAAAATATCTACTTACATACAAATTCAAGCTACTGGCTTGAGCTAACAATAAAAAAAATTTTGACGTTCACATGTGTCTAACAAAAACACACATGAGTACTGATGATGAAAGTGTAGCGGCTTTCGAAAACAGATGATCTGCTTCGCTGTGTAAGTTGCATAATTAAAATTGAAATTGATTTTCTTTTGTACCTTGAAATATTGATTATGTATTTTAAACAAAATACACATGAGTACTGATGATGAAAGTGTAGCGACTTTCGAAAACAGCTACTCTGCTCTGTTGTTTAAGTTGCGTAATTAAAATTTAAATTGATTTTCCTTTGTACCTTGAAATATTGATTATGTCTTTTAAACAAAATACACATGAGTACTGATGATGAAAGTGTAGCGGCTTTCGAAAACAGCTATTCTGCTCTGCTGTGTAAGTTGCATAATTAAAATTGAAATTGATTTTCTTTTGTACCTTGAAATATTGAATATGTCTTTTAAACAAAATACACATGAGTACTGATGATGAAAGTGTTGCGGCCTTCGAAAACAGCTGTTCGGCTCTGCTGTGTAAGTTTGAATAATAAAAAAAACTGATGTTGGCTTTACTTTGTGCCTTGATATATCTATTATGTCTTTCTGAATTTAAAACAACTTTTCGAACAATTAGTCATAGAATTTAATATAAGATTATTTGAGGAATTGACGCTCTGCTGAGCTCAGTTGAATATATAATTATTATGACTTTACTATCACGATCTCTCTGTTGTCACTCATTCCTCACTTTTTAATATTTCAGTTCATGACTATATTTTCTGCCTTAAGTGCTGTTCCCCAAAAAAAGTTGCAATGGACTACTGCACCAGGACGATATAATTCTTGGGGACTGAACACAAAGAACTCCCAATATCTTATTTGCTTCTGTAATTAAAATAAAATGTTTTTCACATCAAACCTTTGCTTTGCTGTGGGCAAGTTTTAATTTCATTTAATAATTTCGTTAAAAAAAAATTATCTGCAAATATATTTGAAATATTAATGGGTACTCACCACTTTTAATAATGTTATCCCACATATTTGAAGAGCCTGAAAATAAGAGAAAGAATATTAAAGCACTCGTACAACGAATTATACAATAGAAATTTTAAATACTTTAAAAACAATTTTTTATTTGAAAGCTATCGAATAGCGAAGTCTAGTTACAAAATTTTATTCCAACAATGACTTATTGTGAAAAGTCTCCCTATTTCAATTATCACAGATTGTTTACCACTTCTTATTGAAGCAAAATCATTGCGTTGCATAATCTAATTTGTTAGCCAGGCTCTTGCTGCTTTTTGCCAGTTGTCTTGGATTCATATGAAATATGACAAAATTTGGCAGCTTTGGGAATAGGGCTGCTGAGGGGCAGTAGAGCACAATAACGATTACGAAAGCAGATAATACTGGTACGTTTTATAGTCTCAATTTACAAGTTTGTACAATTGTATCACCTAGACAAATACAAGTCTACAGCAGAATAAACATATAAATAATTTGATCACAAACAAAGCAACATTTCTAATCAGCCTTAAAATGTCCAGTGCTATTGTGTACGAATTTGTTAATGAATTCCATTGAACTGTCGTCTGTCGGCCTCTATATTTTACACATGTGTACTTTTATACGAAACAAGTATAGAAATCAATTTGTAAATATGAAATAATAATACATACAAACATCGTAGCAAATCCCTTTTTGCTTTTCAGAAAATATGGATTTTCCCAACAGCAGCTGGGCCTAATTTGATGATTTGTTTGTGTGATTACTTTTGGTTGCTTAGGCAATCTACGAGAAGGAATACTTCAATAAAAAGTTGATTTAAGACACGTTCACACTAGTCAAATATTTGCCTAAAACAGCTTAATTAAACACTAAATGCTAATGAAAAATATTTTGTTTGCGATAATTATTTATTAAGTGAAATAGTTTCGTATTTAAGTTAAAGAGAAGGAAACTATTTAACTCACTCATCAATTGCTTCAATTAAGAGGTGTTTCCTTACAATTTTTAGTGGCCCCATGGGAACATGCCTTTACAATTAAACATCAACATTTTTAATGGCCTAAAACTTAATACAGACTTAAGGTATTAAATTTATTTACACATAATATTACACACCCAAATACTCGAAATAGTGATTAGAAATTTTTGCCTAAAGAAGTTAGTTTGTTATTTTGTGTGTTATAGACAAAAAAAAGTCTCGACTTGATTATTTATTGTCTTTGGTAAAACTATACACGACATGAATATTCTAAAATTTCTAGGAATGAAATTTTAAGTCAAGAATAATGATTTGCTACTTTGGGTTTTTAATATTTTGATCTTAAAATTTTGCCAAGGATATAAAGAGCTTTTCAGACTTTCGCTTATTACTGCAAGGATATACTTTAGCGTATAATAAGAAAAAACTTAATTTCTATTTAATTACAAAGTTTAAAAGATTTGATGACGCTCAACTACACATAATCATCATATGCAGACTAATTGGCAAATAATCAGTCAACTGTTGCTAATTTCAAAAGAACAGTACCTGTTACCAAAATATGCAATAGTTGCAAATCATATAACTACAGCAGTTATCAGACAAGACTAAACTTTGGATTTAAGGAGCACAAATGTGTCTGTCTAACTTCTTTTAAGTGTTTATAAATGATTTTAGTGAAGTCAGCACCGGCTGAAGTGTCAATAGCATTTACCGTCAATGCAAAAATAGCATTTGCCGTTGTTCCAAAATTGTTTCCCCCTAAGTTGAGTGAGCACAGGAACAAAGAAAACGATAGAGATCAGAACAAATAGATACATCTTTATAACAGATTAACAGCACTGAACAAATTCGTAGCATAAGGACGAAAGCCATAGCAGCCAGCTCCAATTTTTTTTTTTTTTTTTATATATATAAATTTATTTTTGTATTAATAAATAAAAATAAATAATAAAGCGGCTGCTAGAAGCGAAAATAATAATAATTTGTAATAATTTGTGCTATAGTAATGATACATGAAAAACGTGTTCTTCTTAATTTATAAAATTTAAAATATATTGTTAATTTTTTCAACGGGATTAAGTTCGAATCTGCAAGACTGCAAATCATTTTTTATTATTTTAAAAGTAATAACTTAAAAATATGAATGTGGGAACTTCTCATATTAAATTTTCGTTAAAAACATTGGTTAAATAGTTGATATTCCTATTAACTAGCACCACTTGCGAAAGTGGAAAAATTGAACAAAGAACGCTGATGAGATGGCGTAGCGGCCTCGAAATCAGTACTGATCCGTTCTGCTGGTTTGATGATTATTGAAAAATATTCTTAATATTTCAATCTTAATATAAAAAATAATAAATAGAATTTGAATAAATTCATTTATTAATAAAATAATAAAAAATTATTTGCAGTCTTGCAGATTCGAACTTAATCCCGTTGAAAAAATTAACAATTTACATAAGAAAGTTCGACTAACAAAAAATTCATACATAATTTAAATTTAAAATATAGCAAAAAAAAATGACAAGTTAGAATGTTTTATTCGACCGGGTCGAACCATAAATACCTTCCAAATATTTAGTAAATAAATTAAAAATGTTTAACCTGCTGGATCAGAGTTCCTTTAAAGCATTTCTGTGCCCAAATTGAAAACTCTATTTTGACAGAGTCCGTAAAGGACCCTGGAAAGTAAACTTCTAGGGTAATTAAGTGTAAAAAAAATGTTTTTATACGGTCATTTAAGGAGCAAAGGTAGCTGGAGGGTTAAAGGTTCAATTAGTCCTGCCATATCCATAACATTATAGCCATAACGCCATCGTTTTTTTGTAATCTAACGTTTTTTTCAAGTCGTGCTTATTTCGTGAATGGTAACACTTAGCTCATGTCTGATTTGACAGATAATTACTTTTATCCTTCCGCTGAACGGAAATGATTTTTAATTTTCTAAGCTGATTCTGAAAATTTGGTTCGTTTTTCGTTTGCTGTAGAAAAAATAATACAAAATAAACTCAGTTTTCGTCCAGAAACTGGAACGCTATGGCACACATGTGCTGCACATTTTTTGTGGTACAATTTTAAATATCTTAACTTCCATTAAAATTAATTAAAAATTTGCATTTAAAAGGCATTTTCATGTAGATTCGCACAATAAAAATGAGGCGGGCTCCAACAAATGGATTTTTCTGATTTTCTGATCTTCCACAAGAATATATATTATTTGCTAACAAAATTAAAAAAAAAAAAAACTTTTAATATTGTTTTTAGGGGTTTGTTTAGTTTTTCTTAGGGGAATCTTTTTCCCTCTTCAGTTCTCGATGCAATTAATTTACGAACGTGACCTGTGCTTCAAGATATATTTGTACCAAATTTTAGAAGTCGGGCTCTTTTCATTTGGCCTGAATCGTAATTTTCACAGACGGACGGATATAGCTAGATTGTCTTAGATTTCATCAGTGATCAGGAATATATATATATATATATATATATATATATACATATATATATATATATATATATATATATATATATATATATATATATATACTTTATGGGGTCCTAGAGGACAAAATGAAAATACCCACCAATTCTGTTTTGGAGGGTATAAAAATATGAAGTTATTTTTGGAGGAACCTTTAAAAAAAATTAGCTAAAAACTTCATCATAATCTGTTTAATTTTTTTTTTTAATTTTGGGGGAACAAATTAAACAACTTTGCTTAAAGATGTTTACAATTAAGCTTTAATCTTAAATAACAACAATATTATTTATGACCATTAAAATATATTTCTTAACAAAAAGAAACGTCTTATAAAATAAAACAATTTATTTATTGTTAAGCTATTCTAGTCGTAAAAGCAAATATAAAGTTCACTCAAATGAGTGTTGCGTGACTTGTGGCAATTAAAGTTGCACCATTAGCAACGACAACCCGTATTGCAATCAGTTTTATGTAGAAGACACTATAAAAATTAAAAGATATTTTTATGATATAATTGCAACACTTATATTCATATTATTATTGTTTATTTCCAGATAAGACAAAATTGATATTTTACAAGAAGATAAAACAGTAAACACAGTCTCACGACAACATCAAACGCTAGTAATCATCATGCAAGACATTTTGATGTACTTACAAAATAGCTAATTAGGACTTGATAAAACTAGTGGCTCAAACGAAAACAGCGATGATATGACTAACTGCTGGTCATGAGACAAGGTGAATTGGTTTTATTTTTTATTTTACATCTAACACTGATTAAGGCCCTGTAGTTCAGTATAATTTTTGTTAATTTAGCTGGAACACACTTTTTGGCAAACAGTTTTGTTTTAACAATTGGGGTATTCACACTGTAGTCATAAAAACTTGTCTACCCCAGGTCCTGATGGTATACCTAGCTGTATCCTTAAAAACTGCGCTACAATACTGTCTGCACCTCTTACTACTTTATTTAACAAATCTATTAAATCATGTTATGTGCCATCAGTGTGGAAGATATCGTATATAGTTCCTTTATTCAAAAATGGCAGTAAAACTGATGTATCCAATTACAGAGGTATCGCCAAAATTAATGCAATTCCGAAACTTCTAGAGAAGATTCTTACTGATTACTTATATCATCAGATATCGTCCATTTTAACACCCTGTCAACATGGATTTCGTAGATCCCGATCAACAACAACAAATGTCTTGGAACTCACAACTATTATCAATGAAGGTTTTAGAAATAAAATGCAAACTGACGTGATATACATTGATTTTAGTAAAGCGTTTGATAAAGTTAACCACAATCTTTTATTGCACAAATTATCGCTTATGGGCTTCAATTGCTCTGCTTTAAAATGGCTAAACTCTTATCTTTTACAAAGATTTGGAAATTCTTTATCAAAACTCATTCAAGTCCATTCTGGCGTTCCTCAAGGAAGTCATTTGAGTCCAATTCTGTTTACTTTATTCATCAATGATCTTCCAACCGTTGTTTTGGATTCTAATGTATGCCGATGATGTTAAAATTATCAAATCTTTTAACGATATTAATGGACATAATTTACTGAGAGCTGATTTTCAGAACTTTTCGCAATGGTGTAAATTTAATTTATTGGAGTTAAATATAAAGAAATGTAAGCACATGTCATTTTTCCGACACGTTCCGATTGAGACCTCTCATCATATAGACAACGATATCTTAGATAAAGTTCAGACCATATTGGATCTTGGCATACTGTTGGATCATAGGCTTAACTTTCGTGATCACATCTCCATAATGGTAAATAAAGCCTATGGGGTACTTGGATTTATGAAACGCTGGTCTAAGGAATTTCTTGATCCTTACATAACAAAACTTTTATATACTTCTCTTGTTCGACCAATTCTGGAGTATGGATCAATTGTTTGGGACCCTTGCTATTCCATCCATATTAATAGTATCGAATCGGTACAAAAACAATTTTTAATTTTCTGTCTCCGTGGTCTTGGTTGGAATTCCTATGTCCTGCCACCATATCATAGCAGACTTGCTTTAATAAAATTGCCTACTTTAAAAAGTCGCCGATCAATGCTGAGCGCTTTATTCGTTCTGGGCCTGATTCATGGCGATGTTGATTCGGAGTTCCTGCTTAAACAAATAAACTTCAACGTTCCTGCAAGAGCTACCCGCAATTTTGAACTCTTGTCATTAAAATATTACCGTTCTGTATATGCTAATAATGATTCTTTTCGTCGTGCATGTGTCAACTTTAATAAATGTTATCACATTATTAACTTATCTGAGAGTAATAACGTACTGAAAAGAAATCTTACTTTATATCTAAATTGTTAAACCAATTATGTTTATATTTGTAATAATGTTCAGTTATTCATATTTTAGTCAGTAAGGATGTAAATATCTATTGACCTAATAAATAAATAAATAAAAATAAATAAAAAGTCATAAGTCATAAAATAATAGCACTAAATATATGACTAGTGTGAACAAGCCGTCATAACTTAGTGTGCTATTTCAAACATCGATCAGCTGATAAGAAAACAACACATTTGCAAATAGATGTTATCAAAGCAAAAAAAAAAAAAATATTAAGAAAATTGTAATAAAGTTGTTTGAATATGAGAAAAACTCCATTTCTATTTAAAATTATTAAATTTGTCTTCTGGTGCACAGGAATATCTAAATGAATTTGTATGTATAAACTAAAACAGCTGCTGCCTTGATATGAGCTGAATAAATTTTTTTTGCGGCGTCTTACGGAAAAAAGTTTTTAGCGGCGTCAAAAAAAAAACGTTCAGTGGCCAGCTACGTAAGTTAAACGAGAAAAATTTTTCAGTTGTATATATTTAGTTTTTGCGATTTAGTTCTCTTTTAATTTTTTTTATTTTATAAAAATGTGATTTAATGTACAGACAAATAGGTATGAATAATTGAAAAACAAAAACATACCTGAAAGAGTGCTATTATTTTATGACTTTTTTGTATGCAAGCACAACAACAACTTCTTTAAACTGGTCTAAAATATTATGACTTTATGACAATATGACCACATAGCACGAAGTGTGAATACCCCAAATGTAATGTGACGAGGTTTTTTCGATATTTCTAAAACTAATAAATAAAACAAGTTTTTATTAAACCAATTAACTTATTCTTGCAACCAATAACATTTGTTGGTTAACTCTATGAACTACTTGAAGTAATTGAGCCATTAATTTATTATTTTATATTTAAAACATTGAAATAAATTTCTCGCCTTTAGTAGAAGTTTACGCAAACATATTGAATTCATTTTACGCCAGTCTTTCCCTCTTTCTTATAGTACCGCATGCATTTTTATAATAACATAAGAATAATAATCCTTAATAACTCTTACTCAGAATCTTTCATATTCGCCTTCTTACTGCATGTCAAACTCATTATTTTTGTTGTCTTTTTATTATTATTTTGTATTCATATATTTTTCAGGATTAAAGTACACTTCTTAATTAGCGAAAGATTTATGTGAAAATTATATATGAAGAGTAATTGCCAGCCGGCCATGGAAAAGGGTATACGGTAAGTCTTTGAGGTTAAAATGATAAAACTCAAATTAAATACGCATTTAATTATAAAAATATAAAATATGACGATATGCACACGACATAAATTCATATAAAGGAGGCAAGTTAAGGTCCTGCTGCTAAAAAAAAAAACAAAAAAAATTATCAATGATGTCATTTAACAGCATTACGGCTAAAAGCTTATGGCGAAATATTAAAGAATGCCAAAAATGAAATTACCACTCAGTACCGGTATAATTTTTTTTTTATATTTTTTTAAATTTTTTTTCTTTTTTTTTTAATTATTGGTGAAGTCGAAAATCCTAGAATATCTTAACTTCACATTAAAGCTTACAAATTAAATTTTTAAGGAATGAAGGCTTAAGATATACAATTTTGTGATTTGTTTAACCCAATTTTCAAACTTTATTTTTACAGGGTCACTACGGGAAGGCCCCGGGTCGTAAAAACATAAAAAGTAAATTTTTGCGATAATTAATCAAGTACACTCTATTAATTAGTAAATAAATTAAAAAATTTTATCCTGTGGTTAGAGTTGTTTTAAGAATTTCTGTGCCCAATATGAAAACTCTATTTTGACAGTGTCTCTCCGGGAAGGCTACGGCGGGAGACATCTCACCTTTATCGTAAAAACATTAAAAAGTAAATTTTTGGGTTAATTAATCAAGTACACTCCATTATTAGCAAATAAATAACAAATTTTTAACCTGGTGTTAGAATTGCTTTTAGAATTTCTGTGCTCAATTTAAAAACAATATTTTGACAGGGTCTCTCCGGGAAGGGTCGGACAGAGACATCTCACTTTTATCGTAAAAACATAAAAAGGAAATTTTTGGGATAATTAAGTGTAGAAAAAAATATTTTTTTATAAGGTCATTTAAGGGGAAAATTAGGGTGAAAGGATAAAGCAGGGGAAGATTATAGACGCATCTACGATTAAGAAATCTAATTGTAAAATATTTACACTATTTTTCCATGTAATATGTTACATGAGCGCCCACTAAAAAGGGCGGGGTCGTAAAATTGTCTTTTCTGATCTTCTGGCTCCAAGTTCAATGCTTTGGACTTTCTTTGTCATAAAAATATATCATTTGCTTTTTAGAGACTTTTTTTTTAGGAGTAGGACTAGCACTCAGGGTATGACCCCTATATATGCAATGCATTCGGCCGGAACTGAAAAACAGGGGATAGTATTGAGGGGACAGATTAGGAAAAATGAGAAGATAAAAAATTTTTTTGTAGCTATTTCAACCTTTTTTACTTCACCGGCTAATTTTTGCTACAGGGCCGACGAAGGTGGGTGCTGTTACTTTGCTTTTTAGTACATGATAGTGTCAGTCTTCTTAGGGGAACTTTTTTCCCTCTGGCTCGATTCAGTCCATTTATGAATGTGAAATGTGCTATCTTTCTAAAATTTATCTGTACCAAATTTCAAAGGTCTGGGATTTTTTCTTTTGGACTGTGTCAAGATTTCCACAGACGGACATATGGATATGCCTGGATCGTCAGCTTTCATCCCTGATCAGGAATATATATATTTTATGGGGACTCAGAGGGATATTTCACTGCATTACACACAGAATAGCAAAGTGAATATACCCTCCAATTCTATTTTGGAGGGTGGGTGCTGTTGGCTGAAGTAGTAGAACAGGAGACTATGAAGCGGAGGGTCCTGAGTTCGAGCCTGCGCTGAGTCATGAAATATTGTGTTGAATTCGTCTGATCAGCATTAGTGCGTGGTTGTGTTAGTTGTTGCCAGCCTGTTTCAATGATGAAGGCATAGTCACTGGTCACTGAACATAATTGGCAACGACCGACACTATCTTGTACTAAAAAGCAGACTAACAGCATAGACCTTCGTCGCTCCTGTAGCAAAAATTAGTCGGCGAAGTAAAAAAGGTTGAAATAGCTACAAAAAAAAATGTCTATCTTCTCATCTTTCCTAATCTGTCCCCTAAATACTATGCCCTCGTTTTCAGTTCCGGAGCAATGCGTTGCATATATAGGGGACATCCCCTGAGTGCTGGTCCAAGATAAAAATAAAAATAAAAAGAAATATTCGTATCATTTTCACACTATGATACGAAGAATCAGCTCTTGTTTCTTAATTAGAATTTAGAATCATGCTATTCACACAAAAGATTCTTGCGTCATCATGACTCTATATGATTTCTTTTGTCAAAATGGCGTTATATTTGTCTATTTCTTATAATTTAATTTTTGAAAATGTATAAGACAATCAACTAGAAGTTATAGAAAAACATCCTTGTCCACATCACAATATTTTGCTTTTCTTATACTATTTCCCATTTATATATTTTTTACATTTTTTACTGCATATTTTTAAAATATAACATGGAGTTTCGGTATTATTTTAATGCTTCTTTCACACCAACATCGATATTTTCTATATTTGTAGATTGTTTTTTTCAAAAACGTCCACATAAAACATTTGAAACCAATTAATGTAAGCAAGTGCATGGTATTTGTCCCTTAAAAATATTTGCATGAAATTTTCATTTAATAACAGATTTTATAAAATGATTCGTGGCTAGAATATTTAAGAGCCCAGCCCATCAACAAAGAGCAGGGTAATGCAGCGAAATGCTCGTGTCCGTTTTCTACTTATTTATATTTATATATCAATTTTTATTTATTGCCTTAATTTTTCAGCAAATATTTAAATGATAACATGTTGTGTCCCACATAACACACTCACACACCCACATGCACACACATTCTTGTATAGGAATATATGTATGTATGTGTATTTAAACAAAAAAAAAATTGTTTGTTAACAGTTATTAGTGCATAAATATTTTATATGTATCTGGCAATTTGGAGTGTTCTTTTTTAAATACTATTGTAATATTTAATGAACCATCAAAATGTAGTCATATTGTGTTATTTTTTTTTCTTCTTTTTTCTTGTTGTATTATGGCTTTTTTTCATCAACTACAAAAGTTAAATACAAAATGCTATCATTTGTTTACACATGCTTAATTTATAACAATGCCAATATATGATTGACAATTTTTATTTTATTTCAATTTATTTATTTTATTTTTCTTACGTAAATAATCACTTTTTTTCCATACTGTCATATTTTTATAATATTTCAATAATAAATATTAAGTTCTGCTCGATAAAGAATTCAGCAAATGAAACGTAATCAAAGGAAATGGGAAAATAAAATAATACAACGTTTTGCATAGAATCGTGTACAGAGAAGAATAGGGGCCAATTGTTGGAATTTATTTTTAAAAAAATATTTTCATTTTGTCGTTTTTGTTTGTATACAAAATTTAAGAAATATTTAAAAATTATTTACTTGTTGTGGGTGTAGATGATTTAAAGGCGGGACTGCGTTTGCTAAGTGCCAATAATAACACAGCAGCAGATGGATATTTTCTACAATAAAGCTATAAGTATGTGATCATCTACTTTCCGAAATTGATCAGAAAAGTTGTGGAACATTTTTTATACCATCAAAAAAAATAAATTTTAGGTATATTCATTTTGTCATTGTGTGTGCAACACAGCGAAATATCCCTCTACGACCCCATAACCCTTTCCGGCCCAAGGAAATTCAAAGTTGATGGATTTTAATGAAACTTTCAGCGTGAGATAACTAGAACTTAAGAATCATAAAAATGTATATTTTGGAACCGTACGATTTGTATGTCCTTTGAAACAGGACAAACACAAAAAATGACAACCACTCAATTTTAAATAAACGTATTTTCAATACACGCAAAATTTACCTACACATTTGTATAGGTGGGGCCGAAAAGGGATAAATTACATATATTCATAATCATATCCTTCCTTCCGTTCTCCCGTCCGTCTGTGGAAATCACGATACAGTCCAAAGAACTTTGGTACAGACAAACTCTGAAGGTTAGCACAGGTCGTGCTCGCAAATGGACTAAATCGGGCCAGAGGGAAACAAGTTCCCCTAAGAAGAACTAAAACAACCACTAAAAAGCAATATAATTTTTTTAGTTTTTTTTTTAATTTTGTTAAACAAATTATATATTTTTATGTAAAAGAGGGTCCAAAGCATTCAACATGGAGCCAAAAATTCAGAAAATACCCTTTTTCGGTCCCTCCCTTTTTAGTGGGCGTTGCATGTAACATATTACATGGAAAAATAGTGTAAATATTTTACAATTAGGTTTCGTAATCATGCATTCCTTAAAAAATAAATCTTTTAAAAATGTAGTCTATGATCTTCCCCTGCTTTATTCCTCCACCCCCACTTTCCCACTAAATGACTCTATTAAAAAATATTTTTTTCTGCACTTAATTATCCCAAAAATTTTATGTTGCAGGTTTTTACGACAAAAGAAAGATGTCCCTCCTCGGCCCTTCCCAGAGAGACCCTGTCAAAATAGAATTTTCAAATTGGGCACAGAAACTTTTAAAGCAATTCTAACCCCAGGTTAAAAAATTTGTAATTTATTTATTAAATAATGGAGACTATTTCAAATTCAACCCGGTCGAACACAACGTTCTTACTTGTGAAAATTCCAAAAGTTCTTTAATTCGTTTTCCAAAATCTTTTATATTAATTCTTCCATCTATTATTTTTCACAACAGAATTTCTTTTGTTAATTTTTAATAAAAAATCCTCTATATACATAAAAGATCTTAAGTAATAATGGCAAATAGCCAATGCAGTTCGAAATAGTGTACATATTTTATCCTCCGTACACACAAGTTTACCACAACGACATTGAAAAACATGACATTGAAAAATGTATGCATGCCTCACTTTATACACAAATAAATCTTGAGTGTACAGGACTGTGCACCATACCTCAAGGGTATACATTGAAGCCATTGAAAACATTGAATTCACTTTATGTGTGTATGCACATTTGCGGAGTTTATAACATTGTAATTGTTTTGTAACTTCATAAAATTAATGTGTGTATGTGCGCGCAGTAAAAGCAAACACTGAAAATATTATACATACAAACCAGTTTCAAATTAAAAAAGCATATACACAAGATGTACACGAGTACACTCATAGTTATACACAAGTAGACGGTGTACACTGTACACGATGAAAGAAAGACAATGTCTATAGTGTACTCAAGGTGTACATTGCATTAAGTGTGTACATTAAATTTTATTATACATTTCTGAGATCTCTGATGCAACCCATAATAGTCAAATAATCCAAATGGAGACTAACATCAGATCCTTTCGATGTTCCTGTATTTTATAAATTAAAAAAAAAAACTAACCAGCAATCGGTTGCACTTTTTCCAACCCATCACAGTCGAAGAATTTTATTTTAAAAACATTTTTATTATTATTTTACAACTGGCAAAATAAATACCATAAAACATGCTAAAGTTTTATGGCAGGCAACTCAAAAATATTTTTACAATATCTTTGCACAATAAATTTAAACAAGCAAATGAACAAATACAAAAGAAAATGAGAATAAAAATTGTAATATGTTTTTTTTAGGCAAGTGTTACAATAACACTTCGAAATTGGGGTAACATAATAAAACAATAATAAAATATGTTGGCATATGTGGGGTAAAATTCTAACTTATTCCCCCCCCCCCCCCCGCCGTATATTTTGTGACCAAATAACAAAAAAATTATTTTACATAAATGTTTTTTTTTTTTTTGCAACATAAAATTCATAATGCCAGTATGCACTTGGAGAATGAAAATTTCCGTTAAATAAAAATATAAATTGTTCCATTTTCATCAGTGCATGTGGGTAAAGGAGCACAAACTTGAATTAATGCTGGTACATGGATGGCCTGGACGAAACTATACATGAATTAAGATTATTTTGGAAAATAGTTTTTTAAAACCGTTTTTGTTTAACCGGCACTAAGGTTTTTTTTCTTAAATATTTATATGTGTTTTATTTACTGGCTAATCAATTCTTGTTGTATCACTGGGTACTTCCGGAACTACTGGAAGGTGTTGCAGTTCAAGTTTTCTTTAGAATATAATTTGAAGCGAAGAAATGTAATGTAGCCAAAAAATCCATCAAATTTGTTACCGAAGAAGACCAAAACTCAGGAAGGAGGATAAAGGAATATATTATCCCGTAAAAATTTGAGCTAGAAACTGCAGGAGAAGTGCATTCTAATTATTAACGATCAGCCTACCGGATATACACTACAATTGTTTAGGGGGAAGTAAATGCATAAATCAGTTCTTTTAAAATATTTCCAAAAAGAATGAAACTCTTTTTGTTATACCCTTCAAAAAATATCCCTCTCAGACCCATTAATATATATATATACACACTCAGGTCTCGTTTTATGCGATAGATGCGTTCCACAAAAAAAAATCGCATAAATCAAATTCGCTTAAAACGATACTCTAGCTTCATACAAGAACTAATGATTCTTTCCAAATTTCGGAAAAATAGTATAAATTAAAATTTTATTTAAAAAATCAAAACAAAATCGCATAAAATATATCAACAAAAATATATTTATTTTACAAAATTACATTTATTTGTTGGATGGTTAAATCGTCAGTAGACTTCAACCAAAGTTTTAAAGAGTTGCAGACCTCTTATAAAGACTTTTAAAAACCATTTGAGAACTCACAAATGAAAATGATTTTCAAAAATCATAAAATAGATTCATATCGAATATTATTTTTTTGTTGGGTTTTGTTTATATGTAAATTTTATGTGTGATTTTTGAAAATCGTCAAAACAAACTGAAACAAACTGTAACGACTATATAAGTGATGCAAACTTGGCTTGATTTAAACACGGTAAAATAGCCTAAAAACATCTAAAATTTCAAAAACCTATTGAATTTCTAAAAAAAAAATTCTTGATTTAATTGCATAAATTCGAATCCGCATAAAACGAGACCTGAGTGTATTCTTGATCAGTGATGAAAACTAGGACCATCTAGCCAACAACCCTCAATCCGTCTGTGTAAATCATTATTCAGTCCAAACCAATACAACCAGACGCTTGAAATTTGGTATGAATATATTGTGAAGGCCAGCATAGGTCAAGTTTATAAATGGGCTGAATTAGGCCAAAGGGAAAAAACTTCCCCTAAAAAGAACTAAAGCAACCTCTAAAAAAACATAATTTTAAAGATATTTTTTGTAATTTTGTCAGACAAATTTTTATGTCAAAAAAGATCCACAGCTTTGAACTTGAAGTCAGAAAATTATTAAAATTCATTTTTTTTACCCCGCCCTTTTTAGTGGGCGTTGGAGTAAAATATTATATGCAAAAATAGTGCAAATATTTAAGAAATTGTATAATTTAATCCGTCATTCCTTAAAAATTAAATTTTTTTTTAAGCCTTTCCGATGAAGCTGAGATGTTGTCTACACGTGCCCTGTCCCCTGCCTACACGTGCCCTGTCCCCTCACCAGCTTTTGCCCTCAAATGGGCACAGCAGAAAAAAAATTATTAAATATAAAAATATACTTTTTATTGTTTTATTGGTAAAGGTGAGATGACTCCCCCACGGCCCTTTCCGCAGTGATCCCGTCAAAATAGAGTTTTAAAATTGGACACAGAAATGTCTTAAAGGAACTCTGATCCAGCAGGTTAAACATTTTTAATTTATTAATTAAATATTTGAAGGGTATTTAAGATTCGACCCGGTCGAATATAACGTTCTTATCGGTTACCATATAAAATAATTGAAGTAAAGAAAAGTTCCATTAAATTGAATTAAGATTTATAGGCTAATTGTTCGAAATTAGTTTTTAAATCTCAGAAAGACATGATAAATATTCCAAGGCACAAAGGCAAGTCAACATCAGTTTTTAGTTATTCAACTTACACAGCAGAGCAGAACAGCTGTTTTCGAAAGCCGCAACACTTTCATCATCAGTGCTCATTTGTATTGTGTTTCTCACCACTTATTAGGTGGCTTAGTTGAATGTGATAACATTTCTTATTTAAACAAATTTTATTAGGAAATAGAATCCGAGAACTGTTTCAACTTGATGTTAACACACTATTGTTTTAATGCCCGTGTTACCGTTTGATTAGTTTCTTCATGTCCCATTTTTCTGAATTTCCGTTTAAATTGTATATATATGAGATAAAGATGATACGGAATGTGGTAAAATTTAACTCGCATTTGCACGTTACCTTTGATATAACAAACTGGAATATATCATTTTGCTATTAGTAACAAGGACTGCGGCAAAAAAGAGTGCAGAATAAATATATATTTTTTTTAATATGAAAAATCATAAATATGGGACAACCGCATACAGATTCACTTATTATTTTTTATTCATTTATTTTTATTTTTTGTGTTGCTTACATTTTTTATATGTAAAACACTTTCTTCTTTTGTTTTTGTTTTGTTAGTCTTCACAATTGGGCGCTGTGGTTAAGGGGGTATTCACATGGGGCATTTATATACAATTTTTTATTTTTTTTTGGTTTTTAAATTTTATATGCTAAAAAAGAAAACAATTATTGCAATACCGCAACCAGGTCAAATTTTAGCAAAACAAACAATATATATATATATATATATATATATATATATATATATATATATAAAAAACATGGTATGTCAAAGCAACAAAAAAAAATAACATAGAAAACTATTTATATTATTTTATATAAACAAAATGTACAAAAATTTTGTAAATTATTTTTGCTGCCGAATGCAGAAAATATTGCATTCTAAAAAAAAAAATATATCAACTATTGGCTAAATTTTTGGGCCTGCATGAAAAATCACCTAAAAACTGTGCAGAAAAAAAAAATCATAAAATATCATGCAAAATATTTTGATAAAAATTTGGCTTAAATTGCAGATGAACAACAACACAAAATTTGAAAAAATTTTCATAAATTTTGGGTTTATTTAATTATCGTATCTTTAGTTTCATTTTCTTATTACAAACAGTTCCAATAGTTTTCCTTAGTTAATGAGTCTAGTCTATTTTTTGTTCTTCCTTCATTCATCTTAACCAATTTTCAATTTGCCCGAATAATTAAAGACTTGATATTAACTTTTAGTCAGATACTCTTTAAATTGTTTTTAAATTATTTATACGAAACATATTTTTGTTCGGAGAAATTTTATTTAAGCAGAATAAAATCAATAGCCTAATGACACCCAATACTGCACACATTGACTGTTTAGTGTGCTATTTTAGAAACAAGTCAATAGTTATAGAGAAAACCAGCATAACAGAAGGCAACAATGAGAGTGTAAACATATAGTCGCCAGCACAATGAACTGGCGTAAGTAAAAAATTATTGTTAAAATATTATTTCACATTTTTCTTAGGTAAGAAAGTTCGACTAATAAAAATTCATACATAATTTAAAACATTGCAGGATTCACGCGCAATTGCTCATTGTAAATTGACAACTAAATTCAATTACTTGAACATAAATAACAAAGAAGCTTTAGCAATCAGCAGCCGATGGCTCTGGAAAAAGCGAAGGAGATACATGGAATATTGGGAATATTAATCGTCAGGGTTGGGGAATTTCGTACTAACCAAAAAGGTAATAACTTAAAAATATGAATGTGGGAACTTCTCATATTCTATTTTCGTTAAAATATTGGTTAAATAGTTGATATTCCTATTAACTAGCACCACTTGCAAAAAAAAAAGTGGAAAAATTGAACAAAGAACGATGATGAGATGGCGTAGCGGCCTCGAAATCAGTACTGATCCGTTCTGCTGGTTTGATGATTATTGAAAAATATTCTTAATATTCCAATCTTAATATAAATTAATAAAATAGAATTTGAACAAAATCATTTATTAATAAAATAATAAAAAATTATTTGCAGTCATGCAGATTCGAACTTAAGCCCATTGAAAATATTAACAATTTACATAAGAAAATTCGACTAATAAAAATTCATACATAATTTTAAAAATTTTTAGTAAATCTGATTAGACTATGAAAAATGTTCGCATATTTTCTTTCACAAGCAAATTAAATTCAAAAGAATTTTATTTTTCATATAGCAAGGAATTATTCTGTTATGAAATTTTTTTATTTGACATATTGTCACAATTGCTTGACCACCAACAAATAAATTTCATTTTTTTATAAATAAAATTCATTAATTAAATATATCCTTTAATGAAAAATTAGTCTCTATCGTAAATTAAAAAAAAATTACATTCATAAAGGAAAAAAAACAAAAACAAATAAAATTCGCCAGGAGAGCGAAAATATAATAAGCATCCCGTCATGCTATAGTTGGATCCAACTCATTCATGTGCTCGCACAAATTTTGGCCCACAGGAAGAGAAACAGAATGTTTTTAATAAAAACTTTAATTTTGCTTGAATTAAAAATGTGAAAAAACTGACAAATCGCAATTTTTTTTTTTAATATCATGAAACTAATTTACTATGAAATTATGCCAGTAGAACTAGAAAATTCCACATATTATATATAACATTTAATTCATTTTGCCAGAACTCTAATTTATTCATGCAAACAAATACTCCGTATTAGATTTTCCCAACATATGAAATGTGTGAGCCGCAATATGTTGAATAACTAATAAAGTGTGCAAAATGGCTGAAACTATTTATTCTAAGGAATTTTTTAATCAGTTTGTCATATTAGTGGCGATATGGAGCAGGCTTATGTCAATGTATGCGTTACAGTTTAAATGTGTATTTTGTTTACTTATTTAACAAGGCCTTTTACGTTGTAGGAATACATTCACTCTACATTGTTTCAAATACACCTTCTATTCTCTGTTCCTTAAACAAAACAAAAAAATTATTTTCAGTTTTAGTCGCATGAAATTTATGCAGCAACACTCAGAGAAAAATTGTAATACAATTGTAATCACAGCATTCGTGTTGATATGATAAAAGAAAATATTGATTAATTGCATTGAGTGTTTTTTAGAGTGTTACAACAGCAGAGCAGCGCCTGCAAGTTGTTGAAACTTTTAATCAAAATAATTGTTCTATTCGTCAAACTCATCGGGC
The DNA here is from genome assembly GCA_951800035.1 of Linnaemya tessellans. NCBI lineage: Eukaryota > Metazoa > Arthropoda > Insecta > Diptera > Tachinidae > Linnaemya > Linnaemya tessellans. The sequence continues at coordinate 141,408,849 of OX637532.1, forward strand.
ATTTCTTCCTTTTTATGGCCTACATAATCGTCCTTTAAAGCTGCTAATTCGAAAAACAATAGTTCGTTTTCGGACCACATTTACTGTTACTGATGATGTGCATCCCGCGAGACGCCGAAGAGAGCACACTGAAGAAGCTGTAGCCGCTGTACAGGAAAGCATTGAAAATGAACCTAATCCAGCAATTCATCGCCGTTCTCAGTAACTGGGGTTGTGTCCTTCCACTTTATGGAAGATTTTTTTTGAGTTGTTGAAAATTGGTGTTCCCGATTGCGCCTTGTACGCGCCAGCCGTGGCGGCCACATGGTAGAAATCATATTTAATCAATAATTTCATAAAATTTTCTTTAAAATAAAGCCCGCTTTATTGATATTAGAAATATATTTTATTATTGTATTCTGATATATTTAAGCTTAAGGTCTCTTTATTTTAGTTTAATTTTTAATTTCAATATTTCGTCACTCCTTTGTGTGACTTCTTCAGGAAATTAATTATTTTATTACTATTAAAAAAAAAAATTAATTTCCTGAAGAAGTCACACAAAGGAGTGACGAAATATTGAAATTAAAAATTAAACTAAAATAAAGAGACCTTAAGCTTAAATATATCAGAATACAATAATCATTAAAAAGAAGTCAAGAAACCAGAGGAATTTAAAAATATATTTTCTTGTTTTATTATAATTTAAACTTGTGCCACTCTATAAAAAAACACCCTATATATTGAAATCTTTACTAGGCAGAGACACATGCTCCCCTTAAAAATATTTTTCTAAAATTATAAATAATTAAACTAGAAATTAAATTAATTAAACTAGAAAGTAGCTTTAGCGTTCCTTTAACTATTAACAATGACTTTTGGAATTCCACATAAAAAAGGAAGTATCGTTAAGAAAAATTAATACAATAAATATTTTTTATTTGAAACCATGTTCTTCCAGATTGCTTTAGTTATTTTTTTTATGTTCATTCGAATTTCTATTATGGATCTGATTGCATTCCTCAGCCTTAATATGATATTTTTATTACAATAATAACACATTCTTATTGCTACTTGTGTTCACAACAACAACAACAACAACAAGTGAAAACAGTTCGTATCAATAAAATTCTTTTTTTATGCAGCTGCACAATAGCCATCATCAAGAGTTCACAATTAAGAGCAGAAAGTTTATATACGAATCTGGTAATAGAGTCCATCCGGACTTTATAACTTATGGGAAAAAATTTATAATCATAAATAAAATGATATAGCCATCTTACATTCAGTTTTATGTCTCATATATAATAAAAAACAACTTGCAAAATATTAAACGAATTTTTTTACTGCATCCATATTTTTCATTTTTAAACATAAAAATAAACGGAGAAGATTAAAAACTTGGAAATAATAAAAACGGTTAAGTTCGTTTAAACAACTGATTTAAAAATTTTGATGCTTGCGTTTTATCTTAAGAAATTAAAGGTGAAAGATCTATTTTATAATGACATGAAGAAATATTAATCGGTATTATAGCAACTATCACTTTTAAAGAAGATTATGAGACTTTTCTCAGCCTTAATTAATTTTCAGGGACCAAGAACAACTACATGATGCTTCACGTCTGTCATTATTTGATGAAATGCACTCACTTTACAGCACTTTAGCACACCCGGCGACTCATTTTTCCCAGCGACTTCTGCAACAATAGCAGTCTTTTTTTTCTATGTACATCCAAAGGACTTTTCAACTCATATTCGGTCACATAATCATCCATCATTTTTCTTTTAGGAAGCCCCAAAGTCAGTCATGCACTACATCGAACTTCACTTAATAATAGTATTTTTACACTGACATGGCTTTAATAAATTTTGGTTTTAATATTAAAACCAACTGTTAAAACTTGGTTTAGCATACCAAATGATTTTGTTAAAACCAATTTAAAACCACTTTCGAATTGGTTTTAAGTAGGTTTTATGAAATACAACCTTGCTTTAGCCGGTTTTTGGCTGTGCTAAGTTGAGTGCTGCCAAAGTTATATGATGGAAACAGCTGGTATTGTTTATATGAATAAGAATATATGCTGACGCCTGAAATATTATGAAAACATTGTCAAAATGGATGCAGCCACAAGAAGAACTACAAAATGCCAGAGAAAAAGGAAATTATGGACAAAGATTAAGGGAAATATTTTCATTGATGTGTGGGAGGAGAAAATAGACAATTTGAAACTTTTTATTTTTTTCTTTTAAACAAAAACTTCTGTTGTACAGGTTGTCAATTAAGTGTTGTAAAAATAGAGAACAAGTACAGCAACAAATTCACGACAATTTGCAGTGTGAACAGAAAATCAGCTGTTAATGGTTTTAACGCTAAAGCCAAGTTTTAACCTTGAGTGTGAAAACCCTATAAGAAGATAATGTGCTAATTTCTTTAAGCTCTAAAGGCATGTCACCGGTGGTTTATACCAGAAGCAGTGGTAGCAGTGCTTGATTATATTTAAAAATTATTGGCAAATAAAACCTCCGAGACTTTAATAGCAGGCAAAACCTAAAGTGTTCTTTCCTTTTTGTCTAACTATTGTCGGCGACTCTAACGTAAAGGCAACACGGGTATTTAATAAAAGTGTGTTACCCATGCGCTTGATACAGTTCTCGTATGCAATTTTTTAATAAAAATTTGTATAAATAAAAACTTTTATTATAATCATCTAAGCCACCACTTAGACTACCAGAAATACCCATGGATACTGATGATGAAATTGCAGCGGCTTTTAAAAACAGCTGTTCTGCTCTGCTGAGTAAGTTTAATAATTCAAACTGAAGTGACTTTCCCTTGCGCGTTGAAATATTTATAATATCTTTCAAACGAAATACACTTAAGTACTGGCGATGAAAGTGTAGCGGCCTTCGAAAACACCTGTTCTGCTCTTTCAAACAAAATACTAATGAGTACTGGCGATGAAATTCCAGCGACTTTCGAAAACAGCTGTTGTGCTCTGCTGAATACGTTTGATAATCCAAACTGAAGCGATTTTCCCATGCGCGTTGAAATATTTATAATATCTTTCAAACGAAATACACTGGCGATTAAAGTTTAGCGATCTTCGAAAGCAGCTGCTCTGCTCTTTCAAACAAAATACGAATGAGTGCTGGCGATGAAAGTGTAGCGGCTTTCGAAAACAGCTGTTGTGCTCTGTTGTGTGAGTTGAATATTTAAAAATAGATGTTGATTTTTTACTTTGTTCCTTGATATATTTATCATGTGCAATTAAAAAAAAATTTCGAACAATTAGCCTACAAGTCTGAATTGAATTTAATATAGACTCTACTTTATAAATCGGGAAAATCCGATCCATCCTTTTCCTCGTCAAGCATAACAACAAAATGTAGTTAGTCACCAATTGTGGGGCACTAATTCTCTTCAGAAAAACGCAATGCCATATTCATGACTGAAAACGGAATGGATGCCGTCTTAGTCTATGTGACAATTACTTCATCTAATAGACAATTTATAAATAAAACCTCAAACTTATTTGCTACACAGGAAAGACTTGTACTTCAAAACTTTTTCATAAACTGCGATATACAAAAAGAAAATATATGAAATAACTACTATTAAACATTTTGAGGCTAAAAGCCACAAAGATCAATTGTATGTAAATTTATTGCAGTAAACACTAGTAATTTCTTTAACTGTAAACTATTTAACAACAATAACAAGCAGCCAAGCCAATAGATTGCAAGTGTATTTAAACAAACGTATCATTATGTGCATGTATTTGTGTGTTGATAAAACAAAACGTTTTGTTTTGCTTTTTTTTCTTCTTCTGCTACAACAAGGGTTCTTTCCTTCTTGTTAAAATGATGTATAGACTGTCAATAACAAGTGTGTGTGTGTGTTTGTATTTTAACACTGAAGTACATCCTGTTAAAGTACTAATATCAACTTATTGATATAAGCATAAACAGTATTTTTTTCTATTTTTTACTTTTAATACTATTTGTATATAATATTTTCCATAACACTCGTACATACAAACTTTTACCAACTTTGCATGTTAAATATTATAATATTTTTACTCTGCTGGCATTCGTTGTGCAGAGTGTAAGAGATATTTTTTTTTGTTCATTTTATTGCAGTATTTGGTTTACAGATCATTGACCGTACATAAATGTTTTCAGTTATTGTTTACTTAAACTCATGAATAAATGGATGTAAGTATGTGAGTGTGGGTAGGTGTATGTGTAGGTGTGGTGGAAGTGAACACAGTGCACAAGCCTGTGCATGGCTGCTGGTATAGAATGTCTTCTTTGTTTTTTTACATTTCCACATGGGCTTGTGAATGTGTATGTGTGTGGGTGTGGGTGTGTACATGTATTGTTAGTTGTGTGGTATTGGTATCGGTTTGGTCTGATAGTGGCTTTTTTTTGTATATATGAAAATACTTTTGTAAGACAAGAGTACAAGACACACTTACATGCCTACCAACTCGTACATAATTATTTATATTTCTTTTGAGACATTTCACTGTTTGGTATTTTCAATTAAGTTTTCATTAATGAAATGTTTTATTTTCGGGCAATTGAATATAATTATGCGATTTTACTACAAACCGTACAAAAGCAATGCTGGCTTACACATTTCTTTGGCAATAATTATTGCATGAATACGGGGGTAATTATTTTTTTGCGTTTTGACTTTCTCCACTTTTATGGAGTTCAGGAAACAGGAAAAGCTCAATGTACTGCCATGGCTGCTTTTGTAAAGGAAGACATACATAATTATTCTTGAGGTTATTAAAAATCTTTTAATAAAGTTTATTTATGGAAAGTCCTTGGCATGTTTTAATTTTGATTATTATTATTTTTTTTTATGGAATATATCAAATATCATTCTGATATTTGTAAGCTTAAGGTCTTTTTATTTTTGTTTAATTTTTAATTTCAATATTTCGTCACTCCTTTGTGTGACTTCTTCAGGAAATTAATTATTTTATATAAAATAAATATCAGAATACAATAATAATTAAAAAGAGGTCAAGAAACCAGAAGAATTTATATCAAATATCTGTTCAGACTGATATGGCAATATTAAAGCAAATAAATTTGTTTGCCATATTATTAAAAACGAAGAGAAAACTACTTTCAATTATTATTATTATTTTTGTTTATTTATTTTTTTTGCCAGTGAGGAGGTTTTAAAATGTCTTTAATTTTCGACAGTGTCCGTTGTCAGCTTCGTCGAGTGATATTTCCACTAAAACATTCCCTCCTGCGTTTCAGGTGTGTTTGCCTTCACGGGACCGCTGTCGGCATTAATTCGTGAAGGCTTAGAAGTAATGCAGAAAGCATTGCTCCTAGGAAAAAAGAGTCCTTCCCAGAAGGTCCTGGAAAGGACTCTTCTTTATGTGCTCACGTCTGGGTTCGCTGCCATACGCAACCATTGTGATGCTTTTAATCAGAGCTCAGATTTACTCGATTTTACTCGGGAGTGAAAAATACTTGCGAAGAAGAGTACTCGAAGATTACGAGTGTTGCAGAAAGTTTACTCTCCACTCGTTTGTTTTAGGTGGGAGTACTCGCGAGTACTCCTTTTTAAAAAGTAAGAGTGGGAGTAAAAATCTTCGAAATAGAGTGAGAGTTTACTCTTAAGAGTAAAATCGAGTGGAAAAATAGAAACTGTTTGTCTTTGCTGATTTGTGTGTGCGTATGGTTTTTGTGTACTCTTTCGGTCTTTCCATACAGCGCGCATGTGCGGAGCAATTAGTTGGTTTTATAAAAAAAGTTTTATTATATATTTAAAAGTTTACTTATATTTTCTATATTATAATGAACAATAAAGACATAAATAATACTATACTTGCTACTACACACACAGGCACACACACAAATCGGCAAAAACAAACAGTTTCTATTTTTCCACTGTATGAGAAAGACTGAAAGAGTACTCGGCAAGATTTCTAGCGTATTTTACTCGCCCTCGAAATCGAGCAAAGCATATGCGCTCTTATTCGAGTGGCATAGAAAAATAGAGTACACTCGATATTTTTTTTTCACTCGCAGGAGTACTCGCGCTCGAATTCCAGCGAGTTTCACTCTCTACTCGAATTCGAGCGAAGATTTCGGAGCTCCGCTTCTAATTGATTACACTGAGGATCTATAGCTGTGGACTCATTCCGCAAATGTTGGCCGAGATCATTTTTTTCCTCGGTAAAACGTATTCAAGCATTTTGCTTACAATGTTGTCAGAAGTAAGCAAACCAATCTGTGCCCTTAGCTCACTTCGCCATTTGATTCAGTTAAAGAACGTGTATCCAGCATCGCCGTTCCTCGAGCTCCAGTACAACAGAAGGAGTTCAATGTCTTACCCATGCAGTAAAGATATAGGAAGAAGTAACCATGTTCTGACAGAAACAGTGTCAGGAAGTAGTTTACTTCCACTATATCTTGAGGATGAGCCTTGCCGTCCATCTACTGGCGGTATCTGTACTCCGCCTGTTTTGCCATTGCATTATTATTATTATTATTATTATTATTATAATTATAATTATAATTATAATTATAGGTAAGTTTTTTATATTTGAGAATTAAAATAAAAAAATTATTTTTATTTGATTATCATAAAAACTGTGAAACACATTGTAGGCTAGTGTACTACTTTTGCTTACAAAAAAATGTTCTAAGAAATTAATAATATTCTTAGCTATTGTTAAGAAAATCCTCAAATGCTTCTGTATTTATAAAAATGATATCTTTGCACGCAGCCTTCTATTTGTTTGTCCTTTTTCTTATGTTTTCATCAGGCCAAAATTTCGGTTTCGCTGTTTTTCTTTTGTTCGTGCAACAACGTGTTGTAAAGTATTTGTTGAAGTATTATTTTAACAATAATACTTTTTACGTTATTTAAACTTGTAAGTGCTTGTGCACGGAAATAAAAAGCCACATACACACACACACACACTCACACTTGACACAAGTATTTTCAATGTTTATGTTGTATACAACAGATATGATACTTCAATAGAAATAGCACTTACACATACATACCTACATATACTTGTACATATTTATGCATATAATATACAAGGAGTGTGTACATGGAAAAGCTTTTATTTAGACTTAAGCTATTTAAAATTTACAGCCTTGTACTCGTACATGGGGCGTAGTGGAGTAGCTGTGAAAACTTTATTCTCGAATATTTGCTCAAGTCTCAAATTTAATACTTGAGGACTTTTAGGTTGTACGAAGTGCTGAGTTGATCTTTAGCTACTGCTGATAAAAATATAATCTTTAAAAAATAAAGTAAATTTTATTTGAATCGAATTGTGTTGTCAACCAGTTTTTAAGCTGTTTGCATATCACACAGCTGCGCCACTGCTGTCAAGTTCTTGGAGGAAAATAAGACGCAAGTGTTTTGTATTTTGGATTGAACAGAATTTATTTAAAGCAAAACAGAAAGGAAACTAAACTGAAAACATGAGTTATTCTTATTTATAAATTTTTTCAAATATTTAAATTTATACACTCAAATATTTAATAGCCATATACACTTGAATTTAAATTTGCAAACTACGAATTTAATTCTTGACTCCTATTCAACAAAATTTGATCTAGGATCTCATATGTAAACACGTCAGTTTATGAATTTCTTCCGTTACAGGATACTTAAGATTATAATATAATTTTGTATGAATAAAAATTTTGAGATGAATATTTAAGACAAGGATTTATTGCATACGCCAACTTTTTATTCATGTTTATTGGGATTGTTGATCCTTTTCCAATTGTTTACTTAATACACCTTTTCCATATAGAATTTTGCATCGCTTTGCATTCGGAAGGCGGCAATAGTAATTAAAATTGCTCAAATATACTTCAGAAAATTTCGAAGAAGTAATTTAGAAAACTTCAATTGTAGTTAAGAAAGGCGAAAATATGTGTTGCCTACTTTTCGGCCACGTCACAGAATATAATACCATTCGGAAACTGTACTAGTTCCGTATATTAATTCCTCCGATAACAAAGAAACGTTCATATAGAGTAATAATTATCGCCTGCTATTTCTTGGAATAAAATATAAATTGATTTTATTATAAGACTAGAATATGCAAAAGAAAAGTTGCATAACAAATACAGTCCAATTCGGTTGAAATAAAGTGGAAAATTACAGAAACATTGTTGGGCTCATGCGAGATTTTCAATAATATAGAAAACTTCGGATAAAAAATTTTTAAACGCTCTATTAAAAGTATAATTAACACACGTTATATCTATCATTCAAGCGGCAAATACACATGACTGGTATAAAGAAAATAAAACAGTAGCCCAATTCACAATCCTGTGCAAATGGTCTTGCATTATAGCATTTGCAACTTGAGAGAGTATTTGAGAGCATTTTAAATGTATTTTGTTGGTGTAGAGTACAATTATTTTGCAAATGCAATGATGCACAACTATTTGCACAAGATTGTGAATAGGGCTAGTGTTTCACAATAAATCAATTTGTATTAATTGAGGTTTTTATTTGTTCACCATTACAATCTAAAATAGATGAAATGATATATAACCTTTTAGAGTCCTTCACATATTCATTTATTATTTTTGCCATCTTAAGAAAGTGCCGCATGCGATGATATATAAATTTTAGCTGCCGACAAAATATTTAATTAAATATGGCCTACTTGTAACTGAAATTCTAATAATTCTCATGATATGAGCAAAAGTGAAAAGGTTCTGAATTGTCTTGAGCGAAATAATGTATTTAAAAATTTCTCTTTTTTTTCAAAAAATTTCTTACACACACCAAAATAAACGTAAAATTTTCTTTGCTTCATAACACACATTTTTTCATTTAGCAATTCATGAACCTGTTCGTATATTTTTAAATATAATTTTAAATAAAATTCCTTGTAACCAAAAAGAAAATAGTTTGCATTAATTTGTTGTTGAGCCCCATTTTTAATCCCATGAATACCTATAAATCTCTTTTGTATGTTTGTGTGTGTGTGCATGAATTTACATATGGTAAATATATATATATTTTTTTTGAAGTACATAAATTTCTCCTTACAAACGAAAAAAAAACATTCATTTATTTATGTTAAAGTCTATTTTATTTGCATTTCCTTTAGCATTAGGATTTATATTAAAATTTTTAAGTATGTCCGCCGGAATCACATTTCATATGCAAATCCCTATTGTTTTGTATATTCCTTCCGAATGCAAAAGAAAAAAAAAATATGTAAAAAATAGTTCATGCTTGTTTTTTTCCTACACGTATTAACATACATAAAGTCCTTTGTAGTCACATACACATCCCGGAATTTTTAACATGCCTTTGTTATTTATGTATGTGTATTTTAAGCACTACACACATGCAGCCATTCACACATGTATGCAAATATAAATATGTACGAGTACATACAGACTGTTGTTCGCTGTTAATACTTGTGTATGTGTGTGTGTGTGTTGCTGTGCTTTTGTATTTCTGGTTTTCTATTTTTAAATTTTCAGGTATTTAGATTTACCTTTAAATTTTAGTTTCTGTTTTGTATTAGCATTACTTAACATGCATGTACACACACACACACATATACACACGTGTGCTATATATGGTATGGCACAGTTTTATATACGAGATTGATTGGGGAAATATAATTTTTAATCCCTTGCGACCTAAATATATTAAATTTTAAGACATATTTTAAATTTGAGCCGAAAAGAAATGTGAAAAAAATATTTCACCATTACAGTGCTATGACTTCCGAGTTTTGAAATACAGACTAATTACATAAATGATTTCAATGAGAAAATGTGTTCGCTGAAGATCTGATCATGTGATCATGCCCGCATATGGTATATAAGAAGCCTATTTCCAAATAACAAAGTAAGCTTTGTTATGCCATAAATTGATAATCTATAAGCTGCCATACACTCCTCAGTAGTTGAAAATATTTCTTTAATAAATTTTCAATTGTCATAGGAAAGAAAGAGTACTTCCACATCGTGAAACAGGCAGAGAGATTAAGAGAACAATTGTTCGAAAATGTATTTTAAAATATTGCAAGTCAAGAGGAAACTCAACGTCAATTTAATTATCCAACCTAAGCTGCAGAGCAGAACTGCTGTTTTCGAAAGCCGCCACACTTTCATCATCACAGAACTCATGTGTATTTTTGTTAGTGTGAACATGTGAACATCTCATTTTTTTATTTTTAGCTCAAGCCAGTAGCTTGAATTTGATGTAAGTAAATGTTTTCTATTTAAGTTTTTTATTGCTATATTAACCTCAATTAAGTTTAATCTGTTAACTGTTCAAAATTGTGTTTTTAAAATTACAATAATATGATAAACATTCCAAGGCACAAGAAAAAGTCCACCTCAATTTAATTATCTAACTTTCACAGCAGAGCCGAAGAGCTGTTTTCGAAAGCCGCCACACTTTCATCATCACAGTACTCATGTGTATTTTAGTTAGTCACATGTGAACATCTCATTTTTTTTTTATTTTTAGCTCAAGCCAGTAGCTTGAATTTGTATGTAAGTAGATGTGTTGTATCGATGCTTTTTATTATTACATATATGAAATTCAATTAATATTAATCGGCTAACTGTTGAAAAATGTATTTTTGAAATTAGAAAAATGTTTGATAAACATCCCAAGGCACAACAAAAAGTCCACCTCAATTTAATTATCTAACTTTCACAGCAGAACAGAACAGCTGTTTTCAAAAGCCACCACACTTTTATCTTCAGTACTCATGTTTATTTTTCTATATCGCCACTTCTGAGGTGCCTTAATCGAATTTGATAGCAGTTTTTATATATAAAAATTTTATTAGAAATTGCACTGAACTGAACTGTATCAAAACATTTTCTGAATATTTTGTTCCATTTTGCACTTAAGCCAAATTTTTATATATAAAATTAAAAGTACGTGTTCACGATTTTTTTTAATTAAACAACCTGTTTATAATCAGCCCACAGTATTTCTACTCTCCCGCATTTTACATTTCTTGAGGAAAAAGATACTCTTATTGCAATAAACTGTCAAATAATTAAATACGGGAAAGGGGAAATCAAAAATAATTATTTTGTTGTTTTTTTTTATAAATAACGCTATTTTGGGAAAATTAAATATTTTCTAATATTTTTGCTGAAAGTGGTACAATAAAAATCTTAGCATCCGATGTGGTAGCGGAGGAAATTCGTTCACTGGAAATTTTTTAGACTTGTAGCTTTTGATGCCTCGTTGGTAATATTATCATGTGATAAAATATCTTTTGATCTCTACCTGCAACTTTAGATTTCTGGACGTTCTTAAGAAAATAATAATAAAATAAGCTTTTATAAAATTTGCATACGTATATTTCTTTCTTATAAATTTCTTTGATGCTTATATTTTCTTTTACCTCCCTTCAACTTTCCTGCGAAAAAAACTCGAATGAAATAATAACGCTTTTCCCTTATTAACAATCGAAGAATACTTCCCTTTACCCCACGATGCTCAGTACGAGAAAAATTCTAATCCATAAGAGAAAGTGGTTTTTATTAACCAAAAACCACATATAAATGTTCGTTAAAATTCTTACTACATACAAATTTAAGCTATGGCTTGAGCTACCAGTAATAAATTGGAAAAACGTTCACATGTACTTAAGTATAAAAAATTCAAACCAAAAAAGTTTGACTTAGGTATGATGGAACAAAAAAAATTCAGAAAAATGGGACATGAAGAAAAATAATCAAACGGTAACACGGGTATTATAACAATAACATGTTAACATCAGGTTGATCCAGTTCTCGTATCCTTTTTCACAATAAAATTTGTGTAAATAGGAACTGTTATCACATTCAACTAAGCCACCTAATAAGTGGTGACAAACACAATCCACATGAGCACTGATGATGAAAGGGCTGCGTCTTTCGAAAACAGCTGTTCTGCTCTGCTGTGTAAGTTGAATAACAAAAAAAACTGATGTTGACTTGCCTTTGTGCCTTGCAATATTTATCATGTCTTTCTGAGATTTAAATTAAAATTTCGAACAATTAGCCTATAAAATCTTAATTCAATTTAATATAGCAATATAAATGTTAGTTAAAACTCTTACTACATACAAAAGAAACACGTTTTTTTTTAATTTTATTGTTATTAACATGATGTTGATAAACCAGTCTTATAGAAATCGAATTAAATTGGCTATCACTCAGATTAGTTCTCATTAGTATGAAGTTTTTACTTCAGTTTTTATTCGAAAAGAAATTGACATGAGACAATGTATAAAAAATTTAGCGGAATTTATAAAAAAAAACCTTTATCTTAGGTGAGTCCATTGTCATAAGTGGTCCCTTTTTTCCTTAGAACGGAACACCACATCGATAAGGAAATATAAACAATAATACAATTTTGAATTGAATTGATTATTCCTTCATAATAAACTGGCAATTACATTGAAATCAATCGCATCTACCATTAATTTATCATTCCTTAGTTCACATATAGTGGCACCTAAGTCGTATTACAGACATACTAAACATATAACTGTGAACCCAATGCAGCTTGAGAATAAGCTTACAAAAACAGTAAAATGTAAGCATTTTTTAAATTAATTTATAATAATATATATAAAATTTGAATTTACAAAAGTTTTTTAACCATCCACAATAATGTGCTATGCATTAAATGTCAAAACGTTTTGTATCTTCATTTAGTTTGAAATTTGTGAGTGAAGTGCGCATAAAAATATATTAAAGGGTAATAAATATTTAAATAACAAAAAAATAAATAGATCAAAAAAAATTTTGTAAGTTCTATTGGCATTGTATCTATAGTCTATAAGAAACCGATTCCATTCTCTTTTATCTACCCAACACTTTTAGGAAAATGAACTCACAGAAGTTGCCAAGTCTCCAAATTTCAAAAAAAAAAATTGCTGGAGAAAAATATTAACCGATGAATTAGGCGAACAGCTCTGCTGGAAAGGTACTGAAACAAAGAAAAGTGTGCGGAATCTGAGCACAACAAAGGCAATTCGAAGTAAGTAGCGAAAAAAAAGAATATTAATAATTAATAATCACTAAATTTCTATGATTCGTAGACGCAGCATTATCAGTAGGTATCACTGAAGACCAATTTATTAAAGACAGCAAAAGCTTCTTCCAGTTTGCAAAAAATCGTTTAAAACTGAGAAATGAATACGGCAATAGGAAAAAAACATAAACACCTAACACCTATTGTATTTTTTGTGTTATAAATAATATTAAAGAATTTTTCTTTTATGGTAATAAAACAATTTATTGATGTCTTAATGTTTATTATACAATTTTTTTTTTTTTTTTTTTTTAAGAGTAGGACCAGCACTCAGGGGATGACCCCTACATATGCAATGCATTGCGCCGGAACTGAAAACGAGGGGATAGTATTGAAGGGACAGATTAGGAAAGATGAGAAGATAGACAGTTTTTTTGTAGCTATTTCAACGTTTTTACTTCGCCGGTTAATTTTTGCTACAGGGCCGACGAAGGTGGGTGCTGTTACTCTGCTTTTAGTACATGATAGTGTCAGTCGCTGCCAATTATGTTCAGTGACCAGTGACTGTGCCTTCATCATTGAAACAGGCTGGCAACAACTAACACAACCACGCAGTAATGCTGATCGGAAGAATTCAACACAATATTTCATGACTCAGCGCGGGCTCGAACTCAGGACCTTCCGCTTCATAGTCTCGTGTTCTACTACTTCAGCCAACAGCACTGAAGACGAATAAGCTTTATTAAACAATAATTAATATAATATTATTTTTGTAAGCTTATTCTACAATTGAAAAGTTAAGCTTGAACATATAATATTTTCATAAGGGTTCCGTTTTGATTTTTCTACAATTGTTACGATAATCTTTTGCAACAAATTCTAAAATGTTTTTTGTAACTTAAGGCTTGTGTGGGTAAGCTTATTATAACATTATTCTCAAGCCATTTGGTATGTTGGGAATACACTAATAATTTTGTTTGTGTATGCCTACAAACAATCACTCAGTGTATGTGATGGAACAGCTGTTAGCGGTCAATTGTGAAACTCAATTGGCCAATTTATGTAAATATTATTTTTCTATAGGAGGTCTAGCATAAAAGGTTTGCATTGAAAACTGTAAACTCAAACACTTTAGCCCTATGAGAAATAAATGGGAAAAAATATGTTGCAAATAATCAAATAAAAGGAACACTAAAGCCCATATTAACAAACGTGAAATAGTGGCTTTTATTTTACTAGACGGCAAAACTAAAACTCAGTGGTTTTTATTCTTTGTGTTCTTTTAAGAAATACATATTCATGCATAATAGTCTGCGTAAAAATATTGCGCAGTACTTATTATCTCCGATTTGATGGAAATTGCAAAATATATAAGCAGGCCTGGGGCCAAATTACCGCATACAATTTAAATACAAATTTCGTTCGATATCGAGTGCCGTAATTTGCCCCCTGATTATGAAATCTATTACAATTGTAGCAAAACACCCAGCCAAACGAGTTAATTACTAGTAAATAATTTAATAGTATTGAAACTCACAACTTATATGTTTTTCCTTTCAACAGCTTCTAACGCCGTTATCATGTCACTGTTAAATGTACAACGTCATGATGGCACAAATATTTTAAATGCTTTTTATTAACAATATTTTACTTAATATCATCGTTGTTGGCTGGTAACTACATGCAAGCTTTTTGTTTGAAATTCATTATTCCTTAACAATATTAGTTTTTAATTACAATATCTTTTATGAAATTTAATATTAAATACTTTTAAACACGATATTCATACAGTGTGCAAACACACAACAACTAATTTATTGTCACGAATCACTAGTTTATAAATATGGCAAAGTTTATGTGAAGAAAACAATCATTTAATTATACACGAGCAAAAAAAAACTAATTAAGAAAAATAATAATGGGCTTGATTTACTGTATTAGAAGGCTATTAATTATGGATTACAAGACAACAGTTCCAGTTTAACAATAAAAAATATATGGGAAATTAATTAAGCGCTCATTACTTTTTGGTATTACATTTACTGCAGCAAAATAATGTATGAAATTCAAAAATATTTGATTTCATATGCAGCACTAGTCCTTACAGGGTCGAACATGTGAACCTCGGCTTCATAGTCTGCACTACAGCCTCATATTTATAGAATTTTTAAAACGTCAGCATTTGAAATTATGGAAAACCATGTCTCACAGAGATCTTTTGGGCTGTAGTTTTAAAACATATGCCGGCCTATGAATCACTTTATGATTTTTTTGATGTGTTAACATCTATACGCGCGCCTCTAGGGCAGTAAACTATCAGTTTCAATACATACGCAAGTGTAAGTGTAAGACTTTGTTTGTTTGTTGTTGTTGCTTGGCAGTCGGTATTGAAAGTGATTATTGGGCGATTTTCATATAATTTTCCCACGCGATTTTCTCCGGAAATTCATAGCCGATTTTATTAATTTTTGGATTAAAACGCTAGTGCGGGTTTCGATAAAGAGTTTAGGTAAAAAATTAAGGCGATCCGATATCGGCGAGCGGAGATTTAAGTGTTTTAATTCGGAGTATTAATTTGGAGTAATATTAAAAAAGTGTTTTATGTTGATCTTCGGTTTTGTCTTATGCATAGCAAAGAGAATAGTGACGTGGTTATACGTACATATATAAAAATGAGACAGCAAGAAAGCAACGTATGTAGCTTATGTACAAACATAACAATGTATGTATGTACATTTTTCTGTTGCTTTGCATTCTCTTTGTTTTTTGTGGGTTTAATATAAAATAAATTAACAAAAAGGTGTTAACACATCGCGCGTGAGTTCGAACACTCATTGATTTTTTTTTCATGAACCGGTTAACTGCTTTGCGGCCTAATCCCACCGTGGTCTTAGCACCAGGTAAATACAATGCATCTACCATTGCCGCCTCACACAACAGACTATTACGCATGAGTACCAATTTTAAACCATGTATTTGGACATGACCTCCCCCTTAATTGGGAATGGAGCCTACCTAAAACTCCTATCGATATTTAGGTCACGGCACCTGCTTGCAATGCAACTTCACACCAAAGTCACGCTCTTCACTCGATTAGGGTGTAAGCAACAGGCAACACAAAGCTCCCCGAAAGGCCACACCACTACCAGACTGAGACCAAAGTCCCAGGGGCTCCTGACACCCGTGGCACCAGAATTAAGTCTCCGGTCAGATCTCCTAGCCGACACTACCTTTTTTTTAGCTCAAACCTGCACTCAGGAGATGACACATACATATACAGTGCATTGCATCATGGAGGGGACGGATGAAGAACGATGAGAAGATAAAGATTTTTTTTTGTATAGCTATTCCAACCTTTTACTTCGCAGGCAAATTTTTTTGCTGCAGGGCCGACGAAGGACAGTGCTGTTACTCTGCTTTTTAGTTCATGACAGTCGCTGTCTGATAACAACTAACGCAACCATTCACTCATGTCGATCAGAAGAATTCAACACAATATTTCATGACTCAGCGCGGGTTTGAACTCAGGACCCTCCGCTTCATAGTCTCGTATTCAAATACTTCAGCCAACAGTACACACTTCCGTTTGTATTTAGAGGACACATGAAATTGTTCCAGTCATTATACATTTTTACTTCCCCATCAAATTACCCCTACACTACTGCTTAAAGAGGGTGCTACAATGTTTAGTGTATGATAGTGTCAGCCTCATGCCGGTGATGTGCAGCGACTACCGCTACGACTTCATTATAAAAATAAGTCGAGAACAACTAACGTAATTTGGTACTAGTGCAGCTGTGAAAAATTCTACACCATACCCATGACTGAATGAATGTCGAGCCCTGGATCTCAGAATTTGTAGTCCAAGTGTCAAGTACTTCAATCAACTGCCTGCTACGTTAGTGCATTCAAATGGTATTAAAAACCCTTCAAATCATAATAAACGATTTATTTTTTTAATGGAATACATTAACATGAGAACTGATATGTCAGCGCAAATAGAATATTTGGCTATATTATCTATGTATTAAAAATATATGTATGTTTGTGTATAATAAAAACAAATATATTCAAACATTCCTACGATTTTTGTGTACTTTTCAATTTATAATTTAATATTATATACATAAGCATATACGAATTTTTAATTCAACAATAAAAATAATGTACCAAATGTTCTCCAATGATGAATGTTTTGCTAATTTGATAAACCAAATTGCATGTGAATTTATTGCAAATATTTTTGTTTGTTGCATGTATAATTTTTTTAAATTTTCTACTTGATCAACGCAATACTTAAATCAGCTACTGCGCTAAATGAGTTAATTTTATTTATGAAAAATACTTTTATCAATTAAAAATAATTACTATATGTGACGCGCAAAATAGAAAGGGACCTAAGGGTAAAAACCGGTTTTGTTCAGAAGAGCCATTTTAAATAATTAAATACGTGTATCTTTGGTGTATCATCACCATGAGAAAACGCGCATATATCTGGGAGGGAACACTTTTGGGGCATGGGATCGGTCTCATTCGATGCTCAGATGTTGTCCACATCAAAAAAAAAAAAAAAGGGAAAATTGATTTTTTTTTGTACCCTTAGGTCCCTTTCTCTATCCGCTGTCACATATGTCTTTTGCTCTCACATCCATTAGTAAAATAAACAAAATGTTGTTGTAGTCTACACCAGCGTATAATTGATTTGCAAACTTTCATAAATATCACTCATACGTCCGCAGCAGAAAAAAGAGTAGGGTAGAGTAGAGGCATTATGATATGAATCAGGGATGGAAAAGAGCTATTTTGATTTTGTACCAATTAACTAATAAAATGTACTTTTCATACCATGACGGTACCATTTTTTTATATTTTTTATATTTCTATTAATACAAATTCAAAAACTTCTCTACACAAGTATACAACAACAAAATATTATATACATAAAAATCTAGGAATCATTTGATTAAATTTTATTCAAAAAGTCATACAATTTAAGATAATAAATTTTCTGGTAATTTAAAATTGAGGCAACGAGACATTGACTGAAAATTTTTTTGGTATTTGGAAATCAACTATTATACCCTTTTTCAACGTGATTGTTTTTGAATCCAATATAAGGCAGCCTAACGATGAAAAATGTTTCTGTTGCGAAAAAGTATAGCAAATAATTGTAAGTCCGTTACTTAAATGAGCCATAATTTAGCAGAAATATGAGACAGAAACCACTATTTTGAAAGATTCGGGTCTAAAGAACCGTTTTCTATCGAAAGAACAATCATTTTCAAAAAAAAAAAACGACAAAATAAATATATAGAACAAGCAGAGGAGTAAGAAACGATCCGAAAATTTCATGAAGTGCTGACTGGAATACTGTATGTAATAAAAAGTTGACACAAAATCTTTGATTATGTAACCGTATAATTCTCAAAAATATTTTATGTTTATTAACTAATTCACTGAGAAATTAACAAAAAAATTTCAAGCATAAAACGTTTTTATGAACTAGGTGTAAGCTTTTGATTGAGATATTTAAATTGTACCAAATTAGTCGTGGTAGTACCACGGTACCAACAAAGTCGTAGTTGTACCAAAAAAAAGTACAATTGTATCATGTTTTCCATCCGTGAATTCTGATAATGAATTTGCACATTGAGCATTCGATTAAAATGCATTTTATATCACAACGCAGAAGAAAATATATTGACGTGCGAAAGAAATTAGCTAGATAAAACGCTTTCATAGCGATATTGTGACCTATTGAATCACACATGTGGGTATAATAAATCGCTGTATTGAATGGTATATCGCCTTATAAATTTTAACTACAATTTTTTAGTTTTTACTAGAAAAAAAAATTTTTTGAAAAGTGTTTTCGAAGTTATTTAAAAAATTCTAAGTGATCTTTTGTTTGTTAATTACTAAACACATCATCAGGAAACCTTCGCCGAAAATTTCTTAGAATGATTAAAGATACGTGCTCTCTTTTATTTAATTGCTATTAACTTTTTTACCTTTATTTTGGTAATTTATTACACAATTATTTCAGTTTTTTTTATTCTTCAATATTTTGTCAACAATTTGTTAACATCATCAAGAAAAAACAATCGCGAGCTTAATAAATAATAAAATAAATTATGGCTAAAGATATTTGTGGTATTCACACTGTGTGCTATTTAGTCATATTGTCATACAGTCATAATATTTTGGACCAGCTTAAAAAAGTTCTTTTTTTCTATTTTCAAGATTAAAAGGACCCATGAAATGACGGCATTTTGAGATAATTGAGAGAAAAAAAATGTAGATCAGAACTGCTCGGCAGATTTGCAAAAAAAAACTCTGCTAGAAGTCTAGCATACTTCAGGGGGACTGCTTTAAAAGAAGACCATATACAAACTGAAGAGTAAATAAATATTTCTTGAGAAAAATAAGAATAATTTTAGTTGCTCAGCAGATCTCGTAGAAAACATTCAAGAGTGTATA
The DNA here is from genome assembly GCA_951800035.1 of Linnaemya tessellans. NCBI lineage: Eukaryota > Metazoa > Arthropoda > Insecta > Diptera > Tachinidae > Linnaemya > Linnaemya tessellans. Next base: position 141,428,340 of record OX637532.1, read on the forward strand.
TATTTTCAATCTCGCCGCCAGAATCAGTTGTTGAAACTTTAAAATGTATTTTTACTAAAATAAATTATTTAGATTAATTTTTCAAAATATTTAAAAATTTTTTTTATTGTCCTATGCCACATATTTAATCCATAGATAATCAATCCTTTTGGTATATAGATAAAAAAACAATAATTTTAAATTTACCCTGATTAGGCAAATCAATAAGTAAAAGGAAATATCTGTAACGATTAAATACACTTACATGTTTATGAATTCTTTAAAATCTATCTGCTACTTTAACTGGTCTGTGTTAAATTAAAAAAAATTATTGAATTAAGGCGAGTAAATTTGTAACACTTCACTGAAATTTTTTTGTTGTAAAACATTTAATTATTTATTACTTGCTCTTATTTAACCTTTTTTTAATAACATTTTAAGGATTTTCTTATTTGTTTTTATTATTTAAAGGATAGGTGGCCTTATTTTATGCACCATTTGATATGTAGGGGCCTATTTTTCCTATTGTTGGTTTTTTTCTTTCGTAAAATTTATTGCTGCTTGTTTAGCAATTTCCTTTTTTCGATTTGTTTAATCTTAAATAAACACTTTGAACTGACAGTTTCATTATCACTGTTGTTTTTCCATTTCCTTTCATATCTTTTTATTTTTTTACTACTTTATGTAAATATCGATTGTTCATTTTATAAACATTACTGACACATTTTCATTTACAGATTTTTAAACACGTTTTCAGCATTAATTTTCCTTCGTACTCGTTTTGCTTATCATCAATTTTCTTCAACCTTTCTTGGGATTGTTTGTGTATTGCTGCTTGTTGTAATTTATTATTTTTATTAAATTAATTTTCATTCAAGTGCAATCATATTTTGTTACACATAAATTTTTAATGAAAGCACGTTATAGGGTTTCGATTAGACAACGAAGACTTCACTGTTGCTTGTTACTTCCTTAAATGCAATCAAGAGAAGTTTAAATTTGTATTCCTTTTTTTTCTTTTTTTTTTGCTAATGAATGCCGTGACTACTGGCGTGATAGCCGTGCGATATTGCCCCCAGAGTGTATGTATATTTACTTGAAATTATTTTATCAGATACCAGAGTATCAACGTTGACCGAATTTCATAACTTGTTTAAAAATAAAATTGATGTTGAGCATTAAAAATTAACATAATGATGAGACCTTAGCGCGTGTGACGCGTTGCAGAGGACGTGAGAGGAATTTGGTATTAGGTAATAATTTAAATGTTTAATCCGTATTGTAAGTAGGTACGCAACATTTTCCGTAATAAAATTAGCTTTGGAACACGTTTAAAATATTTACATTGTAATATTTAATTAGACACGTTGTGGCAAAGTATCTGCCTTCTTTCCCAAATACTACACACTTTTCTTTATTATTGAAATCAATTACTAGGTATTATTTTGTTTTAGTACGTTGAAATCTTATGTTTTAATTAAACTGTGCTATTTTTTTGAATTCTTGCTCATTACACACCGATTTTTTTTCTTTCTTTATATTTAAAAAAAAAAAAAGTTGCGTATCCTTGCTCCAGTATGAAACGCCACGTTCAGACACGAATATTAAACTGAGCGCTATACAAGTGCGAAAATTTAATCGTCGCACATCCACAACAGACACGAGCCAGAAATTTTAATATTATTTTCCTTATATTGTTGGTACATGTTTACCACACAACGAAAGTAAAACACAAAATATCCTTATTTGCTCTCCCACAAATCAGAGAAAACAAAGAAATTGCCCGCAAACTAAAGCAAAATAGAGTAGAATTCCTTCATAGTCGTTTATTGCAATTTAGCTCTCAAACGAGCAAATTGCCAGAGAAGAGAAACGTATCAAAATTTTTCAACAAACCGTACTTTGAATGAAAATTAAAAATATCCCTCGTTACTCGTATTATTTTCTCTAACATACTTTCCGCTGGAATAAAATTGTTCCTTAGGAAATTTTATAAAACAGAGCTAAAGTGCAGAGAGACAGAGAGCGAGAGTGAGTGAGTGAATGTGTTAATAATAGTATTTGTTGTGGGTTATTTTTTTACAAAATACTGCTGATTGTTGTTGTTACGAAGGAAATAAATAGTAATAAAACCTTCACATATAATTCATTTTGACACCGCTTATGAATGTGATTTTCGGCGTACAAATAAAAATATCCTTAGGTAGAAATAGGATAATATTATTTATACATATCTGTTATTCGACAGCGTGTGCATGTATGTGCATGCATCAACATGTTCTCTAACATGGCTTCTGTATATTGGTGATTTTTATATTTTAATAATAAAAAAGTTTGATTATATTAAGGTTAGTGGGTTATTTGTGTATTTCAAAAGTTTTTGATATTAATTTTTTATTATTATTTTTATTCATAATTCCCTTAAAATATTTAAGTATAATAATCAATAGATATATGTGTGTTTAAAAACTTGTATAGTTTGTAAATTTTTTAAAGATTTTTGCAGTTTTAGAAACCTCTTTAATCCAAGATATTGTAATTCTTTTAGATAAGGAGGTAACTATTTCACTTTAAACATAAATATCTAGTTATTCTGGATATTTCGGTATTTTAAAAATTTTTTTAGCTTGACGTCATTTTATATACAAAATTTTCATATATTATATATACATATATATGTATATATATATATATATATATATATATATATATATTTTTTCATATCTTTCTATATTTTTCTTTAATCGATTCTTCAGGAAAATACTGAATATTATTGCTTATCAGTATTTTCAAATAAAAGTATTTTTTGAGAAAAAAAAATAAACACATTAATGTGGTCGATTTTCTTAACTTCCTAGTTGTATTCTTATAATCTTTTGAGTATTATGACTATTTTAATAAAAATCTTATATCATTTCCATATGTTCATACATAATTTAAGAATTGTTTAATATATTTCAAACATATTTCTTACATCTGCTGATAGTTTGTTATAAATGCCGCTGAAATACATTTAATTTATAGCAATTAAAACTTTTTTATGTAGTGTTCACACATACACCTTAATTGAGCTGATCGCAATTAATGCCACTATTGAGTTCAATTAACCATATAAGATTTTAATTAAATTATTACTCAATTAACACTTAATTGCTATAATATGGAGTAAAAGTACAAATGCAACACTGCTAACAAATGTGTTTAATTAGCAAAATACAACTCAGTCAACAAAGTTAGCAGAGACTTACCACCTAAATTGTGAGAAAATTAAAAAAAAAACATAAACTATAAAGCGGAGGGTCCTGAGTTCGAGCCCCGGCTGAGTCATGAAATATTGTGTTGAATTCTTCTAAACAGCATTAGTGCATGGTTGTGTTAGTTGTTGCCAGCCTGTTTCAATAATGAAGGCATAGTCACTGGTCACTGAACATAATTGGCAGCGGCTGACATTATCATGTACTAAAAACAGAGTAACAGCACCACCCACCTTCGTCGGCCCTGTAGCAAAAATTAGCCGGCGAAGTAAAAGGTTGAAATAGCTACAAAAAACTGTATATCTTCTCATCTTTCCTAATCTGTCCCCTCAATACTATCCCCTCGTTTTCAGTTCCGGCGCAATGCATTGCATATATAGGGATCATCCCCTGAGTGCTGGTGCAAGATAAAAATAAAAAATAAAAAAATATATCAAGCCATATTTGAAGTTAAATTATTGATACTAAATTAGATCAATTAGCAAATTAAAAAAATATATATAACAGACTTGATCTTCAGGTCCTCATGAACATGGCAACGTTTTACTCTTAGTTGTCATACGATAAATGGGCTGAATTTTGTATATGTGCACAAGAAGATAATTTGGCACGTCCAACACCATATTACGAGTATATAGTTTTAAAATATATGAAATTTAGTATCTCAACAATTCTATATCTCCGGTTAATATAATAACAGGACATACAGAGTTAAGGAATCACCTGAGACGCACGGGTATCGTGCACGTTATAACATGCAGGGCCTGCCTGTCAGGAGGATGACGAAACACTTGAGCATTACTTGTGCTACTTTCCAGCTTTTAATCAGGTCAGAAGACAGACATTTAAGCAGGAGATTATACAGGAGATGGAATTTCTTAGGGGTTCTAATTGGAGAGACTTAAGAAGATACATTGAAGAAACTAGGTTCTTAACGTTATAAAATTCAAAGCTTTTTATGGTTTTTAATGGAGGACCCATATAATAGAATGGGAGCTCCTTATAATAGAGCGCACAACTGGCCTATAAGGCCTACGAGTAATCCTGAACGCATTGGGACAGCTCTTTCTTACGTCCCTCTCTTCAACCTAACCTAATCTCAGCCACGAGCTATTCATTAACATTAAATGAGGCTTCTGTTAGTTAAAATTCTAGCCACTAACACTGACCACAAAGACAACGATTCAAGATTCGAATCCGCACTATGGCACTGAATTTCTCTGATTCGCATTACTGCATGTTTGTGTTCGTTCCTGTAGGATTCTTTTAATGACGATGAGCACGATCATGCACTAAAGGTCGTAAAGAAGAATTCTTCATTGTAGTGTAAAAAAACTTCAAAGCCGAACTGAGAATTTAAAATGGGCACAATAAATTCTATATCTATCTCATCTGTAAATTCAACACTATTCCCACCTCTGATAGTTCCGCCAAAAACCATAGCATCAGTGAGCTTGATACTGTGAGTTCCGGTCTACGACAAGCAAAAACGATTGACATGAAATCCTTTTAACTTTATATGTATTAAGAACTTTGGAATCAACTATAGCAATAGTCCAAATTTCATATATTTTATTTTTTTTATAATAAACGTTTTACAAAAACCAAAGGGAACACGAGTTAAAAAAATATATTTCAGCTGTACTATTTCTTTTTTGTAAATTAACGAGTTTTTGTCAATTTGGACAATTATTTTTATTTTCTACTTTTAGAACATTCTGTTCTTATGAATGCATTACAACGATAAAAAGTCATATGTGATTTATTTTTGTAAATAATATAAAATTGCAGCAGAGCCAATTATTTTGAAGTTTCAGTGGAAAAATTTAGTGCGTGGGTAGTTGTATGTGGCGTTTCGATGGCTTTAAAAATAAATTGGATATCATGACGATGATTGTTCGATTTTTCGATTTGGTTAAAAAGCCTTCAAGTAGCTTGATTCTATCAAAAGCTTATGAAACGTAGATAGTGAGTATAAAACAGCACGTAGACTTCCTTTAAAGGCTTTCTTCCTGCGCTATTTATATGCCTACAAATACAAATACAAATAATCTAGTACAAGAGATCTGCTATCTTTTGCAAATAAATCAATCATTTCAAATGTGTAACAAACAAGTTCATATGAAGGACTGTTTGTGTTGTGCATAAGTGTGTGTGTGTGTGTGTGTGTAAGAAGTGCGTGGGTTTTTTTGTGTGGTACTCGACGCAGTAAACAATACAATTAATTCTTCTTATTCAGAAAGCACAATGTGTAAAGTTTCTTTAATATATTTATAATTTAATTTAAATATAAATATATAATTTTTTTATTTAATTATACAAATCAAAGTAGATGCCCACAGTTAAGGCAATCACAAGACAGCATGACGGGGCCAAAATGTTATCGAGCCGTTATACTTAAACCTAAAAATTGGTCTTTCTTTTAAAAATTACTTTTTTAATTTCAAACAAAAGTTTAAAATATATCGTAAGTTTTGGAAGATTTTTTTTGTAATTCAATTAAAGTTACTAGATTGTTTTCTTTTTTTATGGCCTCGTACTAAGACAACAAAACCTGAAATTCCTTCAGTAAACAAAATTTGTAGCACTCGTATGTACCATCTTCCTCTAGCTCTCAGTTTCATAAGCAAAAAAAAAAATAAAATTAAAAAGTTCTTCCTTCAAAACAGGTCCTGCGCTTTAAATCATTCCATTGGCATTTTTACTGGTATAAGAGTTTTCACAAATAATTCTCTTTATTGAACTTCATTTGCTCTTTATTAAGCTCGCATGTTGTTCCCTCTATTATTTGGGATTTTTATTTAGGTTACTTGTGGTTAAATGCATACACATCTACAAGATTAACTACCTGACATGCCTTCGGCAGCTTCATTCACATATACAAATTGTATATGACAGCTGGATGTGTTATTTAGGCGATATTGTATAGCATTTATCGACTGCAGACTCGGTTTGTGTTAGCGTTTTTATTTTCAATGCAACTACTTAACAAATTCGTCTTCCTGTATTTAGTAATTCTAAACTCAGCCGCAGATTCTTTAATATTTCATTTTAATTTAAAATTACGACGAACGATTAAGAATTTGGAATTTGGAAAATAAATTATGAAAAACAATCTGCCTGTTGTACTGCTAACAATTCACATACAATCACCTTTATGGCGAACTTCCAGGGAACACATTCCAAAGAACAACATACCAGTTTTTCCAAGAACAATAACTTAGCACCGTCAATTGTTATATTGTAAGTTAATGATAAATTGTTATTATGCAGTAAAATGCTCTAATTTATCTTACAAGAAAAAAGAAAAACAAGTAAGAACGTTATATATCTTAAACAACCTTCAAATATTATGTAAAGTTATCAAAAATGTTTAATCCGCTGCGTCAGAGTTATTTTAATACATTTCTATGCAAAATTTTAAAACTTTAAAATATTGCCTCTCCGGGAAGGGCCGTGGGGCAGACACAACACCTTTGTCGGTTAAACTTAAAAAAGTAAATTTTTGGAGTAATTAAATGTAAAACAAGTAAACACGTTATATTCGACTGGGGCGAATCTTAAATACCCTCCAAATATTTAGTAAGTAAATTTAAAATTTTTAACTTTTTTTTTTTTTTTTTTAGGAGTAGGACCAGCACTCAGGGGATGACCCCTACATATGTAATACATTGCTCCGGAACTGAAAACGGCATAGTATTGAGGGGACAGATTAGGAAAGATGAGAAGATAGACAGTTGTTTTTGTAGCTATTTCAACCTTTTACTTCGCCGACTAATTTTTGCTACAGGGCCGACGAAGGTGGGTGCTGTTACTCTGCTTTTAGTACATGATAGTGTAAGTCGCTGCCAATTATGTTCGGTGGCCAGTGCTATGCCTTTATCATTGAAACAGGCTGGCAACAAATAACACAACCACGCACTAATGCTGTTCGGAAGAATTCAACGCAATATTTCATGACTCAGCGCGGGCTCGAACTCACGACCCTCCGCTTCATGGTCTCGTGTTCTACTACTTTAGCCAACAGCACCCACAAACTTGATGGGACAGAGTTCCTTTATATAATATTGTACGTAACCGTCCACTAAAGGGGGCGGGGTTCAAATATAGACAATATCATGTTTTCCACAGACGAACGTGTGGGCATTCCTAGATCGTCTTAGACTTCATCACTGATCAAGAATATACATATTTACTTTATAGGGTCCAATTCTCTTTGGAGGGTATAAAAATTGTATTTTGGCGGGGTCGCTCTGGCAAGGGCTGTGGGGGAAACATTTCACCTTTGTCATAAAACTCTTAGAAATAAATACTTGGGATAACTATAAACAAAATTAAAAAAAAAAATTATAGGGTCATTTAGGTGCCAAGCTACGTCTCAGCTTCGTCATTAATGCTTAAAAATTTTATTTTTAAGGAATGTAGGCTTAAGTAAAACAATTTGCTAAATTTTTACACTATTTTTGCATATAATAACGCCCACTAAAGGGGGTGGGATCCGAAAATGAATTTTTGATGTGTTAACATCTATATGCGCGCCTCTAGGGCAGTAAACTATCAGTTTCAATACATACGCAAGTGTAAGTGTAAGACTTTGTTTGTTTGTTGTTGTTGCTTGGCAGTCGGTATTGAAAGTGATTATTGGGCGATTTTCACATAATTTTTCCCATGCGATTTTCTCCGGAAATTCATAGCCGATTTTATTAATTTTTGGATTAAAACGCTAGTGCGGGTTTCAACGAAGAGTTTAGGCCAAAAATTAAGGCGATCCGGTATCGGCGAGCGGAGATTTAAGTGTTTTAATTCGGAGTATTAATTTGGAGTCATATTAAAAAAGTGTTTTATGTTGATCTTCGGTTTTGTCTTATGCATAGCAAAGAGAATAGTGACGTAGTTATACGTACATATATAAAAATGAGATAGCAAGACAGCAACGTATGTAGCTTATGTACAAACATAACAATGTATGTATGTACATTTGTCTGTTGCTTTGCATTCTCTTTGTTTTTTGTGGGTTTAATATAAAATAAATAAAAAATACTTTATATTAACTCTACCTCCGGGTTTGTGGGTCTGTGTTCATAGAAATCGAACAGGTACCGTGTAACAAAAAGGTGTTAACACATCGCCCGTGAGTTCGAACACTCATTGATTATTTTTTTTATTTTATTGCTCCAAGTTTAACTCGTTGGACCTTCTTTGATATAAAAATATATCATTTGCTTAACAAAATTACAAAAAAAAAACCTTAGCAATTATGTTGGTTTTTAGAGGCTAGTTTAGTTCTTCTTAGGGGAACTTTATTCCCTCTTGCCCGATTTACCCCATCTCCGAACTTAACCTGTGCTATCCTTCAAGATATATTTTCACCGAATTTCAAGAGTCTAGCTCTTTTCGTTTGGACTGAATCGTGATTTCTACAGACGGGCGGACGGACGGACGCACGGACGGACATGCTCAGATCGTCTTAGATTTCATCACTGATCAAGAATTTATATACTTTATGGGGTCTCAGATGGATATTTCGCTGCGTTACAAACGGAATGACAAAGTGAATATACCCTCCATATGTTTTTTTGGAGGGTATAAAAAATTAAGAAATACAATTTGTTATATATTTATTCATATAATATCTTACATCAACGACCACTAACGGGGGCGGGGTCCGAAAATTTTTGTTTTTTTTTTAATTTTGTGGCTCCAAGTTAAACGCTTTAAATTTTCTTTGACATAAAACTATTTCATTTGCTTAACAAAATTGCAAAAAAAAAAAAAAAAAAAATTTAAAAATTAAGTTGTTTTTTAGAGGTTGGTTCAGTTCTTCCTAGGAAAACTTTTTTCCCTCTGGCCCGATTCATTCCATTGACGAACTTGACCTGTGCTATCTTTTAGAATTTATCTGTACTAAAAATAATAAATAGAATTTGAACAAATTCATTTATTAATAAAATAATAAAAAATCATTTGCAGTCATGCAGATTCGAACTTAAGCCCGTTGAAAAAATTAACAATTTATCTGTACCAAATTTCAATGTGCTGGCTCTTTTCGTTTGGACTGATATCCACAGAGGGACGGAAGGACATGGCTAGATCGTCTTAGATTTCATCACTGATGAACAATATAAATATTTTATGGGGTCCTAGAAGGATATTTCGCTTTTGCAAAGCTTCTGGCTGCTGTTAACACCAAATACGGCGATCTTGCTAGTTCACGTATCCATTTAACCAGAAATGAGTACAAGGGACTTTATTTACCGATCATGAATTTCGATAATACAATTTAATCTTCTGCAAGAGTTGTTTGTTTGTAAATTGATTCATGGTAAAATCAAAGACCAAACAGAACACGTTCAACACTGAGCTCCCAAAAACAGTGTTGCCAAATAGAAAGTTGCTAAAACAAAACACCCCTTAGTAAAGAAAAGAAAATATGGAAATAATATGAAAAATAAAAGCTTTAGCTGAATGATTATCGGCTTTAGCCGACTTTTTTCCACTGCCGAGAATTGTTTTGTCAGCCGCCGCCGCAGAACAGTAGAGTCTTCGGAATGATGGTGTGTTCGATTTCTACCTCAGGCTCTGGTTCGTTAATTAATTTATGCTACAATTTGCAACTGCATTCGTAACATTAAAATATATTATATAATATAGCAATATAAAATGTTCGTTAAAATTCTTACTACATACAAATTTAAGCTATGGCTTGAGCTACCCAATAATAAAAAAAATTGGAAAAAACGTTCACATGTACTTAAGTATAAAATTCAAACCAAAAAAATTTGACTTAGGTATGATGGAACAAAAAATTCAGAAAAATGGGACATGAAGAAAAATAATCAAACGGTAACACGGGTATTATAACAATAACATGTTAACATCAGGTTGATACAGTTCTCGTATTCTTTTTCACAATAAAATTTGTGTAAATAGAAACTGTTATCAAATTCAACTAAGCCACCTAATAAGTGGTGACAAACACAATACACATGAGCACTGATGATGAAAGGGTTGCGCCTTTCGAAAACAGCTGTTCTGCTCTGCTGTGTAAGTTGAATAAAACTGATGTTGACTTTCCTTCGTGCCTTGGAATATTTATCATGTCTTTATGAGATTTAAAAACAAATTTCGAACAATTAGCCTATGAATCTTAATTCAATTTAATATAAAAATATATTATTTTTTTAGGTTCAAAATAAGCTCCATACATCCAATTCCATTGTGCAATGGAGAAATTCCACATTCGTACTTGTTCTCATCACTCATTACGAGACCTGTGTATGTAGTTGTTTTCTAGCTACTAACCGATAGAAAATATAGAAAATCCCCCGCTTTCTATCTACAATTGATAACATTAAGTACATAATGAAGAATAGATATTTTTACAAGTGTTTGCTTAATTTTAATGAACGCCTGCTTTGCTAAGTTTGTCTTAGTTACTGCATAAACATTTCGAGGGCCCATAATTATTCGTATGCTTGTGTGTGTGTGTGTGCGTGTGTTATATGAATGTAGTACGTCTACCGCCATACGTGTTTAATATTTACGCACATTAACACATTTGTCTGTACGTAATTGTTTGTGGGTGGGTTTACATTTGACTGGCGGTGTTGGTTCTTACTGCTAATGGGCGGGTAATGGCGCATAGTCGTATTTTATTGTTGCATGACAAATGGTTGTAAGTTGCTAAGATTTAGGACGAAATCATTTTAATAAAGCAAAAATAATTTCCAATTTTATATGATTTCTGTTTATAAATATTTAATAAAATAAAGATTTATGTATCACATGCGTTATAAAATATGACAGGGCTCTACAAAATATGGAATATATTTATGCAAGATATTAATGAGATTCAATTTCATATTTTTAATATTGTTGAAAAGCATTAAAATCAAATATATGCAGGCAAAATTGTAGTTATCAGTAAGAACGTTCCATTCGACCGGGTCGAATCTTACATACCCTCCAAATATTCAGTAAATAAATTGCAAATGTTTAACCTGCTGGGACAGAAGTCCTTTAAGACATTTCTGTGCCCCATTTTAAAGCACTATTTTGACAGGGTCATTGCAGGAAAAGCCGTGGGGGAGACACCTCACCTTTGTCCTAAGAACTTAAAAACGACATTTTTAGTGTAATTGAGTGTAGAAAAAAATTCATTTGTGGTGCAAAGGTGGCTGGAGGGGTCGGGCCGGGGAAGAACAGAGAAAATCTTAGCTTCGTCACCAAAGTTTAAAAATAAAATTTTGAAAGAATGAAGACTTAAGAAACACAATTTGTTAAATATTTATAACATTTTTGCATATAATATCTTACGTCAACGCCCAGAAAATTAATTTTTCTGTTTTTTGCCAAGTTCAACACTTTACACCTTCTTTGACATAAAAATATAAGATTTGCTTAATAAAATTAAAAAAAAAACTTTAAAAATTTTTTTAGACGTTGATTTATTTATTCTTAGGGGAACTTTTTCCCCCCTGGCCCGATTCAGTCCATTGACGAAATTTAGCTGTGCTACCCTTCGAAATCCAAATTACAAGTGTCTGGCTCTTTTAGTTTGGCCAGAATCGTGACTTCCACAGACAGACGGACGGGCGGACGAACGGACGGACATGCTCAGATCGTCCTAGATTTCTCCACTGATCAAGAATATAAAAATAGTTACCTTTAAGACCCCGACTTTAATTTATACCTTGCTCCTTACCCAATTAGAAGTAGTTCCGTACCGAATTTCGATTACCGTACTAAAATAGAAAGTAGTAGAAATATATGCAATTTGTAGCCTATCATTCAGGATTTTAGATGAATGCAGTATCCTTCAAGCCGAAATCTGTGCTTTTACTCGGACAGCAACATGGCTGAGGTACTATAGTGCATTGAAAGATATTTGTACTATTACTGACGGTAAAGAGTCCATCTCTGCTCTCAGTGGTGTTCACAGTACATCCATAACTCTGGTCGAATGCCGTCAGTCTATTAATGATATAGGGAGATATTGTATGGGTGCCAGGACTCTCGTGATGTCCTGGTAATCATATAGTGGACGGGAATGCCTAGCAGGGAACTGAATGCCTTCACCGGCATTCGGTTATCGCATTGCTAGTTTTGCATTCAATGCAAATCGTATAAACTTACTCAGCTCCAGGTGGGAAAGTGTGGCTCATTGTCTTGTGGCAAGAGTCAAGATGTGCCGCAATAAACCACGCAGGACACGTGACCGTCTCTAGTTTGACTAGGGTCGACTGCGTCAATTGGTGCTGTTCTTACAGGATACTATAACTTGGCGGACCATGCAAAAATTATCGGTCTGATATAGAATGATTATTGCAGGAGCTGCAATGACGAAGAGGAGGACGATGTAGTGGCACTAGACTCTAAGTTTCTGCCAGACAGACAACCTGGCACACGCAGAGCTTTTTCGGACATCATCCTTCTGCAAAGATACAGAAGGAACCTCAACTACACTATTTCATTCTTTCTCACAGAAAAGTCAAAAGTTGAAGTGTGTCAAAGGGGACTAGTGCAATTAAAGTCAAACAAATAAAAAATCCACCAAATAACAAATACACAGACAATTTCCTAATAAAATTTTGTATAAATAAGAACTGGGATCATATTCAACTAAGCCACTTAATAAGTGGTGACAAACAAAACATACACATGAGTACTGATGATGACACAGTAGCGGCTTTCGAAAACAGCTGTTCTGCTCTGCTGAGTAAGTTTGATAATTAAAACTGAAATTGACTTCCTTTTCTTGCTGGGAATATATATTATATTTTTGAAACAGCATACACATGAGTACTGATGATGAAAGTGTAGCGGTTTTCGAAAACAGCTGTTCTGCTCTGCTGTGTAAGTTAAATAATTAAAAAATTATGTTGATTTTCCTTTGTTTCTTGAAATATTTATCATGTCTTTCAAACAATATACGTATGAGTACTTATGATGAAAGTGTGGTGGCTTTCAAAAACAGCTGTTCTGCTCTGCTGTGTAAGTTAAATAATTAAAAGTTGATGTTGACTTTCCTTTGTGCCTTGGCATATTTATCATGTCTTTCAAACAAAATACGTTTGACTACTGATGGTGAAAGTGTGGCGGCTTGCGAAAACAGCTGTTCTGCTCCGCTGTGTAAGTTTAATACTCAAAAAATTATATTGATTTTCCTTTGTTCCTTGATATATTTATCATGTCTTTCAAACAATATACGTATGAGTACTGATGATGAAAGTGTAGCGGTTTTCGAAAATAGCTGTTCTGCTCTGCTCTGTAAGTTAAATAATTAAAAACTGATGCTGACTTTCCTTTGTGCCTTAGAATATTCATCATTTTTTTCAAACAAAATACGTTTGAGTACTGATGATGAAAGTGTAGCGGCTTTCGAAAACAGCTGTTCTGCCCTGCTGTGAAATTAAATAATTAAAAGTTGATGTTGACTTTCCTTTCGAACAATTAGCCTGTAAATCTTAATTGAATTTAATACACACAATTTTCTTTGAAATATATTATTTTTATAGAATTCACACTCTATATATTTTTTAATGTTTTTTTTTATACAATAATATTAATTTACCTTAAAGTAAGAAATAACAAAACCATTTAATTGCCTAGACTTGCTGTATATTTCATATTACATTCGAGGCTTGATTTGGCTCTTTCTTAGTTACCTGACTCATTTGCAATATTTTGCAATTTTTCCACTTGTTTGTTTTGTGTTGTTTAGATCTCCGTCAGGACGAATAACTTTGCAGCACAGCAGTCTATCTCACTGAGACTGTGCTTGATTTGGTTTCTTATTGTACGAGTATCTTATGTTTTCTATTATTTTATGCGGTTCTATTTTTCTTTATTTACTGGCGGCAATGACGTGTAATTTGTCATCGCGACCAACAATGTGAATTTTGCGATAAAAGCACAACATCCATCTTATCCAACTAAGGAATACACTGGCGTCCGGATCATGGGAATGGAATATTCATTTTGCCTGTAATGGCCACTTACACAGCAAAGAGATTCCCACCAGCCCCATGCAGAAATGAAGCAGCACTTTATTTTTTATTATTTTTTTTTTTTTTTGTGAACAACATAGAGCTGGTAAATTATAGTAATGAAATAAATTGTATTACATTTATTAAGAATATGTTAATTTTTAGAGGTGGTTTCTTTGTTCATTTTTCTTTCATCAAATATCCTTCATGTTTTATTTCTTTTTCACTATGCAAAAGGCAGCATGTAAATTTTAGAACAAAAGAATTTATGTGCATGCAGAGAAACAAGTTCTCTGCTACAGCAATAATTATTGCCTAAGAGCAGTCTGATTTAATTTTGACGTTTTGCTTTGGAATTGCTTAATTTTTTTCGCCGTGCTTGATACATGATTTCTAGGGATGGATAGCCAACAGAATTAAATCATAGCGCATGAATTATATATGTGAAAGCTGTCAGTCTTGCCAGTGTTGTTTAGCAGCCTGAATGCATAATTATCAGTTAAGTTTTTCAAAAAATGCAAGTGGCAAATCTTTAGAAATATATATGGGCCGGTGTCAAATTATTTATCGAATTTTGTATGTTAATAATTTTTTTATGCAATAAATAAAAAGTATGTGCGTGCTGGAAGTATTTATTGGGGAAGTTTTTCTAGGAGGCTGCTGTCGGCTGAATTAATTGACACTAGACTATGAAGCCGAAGGCCCCGAGTTCGACTGCCGCTGAGTCGATTTCTTCTGATCAGCCTGGTTGTATTAATTGTTGTCGGCCTGTATCAGTGACGAAGGCATAGCACTGGTCACTGGACAATTACTGGCAGCGATTCATGCGCTAAGCAGCAGAGGAACAGCACCCTCCTTCGTAGCGAAAAATTAGCCGGCGAAGTAAAATCTTTTAAAAGCTACAAAAAAATTGTCTATCTCCTCATCTGTCTTTCTCTATAATATCCCCTCCTTTCTAGTTCCGCCGCAATGCACTGTATATGTAACTGTCATCCCCTGAGTGCTGATCCTTCCAAAATATGATATCCCTCCAGCGGCAGACACTACTGTTGATACAGATTTGTGTCCGTTTTGTAGCAGTTTCCTTGACTTTAAGCTAGATTTCCAGTCATGAATGATCGTTTTCTTTTACATTTTTTGCGATTATTGCCAAGAACCCGAAATTACGAAAGCATTACTTATTATAGCCTCATAGCGTTTGCCAGTAACAGTAACCGTATTGGCAAACGTGTTCTCAAATATATAGGATCCAATCACTCCTATCCACACTCTATTTTGGGTAGACGTGGCAAGTTTTCGTGCGTCCCATGTGAATATTTATTGCTCTGGAAACGACGGTTTCCTTTACTAACGTAAACTCCTTAAACAGAAATTACAAGTGGTGACAAAGAAAAATACACTAGGAGTACTGATAATGAAAGAGCAGCGGCTTTCGAAAACAGCTGTTCTGCTGTGCTGTATAAGTTTAATAATTAAAACTGAAGTTGACTTTCCCTTGTGCCTTGGAATATTTATAACGTCTTCCAAAAAAATACACATGAGTACTGATGATGAAAATATTGCGGCCTTCGAAATCAGCTGTTCTGCTCTGCTGTATAAGTTGGATAATTAAAAATTTATGTTGACTTTCCTTTGTGCCTTGGAATAGTTTTAATGTCTTCCAACAAAATACACTTGAGTACTGATGCTGAAAGAGCAGCGGCTTTCGAAAACAACTGTTCTGCTCTGCTGTATTTTATTTTGTGCCTTGGAATATTTATAATGTCTTTAGGAGAACACTTGAAAGATGATCCGTGCTACTAGATATTTATAATGGAAGTTTTTTCTGCCGTCGGAATTCAAAACATCAACTCCTCACAATCTATTTACTTTTGCATTTTTTTTTAAATTTTAAAATAAATCTAGATATTAAAAATTGCATTTACGTACATCCATTTTTTTTTTTCTTGCAACACATAGCAAAGACAGAAGAATAACTATTTACCCTGCGGCAAGTAAACCAATTAGTATTTATACATGCCTTCAACTTAAGCATGCCATGCACAGTGGGATGGAAATGAGAAAAATCATTATACTGAGATACGAAATAGCTTAATCGATAACAAATAAATATATTTGGAATTTACTTGTGTAATCCAATTTCTACAAAACAAAAGCTTCATTTTTAATTTATTAGCAATACTAGCCATATCCGGTGCGCTTCGTTTCCTCCTTTCTAATTTTCTTTATACCCTCCCAAAAAAAGAACTGGAAGGTATATTCACTTTGTCATTCCATGTGTAACGCAGCGACATATCCCTCTAAGGCCCGATAAAGTATATATATATATATTCTTGATCAATCATGAAATCTAAAACGATCTAGCCATGACCGTCCGTACGTCTGCGGAAATAATGATTCAGTCCAAGTGAAAAGGGATTTTTTTTTTAACAGGCTAACAGTTTTGATTAACAAATCCAGCATACTTGGGTCCTAGTAGATCTCTTTGTGTTACCCGAAAACATCACAAACACCCAAGGTCCTTGGTGGGAATCGAACCCACGACCTCTGTACTAATAGGCTAGCATCGCTACCAATCAGCCACAGCGGCACCCATGAAAAGGAATAGACACTTGAAATTTGGTACAGATAAGTTTTGAAAGAAGACTGAATCGGGCCAGAGGGAAACAGGTCCCCAAAGAATAACTAAACCAACCTCTAAAATACAACATAATTTTTAAAGTTTTTGTTGTAATTTTGTTAAGCAAATGATATATTTTCATGTCAAAGAAGGTCCAAAGCGTTCAACTTGGAGCCAAAAAATCAGAAAAATCAATTTTTGGACCCCGCCTCCTTTAGTGGGCATTGAGTGCTGTTGGCTGAAGTAGTAGAACACGAGACTATGAAGCGGAGGATCCTGAGTTCGAGCCCGCGCTGAGTCATGATATGTTGTGTTGAATTCTTCTTCTGATCAGCATTAGTGCGTGGTTGCGTTAGTTGTTGCCAGCCTGTTTAAATGATGAAGGCATAGTCACTAGTCACTGAACATAATTGGCAGCGACTGACACGATCATGTACTAAAAAACCGAGTAACAGCAGCATCCTCCTTCGTCGGTCCTGTAGCAGAAATTAGCTGGCGAAGTAATAAGTTTTAAATAGCCACAAAAACTGCTCATCTTTTCTTCTGTCCTTTCAATAATATCCCCTCCTTTCTAGGTTCGGACAAATGCACTGCATATGTTGAGGTCATCTCCTGAGTGCTGGTCCAAGATAAAAAAAAAGATATTATTTGCAAAAATAGTGTAAATATTTAACAAGTTGTAATACTTGAGCCTAGATTCTTTAAAAAGTAAATGTTTAAGATTTTTTAACGAAATTGAGAGGTTGCCTACACTCCTTCCACCCAGCTTTGCCCCCCTTAATAACTCTTTAAACAAGTTTTTTTCTTAACTTAATTACCCAAAAAATACACTTTTAACTTTTTACTACAAGAGTAACATGTCCCCGCCACAGTCCTCCCCGAAGAGACCTTGTCAAAATAGGGTTTTAAAATAGGGCACAGGAATGTCTTAAAGGACCTCTGACTTAGCAGGTTAAATATTTTTAATTTATATACTAAATATTTGGAGGGCATTTAAGATTCGACCCGGTCGAATATAACGGTCTTACTTGTTTTTTTTTTTAACTCGTATCAGCAGTGAGGGGATGACCCCTATATATGTAGAGCATTGCGCCGGAAGCAGAAAGGAAGGGATGGCATTGAGAGGACAGATGAAGAAAGATGACAAGATAAAGAATTGCTGTAGCTATTTCAACCGTTCACTTCGCAGGCTAGTATTTTGCTGCAAGGCCGAGGAAGAAGGGTGTTGTTCCTTTAGTACACGACAGTGTCAGTCGCTGCCAGTTATGTTCAGTGATCACTGCTATGCCTTCATCACTGAAGCAGGTTGACAACAACTACCACAACTATGCCCTAATGCTGATCAGATGAATTCGACAGCATATTTATGACTGACCACGGAGTCGAACTCAGGACCCTGCGCTTCATAGTCTCGTGTTAACTGGCTCAGCCAATAGCAACCTAAAATGGAAATAATGTTCGCAATGAAATCAGTAATTTCTTTGTGTGATTGGTACAGCTCTTCCCCCATCCACATTTTATTTGGAAATGCACGGCAAATCAACAAGAATTGAACGTGGATTCTTTAATTGAAGTCTATCAGTATTACACGCCTGTAAAAGTAACTTCACATTTATATCCCCTTTTCACTTAAATTCCACTGTATTATATAATAAAAGCAAAAGCTTTCTTAATGACAACAGCAACAACAACAACAACAACAACAAAATTGCTGCTGTATAATATTAATTTGACTGGTATGTGTTTGTTATATTTCATTAAATAACACTTTGTTTCAATTTTTACACACACACACACACACCCAAACACACACATACATTACAACAGCAGAATCAGACATTTATGAAAACTGTTAAAGTACACGAATGCCGCACACATACACATACACGGACACATCTCTTCATCACGGCAAAACTTTTACTTATTTTTCAGTTGCTCGCATTTTTGCCTGTAGCATCTCTTAACCTAAAAAAAAAAGAAATAAGTTTCATCTACTTTTACAAAAACTGTCATACATGTACGATACGCATTGTATTTACTCATTCACCTATTGATTTCAAACATGTGTTTCTGTTTGCCACTCGCACACACGGGCAACCAAAGCGAGTTCAGTCATAACATTCTTTTTTCTTTTTTTTTTCTCTTTTTTCTTCTTTTCTAGGTTTCTGTTATGACTTTATAAAGTACGGCTCGTTGCGTTTAGCTGTGATTAATACGAAAACATTTGGTGTTACACATGGCAGGAAAAATTTTTGAAAATAATTATCGTAGACAAGGATGAAGCGAGAAATACCTTTCCTAAAGGATATCAAATAGTTAAAGCCCTCTTACATGTAGCATTCCTTAATTTTTATTTAGTGTTTTACTTCACGGGTTTTTACTTCACGTATATAACAAGAAGATGTGTATAGATCTTTCATGAAAATCTGTTATAGCAAAAAAGGACTTTTTGCAAATTCATTGAAATCGTACAAATTTGCATAAACGGTTTTAAACGATTTTTACAATAAATGAAGTAACTCCAACTGATGGCCTTGGAAATATATTTACTGTAAGAATCAATCTTGGGATTACATATATATATAAAAAAATTAAAACAAATAACCCCAAGAAAAATCAGTATTCCAAGGCTTATAAATATATTATTTAATAATTTAATATTATTTACCAAATATGATTTTGCTTAACATTCTGCTAAATATTCACACCAAAAGTCAATGCCAATCCAATCTGCGTAGAGTGCTAACCCATACTAAAAAGTAGGTTAGCAACGCAAAATACTGCATCAGGTAAAAGATTTCTGATACAACAAAAAGAATGAATTAATGATTTCTCGCAGAGTGGAAAAAAAGCTAAAATCGTAATCCATATCTCTTTATAATTGCTGGCATTCGATGTTAGAGTGTCGAATTCATACAATTCTGCACTCGTATGTACTTCAGCGTGTTTTATTTGTTCATTCCATTGCGAATATTTGGCCTTTTTGAAGCGTTAAATGTTGTTTTCTATTTCAAATTGTCTAAAATTCTTTATTTGTTTAATACGGCGCAAAGTAAAATGAAAAGTGTAAACATGGGCATAGTATTATTTATTAATGAATATAAAAATATGTTTAACACTAAGTTTTAAATTTTATTAGTGCTCATTCTTTCACAAAAAGAGGTCAAAAGTGATTATTGAGTGGCTTAACTAATTGATAATGTTCATTTTACTGCGGCTAAGGCAGATCATCAGAGGGAGAGCCATTACACGATATTTCTTCAAATACCTAAAGATATTATTTTAAAATCCGACTCAATTGAGCCAGAAGCTTAATTAAATATCAAAGATATAACAAAAAGGATATAACAATTGGTCATTTCTTCAGGTGCTTATTGGCTTTAAAACGTCGCTTTCCTAATTTAGTGTTAAATAAATGCTTTTGACAGAAAAATGACGCAGGTAATTGTTGTTTGTTTCATTTTTTTAGCTTCCCATTAAGAAGATTTCAAATTAAAAAAAAATACTCGTTTTAAAAAAATTTATTTTGAATTCTGTTTCAGTTCTTAGGAAGTTTTCCTGAGTACTCCTGAAAGGCTGTACTATGCCCGTATACATATACATATGTGGGTATATGTGTGTAAATGTGTATGTATGTGTGTGTATGTGTGTGTGCGCGTGTGTGTATGGGTATATGTGTGTAAATATGTGAACCTCCCTGCAGGAGGATAAGCGTTAATTGTCTTTAAGCTGCTGGTACGATTACTAGTATAGCAAGCACTAGTTCAAGAGGTGATTGAAGATATACAGAAAAGCACTAGTACTTCAAGTAGTTCAATGGTAGATTGATTTGACTTGTAGAATTTCATATTATTTTTTGATCCTGTTTTAAAGCGAATTGCTAATACGCATTTTCATTTATTTTATTTTTAATTGTTACAATTTTTAAACAAATTCAAATTTGAAACAAAGAATAGTTTTAGAAGACGTTGCCACCTGCATATCAGTTAATTTATTCGATAATTTATGTAAGTAAGCCGCATTTTTCTTGTGTTAAAATGTGACATTTTTAAAAATAAATAAAATTAAAAACTAATTTTAGAAATTTTGTAAACGTGTTTTCTGTTAATATTTATGTTCATATGTAAAATTAGCGATCGTTTTTAAAATAATAAAAACTGACATACATATGTATTGTATGTTCATTAGTGTTTGGTATATGGTGAAGTACCAAACGTAACTCAAGTTGTACAAGGTGCTAGTGGATTGAGTGCGCCCGGAAGGAACTTTCCATTTCCTCTTAAAAACTAAGAATTGATGAACCAAAAATTGCTTGTGAAGACAGACTTAACAAACTTTATTGGGTTTAAAAAACAAGAAAATTTAGGGATTTTTTTATATATAAACCAGTTCTTAATACAGAACAGATTGTATTAGTAGTATACTAGTACTCATCTAGTACTAATAGTACTAGTATCCCCCTAGTTTCCATCTAGTACCAATGGTACTAGTAATTTTCCAAACACACTCAATGTTAATTTGAGCATTAGCATGGTATAGAAAAGTTCACAGTTGGGAACTAGTACTGGTGATTTTTGTACTAGTACAATACTAATTTGATACTAGTTCGATCTCCTGCAGGGCTCTTATAACTTTTGAATGGCTAAACCGAATCGAACAAAACTAGTCACGTTTCAAAGGGTTTTTTCGAACTCAGATTTCCTGTGAATTGAATCTGTCGGTGCTAAAAGATTTTAAAAACTGCTCTATCGATAGATTCCACAGATTAATCAGCTGTTGCCATATAAACATCTCATCGATCGCCTTTAAGCGGGTTAATGCGTTCGTGAAATATAGCGAATAAAAAAATTACAAAGAAACTGAATTTTTTGTAATAAATTCCGAAATTATATATCTGATCTACTCGATCTTAGATTTCCTGCAGATTGTAATCGATTCGGACCGGTAGATTTCAAAAAATATTAAAAAAAGCTAAGAAATTTACTTTCAAAATCTATTTGTTTAGAATAAAATTTTGTTTTTTAACTCGTACCAGCACTCAGGGGATGACTCCTACATATGCAGTACATTGCGCCGGAACTAGAAAGGAGGAGATAGTATTGAGAGGACATATGCAGGAAGATGAGAAGATAGGAAATTTTTTTGTAGCTTTTTCAAACTTTTACTTCGCTAGCTAATATTTTGCTACAGGACCGACGTAGGAGGGTGCTGTTACCCTGCATTTTAGTACATTATAGTGTCAGTCGCTGCCAATTATGTTCAGTGACCAGTGACTACGCCTTCATCATTGAAACAGGCTGGCAACAATTAACACAATCATGCACTACTGATGATCAGAAGAATTCGACATAATATTCATGACTGAACGCAGAGTTGAACCCAGGACCCTCCGCTTCACAGTCTCGTGTTCTACTACTTCAGCCAACAGCACCGATTTCACAATGTGTTGTGAATTTTTTCTGCCTTACAAATATATTTGAAACAAGATTTTCGAAATTCGAAAAAGAAACAACTCTGTCGACATTGTGAAATCGGCAGTTTATCGATCGATTCTACAAACAAATCAGCTTTTGACATTCAAACACCATGTCGATCGTTACTAAACGGATCAAAACTCGATTGATGCGTTCGTGAGATATCGTGAACGAAGAAATTTAAAAAACCGCTTTTTTTAAAATCACATTACGATGTGGTTAAAATAAGTGGTGAGTAGCAGGGAAGACCTTTAGGGCCAACCATTTTCAATATTATTTTGTTCCTCTTAGACTGGCGCTCAGGCATTTTATTAATCCTAGTCTCGCCTTAACTAATTCAGCACCCTCATGAATACTCTAATGAGTAATGAGCAATAAAATTCAACAGACATTAATTAATATTATAATATTATTTCGGGGATATTCAGACTATTCTTGGAAGACTGCTGATTATTTTATCCACAATATTCAAGGTTTTCCAATACCAAATTCATGACTGCGTGCGCAGTCGAAGTTGACATGTTTTATAAGGCTCCTTCCTATTAATCAAAAATTATTTTTATAAATTAGGCTAGATGATTAAGAGAATATATATTTATCAGGAGGAGGAGTATCAATACTCCTTAATAAATTGCATGAATTTTCAATGGGCAAAGAGAAACAATAATTATTTAGAAAGCAAACTATCAAATAAATCAGTAACATCTATGATATACGAATTTAAAAGCTGTATTGGAGCGGCCTAGATATCATTAAATATTTAAAAATCATCAACAGATAAAAAAAATGAATTTTTTCAAGATTTAAACAATTTTAACACTTTATATTAAAACACGGCTTTAAATTATTGCCTTCACACTGCTACTTGTCACAGATCACCATGACAGAATTTATTAAAGTGTTAAAATTTATTTGCGCTACACAACAATAGTAATAATTATGTAACTATTTTAGGGCTTATCCGAGCATTTAAGTGCAATTCATTAAAATTCGTTGAATTTGCAATACAAAAAACATGAAATAACTCCTTCTTTTACATTTTAACTGTGAATTTTTTTACTTTTTTATTTATTTATTTTTTTCGACTAATAATTTCGTACTAAATTTACATATAATATCAATTTATGCAAATCACCCTAGAGTTTAGATTTTCTCCTTCTTTTTTTATATCGTTCAATATTTTTATATTTCAACACTCTTTTGTTAAACGCCCGAAAGTATGCTAAAAAAAATATGCATGTATGTGTGTGTGTGTGTGTGTATTTTTTTCATTTACAATATACATCTACTATTTTGTGTGTTATTTTTTCTTTGTATTTATTTTTTGTCACTTATGTACATTTGGAAAAAAGAAATTTACTGTACATGTGTTTATATGTAAATTGCAAATACATACAGGCACATGTATGTGCATATGTGTGTATGTATGTGTGTTGGCTTGCATGTAGTATTTACATAATGTTAAATGTATTTCAAAGTATTGAAAAGTTGTTGTGGTTATTGGACATGGTTTTGCTAAAACAAATCAGATTGTTGTAGTCGGCGGTGACGAATATGATCTGCCTGCGAGTTAAATGGTCAACCCCTTTTTGCTTCCTTATGTAAAAGCTTATTTTGTCTTAGACATATGAGCCCTTATGTAATCAATTTTAAAATCGCTCTGGATTTTAAAGATTCATTACCGTTATGGCATTTTTTAATAATTGCTATTTAGCCTTCAAAAGGTATAGTCGCGTAGGGAAAACATTTGAAAGACATTTCTCCGTCTATACTTTCCCAAAAGTATTACAAAAAAAATTTCAGGCATATTTCGATTATTATTTGATGCAATATGTTTTGAAAATCACATAGTTTTATGTGATTTTAAAATCAAGACTGGTCATGAAGATATTTTTTCACTTTTTCTTAATTTTTCTATTATAGAAAGCATCAGATATCATTTCTGAGAAAAAATCATCCCATGTGATTTTAAAAATTGATTTTAAAATCACATGTAATTTAAAGGTGTGTGACTTTCAGAACATGCCTGTATATAACGAGCCTTACATAACCTTAAAAATCTTAAGCTTCGCAAATCATTTTTAGCGAAAGTCAATTATTTATGATAATTTGGAACACCTGGTAAAATAATAAAGTTGAGTCAAGTCCCGGAAATATAATATAAGAAATTGTAGCTTAAGTGTATTTTTCTCCTAAATTTTGTAATTTAAGCTAAAATGTTCTTTTCCAAAACTTCAAGGATATCTATGAAACAGTTAGAGAACTCATGCCAAGGACAATAATAACCAATTTTTAAATGATATTAACCTCCACAAGCATACACTGTCATATAAAATTAATTTAAGCCTTCAGCAGTACAGTCCTTTCCAATTCCATGGATCAAATGTTAAGGCTCCAGTTGAATTTAAGCCAAAGATCATTAAAAAATACTTCTTCTATAAAATTTACTTATTGCCGCCTAAGGTTTTTTTGGGATTTAGGGAATGTTTTCATCCACACTTCAGCCCTCTTCAAGACTTCATTTAACAACAGCAGTTCTCCAAAAGTTTATATTTGATCAAATTTACTTACAGTACAACCTGAACTTATCCTTTTATGTTGCTGTGCAAAAATGTTAGTGTACAAAACACACAATTTCATTTACTATAGCGTATTTATAAAAAAAAGAAACCTCAATGCTTAGCTAAGCTAAAATTCATGTCATTTGATATTTTGTATAAAAAGTGAAAAAATAAATAAATAACACAGGAATGCGAATTGTGATGGCGAGTTAAAAAGGAAACACACACAAAAAAAAACACACACAATTGATTTATGCTCCACAGAAATGTTGATAAAACAAAAACAACAGCAGAACAACGCTGAAGAAATATTTAGGTGTTTATTTAAATAATCCAATCACATTTATTTGGCCGTAAAGACATTTGATTAACTAAGTTAATTTTTACTTTTAAATATTTTTATTATTGTCAAAATTAACATAATATGTTGTTATTTCCTTTTGTTTCTATCTAATTTATAATAAAGCGTATTTTTTTAAGAGTGTCGCAAAACCAGAGCAACGCGTGCAAATTGTTGAAGTTTTTAATCAAAATAAT
The DNA here is from genome assembly GCA_951800035.1 of Linnaemya tessellans. NCBI lineage: Eukaryota > Metazoa > Arthropoda > Insecta > Diptera > Tachinidae > Linnaemya > Linnaemya tessellans. The sequence continues at coordinate 141,453,753 of OX637532.1, forward strand.
TGTACTATTCGTCAAACTCATCCTGCACTTTTTCCATTTCATGGCGTCCATAATCGTGCTTCAGAGCGTCTAATTCGAAGAACAATAGCTCGTTTTCGGACCACATTTACTGTTACTGATCATGAGCATCCCGTGAGACGCCCAATAGTGCGCCCTAAACAAGTGGTACCGGAAAGCATTGAAGATTATCCTAATGAATTAATTCGTAGTCGTTCTCAGCAACTGGGGTTGTGTCCTTTTACTTTATGGAAGATTTTTTTTAGTTGTTGAAAATTGGTGTTCCAGAATGTGACTTCTACGCCCCAGCCGTGGTGGCCACATGGCAGAAATCATATTTAAACATTAATTTTATAAAATTTTCTTTCCACTAACGCTCCCTTCATTGATATTAAAAATGTAATTCCTTGCTTTATTATCATTTAAACTTGTGTCACTCTATAAAAAAAACACCCTTTATAATATATTAAAAAATTTTTTATACCAACAAGTATTAGCTCAATGCACTTTTCATCCTCTTTTTGAAAAATTTTCAACTAAGACGTTTCCTTAAGCTTCAGAATGTTCAGATTTTATTACTCAGTTTCACTTTTGGTTAAAAAAAAATAATTGGCAGATTTGAACTTGAGTCTGTTATAAGTTTTTTTTTTTTTAGGAGTAGGACCAGCACTCAGGGGATGACCCCTATATATGCAATGCATTGCGCTGGAACTGAAAACGAGGTGATAGTATTGAGGGGACAGATTAGGAAAGATGAGAAGATAGACAGTTGTTTTTGTAGCTATTTCAACCTTTTACTTTGCCGGCTAATTTTTGCTACAGGGCCGACGAAGGTGGATGCTGCTGTTACTCAGCTTTTTTTTTTAGTACATTATAGTGTCAGTCGCTGCCAATTATGTTCAGTCACCAGTGACTATGCCTTCATCATTGAAACAGGCTGGCAACTACTAACACAACTCTGCACTAATGCTGATCAGAAGAATTCAACACAATATTTCATGACTTAGCGCGGATTTGAACTCAGAACCCTCCGCTTCATAGTCTCGTGTTCTACTACTTCAGCCAACAGCACCAAGTTCGAATAATAAAATTTACATTCAAGTTTAATTAAATTTTATGTAATTTTTTGCAATCATATGAAATCCAATCGGATAAAAGAACTATATGATTCTGATTATTATCTATGAAATATATTTTTATAGTATTGGGTTCTTCAACAAGAACATTGTTTTCTAAAACAAAAATTGTGTGGTGTCGTGGGACTCCGGCTAGGAACGAAGTTTCTTATTTTAAAAATATGAATTTGAAGTTCTATTCGAGGTATAAGGAAAATAATTATTCGGGAATACATTTTTTATTATGACTTGTTTTTCGCAGACCAACGAAAATACAGAATCAATTTTGTTCCCAAACGATATTGAATTCTGTCACGGCACGGCTGCGTATGATTAATATTTGTTTGTATGGAATTATATTACTCATACGTCTTAAACATTGATTTAGAAACAAAAAGTCTTACGTTACGGACGTTTTTTCCCGGTTAGAGTACCCCTCCGCATCGACCCATAAGGAACTTCGTTCCAACAAAATAAAAGAAAAAATGTAGATGAAGGTGATTCAAATTTTTATTGTATTACAAAGGAAAAAATTCGGCAATTATGAACGAAAATGTCCACCATGTCCACGTTAGCAATAATAGGCCAAAATTTAGTTGTTAACATCTCGCGATTGCCTGATCCATTGACCGTTACCGCATTTCCAGCCTTATCTTCCAACCAAAATACGGACCAATCATGCCTCCAGACCACATAACGCACCATACAGTGACACGTTGAGCATGCAAAGGCTTCTCAAGCCCAAATTTTGCTTGCTAACTGAAGGTCTCCGAAGAACGTTTTTCTTGTCCGAAAATATCCCAAATTTTTCGAAATGTAACTTTAACAGAACCATCATCTTCATGGTGTATTTTAATTATTTGAATACGACTTTCGAGCAAAATTGAAATCATTGTAACAATTGCCAAGGCATCTACTACGAATACGTCAAAAAACTAACTGCCTGGCCCAAGATGTCACTCGATATCGTTTTCTCATATAAATACATTTAAAACAAAAACAAATTTCAAAATTTTGTTTTTGTTTTAAATATATTTATATATGGGAAAATGATATCGAGTGACATCGTGGGCCAGGCAGTAAATGTCGAAACTATCGTGTTGCCACAATTGAAAAACAAAGTTCTTAAGATATTTTTATTAAAGAATTCAAATTATTTAGGTGAGTATCTTTTGGTCTACAGCAGGTTATTAGAAAACATATATTAATAATATATCTGTTAATTCAATAATTTATTGAAATTATAATCCAGCTAATTTAATGCAAAATCTAAAATAGCCAAATCGTTAGCATCTTCTCCGCTTCTGTATATGCAATAAAAAGAGCGAAAGAGGAATATAACTAGAAGCAAAGTTTTCCATATTTGCATATGAATGTGTGTGGGGGTGTGTGTGTGCGCACAAATACAATCGATTTGCACACCCATACAAAATATTTTTTTAAAATTTATATCTTCTACATACATAAATATTTAAAAATAAATGTACACATATATTTTATTCATGGTACATGCTGCAATTGACGGACGTGATGTTAATTCAATTGCTGTTGACAAGTAAGTGTTGCTTGAACCATTAAAAAATACAAAACTTCTAAAACGCCTACGGCCGAAAGAGGTTTAAGCTAAAATTTTATCAGTTTCAACATTTTTATTTATTTTTCATTTTTCCTCCTTTTTTTTTGTATACAAGCAAAAATACAAAAAATAAAATAATCACTACACACACACACACACACACACACAAACAATCACATGACGTACACGTATGTCCAGTTTTGTTGTTTGTGTGCCTTAAACATTGTGTATAAAATGTAGTGTTTTATTTTTTAATTTGATTATCCCAGTTGTAAAGAAAATAGCATTAAGTAATAGATGTGTATCAATTAAGTCGAACGTTTATAAATTCATATATATATACATTCATATCTAACAACGCTCGATAGTACTTTGGGGGACAGCATGAATAATATAGTGAAACTATAAAATAATATCAGACATCCTGGACCAATTTGTATAATTTCTAATAATTTTAAGATATGAAGCCATTAAATCCTCTATGGATGCATTTTGTAAGGGTCTATTTTGAGTTAATGGTTAAAGTTAACCAAGTGATCCGGCAGGTGAAAAAGAAACTAATTTTTTCAATCAAAATTGATACTCTAATTGTTCGAAAATTTGTTTTAAGTTCAGAGAGACATGACAAATATTCCAGGGCACAAAAGGCACATCAGTTTTAATTATCAAAGTTACTCAGCAGAGCATAACAGCTGTTTTCGAAGGGCGCTACACTTTGATCGCCAGTACTCACGTGTATTTTGTTTGAAAGACATTATAAATATTTCAATGCGCCAAGGAAAGCCAACTTGAACTTAAATTATCAAACTTACTTAGCAGAGCGGAACGGCTGTTTTCGAGAGCCGCTAACCTTCCATCGTCAGTAGTCATATGTATTTTGTTTGAAAGACATGATAAATATTCCAAGGCACAAAGGAAAGTCAACACCGGTTTTAATTATAAAACTTACACAGCAGAGCAGAACGGCTGTTTTCAAAAGCCGCTACACTTATATAGCCAGTACTCACGTGTATTTTGTTTGAAAGACATGATATATAATCCACACCACAAAGAGAAGCCATATACAGTTTTAATTATTAAATTTAACCAGCAGAGCAGAAGGGTTGTTTTCGAAAGCCGCTACATTTTCATTACCAGTACTCATGTGTATTTTGTTTGAAATATATGATAAATATTCGAAGAGAACATCCGTTTTAATATATTCAACTTTCACAGCAGAGCAGAGCGGCTGTTTTCGAAAGCCGCCCCACTTTCATCGGCAGTAATCATGTATATTTTTGTTTATCACCACTTATTAGGTGACTTTGTTTTATATGATAACAATTTTTATCTATACAAATTTTATTAGGAAATTGCATACGAGAAGTGTATCAAACTGATACCACATTTTTAATTTAATATGTCCCATTTATGAATTCATTATTCCATTATACCTTGGCCGAACTTTTTTGGTTTGAATGGTTTTGTACTTCATTACATATGACCATTTTTATTGTTAGCTCATTCACTAGAAATAATTCGGATGTATGTGCTTTGCACGGAGTTTATATCAATTAAAAAACGAAACGTAGCGAACAAAAATATCAATGAAAGCGAAATAATATAACAGATTTCCAACATGGGCGATACTTTCGAAATGATGCTGAAACGGATGTAAAATTCCATATAAGCAATCAGTCACACAATCTCGCTTATGTTGCACAAACATCATCAAGAAGTGGCAGTATGTTCTCTAAATTAACTACTCAACAACAAATTCCTACTAAGAATTCTGCAGTTTCCCAACGTGCCGTACAATCAACAATTTTTTATAACACTTACGCACTTTATCAATTTTAATTAACAAAAACAAACAAAAAAATTCCGAGAAATATATTTCCCTTTTTCGCTGCCCAAAGACAAAAAATCGCCACACACACACAAAAAAAAACAGAAACAGTAATTTTCAATTCAATTACTTTTGCTTAAAAATTTCTACAGCGAAAAAAAACACTAAAAAAAATTGTGTAATTCAAGGGAGTGCAATGAACACGACCGACCAGCAACGGACAATAGAGCGAAAAATAAGTGCTACAACTTTTGTGAATGGTTTATTTTTTTCCAATAGCATTTTTTATATAAATTTTGCAAACCAAAAAAAAAATTGTTTTTTACCATGAAATAAAAATGAGAAATGAAGAACAATTTGCAGTGAACAGAATTGCGTTAAAAAACTGAATGCGAAGCAATTTAAAGGTTCATTAGTGTTAGCGAGACAAAATCACTGAACAACTTCAATGTGTTTCTCTAAGCAATTGGAAAGCATTTATGTACACATTCTTAGAACTCTTTTGAAAACTTGTTTCTTCTTTTGCAAAAATATCTCACAGATAAAAAGAAATTTTCAAAAGTTCTAACAAAATGAAATAGCAAACAGTTTCTAAGCACAATGGGGCAATTCACAAGTCTTGTTGTATCGTCTACAGTTTCATTTGTAAAGACAATTTTAAACAGTATTTCTTGAAGCAAAAGCAAATTATTTATAAAATATATTTTTTTTTATTTTGGAAATACGTCTTTAACTAATACACCAAAGATTGTGAATGGAGCAACTGTATTTAACTAGTTGGGCTTATTATTACAACAACATTTATATATATCAGCATATATTACAGATTTGTTTCGAATTCATCGCTAAAAACAATATAAAAGGAAGGCCAATTTAGTGATACTGTATTTGTCCTTATGGTCTGTTTGCTGTTTAATTTTTTCAAGTCTAGAAAAATTATATTCAGTGACATTTCATAAGAAAATAAATAATTTTTAAAAGATTTTTAGCTTTAATTTAATTCAACTAAATAAAATATCGCTAGAAAATAACCGTTCATAAGATTAAGGTTAATGTTTGGACGACAGAAGCCAGGTTGTTGTCCGCACTACTTATGTGCTGCCAACACAATGAAACATCTTAAAGAAATAAGCGTTTTAAACTATTTTAAACTGTTCAAGAACATGAATATTATTTTTAAAAATAACAAATGAATAAAATAAAAATGATTGTATAATTCTTTCGACGATCTCTCTTCGCTCGGATTTACTAGGTTTTAAACTTGTATTTTTATACCCTCCAATAAAGAACTGGAAGGTATATCCACTTTATCATTCCGTATATAACGCAGCCAAAGATCTCTTTAATACCCCATAAAGTATATATATTCTTGATCAGTGATAAAATCTGGGACGATATAGCCACGTCCTTCCGACCGTGTGTGGAAATCACAACTCAGTCCAAACGAAAAGATCCAAAGACTTGAAATTTGGTATAAAACCATTTTGAAGGATAATGCTTGGTTTTCACTATGTCAGTTTTGTTGTCAAATTGCCCAAATTGTTGGCAATTGTATGAAAACGGGTTGTCATATGGCGTCATCTATGTTTGCAGTCAGTTATGCAAACATAGGTGACGCCATATGACTACCCGTTTTCATACAATTGCCAACAATTTGGACAATTTGACAACAATTTGACAACAAAAATGACATAGTGAAAACCAAGCATAACACAGGTCAAGTTAATAAATGCGCTGAATGGGAGCAGAGAGGAAAAAGTTCCCTTAAGAAGAACTTAATCTGTGGGTGCTGTTGGCTGAAGTAGTAGAACACGAGACTATGAAGCGGAGGGTCCTGAGTTCGAGCCCCCGCTGAGTCATGAAATATTGTGTTGAATTCTTCTGATCAGCATTAGTGCGTGGTTGTGTTAGTTGTTGCCAGCCTGTTTCAATGATGAAGGCATAGTCACTGGTCACTGAACATAATTGGCAGCGACTGACAATATCATTCACTAAAAAGCAGAGTAACCGCACCCACCTTCGTCGGCCCTGTAGCAAAAATTAGCCGGCGAAGTAAAAGGTTGAAATAGCTACAAAAACAACTGTCTATCTTCTCATCTTTCCTAATCTGTCCCCGCAATACTATCCCCTCGTTTTCAGTTCCGGCGCAATGCATTGCATATATAGGGGTCATCCTCTGAGTGCTGGTCCAAGATAAAAAAAAATCAATATCTAAGAAAACATGATTTTTTAAGTTTTTTTTTTTTGTAATTTTGTTAATCAAATGATATATTTTTATGTAAAAGAAGGTCCAACGCGTTAAATTTGCAGCTAAAAAAGCAGAAAAATTTATATTTTGGACTCCACCGTCTTTAGTGGGCGTTGAAGTGACAAATTAGACAAAAAAGACTACATTTCTTTAAAATTAAATGTTAAAGCTTTTATGACGAAGCTGCGATGTTCTCCGAAATTTTAAGAAATTAATGTTTAAATGCGATTTCTGGCGTGTGGTCGCCACTTCTGCCCTGGAACACCAATTTTCAACAACTAAAATTATAAATTCAACAACAAAAATAATAAATAGAATGTAATCACGTTGATTTATTAAAATAAAAATAAATAAAAAATAATTTGCAGTTTCGCAGATTTGAACCTATAGCCTGTTGGAAAAATTAACATCCTGTAATACAATTAACTAAAAAAATCGTCCATAAAGTGGAAGGACACAACCGCAGTTGCTGAAAACTGATTGCGAAGAATTGATTAATTAGGATCATCTTCAATGCTTTCCTGTACAGCGGCTACAACTTCTTCAGTGGGAACTCTTCAGCATCCTTGACGGGATGCATATGATCAGTTACAGAAAATGTGGTCCTAAAACGATCTATTGTTTTTCGAATTAGCCGCTCTGAAGGACGATTATGAACGCCATAAAATGGAAGCAGTGCACGATGACTTGACGAATAGGATAATTATTTTGATCAAAAATTTGCACGCGTTGCTCTGGTGTTATGACTTTCTAAAAAAACACGCTTTAGTAAATTTCCCTAAGATATCTTATGTAAATGTAGTTCCGATGATATTTGCTAACAAATAACTAAAGAATGTTCATACTGAATTAAATAATACACCATAATTTCCTTAAGCACTTGCGACTAAATATCACTGTAATGCACTATTCACGCTAAAGCGATATCGACACCCTCAAAATACTCATATACCTGCAATTGCTTTGAAATATATTATTGTCTTGCTTTTAATGGCTTAATTGACAAATTGTTTCTAACATAAACAATGTAATTGCTCTAACAATTAGTTTCAAGTTATACAAAACAGTTTGGTTTCCTTTCCCATTTTGACTTTGTTCTTTTTTTTCTAATTACAATTAATAGAAAACATAAAATTATTTTACTCCTCACGTTAATTGTGTTCACCATTTAATCAACAGCGTAATGAAAAATTCATTTAAAAATATTAAAGGTAAAAAGACATGGTTTTATTGTCTATAGATGAAGGTTAACAACAGCTGCTGGTTTTGTTTAATAAATTATTCATAATAAAAATTTGGAAAAGAAAACTTTTGCTCACACAAAACAAAGGCGTCAACTTTGGAGTACAATATAATAAAACAATTTTTTTAGATGATTCAAATACTTGTTTAAACGTGTTTGCTGGAATTTCTATTGCATATTAAAAATTATTAAAATAATTAAATGAAGTCAGTTTTGAGAGAGAAGACTCTAAGACATTCTAATTTGGCAGTCAGCAAAACTGTAAGCGCCGTTCAGGATCACTATTCAATATTCTTACTTTCCTCAGTTTTCACAATTTGCCCTTTAATGCTATTCCTTTCTTTTCATACCCTGAGTGCAGGCTGTATAAAAAATATATAGTGGGAAGTTTTTTTTACAACGTTAAGGCTCAAGTGACAGAATTGGCCATAAACCGTGTTTTTTACCATTGGATTTTTACTTTTGCTGGAATAATAAGACAAGTCGTGGTTGACTTTTCTAATTTTGCAAATTGAAACTGTACGACAACTTAGAACTAAATTAAGTTTAAAACACAAAAATTATAAAATGTTTTTTGCACAAAAATTTTTTTTGTGCTGATTCTATTGCCAAATTTACAAAAAAAAATCAAAATTGATTATTGAGGGGTTTTACCAAAAAAAAATAAATTTGTATAGTGCCTGCCTTTCATCATCAGAAGTATATTTGCCACAGAGAATAATAAGTCAAAAATAGCGATAATTTGATAGCTGCGAATGTCAAATTGTGTTGACTATCTCATTTAAAAAAATTTCGCAAGTTATCATGAATACCAAAACAGCGCTTCCAAATTTTGAAATTTACTTCGAAGAAAGAAGGAATCTGTTTTGTTACAATTTTAAATTGGCAAAAATAACACATTTTAATTAATTTCATAATAAAATTTGTTTAAATAAAACTAAGCCAGCGAATAAGTGGTGACATATAAAAATATACGAGTACTCATAAAAGTGTAGCGGCTTTCGAAAACAGCTTTTCTGCTCCGCTGCGAAAGTTGAATATTTTAAAACTGTGGTTGACTTCCCTTGCCAATTGATATATTTATCGTCTATTTCAAACAAAATACACCTGAGTACTCATGATGAAACTGTAGCGGCTTTCAAAAACAGCCGTTCTGCTCTGCTGAGTAAGTTTGATAATTAAAATTGAAGTTGGATTTCCTTTGTGCATTGAAATATTTATAAAGTGTTTGAAACAAAATACACATGAAATGTACTGGCGATGAAAATGTAGCGGATTTCGAAAACACCTATTCTGCTCTGCTGTGAAAGTTGAATATTTTAAAGCTAATGTTGACTTTCCTTTGCGTCTTGGAGAAATTATAATGCCTTTTCAGCAAAATACACTTGAGTACTAATGATGAAGGTGTTGTGACTTTCGAAAACAGCTGTTATGCTCTGCTGAGTAAGTTTGATAATTAAAACTGAAGTTGAATTTCCTTTGCGCACTGAAATATCTATAAAGTCTTTGAAACAAAATACACATGAAAAGTACTGGCGATGAAAATGTAGCGGCTTTCCAAAACACCTATTCGGCTCTGCTGTGAAAGTTGAATATTTTAAAACTAATGTTGACTTTCCTTTGCATCTTGGAGGAATTATAATGCCTTTTCAGCAAAATACACTTGAGTAATAATGATGAAGGTGTTGCGGCTTTCGAAAACTGCTGTTCGGCTCTGCATGTATAAGTTTAATAATTAAAACTGAAGTTGACTTTCCTTTGTGCCTTGGAATATTTATAATGTGTTTTAAATAAAATACACATGAGTACTGACGATGGAAGTGTAGCGGCTTTCGAAAACAGCCGTTCTGCTCTGCTGAGTAAGTTTAATTAAAACTGAAGTTGAAGAGCAGAGAAACAGTTGTGGTTCCAGCCTAGCGGCATCAGGGGTCCATATGGTCTTCCGATACGATCAAATAATTCAGCCCTATTTAAACTTTTAATTAATAATGCGCTATGCATTGGAGCGTGACAATTTAAAAAGGAAGCCCGCAGCGCAATTCATAACATTCGTAATATTTTGCTTGCAAAAAACAAAACATTTATATACAACATTTTATGTTTTATGAAAATACTACAATTACACAATATAACTTTAGTTTAGTAAAAAATTTAATGCCCAATTTTGTTTACCCACACCTTGAAGAAAACATTTTTACATTCATTGTAAAACTCATACACTGAAAATTGTATCACCCAATGCCAAGTTTTTTTTTTTTTTTTTGTAGAAAGGTCGTTTGGTTGATCGGCCATTTTACTCTCTAAACGCTGGAGAAGTTTGCAAACAAAACATTGTGTAGATACATTTAATTGCCAACAAAGTTCCATGAAAAAAAATAATAATTTTTAAAATATTTTTTTCTAAGCCCAACAGAAAGTATTACAAATTGTGGCAAAGTTATATTATCGCGTCTTTAAAATTCATAAATCATTAGAGGGGCCAGAGTTCAAAGTATGAGTTGGATAAAATATGTAAAGTTGTGTGTGTATGTGTGTGTGTTAATATTACCTTCATCCATTGATACGAGTATCTGGGTGTTGGTACAACTCTTACACATCTGCCGCAATCAGCCAACTGGTAACCAGTGTAACTACAAGGCAAACTGTAGCACAGCCAAAATAATAGATGGTTACATATAATATTTTGCTGTTTTTCTAATGTTTTTTATTTATTTATTTTTTTTTTTTTTTTGCTTTTTTTCTATACTTTTTGGGTGTGTGATATCGTTATAGCTGGCATTATTGTTTGCTGAAGATAAGCAAGAAGGCAATGAGTAAAAAGGTTTTTTGGAGCGTATATTAATTTTCGTAATACAATCTGGATAAGTGCCAGCATAAAAATGTTTTCTTTTTTGTTCGTTTTCCTTTTTTTGGAAAATGTATGAAAAGGTAACCGTAAGTTAAACATTTTTAATATTAAAATTGTACGTACACAAATAGGTAAAGTGGCGTGTTAGCACTACACCGTTTTTATTTCATAGTGTCATTAATTCACTTTTCTTATTTGCTTTCATACTTTAACACTTTCGATAGCGAAATCTGGTGAGATAAACCGATGGAAGACATCTATAAAAAAGATGTGCTTTAGTTTAACATATTAGCAATATTTTCAAAAGTTCTCGCTTTATAAGTCTGGACAACAACCACCTTTGGTAATACGATATTTAAATAAAATAGCTAAGATTCGTTACGGAGGTATTTTTTTTTAATACGATAGAAATTTAAATTGTTAAAAATAATGCAAATAATTTAATTTAACTCAATATTTTTTTTTTATCTAAAAACATGGCGAAATGCATTCTGGACTATACATTTTGGGCCACATTTTAAAGAATAACACAAACAATGTTTGCCACAAAGACGCCAATTCTTGAGCTGTATTAGCAGCAGATCAGTGACTTCAATCCGCACAAACTTGGAGGCCAATTGGCAGTTCCGCTTTTTAAAAGGCAATCGAATACAATAAGTGGACAGTTAGAGCTGCCATTTCGCAAAAAGCACCGTTAAAACCAAATCTCATCGAGATCACTGATCATTTATATTTTCAAAGTAACATCATTAATTATAATGCACTGAATAACTGCATTAATGGTGAAATCTGTCTACAATTTTAAAGAAATCATTTTCAATGATGCCACCAGCATGTAAATTAAATGATAAATTTTTTCCAAATATAATGAAGTTTAAAGGGTCTGTTATGAATGTCCTCCTCTACATATGGGACTATTTTATCTATTAACGAACCCGTTACATGAACACAATGTTGTAATCAAAGGACTGAAAAGTTTCCAATTTAAAAAAAAAATCTGAACAAGTAAGAACGTCATATTCGACCTTCGAAATATTTAGTAAATAAATTAAATATATTTAACCTGCTGCTTCAGAGTTTCTTTAAGACATTTCTAAGCCCAGTTTTAAAATTCTTTTAAAAAAAGAGACTTTTCACTTTTCTCACAAAAACATAAAAAGTAATGTAGCGAAAAAAAAATTTTTTTTCATAGGTCATTTAGGGGCAGAAGTGGTGGGAAAGGGTAGGGGAAGATCATAAAACACCTCAGCTTCGTAAAAAAAAGTTTAGAAATTAAATTTTTAAGGAATGAAGGCTTAAATAATTCAATTTGTTAAATATTTGCGCTACTTTTGCATATAATATCTTACACCAACACCCACTAAAGGGGGCGGGTTCAAAAAATGGATTCTTCTGATTTTTGGCATAAAACTATATGATTTGCTTAACAAAATTACAAAAAAAACCTTAAACTCTACTTTCCTTTTTAGGGTAACTTTTTCCCCTCTGGCGCGATTTAACCAATTTAAGAACTCGATCCTGTTTTATCCTTCAAAAGATATATTTATAGCACGTTTAAGGGGTCTGGCTCTTTTCGTTTAGGCTGAATCGTAATTTTCACAGACGGACGGACGGACGAACACGAGTCCAGATATCGGATACGTTGATGGATGCTAGGTCCAACCAGTCGCATCGAGGAATCTAATAAGGTCACCTAGACCTATGCCTGATACCTCCGAAAGGTCGGATATTACACTGTTGCATAAGATTCTGAGTCTCGTATGGTGCAGCGCCGGGCATTTACAAAGAAAATGATAAACTGTCTCTTTTTGCCCTGATACCGGCAGCTGCGACAGAATGCATTATAGGAGAGACCTATCCTACCAGCATATGTGCCTATTACCCAGTGCCCCGTCACTATTGCGACGAGTCTTGAGATGTCCCTACGGTTCCTGTTGATCAGCTGTGCTGTCCTCCTGTCGTTGTAGCAGGGCCACATACTTCTGGCCACTCTACACGTGTCCAGCTTGCGCCATCTGTCTGCAGCCTTCTGCCGGTAGTGGCCCTGAATGCCGCATCTTATAGCGCCATACGGCATGGCCACCAATTTGGGGGCGATTTGCCAGAAATGTCAAAAAGATTTCTTTTTTAAATGCTATCGATTTAAAAAAATACATTAAAAAAATTAAAAACAATTTTTCACTGAGGAAAAACTGAACAAGCTCAATATTATAACAAACTAGGCAAAATTTATATCATTAACATTTAATTTTTAATTTTATTCGTGATGATTCTTTTTCCAAAGCAAGTCAAAATTGAATTGCAGATCATAAAGCAACCTTTAACCTTGATTTCCCTACCTAATCTGCATTAGCCCCAGTGAAATGCGCAGAAGAACTAGCTAACACCCCTCAATAATCAACTTTTTTTTTGTAAATTTAGAAAAAGAATCAGCACAAATAAAAATAAAAATTTATTGTTAAACAATAATTTCCCAAATATATTAAAATAACTATAATTATCCTACTAACACAGCAGAGCATTATGGCTGTTTTCGAAAGCCACTACACTTTCGTCATCAGTACTCATTTGTATTTGAGTTCAATACTCCTTAAAAGGGGGCTTAGTTGAATGTAAGAATAGTTTTTAATAATAAAAATGTTTTAATATGAAATCGCATACGAGAATTATATCAAAGCAATGGCAGCACACTTTAAATCTTTGTGTTGACGTTTGACTATATTTTGCATGTCCTATTTACTGAATTTTTTGCACTTAATAAATAGTGACAGTTTGCCAGAAAGTGTATAAACAATTCAATATAAAAATATATATACTGATCCGTTCTGCTGGTTTGATGATTATTGAAAAAATATTCTTAATATTTCAATCTTAATATAAATTAATAAAATAGAATTTGAGCAAATTCATTTATTAATAAAATAATAAAAAAATGGTTTGCAGTCTTGCAGATTCGAACTTAAGCCCGTTGATAAAATTAACAATTTACATAAGAAAGTTCGACTAATAAAAATTCATACTTAAGAAAAAAATTTTCAGAATATAATTACAAAAAGGAATTTGCTCTGGAAAAAAATGGACACCACCGGGATAATTATTGAATGTCTAAAGAATCTGGCATCAGAGGATTACAAAGATTTTTAACAAAATTAAAAATTATTTTTTTTTTTCATTATTTTAATTTATTCGTCGTTGTTGTGTTTCATACGTCGAATTTATAGAGCGAATTTTTACCAACGAATTCGTCGTACTGAACGAAATTCGTCGTTCGTCCCAGTTGTGCTGCTACCATGAAGTATATTTGCATGTGTTTACGTGTGCTTATTTATGACTGTAAAAGTATTTATGGGAGTGCGTGAGACGGCTTTTTTATTTATTCCAAACTTGTTGCTTATTTAAGACATCATCATCGTCATCAGCCATTTATGCTCACCAAACCAGCCATTCGTTTTATCAATAAATTAAGTTTAAATAACATTTATACTTAAATTTATGTGCAAAGTTTTTCAGTCTTCGCCATTCTATGGAGCCTTTTTATGTGTAAGAAAAATATCTAGCATTTAATGCTTTTCTTCTGCGGTACTCCTTTTCCTTTGAATACGAAGACATTTCCAGGTTGAAATTGCCAGCATATTAAGTTTAACGATTCATTTGTATCTGGTAGCAGTAAACATTTATGGCAAAAGTCAATTTTGTTATCATATTTGTTTATATATAATTATTATTATTATTATTTTTTATTAAGTAGTATTTTACATAATTATTTATTTGACATAAATAAAATAAAAGTCTTTAAGTGTTTTGACATAAATATATTTTACACATTCTTAATATCATTTGGCATCATGTTGTAACGTCTCAGTCCCTTATCAAACAACGTTCACTTCATAGAACTACTTCATATGAACTACAGATTATAGATATACAAATTTAACTTCATCAGTAATCAATTTCTTTTAAAATTTGCATTCTTTTTGTAAATAACATTTTGTGTAACAGCCCACAAAAGGGCGGCTGACAATAAAGTAAATTTCACGATCTTCTGAGTCCAAACTCAGGTTTATGAACCTTTCCCAATGTTGAGAAACAAATTTGATAAAGAAAAATATGGGAAAGCTTAAGAAAATTAACTCTACAGCTGTTCACGAGTGAGAGCTCTTTTTGGCTTCGCTCATTTTAACGAACTAGTTCATTCAGTTAGTTCAGTGGCTCAATTTCATGACAGATTTATTATGGTGTCATACTTGAGTTGCAAGGTGACTTAAAAAGTATTAATTCTCCTTGTTCAGTTGATGCCAAAGCAAATCCAAAACGAAACATTTTGAAGGAGCGATTTATTTACTTTGCTATTAAAAGAGAGAACAATTCGGGTTGTTGAATTCGATACAAACATTTTGCTAAGATTTAATTCGATCTGATACGCGAAAATAGATAATATTTCATATGAAAGTGTCCAGCAAAACATGAATTGTGGTAATATGAGGCCTCTGTAAAATGAGCACTTGATCTAATCATTCAATTGAACCAGTTCAGTTAAGTGAATCGTTCAGTTGAAGTAGTTCATTCATAAACTGCACAATTCTAGTAAAATTAGTTTTTTTATGGTAGGAACACAACTGGGACGAACGACGAATTTCGTTCAGTACGACGAATTCGTTGGTAAAAATTCGATCTATAAATTCGTCGTATGAAACAAAATAACGACGAATAAATAATGAACAATAAAATTTGTAAATTTTTTCCAAAATCTTTGTAACCCTCTGATGCCAGATTGTTTAGACATTTAATAATTACCCCGGTGGTGCCCATTTTTTTCCAGAACAAATTCCTGTTTGTAATTATTTTCTGAAAATTTTTTCTGTAAATAAATTATTCTTTTCATTTAACAGCTGATGGGGTGACCATATGAAAAAGTAGGAAATAGGAAGAAATACTATATTATAAAAAGTGTTCAAAATTAATAAAAAGTCATCCGGATGATAAATTTTTGTGAATTGGTGAATGCATTTTTAGTATGCACTGAACATTTTCGTGCTACATGCAACAATACAGTAGTGAACTATGTTTTTCCACAAAATAACCAGTTTGTGTGTATGAAACCTGGCCACCTTATATTGATTTATTCGCTCACGAAACAATTAAAAATAAATCTATTTCAACTTTCGCTGAGTTTGACGAATTTCGACCAACACCACGATTGTGTGCATTTTCATATACACCAATGTGTTTTATTTTCGGCGACGAATATTCGCGACCACAAATTCGTCGTTCGTCGCAGTTGTATTCCTAGCATTAGAGTTGTGTGTCTTGTTTTCCATTTTTTTAAATAAATACATTTTTTAAAAGAATTTTATTTTAAGATTTGTGCGGTATAAGAATTTAGTAGTACAACTTCAAGAAAACGGGATTTAAAAAATATGCGAAACAGTAAAATAAGTCCAATAAAAGTCACTAGATTTGCTGCATATTCAAAGACATTTTTTGAAAGAAAATAATATCAGTGCAATATTACATTTCAGTGGACCCCATACACTTTCCTAAATCACTTCTAGTATAAAATAGTTTGCCATTAAACCGAATGCTTAAAAGTCACAAAGCTTTAAATAAAAAGCAAACATGTAGTCTGCGAAGAAGGAACAAAATCGTTAAAAGATCCTTATTGATCTATTGTCTAAAGCGTACGATTCTATTTGCACTTCCTTGCAAATTAAATAAAATAAACATGTAGTATTCATTATAGCCATCAATAACTCAAACTTTTCATAACGCTAAACTAATAAAAAAAAAAAAAAAAAAAAAAAAAAATATATATATATCATAGCTGTTAAGTAATGATTACTAATCATAATAATTAGTAATTGGATTATTATTTTTTTAAAGGTGAAGTAATGATTATATTACGACTATTTTCAGATTTGCACGATTACTAATTGATTACGATTACAGATAATCGAAAAATAATCAAGATTAATAACAATTACGAAAAAATAATCAAAAATAATAAAAAGTAATCGAAAAATTATTTGACTACTTTCGAAGATTACTTTTGATTATTTTTGATTATTTTTTTTTTATTTTACGATATTATAAAGTATATATATCTTTTGGGGAGTGTTATGCTACACTATATGTTATTTATAATTGGTAATATAAATTGTAGTGAGTCTTCAGCTCCAGTTGAACGACTGTTTTCATTTGCCGGGATCGTCAACAGTCCAAGGCGGCAATCATTATCTGATTTTTCTTTTGAAAAATTAGTTGTAATGAAAGCCATTTGTAAATATATGTAAATTATACTTTTTTTTTGTTTTATTTGTTCACAATTTTTTTACGATTTAAATGCAAATTTTTCAAAATAAATTGTATGTATAAATTTTATATCATAAAATGATGCACATTCTAAATTTTTAAAAAATAATCGAAAATAATCAAAGATAATCCTTGAAAGTAGTCAATTATTTATTTGATTACTTTTGATTATTTTTGATTATTTTCTCGTAATCCTAACTAATCTTAATTATTTTTGGATTATTTGTAATCATAATTAATTAATAATTAGGAATTTTGAAAAGACGAATTATGTAATCAATACCATTATTTTTAAAATTTAATCTAATTGATTACTAATCGTAATCCAAATTTAACAGCTCTGATATATATATATATATATATATATATATATATGTATATATATATATATATATATATGTATATATATATATATATATATATATATATATATATATATATATATATACATAAATATCTCATCCTTTATTCAGCCCGTTTAGCATTTAAAAGAATGTGAAGTAAACAATAAATAACTTTGAATACCGCGGATCATATTTCATATTATAAAATATTTAGTTTTTATTTTACACTTTCATTATGATGATGTGGTTGTGCTAAAATTTGCATTTATATTAAATTTATTATACAAGAGCAAGCGTTCATTTTCATTCAATGACTGACTGTGTCTGATTATAAATTTTGAAAAAGAAAAAACGACGGCCTGGTATTTATGAGTCTGGCTGTGTGTGTGCATGTCTTGCAATCAGCCAGCAAGTAAGAGCTTTAAATCCGTTTATTTATTATGATGTGTCGATTGAAAAACAAGTGTTTGTTTTTTTTTATAAAATATTTAAAAATATTGCACATCCGCTAAAAAAAAAGAACATGTGGGGAAAAATTGAGGGAAATATTATAAAATATTATATATCGCAAATTGTATATTGTCAAATACTCGTATATGGGAAAATATTTTCAATATAAACACATTAAAAAAGTTGCGTCTGAATTTGAAATGATAATGTCTTTATATATAAACTGCCAATAATATTAATAGGCTTAAAATTGTGTTTGTGTGGTGTGCACATGCCTGCGTAAGCGGCACAAATCTATTAGTATATGCACATGTACACACACACATGCATATAAAACCATACACTTGCACAGCAATATTGCAAACAACAAATGATTTATAACACGAAATATATATTTAAGTAGTTGTTATTATGCAAGATATGGAATGAATATACCAAATTTTATTTTGTTTTAACATTTAATTGGCTGTTACTATTATTAACAGAATCTGATTGATGACCCCTTTATAATTATTTAATTAATTTGTTTGAGTATCTAGACACGATTGCATAGTGGGGATGGTCACGAAAATGCTATTAATTGCAAAGAAATTTAACAAAAACTTTGAACTAAAACAAATGCAAAATTTGTCATTAGCTACTTCTTAATAATAATTTTTTTTAACAACTTTATAAACCCAAAATTTCATATATGTGAATGATTACTTCCTTAATAGCAATAAAATAATTAGAAACAAGTAAAATCGTTATATTCGACCAGGTCGAATCTTAAATACTGTCCAAATATTTAATAAGTAAACTTGAAATATTTAACTTGTTTGGGGCAGAGTTCCTTTAAAACATCTCTGTAGCCAATTTTCAACAAAAAAATTTATTTTTTGCAAAGAGGTACCCTTTTCCAAAAAAATAGGTCAAAAATTTTTTTTGCTTAAATGCATACGACTTAAGCTTTTTCGGAAGCTTCTTCGCATTTGAAACTCCTTTCAATACTCACTTATAAGAAATAAACGCCTTTTGGGCAAAATTGGGTAAAATTGTGTTTTAACCAAAAAATAGATTTTTTGCAAAGAGGTACCGCTTTCCAAAAAATAGGTCAAAAATTTTTTTTGCTTAAATGCATACGACTTAAGCTTTTTCGGAAGCTTCTTCGCATTTGAAACTCCTTTCAATACTCACTTATAAGAAATAAACGCTTTTTGGGCAAAATTGGGTAAAATTGTGTTTCAACCAAAAAATCGATTTTTTGCAAAGAGTACCCCTTTGCTAAAAAATTTACCAAAAATTTTTTTTGCTTAAATGCATGCGACTTAAGCTTTTTCGGAAACTTCT
Source organism: Linnaemya tessellans (assembly GCA_951800035.1). Taxonomy (NCBI): domain Eukaryota; kingdom Metazoa; phylum Arthropoda; class Insecta; order Diptera; family Tachinidae; genus Linnaemya; species Linnaemya tessellans. The sequence goes on from OX637532.1 coordinate 141,473,040, forward strand.
TCGCATTTTAAACTCCTTTTAATACTCAGTTATTAGAAATAAACGCCTTTTGGGCAAAATTGGTTAAAATTGTCTTTCAACCAAAAAATTGATTTTTTGCAAAGAGGTACCCCTTTCCAAAAAAAATTGGTCAAAAATTTTTTTTGCTTAAATGCATGCGACTTGCGCTTTTTCGGAAGCTTCTTCGCATTTGAAACTCCTTTCAATACTCACTTATAAGAAATAAACGCTTTTTGGGCAAAATTGGGTAAAATTGTGTTTCAACCAAAAAATCGATTTTTTGCAAAGAGTACCCCTTTGCTAAAAAATTCACCAAAAATTTTTTTTGCTTAAATGCATGCGACTTAAGCTTTTTCGGAAGCTTGTTCGCATTTTAAACTCCTTTTAATACTCAGTTATTAGAAATAAACGCCTTTTGGGCAAAATTGGGTAAAATTGTGTTTCTACCAAAAAAATTTATTTTTTGCAAAGAGATACCCCTTTCCAAAATAAATTGGTCAACAATTTTTTTGTTGCATATAATATCGTACGTCAACGCCCACTAAAGGGGGCGGGGTACAAAAATATATTATATCATGTTTTCCACAGAGGAACGTATGGGCATGGCTAGAGCGTCTTAGACTTCATCACTGATCAAGGGGGCTCCAATTCTTTTTGGGGGATATTAAAAGTACATTTTGTTGCGGTCGCTCTGGCAAGGGCCGTGTGGAAGACATATTTCGCCTTTGTCATAAAACTCTAAAAATAAATGTTTGGGATAATTAAATACAAAATATAAAAAAAAAAATTTTTATAGGGTCACTTAGGTGGCAAAGGGTGAGGAAAGGGTAGGGCAGAGGAGTACCAGGTTACGTCTTTCAAAACGGGATGTCAGAGATCCTACTTGAATGCTTGTGGGTTGCAGGCAGCCACGTACTTATACCAGGTTACGTTTCAGCTTCGTCATTAAAGCTTAAAAATTTAGTTTTTAAGGAATGTAAGCCTAAGTAAAACAATTTATGAAATGTTTACACTACTTTTGTATATAATAACTCCCATTAAAGGGGCGTGGTCCAGAAACTATTTTTATTTTTATGGCTCCAAGTTTAATGCGTTGGACCTTCTTTGACATAAAAATATATCATGTGCTTAACAAAATCAAAAAAAAAAAACTTTAAAAATTAAATTACAAGATGTTCATTTTTTTCAACGGGCTCAAGTTCAAATCTGCGAAACTGCAAATTATTTTTTATTTTTATTTAATAAATGAATTTGTTCAAATTCTATTTATTTATATTAAGAGTGGAATATTAAGAATTTGAACAAATTCATTTATTAAATAAAAATAAAAAAATAATTTGCAGTTTCGCAGATTTGAACTTGAGTTCGTTGAAAATAAATTTACATCCTGTAATATAATTTACATAGGAAAGTTCGACTAATAAATTAATAAATTTAAAAATTAAATTGTGTTTTAGAGGTTTGGTTTAGTTCTTCTTAGGGAAACTTTTTTCCCTCTGGCCCGATTCAGCTCATTTACGAACTTGAACTGTCCTTCAAGATGTATTTACACCAAATTTCAAGAGTATTGCTCTTTTCGTTTAGACTAAATCGCGATTTCCACAGATGTATGGACGAACGGACATACTCAGATCGTCTTTGATTATATATACACAATTTATGGGGTCTCGATGGATATTTCGCTGCGTTAGAAACGGAATGATAAAGTTAATATACCCTCCAATTCTTTTTTGGACAAAAAAAAATTACTTCTATATATAGATATACATATTATATAAATGTATGCTTAGTATAAGTCTCCTAACGTATAGAGACTTCTTCTCTATTTTTACAACATTTAACTGACAACCTGTACAACAGAAGTTTGTGTTTGAAGGACAGAAGAAAAAGTTTAAAATGCGTTCTAATATAGAAATTAATTTACATTTTGTAAATGAGTATTTTAAAATTATGGAACTACTTATACAAAGTGAAGAACTTATTTTATATAAAAACCATAAACGAATTCCGAAAGTTCTGTTTATCGACATAAACAATACCAGCTGTTTCCTATACTTTTAACTTGGCAGCACTCAACTTAGCACAGCCAAAAACAGGCAAAAACAAGGTTGCATTTCATAAAACCTACTTAAAATCAATTCGAAAGTGGTTTTAAGCTGGTTTTAACAAAATATCATTTCTTAGGGTAAAACCAGGTTTTAACAGTTGGTTTTAACGTTAAAGCCAGAATTTATTAAAACCATGTCAGTGTGAAAACACTATTACTGGGACACCCTATATACAGTGATTATTAAAAACAGAAAAGTGCAATTAATAAGGAAACTATTGCAAACTAAATATATATTTATATGAAATATACTTTCTCTTGTCAGTTTTCTTTCATTGCAAAACACGCGACCGGCTAAGGAGAAATGTATATGACATATACACTTATTTGTGTGTGTGTGTGGGTTTTTACACCACACGCTTGAAGCAAAAACAGAATTATTGGCAAAAACATTGACTATTTAGTGCTAAAACAATGAGTTTTTACAATTCAACTCATCATGTTTTCCTCCGATGTCTGTAGAGAATTGAAAAACTATACTACGCCCCATTACGTGTTTAATTTCTTACAAATAAATACGGAGAGAAAAAAAGCAGCATGAGTCAGCAGAAACAAAAAATTAAATCAGAATTGAGTTGCTCTAAAATTGTTTAAAAAAAAAGACTTCATTAGTAAAGTGCTAAAACAACAAGTGTTAATTGTATTAAAAAACTTTTTTTTATTCTGTTTTTGCTGTTTTTGTTTTTTTTTTATCACTTGCACATGCATATTTAAATTGTATTTTTTTTATTTTAATTGAACACTGCTAACGCAGCATCATGGAAACACTAGCAAAAAGTAACCACAGGCACACATACTAGCATGAATGTGTGCGTGTGTTTGTATGCATGTGTGCCAGTAACAACCACATGCACAGAAAAACAAAGAAATTGAATATAATAAAGTGTGTAATTTTTTAATTACAATTCTATTGTTTATAAACTGCAAAAAAAAACGGGCAAAAATTACATTTAATATCACACAAGGCAGCAAAAAAAATGGTCAGTTATGCAAAAAGAAAAAAAAACAATACAAAAATAATCACTAAATAGAAATCTATAAAAATTGAGAAACACTTAACAGACTGTCAACACACGTTCTGAATAGTTAAACGAGTAAGTTTGAAGCAGCTTGCTGCCAGTGTATTTGTGCTCTTATTACTGCAGTTCAACAAAAAGAAAAAAGTGCAAGGAAATGAAATCCGAACACTAAGTGTACAATCAACAGATCTGTGTATTTTGTGCTTTCTAACGTTCTCAGTTGAATTATTTTAAAACCGATAAATTCATGGGAGTCAGAGCAGAGTAAAAAATTTAGCATTTTGATTAAAACTTTTCATTAATCTAACGTAATAAATTTTAGATGCCATAGTTGTGCATGTGTGTGTATTTAAACTAAGAAAATGCGTTTCAAAAAGTTGTAGATATGCTGATTGGCTGCCAGAGGCACAAGTATTCAATAAATTTTAGAATGACAGTGTATTTCTTATATCATAATTTTATCAAAATCATTGCCTCATAAGTGTTTTATTTAACTTTACTTTTGAAACCGGAAATAGCTTTATTTCGCTCGAGATTCTGAGTAAATATTTATGGCCATATTCATAAAAAAAATAAAATGTGTTTAAAATCTATTTTAAGAAAAATTTTGAATAAAATACATTTCAAACCCATTTTAAATTTTATGAATATGAGGATTAGTATCTGCATATGGGAGTTGGCACGCTTATTTCCTTTTTGTCTTATTCAAGTTTTAAAATTATTAAACATTCCGGCTCTAGTTCTAAGAACTGTTCATATTTGTTATTATTCATTTACTTTTGCTAAAGTAAACAGCAGTACATCTCAACTTCATTGTTGTTTTACAAAAATGCTTATATTTTTATTTATGTCTTTTTTTCTCTAATATGTTATTTTGTCAAATGATGACATTTTGTAAAAGCACAACTGACATCTGGTCAAAAGTTGTGCTTTATTCTTTAGATACATCTTTGTCATATTTAACTTGAGGAATGAAAAACAACAGTGACTACATCAAACAATAAGATTTTGCGAACAAAACAACAGCAATTATTTAGCAAAAGATGGAAAAAAAGGACGCCGGGTTATAACAAAGAAAAATAAAAAACAAAATAAATTGTGCTCTTCAAATAACAACAATAGCAAATCGTTTCAACATTTACAAATTAGTGCGAAAACAGAAATGTTTTTTGTTTTCACTTTGCCATTTTATTAATATGTGCGACATATCCGTTTCCGCTTAGGCATTGAAGAATTTCAGGGATCTATGTACGTTATTTCTTATTTGTGCTGATAAAGACAGTAAAACTTAAGTTTTAAAATGTAAGAAAAGAAAATGTTTCCAACATACGAGTCCTCTATTGTTTCAATTAATAAAAACAAGTAAGAACTTTATATTCGACCGGGTCGAATCATAAATACCCTCCAAATGTTGAGTAAATAAATACTCTATTTTTATTCTTATTAAAATTTACATTTTTATAGGATTTGGCTTAAGTAAACAAAGAAAAAATTTATTTATTATTATACTCTAATATTTTTAAGCTTAATACTAGAAACACAACTGCGACGAACGACGAATTTTTGGTCGCGAATATTCGTCGTCAAAAATAAAACACATATATGAAAATGCACACAATCGTGGCGTTGGTCGAAATTCGTCATACTCAGCGAAAGTTGAAATAGACTTATTTCTAATTGTTTCGTCAACGAACGGCGAACAAATCAATATAAAGTGACCAGGTTTCATATACTCAAACTGGTTTTTTGTGGAAAAACATAGTTCACTACTGTATTGTTGCATGTGGCATGAAAATGTTCAGTGCATACTAAAAATGCATTCACCAATTCACAAAAATGTATCATTCGGATGACTTTTTATTAATTTTGAACACTTTTTATAATATAGTATTTCTTCCTATTTCCTACTTTTTCATATGGTCACCCCATCAGCTGTTAAATGAAAAGAATAATTTATTTACAGAAAAAAAAAATTTTCAGAAAATAATTACAAAAAGGAATTTGCTCTGGAAAAAAATGGACACCACCGGGATAATTATTGAATGTCTAAAGAATCTGGCATCAGAGGATTACAAAGATTTTTAACAAAATTAAAAAAAATTTTTTTTTCATTATTTTAATTTATTCGTCGTTATTGTGTTTCATACGACGAATTTATAGAGCGAATTTTTACCAACGAATTCGTCGTTCGTCCCAGTTGTGTTCCTGCCATAAGGTCTCTTTATTTTTACTTAAAAAATTTCGTCGCTCCATTGTGACTTCTTCAGGAAATTAAATATTTTATTTGATGTGAAATAAAATAATTAATTTCCTGAAGAAGTCACACAATGGAGTGACGAAATATTGAAAAATAATATATCTTAAATAAAATATAAAAATAATTAAAAAAAGGTCAAAAAACCAGAAGAATTTTTAAAAAATTTATTTTAATACGGTCCTTTCCAATGTGTTGGAAGGAACATGACTGAGCCGCCCTTCCATCAGCTTAAGAGCAATTTATTTATTAATACATTGGATCAACGTGCGAAAAAAGGACTCAAATAACTTAAACGCGCTGGGCCAGAGTTCCTTCTGGAGAGATTTCTGTGACCAACTTCAAAACTCTATACAGGGTTACTTCGATAAAGGAAGTGGGAGAGACATCTCACCTAAATCGTAAAACAGCAAAAACTAAATTTTTAGGAATAGTTAAAATTAGGAAAACAGTTTTTTATAACGTCATTTTGGTTGGCAAAGAGGGATGGACGGGTAGGGCCGCCGGGAAAGATTAGAGAACATATTACCTTCGTCTTAAAAGCTAATAAATTAAGGAATAGAATTTGTTAAATATTTACACTATTTTTCCACATAATATGTAACCTAAACGCCCACTAAAGGGGCGGGGTGCAAAAATAGACTATATCGTGTTTTCAACAGACGGAGGTATGGGCATTGCTAGATCGTTTTAGACTTCATCACTGATCAAGAATATTTATATATACTTTATAGAGTCCAATTCTTTTTCTAGGATATCGCTCTGGCAAGGGCCGTGGGGGAGACATTTCACCTTTGCCATAAAACACTAAAAATTAATTTTTGCGATAATGAAGTGTAAAAAAAAATTTTTTTGTATAGGGCCATTTGGGGGGGGGGGCAAAAGGTGGAGGAGGGGGTAGGGCAAAGGAGGCTCAGGTTACTTCTCAGCTTCGTCATAAAAGCTTAAAAATTTTATTTTAAAGGAATATAGGCTTAAGTAATAATATTTGTTAAACGCCTACTAAAGGGGGCGGGGTCCAAAATGTATGTTTTTTTATATTTTAGGCTCCAAGATTAACGCTTTGGACCTTCCTTTGACATAAAAACTTATCGTTTGCTCATCAAAATTACAAAAAAAAAAAGTTGTTTTAAAATTATGCTGTTTTTCCGAGGTTGGTTTAGTTCTTCTTAGGGGAACTCTTTTCCCTCTGGGCCGTTATTCAGGCCATTTACGAACGTGACCTGTGCTATTCTTCAGAATTTGTCTGTAGCAAAATTTCAAGGGTGTGGTGTGTTTTCGTTTGGACTGTATATTGATTTCCACGGACGGAAGGACGGACGTGGCTAGATCGTCTTAGTTTGCAGTAATTATTTTATTTGATTTGATCAGGAATATATACACTTTAAGGGGTCTTAGATCGATATTTCATTGCGTTATACAAGGAATGACAAAGTAAAGTATAGCCTCCAATTGTTTTTTGGAGGGTGTAAAAATTACACAAATTTTTTCTTGGCCTAGCATTTAGTTGATGAGCCCTACTAACGCAATGCATTAGGTCGCAACTATGAAATAAGGCAATAGTGTAGTGATCGGTTAGATGTAGAAAGATGGGGAGATAGATAATTTGTTGCTGTATTGAAGGGATTGAATATCATAACAACTGTCTATCTTCTCATCTTTCCTAGTCTGTTCCCTCAATACTATCCCCTCGTTTTCAGTTCCAGCGCAATGCATTGCATATATAGGGGTCATCCCCTGAGTGCTGGTCCAAGACAAAAAAAAAAAAAAAAAAAAAAAAATAAAACAATTTATCATGTTGTCATACAACAAAAATTGGCGAATGAGATTCCAAAAAATATAAAATTGCTATTAAATAAAAAATGGATAGAAGCTATGAATATTTCATATATCCAGATTTCGCAGTAGAGCTGTGGAAAATTACAAAGGCAGTTTTCCCCAATTTTAATAAGCAATAAACATTTATTTGCCATTCATAAAGCGTAAAGTGCAACAAATTAAAACAAAACAAAAACACTTAACGTGTTGTATTTTTCTTAAACTTAATATTTAAAAATGTCCTGCGTATGTACAGCAAATTCCAAAATCAATGCTAACAAAATTTACATCCTTGGTTACAGGACTCCTGCGGAAATTCATCGAGGGAAAAAAAAAGAAGGAGTATAAAAAATATTAAAAAAAAGAATCACATAAAAGCCCACTCTTGTGACGGAAATAGAAATGGCTTTTAAAGCTTTTTGTCGCATTCAATTGCTGTATACAATTTTAATTGTCCTGTCGTTGATGACTACATGGACGCGTGCACAGCAACCAAGGCGTGATGCTGATGTAAACACTCACACATACAAACAACATACACATAAGTATTCCTCGAAAGTCACACTCATCCGCATAAAAAATGCACAAAAATAAGTTTAAAACGAAATCAATTGTTACATTCACTTAATACATTTTGCAATTTAAGCTGCAGACTTTTTGTAACTTTTCCTGTTTATTTTTTTTTTTTAATTTTTGCCCTTTCCCTGGGTTCTCTGTTCTTTGTTTTAGTGGCCGCCACCAACCATCTTAAAAATGGCGAAACCATTCCATGATATTTGTGTAGAAAAAACTGGCGTTACTGAAGGTTTGTGCTAGAAATTTCAATATATATTTTTATTAAATTGTTAAACAGCCATAGATATGTTTTCATAAATTTTTTCAAAATAATTTCTTAACACCTTCAGAGGCCATCAAGGAGTTCAGTGATGGTCAAATTCATGAAGATGAGGCTCTTAAATGTTATATGAATTGTTTATTCCATGAATTCGAGGTGGTTGATGCAAATGGTGATGTCCACTTGGAGACGTTATTCACAAGTGTTCCCGGTTCTATAAAAGAAAAATTAATGAAAGCTTCCGAAAACTGCATACATCCAGAGGGTGATACTTTATGCCACAAAGCCTGGTGGTTCCATCAGTGCTGGAAAAAGGCTGATCCAGTGGTAAGTAGGATTCTCTTCTACATTATATTATTATATTTTTTTGGGCAAAGAAAATCTCATGTGTCTTTTATTTAAAAAAAATATTATAGCACTATTTCCTGATCTGATTTGAAGGCTTTTCCAACATCTTTAATGATTTCTTTTAAGACACTTGTATGTATTTTAATTTGCATTTTCATTTTGTTAAAGCAATAAAAAAGTTTAAAAAAAATATGTTATTTTATTTTCATTTAGTTCGACATAATCTGCTTGTTCTCTGCTGAAATAATAAGTAACATTAAATTATATTTAATATTTCAGTAGAATTTTGTAAAAGAAATACAATTCCCTTAAGAATAAAGTCCTTATGATTTAATTTGCAATTCACTTTGGCTCCGTATATAAATAATTTATACTAGAATTGAAGAGAGTTTCAAGGGCTCTATAAATAAGCATAATTTGAACCCAGCTATGCCGCTTTATGTACTCGTATAAAACTATTTTTTAAAATGATTGGAGTCAAAAAAAATGCAGGACAAAATATATGTATTAAATTTAGAAATATTTGATAAATATCTCAAGGTACAAAGAAGAGTCAACCTTTAATTATTAAACTTACACAGAAGAGCAGAACAGCTGTTTTCGAAGGCCGCTACACTTTCTTCACCAATGCTCATGAGTATTTTTGGAAAGACATTATAAATACTCTAAGGCACAAAGGAAAGACCACTTCAGTTATAATTAAGCAACGTATACATTAGAGCAGAATGGTTGTTTTCAAAAGCCGCTACACTTTCATCATGTGTGTTTTGTTTGAAAGACATTATAAATATTCTAAGGTACAAACGAAAGTCAACTTCAGTTTTAATTATCAAACTTACTCAGCAGAGCAGAATAGCTGTTTTCGAACCCCGCTACACCTTCTTCACAAATGCTCAAGTATTTTTTTCAAATACTTTATAAATATTCCAAGGCACAAAAGAAAGTACACTTCAGTTTTAATTAAGCAACGTATACGGCACAGCAAAACTGCTGTTTTCGAAAGCCGCTACACTTCCATCACCAATGCTCATGAGTATTTTTGTTTTAAGTACATTATAAATATTCCAAGGCGCAAAGAAAAGTAATTTTCGATTTTTAATTTTTTTTCAGTGCAGAGCAGAACAGGTGGTTTCGAAAGCCACTAAAGCTTTCATCATCAGTACTCATATATATTTTGTTTGAAATACTTGATATATATCTCAAGGCGCAAAAAAAGTCAACCTCAATTTTAATTATGCAACTTACACAGCAGAGCAAAATAGCTGCTTTCGAAAGCCACTATACTTTCATCATCAGTATTCATGTGTATTTTGCTTGAAAGGCCTTATAAATATTCTAAGGCGCAAAGGAAAGCCAGCTTCAGTTTTAATTATAGCACTTATACAGCAGAGCAGAATAATTGTTTTCGAAAGCCACTACACTTTCATCATCAGTATTCATGTGTATTTTGTTTGAGAGACATTTTAAATATTCCAAGGCAAAAAGGAAACTCAATTTCAATTTTAATTATCAAACTTACTCAGCAAAGCAGAATAGCTATTTTCGAAAGCCACTACACTTTTATCATCAGTCCTCATGTGTATTTTGTTTGAAAGACTTAATAAATATTCTAAGACACAAAGGAAAGTCAACTTCAGTTTTAGTTATCAAACTTATAAAGCAGAGCAAAATAGCTGTTTTGAAAAGCCGCTACTTTCATCACCAGTACTTATTTGTATGTTTTGTTTGTCACCAGTTGTTATTAGACGACTTAATCGGATATGTTATTTTCCAAAGGCGCAACGAGTTTTTTTTTCAGTAGGACCAGCACAGAGGGAATGTCCTCTGCATATGCAGGGCACTGCACCGGGACTCGACGGAAGGCGATAGCCTTGAGAAAAAAGATTAGAAGATAAAGAATTTGTTGTAACTATTTTTAATCGTTATTTCGCTGGCGAATTATTTATATAGGGCCGCATGATTGTGTACGGAGTCGAATTAGGGATATTTTTAACTACTTCAGCCAACAGTATTTTTGCTGATAAGTTTGAGGGGCTCTCTTCATTACTTCAGTGCTATTCTAAGCCAGTTACATATCACTTGCCATCTCGCTACTAATAAAAAAATAAAGCCTTTTCAGTTGATAGGGACCGACTATACAACGTCAGTTGCCGTTTTGGTTACTTTTATGTATAAAATAAAATTTCAACTTCCCAACCCTGGCAGCGAAGTTCCAATTTTTTCAATTTTTTTTTTACCAGGGCCAAAATTTTGTTAAAAGTGAAAGTGAGTAAGACGCGAAATCATAGAAAAGTCATTTGACATGATTTTTGTGAGAGCACAGACCTCAAACAAGAAATTTATATTAGATCTCCAATCATATTTGGAACACAGATCTCTTAAATAAAAAAATTTGTTTAAAAATATTTTTATAAGTATCACTGGACCTGATGCCTGCACAGACAGGCTATTGACGAGTATTTATTATTATTTCTCTTCTTTTTTTTGCATTCTGTTACATTTTAAAACATTTAGTAGCCATAAATAGAATTCAGTTTCTGTTAACAATAGAACTTTGCTATATGCAATTTACATATGTAATTTTGGGTTTCGACAACGCTGCAATGACCACTTGGCATATCATACATTAACTAACATTCGAATACATATTTATTTTTACGAGTACATGTGCATTATCCTTTATTGAAAACAAACTACAAACGAAAATATTGCATATTCTATACACCAAGAACAGCAGCAGCAGAAACATAAGCAGATAAATGTTTTGCACCAGCGTAGACAAACATGGAATTGTCTGTTGCAAAATCCAAAGTAAATTCTGGTTTGTTACGTTAAGCAACACATCGACACATTGGAAACGAAAAAGGATCTTCTATTGATAAACAGTATTTGTTATGAGCAGCCCGAAACGAGGCAGCATTTAAAACACAAAGAAAGAGGAGATTGCAAAAAAAAAAGTATTTGCTAAACAAACAACATGGCCCATAAAAACACAACTTTAGACAAACAACAATTATGCAGATTTTTATGTTTAACTTTATAGTTTTTATTCCATTTTTTTTTTGTTTTGCTTTTTTCTAAATCAACGAGATACAATGAAAAGTTGTAGTATCATTTGCTTGGATTGTTGGAAAATTACAAAACATTTAGAAAAAAAAGCCCATGCATTCTAATGTGGACATTTGATTATTCCACAAGTGTGTCAAGTGTGTCTGCAAGTGTTCATGTACAATCTAATGATAGAGAGCAGGAATTTTAAAATGCATACATTTCCAACTGTCTGTCTGTCTGCTCGAAGGACTGACTGTTTGTCTGGGCGAGCTGATATGTAGATGTTGTATCAGAGTCCTCATATCGTAATTGTTGTATGTTATTACTGTTTGTTATACATAATTTACATTTATTTTTTTTCTTTTTGCCAAAAAGAAAAATTTACATTAACTTTTTCACAATTGAATAGTAATGAATTTGTAAAACGAAATGTTTTTAGCAATTGTGCTAAAATTAATATCTGGCAAATGATGGACAGCTTTTCAAATCTCACAAACTGTTGGTTAATAATTTTAGAGACGATTTATTTTGTAACTAAAATGCCAGAAACAAAAAAGACAATCAGTTTGTAAACTGTCAAGTGCAAAAATTTTATATTGATTATTTAAAGCAAATGGCTTGTCTTTTAGTTACAACTAAATTTTTAATTTTATACGTTCTGATACGTGTTAAAAAACAACAGATTCCCAAATATATAAAACAAACTTAAAATAAATTTTTATTTTATTTTATTTGTAAGAACGGGATACCTTTTCGCAAAAATCTATTTTTTAAACTTTGCATATTTCTAGCCAAATTTTTTCCACAGTGTATTTATTTGTACCGAAGGCATTTTGTAATGAGTTTTAGAAGTAAAGAAGATTTTAAAGAAACTTAAATCGCGCTTTAAAAATAAATAATAATTTTTTATAGCCCATCTTTATACAACTTAAACCACAAAATCACAATAAACTTATACCAGCCATGCAACTTACACAGATAAGCAGATCATCTGTTTTCGAAAGCCGCTACACTTTCATTATCAGTACTCATGTGTATTTTGTTTAAAATACATAATAAATATTACAAGGTACATAGGAAAATCAATTTCAATTTTAATTATGCAACTTACACAGCAGAGCAGAATATCTGTTTTCGAAAGCCGCTACGCTTTCATCATCAGTACTAATATGTATTTTGTTTAAAATACATAATAAATATTCCAAGGCACAAAGGGGAATCAACATCAATTTAAATAATTCAACTTACACAGAAGAGCAAAACAGCTGTTTTCGAAAGCCGCTACACTTTCATCATCAGTAATGAAGACAATGTCACCATTGTTTAGATAGCCTAGTTGAAGATGATAACAGTTTTTATTAACAACAAATTTTATTGGGAAATAGCATACGAGAACTGTATCGAACTGTAACACACTTTTAATACCCATGATTTGTTCCATTCTAACCAAGTAAAACTTTTTTATATTAAATTGAATTAAGATTTTATAGGCTAATTGTTCGAAATTTTAATTTAAATCTCAGAAAGACATGATAAATATTCCAAGGCACAAAGGCAAGTCAACATCAGTTTTTGTTATTCAACTTACACAACAGAGCAGAACAGCTGTTTTCGAAAGACGCAACCCTTTCATCATCAGTGCTCATGTGTATTGTATGAACTTTTTTAGTATGAATTCTTTTATACTTAAGTGCATGTCAACATTTTATTTTTAATTTATTATTTCTGTTTTTGCTGTTTATTACACATTAATTGTTTGTTTTAAAAAATATAATATTCTAAAATCATTCTTTTTAAAATATAAGTCTTAGTAAAGTTAAACCCTATTTCTCTTTCTTTTAATTTATTCTCATTAAATCAATATCTCGCTATTTCGAAAACTTTTCTAAATGTCGGGACTCTATTATATTTCACAGGACTTGTTTTGTATTAAAACATTCACTCTTTTTGAAGTCTCAATTTGAAGATTTTATTTAAACTTTAGTTCATGGCCACAAGTATTTCTTTCCATTTATATGTTTACAAATGAAAATATAAGTGTGTACACTCATGTAACATTTGCAAGTGCATAAGTTACAATTGTTACTTGATAATATTCAAGTTAGTCAAAATATTATGTGTTCATATTTCTATCACCTGCAGGGATTTACAATTGTGGTTTGCTTCAACATTGAGAATGTATTAAGAGTGACATTTGACAGCTTGTGTACGAAATATAACGAAATTTCAATACATTTAAGGCTGACAGTTACAAAATTGCGATATAAATTGATTCAATTTGGAAGATATAATCACTACATGTTCCCAACACATAATATATTCTATGGCATACAATATTGTCTTTGTGGAGCTGCTGTTAAATTATTGCTGAACTTTATGTTTTTCTACTACAGAAAATATTTATTTTATATGGGTTAATAACAATTAAGTAGAAGAGATAAAGAGAATGGAACATTAGCTGCAAAGGTCAGAATTTTTTGTTAATAAAAATAAAGTTTAAACGAAAAAATCGAACCCGAATTGTGTTGTATATATTTTAGAAATCCTGATCAAATTTTTGAGTCTGCGAAAAATCGCCGAAAACGCAAAAAAAATGACGGTGCTGTTTGCTAAAGAAGTTAACACGAGACTATGAAATGGAGGGTCCTGAGTTCGATTCCACGCTCAGTCATGAATATTGTGTCGAATTCTTCTGATCAGCTTTAGTGCGTGATAGGGTTACTTGTTGTCAGCCTGTTTCAATGATGAAGGCATAGCACTGGTCACTGGACATAAATGGCAGCGACTGGCACTGTCGTGTACTAAAAGAGCAGAGGAACAGCAGTCTCCTTCGTCGGGCCTGTAGCAAAAAAATTAGCCACCGAAGTAAAAGTTTGAAATAGCTACAAACAAATTCTCTAATTTTTCACCTTTCGTCATCTATTCTCTCAGTACTATCCCCTCCTTTCTATATCCGGAGCAATGCACTGCATATGTAGGGGTCGTTCCCTGAGTGCTGCTCCGAATTTATAAAAATTTAATTTTTATGACGCTGAAACTGTCAACATATAATCGCAGGTAGTACGCTAACATTAAAAAAAAAGATTCGAATGCACGTAGCATGCGAAATTTGAAAATTCACCTAAATTCATAATAATTTTTAAAAATTGCAACGGAATTAGAAACTATATTCTTTCCTTGAATTCAATTCAATTTTAACTTTGCAAAAACGATTACAGTGTTTGCCACAAATTTACACGATTATAGACTTTTCATTTCCCAAACCAAATTTTCTATCTATAGAAATTGCAACTCTGCAGCCAGCACAGTTGCAACGTAATTTGTACAAGTCTGTAATCGAATCTCCTTTCCCGCTGTTCTTCCCTTACGTATGCCTCCCTCTTCATCTTCTAACACATACTCCAATCATAATTGCAATTAGAATTTAATTTTATTGCAGTTGCTCTTCAATTTCACACACAAGTGTCCCATATGTCTTTGCGTAAGACAAATCAACTTGAAATGAGATGGAAAGAGCCTCACTGTAAGTGTGTTGTTAAAATATTTGCATGTGTTGTTCTGCTTGTTTGATCGTTTGTTTGCATATATTTGTTCAGCCAAAAACTAATAGCAGAAGTATTTTTGTGGGATATAAGTATGAAACCTTTAAGAGCACAACTTTTATTGAAGAATCAACAAAAACAAAAACACTATAGTTGACATGGTGACCACATTTTCATTTATAATCAGTGTAGCTGCTGGGCAGCAAAAATTGCAAGTGCAAACAGTCGATTTTTGATAGGACATCAACTTTTTACTACGATTTCGGACACTATTTACATTTGGAAATACGTACACTTTTACATGTTATTTTGGTAGGAAGTCTTTGCGATTTTCAAACAAAAACCAATCCAAAAACATAATTTGCCTTTGATATTCTTTAAAAATCTTATATTTATGCGAAAATATACAACCCTCTGACTGATAAAATTTATACTGGTAAATTGGGCAGTGACAAAGAAAAAAACCAAGTGGTAAAAGATTTAGTTGAACAGTACGAAAATACTGGAAGGAATGTCACATGCGACAACTTCTTAACAAGTCTTCCACTTGTAGATGCACTTGCAAGCTGGAAATTGTCTCTGGAGTCAAGCCCTCACCGCAAAGGTTGGAACATTCGAGCATATTTCGATATGGAGAAAACAAGACAATTTGCTCCCAAAAAGAACAAAGCCGTTGTTTTACTTTCAACGATGCCATGTGACGATACCATCTCAGTTATAAAACAAAAACCTAATATTATTTTATTTTATAAGGAGACGAAAGAAGGTGTTGATGTAATGCAAAACACATCCTTGGTCGCGTATTTAGAATATTTATAAATAAAAAATTTAATCCCGCTCTCATTCATGAATGTAGAACTCTTCTGGTCAGCATTTGACTATCTTATGGCAGCAATTGACTATCCTATACTAAAGAGCAGAGTAGTAGTACACTTTTTTGTCGGTCTTGCAGCAAAAATTCGCTGAGGAAGTAAAAAAGTTGAAATAGCTACAACAAATAAATTCTCTATCTTCTCATCATTCAGCGCCTGAGTTCTGGTCCCACTTAACAAAAAAAATACTTAGAGGAGAAAATCTTTGAGTCCGACCCATGGCCTGCTATACAGAAAAATCTTTAAAAATAAAAACCCAAACTTTATGAAAAATGTCCCAAAATTTTGAGTTGACGAAATATCCAACCCAAATTTTCATGAAAATATTTTGGGTGATATTTCATAAATTATTTTGGTAGTTTTTATTATTATTTTATTTAATTTTTTTTTTTTTTTTTTGAGATATTTCATGCACCTGGTTACTACTCTTCCCACGAGATGGCAGCCAAGATTTTCTTTTTTCTGTAAATACATTTTATTCTAAGAGTCCTTATGTTCAAACTTAGGATATTCACAATCCTGTGCAAATAGTCTTGCATCATTGCATTTGCCAAATAATTGTACTCTACACCAACAAAATATATTGAAAATGCTCTCAAATACTCTCTCAATTTGCAAATGCTATAATGCAAGACCATTTGCAAATATTGCAAATGCAATAATGCAAGACCATTTGCACAAGATTGTGAATAGGGCTAATATGTTATTATACTGTGCGGGCATTTGGCACTCTTTTAATAAGTGGAGCACCCGGCCGGTACAAACCGTGTAAATGAAAGCAGTTCTCTTAATTCAAAAACGGCCTTGTATTTGTATCAAAAATACTTTGCAAAGTAAATTTTGCAAAATATCGGTGCACAGATGTTGGTGGGTGACTGAGATCATATGCCGGCGATATTATTTACATATAAACCAAAAAAGATTGTGAAATTATTTGTATTTGAAAAATACTTTACAAAAGATATTTGCAAAGTTATTGATGATGCGGACCTGTGACTGTATACGACCTATGCCTTCGCATAAGAAGTAGAAAAGTGGTTAGCCACTGGTGGAAAATTCCTCAGAAGAATTTTAAATCTATATGGTTATCTGAGATTTCAAAGTGCGACTGGTGCGAGTGAAACGCATGACTCTCGAAAAGGAGTAACCGATCAGTAGTCTGGCTGCACTTAAGAGATGATTGCCAACGAGGCTTGATGTTGACCGGCATATAGTGTTTTCAGGGTGACATGGTTTTAATAAATTCTGGTTTTAACGTTAAAACCAACTGTTAAAACCTAGTTTTACCGTACCAAATGATTTTGTTAAAACCAACTTAAAACCAATTTTGAATTGGTTTTAAGTCGCTTTTATGAAATGCAACCTTGTTTTTGCCTGTTTTTGGCTGTGCTAAGTTAAGTGCTGCCAAGTTATACATATATGGGAAACAGCTGATATTGTCTATGTTAATAAGAATATATACTGACGCCTGAAATACTATGAAAATACTGTCAAAATGGATGCAGCCACAGGAAGAATTAAAAAGTAAAAGAGGAAAATGATATTATGGACGTAGATTAATGAAAATATTTTCATTGATGTTTGGGAGGAGAAAATAGACAATTTCTTTTTTCCTTTAAATAAAAACTTCTGTTGTACAGGTTGTCAATTAAGTGTTGTAAGAGTAGAGCACAAGTACAGCAACAAATTCACAAATTTCTATGAGCGATTTATTTATTTATTTTGAACAAATTTATTATACAGCCTGCATGTTAAAACCACAATTTGCAGTGTGAACGCAAAATCAGCTGTCTATGGTTTTACAGCCAAAACCAGGTTTTATCTTTCAGTGTGAAAACACCATTATTGCATAATTTTATTGTTTTCAAATTGTTAACTAGTTGTATGAAAATAAAAAAGTAAAATAGATTTATATGGAACAACATTTTTTTGTGCTTTTCTTAAAAACCTTATAGCCTATAACGCTTTTTCTTCTGTAATTCTCAAACGGTTTATGGAAGTTTGTGCATATGTTGACAATTTGGTGTAAGAACATACAGGCAGAAAACAATTTAACTGAGACAATATGTTAAGTAAATCATGCCATTATTTGGCCACTTTTAATTAACTAAAAAGTTAATTAATAACGATAGCCCACAAATTATGGAAAAAATGTTAATATGGCTTAATAAAATGATATGCATTAATTAATTGTCTGTTTTGCTCTATTTTGGTAACAAATTGCCCACAATAAATATTTGTCATTTTACGAATTTATTTGCTGCCTGTTTATGGGTATATATTTTTTCACACTTTCCGTTCCGACATCGAAATTTTGCAAATATTGTCCCAGTTATGAAAATAGTATATTTGCAACAATTTAAATTGTGTAAATGAAAGCAGTTTGTCGTGCAATCATATGCCAGCAGAGAGTATGTGACGGGGTGTCGTTTCAACTGTTTGCTTCTGTGCGTGTGTTTATATAATTGCAAGCGTACATGTGTACATGACAAAGTAAACATAAACACACATACACACGCACACGTATGTACATAATAGTATGTATGTATATATCACATATATTGTAGTTGTATGAACAATGACTCAGCCAGCTGAATTGTATGGTTTGGGAGGGCAAGTTAAACTGCACGCATCCCATGTTATGAACACTTATTTAATTATAGATTTGCGCCCTTAAGGTACTCATTTAATTCTATTATATTGCAACATTAACCTTGTTGTCATAAACGTCAATTTGTACTACCTTAATTATTAAATATTAATAAGACATGTTTTGTTTAGCCGTCAATTATAATTCCACAGCGGCAATATATATAATGGAATAATAAATTAATTCTTTTTTACGATAAATTGAATTGGGTTGGGTTGTTTTGTTTTGTTTTACAAATGCCAAGTGGAATAGAACGAGGTTTTAGGAGAATTAAGGTCTATGTGTTTGGCAAATGCTATTCATAAAGTGGATAGTCATACGATATTGTTTTTTAGAAACTTTTGTACAGCCTGATTCTCCTAACGGATGTGATAAGTGAACTGATTTCTTTTTTTGCCTATAAATGTTAATTGAATCTAATATGAATGTTAGATAAAAATATGAATATGAATGTTCGATAAAAATACTTTCATACAAATTTAGTCTATGTCTTGAGTTAACAATAAAAATAAAAACTTTAACATGTACTTAAGTATAAAAGAATTAGAACCGAAAAAGTTTGGCTTAGGTATAATGGAACAAAAAATTCAGAAAAATGGGATATGAAGAAAATAATAAACGGCAACACGTTTATTATATAAAAATGTGTTATCTGTTTGATACAGTTCTCGTATGCAATTTCCTAATAAAATTTGTATAAATAAAAATTATTATCATATAAAACTAAGTCACCTAATAAGTGGTGATAAGCAAAACTACACATAGGTACTGATTATGAAAGTGTAGCTGCTTCCGAAAACAATTGCTCACCTCTGCTGTGAAAGTTAAATATATTAAAACTGATGTTGACTATCCTCTGTGGCTTGGATTATTTATCATACCTTTCAAACGAACTAGCCAGGAGTACTGGCGATGAAAGTGTAGCGACTTTCGAAAACAGCTGTTCTGCTCTGCTGTGAAAGTTGAATATTTTAAAACTGATTTTGCCTTTCCTTTGTGGCTTGAATTATTTATCATGTATTTCAAACAAAATGCACATGAGTTATGGCGATGAAAGTGTAGCGGCTTTCGAAAACAGCTATTCTACTCTGTTGTGTAAGTTTGATAATTATAGCCGGTGTTGACTATCCTTTAGAATATTTATCATGTCTCTCTGCATTTAAATCGGAATTGAAATTAATACAACAATATGAATACTTGCGAAGTGATTTATTTTAAAAAGATCTTTTTTAAATAATAACTGTTTTCACAGCCATCCAAACAACTTAACAAGTGTGGACTAAAGCAGATCAGTGAGAGTGTAGCGTCTTCTGAAAACCATTTCATTCTTAGACTATAGATCATATCAAACTTTCACGATCACGATTTATGCAACTCCGTGATTGACAACATCTCACTTAGTTTGCTTTTTGGCAGTCATTGATATCAAACTCACGCGTGTTTTGAGAAGAAAATTAAAAAGAGTGATAAAAATTATGGGAATTCTGCACCATCCATTGCCATGGCAAAGAAGTTGTTTAAAAAAATTTCGATGTGGCACTGAACATGACAAACCTTTTGGACGGCCAGTTGAAGTCTCTCCATTTGAAACAATAAAAAATATCACGATATGGTTTTAGGCGATCGTAGATTGAAAGTGGGAGAGATTGTGAAAGCCATAGACACGTCATATGTCTCAGTGGTTGCAATTTTAAATGATCTCTGGGGTAAAAGAAAGCATTCCGCACAATCAAGGTTAAACATATGAGCAGTTTCCATAACAAAAATCCATAAAATGGGATAAAAATTGCTGCCTCATTTCCCCTACTCACCAGATTTTTTTTATCTTGGACCAGCATAGGTATTACCCCTATATATGCAATACATTGCGGTGGAACTGAAAACGAGAGGATACTATTGAGGGGACAGATGAAGAAAGATGAGAATATAGAGAATTTTTGTAGCTATTTCTTCAACCTTATTACTTCGCCGGCTAATTTTTGCTACAGGGTCGACGAAGGTGGGTGCTGTTACTCTGCTTTTTAGCACATGATAGTATCAGTCGTTGCCAATTATGTTCAGTGATCAGTGACTATGCCTTCATCATTGAAACAGGCTGGCAATAACTAACACAACCACGCACTAATGCTGATCAGAAGAATTCAACACAATATTTCATGAGTCAGCGAGGGCTCGAACTCAGGACCCTCCGCTTCATAGTCTCGTGTTCTACTATTTCAGCCAACAGCACGCACATTTAGGTTTAGGTCCGAATGATTATTTCGTGTTTTAAATTTGAAGACTTGTTTTATCGGAAAGGAACTTGACTCACAGGACGAAATTGTCATACAAACAAATGCTTATTTTGATGACCTTGACAAGTATTTTTTTTTTTTATTCGGACCCCGGATCTAGAAAGTAGGGAACGGTATTGCGAGGATAGAGAATTTTTTGTAGCTATTTTAACCTTCTACTTCGCTGGCTAATTTTTTTTGCTATGGTGAAGAAATAAAAAAATTGGAGAAACATTGGACTTAGTGTATAAAACTCAAAAGAGAATTTAAATTTGAAGAATAAAATAACTTTTTACATAAAAACCTGTGTTTCATTCAAAAGGTGGCGCACCCTCGCATTATCAGCACATCTTTACCCAAAATTGAGTAAAACAACTAAAATTATCCTTGTAAATTTCTAACTCAAATAATTAAAAAACATCAAAGAAAACTTATATTGCCATTCAAAGTTTTTCGTGACGATATTTATATGGAAATTGTTTATAAAAGGCAACTGCAGCTCTTACACAATATTTCAGTAAAGTTTTTCAAATATTTCCCCCTAAATAATATTCTTTTCAATGGCAAGCAACTACTTAAGGATAAACATATTATTAGAATACAAGTATAAAAGTTTATATTCATAATTATTGTTGGCACCACCAAATCTGAAAGCATTTTGAGACAAATGTAACTTAAATGAAAAAAAAAGAAAAAAAACCACCCCAAACACGCCTTAATGCCATCATTTACA
Source organism: Linnaemya tessellans (assembly GCA_951800035.1). Taxonomy (NCBI): domain Eukaryota; kingdom Metazoa; phylum Arthropoda; class Insecta; order Diptera; family Tachinidae; genus Linnaemya; species Linnaemya tessellans. Next base: position 141,494,542 of record OX637532.1, read on the forward strand.
ATTGGAATGCATTTGTATGTGTGTTTTATGGCATGCAAAAATAGTTCACTTTGACAAATTGACAGGTTTTGGTGTTAATTAGATGTATTGTGGGCAAGAATTAATTTGACACTTGAAAACTAAAATGTTTTTGGTCTTGAAGTTAATTACATGTTTTCGGAATTTCTGTTTTGCTACCACAATATTTATTTCAGTTTAATTGATTTTTTGCCTCTAAGACTGGCAACATAAAAGTGCTCTATTTCAGTATTAAACAAATTACGGAAAAAAAATTATTTACTGCATAATAACCTGGAATTAAATGTATTTAATAGCTAGAAAATTATTAGGCTGTTGTATAATAATCCTATATTTTTTTCAAGTTCACTTAGTTACATATATCGTAAAGCGAAGGTAATAACTGCCAGCAAGAACAATTAAGTTTTATTATAATACATAAATTTACCACCCTTATAAAATTGTATTCAAGACGTATACGTTGTCTAATCGTATATATATACGATGTTGTGTAACGTTACTTGAACTTTTCTCATTTAATTTAAACTTTGCTAAACTGTCCATTGCAGTACCACTGCACTTTTTGGGATTGAATAGTACCAAAAGAAAATTGCACTGGGACCTATTTTATAAAAAAGAAAAAGGCAAAGGAAAAATTTTAAAAATTGCTATACATGCGTCAACGTACAATTTTTTCTGTTCCGTCTCCTTCTTTACACTTCTTGCTTACAGGGAAGCAGTTGCATGCCAAAGTTGCTAAAATGTTGCAATTTATGTATGTTATATTGGTTGTACGCACTACACCAGGCAACACAGAATTTGAAACAAGCTGATTTTTTTTTTAGGAGTAGGACCAGCACTCAGGGGATGACCCCTATATATGCAATGCATTGCGCCGGAACTGAAAACGAGGGGATAGTATTGAGGAGACAGATTTAGGAAAGATGAGAAGATAGACAGTTTTTTTTTGTAGCTATTTCAACCTTTTACTTCGCCGGCTAATTTTTGCTACAGGGTCGACGAAGGTGGGTGCTGTTACTCTGCTTTTTTAGTACATGATGGTGTCAGTCGCTGCCAATTATGTTCAGTGACCAGTGACTATGCCTTCATCATTGAAACAGGCTGGCAACAACTAACACAACTACGCACTAATGCTGATCAGAAGAATTCAACACAATATTTCATGACTCAGAGCGGGCTCGAACTCACGACCCTCCGTTTCATAGTCTCGTATTCTACTACTTCAGCCAACAGCACCCGTCTCCGATTGCTTGCTACTATAAAATATTTAAAAAACAATTAATATAAAGTCTTCCTTACATCCCTTGGAAGATGCTTTCGTCTCGATCATCCGTAACTAACCGGAATAAATTCTGGGATAAATATTTTCATCTGCTGCATTATATTCGATTATTCTAACTCCAGTGCACTAGTAGCACGAACTGCTAAGTCAGCACCAGAGTTCGAATTAGAGTACATATTTTATCCTCTGTACACACAGGTTTACATCAACGACATTGAAAAACATGACATTGAAAAATGTATGCATGCCTCACTTTATACACAAAAAAATCTTGAGTGTACAGAACTGTACATTATACCTCAAGTGTATACATTGAAGACATTGAAAACATTGAATTCACTTTATGTACGTATGCACATTTGCGGAGATGACTTCATAAAATTAATATGTGTGTGTGTGCGCAGTAAAAGCAAACACTGAAAATATTATACATACAAACCAGTTTCAAATTAAAAAAGCATATGCACTAGATGTACACGAGTGCACTCATACATAGTTCTACACAAGTAGCAGGTGTACACTGGACACGATGAAAGAAAGACAATGTCTACAGTGTATTCAAGGTGTACATTGTATTAAAGGTGTTCATTAAATTTTGTTCTACATTTTTCAGATCTATGGTCAGCATTTCTGCAAGCTATCAAAAAAAATTGATCCTGTTTTCAATTGTAGCCGCTAGGACATACTGGCAGTATAGTTACTAAAAAGGTTTTTGACCCTGATAGTGTCTTCACACTGATTTTGCGTTCACACTGCAAATTGTGATTTCAAGATACAGTCTGTATGATAAATTTGTTCAAAATAAATTAAATCGCTCACAGAAATGTGTGAATTTGTTGCTGTACTTCTTCTCTATTTTTACAAAACTTCATTGACAACCTGTACAACACAAGTTTTTGTTTGCAAGAAAAAATAAATATTTTACAATGCATTTTAAAATAGAAATTATTTTACATGCTGTAAATGAATATTTTAAAATTATGGAACTGCTTATACAAAGTGAAGAACTTCTTGAGAATCAAATTATTATATATAAAAAACCTAAGCGGATTTTGAAAGTTCTGTTTATTAACATAAACAATACCAGCTGTTTCCTATATATAACTTGGCAGCACTCAACTCAGCACAGCCAACAACAGGCAAAAACGAGGTTGCATTTCATAGAAATCACTTCAAACCAATTCGAAAGTTAAAACCAGAATTTAGTAAAACCAAGTCAGTGTGAAAGCACTATGAACCGCATTTAAAAAAAAAAATTCGAATTATTCGGAAGCTAACAAACGTTTTATTTGTACAATATTTTCTTTTAGATTATTGTTAACTCGAGCCAGCACTAAGGGAATAAGCCCTACGTATGCAATGCATTGCACCGGAAATGGAAAAGAGGCAATAGTATTTAGGGGACAGATGAGGAAAGATGAGAAGATAGAGAATTTTTTGTAGCTATTTCAACCTTCGACGGCTAACTTTTTGCCACAGAGCCAACGAAGGAGCGTGCTATTTTTCTGTCCTTCAATACATGACAGTATCAATCGCTGCCAGTAATATCCAGTGGCCAGTGCCATGCCTTCATCACTGAAACAGGCTGACAACAACTAACACTGCCATGCACTACTGCTGATCAGAAGAATTCAACACAACATTCATGACTGAGCGCGGAATTGAACTCAGAACCCTGCACTTCATAATCTCCTGTAAAGTACTTCCACCCACAGCAGTCCCATTTGATTTTATTTCATTTTTTTTTTATTATAACATTTTTGTGTTCGCCAGTGTAATTATTAAATCAAATCTATTGCTATAATTGTTTTCTTAATTGTGACAACTTAATTAGATGCTAAGTGAGCATGTAACTGTCACTTGTTCAGTATGTGTGTGTGTATGTAGAAACGTATGCTACTAATTAATTTTATATAAAATAAGAATCACTTTTCGCTTGTTAATAATATTCGAAAAATATAAATACCAGCAAAATTTTAAAAATATTTCCGATTTTCTAAACGAAAATTAATTGTGAAAATATAAATGAAACAATAGTAATTTTGAACAAAAGGACTGGCAATATACAGGTAGTACTAGTGCTCTGAGTTGTTATTCATGTGAAAATGATAAAAAAAATATTGATATAAATTTAAAAAAAAGAGTGATAAATTAATGAGTGAAATCGTAAAGTGTTTGCACAATCATGTAGATGGCTAATTGAAGTATTAAGGATTTAAAATATATCTATTCTTATTGTGGACTTTTTAAAATAACAAAAATAAAATAGTCACTTTTATTTTTTAATATTTTTGTATAAAAAAAGTCCTTCCATATACAAAGACAAAGGTCAGACATTGTGAAATTATAACAAAAAATTATCGTCAAATGAAACGTAAAAACCAGTTAACGGGCAAGCATTTAAAAATCAATGATTTTGTGTAATATCGAAGCATATATCCGCAGAAACGTTTAGTGTTCTACTGGGATGTTTGGTGTGTTTTTTAAGTGAATGTTCCATTCCTGAAAATTTTTAAAAAATTATAATTACATGGTGTTCATCCATGCATTTTTAATTGACTCAATATTCACTAATTATATTCTAGTTCACATGTACAAAGTTAATTGAATTCAATTAACGTACGGCAACTACATACAAGTAAAATATTTTCATATTCATGAGGACCTCAAGTTCAAATCTGGGTCCTTTTTTGTTTTTGTTTTAATTTTTTTTTTTTTTTCTAATTAATAATAAATTTAATAGGTATACGAGTACTTTAACTTCAAAATGGCTCGATATATTCTGTTTATGGCTTTTTTTACTTTTTCCACAATTTAGGTGCATGTCTCAACTAACTTTGTTCAGTGAGTTGCGTTTGACTCACTAAACACACTTTTTAGCAGCGCTGCATTTTTAATTTTACTCTATATTATAGCAATTAAATGTTAATTAAGCAATCACTGAATTAAAAATTTATATGATTAATTGAGCTCATTATTAATGCCATAATTGCGAAAAACTCAATTAAAGTGCCTGTCTGAAGACCATATTATATTATATTGTATTATATTTTATACAACGACATAACATTCGAAAAATTATTATATATAAATAAAACATTTAATAATTAGCTGGCATTTCATTATCATGATAATTTTGAGACTTGGCTGATTTTTTGTTAAAGCTCACAAGCGATTCACATTCTTAACTAAATACTTGTGTGATTATAAAAACATCCATCACAAACAACTTTTATCCTGTTTCTTTTTTTCACCATAAATAATCACAAACAGTCTTTCCTATTTATAGGCTACCAGCATTTAACACAACACAAAAATAGCACACCGTTAAATATTATGAATATTATAACGAACAAAAATTGCCATCGTAAAACTCATCTTGTTAACGAACAAATCATAATCAAAGTCATTTTCAATAATACAATTTAAGACTGGCTATTAGTTAAAGCTCAAGTGAAAAAATATATAACGAATATCACTAGTATTATTATGATGTATATTTTCATTTTCATTTATATCCTTTCTTTTTTTTTTTTTTGCTTCCCTGCAATTCAAGGACATACCCGTATAATGAGAACAATAACATTGGTTTATGGCATTTTGCTAACAGTCGCAATCTTTATGCTTCAAACAGCAAGAAGTCAAAAAGTCGAACCACGTCGTGATGATACGGTAAGTGAAAACTTGGCAATTTTTATTTTCATATTTTATGCACTCAGTTTGCGGATGAATGTTCCGTCTGGAGATGTTATTTTGCAATTATGAATTGTTAATATTTTTCGTTAGATTTTTTTTTTAATTTTTTCTTAGAAAAAGAAAACAGAATATTTTGTAAATCTTTAGATTTCATTACAAAATTTTCAAAATGCGATTGGCATATTAGAAATTTGAATTCTTAATAATTATAATTTAATATCGAGGAAGACTAAACGATTTTAAATGTATAAGCTAATGGGACATATGCTGTTTACGAAGCCTTACCATGCCCTGATCGTGTTCTTAATTTTACTTAATAATATATTTCTATGATTTTCCACATTTTGTTGCACATCCGTCTCAAAACAACAATCTAAATCGAATTATATTAAATACACCGTTTTTGAGTCACCCTTTCAAATCACTATATTTAGTAAATTTACCATAATATGGCAAATATTTATTTCATGCCACATAAACTGACCGCACACAACTATTTTGATGACACATTATTATAAATAACTATCGAATACGTTGCCATCACGAATTTCCATTTTCTCAGCTCTTTCCCATTCATGGTTTTTCATGTGTGCAGCAACTGAAATGCACTCAATGAAACCATTGACCCAACAACGTTTCGCCGTTATGATACTCGTATGTTCTTTAATATGTATTCAATTTTATTTTGAAGAAAACCACATCAAAGCGAAGTAATAAAAATATTTTTATCACATATTTATTTTAAGTATCCTCCACCTGAATTTCTGGAGATATTGAAGCCCGTCCACGATACGTGTGTGAAAAAAACTGGTGTAACGGAAGGTAAGAATGATGGGGATGGACAGCAGCATGTAAGTTGGGTTAAATAAAAGTTCGTGGTTCCAAATGAAATTCAGAAAAATTTTAATTAAATTTATTGTATGAAGTGTTGAAGAATGCATCATGCGCCAGGGGTCCATTTGTTTCAGTATTAACTTAATATTTTATTAATAAATTTAATTTATTATTATAATTTATAAATTTAATTTATTATTATAATTTATAAATTTAATTTATTTTAAGGTATTCTATATTTTTTAAGCAACTATTTCAATTGCTGTGAATTTCGCTGTTGTTTATGGTTATACAAGGTGGCGCAAAAATAACCTTCCGATGTTTTTTGGCTGTAATTTAAAAAAAATGAAAAACTTTGATTCTTCTTGTGGATTATTTTTATTTGGTCTTTAAATTTTTTTACATCAAGTTGAGAATATGATGTCATGTAAATGGGCGCCGCCACAGTTGATTGTCATTTGACCCCTTTTCATGGCATTTTCCATCACTTTGGACAAAACTTCCGGCGATAGGTTCTCACATTCTTGACGGATATTGTCTTTAAGAGCTGCAAGAGTCTGAGGCTTGATGACATAAACCCGCAACTTCAAAAAGCCCCACAAAAAGAAGTCTGCAGCGGTTAAATCAGGCGATCTTGCTGGACAGTGCAAATCGCCAAAACGGGAGATTGGGCGCCCGGGAAATGCATCCTTCAGCATATCGGTTGTGGCAAGTGCAGTGTGTGCCGTTGCACCGTCCTGTTGGAACCACATGTTTTCTAATCCCAATTCATCAAGTTGCGGCAAAAAGAACTCGTTGATCATTGGTCTGTAGCGGTCATCATTCACAGGAACCGTTTGGCTCGCGACGTCTTCGAAGAAAAAAGGTCCGATGACTCCTCCAGCGAAAACAGCACACCATACAGTGACTTTGAGCGGGTGTAATGGCTCTTCGTGGGTTACACGCAGATTTTCAGTGCCCCAGAAGAATAAATTTTGCTTATTTACGTACCCGATAAGATGGAAATGGGCCTCATCATTCATGATTATTTTTGATGAAAATTCATCTTGCTGTTGGTGGTGATTAAGGATGGCTTGAGCGTATGTTAGACGCGATTGGCGGTCGTATTCGTGATTCGTGATGGCAGCGTGTATTTCGCATGTGTTTACTACACAAATGTCAAAACAGAACTGACATTAGGGGCCAATCGCAAAATTTATAGCATTTTCTGATAGGAGGATTACTTTTGCGCCACCTTGTAGTTTTGCAAACAGCATATTTAGCTGAATTGGTATTTGCAGCTACTTTGCATTTTAAATATTATAGAATAAATTAAATTCTTTTCATAGCCTTTAGAAAATTAAATTTACTTTTTTTCGGCCATTATTTTAGACTGTAAACGTATAAGGGTTACAAATGCTATCACAGCTAGAAACTTTATTTAATATATATTTATTTAAAAAGAATTTCTATCCTTAAGGAGACACAAAAATATTCCAACACGAATATTAGCGATAATTATTGTTTTAAATTTTATAAAAATTTAGGAAAAATACTTTAATAGCTATGAAATATTTAAAGGTGCGTTCACACTTGTCAAATATTTAAGAAAAAAACCGTAACCACTAAATACTAATAATAAGAAGTATTTTGATTCATATGCGTGTTAATTAATTAAAACAGTTGCATAGACTCGAATATTATTAGCAGCGGTTTTATATAGCATTCGTCTTAATTGAGTCAATATTCACTAATTGTCTTTCTGTTCAAATATACAATATCTAGCCAATTTAACTAACGTATGATAACTAAAAGCAAAGCTTTTTCATATTCATGACGACCTCAAGTTCAAATCTGGCATATTTTTATGTCCTCCAAAAAAACAATTGGAGGGTATATTCACTTTGTCATTCCGTGCGTAACGCAACGAAATATCCATCTGAGAACCCATAATGTATATATATTCTTGATCAGTGATGAAGTCTAAGACGATCTAGCATTACTCATACGTCCCTCAGTGGAAAACATTATATAGTCTATTTTGACTCCCTTTAGTGGGAGATGACGTACGATATTAAATGCAAAAATAATGTAAATATTGAACAATTTGTACTACTTAAGCCTATAAGAAGCTGAAATGGTCTCTGACATCTCCCCGGAATGACTCCGTCAAAATAGAGATTTAAAATTGGGTACAGAGATGTCTTAAAGGAACTCTGCTGTCCCACCAAGTTAAATATTTTAAATTTACTTATTAAATATTTGGAGGGTATTTAAAATTCAACCCGGTCGAATAAAACGTTTTTACTTGTTTTTTTTTATTGTTTTTTTTTAATTTATAATTGACAATAAATTTAATTTTTATTAACTTCAACATGGTCCGCCATATTTTGTTTAGAGCTTTTTTTTACTTTTTCCACAATTTAGGTGCATGTCTCAACCAACTTTGTTCAGTGAATTGTATTTGACTCACTAAACACACTTTTCAGCAGTGCTGCATTTGTAAATTTACTTCATATTATAGCAATTACGTGTTAATTGAACAAACACTCAATTAAAATTTTATATGGTTAATTGAGCACAATAATGGCATTAATTGCATTAAGATCAATTAAGGTGCATGTCTGGACACCGTATAACTCAAGAAGCAATTGATTGAATTAGGAGATTTTAGTGGTTTTGTTTAGTGGTTACGCCTTTTTGGGCAAATATTTCTCAAATGTGAACGTACCTTAATTGTTGCAAAATATTTTAGAAACAATTTTGTAATTATTCTGATACAATTTTATATTGTATTTCTCAGCAAGTAAAAACAGGAGTATTAAGAATACATAAAAGCTGCTTAAAAAGGGCCCTTGAGTGCCAAAATAGCTTAAGGGACAAAAAGTAAATATTACAGGAGAAGTATTTTTTTAGTTATCTTTAATATAATTTGGAGCAGAGAATTAATATTGGCTACATAGAATTATAGTGGACTGTAACAATTAATAATTTTAATCAATTTGTCATAAAACAAAACATTTTTGTGGCAGTCAAGATATATTCAGATGATTCTTGAAGTCATTAAAAATCAGTTATGATTTAATCAAATTATTTTGGAACCGTTAATTACTAACTTTAGCCTATTGCTCTCTAACTACGTCATTGATATCCTTGCAGTTATTTTTTGGCATTAGTCTTGATCTAAATGAAAAATAGCATATGTGACCTTCTCCACGAAAAGGGACCTCTGCGCCGAAAAGAAGTTATTGATAAAAACGCGTTTAAAAAAAGCGCTTCGTTTTTCCGTGTTTTGCGCATGGTTATGCTACTCTTCCTTCAACCTGATCATCTGGCGATGTATTTCGACTCTCTGGTACTCTGTACGATGTTCACTATGCAGTGTTGCCTCTATGAAAATTATTTCAATGTTTTGGATTTAAGCCGATAGAATTGAATCTATCTATTATTTATTATTATTTAATTTATCTGTTTATATCACATTTTTAAATTTTTTCATTAATTATGTTCATCTTTACAGCTGATTTGTAAAACAACTAAAAGACATAGAAACTGGCGGTTTGCGGCATTTGAAAGAGCTTTTTTTTCCAATAAGAATCACTCAAAAAGTAAAAAAAAAATTTTTCGGCGCAGAGGGCCCTTTTCGTGGAGCAGGTCACATATTTTTCTTAACCGATACCTTGAAGTTATAAAAAAAAATAGTAAAAATGCAAACTAAACGACTTTCCTATTTTAGCAAATTTTCCAAATTTTCGTAAACAGTTGATTTTCGTCACGAAAGGATTTTCGAAGAGCCTTTCGTTGTAACTTTTTCGCGGATTAAAGCTCAATATGATTGTTTGGAATATGAGCTCTTAGGAAAGGGTACTTTAACATGGGGTACCTTTTGTTTAATAGATTTTTTTTAAAGTACTTAATAGAAAAATTATTTATTTAATATCCTATGTCAGTATTGTGGACTAGTGTGTGTGTAGCAAAATTGATTCAACGCCAGTCAGCCGTATTCAGTTGATTACTTAATAACAAACCGTATGTACAACATTTGTGCCATAAAACTAAATTAGTTCAGTTGCAAAGTGAAACTGTCAAGTCCCTTTTGTCAGATCACGAAAAAAATCATATCGAGTGTTTTTTTTTATTTTCACATGAATATTCTTTGGGAAATATTAATCACTTTCCCACCTTTATTTCAAGTTTTAACGTTTTTTTTTTTTTCTTTTTTTTTAATTAAACTCAATTTGTAGATGTCAATTAATATTGTTTTCTTGTTTTTCTGCACTCTGTTTTCTTTTATATTTTGTATTTTTCCCATCTATTGAAAGAGGCAATTAAAAAGTTCAGTGATGAAGAAATACATGAGGACGAATTACTCAAATGCTATATGCATTGCATATTTGATGAAATGGATGTGTTGCACGATGATGGGGAAGTGCATCTAGAAAAAGTGTTAGACATGTTGCCAGATTCCATGCATGTCATAGCACTTCATATGGGCAAGAAATGTTTATATCCGAAAGGCGATACGCCTTGTGAGAGAGCATTTTGGCTGCATAGCTGTTGGAAAAATGCTGATCCAGTTGTAAGTTGTTGCACAACCAGTGCTCATTAGAAACATTTTTATTTTTATGTATTTCTTTTTTTAATTTCTAGCATTATTTCTTGCCCTAAAACCAATACCGGACCCTGGGATTTCAATGGCTGACGAAAACTACATATTTATAATTTTAAGTATTGATTTAAGTTTTTTTAATCATAGTAAATGAACAACAGTGTTGGCGTGTTATAGTTTTTATTATTATCGTGTTATGATTTAATTTAGAACTCATTGGCTTAATTCTGTTTGCTTTTAATTTCATTGAAATAATATTGGAAAACAATTACGAATTGTTTTTGTCATTTAAATAAAATTAATCATAAGTATGCAAGTATAAATATTTTGTTCGTTATTTATTTAAAATTATTATGAATCTTTTATTATATTGGTCAGGGATGGAATATTCAATGGCTAACCATCAGTTGAAGAATTTTTTTTTAAAACTGTAGACTGTATAATAAATTAAATGACTCACAGAAATGTGTGAATTTGGTACTAAATTTGTTTTCTACTTCTACAATACTTTTTTTTTTTTCTTGGACCAGCACTCAGGGCATGACCCCTACATATGCGATGCATTGTGCCAGAACTAGGAAAGTTGGTTATGGGAAGGAGGATAGAGGGAGTAGTGTTTGTGGACGTTCGATTTGAACCTCCCCAAGTTAAAACTGACAGGAAAGACCATTGCTAGAAGTTTGTTCCACATACGAACCGTTCGGCCAAAGAACGAATTCTCTCTGTAATGCGTGGTGCGATTCACTGACAACTCAACCACAAAAGGATGTGCCCTATGTGAAGAGCGGGTAGCTCGCAGAAATAAACGGTTATCCGGCACAAGCTCCCTTATTTCACCAGAACACATTCCGTTGTAGTATCGGTAGAACAGTGAAACACACCCCACGTTGCGTCGATGCTCCAGTGAGTCAATAGAGTTGGCTACCCAACTGTCACCGATGAGCTTCTTCGCTCTCTCTTGTACGCGGTCGAGCAACTTCAAAACAGACTTTGAAGCACCGGCCCATACATGAGAGTTGTATTCCATCTTTGGTCGGATGTAGGTGGTATATATATTGAGGAGATCAGTTGGGGTGAAGTATGTCTTACACCGTCTTAAAAAGCCGAGACACTTGAAAGCTTCTTTTGAAATATGAAAAATGTGATCTGTCCATCGAACGTCACACTGTATTTTCATACCAAGAACATCAAGAGCTTCTGATTCCCCAATACCTATACCATCCATAAACACGGATGGCGCAGAACCTTCGACCAGCCGCCTATGCGTAAGCACGCAGCACTGCGTCTTATGAGGGTTAAAGTTAACCCTGTTCGCGAGGCCCCATTCAGAGATTGACACGAGATCACTTATGAGTGACTCGTTCATCCTTTGTCTCCTGGCGTCAATCTCCTCCAGGCTTGGCCGGCTGGTGAAAGAGAAAGAATGGATAATGCTGCTATCATCCGCGAAAGAGTAGATAGGGTTTGAAGTTTGACATAGAAGGTCATTTATAAAGATGAGGAAGAGAGTAGGAGATAGAACAGAGCCTTGCGGCACCTCTGAATTTACCTTGAACTCGTTTGATGAGACCCCGTCTATAACAACTCGTATAGTGCGGTCCCTGAGGAAGCTCGCTATGAAGCGAGAGAAATCATCACCGACACCAAAATTGACAACCTGCGCAACACAAGTTTTTGTTTGAAGGAAAAAAGAAAAAGTGTCAAATTGTCTATTTTCTCCTCCCACACATCAATGAAATTATTTTAATTAATCTCCGTCTATAATTTGCTTTTTCTCTGGCATTTTTTAGTTCTTCTTGTGGCTGCATCCAGTATTTCAGGTGTGAGTATATATTCCTATTCATATAAACAATATCAGCTGTTTCCAATACATAACTTGGCAGCACTCAACTTGGCACAGCGAAAAACAGGCATAAATAAACAAGGTTGTATTTCATAAAAAATACTTAAAGCCAATTCGAAAGTGTTTTAAAATTTCTCAAATTTCTTATTTTTTTTAAAGTACAATCCTTCCGGTTAATAATGGAAAATAGTTTCATTCAAATGGCTGCATGGCCCGATAACGATCGCCATTGACTGTAACGGCCACTCCTTGCTCATTTTCGAAGAAAAATGGCCCAATTATGCCTCTGGACCAAAATCCGCATCAAACAGTCACTCGTTTTGGGTGCGTCGGCTTTTCAATGAATGCGTGCGGGTTTTCTGGGCCCCAAATGCGACAATTTTGCTTGTTTACATGCCCGCCAAGATCAAAATGAGCTTCATCTGAAAAGATGATTTTTTTTTGGCAAAATCGGCATCTTCTGTAAGTCGATAAGTGTTACCATTCACGAAATAAGCACTAGTTGAAAAAAACGTTAGATTGCGGACCCTATATAACGCAAAGCCCTTCTGTGTCCATGTTAAAATAAATATTAGGCGGCGTAAATTCGGTCATATTTAAAATTATATAATTAAAAAAATAACAACAATCAGAGACAGAATTACAGCGAATAGATCATACGAGGACCGTTCAGAAATAAAAATCGAATTTTTATTTTTCTCAAAAAAAAAATTTATTTATACAATCAATATCTAGTGTTTCGGTTATTCCTCCTTTCATTGGTCTCTTGATTATTGAGAACAGGAAATAATCACAGGAGGCCAAATCTGGATGTTGGCTGAGACATGATTGGGTTGCTGCCTGTGCTTAGCTAAAAAAATAAAAATTTTTTTTTGCCAAAATGGAAGGAACTTTCACTATGCCAGCATCCTCAGCAACTTCTGCTTATTCTCCATAACAATTTTCTTAACTTTCTTAATATTTTCATCGGTTATTGAAATGATGTGACGTACAGGATGAGCATCATCATTCACACCTCGACTTTTTTTTGAAAAGCCTGTACCACTTGTAAATATTTTTCTGACTCAGACTACAATCACCAAAGACAACGTCAAAATTTCAAATATTTTTGAGCGGTTAATTCCTTCGTCGGCCCTATACCAAAAAACTAGCCGACGAAGTCAAATGTTGAAATAGCAAAAAAAGTTTCTACCTTCTCACCTTTCTTCATCTGGCCCCTCAATACTAGCCTCTCTTTTCTAGTTCCGACACAAAGCACTGCTTAAGTAGGGGTCCTCCCTTATATGCTGATCCGAATAAAAAAATTTAAGAAAACTCTGAGCACGGAAAATTCTTCTAACTTTTATGACCCTAGCAAACTAAACATGCTAAATACCATAAAAATATTTTTTCCGAGACGCATGTACCAACACCAGAAGGTAGACCGCTAATCGAATTTAAAAAGCCTACGAAATTCAAAAAATCATCTTATTCGTTGAACAGACCTCGTATAAAGTTATATATTGTTCATCAAAGCTCAATGAGTCAACCGCTAAAAAAATTACATATAATTTTATTTTAAATTTGTCTTAAATTTTCCATATTTTTTAGCAACAATGCAGTTCGATTGCAAAATCTTTGTATTCCATGTCTGATGTGGGCCGTTCGCAAATGCACTCACTGACCATGACCATCCCATCTCATTTAATGCGAACAAAAAATGTTGGATTTACTTTGCTATTTTTTATTTTCTACAATTAAACCTTAATAAATATGTAGTTAATAGCTGGTAAATGCTACATAATTTTACGCATCAATTATTAATTTTATTATTGGAAAAACTGGGCGGTAGCTAACAATTTAATGGCACTCGTTCTTAGAGGGGAGTCTTTGAAAAGTTTATTGCTTAACAAAAAAGAAAAAAAAATATGTGTGTGTTTTATTAAAGGTTTAGAAAACAAATTTTGTATGGAATTATCTTTTACAAATCTTTCAAAAAATTTGTTTATGAAAAAGGTTTCTAATTTATAACAAAAATCTGATTTGTGCTTAATAAAGCAAATATCCATGCAAACATTTATTTTATGAGCATTTTATGAATTAAATATTTCCTTTTATATCCCAGAAAAAAGAATTTGAGGGTATATTCACTTCGTCATTCCATGTATAATGCAGCAAAATATCCCTTTTAGAACCCATAAAATATATATAACTCGATCAGAGATCAAATCCAAGACGATCTAACCACGTGCGTCCGTCCGTCAGTCTCTCGAAACGAAAAGAGCCAGACCCTTGAAATTTTGTATAGATAAATTTTAAAGGATAGCATAGGTCAAGCTCGGAAAGGGGCTGAGTCGGAAAAGGTTCCCCTAAGAAGAACTAAACCAACCTCTAAAAAACAACATAATTTTTAAAGCAATTTTCTTAAGCAAATGATACATTTTTATTGTGAAAAAGAATCCGAGAACTGTATCAACCTGATGTTAACACGTTATTGTTTTAATACCCGTGTTACCGTTTGATTATTTTTCTTCATGTCCCATTTTTCTGAATTTTTTTGTTCCATCATACCAAACAAACTTTTTTTGGTTTGAATTTTATATTTAAGTACATGTGAACGTTTTTCCAATTTTTTATTATTGGTAGCTCAAGCCATAGCTTAAATTTGTAATATTTTTAATATTTTTAAATTTTTATGATGAGACGTAACCTGATCCATCTCTGCCCTACTCCCCTTTTCCCCCTCTGCCCTTTATATGACCCTTTCGAAAAAATAAATAAATAAAAAATTCAAAATAATTTTATGTGTGTGAAGATAAATATGCCGTGTTAAATATGTGAACGTTTTCCAATTTTATTATTGGTAGCTCAAGCCATACATTTTTATGTCAAAGAACATCCAAAGCGTTGAACTTGGAGCCAGAAAATCAGAAAAATCTATTTTTAGACTCCGCCTTCTTTTGTGGGCGTTTAAGTAACATATTACATGGAAAAACAGTGTAAATATTCAACAAATTGTATTACTTAAGCCTTCATTCCCTAAAAATTAAATTTTTAGGCTTTTAGGATAAAGCTAGGATGTTCTCTGATCTTCCCCCGCTCTACCCCACTAAATGACCCTACCAAAAAAAAATTCTATTTTTACACTTTATAACTAAAAAAATTTTTTTTTAAGTTTTTACGACAGAGGCGAGATGTCTCCCGCACGGCCCTATGCGGAGTGACCTTGCCAAAATAGGGTTTTAAAATTGGGCACTGCAAAAATAATGTATTGCATATTGTATTGGACTTCATAAATACAAGACATTAGAAATATATTAAAAGATTCAAATAAGAATAAAAATAGAGTTTTTATTTACTAAATATTTGGAGGGTATTTAAGATTCGACCCGGTCTAATATAACATTTTTACTTGTTATAAATTGGGCTGTAAAAATGTTAAATAATTAATTTTTTTTTTTTTTTTTTGCAAAAGTAAAAAAGTTTAAATAGAGTAGCACTTATATTAACAAAATTTATCAAAATTTTATATATTGGGTTTAGAGAGTGACATTCGAGTCCTAAGCGTCTCTGCATCCAACGCAAATATCTAAAGAATAACCCCTTTATTCATAAAAATTATGAGAGGCTTATAAGAGAGTAATAGACACCAAATTTCATACATGAAATTTTGTTTTATTACACTGTTATTAGACTCTCATAATTTTTATGAATAAGGGCCTAAATGTTCACAATAATTTCTCTTTCCTTATAAATGTAGCACAGTGTATTTGCATAGCACTACTTTGTGGAAATAGCTACAGAAATAGACAAGTCCAGAAAACATTCCTCAGTCCATTCTTTGATCGCAGCTCTCTCATCATCTGCATCGTATTCCTCATGATATTGAATATTTTCATCTATTTTAAAGCCTGAAGTCAAATTACAGCACTCGATATAGATCAAAGTTTCAAAACAATTTAAGTGGAAATTTCGATCGATATCGGATGCCGTAATCTGCCACCTGGGCTTCATTGCACACTATCAGATAATTTTGTATTAACTGCTAATTTCTTATAGTATAATTTATAAAAAAAAAATCTTTTAATAAGTGACTTTTAAAACTAAATTTTTGTGTGAAAATTGTTGCTATTGTATCTATTATAAATCAAAAAATTATTTTCTATAAATTAGGCCTTTATCATTTGGAAACTTTGAAATGGTCAAATGCATTCTTTTCATCTGACGCATCTGACTTTTAAACAACAATTTATTTACTTAGTTAATAATATGAGCATTAACACAAAAAATTATTGTCACGCGGTTAATATTGCGTTTGCTTGATTAACGAAAATATATTATAAATCCTACTGATGATTAATCAAAATTTAATAAATGAATTCGTGTAAACAATTAACCTGATTTTTACAAGAGAGTGAAAAAAATAATCAAATAAATCCTATAGGAATTTTAAGCAAGAGAAGTTTAATGGATTTCAGTGACACTTGGTAAAATCAAAAAAAGGTAAAAATACGACCACGTTGAAACGTGTGGAAATATCTTGATGAAAATTGTAATGACTACTTTTGAGCTCCAATGGAATATTTAACGGTCTTATATACGAGTTTATGTAACTAATAAAAAAGCCATAAAATAGTTTTTTTTTTGAGCAGTTTGAATTTTATTTTATAGTGTTTTCACACTGAAAGTTAAAACCTGGTTTTAGCGTTAAAACCATAAACAGCTGATTTTGCGTTCACACTGCAAATTGTAGATTGAACATACAGGCTGTATAATAAATTAAATCGTTCATAGAAATGGATGACTTTGTTGCTGTACATGTTCTCTATTTTTACAACACTTAATTGACAACCTGTACCACAGAAGTTTTTGTTTGAAGGAAAAAAAGAAAAAGATTTGCAATAAAATTATTTTACATTCTGTGAATGAATATTTTAAAATTATGGAACTACTTATACAGGGTGGCTCAGAAAGACCGAAGTGGTGTGAATTCCTTATAACT
This sequence comes from Linnaemya tessellans, assembly GCA_951800035.1. Classification (NCBI taxonomy): domain Eukaryota; kingdom Metazoa; phylum Arthropoda; class Insecta; order Diptera; family Tachinidae; genus Linnaemya; species Linnaemya tessellans. Next base: position 141,511,784 of record OX637532.1, read on the forward strand.
TTTTTATTATACTTTTTTTTCTTTTCTTTTCAGTATTTTGTAAAGAAGACTTGGACAATTTATAATGGAGCAGTACACAACTGAACAACGTGCCAAAATCGTTGAAATTTACTTTTCAAATCAACGGTCCATTGTGTTGACTCAGCGTGCATACCGTCGTTTCGAGTAGAAGCAATTTTAATTGGCCTCCGCTTTCCCCGAATTTAACCGCTCCAGACTGTTTCCTTTGGGGTTATTTAAAAGGGAAAGTTTATGTTAATAAGCCTAGGACTATTGAGGAATTAAAAACCAATATTCGAGACGAAATTAACAACATAACACCGGAAGTTTTGTGAAAGGTCATGGAAAATGTGTTGGAAAGAGCACATTTGTGCGAAGCAGAAAATGGCCACCACTTGCGCGATATCATTTTTAATAATTAATCTAAAAATATTCCCTATAAATTTATTGTATTTAAAAAACAAAAACTTAAAAAAATATGTCTTAAATAAAATGTTATCAGGAATTCACACCACTTCGGTCTTTCTGAGCCACCCTGTACAAAGTGAAGAACTTCTTGTAAATCAAGTGATTATATTTAAAAAACGTAATAGTGTTTTCGCACTGACATGGTTTTAATAATCTCTGGTTTTAAACTTAAAACCAACTGTTGAAACCTGGTTTTACCATACAAAATGATTTTGTTAAAACCAACTTAGAGCGACTTTTTGAGATATGGATTAAGTTTAAACTTAGTTTAAAGTAGTCTGAAACTCTGAATTTTCCGACGAAATGGTATTTTGTATATATTTTTCCATAAAAGACCAACATTTTAACCAAAACTAATCTGTTCCGTCAAAAGTATGTAGACAAACTTGATAATGACGGCACAAATTTGTTTTCAGATTAGCTAAACCTAGTTTAACTGAGATCTCAAAAATCCAGCCTTAAAACCACTTTCTAATTGGTTTTAACTAGGGTTCATGAAATGCAACCTTGGTTTTGCCTGTTTTTGGCTGTGCTAAGTTGAGTGCTGCCAAGTTATATATGGGAAACAGCTGATATTGTCTATGTTAATAAGAATATATACTGACGCCTGAAATATTATGAAAATACTGTAAAAATGGATGCAGCCACAGGAAGAATTAAAAAGTACCAGAGGAAAATGATATTATGGACGTAGATTAATGAAAATATGTTCATTGATGTTTGGGAGGAGAAAATAGACAATTTCTTTATTTCTTTAAATAAAAACTTCTACTGTACAGGTTGTCAATTAAGTGTTGTAAAAATAGAGAACAAGTACAGCAACAAATTCACATCTTTCTATGAGCTATTTAATTTATTTTGAACAAATTTATCATACAGACTGTATCTTGAAATCACAATTCGCAGTGTGAACGCAAAATCAACTATTTATAGTTTTAACGCTAAAACCAGGTTTTAACTTTCAGTGTGAAAACTCTATAAGCGAATTCTCAAAGAAAGAATAAGCTTTAGTAATAACATAAACAATACCAGCTGTTTACAGTAGCTAACTTGGCAGCACTCAACTTAGCACAGCCAAAAACATGCTAAAACATGGTTCCATTTCATAAAACCTACTTGGAAGTAATTTGAAAGTGGTTTTAATTTGGTTTTAACAAAATCATTTTTTATGGTAAAACCAGGTTTCAACAGTTGGTTTTAATGTTAAAACCAGAATTTATTAAAACCATATCAGTGTGAAAACACTGTTAATTTCTTTGAGCAATTTGCGTTCTTTTGCATGCACAGAATCTGTATTATTTTGGCTTCTAGAGCAGTAGAACTATTCTGGAAATTGGAGAACTAAATTCCAGCTTTTATGAATTTTAACAGAAATTCGAGAAACTTTACGCTACAGTAACTTTTGCATACGACAGTAGTTAAAGTCAGCAAAATTTTTCTTTTAATGCTTTAACATTTTATTATAGATTTGATTAAAAATTTATGCATAAAATTTATTTACAATTTATGGGAGTATATTATACCTTTTACCTTTTCCAAAATGTCACATTAACTGAAATGAGGGAAAATGGGGAAGTGGGGAAATAATAAATATTTTAAACACATAAAACTGCCCTTTTGTCATCATTTCTTATTCATAAGTTGGCTTGTCTTGGGCATGCTTTAGGGGAAAATATCCACTTGAACGCAAGAAATAATTCACAATTTTTGGTACTTGAACGATGATGCCATTAAAATATAATTTTTTATTTGATATTTGATTTCATAAAATTATAAACATTTGCACTTAATTTCTTATAACTCAATAATTTTCCCATCGCCTTATTGGTCTTCGATGGCAAGAAATGCTAAAAGTTTTCCATTGTAAAATATTGTGAGACTTTTGTTAAAGTTTATGATTTCTGTTTCAAGTTTTTTGTCCTTGCACCAATACAACGAACCATATTTTCGATAAGGGCAATATTAAAAGAACACAATATGCTCCATAATTTTCCCATATATTTTCATTATTATTTTCCCTTTAATTTTTTTTTTTTTTATTTTTTTATTTGTGGATAATTTGAAATATTGTGTGTGCGCGTTAAACAAAATATGTTATTTTTTTTACAATCTACAATTACATTTATGTAAAATTGTTAAGTTTTTCAATTTACGTTTTTCCAAAGTTTTCTTTTTTCTGCTGCTTGTTCTTCTTCTTATTGGTGAAATATTGCCTTCGCATAAGTTTATTTGTTGGGAGTGTAAAACAGCATCTGGTTTTTGTAACATTTTGTAGCAAAATTTGTAAATTATTGTCGAATGAATAATGAAAAAAGGAATTAAAAGTACAGCACAAAAAAAAAAAAGAAAGAAAGAAATCATTAGAACTTTATTGGGCCTTTTCACTTATTTGCCCGTTTGAGCTTGAGAAATTAAAAAACAATTTTCTTGCTGGCATTGTTGTTATTAATTTATTAAACTTTATTAATAAAGCATAAAATATGAGTATAATTCAAATGTAATAACTTATAGTAATTTTATTGTGAAAATTCGTATTAAAAAAACATAAATTTTATATTAAAGCCAAATTAGATTTGTAACATTTCGGTTTATTTAATAAGGGAATTGGTTGTGGATCTTAAGCTGGCAAAATCATTTGGGGAGATTAAATAGGCTTTAGCGACGTCATTGTGTATTAATATATTTTATGGAATTAATAATTTCAAAGTAATTTTTCAAATCATTCAATTTGAAGGTTTCAGAGTGCAGAACGTATGAAATTAATTTGAAATTTAAAGCTGTTAAAACGCTATTTATTAGCTGGAATTACCAATCCCGTTGAATGTTATTTCCACAGGAGTCGAGTAGGCAAATCAAGAGTGTGTGAAACAGTTTAAGTTTGATTATAAAATAAGTGTGCCAATAATAAGAATTCCATGATTATTTTGATTGTTTTCCTCAGATGAGGCACAAAGTTATTCTTTTAATTGTTCGGCCATCAGGTAAAAGAAATAATTTTTAGTTCTTATACCTTTTTCATTCGTGACTTCCTTTAAAAAAGAAAAACACCCTCAGTTCCTTGGCCACAGCAGTGCCTCGAAAACTGCAATTACCATCCTCATATAAAACTATTGTAATGATTAGAACAAATTGTACGGTTTCCAGTTCTTTTGGCAAAAATTTATCAAATGATCGCTGTTTGCTTTCTGATATTTAAATTTAATTTATTCCTCTCAGGAGACGTATGGGATAATTTTTTGGAGAAAGGAGAATTTGTAGCCAAAATTTTATTCATAATTTTATTTCGCCGGATATTTCTTTCTTTCCACAATAACGGACGAAGAAGGATGCTGCGTTACCACGAACTGACACTGCAATAGTTACAAATGAAATACTCATACACAATTTCAATGTAATTGCAATGAAACCTTCTACTAGATATTTTTTATACCATACAAAAAAGGATTGGAAGGTATATTGAAGGTATATATATATATATATATATATATATATATATATATATATATATATATATATATATATATATATATACATATATATATATATATATATATATATATATATTTTATCGATTATGAAATCTAAGACGACCGTAAGTCTGTGCAAATCACGATTCAGTTCCAAACGAAAAGAGCCAGACCCTTGAAATTTGTTATAAATACATTTTGAAGGATAGCACAAGTCAAGTTCGTAAATCGGCTGAATCGGGCCAGAGGGGAAAAAGTTCCCCTAAGAAGAACTAAAGCAACCTCTAACAAACACCATAATATTTTTTTGTAATTTTGTTAAGCAAATGATATATTTTTATGTCAAAGGAGGTCCAACGAGTTAAATTTGAAGCCATAAAATCCAAAAAAAATTATTTTTGGACCCCGCCTCCTTTAGTGGGCGTTATTATATGCAAAAATAGTGTAAAAATATTATAAAGTGTATTACTTAAGCCTAAATTCCTCAAGAAATAATATTTTTATGATGAAGCTGAGACGTTACCTTCTCTACCCTACTCCCCTTTTCCCCCTCTGCCCTTTACATGACCCTATAAAAAAAATGTTTACATTTAATTATCCCAAAAATTTATTTTTAGTGTTTTATTGGAAAAGGTGAAATGTCTCCCCTACGCCCCTTGCCAAAATACAGTTTTAATACCTTGCAAAAAAGAATTGGACCCCATAAAGTAAATATATTCTTGGTCAGTGATAAAGTCTAAGACGGTCTAACAATGCCCCTACGTCCGCTTGTGGAAAACAAAATGGTATCTTTTTGGACCCCACCCCCTTTAGTGGGTGTTGAAGTTACATATTATATGATAAAATAGTATAAATATTTAACAAATTGTATTCTTTAAAAGTGTAAAATATAAGCTTTTACGACGAAGGTAATATGTTCTCTCCCTTGCCCTACCCCTCCACCCCCTCCCCCCACTTTTCCCTTAAGGACCTGAAAAAAAATGTGACTTAACTACCCCGAAAATTAAGTTTTTAAATTAGTCTGGTTTCTTGACCTCTTTTTAATTATTATATTCTGATATTTTTAAGCTTAAGGTCTTTTTATTTTAATTTAATTCTTAATTTCAATATTTCGTCACTCCTTTGTGTGACTTCTTCAGGAAATTAATTATTTTCGTATGTGGCAAGAATAAGGGCATAGCGGAATTAATTTTCTGAAGAAGTCACACAAAGGAGTGACGAAATATTGAAATTAAGAATTAAATTAAAATAAAAAGACCTTAAGCTTAAAAATATCAGAATATAATAATTTAGTTTTTAAGTTTTTACAGTTTTGGGTGAGAAGTCTCCCCTACGGCCTTTCTCGGATTGACCCTGTATAGAGTTTTAAAATTGGGCACAGAAATGTCTTAAATGAACTCTGACCCAGCAGATTAAACATTTTTCACTTATCTCAGTCCTTTTTTAAGTAAATTGCTTTTATGCTGATAGAAAGGTGCCTCAGCCATGCTGGTGCCAACTCATTGGAAACGATCGTATTAAAATAAATTGTTTTTCCTTGTTTACTTAAGCCAATTACAATAAAAATGTAAATTTTAATAAGAATAAAAATAAAGATTTTATTTACTAAATATTTAGAGGGTATTTAAGATTCGACCCGGTCGAATATAACATTCTTACTTGTTTCATTATGAAATCTGTATCTTTTTATATGTAACTCATGATAGATATCGAAAGTAATGCAATTACGTTCTAAACCATAAATTAAGTCAATACTTCCAACATATTTTTAGGCTCAAGCAAACACTTATTTATATATTTAGTTAAAAGTACTTATTTATTTTGCTTGGCCAACTGCTCATTACGATATCAATTACTTATACTGTATAATTCACTGATATACGATACGATTGTAATAGCCTCACATAAAAGTATAATTATTTATTTTGCTTCCAAGTTTAAATTGGCAAATTACAATTCATTTAATTAATAAGCAACTCATCGCTCAAACACTTCTTGATTGATGACTCTGCTTCGGCCATAATATTTTACAAAATTATTACCACAAATCCATTTGACACTTGAACAATAGAATAACTAACAATATTTTAATGAATATTTATTAAATATGAAATTTGCTGTTATTTGAGAATGCAAAACTGATTTGAATTGCAGTGCAGGAGACACTACAATGTAACAGATCTATCTAATAGACATTTGTATTGGTCATAAAATAGTATCTGCTGGTTATGCGGAAAAGCTATAAAATACTTGAAATTGCAAATAAAACTATCATCAGAATTGTAAATTCGAATTGAAGACCAACAAACGAAGAACGAACTGAAGCAATAATAAAAAGTGCTAGTGTAAAGACAAGGGAAGAACAAAACAAAGTACTCTCCAATAGTGGATAGAGTTTAAATAAAAGCAAAAAATTTTAAAAATTCTAATTGTAAAATGGAAAAAAAGTTATTAATTGAAGCTGTTGCAGCAGTAGCACTTGTCGTCAGCATCTTGATGCCAAAATTAAGTTCAGCGCAAAAGCCGCGACGCGATGAAAATGTAAAGTTAACAAGTTAATATTTTTAGATTGTTAAAGTAATTAAAAAAAAATAATAATAATAAGCCCGCTAGTGGTATTCGTTTCAGGCAACTCAAAAGATTTCTAATTGTATTATTTATTAATATAATTGTTTTTTTATTGAGAAAAAATATCTTACTAACTAGTGTTTCGAAAATTCTTTATAATAATGAAAGAACTGCAAATAGTGAAACATTTAAAAATATTAATGTATGAAATATATAAAAAACAATTGAGAAATTTTTCTATTTCGCTCCCAATATATAATTTTTAAATTGACTGGTAGGCGGAGATCAAGTGCTTTTTGTTGTTCTCTTAAAATGCGTTGTGGACCAAATCATAGGATATTTGCAAAAAAAAATACTTTGCAAACTAAATTTGCAAATATCGGTGCAAAGATGCGGGCCAGAGGGGAAAAAGTTCCCCTAAGAAAAACTAAACCAGCCTCTAAAAAACAACAAAATTTTAATTTAATTTTTGTTAAGCAAATCATATATTTTTATGGCAAAGAAGGTCCAACGCGTTAAACTTGGAGCCATAAAATAAAAATAAAATAATTTTTGGACCCCGGCCCCTTTAGTGCAAAATTAGTGTAAACATTTAACAAATTGTTTTACTTAAGCCTACATTCCTAAAATATAATATTTTTAAATTGAATTAAGATTCTACAGGCTAATTGTTCGAAATTTTAATTTAAATCTCAGAAAGACATGATAAATTTTCCAAGGCACAAAGGCAAGTCAACATCAGTTTTTGTTATTCAACGTACAGAGCAGAGCAGAACAGCTGTTTTCGAAAGACGTAACCCTTTCATCATCAGTGCTCATGTGTATTGTGTTTGTCACCACTTATTAGGTGGCTTAGTTGAATGTGATAACAGTTCCTATTTACACAAATTTTATTGTGAAAAAGAATACGAGAACTGTATCAAGCTGAGGTTAACATGTTATTGTTATAATACCCGTGTTACCGTTTGATTATTTTTCTTCATGTCCCATTTTTCTGAATTTTTTGTTCCATCATACCTAAGTCAAACTTTTTTGGTTTGAGTTTTAATACTTAAGTACATGTGAACGTTTTTCCAATTTTTTTTATTATTGGTAGCTCAAGCCATAGCTTAAATTTGTAATATTTTTAATATTTTTAAATTTTTATGATGAGACGTAACCTAATCCATCTCTGCCCTACTCCCCTTTTCCCCCTCTGCCCTTTATATGACCCTTTCGAAAAAATAAATAAATAAAAAATTAAAAATAATTTTAAATTATGTATGAATTTCTATTTTAATAGTGAACTTTTTATTTATGTAAATTGTATTACAGGATGTTAATTTTCTCAACAGGCTATAAGTTCAAATCTGCGAAACTGCAAATTATTTTTTATTTTTATTTTTTTTTTTAATAAATGAACGTAATTACATTCTATTTATTTTTTGAGAGTGCAATATTAAGAATATTTTTCATAGTCATTAAACCAGCAGAACGGATCAGTACTGATTTCGAGGCCGCTACGCTATCTCATCAGCGTTCTTTGTTCAATTTTTCCACTGTTTCAAGTGGTGCTAGTTAATAAAATAATAAAAAATAATTTTATGTGTGTGAAGATCAATATGCCGAGTCAAATATGTTTTGACGTAAGCAGTTACGAAGTGAAGTTAAATATGTTATGACGTAACGAAATGGCAATCAGTGAATTTTTTTTTTGTATGCAAATCCGTATTTATATAAAAAATGATTATGGGAGTGTCTTCTATCCCATACATCATTTTGTATATAGCAGCAATGCATGCCAACTACTTATTTGGCCACTCCAAGATCGCGCACACTCTCATGGCCTGTAAGTTGACCTTTCATGACCTCTAAATATTTTCACAAACTCAATTCAGCTATTCCAATTACTGTGTGTGATAGAAGACACCCCCATAATCATTTTTTATTTACATGCAATGCATGCCAAAGCCTTATTTCGCCACTGGGGGCAAAATCGCTCCAAGATCACACACATTCTCATGGCCTGTAAATTGACCTTTCATGGCCTGTAAATATTTTCACAAAACGCTGAAAAAATTTATTATATTTAACAGCGCATAAAAAAAATTAATTTTCACTTTTTTTTTGATGTGGACAACATCTGAGCATCGAATGAGAGCGATCCCATGCTCCAAAAGTGTTCCCTCCCAGAGATAAGCGCGTTTTATGATGGTGATGATACACCAAAGATACACGTATTTAAATCTTTAAAATGGCTCTCCTGAACAAACCCGGTTTTTACCCTTACGTCCCTTTCTATTTTGCGCGTCACATATATTGATTTTCATTGAAAAAAAATCACTGTTTGCCACTTCGTTACGTCATAACATATTTAACTTCACAGCCAAATACGTTGTTTCGTAACTGCTTACGTCAAAACATGTTTAACTCGGCATATTTATCTTATCACTCACATAATAAATTTTACATTTAATTATGCCAAATATTTATTTTTAGAGTCTTATGGCAAAGGTGAAATGTCTCCCCTACGGCCCTTGCCACAGAGACCTTAAAAAATTCAGATTTAATGCTCTCCAAAAAGGATTAGACCACAAAAAGTATACATATTCTTGATTAGTGATGAATTCTAAGACGGTCTAGCAATGCCCATACGTTCGTCTGTGGAAAACATGATAAAGGGGGCGGGGTCCAAAAATAGACTATATCGTGTTTTCCACAGACGGACGTATGGACATTGCTAGATCGTCTTAGATTTATGGGGTCTCTTATCAAGTGGTCAAATTTTGACCACCGGATGATCCTGTGTAATAATATATATATCACGGACAAAACCCAAAAATAATTATCACAAAACTTTGCCTGGTCAGGTTATTGCAAAAGGAAAGTGCTATTTGATTAATTTCAATAAAAACTTTAAACGTTGATTTCCTTTTTCTCTTGTTTAGTCACTTTGACTAGATTTTACTTTCAAAAGTGAGTGCAGTTAGAATTTGCATTCAATCAGTCAATGAACTGTCACTTGTCCCTCAATTCACTCTCCGCAATTACTACGTTGTGGAAAAATTGCAAAATTTTTTTGTGGGAAGCTGAATACAATTAGCATTAATTAAGTGTGTTGTAATTTGAAAATTATTTAAAAATTGTGCCAATAAATTGCAACAAACGATGTTTCGTAGGCGAATAGAAAGAGATATTAGACAGAAATGTAAACTCTGCTCCGTAAACTCTGTTACATGCTTGATGATATTATTTTCGTTAGTCCTTTTTGCTCAATTGAAACTTGTAGTTAAGCAAAATGTGGCCAGTGGCCAATATTGATTTCAATCTTAATTAACTTTTACGCATTTGCAAGTGTTTTCATGCTTTTTTTCTTCTTTCGTTTCTTTGGACTACTTAAAGCATTTCACAGATGGAATCTGGGTATTTATTTTTATAGGAGGTGTTGCTGCTATAAACTGTCCACATTTTGTTGTTGGGTGCTAAATGAAATGATTGAAAAAGGAAAAAAGAGACAAAATTTCCAATATATTGTATCTGCATTTATAAGTTGTTCATTTGTTGTTTTCATTAAGTAAATGGTTTGCATCTGTATTTAATAAGTTTTGGAAACTTTGTTTCTCTTTTAGTATCCACCCCCAGAGTTTTTGAAAGGATTCGCCATTATACATGATGTTTGTGTGGAAAAAACAGCAGTAACGGAAGGTCTGTCTGATAAATTGAATTTTTCTGGCACAAAGTTTTCTAAAAAGTCTGCAATAATTAAATTTTTCTATATCTATAAATTTTATGTACTTTAATGTCGCGACTGAAGCTGCCATAAAGGAATTTAGCGATGGAGAAATTCATGAGGATGCAGCTTTAAAATGTTATATGAATTGCCTTTTCCATGAAGTCAATGTTGTCGATGATGATGGTGAAGTGCACTATGAATCATTGAAACGTTTTCTGCCGGATGGCTTGAAGGAATTTGTTCAGCATATTTTAGATGCCTGTGAGTCGCATATACCCAAAGGTGGTACTCAGTGTGAAAGAGCCTGGTCTTGGCATGTTTGCTTCAAACAAACTGATCCTGTGGTATGTTAATGCTCAAGAGAGACAAAGACTTTGTTGTTCTAAGTTTTTTAATTTTATTCATTACAGCATTACTTTTTACCTTGAGCGTATTTGAAGTAACAGCGTATACTACTGGGATAGGAGTTATTTGCTTTTAATACTTTTAAGTAAAAGCTTAAGTTAAATTATAAGATGTTATTTGAATAAATTTTAGCACAGCAGCACTACGAAAATTTATTTTTATTTTAAAAATACGCCCAGTTGTAGTTTCTTAGGAAAACAGTGATAAAATTTTACTTTTTTTTTCAAGAATATATATATTTTAAGGGGTCTTAGAGGGATATTTGGCCGCGTTACATACGGAATGACAAAGTGAATATACCCTCGAATTCTTTTTTGGAGGGTATAGAAAGGTGACCTGAAATATAATAAATTTTACACAGAGTCTAACATCATTTTAATATATTTTCTTTAATTATTTAAAGATGAGAATTTTTTTTTTAATAAACTAACTTGAATTTAATAAAAAATTTTTAAAAATGAAATAATATGCAGATTTGAACTTGAGTCTGTATAAAAAAAGCAGTGTGCGTCCGATCACAGGGGAGATGTGTAAACATCTAGTAATGAAAAAGCTATTAATCAGCTTTTTACTGAATTGTAATGCATGTAGATATTTAACAGCAATGGTTTTCGAGCTGTACAGCGCTAGCACAATTATATGTTAATGAAAATTAGTAGCTACTATTGCACACTAGATGGTGTTTATATGCAGCTTTTAAATTTCTCTGTACTTTTTGTTGTCCGTATGAATGACAATCTCAAAGACGAAGAAGACTTTTACTTTGGCATTTTTAGTGTTTTTGTTTTCCTTATTTTGCTTTGTTTTAGTAAATTTCTTATTAAAAGTGCAAAAAATCATTTTAAAAGTTATTAAAATTATATGTTTTTGTACTCATTTTATTTATTTCTTTTTATATGTATGCCTACTAGACTTGGGTTCAACTAGCTCATTCGCTCAGTTTTGACAAGAACCTCTGATCAAACCCATTTAAATTATATAGGTTTGATTAGAGGTTCTTGTCAAAACTGAGCGAATGAGCTGGTTAGACTAGACTTGTGTCCAACTAGCTCATTCGCTCAGTTTTGACAAGAACCTCTGATCAAACCTATGTAATTTAAATGGGTTTGATCGGAGGTTCTTGTCAAAACTGAGCGAATGAGCTAGTTGGACACAAGTCTAGGTTAGACCCAAGTCTGATGCCTACGATAACATAATGTACGACGACTACTATTGCACACTAGACTTGTGTCCAACTAGTTCATTCGCTTAGCTTTGACAAGAAGCTTTAATCAAACTTATGTAATTTAAATGGGTTTGATCAGAGGTTCTTGTCAAAACTAATCGAATGAGCTAGTTGAACACAAGTCTATTGCACACTAGATGGTGTTGAGTGTACTTCTACGCAGCTGTTAAGTTTCTCTGTACTTCTTGCTGTCCGTATGATTACACTAAACCCTCACACTGATTTGATCTTACTCTAAATTTGTGATTGTATTGTGAAAAATATTTTTACCCCCAGCGTATAGATGTTTATACATCAAAAATTCTTATCTTGATAATAAAATTAATAAATTCGAAAAATAAAAATGTACATCCTTGTTTATTTTCCTCCATGTTTATTTATAAATCTGTGACTTATTAAAAGATCGTAATGTTTCGTTGCAGATTTCCAGATTAGTTTCGTGTTTTAATTGTATTCTTATGGCCTAGAATTCTATCTCTTAACCAATTGGTATGGATTACATTTCTGTGCTTTACTTTTTTAGATAAAAAAAATGTACATCAATAAATTAAAATAATGCTTACTGCTTCTTTTTGTAAATAAAATAAACATTTCCGTTTGATTTTACTTTTATTTTAAAAAATAATTTTGTTTTTAATATACAAAATAACGGACGAAAATTATTATTTTATTTAAAAAAAAGCAGGCGTTTAATAAACATAAAAAAAAATTAATTAAAAATTTCAAATTAAAACAATATTGCAGAAATGTGCACTCTATTGAAATGTTTCCCATTGGAGTTTCTACTCCATTAAAGGGAAGTTTAAGGAACAAATGACAAACATTCCTAGAAAAAAATCATTCAATTTTGTCAATCAGAAGACTCGTGCAACTTTTTAATGTAAAAAAGACGCAAGATGAAACTATGAAATTCAATTTCTAAGGGGAAAAAAGAAAGCGTACGCAAAATACTCTTACGCGGTCTTTTAAGCAAAAAAAAAAAACGTTGTCAAGCAAAATCAACAAAATGTTAATTAAACAGTACATTTTTCTTTGCCATTTTGGCAAAGATTTTTCAGCGTTTTCTTATCTCTCTACTTCTATGTTTACTTTTGCAATGACGAATAGTTTGATTTAGTTAATTTGAAATATACTTTACCCTACAAAATGATTAGATATTATAGTTTTCAGAAAACTTAACACAAATTGCGTAATGGACAATAACGCGGGAGAATCATGTACTAAAAAGTTTTCCCCTTGCAGCGAATTTTTGGGAATGACATCTTTTTTGATTTTTCTTCCATATTTTTTTTTTTTTTTTTTTTTTTTGAAGAACTAAAATACATTTCCGAACGAAATTCAACTCTGTGTCATCGTTGAATATGAAGAAAAATTGTATATTCGCCCCTATTATGAATGACGATATTTTAGTCGCATCAAGACGACAGCAAAACATTTTGGATTTTGTCGACTGCAAGTGACTACTTTTAACGTATTTTATTAATATTATATGCCTTAGAGAATAATAAGAGATTGTCAACAGTAATTAATTGTTATCGACAACTAGTAGACAAGTGAGAATTTTTTGCTGTCAAGTTGATGTGACGTCGACGTCGTCATTCATAATAGGGGGTGAATCATTCACAGTTTTGGTATCGCTTCTAATTTTTTTATAACGATTCGTATTTTTAATATCGACTCCTATGTTTTATAAACACTTGTGCTCTCTCTCTCGCTTTGGGCCCTGTTCTGTCTAAATCTAAAAATAATTTTCAAACTCCATCTGCAGCCGTCACAGCCACAGGCTTCTTAGAAACTGCTTACTTATTTTTATATTATTTTTTCTTCTTGTAGCCTCTATCATAACATTCAAATTACAGAAATAAACAATCAAATATTTGATTTAATCCTGCCATACATCTTTCCTTTTGCCAATTTAAATAACTTGGGCTTTCTTTATCCGATTTTAATTCCTGTAGTTATTATAAAAGTTAAATCCATGGCCGACAATCAAATACCATTTAATCAACTATAGCTATTTGGTTGCCAGAGTAGTTGAAGAAGCAAACAATTTCAGAGCGCCATACCCTCTGTTCCCACCCACCTAAGCATGGCGTACGAAATTAAAATGTTTCGGAAATGGATGTTGTTAAAAATTTTTTGTAAACAACATTTACATTTTTTTTCATCTTCCTTTTTTTGTTTTTGGAAATTGTTAAAAACGAAATGGTCGAGTTGGCTAAGTAAAGTTCATTAGTTGCCTTTAAGAATTTCTTTTTTTTTACTTTCTTTCATTTTATTTACAGCCTCAGCACGTATTTGTTTGTAGGCTTCATTTGCAAAAAAAAAAAACAAAAAAATTAGAAGAAGACGATGAAGATGAAGAATTATATAAACACAAAATAACATTAGAGACGCATTTAAATTAAATTTATTTATATTTTTTGCTACAAAACAAAATAACAACAACAACAACGATGACGACAATAGCAGGGCGAAATAACTTAACTTTTCTATACGAAAAACTTGTGGAAAATTTGATGCAAACAAGGCATGTGGTAACAATAAAAAAAAACTAATTTCACATCTTCCACACCCACTTCAACGCCCTTCCATATACAGCACAGCTTTTGTTACAGTTACAATTAAAACAACACTCTTGAATTAAGAGAACAGAAAATAATTATATAAAAACGTATGTACGAGTACGTATAAAACAAAAAACAAAAATAAATAAAAACTTTTAATAGGGAAGTAAAATGACAAACTAAATTTCTAACAAACTACTCGTATATTCAAATTCTACTTGAAAATTAAGATGCAAGAGATAGTAACAACAACAGCAGCAGCAGCAGCAGCAGCCTTAGCAGTGGCAAGAGAAAAGGAGGATGCCACAAGAAGTGCGTGTAATAAAATCATCAAACTTTTCTTTTCAACAAATTTAATATTATAAACAATTTATTAAAAATCCCATCACATTCAAACCCATTTTATATAAAATTTGTGTTGTCGGAAATAACATCAAATATGACAAACACCCTGTGCTGCTGCTATTAACCAACTTTATTTAATGTGGTTTTGCAAACTCACGAAATTAGACCTAGAATGCGTTGGTTGCAAAATTTTTGCGAAGGACACTCATTTATTCATTCGCTATTCATTAAGTACAGCATTGAAATAAGTATCATTCATTGTGCTGCTAGAGTTGTAACTTTGAAAGATAAATTT
The DNA here is from genome assembly GCA_951800035.1 of Linnaemya tessellans. Classification (NCBI taxonomy): domain Eukaryota; kingdom Metazoa; phylum Arthropoda; class Insecta; order Diptera; family Tachinidae; genus Linnaemya; species Linnaemya tessellans. The sequence goes on from OX637532.1 coordinate 141,526,836, forward strand.
ATAAATTTTCTGTTTTGTATTTAAGCCTCAATATTCTAGCTGCTAAATAATTAATGCGATACTTTAAAAAAAAATTTACTCAGTTTTAATAGTCAAAGAATATATTAGCCTTCACATAGAGTCAATATGTGGTTGTGGCCAAGAGGAGAAAACTATTATTTTTTTCTTATTTATTTATTACATAAAACCGTGATGTTAATATGTTAATGTTTGGCTATGACACCCACGTATTATTTTGGTGATGTGCGAATTATTAGTGATGATTTATATTTTTGTTTCTTATAATTAGAAACTAAGTCAACAGTTAAGTACAAAATCATAAAAGAATATACATATATTTTATGTTTACAAACAGCTTCTTTGGCATATTTTCTATAGAAATTTGTCATATAAAAGGGTTATGAATTAATCCTTTAAAAAAAATAGAAATTTGCTTTTCAACTAATTATGTGTGTGATGATACATTTACATTTGCATTAGCGAAGACGCAAACCGAAAGTTGTACCAAACCTATTCTTCAGTTAATAGTAGACTTGTGTCCAACTGGCTCATTCGCTCAGTTTTGACAAGAACCTTTAATTAAACCTATGTAATTTAAATGAGTTTGATCAGAGGTTCTTGTCAAAACTGAGCTAATGAGGTAGTTGGACACAAGTCTAGTTAACAGAGTTCTGTTCACCACTTAAGATTCGGAGTAAAAGTTGATTAAGTTCATTTGGAAGCCAAAATCTAGGAACTGAATCCAGTTCTGCCCAAACTAATGAACAGAAATTGTAGCCCCAGAAGTACTTAACGAATATGTATATACATACATACTTAAGGCCTGTACTGATATATAAAATATTTTAAAATCATTCGTTTAAAAAAAAAAGTTTAATGGAGAGGTTTTCGGTCATTGTGGGCCCAGGGAACTCTTTATATTGCAGAAAAAGTTTTATATCTGAAATAATTTTGGAATTCAAAAATTTTTTTAAAAATTTTTTTTTATAAATTCTCTTCACTACTTTCGGCACCACTGGCTCCAGTTCCCAGATTTTGGCTTTGCAATTGACTTAATCAAATTTTACTCCAAACCTCTGTTAAGTGCAGAATAGGTTTGGTTCATCTTTCGGTTTGCGTCTTCGCTACTATATATTTAAATTTATTCTCACACACATTAAGTAATTAAATTATATAATTGAACTTTAGGTTTATTTTTTTTATACATACTTATTGTAGTCATTTTTCAATATTTCGTTATGCGTTGGCTAAATTTTTAACTAAATTTTTTTTTTATTGAAGGCAAAAAATAAAAAGATTAAGGGTATAAACAAAATATGTTTCCTAAAAAAGTTAACCAAAGCTTAATGAAATATTAAAAAGTGAATACAATAAATATATAAAAATACCTAAAGCTTTAAAAAATTGTTTAATGTGTTAGATATATTAACTTTGGAAAAACCTCTCCGCAAATGTCATGGAGCCTTTCGTCCATTTTACGGTCAACATAATCAGCCTAGTGAGCAAGCAATTCGTGCAGTTATTGCTCGTTTCCTAACAAATTTTATTGTTTACGATACAAAATCTTTAACAATTCAAAAAATATGCTTAGATACCCAAAGGTCATTTCAAAGCCATTTAAAATTTTATGAATAGGGGAATATGGGTTTGTTGTATTTTTCTCTTTTTTTCGTTATAGGTACCTATTTACATTACCTATGTATATATAAATTACATATATCTATGTATATACAAATGCATTGCTACCTTTACTAGTTTAAAGCCAAATGCAGATACCACCCATATGCAAAAATTTAAAAATATTACTCAAAAACGTATATTGAAAAATTAGAGAATATGTATTATTAAAAAAAAATTGTGTAAATTTCTTCTTTGAATTTCAATTTATTTATATATTTTTATTTATCCATGTGCTTACCTTTCAAAAACACCTTTATTACTTAATTCATTAAATTGTTATTATATTATTTAACGCCCGTACCGATGACCGAATTATTAATTACACTTGAAATAATGGCAACTCTTTTTTATGATTTTAAACACTTTCATATTCACTTTGCTCTGCTTTTCCTTTTATTTTATTACCCACATTTTTATTCTTGAGATTCTAAAATTTAGAATATCACCAAAAACACAACAACAATAAGCAATACTGATGATGCACTCAAAAACAGAACAAACGCACATGCACACATACACACATATATTAATGCCAATGGACATGGATAATATCTTAAATAATTCTGCCAAGAAACTACCGCTATTAACAATAACAACAATAGGAGCTTTTGAAATTAAATCTTGAAACAAAAGTAACAAGAATAAAACGCCGTAGAACTTCCAATCTGATGCCTTACTGGTGGCCTGTTTGATTCAATTAACATTCTGTGGTGGCTGCTGAGGAATGCCTTCTAGAAGCCAGCAGCTATTCTTGTATAAAACAAAAAATATGACATCAATATAAAGCGTTGTGCGAAAGGAAAGCAAAATGAGTTTCAGTTTTCATATTGTTACATGCCATATATGCAAGAGAAAATTTGCAGAGGCCTTCTAAAAGGCAACCGTATTCCTTCTTCTTGCCGTTGACTACACATGTACCCACATTTATATTTGAGTATAGAGAAGTACTTACGTACATACAAACAAACATACATTCATTCGCAGGTATTTATATAGGCATGTGTGTATGTATATTGCATTGCATCATACAATTTGTATGCCCATTTATGATTTCAATTATATTCTTTACAAAAACTTTACAATAACACTTTTTATTGAAATTTTACAAATTGATTTGATTTAATTACATTAATATACAAATTATATCTTCACTTTAATTTTTAATTCACACTTTGACCGAATTTAATACACAAATTATGCGGAGCGACACCGAACACCGACTAATTGTAATGAGGAATGCTTGTACTAAATTGTTTCAGTAGAAAGAAGTTGCCAGATCCCATAGGGTTTGCGCTTTTAGTTATTTATTATAAAGAGTGGAAGTTATGTCCCCCATTCCCACAGTTATGTAAGCATTTTGTTTTAGCTTTCAAAATACTTAATTTTTGAACATGAAATATTAATATAAGAATGTTTTTTATATGACTAATACATATCTATATAACATGGTTAAAGTTATATATATATATATATATATATATATATATATGTATATATATATATATATATATATATATATATATATATGTATATATATATATATATATATATATATATATATGTATATATCGAATTATTTTAAAAACAAATATATTCGCTTTTATATCAAAAAAGTTTTTTTTTTCTTTTCAGATTAATAATAATTTTGTTGGGTTTAAAGTATTTTAAAAATAAAAATGAACATTTTCAAAACAAACTTAATTGTACTTCAATAATGCTGAAATTTTTTTTATGCATATGAATGTACTTATGGTCTTATGGATATCTGTATATTTAGATGTCTTACAGAATCGATGTAATGTAGGGAGAAGAGCATAAAGCACACAAAATAGTATTTGACTAAATCAATTTTTCGATATAACGAATATCATCACTTAAGTGAAGGACCTGATTTGTGTAGTTTGCAAGATTATATGCTTAAATCCCGCTTGAAATGAGTTTCATTCGTCGTAGCTGTTTTTGCTATATAAATATGTTTTTTCCTTCAAAGGGTATATACCTTCAGCTCATACATGGTATTTTGTGGGATATAATTTTAGTTTTGCCGTATTTGGTGCGAAGAGCCTTGAATTATATAAATGGATCTATGAACCCAAATAAAGATATACATTTTTCTAAATTGTATGGGTTTTTTTTAATCAAATCGGAGAGCTATTACAAAATATACCCAAAAGATACCCACTGCCATATATCCCGATTTTTTAAGAGATCCCGATTTTATAAGAACACTTTGGTACAAGACTAAAACAGTTTTTTATGCATTCAATCTTAAAATTATTAAACTGTTATGAAATTTTTATTTGACATTTTGTTTCCACAATACTATTTTAAATGAAATTTATTTGTTGGTGGTCAAGAAATGTCTATATGCATTTTATTGGTGCTTTACCAAATCATCAGTAGACTTTACCCACAGTTTGGAAAAGTTAAAAACCTTTTATATTATGCATATACTTCCGAAAACTATCTGAGAATTCACAATTTATAAATTACAAACTATTTTCAAAAATCACAACAGAAAAATAAAATAGATTCATATCGAATATAATTTGTTTGTTGGTTTAGTTTTGTATGAGGCCTACTATGCTTATTCTGTTGTGATTTTTGAAAATAGTTTGTAATTTACTAATTGTGAATTCTCAGATGGTTTTCGGAATTATATGCATAATATAAAAACCTCTTATCTTATGCATATAACTTTTCAAAACTGTGGTTAAAGTCTGCTGATGATATGGTAAAGCATCAATGAAATGCATATAGAAATTGCTTGACCACCAACAAATAAATTTCATTTAAAATTATTAATATATTTTATGAAAGCGATCAACAGAAGACCAAATTCAACTGTATTTATAATTATTTTATGTAAAGAGAGTCTCGCCGTTACGCAAAGGCCTAGGTGGATGAGTCACATTTTGGCGATCATCTGTGTATGTTTTGGTTTAAACATAGTGCCAAATATACTAAATAAAATTCGCAACTTATTTCTTTTCCATGTTTTTTAAGGCGAGATTATTTAAAACTTTCCGGTCATATATTATTCCTATAGGTATTTCTTGTTCCAGTGTTTTAGTTTTGTAATATAATTATTCTTCGCCTAGAGTCTCAATTCGATAACAATATAATATTGATATATGTATGATCGTAATTTTCCAAGTGGTAGCTACCCATATATAAGCATGCCTTATTCCAAAAGACTTAAACATAAATGAACCTGAGCTTATGAGGTATCGATTAGAAATCGCTTACTTATAAATACTTGCATTTACATATATGAAGTTCTATATATTATATGGTGTTTACACATACGCCTTAATTAAGTTTATCGCAATTAACAGCATTATTGAGCTCAATTACCCATACAAAATTTTAATTAGCTAATTGATCAATTAACGCTTAATTGTCTATAAAATTGAGCAAGGTCTAAAATGCAGCACTGTAAAAATTTGTTTAGTGAGCACCATAATGCATACTGAACAAACTTTATGAAATTTGACAAGTCATATGTAAACAAATTCACAGCAAAAATGGCGAGATAATTTGAGGGTAAGTTTTTAAAATAACAGTTTTTAATTAACAATTAAAACAAATGAAAAATAAAAAATTTATTTCGTACAACAACAGGTCCAAAGGCAAAAGGAAAGCGCATTTTATAGAGCGACGGTAGTGAAGCAGCAATGTAAACAACACCTTTTGCCAGCTGCTGTCAAACGATAATTGAGTTAGCTATATTGAGTATGTGTGAACACTTTTCAATAAACTGAACACCATATTAGTGAACTTAACAATTTTTATATAATAATAATGATATATATATATATATATATATATATATATATATATATATATATATAAATATATATATATATATATATATATATATATATATATATATATATATATACATATATATATGTATATATATATATATATATATATATATATGTATATATATATATATATATATATATATATATATATATATATATATATATATATATATATATATTGATAATATTAATTATTGCCCAGTTTATAAAACTCTCTTTGCAATAATCGCCAGAAATATATAAAATCCAAAAACAATAGACCTATTAATTAATTTCGAAATTATAATGAAAATTATTAAGTGAATTCTTGTCTCCTAAGAAGAAACAGTAAATAATTTGAAAGGGAAAAAATAACTAAAGCGGCAAACCCTACTGCAAACGGGAGCACTTTTTCTAATTGCCAAAAAAAAATTAGCACCCACAAGTTCAGTACTAAAGTTACAGATCTAAAAATAGAATTCACGACAAAGACAATTGTTAAAGAAGCGCTCAATAATATGATATGCATTCCATCCTCCATCCAATATTAATCGGCGATAATATGAAAGAGACAGACAATTACTCTCCAATAAGTGTTTTGCGAGTGTCATATCATTGATGTAACGGTGCTGTCGACTCAAGTTAAAATCAGTCTTTCTTAAAATTCGTTCGCATTAACTTCGAGTGTTCTGTAAAAGTCAAAGTATAAAAGTGCAAATTATTTGTGAATACATGCTACATACATACATGTGCAATTATGTGTATTAGCTAATATATATTATTAAAACATCTTAAATGATACTGTATTCATTTCAATAAAAAGTGTTAATATGTTTTTAGTTTTCGCAAAGAAAAGCAAAAGTGAAGAAGGCATAAGTTGTTAATTGCAGAGGCTTCTTAATATTGTTGCAAAAATATATTCATGTATGTATCTATTTTGTTAAATGTTGTTGTTGTTGTTGCTGTCGGCATTCTTAAAGTTATACATAAGAGAAAATAAAAAAAAGGTAGAGTTACCAACGGTTAAAAAATTTATTAATAACACGGTAAACGGTACGGTCGGTTAAAATAATATATTAAAAACAAACTTCAAGGGAATTTAATAGGTAGGTAAATGAAAAATTTTTTAAAACAATATTTAATAAAAAATGAAAGGAAATATATAATATAATTATTAAATGATAAGTACTTTATTAAATGATATTAAAAGACATATCCAAAACTCTTTAGCTTATTTTCCTATGTCTAAAGCTGGAGTTTGGTAAAACATGATGAAAAAACAGGCTGCAAATACACATGGATTTTGCTTTTACTGCTGCCGCCACGATAAACAGCAGCTTGTTGTTTTGCCGTGCAATTACAGCAAAAACATTGTTTTCATGTCATGTCATTTAATAAATTTTACTGTTATTTTCTTTAAAGCGCATAATGTTCGTTGCAGTATGCGTGCATTTTTTGTAATGGAAATCAACACCAGAGGACGCCTGATTATTGCGTAGCTACTGTTTTCGCTTTGCTTGAAGTCAAAATTGTTTATGGCCAGTTGGTTGTTTACATGAGTTTCGTTTTTATATGACTCTAGCAAGCAAGCAGCTGGCAAGAATAGTTTAGTTTAGCAGTTTATGGACACATTTATTCTTGTTGCCTTCAGTTTAAGTATGTGTGTTTGTATATAAGCATGTATGTATACATGTATGTTTTTCTTTACATGATGTGCACTATTTCCGGAATAGAATAGCAACACAACACCAATGATGGTATATAATTATTAGCCATATCACAGAGTTCAGTTCCATTCGGAAACGGAATTGATTGCGTATTTTGGTTCCTTAGAAAATGATAAACGAAGCTATTTTTCGGAATAAGATAATTGTTGATATCATGAACGGAATGATATTTAAAAAGATTTCGTTCCGGACAACTGACTCCTTTCTGATTTTCTGAATATTCAAAATACGGAATCAATTCCGTTTCTGGTTCAATGAACCAGTCTATTTTAATCACAAATTGATATTCTAAAATCAATGTACTTTAAAGCCATGATCGATTGATTCATTCACCGGAGAATTTTGTGAAAGTCTGACCGACTTTAAAAAATTGCTTCACCTACAGCAGACACTATTATACAACAGAGATACAAAAACATCTGGCTGACTCTAAACTAGTCTAACCACATGGAAACTATTATTTTATGAAAACGTTCAGGAACATTTTCAAATGGGACAGACTTGTGAAGTATTATCAAACATTTTTAGCACTTGAAAAAATTAATTAAAATTAAGGAAAGAATTTTTTTTGTAAAAATTTTATGCCAAATCGTTTATAGGATTATTTGATTCCTTCCTGGTCTACGTATGATCCTGTGACCGCTAAAACTTCAATTGAATGCAATAATATATTTAGACAAATATTGATTAAGAACATTTTTTTTAAGCCAACTTGAGTCCTTATTACGTATCGCCATATATATGAAAAGTGCAGCATAATAACATGATCATTTTTGTCATCAGATTGATAAATATTTTCATCAGTTTAACAACGACCTTGTAAAACCAATAATTAATTTTTCCATAAGTAAAATATATTTATTAGCTTTGTTTGTCTATAGTTGATGAATATATTCTATCATATCAATATTATGGACATAATCCAGCACCCTTGAGTGCTTTGAATTATACATATTACAAAATATGAGGAAAAACCTCATAATTAATGTCACGAATGTGACAGTAAATACAGAATTATTTCTGCAGTAGCTGAGTAGTTGGTTCTCTGGGGAACCAAAATAGGGAATATATTCCGTTTTGAACTCTGTGGCATGACTGCTTGCGCTAATGAGTAACTCAATCTTTAAAAATGTTCCATTTTCTTCGCCGATTAGCTAAAATGTAAATAAATCACGCTGACAAGTGACTGCCACTTGCACATCGCGAGTCACAAAAACACCATACACACGCACACATTTCTAATTTCTATAACGACCGAATGTGCGTGTGTGTAATTTTTACACTAGCACTCAACAGCAATTTCTTGTATGTTAAAAAAAGAAAACATTTGTAGGGTTTAAAATCTCTGCAATTAAAAGACATATTTTATTTATTACTTAATTAAACAATGTTCTTAGCTGTGATTTCCTTGTCTTTTTTTTACAACAACAGCAATAAAATATATGATGGCAGAAGTAATTGCAAAGCAAATAAACTTTCTAATAAATATACATTTAGACTTGTGAGTGTTCTTTTACATGCATCTAGTACAAGTACTTGTGCACACACATATGAACAGAAGAAAATTTGTCTCTAAGTCGTCGTTTATTTTTTTTCTTCTCACTTGAAGTAAAAGTCATGCTTAAAACTCTAAGTGCGCGTAAAACTTGGAATGATATTTAAAGTAAGAAATTGACAAAATTTCTACAAATTTGAATATCCCCATTCTTGAGTCAAGAGGCAAATGCTAGAAGCCAGTGGATAAAATAATCAAGTTCAAATACGCACTCGGTCATAAATATATGATCGAACTTTTCTAGCCTGCACTAGCTCCCTCGGGGATACGATAGATAATTTGGGAAGGGATTTCTAGGTTTCCCAAAAATTTATGTTTGCTGTTAACATATTTTTCTGAATAACAGTTTTATAAAAAAAATATTTTTTATAAAAATTTGTCCTATTAACCTGCTATAGATCAGAAATTTTTTTAAAAATTAGTTCTTTTAAATATATCTAACAATTGCTAAGATAAATTGTGGTACTTTGCGTTTAAGGGGTTAAAGGCCAAATGTTTATTTATTTCAATTACTTTTTGTTTACCAATTTAATTGAATTGCCAGCAAGTACATAAACTTCTTTCGGGGGCCATTAAAAAATATTAATATTCTTTATTTCTTTACTTTAGAAAATAACTTTTTACCACAATAACTTAAAAGCAAGACATTATTTAAGCGTTTAGTGTTTTATGAGACGATTTGATAGTAATTAAAATTTATAAGTGAAATATTTATATTCTATTTATTTGTTTAGATAGAAAACAAAACGTTAAAAAACAAAAAAAAACGTTAAAAATTATGTTGTTTTTCAAAGGATGGTTTAATTCTTATTAGGGGAACTTTTTCCCTCTGGGCCGACTCAACCCAAATTCTATGGGGGTATAAAAATTTCAGGGATTTTTCATAATATCAAGAACCATTTTTATATGAAGGTTGTCTTTGTTGAAGTGTCACCACAACAGAGCAACGCATGCAAATTGTTGGAATGTTTAATCAAAATAATTGTTCTATTCGTCAAACTCATCGTGCACTTCTTCCATTTTATGGCGTCTATAATCGTCCTTCAGGGCGGCCAATTCGAAGAATAATGGATCGTTTTCGGACCACATTTACTGTTACCGATCATGTGCATCCCGCTGTACAGGAAAGCATTGAAGATGATCCTAATCAATGAATTCGTCCAGATTTTTTTAGTTGTTGAAAATTGGTGTTCCATATTGCGCCTTCTACGCTCCAGCCGTAGCGACCACAGACCAGGGACCGTAACTGTTATGACTTTTATCAAAAAAATCAAAAAATAAGAGTTATTTTTGATTTTATATTTTTAAATGAAAAATAAAAGTTATTTTCGATTTTTATATTTTTATATCAATAATAAAAATCAATTCAAAATTCGTGACAAAGGTAATATGTTTGTGTTTCCATGGCTTCGAAAATTAGCTTTAATTGTTCATTCTGTACCTGCCACTCAAGTCAGTGTAGAAAGGTCATTTTCAGCACGCAGATTAATATTGGGAGATTTGAGATATAATTTATCTGAGGAACATTCAAAATCAATTATGATGGTAAAATTTAACACCTGAAAACGACCAAAACTTATAAGCTATTTCTATGCATTCATGTCTTTATAGCTGATAATGGATAAGTCACATAATATATTATATTCATATAGAAATTTGAATGAAGCAGCATATTATAATACCTACGGCATCAACAAATAAATAAGAGTTTTGAATTGATTTTTATTATTGATATAAAAATCAAAAATAACTTTTATTATTCATTTAAAAATATAAAAATCAAAAATATCTTTTATTTTTCATTTAAAAAAATAAAAATCAAAAATAACTCTTATTTTTCATTTAAAAAAATAAAAATCAAAAATAACTCTTATTTTTCATTTAAAAAAATAAATATCAAAAATAACTCTTACTTTTGATTGTTAAAATAAAAATCAAAAATTTAAAAATCATGCCATATGTTGGATGCATTTCGCCTAAAAATCATGATGGTGTAATTAAAAGTTTTCTACGATGTTCATTTATGTATGATTTATTTCTTCAAAAATTGAAAAATAACTCTTATTTCCGGTCCCTGATTTAAACATTGATTTCATAAAATTTTCTTTCCAATAACACCCGTTTCATTCATATTAAAAAAATATTTCTTTGCTTTATTATGATTTAAGCTTGTGACTCCGCAAAAAACACCTTTTATCAGCGACCATCATGGGGAACTCCCAAACGCTCTGACATGTGCCCAATTGCACAGTGCCCCATCAAGACCCCTGCCAGTGACTTCTTCCGCAAAGTTAGAAGCTGTCTAGTCCTGTCTCTGCTAAGCGGGGGCCATAGAGTTTTGGAGACCCTGCAGACCACATGCTTTTTTGGCGGTGAAGGGTTGATATATTTTTTAATACATTTTTTATATTATCCGGTACTTCGAATTCAATAAAATGAAGAAAACGAATTTAAAAAAAAAAATTATGCAAAATACTAATATACAGTGAACTCGCGAAAACGTGAATACTCGAATACATGAACAACTCGGAAACGTGAACATTTTTATTTTTACATTGACTACTCTAAAATGTGAACAAAGTCTGAAAGCACTAAAACATGAACAAAGTTTTCTTCGCCTTTTTCGATTTATTTTTGAATTTACGTTTAATTTTGGGAATCCCAGAACATTTTTCTCATTTTTATGTTGATTGTTTTCAACAAATACATGCATATAGGTACATACATATGTACGTTGTATATGCATACGTATGCAGGCCTGATTATACTGATTTAGTTGTGCCATGACAACCTGTAAGTTTAAATTTACATACATACATAAAAATAAAAAGGTTGACCAAAGCGAGGTTTAAGGCTGCACTAAAAATTGTAAAACAAAATGCATACCAAAGGAAGACAAGCGATTTCTTGGTATAAAATTAGTTCAGTTGTTTTTTATGGTTACTTTTAGGAATCTTTATTCAGTTTTCTAGAAGTGAAAAAGTGTAAACATTTTATTTTATCTTTGCTAAGTGAATAAATTTTTAATTTTCCATCCAATTTTAATATCTGATGTTAAATTGTTTGCTTGAAGTTATTATTTGAAGGTAAACTGTGCTTTTTTATTATAAAATTTTTACAATCGAAAACGTGAACAAATTTGAAAACGTGAACACCCTTGGTAAAAATTAGTTCATGTTTTCGCGAGTTCACTGTATGTATATAATTTTTTTAATACACGAAGTAGCTAGTCTCCAGACTGACTAATAATTACAACAATAATACTAAGCAATAAAAAAAATTATTTTTCGCGGAAAATCGATTTCATCGTAAGCGATTTTCTCGTAATAAATATTTAACTAATGGTTAAAGTATAATTAAATTTTGTGGGCTGCAGAACATCTGCTATAAAATATTGTTTCTACTCCACCACCAATTAAACATTAAACCGATTAAAGAAAAAAACAATTTTTTTATAAAAAGTATTCAAGGTTGTGCTCATTTTACATTCCTTTTCTCCTCATTCTTAGTAATCTCTGTGTGAACAACTGAAATTGATGACGTTTTTATAAGCCTATTTCCATTGAATTGGATATCAGAAAGTTTCCAGATGAAAGAATTTCCCAACTTTGAATGTTTAAAATTAATGGCTTTCTTATGTTAGGGAAAACAAGTGAAATGCGGCGTTACTGCTGCTTTTTTTATAATTTCATGCTTAATTTTGGCAACAACTTGACCAACGTTTTTACACAAAAGTAGATAACAGAAATGGTGGAAAAAAAAATTGTGGAAAAAAACCTTAAACCATATAACACTGATGCTTTGAAGCATGACATATTTTATTTTTGTATAATTTTTTTTTTGTGTTCCATCTTTTTAAAGACATTATTTTTATTAGTTTTCGTTGCGAGCAAAGGATTTTTCTTTCTTCCACTTCTTTTTCAGGCTAAAGAAAAGAGTTTGTTTGCTTTAGCTAACTTTTGCAGTCATGCAGTGGGTAGAGTAGATGGCACTGAAAATACAGCTGCATTTTTTGTTTTCTTCCATTTTTTTTATTTATGCACAATTTCACAGTTTGCTTGTAATGCTGCCGCTGCTCAAGCAAAAATAATAATTTTTCACTTCTCTGTCGTCCTTGAAGCAAAAAAACCTCTTGCGTCCGCATAACAACTTTGGTGAACCTGCTGCAGCCATCAGCCAGCAGCCAGCATTCATTCAATGGTTCATCTGCGTTTTATATGATTGTGTACAATGCAAACAAATCAAATTGAAAGAAAACATTCAACATAAAACTATCATCTTAACGCACAGAAAGCCAAGTATCTCTAACTGTATGCTAAATATTGGCAGTTTCATAAAGTCGAGCAGGCAGGATGTAAGTGAAATACATCTACTTAACAGGAAAAAATTTCCCTTGCTCTTTTTTTTTAGTGTTGTGTAGTGTAGTGCTACCAAAAGATCGTTGATTTAGCTAGATCACCTTATAATGTTTATTTAGTAGTTGGCTACTTTTTATACCCTCCAAGAACGCATTTTCAGTTTGTCATTCCGTGTGTAATGCAGCGAAAGACCTCAGAGAGTATAAATATTCTTGATCAGTGATGAAGCCTAAGAGGATCTAGCCATGTCCGTCCATCTGTTTGTTGAACTCACGATTCAGTCCAAACTAAAAAAACCAGATCCTTAAAATTCTCTATAGATACATTTTAAAGGATAGCACAGGGCAAGTACGTAAATGGGCTATATCGGGCTGAGGGGAAAAAGTTCCCCTAATAAGAACTGAAGTAATCCCCAAAAAACAACAGAGTTTTTAATTTTGTCTTGTAATTTTGTTAAGCACATGACATATTTTTATGTCAAAGAAGGTCCAACGCGTTCAAAATGGAGCCTTAAAATAAAATAAAAAATTTTTTTGGACCCCGCCCCCTTTAGTGGGCGTTATTATCTATATGCAAAAATAGTGTAAACATTTAACAAATTGTTTTACTTAAGCCTAGATTCCTTAAAAGTTTAACTTTTAAGCTCTAATGACGAAGCTGAAACGTAACCTGGTACTCCTCTACGCTACCCTCTCCTGGCCCTTTGCCATCCAAATGACCCTATCTTAAAAAAAAAATTTTTCCTTACACATAATTATCCCAAAAATGTATTTTTAGTATTTTATGGCAAAGGGTAAATGTCTCCCCCACGGCCCTTGCCGGAGCGACCCCGACAAAATACCGTTTTAATACCCTTTAAAAAGAATTGGACCCCATAAAGTTAATATATTCTTGGTCAGTGATGAAGTCTAAGACGATGTAGCAATGCTCGTATGTCCGTATGTGGAAAACACGATATAGTCTAGTTTTGGACCCCACCCCTTTAGTGGAGCGTTGAAGTTACATATTATGTATATGGAAAAATAGTGTAAATATTTAACAAATTCTATTCCTTAAGTCTACATACATTCCTTAAAAATTTTATTTACGATGAAGGTGATATGTTCTGTGATCTTCCCCTGCCCTACCCTTTCATTCACATTTACCCCCTAAATGGCATTAACAAAAAAAATAAAAAAATTTTTCTACACTTAATGCCCCAAAATGTTACTTTGCAAAGCTTTTACGACAAAGGTAAAATGTCTCCCCCACGGCCGTTCTAGGAGTGACCCAGTCACAATAGAGTTTTAAAATTGCGCACAGAAATCTCTCAAAAGGAACTCTGATCCAGCAGTTTAAAAATTGTTTTGTCCTTCGAAAACAGCTGTTCTGCTCTGCTGTGTAAGTTGAATAACAAAAACTGATGTTGACTTGCCTTTGTGCCTTCGAATATTTATCATGTCTTTCTGAGATTTAAATTAAAAATTTCGAACAATTAGCTTATAGAATCTTAATTCAATTTAATATAAAAATTTTTAATTTATCTCCATCCCCTTTTGAGCGCGTTGATATAAAATATCAACTGCAGTAAATTACCTTTACGCTGACGGAAAGTTGTCTCAGTCATGCTGCTCCTATTTAGAGGGTATTTAAGATTCGACCCGGTCGAATGTAACGTTCGTACTGGATTTCCTATTCGGATAGTCAAATATTGTTTAATTTCATTTATAGCCAGATTGAAACTGCCACGAAGTTCTCCATTAAAATCTGTTAATAAATTCACTATTAAGATAAGAATTTTTGTTGGGACTTAAGTTCAAATCTGCAATCTGCAAATGATTTTATATTACGAATTTTTATTAAATTCATACAACTTTTTTATTAAGTTTAGAATATTTAGAATATCATAAACTCATTGTGGAATTAAACATTAAACCATTAAACGCCTCGAAACTTTAGCTGCCGTCTGTAGAGTACTTAAGGCATTGAAAATATTAAGAAAATATGTACGTTGCGATAAATATATAGTTATTTAAATAAATATTTATGTATTTGTGTCAATGTATTCGCAGTGAGATGATAAAGACAAAATGACGGCCACGTAGATTTAAGAAAAATCTCCAAGTGAATTTTCCAATTGAATTATGTCAAGTTTTACATTTCAATAAGAGTTTTCTTTTGTGCTAAATTTAATGGACATAATTGGGTTAAGTGCATCAGCTGGCAACGAATAAAATGTTCTTTTTTTTTCCTTTATACACCTTAAGATATTTATTTATAAAGTATATAAACTAAAAAAAAAATATGAATCTTGATTGCAACATTAAGTGGAGATGAGGTCATTGCTCTTTTTGAGTTTTCATTTGTCAAATTTTTCCTTCAATTTTATTTTCTTGTGTAAAGAAATTTTCAGATAAATAAATAACAAGACTTCTTTATGTTCACCTTTAGATGAATCTTTTATTTAAAATTAACACACAAGCAAAAAAATATTTAACAAAAACTGTGTGTTTGTTGTAGCTTTTGAATCTGGGCAGTGCACAGTGCATGCTTTTGCAAAATAGAACATAACATATTTGTAGGTTCTATAGAACTCTTTAGGGAATTGCATAGATTTGTCATGAAACGTTAATGTTATTGTGAATGAGTTTGTGAAATCGTATCGGAGTTATTTTGTTTGTAAATGGTGTACCTTAACTTAAAGTCTATATATTCTTTTCACATTAGCACTTGATCGCAAAACATGAGCCATACAAGAGCCTACTACTCCATAATTGAAATATTGCATATAAAAGTTTTAACTTTCATATAAAATATTTAGACTCCAAATGACTTCCCTACTCCATACGTTGTTCTAACTAAAACAATAAAAATTGTATGGTTACCAGGAAAAGTTTATGGTTCTTTTTTTTCAATACTAAATAATATTTATATTTATTTAGTAAATATATATCTCAAGTTTTACATATGATTTAGTAACATCTTTAAATGTTCAAGTGGTTTTCAAGGAGTCTTGCATATTTTAGGTTTAGAAAAGAACACAAGTTTCGGTATCAAACAAAAACTACATTTAAATAATAAACATTCACTTGAGTATAAGAAAATTCCCTATACTATAAAACGTTTGCCTTCAGTTAAATAAAAATGGAACAAAAATTCAGGAAACAGGACACACCGAAATTAATCAAACGGCAACACTGGCATTAAAAGTGTGATTTGAAGCAATTCTCGTATGGAATTTCATAATAAAATTTTTATAAATAAAAACTGTTATCACATTCAATTAAGCCAAGTGGTTATAAGGAAAAAATACACATGAGTAGTGATAATAAAAATGTAGTGGCTTTCGAAAACAGCTGTTTTGCTCTTCTATGAGTTGGGTAATTAAATTGTTATGATAGCTTTTTCTGTTACCTGGGAATATTTATAATTTCTTTCTGATTTTAAAAATAGACTCAAATCTGAATTGAATTTCTTAAAGAAATAAATAGTTCGTTGCAAAATACTTACTGAAGTTCTTACGTAAAACTTAAAGTCTAATTAATAAAAAAAAAAATACCTGATTTATAACGGATTAATAACAAAAATTTGTCCTAATTTTCACAAATAACTTTCACATGTTAATGAAACCTCTTTGAAACAAATTTTTTTTTTCTATAAAATTTTTTAATTTTTTTTTAAATTGCTTTTTAGCTATAAGTCTTATTCCACTTGTATGGATATTCCAACTTTAAAAAAAATCCAATTTATATTTTGCTGAGTTGTTGCAAATACATGACCAAATATTTTACAAAACTTCCCACTGTACCTGGTGTTAAATGAACCAGCCGGTGACTACAGAATAAATTGTTTGTAAAAGCTTTCAAAGTTCATTACCTTAACTTTTTGTGTTGTATTAACAAGCGTATTTAGTGCTCAAACCCTTCACTTTGTTCGAGCATCTTCAAATATTTTGATATGCTTTTTGACATTGACACTCTTCAAATATTCATCAGACATTTTTCAATAAAAACTTAATGGTAAAATATTAAACGGGATACAAAATATTATGTTAACAACTGCTTTGCATTTCTTTCAGATTGAGTTTCCATGAATTATTTATAAAAGGATACTTAAATTATTTTTGTTCGCATTTTGTTTAATTATGTATGATCAGATATATTTGTTTGAACTCTGAATATTTTGGGAGATGAAATCCACATTTTTTTTTTTACTTTCATCATTATTTTCATACATTTTAGCCGAATTAATATTGTAATTACCAAGCAATTTTTAGAATGCTTACAGTGGTAATATGCAAACCTCTATGGTTTTCGTAGAAATCAAAATATAAGAGAAACTAAAAATCGCTGTGAAACTATGAAAACAGGTTGGTTTCGGTTCTTTTTCTATATAAGTAAAAATTTCTTTGTATGAACTTATTTATTTATTTTGTAGGTCCAGCACTCAGTTGATGGTACTTACATGGGCAGAGCACTAGAAAAGAAATAGTATTGAGAAGACAGATTAAGAAAAATAAAAAGATAGCGAATTTTTCTTTTAGCTTTTTTAACCTCGTACTTCGTCGGTTGATTTTTCCTATAGGGCCCACGAAGTAGGTTGCTGTTCCTTTGCACCCAGCGAGTAATTGCTCAGTGACCATCGCTATGCCTGCACCGCTGAAACAGACTGACAACAACTAAGACAATTATGCACTAAAGTTGATCAGAAGAATTCAACATCATATTCATGGCTAAGGCCGGAGTCGAGCTCGGAACTTTCGGTTTCATAGTCTCTTGTTAAATACTTCAGCTAATAGCAAGAATTTTAAATATTATAAAATTTTGTTTCGTTTGAAATGCTATTTGTTTAAAGCAACGTTAGCTTGCGATAACGCCGAACAGTCTGTTAAACTTGAGAGCAAAATCGAGCATGATCGTGCATGCACAGAAAATTTTAAATTAATGCCTTATGTCTGTCATACATAATTAATCTTTGAAAATTTATCGAAATAGCTAAGCAAAAAATGTGCTTAAGTGCTTACACATTAATGTGTTAAATTTAAAACAATACTTAGCTTCCAAGACAAGATCAGGCATGCACAAATCATTAATATCTTCCAACCATATACACTTTGATTATACATATTATCCCTATTATTACTGAATATATGTAAATTTGAGCATATAGAAACGGGACCAATTTCTAAATACCAACTAAAGGTATTAACAACGTCTGAAAGTGACTGCTTCTTAAGTAGTCGTAATATGGGTATTCACTATATGTGCATAAAACCAATTGAAAAAGAACAAGTAAGAACGGTATATTCGTCCGGATCGAATTTAAAAAACCCCTAAAATATTTAGAAAATAAAAACTCTATTTTGTTGGGGTTACTCCAGGAGAGGACGTGGGGAAGATGCCTCACCTTTGACATAAAATAGTAAAAAATCAATTTCTGGGGTTATTAAGTGTAAAAAAAATTAATTTTATAGGAACATTTAGAGGACAAAGGCTTCGTCATAAAAGCTTAGAAACTTTCTGCCTTATTCATAAAAAATATTTCTGTTTTTTAAGAGGTTTATGAAACAAATTTTGTATGGAAATCTCTTTAATAAACCTTTTGTAAATCAAAAATATTTTTTTATGAATAAGGCCTTTTATTTTTAAGGAGTACCATTTGTTGCATATTTCCACTATATTTCCATGTAATAACTTACTTAAACGCCCACAAAAGGAGGCGGAGTTCAAAAGTAAAATGAAGGCTTTGGACTATCTTTCATATGAAAATATATTACTTGGCTATAAAAATTACAAAAAAAAAGATTTAAAAATTATATTGTTTTTTAAAGGTTGTTTTAATACTTTTTAAGAGAACTTTTTCCCTTTGGCCCGATTTAGTCCATTTGACCTGTGCTATCCTTCAAGATATATTTATTCCAAATTTCAAGGGCCTGGCTCTTTTCGTTTGTACTGAATCGAGATTTGTACAGACGGACGGACATGCTCAGGTCGTGTTAAATTTCATAACAGATCAAGAATATATATATACTTCATGGAATCTTAGAGGAATATTTTTCTGCATTACACACGGAATGACAAACTGAATATCCAATTCGTTTTTGGAGAGTATAAAAATGCTTTTTATAAATGCTTGATCTATAACTATATAAAATAGGAATGGTGTTGCGTGGAATAAATAACTGAAAACCAAGGGACATCTCCGACCACTCTACCTCAAATATCGAATATATTTTCTTTCATTCCCCTTAAGATTTATTTATTTTTGTATATATTATAATATAGTATTAGTTACAAAAATTAATATTCTTAAAACATCCTCTATCATTTTTTGGAATTTTAAAATTTGAATTGTAAATGCGTTTTCATAAATTTTGTTATGAATATTGTGATAAATATACAACAAGTATGCCACTCCTATAAAAAATCCTTTTCTCCTACAAACAAAAAAAAACAGAAACAGAAAAGCGCAGAAAATGCAAACAATATATAATGAGTTTTTTTTTTTGTTCTTTCTTCTCTAGTTAAACATAATTTCAATTTTATTAATTTTGTATGCGTGCCTAGATTTGCATGATGTTTTAAAAAGCATTTATATTCGCTGGTACCCCCGGACTCTGGTGGAAAACTAAACAAAACCACAAATTCTAATTAGAAACTTACACAAATAGAAGTAGGCGGTTGTTGTCAGCCATATTCCACAGACAAAGAAAACGCAAGTGGTAGAACACAACCGTTTCTGTTAACAGGCCAACGCTATAGCAGCAGGCAAAGTGCCAACAATGAACATAAATGCAAAACAGTTTTATTCACTGAAAAACCTTTTGAAAAATTGGTGACAAAAGGCTTTTAATTTATTTAAATAAAGATTTTAAGCACATTTTAAGACTGATAACAAAAAAGAGAACTAACGATAAGTAGTGCCTATACCAAATTATTCCAAGTGTAATTAATGGCCAGACAGGTGAAAACGGTAACTGGCTATAAGAGTCATTTGGTTGGTATAAATAATAAGACAATAAGTAAAAGTGTTTCATTTACATTTTTCGCCAGCGAATTAGCTGGGAGTTTGGCTGTACAACAATAATTAATTGGGCAGATAATGTATTGAGACATATACTCATTTACATAATGTAAATTTTTTATTTATTATGGCACTTTAAAATAAATAACTTTTGATTTCATATTCCACAATTACATTTCATAAGCTCAATAATGCGCCTTAAGTTAGGCAACATGAATGCATAAATTCCAGCATTATTATCCTTTGCATAAAGTAAATGAATATTTACGGCCAAATTATGCTATTGAATTCTTCTTTGAAACTGCAGGTTGGCAATGTTGCGGGGTAACCTGTTCTTAATTCACATATAATTATCCTAAGCGTTATTGTTAACAAATGGCGTTAAAATCTAATCAGCTTAATAGTAATTAGAAGAACACATCCTAATAACACATACTTTAAATCCTAGTTGCTTGTGACAGAAATCAGCATGGACCATCAGCAGTTTGATATTTACGACTTTCGATTCATTTCACACACACGCGCTCACATACTTTTTAAGCCACATACCAATCAACATTGAACTTGTATGGTGTTTAAAGAAGATTTCTTTGATAAAAATAATTGTTTACTTCCTCCACCATCTTGTTATTCCTGTTTTTATACCTTCCAAAAAAGAATTTGGAGGGTATATTCACTTTGTCATTCCATTTGTAACGCATCGAAATATCCATCTCAGACCCCATAATATATATATATATATATATATATATATATATATATATATATATTCTTCATCAGTGATGAAATCTAAGACGATCTGAGCATGTCCGTCCGTCCGTCTGTGGAAATCACGATTCAGTCCAAACGAAAAGAGCTAGACTCTTGAAATTTGGTATAAATATATTTTAAAGCTTTGAGCAGGTTAAGTTCGGAGATGGGCTAAATCGGGTAAGGGGGAAAAAAGTTCCCCTAAGAAGAACTAAACCAACCCAGAAAAAACAACATAATTTTTTAAGTTTTTTGGTTATTTTGTTAAGCAAATGATATATTTTTATGTCAAATACGGTCCAACGCCTTAAACTGGAACGCCATAAAATAAAAAAAAATTATTTGTGGACCCCGCCCACTTTAGTGGGCGTTATTATATGCAAAAATTTAACAAATTGTTTTACTTAAGCCTACATTCCTTAAAAATACAATTTTTAAGCTTTAATGACGAAGCTGAGACGATACCTGGAACTCCTCTGCCCTACCCCCTCTTCCCCCTTCACCCCCCAAAATGACCCTACCAAAAAAAAAATTTTTTTAATTTTGTATGTAATCACCCCAAGCATTTATTTGTAGAGTTTTATGACTGCCTGTTTCTGCCCTACCCCCTTTTCCCCGTAAATGAACCTATAAAAAAATTAAAAGTTTTATTTTGTATATAATTATTACAAGCATTTATTTGTAGAGTTTTATGACTGCCTGTTTCTGGCCTACCCCCTTCCCCCCCCCTTTGCCCCGTAAATTATCCTATAAAAAAAATAAAAAGTTTTATTTTGTATCCCAAGCATTTATTTTTAGAGCTTTATGACAAAGGTGAAATGTTTCCCCCACAGCCCTTGCCAGAGCGACCCCGGCAAAATGCAATTTTTATACCCTCCAAAGAGAATTGGGCCCCATAAAGTAAATATGTATGTATGTATATTCTTGATTAGTGATGAAGTCTAAGACAGTCTAGCAATGCCCATACGTTCGTCTGTGGAAAACATGATATTGTCTATTTTTGAACCCCGCTCCCTTTAGTGGGCGTTGACGTACGATATTATATAAAGGAACTCTGTCCCACCAAGTTAAACATTTTGTATGTACTTACTCAATATTTGGAGGGTATTTAAGATTCGACCCGGTCGAATATAACGTTTTTACTTGTTTTACATTTTTATATTTACTTTTTATGTTTGCATGCAGCTAAGGACATCAAGAGCATTAACTTTAAGTACAATACAATAAATGAGTCTCTAGTGTTCAAAAGATCTCAAGATATATATAAAAAATAATTGAAGTGAATGAGTGAATTGCTTCTTACAATTTACACGTTTTACCATTCTCTTATTTAGTTGTTATTTATACGAGGGCCGACTTGCCAGCTTAATCAGGTGAATCAATAGCCTTGATAATTCATATTAATTGTTTTGTTTCAATACGACACTTGTTTTTGTTCAGTCAATACAGGGTAACAATTTCTAAAATTTAATTAAATAAAAAGAAAATGTTGAAAATTATAGCTTCTAGCAAACCATTTTCCTAAAAAAACTTTTCATATAGCCTCCGCATAAGACGTCACACTCGTGAAAGCTTAAAAATAAAATATTCTGCATATAGTAGGTCCTTCTCCCCTATGAACGTGAAATTGAACATCTCACAAATAGACAGTCAGAGTCAGTCTTATTCCGCTCCTTAATACATTCTAAATTTGCTTGCCTACATTCACATTTTCCTCAGTTAATTTTCGTTTCATTTTATTATTTGCTTGCTTAATTTGCTTTTTATGAAATGAAGCATAAAAGGAAATAGAAAAAATTACGAATTCATACAAAAGGAGATGATTTCAAGAAGGTCTGCAACATTTATGACACCATCAACCAGTACAGATTGGTTCATTAACTGAACGTTATTCTATTTGTTGATCAATAACATCAAAGAAGATTAAGAGGTTTACTTAATTATTTGTATACTCGTGTTTAAATAAAAACAAGCAAGAACGTTACTTGTCGTTACGTATCAAATCTTAAATACCCTTCAAATATTTAGTAAATAAATTGAAAATGTTTAACCTGCTGGCTCAGAGTTCTGTTAAGACATTTCTGTGCTCAATTTTAAAATTATATTTTGACGGAGTCACTGCGAGAAGGGTCATGGGGGAGATATCTCACTTTTGTCGTAAAAACTTACAAAGTAAATTTTTGGGTTAATTAAGTATAGAAAAAACAAAGATTTTTTCATAGGGTTATTTAGTGGGGCAAGGGTGTGTGGAGAGGTAGGACAGGACATCAAAGAACATATTACCTTCGTCTTAAAAGCTAGTAAATTAAATTTTGAAGGAATATAGGCTTAAGGACTACAATTTGTTAAATATTTACACTATTTTTCCATATACAGAATATGTAACTTCAACGCCCACTAAAGGGGGCGGGGTCCAAAAATAGACTATATCGTGTTTTCCACATATGGACGTACGAGCATTGCTGCATCCTCTTAGACTTCATCACTGATCAAGAACATATATCATTTATGGGGTCCAATTCTTTTTGGAGGGTATTAAAACGGTATTTTGTCGAGGTCGCCCCGGCAAGGGCCGTGCGGGAGACACTTCACCTCTGTCATAAAATACCAAAAATTAAATTTTGAGATAATTAAGTGTACAAAAAATAAATGTTTTTTTGATGGGGTCATTTAGGGAAAAGGAGGAGTAGTTGGGTAGGGCACAGGAGGATCAGTTTACGTCTCAGCTTCGTAATAAAAGCTTAAAAATGTTATTTTTAAGAAATGTAGGCTTAAGTAAAACAATTTGTTATATTTTTATAATATTTTTGAATATAATAACGCCCACTAAAGGGGGCGGGGTCCAAAAATCAATTTGTTTTATTTTATGGCTTCAAGTTTAACGTGTTGGACTTTCTTTGATTTAAAAATATATAATTCGCTTAACAAAATCCCAAAAAAAACATTAAAAATTATATTACAGGATGTTAATTTTTTCAACGGGCTCAAGTTCAAATCTGCGAAACTGCGAATTATTTTTTTATTTTTATTTAATAAATGAATTTGTTCAAATTATATTTATTTATATTAAGAGTGGAATACTAACAATTTGAACAAATTCATTTATTAAATAAAAATAACAAAATAATTTGCAGATTTGAACTTGAGGCCGTCGAAAAAATTAACATCCTGTAATATAATTTACATAGGAAAGTTCGTCTAATAAAATGGAAAAATCATGCATAAATAATTTAAAAATTAAATTGTGTTTTAGGGGTTGGTTTAGTTCTTCTTGGGGGGAACTTTTTTCCCCCTGGCCCGATTCAGCCCATTTACAAACTTGACCTGTGCTTTCCTTTAAAATGTATTTATAACAAATGTCAAGGGCCTGGCTCTTTTCGTTTGGACTGTATCGTGATTTTTGCAGACGGACGGATGGACATGGCTACATCGTCTTAGATTTCACCATTGATCAAGAATATAAAGGGTGTTTTCTATAGAGTGTTACAAGCTTAAATCATAATAAAACATAGATATACATATATTTTTAATATCAATGAAACGGGTTTTACTGAAAAGAGAATTTTATGAAATTAACGTTTAACTATGATTTTTGCCATGTGGCCGCCTCGGCTGGCTCATAGAAGGCGCAATATGGAACACCAGTTTTCAACAGCTAAAAAAATACTCCATAAAGTGGAAGGACGCAATCCCAGTTGCTGAGAACGGCAACGAATTAATTGATTGGGTTAATTTTCAATGCTTTCCTGTACAGCGGGTACAGGTTCTTCAGTGCACACTGTTCGCCGTCTCATGGGATGCACATGATCAGTAACAGTAAATGTGGTCCGGTTGTTCTTCGAATTAGCCGCTCTGAAAGACGTTTATGTAGGCCATAAAATGGAAGAAGTGCACGATGAGTTTAACGAATAGAACAAATATTTTGATTATTTTGATTAAAATTTGCACGCGTTGCCCTGGTGTTGCGATTGTCTAAAAAAACACGCTTTATATAATTTATGGGGTCTTACAAGGATATATTGTTGCGTTACACACGGAATGATAAAGTGAATATACCCTCCAATTCTTTTTTGGAGTGTACAAAAAAAAAACAAAATATGATATCTCAAATGTATAAGACAACTGTAAACAGTCGGTTAATATTAAATTAATTATTCCGTCATATTTTATATAACAAACAGTAATTGAAGCTGTGAGCACACTATGGCATTTTGTGACATAAAGTTGGGAAGCCAACGATAAACAATTTTATATATGAAAATGACAAAAATTAGCACTAGTACACACTATTGTGTCTGTTTGCCAAAGAGTGTATTAAAAATATACATTTACTTTGAAATAGGCAAAAATATTAGCACAAATAGCAATATATTAATTCAAACAATATGCCGAATAGCAGTTTAAAAAATATGCAAAAATATGCAAAAATATGCATTTAATTTAAAATATGCAAAAATATGCATTTAATTTAAAATATGCAAAAATATGTATTTAATTTGAGATATGCAAAAATATGCACCAACAAATTGATTTTCTTTTTTTATCGCAAACTTGTTGATTTACCAAGATATTTAATTTTCCTTGAACTACACTGAACATCCCGCACTGCCTATCAAAGCAAATGAATTTGAAAACTGCTAACAGGATATGATAAATTTGCTCCTTACGAATTTCATGCGTGTGATAAACACAAAATGATTAGCAGCCATTAACATGATGTGGAAAGTAAGTGAAAGGTTATATAGATATTTCTTTTCACTTATTCGATTTCAGTATCTACAGTTTCTTCCCTTTATCTAAAACGTGTAATGAATCACACATTAAGAGCCTATTGCACTCGATTAAATCTCATTCGTAAGTACCTTCTGGCAGTAAAGAAATTTTCATTACTTGAAATAAAACCAATGACAAAAAATAAACATACGAGTATGAAACATAAATGATTCCCTTTCAAATTCATTTTGGCAGAACGGATAATATTGACACTCTTTGAACGCGGGCCGGAGGGAGGGGGGGTTTAAACAATAGCACCAAATAATATCTTGTCTCACAGTTAATTTGGTTTATTTACGCCGCATGTTTTGGAAATTAAGTGCAATTGCTGGAATTAAATTTCATGCAAATAAAAACTTTTGATTAGAATACTTGTTGTG
Source organism: Linnaemya tessellans (assembly GCA_951800035.1). Classification (NCBI taxonomy): domain Eukaryota; kingdom Metazoa; phylum Arthropoda; class Insecta; order Diptera; family Tachinidae; genus Linnaemya; species Linnaemya tessellans. The sequence continues at coordinate 141,552,870 of OX637532.1, forward strand.
CAAAGTATTGTTTAAAATAACACACACATATACACATACAAACACACACCCACGCATACACATAAATACTCGGTTTTATTCACACTTTTACGAGGATATAAAAAACGAAACTTGAGAGCAAGACAGACACAGAAAGAAATGTTGTCTATTCCCTGCAAGCATATCCAGTTTCTAAAGTTACTAAAACATTCCGCAAAATACAAAATTATATCTGCTGGAGACGATATATTTTGCTGCTATGCAGCAAAGACTTCTCCTTCGGTAACCGGTATTATCCGAAGTATTGAAAACAAGTAGAAACGTTAAATACGGCCGGGTGGAATCTAAAATACCCACCAACTATTTAGTAAATAAAAACTCAATTTTGTCGAGGTCACTACAGGAGGGGCCGTGGGTCAGACATCTCATCTTTGCCATAAAACACTAAAAAGTAAATTTTTGGGGTTATTTAAAAACATTGAAAAAAACATTAAAAATTAAATCTGCGAAACTGCGAACTATTTTTTTATTTTTATTTAATAAATGAATTTGTTCAAATTATATTTATTTATATTAAGAGTGGAATATTAACAATTTGAACAAATTCATTTATTAAATAAAAATTTTAAAAAATAATCTGCAGATTTGAACTTGAGGCCATTGAAAAAATTAACATCCTGTAATATAATTTACATAGGAAAGCTCGTCTAATAAAATAGAAATTCATGCATAAATAATTTAAAAACTAAATTGTGTTTTAGAGGTTTGTTTAGTTCTTTTTAGGGGAACTTTTCCCCCCTGGCCCGATTCAGCCCATTTAGGAACTTGACCTGTGCTATCCTTTAAAATGTATTTATAACAAATGTCAAGGGCCTGGCTCTTTTCGTTTGGACTGTATCGTGATTTCTACAGACGGACGGATGGACATGGCTACATCGTCTTAGATTTCACCATTGATCAAGAATATAAAGGGTGTTTTCTATAGAGTGTTACAAGCTTAAATCATCATCTTTGCCATAAAACACTAAAAAGTAAATTTTTGGGGTTATTTAGTTTAATCAAAAAAAATTCTTTTTTATAGGGTCATTTAGGGACCAAAATTTGGGGGGAGGGTGGAACAGAGGAAGATCCGACAACATCTCAGCTTCATCATAAAAACTTAAATATTTAATTGTTAAGGAATGTGGGCTTATGGAATACAATTTGTTAAATATTTACACTATTTTTATATTTTCGTAATATATAACTTCAACGCCCACTAAAGGAGGCGGGGTCCAAAAATCATTTTCTGGCTGCAAGTTCAACGCTTTGTACCATCTTTCACATGAAAATATATCATTTGCTTAACAAAATTACAAAAATTGCTTTAACAATTTAAAGTTTTGTAGAGGTTGCTTTAGTTCTTGTTAGGGAAACTTTTTTCTCTCTGGCCCGATTCAGCCTATTTACAAACTTGACCTGTAATATCCTTCAAAGTTTATTTATAGCAAATTTCAAGGGTCTGGCTCTTTTCGTTTGGACTGAATCGTGATCTGTACAGACTGCCGCACGGACGGATGGACTTGGCTAGATCGTCCTAGAATTCAGCACTGATCAGGAATATATATATTTTATCGAGTCCTAGAGGGATATTTCGCTGCGTTACATACAGAATGACAAAGTGAATATACTACCCTCCAATTCTCTTTTGGAGGGTATAAAAAGCAAAAACAAGAAATTTGTTTCATGAACAGTGATTTAATTAAATTTTATAAACTACAAAATTTTCTCCCGCTATTAAACAGAAGAGACTTTGGCGAGACGCCCATTAGCAAAATCCAAAGCAAATGTTTTGATTGATGTGTTCTTGTGAGGATGTGAATGCGAACGTTTTCATCATATTCATAAAATATTTTAGCTCGATATGAGATGTGTGAGACTCTAAGTAGGTATGTGAGAAAGAGTGTTTGGGCGCCCTGCCAAAGATTCATTCCTTTATTTTCTTTTTATTTTTATTTAAAACTCATACACACACACATACGCATATACACATATTGGCACTACAAAAGACAAAGGGAAGTGTTTTTATGTTTCGCGAAATCATTCACAGAATATTAAATGTTTATTTGCTTTATTGTCGATTGACATTTCATTATATCTTAATCGAATGATTTTCGGCTACGAAATCGAAGATTGCTAAAGACAAATTAGAGAAGGCCTTAAAATATTCACAAATAAAGTAAATAAAAGACATTCATATCGAACAAAATTTATTTGTTAAAAAATCTTTCAATGAAATCGCTTAGATTCTGAACTTGTCATCCGAAATTAGTACAAATCTGGATAATTTTTAATGGTTTCTAACAAAAGGGTTGTCATAGCAAGATCTTCTTTTTTTTTGACACATTTTCAGAAAATCCGTAATCAAAATCCTGGGGCATTCGATATCGATCGAAATTTCAATACAATTCAAATGGAATTTTCGATCAATATCGAATGCCGTGATTTGCCCCCTGATGTTAATGTGCTTTATGTTGGTAATTTATAATAAATGCAAAGGAACTAATTTTTCATTAGTTTAGGGAATTTTATACTAGGGCAGATCAACAAGTCCATGACCATCAATAATAACACTGCCCTGTCAGCAGGCAATTGTCAGTTGACTCCTGTCAACATTTAAACAAACACAATACACATGAGCACTGATGATGAAAATGTTGCGGCTTTCGAAAACGGGAATAACTAAAAACTGATATTGACTTTCCTTTGTGCCTTGGAATATTTATCATGTCTTTCTGAGATTTAATAACAAATTTCGAACAATTAGCCTATAAAAATCTTAATTCAATTTAATAAAGCTGCATCATTTAGTTTGTGTTTGACAGCAATATACATATATCAAAACTGGGCTACTAATTTTTCCCTCGTCCATCCTATTCCCCAGATTTAGCACAGAGCGACCATTTCTTGTTTCCAAAATGGCTCGGCGGTAAGAGATTTTACTGCATCAACGAAATCACTTCACAAACGAATGCCTATTTTAATGACCTTGAGAAATCATGTTTTTTTGGAAAGGGATAACAAAAAAATAATAATAAAAAAATAATTTTTTATATAAAAATTCGTATTTCATTTAAAAAGTCATGGAGCTATTTACCAACCCTCGTATATTTATCAATTTATTTTGTATAAATCTTTTTCTAAACAAAATTTCCTTTAATTAATTATATTTTTATACCCTCCAAAAACGAATTGGAGGGTATATTCACTTTGTCATTCCGTGTGTAACGCAGCGAAATATCCCTCTAAGACCGCATAAAGTATATATACTCTTGATCAGTGATGAAATCTAAGACGATTTAGCCATGTCCGTCCATCCATCTGTGCAAATCATGATTCAGTCCAAACGAAAAGAGCCAAACCCTTAAAAATTGGTATGGATAAATTTTGAAGGATAGCACAGGTCAAGTTTGTAAATAGGCTGAATCGGGCCAGAAGGAAAAAAGTTTCCCTAAAAAGTACTTAACCAACCTCTAAAAAAAACAACATGATTTTCAAAGTCTTTTTTTAATAATTTTGTTAAGCAATTGAAAATTTTTTGTATCAAAGAAGATCCAAAGCGTTGAACTTAGAGTCAGAGTATAAACAAAATCAATTTTCGGACTCCGAGCCCGTCAACGAAATATATTATGTGCAAAAATAATATACAAATTTAAGAAATTGTAATAGTTAAGCCCAAATTCTTTAAAAATTAAATTTTTTCAAGCTTTTATGACGCAGCTGAGACGTTATCTGACCGTCCTCTGCCTTCCTCTCCCCTCCCCTCCCCTTTGCATCTAAATGACCCTATCAAACAAATATTTTTTTTATACTTAATAACCCTAAAAATTGACTTTTTTGTGTTTAATAGCAAAGGTGAGATGTCTCCCCCACAGCCCAACTCGGAGTGACTCCTAAAAAATAGAGTTTTTACTAAATATTTGGAGGGTATTTAAATTCGACCCGGTTGATAATAACGTTCTCACTTATTTATAAATAAAAATATTTTCTATAAATTGAAATATAAAACTTGCAAAAACAACAAAGAACTTCCAATTTTGTGTAAGTCAAATAAGTAAGTTCTTAATCAATTATCTGGATATTATTAAGAATCACTTCCTGGTAAGTCGAAAATATTGGGTGTTTTTTATTGAGGTATAGAACTTTAAGTCGGCATCACTTTTTTAACTGGCGGCCATTTTGTCAGCTGTCAAGTGATTAATATTCAGTTTGGTTTGCCATTTCATCATGAACAGGTTGACAAAAGAACAACGCTTGCAAATCGTGCAAATTTATTTCGAAAGTAATGGTTCAGTTCGCGAAGTTTACCGCAAGCTCCGTCCATTTTATGGTCGACATAATCGTCCATCAGAGCAATTAATTCGGTTAACCATGGATCGTTTTCGCACTACGTTTACTCTATGTGATAATACGCATCCGCAGAGACGTCGAACAGTGCGCACCGAAGAAACAATTGCCGCTGTAGAGCAAAGTGTTGAAGAGGACCCGAATGAATCGATTCGCCACCGTGCACAGCAATTGGAGCTTTGTCCATCAACTTTATGGAAGATTTTGCGCAAATGAATGCGGATGAGTTGTGGTTCCAACAAGACGGCGCTACATGCCACACAGCGCACGTCACAATCGATTTATTGAAGGAAACATTCGATGAGCGCATAATTTCGCGGAATGGACCTGTCAATTGGCCACCAAGATCGTGTGATTTGACACCATTGGATTATTTTCTTTGGGGATATGTGAAGTCGCTCGTCTACGCCAACAAACCAGAAACGTTGGGACTTGGAAGCCAACATTCGTGGCGCTATTGCCAACATACGGCCCCATATGCTCGAAAAAGTGGTTGAAAATTGGACCTGTAGAATTGGCTTTATTCGAGCCAGCCGCGGCGGCCACATGCCCGAAATCATATTTAAACATTAATGGCATAAAATTATCCTTCCAATAAAGCCAAATTGATGGACATTAAAACGATTTTCTTGTGTTTTATTTCAATTCGAAGTTCTATACCTTTAAAAGAAACACCCTGTACAACCGTAGTGCTACTTTGGAAGTAGAAAAAAGGTAGTTCCACAAAAACGACTTGCAATTTTCCTCTCTGGGCGCAAATAAGATTTCCATTAATTGAAATCCCTAATATGTAATTTGAAAGTAAATTAAAACTAATTTCTTAAATAATATGTATATTCTAACGTTTTTCTCGGCCTTTGAACATTTAATTCTTGCAAAATAAACATTTCTGTTTTAATATTATTGATTTATATTTTCTACGCATATGTTTTATGTTTTATAATGACAAAAAAAAAATAGTAGGCAAAAATATAAAAATATTCTTGTTGCCATTATTGATGATACACTCATATTTCGATACAGTCTCACATCAAAAACATGCTGCAAACAGTGATGGCATTACAAAAGTTTTGAAAACTTTTACTAAAATCTAATTAAACTCGTATTCAAAGGAAATTCCGTTTTATTTGGCCAGCATAATAAATTTAAAATTCATAATGCTTCTCTTAATAGAACACATTAAGACTTATGATTATGTTCTATGCAATAGACGAAAGCAAGTGTGAGTGCTTACAATTGTAAGGATATAAAGTCCTTATAGATACACGGAATACACATCCAACGTACTTGAGCTGATAAAGCAATGAATGTTATTTATTCACTCGCCGCCGAATACCGTACATAATCCATCATATCACATCAAATCAACAATCATCAACATTCTCATATATTAGTTGCATTAGTTTGAACTAATGAGTTGATATTAATATCACTCCTTGCTGTAATATATTGTATCCTGTTTGGTATATGTATGAGTGTGTATGTGCTTTGTAACCTCTTGGAGAATTATTAACATACAGACATTCGGTTGTGCGTTTGCAAAATATTATCATTCGTTGGAGTATTCTAAGGAGCAGCTTGCGGTGGAGCATCACAAACTTAACCTATTACATCTTCGTTTTTTTTTTTGTTACTGTCCATTCGCACTCATCCGTCTATTTATTCATTTATACTCGAAAATAACATCCATCATTTTAAACTATTTGTTTGGAGTTTATGTCGCTATGTGCAATATGCAATTCATCATTACGAATTTATACAGTTCTGGCCAAAATAGTGTGACAGGTGATCAATTTGAAGTTAAGTTTTTTTTTTGGGATTGACTGAACTCCTACATACTAGACCGATTAGAGACATGATTATAAAAACAGCTATTGATTATAAGTATATCCTTGCTGCGGCTGCAAAGAAATGAATCAGTTTACATCTTTAGGGCATTCAAACTGTAGCCATAAAGTCATATGTCTTAAAATAATTAAAAGAAATAATATGACTGGTGTGAACAACCTTTTATAGTTTAGTGTGCTATTTGAAAACTCGGTCAGCTAAAAAAACATACATATATATTTTATTATTTTTATTAACCAAATTTTATATATTAAAATTTTAGTTATAAAAATTCAATATATTGTTAGCAGTTTGTTAAAATCATCAGGAATAAATGAACAAAATAAAGAGTAATAAAAATTAACAAGAAATAATTGTGGTATTCACACTTCGTGCTATTTGGTCATATGTCATAAAGTCATAATATTTTAGACCAGTTTAAAAAAGTTGTTGTTGTTGTGCTGCATACAAAAAAGTCATAAAATAATAGCACTCTTTCAGGTATGTTTTTGTTTTGCCATAAAATAGCTCTAGAGATCTGAGTCGAACGGCTGAAAATCTTTAGGTGAGACGGCGATAGTATATGTTTGCCGCCGTCACTGATATATGATTCAAAACTAAAAAACGGCTAAAAAATTAGTCATACCTATTTGTCTGTCCATTAAATCACATTTTTATAACATAAAAAAAATTAAAAGAGAACTAAAGCGCAAAAACTAAATATATACAAGTGAAAAATCTTTCTCGTTTAACTTGCGTAGCTGGCAGCCACTAAACGTTTTTCCGTATGACGCCGCACAAAAAAATGTATTCAGCTCATATCAAGACAGCAGCTGTTTTAGTTTATATATACAAATTCATTTAGATATTCCTGTGCACCAGAAGACAAATTTAATAATTTTAAATAGAAATGGAGTTTTTCTCATATTCAAACAACTTTATTACAATTTTCTTAATATTTTTTTTTTTGCCTTTGATAACATCTAACTCCAAATGTGTTGTTTTCTTATCAGCTGATCGCTGTTTGAAATAGCACTCTAAGTTATGACGGGTTGTTCACACTAGTCATATTTTAGTGCTATTATTATATGACTTTATGACTACAGTGTGAATACCCCAAATATATTTTTTGTTATTTACTTAAAACCAAAAAAAAAAAAAAGATTAAAACATTCGTAGTCTTGTAAAAACTCTATTCTCATTAAAAATTACAAAATTTGTCTTTCGTAACACAAGATTCTCGAAGTAAATATGAGACTTTCGTGTGCAAGAACGAGAGCTTCCTCGGCCACAATCTGCAGGTAGTGGCATATGTGTAGCCGTTTTTTTACAATGGCCAAATTATGACAACTAATCCTCCGTTCCCTCATAATGAACAAATTATGACAACTTATCCTCGATCTTATTAATTTAATTATTAGGATATGCAATTTTTTTTTAATTTAGCACCGAGTTCAATTCTGCAAATTATGTTTTCTTAAGAATTTTTATTAAATCTAAATTATTTTATTAAAAGTGGAATATTGAGAATATTTTTTTATAATTCTCAAATTAGCAGAACTTATCAAAGTGAATATTTTTTTTAAATTAATTTTTTTATCCTGTTATCATACCGGGTGGACAAATTTGAGGTTAGGAAGTAATTTGGCTATGAAATAATGAAATGTTTTAGAATGTAGTTAACCTCTTTGGACAAATATTTAGTAAAAAGTTGGAAATTTTAGCCCTGGAACGTTACACTCTTCAACAAGGAATTTTAATAGTGGAAAATGAGCCAGGAAACGCCGTTACCGTGAATTCTCTGCGTTACCAAACCATGATAAGCGATTTTTTGTGCCCAGAATTGGCTAAAGTTCACATCACTGGCCTTTGGTTTCAGCAAGATGGCGCCACAAGCCACTCACAACCGGCCAAACAACTCAGCTATTGCATGAGAACTTTCCCGGTCGCATAATTTTTCGATTTGGCGTTGTCAATTGGCCGCCTCGTTCTCGTCACTTAACGCCGCTGGATTATTTTCTCTGGGACGATTTGAAAGACCGGGTTTACATGAACAAACCACAAACAAGTGACGCTCTGAAAAAATTATATTCGATGCTGCATTGGCGTGATAAGCGGAGTTTTGTTGCAAAATGTGGTTCAAAATTTTGTGAAAACAGCGGGGGTGTCTGCCGACATGCTAGAAGGGGACATTTGCTCGACATCATATTACATTATTAATTTCCATATTTCTGCTATAAACTAGAATCAATCAAACTGAATTTGTCAATTAAAAAGTGTGTGTTTTAAGCCAATTTATTTCATAACCTCAAATTTGCCCACCCACCGTTTATATAAGTGACGGCGGATACTATATAACTGATATCGCCGTCTCGACATTCGGCACAGATTTCTAGAACCATTTTATGACAAAACAATAAATCTGTCTCAAGTATCCTATTATATCACTGCTTTTCTTTTTTTTTTAAGTAGGACCAGAACTCAGGGGATGACCCCTACATATGCAATGCATTGCATCGGAACTTGAAAGGAGAGGATACTATTGAGAAGACAGGCGAAGAAAGATGAAACTTTGCCGGCTAATTTTTTGCCACAGTTTCGACAAAATTTTTTTTAAACTGTTTTTAAATAATAATAAGACATTATGACAATATGACTAAATAGCTTACTGTGTGAATACCCCAAATATTTATTTATTCTCTCTAACAAAAAAAAAAGATTTTGAACTGCTGCAACATCTTGGAAATACACAACAAAAAAAAACTCATTTGATGTTTACTAACTTGTATTGAAAATACAATTTAAATTGGTTTCCTTTAAAGCTATTTACTTAAAAATCTTTTACTAATACCACAGGATTATGTCAATTTTACTTTAGGTTTACTTAACTTGATTCTAATCTCCTGCCACCACATTGTTGGCTAAGAAAAGCGAACCGTGAAATATTAATAAATACTTTATGTAGGAATTAACTTTTTTTTTTGTATTCAATTTTAAAACAGTAACACGGAACATTTCTCTATTGTTTTAAAACCTCCAGCCACCTTGTTTGCTTTCCTTGTGCTTTTTCAATTAAATTTACATTTATTTTTTTTTTTTGCCATTGTGTGCCTTATTTCACTCCACTGTAAGCGATGATAACGCGGTTTTACACATGTTGCCCGTATTAAAAATATTACATAAATTGATATTCCATAAAAAAGGAGAAAAAAAAACGAAAAACACAGGCAGCCAACCAGCCAGCCAGCCATCAGTGAGTAAAGTATGTAGAAGCAGGCAGGACCTATTGCCATATGGTGGATAGACGGCAAGTAAAAATGGCTGGTGATTCGGTTAGTTGGCTTGTCTTTGACTTATGTTACTGCTTGCTATGCTCGCTCGCTTGTACTTTATACAAACGAGCAAAAAAAAAAAAAGTATGACAACAACGAGAAAATAATGAATGAAAGATGGATGAATGGCATAATCAAAAGCTACTGCTGCTGAACACTGAAAATATATTACAACGCACGCATACAAAAAGCCACAAGCTTTACATTGTTGTCACCGCCATGTCGCAAATGATAAGAACATCAATGTAGTTCATCATTCCCATTGTCGATTTTGTGGCCTTTATGGTTGAAGCGAACCAGCTCGTACTTCTTACCTTGCACATTTAATATTCTGCAGCGCTTAGCAAATCATAAAATCATTTAGTATGAAGCCGAGCACACACACATGAACACAAAATAAAGTACGAAACAAAAATAGTATTACAAACATTATGTTTTCCAAAGTTTTATGGCAAAAACAAAGTATATTCCTGTAACGAAGAATGTTTATTTCTTTTGTTTCCTCCCCCCACATACAACAAGTTGTGGAAAGCAGTCTTTGAATGATTAAATTCATTTGTGAATAAATTGAATTTATTTTTGTTTCGTAAATTGATATTTATTGCGCCGGGAGCGTAACAATATAAATGTATTATTATGATATAATTTAATGCTGCTGTGTGAATTGCGGCATTTAAATAGGTGGATATTAAGTTGAATGATTACTGAACACAGCAGCGGTTGGTGGGTGCTGTTGGCTGAAGTAGTAGAACACGAGACTATGAAGCGGAGGGTCGTGAGTTCGAGCCCGCTCCGAGTCATGAAATATTGTGTTGAATTCTTCTAAACAGCATTAGTTGCGTGGTTGTGTTAGTTGTTGCCAGCCTGTTTCAATGATGAAGGCATAGTCACTGGTCACTGAACATAATTGGCAACGACTGAGACTATCCTGTACTAAAAGCAGAGTAACAGCACCCACCTTCGTCGGCCCTGTAGCAAAAATTAGCCGGGAAGTAAAAGGTTGAAAAAGCTACAAAAAAACTGTCTATCGTCTCATCTTCCCTAATCTATCCCCTCAATACTATCTCCTCGTTTTCAGTTCCGGCGCAATGCATTGCATATTTGGGGGTCATCCCCTGAGTGCTGGTCCAAGATTAAAAAAAAGAGAGCCTAGTCCATTTTTTCCAATAACTTATGTGGGAAGTTGCTAATGTACTGAAATGTGACTAAAAAGGCAGTCGCAAAGCAGTTCTAAGTAGAGATGCACATGTGAGTAAAATTAAACTCGCGATCACGCACGATCATGAAACTCAAATTTATTTTAAGCACGGTTGATGTAAGGCTCTCACGATCACGCATGCTCAGGAAAGCATTTTTTTTAATCACGTACTTTCACGCCCGATGGTAACAATTTTGCGAAATCGCGCACGCTCACAGTAAAATTGTTGTTGTGTGTGAGAGCTTGTATCTCTTTAGCACATAGATATGTATGTATGTATGTATTTATGTATGTATGCATGTATGTATGTATATGTATATGTATATTTTCTTTAGTATTAAACATTCAAAAGAAGTAAAAACTTACCTTCTGTTTTAAATTAAATTACCTTCTGTCTGAATTAAAAATTAAGCAATATCACGTACGGTCCTAAGTTTTTGAAGCACGCTAACGCACGTACTCGTGATTTTGATCATTTGCAATCACGATTCACGTAATTCATGCGTGAGTGACGCGTGACACGAAAAAAGTCACGATAGTTCTAAATCAGTCAACATGAACACGTGCGAAGATAAATTTCTAGTTTTATAATCCTAGACACAAACCAACTACATCAACAGAGCTCTGTTTGCATGTTAACATAGCGCTGTTATGCTTTAAACACATTCACGGCAGCAAGCTACCGGCTGCATGACTACAGAAATAGAATACATGTATTTATACGAGAAAAGTATCACAGACAACAACCTGTAATGTAGCTTTGAAAATAATCATTCCTATATGAACACATGTTATCTATTTCTGCAGTCATGTAGTCCGTAGCTTGCTGTCGTGAATGTGTTTAATCCATTAAGCATGAAAAATCTGAGTGTATGTATTCCAAATGGAACAATGGCCACATTTCTGGACCAACCTTGAAAAAACTTAATGCAATAGACAACCAAGTCCTTAGCTCATAACACTTTGGTAGAGCTATGCCGATAAACTTTGATTTTTTGTATATAAAAATTTTAAAATTCTAGAGAGAATAAGCCAGGATCCTAGGAAAACGAAAATATGTGGGCAACTAAAATTTATTTTATTCTTTTGTAGCTTTTATAGTCCTCTATTAGGTCCAATAGCCATAACTCGTAGCAGTTGCATTTTCAATAAAGAAATTTGGATTTTGAGCAAATTTCATATTTCGACTTTCTCTAAAGGATGAAGTTTTAGAAAATGGGAATATTTTCTTTTATTTTGTAGCTGTTATGGTGATGTGTTACGCTCAATAGCCAGTTGGATTTTTAATAAAGAAATTTTTATTTTGAGGAAATTTCATATTTGGAATTTCTCTTAATCATTAATTTCTGGAAAATGGGAATATGTGGTTAACGTAGTTGGTTTTTGTCTAGGGTTATAAATTTCGATATTTAACTTTACACACCTCCAACATGAAGCCTTCCTCGTTTGCAATTATTTTTGATGTGCAGCCGGGCCACCGATATTTTACTCTTTTCCAAGAGTTTCGTGTCTCACTCGCACTAGTTAATCTCAACACCTCAGATATCTGTATAGGTTTACGGTTCTTTTGAGGTTCTGTGATTAGCTACATTACTACTTCCTATGTAAAGACATAGGTCGTGTACAATCAGTCACACAAACGGATAAAGATAAGGCTCAAAAATATCGCCGGCATGTGGTCTGAATCACCAAGTCGGCATCTGTCCACCGATACGTGGTTAGATCGTCTTAGATTTCATCACTGATCAAGAATAAATATATATTTTATGGGGTCTTAGTCAGATATTCCTTTGTCTCGGTTCGCACTATGAAATTTTATTTCATGAAAGTGGCAATTTGTTGGTGAGAGGGGAGAGAAGAATGGTGTCGGGTAGACTTGTACCGAACTTATGATAAAGTAAATATACCCTCCAATTTTTATTTATTTTTTTTTTTTTGGTATAAAAAAAATATCAAGAAAAGTAACGATCACTTAAAACTTAAAAATACTCCACTAAAGTTAGAAATTAACACGGTTTAATTTAAAACCGTTCACAGAACTAATTCATATATTATTTTTGCAATGAAAATTTTATGCAGTTTTCTCGCAAAATTTTTAGTTATTACGTGACTATGAAACAGAAAGTTCTGAGTTCGACTCCGCACTAAGTGATGAATATGGTGTCAAATTCTTCTGATCAGCATTAGTGTATGGTTGAGTTAGTTGTTGTCGTCCTGTTCCAGTGACGAAGGCATGGCACTAGTCACTGAACAATTACTGGCAGCGGTTGACAATATCATGTACTGAAGAGCACAGGAACAGTATCCTCCTTCGTCGGTCTTGTAACAAAAATTAGCCGACGAAGTGAAAAATCAAAATAGCCAGAAAAATGTTATTTATCCTTTCATCTTTCTGCATCTGTCTTCTTAATATTAGAATAGCTTTTCGTTGCATATGAGTTTTTGGTTTGCATATTCGCTTAGTGTGGACACACAAAATCCGCCTAAAACGCTATAAACAATTTTTTTTGTAAATAAACTAGACTTGGGTCCAACTAGCTCGTTCGCTCAGTTTTGACAAGAACCTCTGATCAAACCTATGTAATTTAAATGGGTTTGATCAGAGGTTCTTGTCAAAACTGAGCGAATGTATTAGGATGACGAATAGAACACTTCGTAGCTTTGAAATATGTTAACGTACGGTATTCGGGTTGCGTACTCATGCACCAACACTAACAACAAAGCTGTTCCTCTTGAGATCTTGTGCCATATTTTCCTAAAATTTCACTACTTATTTAAACAAAATCCTTTAATTGAGTAGTGAAAAATAAAATTAAAAATGTATAAGAATTTGTTTGGTTCGCCTATAACAATAGCCGACTGAAAATACAGTCTTCATTAAGAATTAAATATAAAAACTGCATTCTTTGCAGTGGCTGAACCACAACGCATTAGGGATAAAGAATACGAACGTACTTATATAAGCGTGTGTGCGTGTGTATGTTTATGGTATTTAAAAGTATAATCAATGTAAGAAAAGAAAACAATCTTACTGTCATTTTGCGAAACTTAAACTATTTAAAGATGCATTTAAAGAAGTAAATTGAATTTATTAAGGTTCTGACATGCACGTTGTTAGCTGGTTAGTGTATGAGCGTATGTGTGTGTGTGTGTGTGTGTGTTACGAATATCTTATTTGCTGCACAACTGTATAGTTTTCTTTTCTTCTGCTTGTTTTTCTTTGCAGCATTTAAAAGTCAACTTGGCTGTTTTGCAGCTGACATTAAGTAAGATAGATGTGGCTCGTGGTAAGAGGTCAACGCGTGCTAAATACGTTCTGGAGGTTTTTGACGCAGACAAAATATTGACCAAAACAAATTTGAAAACGAAACTAAAAACATATTTAGGTGAGTTGTAAAACGAATTTTTGCTTAAAATTTCTTAAATAGTTGCATAGAAAAAGTTATCGGATTGAGGACAATAATAATGCTCTTGATATTTGTGGCATTTTTATTTTCTTTTTTTGTTAGTGTGAAGCAAATTTAATAAAAATATAGGAATGTAACGAAAATAAGTAAAGAATTTCAAATAATTTCTTAAGTAGGCCACTTAATTAAATCAGACATGTGACGAACAAACAAAATATTTCACAAGCCAATAGGACATTTCTGAACTCACAGTCTGCTGAGGATAAAATTTCGCTTGAACATGGCAGAGGAGTTAAAATGATATATCAGACACTGTTTGTATATACGAGGTCTGTTCAAAAAGTCACAAGGATTTTTTTTCTTTTTTTTTCAAAAATATTTATTCATCAATCAAACATGTTCTATAGTTAATTTTATACAATTGGGTATTTCACATTTTGTTTTACAAAAATTTTTTTTATTTTATTCGTGCTGATTCTTTTCCCAAATTTACAAAAAAAAAAAAAACAGTTCAAAATTGATGATTTTGTCCCCTTCAAAGTATTCGCCATTTTTCACGGGTCTTTTCAAACTTGGGCATAAGAACAAATCTCGAGGACCCAAATCTGGTAGATGCAGTGGGCTGAGGCACGATTAGGCTATTGTTTTTGGGCATAAAATTGCGAACAAATTCACGACTTTAATTTCTTGGGTGGTCGAAGAGGTGAGGCGTCCAGTAGCCATATTCCGTAACTCGCTAAAGCTAAAACTCCATATCCAAATATATAAAAAGTATTCTGCCTATTTTTAGGGGCAATTAATACGATGAAATGTTTGCTACTACATTTTTAAAGACCGCCGATAGCCTCCACACTATTCGAAGTTAGTCTCTAGTGAAAATGCTTAAGCACATAGTTTTTATTTTAAAGTATAAATCTATGAAAAAATTCACTTAAAAAAAATATATGTAAAATATTTATGTGAACATTAAACGCCATATTCATATAAAAAAAATAAAACGTATTTGAAATCTGTTTTAAGAAAATTTTGTATGGAAAAATTTGATTAAAATATATTTCAAACTCATTTTAAAGTTTATGAATACCGGGTGTAAGTCTATAATCTTCAAAATGGAATGTGTTAAACGTGCGTTTTGTTGGCATTTTAACAACGAGCGTGTACATGATAAACATCATTTTCCTATTACAAATAACTCTTTTGACACGGAGATTTTATATTTAAAACCCGTAAAACCACATAAAACCTGAAATTTATCGCACTCAGAAAAATATAGTCAAACAAAAACAAGAGGAGCAATAACAACAACGACAACAACAGAATAGCTAAAAGTTTGATATAAAAGATATTAATGTGTAAAAGGTAGTGATGTAACGACTTTTGTGGCAAACAAATTTGCAACGCTAATTTAGTGTAAGAGTCATTGCTGCAACACAAATAATAACAGCAGCTGCAGTTGCAGCAGTAACAACAACAATAAAACAATAAACGCTTCATAATGATACACATACACACATGCAACATATTGTTGAATGCATAAATTTAAACAGTTTCATAGAAGCCGAGAGGAAGAGTTCTACAACTCTTCTGATGAAAATGAATTCACATAAAACTCCGTAGATACTCACGCACAAACTGATAAAACACGTTGGGGGCGGTTTTTCATTGTTTCATCTGTAAAAAGTTTGTATAGATATTTATGCATAAATGTATAAGTATGTGTGTATGTATGCACGCAGAATATACCTGCATTTATGTACTGAAGAAGACAGTGATTTTATCCCTATTTTGTAAGAGTATTTTTATTAAGTCGATTTCAAAAGGCTAATTTAAGGAAATTTTAATATGAAAACACTCCATCTGTGATTTAGTAATCATTTTCAGAACATGACAATCAATGTCAATTAAAAATTACAAAAGTACGTTACACACATTGCAAATGGCAAATACAAGGCTTCAGTGCCTAAAAGCAGGCTCATATTACTGTGGCTATTGAGGAAAGTTCAAAAAATAGGTGGCTTTAGTCTATGTACATAATTTCTCGTTCATTTTACATCTCCTAAGTGTTATTGACTATGCGAAATTTCTCATAAAACTTATTTCTAGGGGGAAACAAAACAGCTGATATTGGAAAAAATGAAAATGTTCCTAATGTGATCATTCTTTTTAAGAAAACAATTATGAGATCTTAAGATCTGTGCTAGAATTGTCAATTATTCGTATTTTAATTTGTTCGAATAATTCAAATAATTGTTTATGTTCGTTCAAGCAAACGATTACATCTAAGAAATTATTCGATTAGAATAACGAATAAAAATGTCATTTAAAAAAATTTGTTTATTAACAAAAAATTAAGCAATTCATATAAAAAACTTATAAATAAAATGGCCAGTGTTATTGTTGATACAACAAATATTTATAAACCTAAAAAAGCAAATAAAAATTTCAATAAAATAAAATAAAAATTTCAATAAATAAAAATTTCAATTAAAAATTTCCAAATAAAAATTCCAATTTTATTTTCATTAACATTTACATTTATTATACCCTCCAAAAAAGAATTTCGAAATATCCATCTCAGACCCCATAAAGTATATGTATATATTTTTGATCAGTGATGAAATCTAAGAAGATCTGAGCATGTCCGTCCGTCCGTCCGTCTGTGGAAATCACGATTCAGTCCAAATGAAAAGAGCTAGACTCTTGAAATTTGGTATAAATATATTTTGAGCAGGTTAAGTTCGGAGATGGGCTAAATCGGGCAAGGGGGAAAAAAGTTCCCCTAAGAAGAACTAAACCAACCCAGAAAAAACAACATAATTTTTTAAGTTCTTTGGTTATTTTGTTAAGCATATGATATATTTTTATGTCAAATACGGTCCAACGCCTTAAATTTGGAGCCATAAAATAATAAAAAATCACTTTTGGACCCGCCCACTTTAGTGGGCGTTATTATATACAAACATAGCATACAAATTTAACAAATTGTGTTACTTAAGCCTACATTCCTTAAAAATAAAATTTTTAAGTTTTAATAACGAAGCTGAGACGAAACCTTGTACTATTCTGCCCTACCCCCTCCTCCCCCTTCACCCCCTAAATGACCCTACCAAAAAAAAAAAATTTAATATTGTATACATTTATCCCAAGCATTTATTTTTAGGATTTTATGACTGCCGATTTCTGCCCTACCCCCTCCTCCCCCTTCACCCCCTAAATGACCCTACCAAAAAAAAAATTTTTATTTTTTATACAATTATCCCAAGCATTTATTTTTAGGATTTTATGACTGCCGATTTCTGCCCTACCCCCTCCTCCCCCTTCACCCCCTAAATGACCCTACCAAAAAAATAATTTTTATTTTTTATACAATTATCCCAAGCATTTATTTTAGAGTTTTATGACAAAGGTGAAATGTTTCCCTAACAGCCTTTGCCAGAGCGACCCCGCCAAAATGCAGTTTTTATACCCTCCAAAGAGAGTTGGACCCCATAAAGTAAATATGTATATTCTTGATTAGTGATGAAGTCTAAGACGGTCTAGGAATGTCCATACGTTCGTCTGTGGAAAACATGATATTGAACCCTGCCCCTTTAGTGGGCGTTGACGTACGATATTATATAAATGAACTCTGTCCCACCAAGTTGTGGGTGCTGTTGGCTGAAGTAGTAGAACACGAGACTATGAAGCGGGGGGTCGTGAGTTCGAGCCCGCTCTGAGTCATGAAATATTGTGTTGAATTCTTCTAAACAGCATTAGTGCGTGGTTGTGTTAGTTGTTGCCAGCCTGTTTCAATGATGAAGGCATAGTCACTGGCCACTGAACATAATTGGCAGCGACTGACACTATCATGTACTAAAAGCAGAGTAACAGCACCCACCTTTTTCGGCCCTGTAGCAAAAATTAGCCGGCGAAGTAAAAAACGTTAAATAGCTACAAAAACAACTGTCTATCTTCTCATCTTTCATAATCTGTCCCCTCAATACTATCCCCTCGTTTTTAGTTCCGGCGCAATGCATTGCAGATATAGTGGTCATCCCCTGAGTGCTGGTCCTACTCCTAAAAAAAAAAAAAAAAGTTAAACATTTCAAATTCACTTACTAAATATTTGGAGGGTATTTAAGATTCCACCCGGTCGAATATAACGTTTTTACTTGTTTTAATACTGTCGTTCTCTATACGTTGGGAGCAGCATGACATTCCATCAACATAAAAGCAGAGTTGCTTTAAGACATTTCAATGCCCAATTTTGAAACTCTATTTGGACAGGGTCACTCCGCTGTACATGGCTTTGCAAAATTTTTCTAAAAATTACCTCTGTAAATAATATTTCTTTAATCATAATTTTACCCAACATTGAACGTGTTTCCAAATGTAACTAAACTAGAAAATAATAACGTATGTATATTAAAATAATACTACACTTACAGCCGTTCTTAGTTATTAAAAAAATGGCTCTAACCACTGTTTCCAAAATGCTTAATTTTTGGCTGTCATCAGTTGAACGTAAAAAAAAATATTATTGAAGTTAACAATAAATACATATTGCTACAGTTACGTATACAAAAAGACCAAAAATAAAATGGAAAAGGTAAAAAAGCAAAAATTTACATAAGGTCATGTATAGTAAATTGTCATCACTGCGAGCAACACGACACACGACAAGCAACAAGAATCTACAAACAGCAGATTTTGAGTACAGCCAACTAAACTTGACTAAACTGAACTGAACTGAACCGAACCGAACAGTCGAGTCGAGTGAGTTACTTCTTGTTCGTTTGGCCAAGTAAATTTTGTTCATGTCCATGCTTCAACACTGACACAGACATTTCAAATGTAAATAATGCTGCAACTAAAATAAGGTAGAGATGAAAAAATATATTTCAAAAATTCATAACCAAAAACTGGGGAAATAGCCGGACTCAAGGCTCAAATTGTGTTGCTTGTGTGCCGAAAAAATACATTAAATTTTGTTGCTTTTAATATGTAGCAATTAAAATTATTTTGAAGAAACTCCATATAAAACAAACTCATCCGGAAAGCAGAAACAAGCTTTAGACCCTGCAAGATTTTTCCATAGTACAGAAGTTTTTCAAGAGCACTCATACGCTTGGAAAACGTTAATACCCCCTCCCATTTATTTTGTAATTTTCAAATTAACGTGAAATAGTCGTTTACCTATTGCAAGTGTCCGTGCTACCCTATTACCCGCGCCATGGCTATGCAAACAAAGGTTACTACGTGGATGTACTAGTATGTAAAATATATGTTTTTATGTATAAATTCCTGTATATAAATGTGATTACCCAGCAAACATATTTTGCCAATAGATTACAATTTTTAATAACAAACATTCAGCCTGATTGTGTAAGGCGTTGGCGTTTACGCCGAAGACGTTTTTTTGTACAAGATTAAAGAAACACACAAAAAGTTTTCTTTAATCTACTGAGAAAAACGCCTGAGACGTAAACGCCAACGCATTACACAATCAGGGGGACTAATTAGTCATAAACACACCACGTTCACTATCGATTTTCATTAAAAGATGGTGCTGTTGCCTAGAGTAGTTAATATGTCGTCTAAGGAACCGAAGATATCGGGTTTGATTCCTCACTTAGCCATGAATATGACAACGAGTTTTGCTTATCTGCACTAGTGCCTGGTTTTGTGTTAATTTCTATAGCACTTTTACTAAACAGAAAATGTTTAATTCGGCTTAAGTTCAAATCTGAGAATTTAGAAATTTTCTTAAATTTAATTTATGTTAAATTGAAATTTTTTATTAAATATTTTTTTATGGTCATTATACTGATTTCAGGGCCACTAAATTTTCTACTCTTAATAAAAAATTTTAATTTAACTCACGCCCATTCTGCATGAAGTGACACTTTAAGCCATTCCATTTCAAAAGCAAAAGCAGATTTTTTTTCTAATATCAAGTGCGCATGAAGTGCTGTAATAAAATTTAAAACTCAACTTTATCCGTCTGCTGAAAAGATTAAAAAGGCATGGCTGCAATTTGTAAAATATTAGTAGTTTGAACAGTTAGTGAAAATTTTAACTAGATTTTTCCACCCAAGAAAAAAAACGCCATGAAATAATTATTTCAAACTTTGCCAAAAGAAAAATATTTACTGGGTATATTTTTAATACTCGTACCATATTGTATGTGATAACTAAAATTTCATTGTTTCTTGCATTGTGAACGTTGTTGTTGTTGTTGTCGTTGCTTTGTTTAAATATTGCCTCAGGGTCACTCCACCTTATTTGCTTTGTCACCTCTACTAAGATGACAGGCCTTGAGAGAATGCGAACCTACGAAAATTTATGCGCATCAGTTACAATAAGTTGAAGTGTGAATTGTAACTAGTACGAGTTTCATTCACTCTAGATATAAATGTAAGTATGTTTTCTTGAATAATAAAAGTTAAAAAGTCATTGTTTTCCAAACAAATGAAATGCTAACAGCACTTGTCGAATAGCTGAGTGCACAAGTATGAGCCCTGGTGGCGGGGGGACTGGAGTATCATATCTGAAATTTAAAGTAGTTAAATTCATATTTTGTTCATATGGTTGTTTTGCTTTCATTAAGATTCATTTCATACCATTTTGTGTAATTTTGCAATTGAAGTCATTAATGTCATGAAAAAGGTGTGTTTCGTTAGCAAGAAAAATATTTGGAAGGTTCGCATCAAAATAATGGAATTTTCGTTTCTCGAAAAAATTTTACTTGTCATCACTTATTTAAAGATTTTAAAGAGCCGTTTATTGAAAGAAAAATTAATATTTATAAGGGACGCAGCAATAATCTTTACTAATAGACTAATAACTTTTCATAATGGCTTGCACTTTTTATAACGAATTGCACTTTTTATTATGACTTGCACTTTTTATTACGACTTGCACTTTTCATAATGACTTGCACTTTTTATAATGACTTGCACTTTTTATAATGACTTGCACTTTTTATAACGACTTGCACTTTTTGTAATGACTTGCACTTTTTATAATGACTTGCACTTTTTATTATTACTTGCACTTTTTATAATGACTTGCACTTTTTATAGTGACTTGCACTTTTTATAGTGACTTGCGCTTTTCATAATGATTTGCACTTTTTATAATGACTTGCACTTTTTACAATGAGTTGCACTTTTAATAATGGCTTGCACTTTTTATTATTACTTGCACTTTTTATAATGACTTGCACTTTTAATAATGGCTTGCACTTTTTATGATGACTTGCATTTTTCATAATGACTTGCACTTTTTACAATGAGTTGCACTCTTCATAATGACTTGCACTTTTTATTATTACTTGCACTTTTTATAATGACTTGCACTTTTTATAATGACTTGCACTTCTTATAACGACTTGCACTTTTTGTAATGACTTGCACTTTTTATAATGACTTGCACTTTTTATTATTACTTGCACTTTTTATTATGACTTGCGCTTTTCATAATGGCTTGCACTTTTTATAACGACTTGCACTTTTTGTAATGACTTCCACTTTTTATAATGACTTGCACTTTTTATTATTACTTGCACTTTTTATATTGACTTGCACTTTTTATTATTACTTGCACTTTTTATAATGACTTGCACTTTTTATAATGACTTGCACTTTTTATAATAACTTGCACTTTTTATAATGACTTGCACTTTTAATAATGGCTTGCACTTTTTTTGATGACTAGCACTTTTTATGATGACCTGCACTTTTTATAAAGACTTGTATTTTTTTAATGACTTGCACTTTTTATAATGACTTGCACTTTTTATAATAACTTGCACTTTTTATAATAACTTGCACTTTTTATTATGACTTGCACTTTTTATAATAACTTGCACTTTTTATAATGACTTGCACTTTTTATAATATGTCTGTCTGTTACCTTTTCACGCCCAAACCGCTGAGCCGATTTAGATGAAATTTGGCATAGAGATATTTTGAGATTCGAGGAACAACAGTGGGTAGTTTTATTAAATTTTATGGACATATGAAATCTAATAAGGGCGAGTTTTTAGGATTGAGATTTTTTATATATCATTCCATAAAAGACCAACATTTTAACCAAAACTAATCTGTTCCGTGAAAAGTATGTAGACAAACTTGGTAATGACGGCACAAATTTGTTTTCAGATTAGCTAAACCTAGTTTAACTGAGATCGCAAAAATCCAGCCTAAGTGTATTTAAAACAACATGTACTAATTTTGTACTAAAGTAAATATAATTATATATAAACTTGAACTCGTCTGTCATTTAATTGCATTTTTAATTATGCGAGGTCTATTAAAAAAATTAGAATTTCCATGAATTTTTCATTATATTCATTTTTCTTAT
This sequence comes from Linnaemya tessellans, assembly GCA_951800035.1. Classification (NCBI taxonomy): domain Eukaryota; kingdom Metazoa; phylum Arthropoda; class Insecta; order Diptera; family Tachinidae; genus Linnaemya; species Linnaemya tessellans. The sequence goes on from OX637532.1 coordinate 141,575,345, forward strand.
TATTTAATATTGTAATTACGATCATAAACTGATACTGCAATACTTTTTGATGTGTGAACATCAACATTGTAATGACTTTGCAGATAATTTCTATTAACAATTTTCTTTTATAAACTAATAATGAGAGGATTTTTCTTTTCTTTTATATTCAAGAAATGCATATAAAAATGAAACTTAATATATGAACTATTCGTTCATTCACTTGCTACCGATTCAGTTAGTCAGAAATGTTGATGTTATTAAAGAAGTTTTTATAAATGTGGACAGTTACATGAGCATGATGTAGCAATTTTCCAAGCAATATTGTATTTTGTGAAAGTAACAAATGGATAGATTGATAATAAATATAATGTACAAGTGTTCGTACAACAGTGAACAACAAGAGTAAATTAGGGAGTAGGGTTCTTGTGAGAATAAGAAGAAATAAATGTGACATGAAGAATATAATAGATGATGGATGGTACAAACTAAGGCGCACGTATTCTGGCAATGCGTGTTACAGACCTTTTTCTCTATATCCGCGATCATATAATTCACTTTATGCCATAGTTGATTGAGGTTGTTTTTCCGTTCCCAAAGATCTGCTAAGTTTATGTATGTAATATATATAATTTAGCAGCCAGTATTCAGAATCAGAGCTCAGATTTACTCGATTTTACTCGCGAGTGAAAAATACTCGCGAAGAAGAGTACTCGAAGATTACGAGTGTTACAAAAAGTTTACTCTCCACTCGTTTGTTTTAGGTGGGAGTACTCGCGAGTACTCCTTTTTAAAAAATTAGAGTGGGAGTAAAAATCTTCGAAATAGAGTGAGAGTTTACTCTTAAGAGTAAAATCGAGTGGAAAAATAGAAACTGTGTGTCTTTGCTGACTTGTGTGTGCGTGTGGTTTTTGTGTACTCTTTCAGTCTTACCATACTTGCTGCTACACACACACACGCACACATACAAATCAGCAAAAACAAACAGTTTCTATTTTTACACTGTATGAGGAAGACTGAAAGAGTACTCGGCAAGAGTATATTCTGCTCGATTTCGAGCGTATTTTACTCGCACTCGAAATCGAGCGAAGCATATGCGCTCTTATTCGAGTGCCATAGGAAAATCGAGTACACGCGATATTTTTTTTCACTCGCAGGAGTACTCGCGCTCGAATTCGAGCGAGTTTCACTCTCTACTCGAATTCGAGCGAAGATTTCGGAGCTCTGTTCAGAATTGATGTCACAACAGATTTTTGATAGAAGAGATAGTTTCAATTCCACGACCACCGAACAATGACTTCAAGTATTTTAATATTTTTACCATATTTCCAAGATCACAATTTTTTAGTTGTTGTGATCGAACCCTAATAATTGAGTGTAATATTGGAAACATAAATAGTTTGAACCGCAAACCAAAAGACATGATCGCTGTGTCAATGGAAAATTCTGTGCAAAAGGATCTGATTACAAAAAAAGTTTGCAAATTTTTAAGAGCTTTTTTATTTAATTTTTTGTTTATTTAGTCTAGTCTATGGCACCGGACCTTTTCTTACTTTTGCTAATTTTCTTTAAAAATGTGTTTTGCATGGTTTGATGATTTTTGCAGTAATAAATAATTCAATACAGTTTCACTTTAGCTACTTTTTGAAAAGTATTGACCAAATTATTTTTTCTAAATTTTTTTGCTGATATTGATTTATTACGTTTTTTAAGTAATTATTTATACAGTGGACTTCAACTTAATCCCCAAAAATCACAAAATATAAATTTATTTTATTTAATTATTATATTATTTTTTTATTTGAAAATGAACATATTTGACGTGTTTTTTCTTCTTTTCAAAGTAATTCTCAATTGGTTGTTGAAAGCTTGTGTATAAGTTAAGAGCTTTCGTTATATTTTGGAATTTTGTGGTATTAACGATTTTTTTAATTTTTTACTCTGTGGTAATTTTAAGTAAATATCCATTTTCAGTTCTAAAATTGTTTTCCAAAACTTTGAGATTTTTGCCCTTATCACTTTTTCGGTTTAGTTTTAAAAAGAATTACTTGCCGTTTGCCGGAAGAAAAATATTTAGGGTGAAAAACTTTGTTCTAGAGCGGGATAATAGGTCCGCCACTTAAATGAAATCGTAATACTTCTACTGTCAACTAGTATCTGTCAGTTTACGCCTGTCAAAATTTGAATAACATTCTTTGGCAGAGCAACCCTTTGTAGGGGGGCTAGGCCAACCCCAGAAATGCTCTAGACTCAAAATAATTGAGTAATTTTGATAATATAACCGAAGCTTAGGGTCTAATATGAACTTCATCTAACCCTTCCTTCTGAAAAAATTGTGTTGCAACGTCCGTTGCTAGCACACTATACCGTGATTTGAGGTTAAAATGAAAAAAACTGTATACGAACTCTACCTAATCGATTTCAATGGTAAACAAGTGGTTGACTGAATTTTGGTGTCGCCTTATCTGGACGCCCAGTTGAAGGCTGTACAAACGAAACAATTAAAAAAAAGTACGATCTGGTATTGACCGATCGGAGATTGAAATTGTGTGGTATTAGGGAAGTCTTATGAATATCACATGGATCAGTAGTTTCAATTATAAAAGATCACTTTAATATGAAAAAGCTTTCCGCAAGACGGCTGTGTGTGCCACGTTTACTTACAATTGACCACAAACGCATGTGTATTTTCCAGATGAGAAGTTCATGTATTAGGCTACGAAATACATTCTCGTCTTCTCTATTCCCCGGACTTATTACCAATTGACTATTTCTTATTTCTAAGTCTTAAGAATAATAAAGAGAATAACACCAACGTGGGAATCCTTTCACAAACTAATGCCCCTATTTCAATGATATTGATAAAACTATCAATTAATGTACACAAATTTACTTGCACTTTTTTTTTAAACTGTTATTAAGCCGTAAAGGATGCCAACATCGCTTTGCTTTCTCAAACCTTTTTACTCCAACAGCATTTCAATTAAATATTTGCAGTCTTCACAAATTTAATAATTTGCGTGACACTAATGGCTTTTTCGCCCAAAATAATCCAATTATTTTTTGAATAGACGTGAATGAGTTTGTATGGAAATGCCGCTGGCCCGCAACACACCAAACTGTTGGCATTCCGCAAACACAATACAAGAGCACTTGCACGTTGCAAACAGCAGTGAGTGAGTGGTTCATTCAGTCATTGATATCTTTGCAGTCAATGCTGCTTGCTGCTCTATGCGAACTTAAAATATGCCAATAAACCAGTGATGTCAGCCTCATACACAATTGTGGAAGCAAAACTCACATGTACGCTTACGCTCTTTTATTTTGAGAGCGTAAAATATAATTGTTTACTGAAAAACACTCTCATTCAGCGGGAAGTATCGCAAGTCCTGTTTTGAGGCCTCTAAACAGAAATAATATATTTATATAAATATATATATATACAATACATATAAGAGGTTTGAAATAAGTTGGATCCACTGTATGTAGGTACATCTTTTCGAAAATTTCTTAAAGTAGCTTTTAAATTAATTCATAAGTAAGACTTTTTGTAAAAATTGTTTCTCTTGTATATAAACTAACCAAATGTTCAGCTTAAAAATGGAGAAATATTTTAAAATTAAATATCTGAGCACTTGGCAATTTTCGAAACCCTTTTTTACAACTTATAAATTTAGAAGATATTATTGGTAAATAAAAGGATACTCTTAGAAAAGGCCACTAGTTAGGCCTCGCAACCGCACATTTCTCCCGCTGGGAATGTAAGAGATAAGAGTGATCTCACCAACACAATCACATTTGACACCACTGCAATAAACTATGAAAATATAAAATCCCAAATATTAATGGCGTGCAAAATGAAGAATTAGAAGGGAAAAGGGATGTGAGTGAGCGTTAATGACGGTGAGCAAGAAGCACAAAGACTTTAAATCAAACCCGAACAATAATAAAAATTGCACTGAAATTTTGGCTTTGTTACGAGTATTTGTAAATTTTATACTATTATATTATATTATAGTACGAGTACTATTTCACAATACAAAATATTTGTTCGCTTAATGACCATGATACCACACAGAGTAACGTGAAATGGTTACTACAGTCGAGAAATTATTGTTAACGATAGGTAAAAATATTTCTTCTATGTTGGTTTTCTTTAATTTCTAAAATAGTACCTACATCCTAGAGATGTGCGCGTGAGTAAAATTAAGCTCACGAGCACGCACGATCGAGAAGGTAAAATTTTTTTCACTCTCTCTCACGCACAAAATATTTAAGTGGCTCACGATCACGCATGCTCGCGAAAACATTATTTTTAATCACGTACTTTCACGCATGATGGTAAAAAATATTTCAAAATTGCCCGGGCTTACAGTCTCTGTGAAATATTGCATTTTAATAAATAAAATTTTTAATAATATAATAAAATAAATGTCAATAGAAGTTAACAGAAAAAAATCAATGAGTGTTCGAACTCACGGGCGATGTGTTAACACCTTTTTGTTTATTTATTTTATATTAAACCCACAAAAAACAAAGAGAATGCAAAGCAACAGACAAATGTACATACATACATTGTTATGTTTGTACATAAGCTACATACGTTGCTGTCTTGCTATCTAATTTTTATATATGTACGTATAACCACGTCACTACTCTCTTTGCTATGCATAAGACAAAACCGAAGATCAACATAAAACACTTTTTTAATATTACTCCAAATTAATACTCCGAATTAAAACACTTAAATCTCCGCTCGCCGAAATCGGATCGCCTTAATTTTTGGCCTAAACTCTTCGTCGAAACCCGCACTAGCGTTTTAATCCAAAAATTAATAAAATCGGCTATGAATTTCCGGAGAAAATCGCGTGGGAAAGTTATATGAAAATCGCCCAATAATCACTTTCAATACCTACTGCCAAGCAACAACAACAAACAAACAAACTCTTACACTTACACTTGCGTATGTATTGAAACTGATAGTTTACTGCCCTAGAGGCGCGCGTATAGATGTTAACACATCAAAAATAGTTTACATTTGAAAAAAATTGTATCAATTATTGCATATCACTCTGTATACAAGAGGTTTGTTTGTTTACTCATTCAGATGTTAACGGAATGTAATGCGGGTCAAAGGTTCTAGTTGATTAGAATTGTACAGATTAAATGAAAATTTCTTCATCAAACCCAAAGTGACAGACAAGTAACCCTTACAAAAGCGTAAAAGTGCTTTTGGCTGAAATAGTTAATGTGTCGTCTGCGAAGCCGAAATTCTTACTTCATTCAAACTATTCACCAACAAAGTGAGAAGTAAAATGTCTACAGCAAATTCTTTACTCCTTATCTTTCTTCATCTCTTCTCTACTTCAACTCCTGATGGACGACAATTAAATACTTTTGACCACCTGCGACTACTCTGTGAGGCCCTGAGTATAGCAAGAGACCGTTAGAAATAGCCAATTGCTGAAGAAAAATAGTACTGAAGTATCCTATTTCTGTATTCCGCTCGATTGTGGAAGATTAAAGAAAAAAAGCACTTTTCTTTACCCATGAAAAACGCCAACGCCATACACAATAAGGGAAAATATAACTGATTACAGTTGATATTGCAAAACTCTCTTCACTACGCAGTGATTATCATTCAAACACTATTGCATATCATAAAAGGAAGAGAGCGTGTCAGAAAACTAGTCACTCGACCAGTTCCCCAGTGATAACAATTGCTGCCGCTTCTAAAAATTTAGCTGAAATTTAATGAGGGGAATGTTCCTTTTACTTGGCTTTTAATTTATTTATGCATAATATGCCGATAAAAAAATAATATTGTCGCCTTTTTTGATGCCGTGATGAATATTAAAAATTGTGTGGCAAATTTTGTTTGCAATTGTTTGACTGGTGCTAGATAAAATTGCATTTACTCGTTTAAGACTGTGTGAATAAGCGAACGCAACTATTGTGTTTCCCCTTTCTCATCATTCCTTAGAAAAACTATATATTCAGTAGAAGAACGAGGGGCACACACTTAAAGAAACAAACTAATGAAAAAGATAGTCCGATTAGAAGAAAATTTCTTAAAGAATTTAAAAAAATGCTGTTGAATTTAATTTTAGAGTTTTTTTTTTAGAAGGCATTGGCGTTTACGACTCAGGCGTTTTTCGTAGTAGATTAAGCTGCTAGTAGAAAGCTGCTTGTGTGTTTCTTTAATCTTGTACAAAAAAACGTTTAGGCGTAAACGCCAACGCCTTGCACAATCAGGCTGAATGAAAACCGTTTTTATCTAGAAAAGTGTGGTGTGGCAAAAAAATCTCCATGTTGGCAGGGATGGAGGATGTGACGATTTTACGTAATTTTAACGATTTTTTCTTCAATTGCAGTATAGTGGCAATTTTCTTTAAAAATTTAGTATTTTGAAGATTTTTTAATATATTGTTGAAATTTTTTAGCAGAGGATATCGAAATATAAATAAAAAAAAATTGATAAGTTTCAAAGTTATTCGACCTGATTTTGTATGAGTCGTTGACGTTTACGCCAAATGCGTTTTTTGTAGAAGATTAAAGAAACATACGCGCAGTTTTCTTTAATCTACTAGGAAATACGAATGAGGCGTAAACGCCAACGCCTTACACAATTAGGGGGATTATTTAATAAAAATAAGCCTCAAGCTCAATATTAAAATTGAAGAATTTTTGTTGAAAGGTTCATTCTTTTTTTAAATATCTCTATAAATATATAAAGAATATGGCGTTTGACCTTTTCTTGCTTAAGAAACATAAATCTTGAAATAACTTATTTTCTGAGAGATTTTCAAAACCTCAGCAAGACCAGAGGGCCTTACTGCATATTTCGATTCGAAAGAAAATGCTTTTTGGTTAATGGCATACAATTACAGAGTCTTCTTTTCGAATAGAATTATGGTGCAACCACCAGATTGATTTTAAAATCATGCGATTTTCAGAACATGTCTGATAGTATAACCCCCATATTCTACAGTCGTAAAGAAATTTCTTTCAAATTCAATTAGCCTGTAACACCTGTGAACATAATCCCCCTAATTGTGTAAGGCGTTGGCGTTTATGCCTCAGTCGTATTTCGTAGTAGATTAAAGAAAACTGGGGGCAAATTACGGCATTCGATATCGTTCGAAATTTGTATTTAAATTGTATTGGAAATTCGATCGATATCGAGTGCGGTCATTTGGCCCCTGCGCGTGTTTCTTTAATCCTGTACAAAAAACGCCAACGCCTTACACAATCAAGCCGAATTTCCCAGGCAGATGCTCTTGCAATCACTTGGGCTGCAACAATTATTCAAGACAATTTACTGTAGCACTGAAGGTATTTTAAGACAAGAAGAGTTCCGAAAATCAAAGTCCGAATATAGATTCTACCAATTGAAACTCAAACGAATTTCAATACCAAAGAGGCGGAGGAAGACGGATTGTTGTAGAGTCTAGAATATAGACAAATTAAGGCAACGGAAATCTTTTCGCTTAATGAAATAATTCAAACACAATGTGGAGTTTTAGTAATATTTATTGTTGTTTACCAAATACATTTATTATTCTTACAAAATAATTTGTGGAGCTTTAAAATATGTTATTTTATTTTACAGGATATGAAATTAATGCGGAAAATTCATTAAAATAAATTTATTTGATAATTTAAGAGAGTAAAAAAATAATGTACAAATGAATGAGTACAATAAAAAAAATTAAAGTTAAGAATTAGCTTTTTTTTTATTTCCTGCTGCTAAACATACGCGCTTTTGATGAGAATAATTTTTTGTTGTTGTTGTTGTTGTTTACAAAGCCTTCTTGAAACGACGCATAGTGAAAAAATTATAACTTAAAACAAAAATTAGTTCATGAAATAAATAAAACTATTAAAATTTCATACAGTTAAACAGCACAAACAATTATGCGCCCATACGAGCACAAAATTTAATTTTTGTTTAGCATAATTCTACACTTAAACTTTCCGTTTTATATTTTCTCATAGAAAGGTCTTAATCCCTAGAGTTGTGGTTGGTTGTGTGGATATATGTATGTACGAGTATGTATGGATGTGTGTATGTAAGTTAGGTTTTGAGAAACAGGATGCTGGCAAATAATGGTAAATGAAATACGTGTTATCACATCAAAAAATGCACAATTTTTTGCTTTGATTTACATACGAGTTTAATCTTAAAAAAAAGAGTAATAAAATATGTTTACTTTGTCTTTTGAACTGAAAAATAATTTTACATTTGTTTTAGAAAAGTGTCTATTATTCAATTGCATTTGTTTATACTTGAATTCTCTGAATACATTCAGTTTGTATTGTTCTTTTCTGTTGTAATGTTGTTGCTGTTGTTGTTGTGTTTTGTTGAAATGAGAAACAAATTCGCTATAGTTAAAAATACATATTTAGACTAAAAGTAATTTAATATTAAGACCTTAGAAACTAATTTTTGTTTTTTGTATTTAATCAAAACGCGTATGTCTGGTATTACCGCCGCCGTTACTATTACCGCCGCGTCCGTAGCCGCCACCGTTGTTACCGTAGCTGCGGCCACCACTATTACCGTTATAACCGCCATTGCTGTTGTTGCCGCCGCCATATCCGCGACTTCCTCCGCCCATGGAACCCTTTTTAAAGGTGCCATTGAAACGGGAGCCGCCGCCATTACCGAATCGTGACCGACCATTGTCGCCAAAGCGGTTATTGCGCGCCATACCTTCTAGAGCAGGAGAAATTTCCTAATAAAGAAAACACAAAACACACACACACAGATAATTGTAGGATTGCCAAATCCCAAAATTTAAAGAAAAAAAACACATTCTGGCGTAATGAAACTCGAAAAAGAAAATGCTGTCGATTTCCAATATATTTCGAATTACAGTCCCCCGAATGTGTGAATACATTTATGGGTGGGGTTTGCATATTTACCTGGTTAGCCTCTCTTAAAACATCAACTAAAGCTTTGGATTGTTTAGCATTATTTCGTGTAAAGAATGCATAAGATGTGCCCTTTGTATTTGAACGTCCTGTGCGACCAATGCGATGAATATAATCCTCAGACGACTGTGGGTAATCGAAATTGATGACGTATTTAATGCCATCAACATCTGTTTGGATGGCAGGGGAGTAAATTTTTTTATATAAAAAAAGGAAATATAGTGGAAAAAAAGAAATAAATAAATTAGCAAAAAAGTGAGTTGAGGAATTTTGCAAATAAAAATATTTTCAAAAAAATGAAATCATATAAATAATTAGTTAGTTAGTTAGTTGTTGTTGTTGCTCCATGACTTGTAGTATATTAATAATATTATTTTTATATTTTTTGTCCTTTTTTTTCAAGAGTTACTAACACTTTTCGATGTTAGAATTTAGAAATTTTTTTTTTCTCACTTAATATAACTTAATAAAGTACTCGCATGTTATTATTAAATAAAAGTTAAGAACTTTTTTTTTATTTTATTTTTTTTTTTGTGTAAAAAGAAATGTTACTTTACCTTGTGATTTTCGGTTTTACATTTTGTATCAATTAAATGAGGGGCAAACTCTTCGCAGCCACGTCGTTTAGGTGCTGTAGAATAGGCATTAAGACGACGTAGTGTTGAAGAGCCTGTGGTTATTGAACAACTTGAAAGATTTCTTTTAAATAAAAACTAAACAGCATGTTTGTTGATGCTTCGGTTTAGATTTTTTTCAACACAACATACATTTCTCAGTTGTTATTAGAACTAGACACACATGATCAGCGGGAGAGTTGGGTTTTGTTTGTACACGTTGATTAGAAGCCAAAGCCATCACTTTCTTGTTATTGTGACGAGTGTAGCGCACCAATTGATTGCAGTTCAGTGCGCCTAAGGCTCCAGCATCCATCCTGTAGTACACGAACACACAAATTTCGCAGGCATGTAGACATTAATTTGAGATTGAAATGTTTTAACTATCACTGGTTTCTGACTAAAATGTGTCCTTTGTTAGTTTTCTCCATTCACACTTCACTTGTTACTAGATGACAACGTACTGTGATGAAGACTATTGAAGCAAATGATGAATGCTAGATATTGTCGTATTGTAGTTTTTATGTTGGTTTGTGAGAAACACCAGCAATTGAAAAATTTTACGACGGTCTGTCAGTCAGTTTACAAAAAGAAACCACCAAATCACTACTACAAGTTTAGCATAATGATCCAGCCTTTTCTATTTGAAATTTAGTTAGTTGATTTTTCATATTTAACATAATTTTTCAATAGATTGTACATAAGCAAAGAACACATTAGAGACATCATGTTGTATCATATAATAGTTGATAGTAATAGGGCTTGTTTTCCTGTTAGCCTGCGTATACTTTCATTTGTTTGTTTCTTTTGTTTATCCAACTTTAAAGCGGAGGGCATTTCCAGTTTCATGAGAGAGAGAACGTGAAAAATTTGCATTTTTGTAAACTTTGAAATTTTGAGAAGCGTTTTCTTGTCAAAATTCATTTCGGTTTCTCTCGGCCATGCACTCCGTCTTTGTAATGCTGTTCCGTGTGTCTCCAAAAATACAGGGTAAAGATTGTATTGTGTTTTAATAGAGATAGAGTTCTATTGCAACGGAATTATTGATACTTCTTTCTATTCCTATGCAGTCGTGTTAACAACTAAGACTTCAGAGGCCTCTTGTAATATAATTCATGATGATGATAGGGATATGAGTCGTTAGGTAGACTTTAACAACAACATTACTCGGATCACTTAAAGGCGGTGGTATATTTTTATATGTAGATTTGCAAACTGCATCTTTGTGAAAACAATGCAATTGATTGATACGCTCTGCTATAATTTGGGACTCCATCATACAAAAGCGTAACGACATTTTTGCTTGACGACATTCAATATACCGCCTCCTTCGTTTAGATACAAAGCATTATGTTTGGCAGCGGTGGTGTTACGGTACTACGACATACCCTTTTTTCCAATGGCCATGTGGTAAAAAAGTGTTGCCGCCTATCCGCTTGCCGCCGCTCTTTTTACATTAAAGTATGAATGAATGCAGCATTGACAACTTTCAAATTGCAATGCTTAGTTTCAAATCAATTTCAGATTACTAGCTGACATTTTATCCCCACCATGCAACCATTTATGGCCTCTGCGAATGAAACGAAAGATTTTTTTTTGGAAGAAACAAAAACAAAACAGTGTTTTTTTTTTGGGAAATGATAAGGGGAAAAGGAGAAAAATATTCCATAAGTATTAATAAGTCATGTTAAAAAGAGATCTTATAGTTAAAAGAAATCTAAGTGAGTTAGTTGTTTTGCTAGTAAAATGGCTGTTATCGTTATCAACTTTTAAGTATGAATCTCAGCTTAATATGAAGTGAATTGCCAGAAATCTACGTTCCAATATTTAAAAAAAAAGATTAAATTGTCAATTTTAAATGTAAAAAATAAACTACTGCTGCTTTTGAAATTAAAGTATCAGCACAGCCAATTTCGGTTCACTTTGCGTTGTTCTTTCCTATTTCTTTTTTTACATTTAAAACTATCAAACGCTTTAAAAATTCCCTTTTTTTGGAAGAATTTGTTTGAACTAGTACTTTTGCCATTATAAGTAGCGAATGATATATGAATCAAAAATAATCGAGACAATAACAAATGCATGTTGCAGATGTGCATGCAGTTAAAAAGAAACACTTACCTAAGCCACGAGCGGCTACATCAGTGGCTACCAAAATGTTGGATTTGCCTGAGCGGAATTCACGTAAAACAAAATCACGTTCAGATTGTGACTTGTCACCGTGAATAGCGCCGCAGCGTACACCGAAACTACGTATGAAACGTACTAAATGATCGACACGACGTTTGGTTTCAACAAAAATAATAATTTTACCGGGGTTTTCACTTGTATCATAAATTTCCGAAAGCAGAGATTTTAGTCTGGAAATAAAAATAATAATAAATTATTTAATTTATCATTAAAGTTAAAAGTGAAATATTTTTTTTTTGTAATCGAAATTTATATCAAACAACACTTACTTTTCTTCTTTGTCATTTTCATCGCAAACATCGACAACTTGGCGAATATTGTGATTGGCTGACAATTCCAAAGAGCCAATGTTGATTTGTATGTAATTGCCAAGGAAATCTTCGGCCAACTGTTTGACTTCTTTAGGCCACGTTGCGGACCACATAAGAGTTTGACGATCAGGACGAATTTGTGAAAGAATCTTGCGAATCTGGGGTTCGAAACCCATATCTAACATGCGATCGGCTTCGTCTAACACCAAATAAGTGCAACGTTTCAAATTTGTAGCGCCAGCGGCTAAGAAATCAATCAGACGACCAGGAGTGGCAATAACGATTTCACATCCACGTTGTAAATCACGCATTTGACCGCCCTTTGGGGCACCGCCAAACACACAAGTGTTGCGCACGTACGAAGATGAGCCAAACTCAGTGGCCACTTGTTGGATTTGTTGAGCCAATTCACGAGTGGGTGCTAAAACTAAAGCAATTGGGCCATCACCTCTTTGCAACGGCTGTTGGTTGTTAATGTGTACAATGGCGGGTAATATATAGCCCAAAGTCTTGCCAGAACCGGTCTTGGCGATACCAACAAAATTGTGACCACTGATAGCAATGGGCCAACCTTGTGCTTGAATTGGTGTGGGAGTCTTGTATCCCTGACGACGGATTTCCTTTACGCAATAATCGGGGAAGTAAGCTTCGTCGAAAGCTTGAATTGGATTGGGGGCATTGCCGCGTACTGTGATCTCATGCTCATCGCGATAACGTTGAACTTCGTAGGGCGAACGATTTGCAACGATGGGGTGTTCTTTATAGAAGTCCTTTTTGAAGGGTGATAAATTGGTGAAATCCATATCGTGTAGAGACAAATCCTGGGTATTACCACCACCGTTGCCGCCACGACGGTCATTGAAGCCGCCACCACCAAAACCACCGCCGCCGAATCCACCACTACGGCCGCCACGGTCATTACCACGACCTCCTTTTTCAACACGGCCCTTTCGGACTCCATGATAGTCACCGCCACCGCCGCCACCACCTCCTCTATTGCCATAACGGTTTCCACCACCGTTGCCACCACCGCGGTCATCACGACCACCACGATTTCCACCATAAGTTCTGTCATGAGGGGCCCTTAAAACATCCAAGAGAAATATATAATATTAAGATTTTTAAAACAATACAAGCTCGTGCCTTCCTATAGATTCTCTTTTAGAATAGCAAGATTTATAAGTCTCATTTCTTAATAGCTCGGGTATTAATTATACAAATAAAACAATTTGCGGTCTACTTCATGCACTCTTTATATAAACTAATTTTAAAAGCTAAAATATTTACTTGGTACCTATTGCGATATTCTTTCATCTCAATAAGCAAACGTTCAATTTTCTACAATAGAAATGTGCTTGTTTATAAAATAATGAACTGTTTAATATAAAACCTATTCGCCAATGAATTTAGTTCATTATTGCATGAATGTGATTTAAATTATATTTGCATGTTCGTTGGCTGTTTAAATTATAAATTGATGAAAAATTATATACCATCTGCATGTACATGCAAAATTATTTCTTATTTTTATATCCTAATAGCGAATGCATTTTTTGTTCGTTTTTATTGAAAGGTAAATTTAGTAAATTTGTTCTTAGATTTTTTTTCTTTCTTTTTTGATGTCGCGAGTAATTTAGTAGTCTTTTATTTCTAAATTAAGGGCACATTATTTAAAAAAATAAATAAAAAAACGTGCTCTGAGCAAATTACATTTTTGTGAACTAAGATACCAAATTTTATTTTTATTAACACAAAAGTAAAATCTGCTTACGTGTACTATAAAAGCTTCACAGTGTCATTGTTTAATTTCATCATGCTTTTATTAAGCAAAATTGGTAACGATTTAAGAACGAAACGAAGTAGAAAATACCGTGTTATTTATTTTATACTTTAACTTAAATGGAAATTCATAATCAATTTAATTTGCTCTGCAAGTATAACATTTAAAAGCTTCTGCAAAATAGTTTACATTATCGGCGGGTATAAATGGCACATGGATTCCGTAATATTTAACTAAGGAATCAAATAAATAGCAGTTAAATGCCCACCCACATGGCACAATATGCGACTTATTTATTTTTACAAGATATGTTATCTTAACTTCTTTTATTGATTTCTACTCATTCTAAAACGAAAAAAAACTTTATAATTATAAATATTATAAACCTGCCATAAACAGATACATGACAATTTACCTAGTATATGCAAACATCTTGCGAATGTATTCTCTGTATCTTTATTTTTTCATCTGACAACAAAATGCCAAAGAGCAGCCAGAAAATAAAAGATTAGACCGACAGCTATGAATAGTGAATATAATGGCTTGTCTATCTGAATTATACAGCCATAAACACAAGGTACACAAAACTGATGTCAAATATAACAAATACAAGTACACAATATGTGTATCTCTGATGTTGAGTTGGCGAACAATTAATATATAAAAGAATGAATGGTTGCCATTGATTTTATATAATGAAATCCCATGAGCTTATTAATAGTCAGAGATAAAAGTATGTACAGCAAAAACCGGTTACAACGAATATTGTTTAAACAGTTTGTTTAAAAACTGAATAATCTGCTTCTCAATATCTTTTCTTTTATGCATACCCATATAAAATAGGAAATCTGTGTCAAAAAGCGCAGTTAATAGTAAGCACGTTTCCACTATGAGCAAATTAAGTTGATTGGAGGAAATTATGTCAAAGTGTTTCCATTATGTTGTAAGTAATTTTGTTTTCGAATTTTCGAAATCAATTTGTATTGTTTGATTATTTTTAATATAAGAAAATAGTGAAATGGCAATATAAAGAGGAAAGCCATAAAAATGCAAATAAAATAACATTCAACACATAAAATCAACACCATTTTATTCGTACTTAAAGATCACTTTTTCGGATATGAAACTCACCAATAATGGATGCGCCCGCCAATTTTGCATTTGCGAGAAGAGCAGCCATGCAGAATTGCACAGACAAATTTCGACTTAATTTGAGATAAGTTGGTGATATGAAATACATATGTATGGGAAATCATGGCGCAAATAACTTAGTTTGGACAAATGAAATGATATCACGTATATCCCTTTCCGGCCCAAGGAATTTCAGATTGTTAGATTTTAATGAAACTTTCATCGTGTGATAACTAGAACTTAAGAAGCATAAAAATGTACTACTAAAAATTTACTCACACATTTGTTTATGTGGGACCGGAAAGGGATTATAAGGCAATAGTAGTTTCTTTGATGAAAATACCTCTATTTTCACAAGTTTTGATTTTTTTCACCTAAAATTTTTTTAACAACATATTAAAGTTATTTAAAAAAACCTAAGAAATGCATATTTGAAGACCCTATCAATATATTAAAGCCTATCGCACTAGAGAAAGTATTTTTAATATGTTCCATCAATAACGTGTCTACTACAAATAATTCGACACATTTTTACCCTTATTCATAAAAAATTATGAGAGTCTAATAACAGCGTAATAAAACAAAATTTCATACGAAATTTGCTCTACTACCCTCTTATTATTCTTAACATAAATTATTTATTATGGAGCTTACAATGCTGTTGGTAGTTTCATTCACTATTTATTTCACTTCGTGCAGTATTAACACCGGTGCATCCAATATACGACTTTTTATAATTCCAAAAAGTGACATTTCAGTACGAATAAAAATGGCTCCGATTTTATTTTTTGTTTATCAACAATTTTACTGAAAAAGCCTTTCGTCGTGGTCATAAAATTAAATGAATTAAGAGCTATCTTTAGTTTTCGGTCTACTTTTCGAAGCAGTTCGTTATAGACAGGTATTACTGTACTTATAAAATGTGCGCAGAAAACAAAATATGAAATAAAGCACGAGGCAGAAGAAATATAGAAAACGTGTACATGATGATGACGCATATACTTGATATTGAATATTTAAGTGGACAGACTGGGTTAGAGAATACTTGATCATAAATTTTATATTAAAAAACAGGTAATCTGACCAATAACGGAAATTGCTTTTACAATCACTTTAGTTTATTAACTCGTGCAAATACTGAAAAATGTATGTATACGACAATTATAGGGGTTAACTTTTACAATTATCAAGTTAACAAACACATGTCTGGCAAATGGAGAAAGCAAACTAAATGTACAAGAGTTATACATATGTCGTATACATACAAGGCAATTACAATATTTTAGTATACACAATTTCAAATAACCTATAAAATAACTTACTTCATAGTTCGACTTTTTTATACTTACATTTTATTAAAGTTTTCTTCGTCTGAGTAGTCTTCTTCAAATAAAGATATTTGTTTTCTGTTTGATAAGTTCCTTTTGGATTCTTGCACTATTGACTTTTCCTCGAGAGTTGATTCGTTAACCGCTTCCTTGTAATTGGAAGATTCCACTGATAACACGCTAGAGCGATTAAAATGTCTATGAAATTCCTTGATAATTTTATTTGTAGGATGGAACTCTAGTTGTCCTAAATTGCGGTTACTAACTCCTAATTGATGTTGAGGTATTGTGGGAAAAGCAGCAGAGGTTTTTCTATTAGTTGTTGAAAAAAGAAAATGGCGTCTTAACGTTAAATTTTCCAATGCTTTTGTTGTAGATGGAATTAATAAATTTCTTATACAATATGCGGCACTTTTATTCGCATTTTCGTAACACGAGTTTTTAGCAACTAAAGGCACTATTAATTTAAACATTTTTGAAAAATATTTAAAACTTTAAATCACTTAATACTATTTTTCCTCAAAGAAAAAAATCTCGTGCACCAAGGCGAACAACCGCAGACGTTCTTACCTAACCTCGTTCAAAAGTGGAATGACGGATGCCACGATAATTTTTTGTCATTTAGCCTCATTTGAGCAGCTCTGTTATCAGTGTTGCCATGATTTCATATGTAATTCTCTGAAATTCGAAGGCCGAATTAAATTAAAGCATTTTGTATATGTCATTGAAAGCAAAGTAAATATCTATGTGCATTATTTGAAGTGAGTAATAATATTTATAAGCAGTTTACCGGACTGAACTTATAATTCAGAAATTTTGTTAGAAATCGGTATGAGCTTCAATTTATATCTTCAATTAATAAGTAAACTGATTCGTAAAGAGATGGGTTTTCGTACACATATATAACAATTAGTTCTACCTTATTTTCGTCGTGAGAATACATAAAAATGTTAAAAATTGCTTGAATAGTTAATTCCAGGGCTGTGGAGTCGGAGTCGGAGTCGGAGTCGAAGAGTCGGAGTTGCACTGTTTTTGCCGGAGTCGGAGTCGCTAAAAAAAGTCGCGACTCCGACTCCGACAAAGAATTTTTTAAATATTTTTCATAATAAAAATTCTGCGAATTTTTTTTTTTTTTAATATTTTCTATTTTCAAATATTTGCCTTTTTACAGAAATTGACTTAATCTTTTTAATGAATTATTATTTAGTTTATTTAATTTGAATTATTAATTTTGTTGATTTTTTGTTGTGTGTTGGAATAATAAAAACGTAAAAATGTGAGACTTTTCGTTAAAAAAAACGACTATTTTGCTCCTTTTTCAAAAACTTCAACATTAACCCTATTTGTCACTCATAAACTTGTGCTTTTATTTTCCCATGATTGAGAAGAAACCGAAGCAAACAAAAGCATTAACGTTCTCTCCCAAGTAAAAGCAATTTTGAAAAGTCACGGTTCACACAGTGAAATTTCATTACAAAAATTTCAGTGTGCAGACACGGATGAAAGTGTAGAAGAGAATAAAAAAAAATTCATAAGAAATATTTCACTCCATATACATTTAGCATTGGAGTTGAAGTCGGAGTCGGAGTCGTACTTTAAAAATTTCGGCGGCTGGAGTCGGAGTCGGAGTCGCAACTATTTTTTCACGACTCCACAGCCCTGGTTAATTCATTTGTATATATCAGTACAAAGGTCATAATATCGAAAAAAAAGTAGCAGAGCATAATTTTAGTTTATGAATGTTGTAGTTTTCACTTTTTTTACACTTTCCAACTATGAAAAATTACATGAAAATGAAAATTCGTTCGTGCTTGAGATAATACTACAATACATTCACAAGCATGTGACAGCAAGTATGCTAAAAATCTAAAATATTTGATTTTTCTTCAAGCATCGTCGGTGTCACACATACTAACAAATTTAAACTCATACTATAAGAATGCTTGCCATGCATTTTGACCGTGTCTAGGCACCTTAACAATGGGATTTCCATTACGTATTTGATGGTGATTCGAAAACAGTGGTCTGATTTGTAAGATTTTTATAAGGTGTTTCTGGATATGCAAAATTTACCAAACATTTTTAACATTTTCTTAATTACAATATATATATCTTTAACAATTTTTCATCAAAATTTTAAAGCACATTACTAAGCATGTTCCATTTTGCCAAAGTCGATATGAGAGTGAGCCGATTTGAGCTTGTTGCTTTGCACCAATATATTTTACAATAACAAAAATCAGCATTGTGGTCAAGAACCGGTAAATTGTGACATTTTAAAATTGAGGATAATTTTTAACGGTTAAAACACAACACTGCAAAAAGCTATCAGCTATGGTTAATGTCCAAGGGGGAGCTACCTGAGAAGCTGCTTACAGAAATACTTTTTCAATCATTGAAAAATCTATTCAAAAACTTACTAATAATACCTTCGTATAGGTTCAAAAATATTTTGAGTATCGCTCCTAAGCTTTTACGGTCATTAGGTTGAAAACAGCGTTTTGCCGAGGCTTTTTCCATTTACATCTCCCATTCATGTCATATGCTTCATGCATTTAGTACTACTGAAACATTTTTGCAATTATATAAAAAAGCTGTAATATATACCTAATAATCAATTTCAGCATAAAATCGCAGGCAGAAATTTGATTGAGAAAAATTATTTCTACTCGTAGTTTTTATGAAGATGAAACCAAATATCATCAATTCGCTTTGCCAATGGTCTACATCTATACATTTTGACATGCTGAACGTCATATCGCAAATGGTTATTTAAATTCAATTAAAATTAGAGAAAATGATCCCACAATATAATATAATATACAAGTGCCAATAAAACGTTCATAATTGTGTATATTTTAACTGAAGCTGGCAACACAGATGAATTACAACTAGTATGATTTTGTTATAGTTGCACTGATACGTACTAAATTTATTGTATGTAGCGAAACGAATGGAATGAAACAAATACTTGTATGGCGAGCAAACATAACTCCCTAAATTATGCTTTACTTGTGTGTTTAGATGTATAGATATTATTTACCTACTCTTGTATTTCGAATTTATGTTCAGCACTTTTAATGTATATTATAACATATGTTTGAGTATGTTTAACATATATACATAAATCTTCGTTTGCATGCAAGTACATTTAATAATTTTTTTCGTTTAGGTGATTTAATTGATATGAAATGAAATTATGTGCATTAATTCTTTTATGCTTTACTTGAATTGAAAGATATGTATTGTTCTTGATATTAGAAATAAAACGGTTATATTACAAACTATAACGGTAATATAAGCAGTAAGGCGTCCCGTATATATGGATGTGCATTGCATTATAAACAAATATAATCAAATATATTAATTTACGTATTAGTGGAAAACAACTCTTTACAATAATTTTCAAGCAGCTCTTACAATAACTTTCAATAAAGTAGATCAATATATAGAAAAAGACTTCACTTTTTTATATACATGTGATTTTAAAAATATTTGGTTTATATTAAAGAACATATCATCGGTACAAATTTTTATTTTCCATAAGTATTTAAATAAATAAATATGTATTTGTGTATGTATAAGTTTTAATACACAATAAATTTTACTCGTATAAATTGTAACTAATTTATAAACTAATTATACTAAAAAACAAAAAATTAAATCAATATGATTCATTAACTAAATATTAAACAATAACTACATGCACAGATTCTATTTCTATTGTTTTCTCACAAACCCAATAGATAACAAAAACTTCGATACATTTTGGCACTGCGCCCACTTAAACAGCCATACAAGTCGTTAATCTTCAAACAATCTGTTTTGCTCAAAGTCTTACGCTGCCCAATGCGAATGCCCGGCTGTAATGGTGTCATGGTCGGCCTTTTGCCCTTCTTCTTACTAAAATAATATTCACCGTAGTGCATGACCGAATTGTAATCATATTCGAACGAGTATTTGCCACGTTTTTTCGTAATCAATTTGAAATTCTTACGAAACTTGGGAACAATATTTTCCCAATGTATTTTAACGTAATTATCACGATCAGCACGCGATTGTTCATGATATATGCCGATGGCATGCATGAGTTCATGCATTATGCGTCCTTCACTGCTAAAACAATGAGCACTTTTATCGTCCGGTCGCTGCAATGATACAATCTGCTCCCCTCCCTTTCTGCCCACATAAGACCAACAGCCCTTTGGACCATCTTCGGGCGGTGAAATAAGTACATAATCTTCTTCTTCACCATCGTATGGTATGAACCTGATGCAAGTCAGTGCATTAAATGTTTTCAAAACTCTTGCTATGGTTGTCCTCTCGTTATCGCTGTACAAATGGCTGATTTCAAAGGGAATTGTTCCATTGGGCCATAAACGTTTCCGATGTCGTGTTGGATTTACACCCAAACGTAATGTTATATAGGTAAAGGGATCGATGGCTATATCACCTTGAAATAGCCTTGGCATTGTTTCGGGATCGTCTAAGCCAGTTGTATCTTCTTCTTCATTATCGCTTGCTCCGAAGGGATCATATTCTTGTGGAGAGAAAGCATTAAATAATTTTAATTTATTTATGTATAATAAACATTAAGCAAGTCGCTTTTTATAATAATAATTAAAATTAATTTAACAATATTTGAAAAAAAATTTAACAGAAAAATCATTTTTCTATCCTCCAAAATAGAATTGGAAGGTATATTCACTTTGTCATTCCGTATGTAACGCAGCGAAATATCCCTTTAAGACCCCATAAGGTATATTTATTTTTGATCAGTGATGAAGTCTAAGACGATCTGTCTGTCCGTCCGTGAAAATCACTATTCAGTCCAAACGAAAAGAGCCAGACCCTTTATAGTTGGTACAAATAAATTTTAAAGGATAGCACAGGTCAAGTTCGTAAATGTGCTGAATCGGGCTAGGGGGAAAAAATTTCCTCTAAGAAGTATTAAAACATCCTCTAAACACAACATAATTTTTAAAATTTTTTTCTAATATTGTTAAGCAAATTATAAATTTTTATATAAAAAAAAAATTATTTTTTGACCCCGCCTACTTTAGAGGGCGTTGCAGTAACATATTACATGGAAAAATAGGGTAAATATTTAAAAAAATTTCTAATTTTAGCGTACATTCCATAAAAATTTAATTTTGAAGCTGAGATGCTCTCTGTTCCTCCTCTGCTCTACGCTCCCCCCCAACTTTGCCCCCTAAATGACCCTATAAAATTTTTTTACACTTAATAACGCTAAAAAAATTACTTTTTAGTGTTTTATGGCAAAGGTGGGATGCTCCCCCACGGCCCCTCCCGAAGTGGCCTCTACAAAATAGAGTTTTTCTTTACTAAATATTTGGAGGCTATTTAAGATTCGACCCGGTCGAGTTCTTAATTGTTTTTTTTTTGTTTTTTTTATAAAAGATATTTTTATTTATTAAAATTTTATATGTATAAAAATAAATTGCAAAAAAAATCGTTAAATTAATTTTAGATATAATTATTGGCCTGAAGAAGATATCCAGAGGATATTGATATATTGAAAAATAAAAAATTCAATTTCGTTTATAAAAGAGTGACCTAAGGATTGTTAACAAAACAGATAATCTAAATTCTAAATTCTTTGTTTATAAATTCCTTCTATAGAAATTTCGTATATGTAGACATTTTGTATAAAAATTTTGTGTAGAAATTTTGTTTGGAATTTTGTATAGAAATTGTATATAAAAATTTGCCAAATGAGACTCTCATAAGTATAAAACATTTTTTATGAAATAGAATTTTACCGCCATGACCACAAAATGTAAAATGGTTTTGAAATATATTTTATTCAAAAATTTGTAGACAAAATTTTGTTAAAATAGATATCATATACATTTTATTTTTTTATGAATATGGGAGGTTTATCAAGAAATTTTCAAGAAGCAATAATTTTGTTGTATTTTTATTTTTATTTTTATATATATTTTTTTTAAATTAGTAAATGAAATATCCACTGCAAAGTGACATGTCTTTTTGTTCCGATTTATTTTCTGAATATTTAATTGGCTTTTTCTTTCTTTTATTTCATTTCATTTTCATTTCTTTAGTGAAATAAATCAGCCATTAAAAAATTAAAACTTACACATTTTTATTATTATCAGTTTTTAAATTATTACGTAAAACCTTGGATTGTTTATTTTGCATAAGTTTTAAATAATTTTTTAATATATGTTTTTCTTTTTCTTTTCTTTTTGTCTACTTTTGCATATTGGCATGCTTTCGAACTTATTTAACATAAAAAACTAGTAAAATAAATTTTTATTTATTTAATAACTTTTATACACTCGACTGCTTGCTACACACCTTCTGCCAGACTAGGAAATTCGTGTTCAAAAAAATCCGCTCCCGATGGATAATATTTATTCAATAGTTTAGCGGCATTGGCGAACTGTTGCAAATATAGTAAGCCAACAATAATAACAACAATGTGGCAACAGCAAAAGGTGCGTCTTAGACAATTTTCTAACATCATGTTTTGCTAATCAACATGAAATTAATTCCATTAAAATTACCCACAGACGCACACACACACAAACAATTGTATCACTCTGTTTGTAATTTAAACACCAAAAAAAAATAAATAAATAATTCAAATAATTCTTTTCGTTTTTATGTCTTATTTATTATCGACTGAATATGCAATTTAATTATTGTACAACTCCACAACGAATTTTCATACTGAACTGATCATGCGCGCATTGACTTTTTCACTTGCATGTGAGACGGACGGTTATTTTTTTGTGATAGTTACTAGAGCAGAGTTAAACAGCGATTAAATAAATTTGAATGTGCGGTGGGTTTGATAAGCCTGGCAAGCGACAGGTAAGAGCAAATAAGCACTCTGCTGTGCATTAGAAATCCACCAAGCAAAGTTTGTACTTTCGCTGTGATTTATGGCAGATATAAAGTATGAATTAAGCTTAACAACCACTTCCCAAGTATCCATCCATCCACTGGCATTTGCTTATAAGAGTTGAACACTTTTAATACCAACAACTACAATACACGAATACACATACACTCGTCAGCACAGAGCAACTGTTAAAGGTTGTCGGAGAGTTGAAGCGTACGTACATGGGGCGTGTTACGCCTTTTGATGGTTTATTTTATTTTGTTATTGTTCAATTTGAAAACAGTTTAAATCGTGACCATAATTTTATACTACATACTCGTACTTATTCAAAATACTCAGACTGATTATCTAAATTAATGAGTTTGTAAACGAGCAATTTCATCCATTTGAAGGGTCGGCATGTACAGACATTTTTATTGAGTTTTTGCTGGAAATAATATCTTGATTAAAATAGTTTATGTGCATGATTTTCAATAAATATAGATTAAGTGCTGAGAAGAAGACTTCATTTCAGATTTTATAACGGGTGTTTGCTTTTCGTATGGAGAACTTTTGAAAAATTTGTAAAGAAATATTTCTGTTTTGGTATCATTTGCATCATATGCAATACATTCGATATGAAATGTAAAATATTTTCGCGCTCGTTTGGATTTTGAAGGATCCTTGCAATTATTAAATAAATTATGAATACGACTTAAATGAAGTTTTAGTTATTTTTGTGTTGAAGAACAGTAAAAACTGTCCTTGGATTGCAATATAACATATAGGGTGTTTTTTTTTACAGAGTGACACAAGTTTAAATCATAATAATAAACCAAGAAAATATATTTTTAATATCAATGAAATCGGCTTTAGTAGAAAGAACATTTTATGATATTAATGTTTCAATACGATTTCTGCCATGTGACCGCCATGGCTGGCACGTAGAAGGCGCAATCCGGAACACCAATTTTCAACAACTAAAAAAATCTGCCATAAATTGGAAGGACACAACCTGCCCAGTTGCTGAGAACGGCGGCGATTGATTAAGATCATCTTAAATGCTCTCCGGTACAGCGGCTAGAGCTTCTTCGGTGCGCACTATTGGGCGTCTCACGGGATGCAGATTATTAGTAACAGTAAATGTGGCCCGAAACCGATCTATTGTTCTTCGAATTAGTCACCCTGAAGGACGATTATGTACCCCCATAAAATGGAAGAAGTGCATGATGCGCTTGACGAATGTAACAATTATTTTGTTTAAAAATTTCAACAATTTGCACGCGTTTCTCTGCTGTTGTGACACTCTAAAAAGAAACACGGTTTATTACAACAGCAGGTTGTTTCTTCAAAAATCGCACTATTTCCCTTAGAAGAGTAGTTAATCGCCGACTTTCGATTTTTTAGTGAACACCAATAATCCCAAAAACAGTTCTAGAGCTTAAAACCAACATTATCGAGCAGATATCAATCATTGACAAACAGTCTATTGAAAAATGTGATTGATAATTTTGGTAAAAGATTAGGAGGGAGACTGCCGATTCAGTATGGGGGGTCACTTGACCGACATAATTTTAAATTTTTAACCCTAGCATATTGGCAATAAACTGAAATAAAAATATTTTTAATACTTGAAAAAAGTTCCTTTTTCTACTAAAATTAATATTTAAATTCGTTGCAACTCTGGATCTATCTCTCTGATTTTCAATACTAATCGTTTTCTCTTTTTCTAATTGTGCATTTCCAGAAAAACGTCCACCTTGATCGAAAAATTAAAATTTAACAAACAGATATTTTCCTAATGTATTATAAAGGAGAAACTTCTAAAATAAATTAAATTTAGGAGCTTAAAGCTTTCTTTTGTTGGGATGGTGAAATACTGAGCTACAAGTTTGAAGTTCTCGTTTTTGTAAGTGTTTCTTAACTTCAAGGGCATTTTCTAAAATCAATTTCATAATAATACTCTTATTGCAAAACTGTTGCTACAAAAATATTTAATCATAAAACAAATGCAAAAAATATATTTAGTATTTTGTAGTTTTTATATAATTTTCTAATATTGATGTCTTTTTCGCATTTTTTTAACATAATAAAATAAAGTGGAAATTTTAGTAATGTAACGCCAGTAACGTAACGCCAGACCAATTTTCATAAAAGAAAAAAAAGGAAAAAAGATTTGTTCAATTTATAACTTGGAAAATAAATGTATATTGGTCCAAAACCTATCAAAAAAAATTTGATTAAAAATACTTGCCCAATTCGCAGAGTTCAACAATTTTGTTATCAAAGTCAAATCGCACTTCCGTTTTTTGTAACGTAACGCCAGGTCACTTTTTGGAGTATATCTTGAAATTCTTAGGCTCAACTATTTCCATTTTTTGGCTGAATATAGAGCTATCCAATCACTTCTCTAATGTGAGAAAAATACTTTTTTAAATTATGGTTTTTAAAGTTTTTTTCAACATATCGTCGTACAAAAGTAACGTAACGCCAAAATGGAAATGCCCATATATAAAATATGTTTAATTACCTAACAAAAAAACCTTTTTATTTAGTTACTTTAATATTAAAAAAAGATTTCTTTTTAATTTTCCAGCTCTGGAGCTACTTTTTGGTTTTTTTGATTCCAAATACTAATTTTTTTTTCAAAAACATCAAATATGTTTTATTTGTTTCTTGGTTATTCTTATGGAGCAAACATTTCTTTTTTTAAATATCCAACCCTGGAATCGATTTTATATCTAAATTCAATTAATTGTTCGACATTCTTTATTTTAAATTGTAAAATACATGGTAAATATTCCAAGGCACAATGGAAAGGTTTTACTTATTTAACTTACAAAGCAGAGCAGAACACATGTTTTCGAAAACCACTACAGTTGCATCATTAGTACTCATGTGTTTTTTTCTTGTGTTACCACTTATTAAGTGATTTACAGCCATTTTCACAATGTATGATTAAGACTTAACGTTTAGTTTAACGAGAACTTTTGTATGCCAAACTTGACGTTAAAGTCCACGTTATTTTTTATCGTACATTATTAAAAACGCGGTGTGAGTTGAATATAATAACAGTTTTTGTATATAGAAATTTTATTAGAAAATTGCATACGAGAACTGTAACAAGCTGATGCTAATACATTTTTATTTAATACCCGTGTTGCCGTTTGATTATTTTCTTCATTTCCCATATTTTTATTTTTAATACCAAATAAAATCTTTCTGAAGTTATACTTCAATTTAATTAACGAGAAAACAAAAAATAGTTTTAAGTAGTTAATTTTATATATTAAATAAAAGTTTAAAGGTTCCAGCTCTGGAACCGTATTTTGGAATTTGCTCATTTTCATTAACAGTCTATTTAGCATTATTTCCAATACATCAATCTTACACCGAATTCTATAGATTCTCTGGGGATTCGAAAAACCGATTCCACGTACAGACAGACGGACAGAGGCACAACGTTTATTGGACGTCTCTATTTATAAGGACCCAGAATTTATATATTCTGAATGGGCTGGCATATTAATATTATGGAAATCATACACGAAGTGATAAACCTTTTATCATTTTTTATGAAGGGTATAAAAATATTCTAAATATACCAGTTTTAATGTAAAATTCGAATTTAAAACGAGTTCCAAAATAAAAGAGTAATTTATAAAACCGGGAATATTTACTTGAGCACCCCTAATAATAAATAACTTACTGCTGTATTCACAAAAATTAATGTGTACTTCAAGTGTGCTTTAAAGTAAAAATTTCATAGAGAATTTATTTTAAAGTGTTGATCAAGTCTACTTTATTTTTTTGTGAATACTATTGTTAGTAATTAAAGGCCTAATTAAATATTTTCTATATTTTCAGAAAAATTTTTACTAGTTTTTTTTATTAACACAAATTTTGAAACATTTTTCCTATTATAAATCGTAAAAAGTATTTCATTAACACAAAAGTTTATGAAATGCTTATTTGAAAAATTTTGTGTAGGAATTTTGTCAAACAAGAAGTTTGTAAACATAAAATATTTTTTATGATTTAGACCTTAAATCTATTCTAGTGCAAATATTAAAAGTACACAATCATATTTAAATGATTTTTATTAAAAATATTAAATGTAATTTATGAAATGGATGTAAGCAAGATTTTTTTTATTTTCACCACTGCGCCAAGTTAAGTGCAAAAATTAAACAATTGCCACAAAAATAAATTATACAATAAATAAGTAAATAAATGTCAATGGCTGGATGGCTGGCTGGCTTTTAATAAACAAAAGCAAACATTGGACTCACAATAAAATCAACTAACAATTTGGTAGAAAAAATGTGTGTAGCTGTGATTGAGTGTGTGCAATTTTATAAAAATATTTTTAAATGTTTGCTGCAGACAAACGACGGTATTGTTGGGCAGGGATCGAAAATAACAAAAATATGCTGGAAATATCCATATTATGGTCGAGGGAAATAATTTTGTTATTAAATATGTGAATAAACAAATAAACAAATAATCGATATTTTGTGTGTGATATATTTTTAGGGCAACAATTTTTTTCGGCTAAAACTAAATGTTATTTATGTGATCAATTATATGATTGTAATAAATAACAATAATTTGCTTAAAATAAGTTTACTTATAGCCACGTTCCCTGCCACATTTAAAATTAAGCTATTTCGAAGAGAGCCAAAGAGAAATAGTAGTGCTTCTTTCACCTTAACCGTGCTGACTGATGATTTGTATTGTTTTTTCAGTTGTTATTGTAATAGTCGTTCGATTTTGACTGTTGATTTGTTTATTTAATTTAGTCATACACAAGACCATTTTTATATAAAATGCGCTGCAAAATGATAAGGTTTATTCATTGATTTATAACTTCTGATTTAATGTTTTATTACACTAGAGTTGAAGAATTTAAATAAAATAGTATAAAGTTACTGAAATTTCTCAAGAGAAATTTTAAAGAAACAATCATCTATCAATTCTTCATACGAATAGTGAGGCAGTTGTAGGAAAATTTTATAATCATACAGTATGACATGTAATTATTTTCACAAAGTCAAATTATTGCCCCCAAATCAGTTATTTTCTTTTGATATAGTTTCAAACTCGAAACTTACATTGAAAAAAAGTTTTTAATCATAACAAATATTTAGTTTTATAAGAGTTAAGCCCGACAGAAAATTTGTTTTATTGAAAATTTATAAATTGAATCTGTTTTGAATAGGGCCGTTACACTAAACAAAATTTGTACTTCTTTACAGTTCTAAAATACAAAATTGAGGCTCTGATTTTGTAAATCACTCTGCTTTGATGCAATTTATAAGAACACAAACACAAAATTTCAAATATTTTCTATCTCTTCTATTTTACATAAAAATTAAAAAAATTTTTAGAAGCTAAACATGAATTTTTGTACGTTTATTAGGTGAACAAATTGTGTACCAAAAGAAACCCATTTTTAATTTTTTCTAAATTTTTTTGTTTCCTATAAATTTTATTAACCCAAAGTGATTTACGAGATTAGGGCCTTAATTGTTATACATTTTAATACAACTCTTATTATGTTGATTTGTTATGTAATAAACAAACAAAAAAAATTAAATTCACTTCAAGTTTATTTATGAGAAATAAATAAACATTTTCTTCATAGTTAAGGCAAACAAAAGAGAAAGAAAACTGTAATTGTTTTATTTTTTTAATAACAAAAAACAAAAATGATTGTGTTACAAATAGAGATTTAGATCATGCAACAGAGCAGAACAGCTGTTTTCAAAAGCCGCTACAGTTTCATCATCGGTTTGAACAGTTTTTATTATTTGTATGGCTGAAGTAGTAGAACACGAGACTATGAAGCGTAGGGTCCTGAGTGCGAGCCCGCGCTGACTCATGAAATATTGTGTTGAATTCGTCTGATCAGCATTAGTGCGTACTTGTGTCAGTTGTTGCCAGCCTTTTTCAATGATGAAGGCATAGTCACTGGTCACTGAATATAATTGGCAGCGACTGACAATATCATTCACTAAAAAGCAGAGTAACAGCACCCACCTTCGGCGGCCCTGTAGCAAAAATTATCCGGCGAAGTAAAAAAGGTTGAAATAGCTACAAAAAAATGTCTATCTTCTCATCTTTCCTAATCTGTCCCCTCAATACCATCCCCTCGTTTTCAGTTCCGGCGCAATGCATTGCATATATAGGGGTCATCCCCTGAGTGCTGGTCCAAGATAAAAAAAAAAACTGTTATCACATTCGACTAAGCCAATTAGCAAGAGGTGAGAACCGAAAATACACATGGAGTAGCGATGATGAAAGTGCAGCGGCTTTCGAAAACAGCTGTTCTGCTCAACTGTATAATTTTGTTTATATATATGCAAATGGTATGAATTAGTATTTTTGGCTAAATAACCAAATGTTTTAATATTTTGAGACATACACCGATCTGTATTATTATTTTAGGAGAAAAAAGCAACCAAAATAAGCATCCCCACATTAAAAGAAAAAATTAACAATTTTGCCAAGAAATAATTAAAAAACGTCAACTCTGAAAAAGGTATCATAACTGAGAAACAATATGTCTTATGGAAAGATGCCTACATATTTTTGTTGTACACTTTTAAATATCTCATCATCCACCAATATTTATAAAAATTATAAACTTTAAAAGGTATTGTCGTGTAGATGTGCACAATGGAAATATTTGTTTAAAATTTATAGCATAAAAATGATAAAAAATTATTTACATTGTGCTTAAAAATCAACAGAAAACTCTTTCAAATTTTTTCCTGTTTTGTGCTTAAAAAATCCTCAAGTGTAAATTTTAAAAGTTCTGCATAATATTTTTATGGCTTTTTATTGCTCCCTTAAAATATGCTGTGTAAGGGATAAAAGGATGTATTTTTATTGTTGTTATTTTTCGTACATACATTTATGTACAGCATATCCTTAGAAAGACTTATTTTAACTGTGAACATCAAGCGGTCAAATTTTGATCACTAGTCTTGATAAATAGAACAATTGGTCCTTAAAATTGTACAAGAAGACAACAAAGGACTGAGGAATTTATTTAACCGTTCACCCATTTTCAATTTGTTGTTGCTGAAGTGTCTCTATTATTTCCACGTGCACCTCATGCTGGTGTGTAGGGTTCATTTGCCTATTTTAGATGAATACACGTTTTGTTGTGTTTGAATTTTTGGCCGTATGTTTTGTGTGGTTTATTGTTTTAAATTGTTGCTGATTTTGTTATTGTTAGTTTTGTGACCCATCAACGTTTACAACCGCATAGACTTAAATATTTACATACATACATATATACATATGTTTGCACAATGTATGTATGTATGCCCACATGTGGATATATGTAAGTATGCAAATGTGTGTAGTGACTTTCATGACCAATTTATGTATAAAAAAGTTGTTGTCCAATTTCTTCCAATTAGCTGTTTACTCAATAAATAATTATACACATACTGACGGAGAAAAAAATTCAGTGTTTGCTCAGTAATTTATGTATGTAGCCATACATATATGTTTGTATATATATTTACTTACTAGTTAATATTTTAATTACCCCTCTCTTTATTTAGTTAAGGATACTAATACATTTCATAAGTAATAATACACGAACACCTTGAGTTAGATTTTTATACTTATATCCAGTGTGACCATGTTAGCTCTTTTCTCGTCCACTTCGTCCTCGAGAGATTGAGGATGGGGAGTGTATCGCTCCATGGATACAGCACTCAGGGGATGACCCCTATATATGCAATGCATTGCGCTGGAACTGAAAACGAGGGGATATTATTGAGGGGACAGATTAGGAAAGATGAGAAGATAGACAGTTTTTTTGTAGCTATTTCAACCTTTTTTACTTCGCCGTCTAACTTTTGCTACAGGACCAACGAAATACCGCGTGAAATGTGTGAGAATGCAATGAAAAATGTACTCAAAAGGGCTCGCATTTGTGAGGCTAACAGAGATCGGACATTTATCTGATATTGTATTTTCATACATAATTGCCGACATTAAATAAAACATTTATCAATATAAGATCCATTACACTGTACAACACAAAAAAAAAAAATTACAAGGTCCGACCTAAAAATTTTGATAGAGGAGACAAAAAAACTAATAATCAAGGGAAATTGCCTAGAGCTAAAAAATATGTAATTAATGTATACTTCCTATCCAAATTTGCTATCGAAGGTAAAATAATAGAGATATTAGTGATTTTTAGTTAAATTTGCTCCTTTTTAAAAGAAGGACAAAAAAGACCCATACCTTGAGGAGTTAAAGGGTTAACATATTCTACAAAAATGTTCTCCGTAACATTTTACATAAATTTGATGAACACATTTTCAACCTAAAATGTAAGGATCACATGAATTCTTATGCCGATTAACAATAAGAATGTGCCAGGGCTGGGAAACTTTAATGCACCCCCAAATGAAATTCAGATGTAAACTTTCAAAACGCCGATACACGTGACTTTTTTTTTTGTCTCCTCTATCAAAATTTTTAGGTCGGACCTTGTTTAATTTTTTATTAAATGAAAGATAACACTGTACAACAAAATCAAATTTTTTCCAAAATTTTGTAATTTTGGAAAAAAATTTGATTTTGTTTGTAGTGTTATCTTTCATTTAACAAAAAAAATCAATGAGTGTTCGAACTCACGGGCGATGTGTTAACACCTTTTTGTTTATTTATTTTACATTAAACCCACAAAAAACAAAGAGAATGCAGAGCAACAGACAAATGTACATACATACATTGTTATGTTTGTACATAAGCTACATACGTTGCTGTCTTGCTATCTCATTTTCATATATGTACGTATAACCACGTCACTATTCTCTTTGCTATGCATAAGACAAAACCGAAGATCAACATAAAACACTTTTTTAATATTACTCCATATTAATACTCCGAAATAAAACACTTAAATCTCCGCTCGCCGATATCGGATCGCCTTAATTTTTAGCCTAAACTCTTCGTCGAAACCCGCACTAGCGTTTTAATTCAAAAATTAATAAAATCGGCTATGAATTTCCGGAGAAAATCGCGTGGGAAAATTATATGAAAATCGCCCAATAATCACTTTCAATACCGACTGCCAAGCAACAACAACAAACAAACAAACTCTTACACTTACACTTGCGTATGTATTGAAACTGATAGTTTACTGCCCTAGAGGCGCGCGTATAGATGTTAACACATCAAAAATTAAACAAAGTAGTACAACTTCCCGGCGGACACCGTGTATATACTTTATGGGGTCTTAAAGGAATATATCGCTGCATTACACACGGACTGAAAAAGTGAATATATCCTCCTATTCTTTTTTGGAAGGTATAATAAATGGGATTTTGATAAGCCAGTTTTATGTGCGATGCTTAAATTCGTGGCTTTAAATTGTAAAATTTGCCAAAAAGTGTTCGGGGTAAATATTTTTTAATCTCTTATCTTCTGGATGGATGAAATATATACAAGTAACAAACTAAATTAACAATTTGCCGGTGCCAACAGAAAATGATAAATTACAAAATGTTGTAACACTTTCTTACATTTTGCTTTAAGTCTGAACGAAAAAAAAAAATTACAAAAAAACGCCACTGTTGGCATCCAAAGCTTTGAATTTACCAGTTTAAATCAAATGTTAGTTAATATTTGTAACTGTCTTTGAAAAATTAAGCAATTAAAAGACAGAAAAACTACTGCTAACTGATTGACTCACTGATTGAATGACTGACTGCCTGACATATTGGACTTTATTTGTGACATCTGTGCGTGCCTAAATTATTTTGTTGTAAATATTTACTCTAAGGTTTTGTTCATTTCAAATGGATACACTTATGCCAACACACACAGCCATCTAGTCACACACACACACACATCGCATATGTATATGTGCACATATAAGTTTTTCTATAATTATGAAATATGTGCGAGTATGGGGCACACATTAATTTAAGTCAAGGGAACAAAAATATTATAATACAATTATGCATAACATTGTGTCTAGTTTTTACAGTTCGTTCGCTCCATTGTGAAATGCATAATGAAAAAGAAAAGATTTTAGTTTTAATTCATTTTAATTAATTTTAATATTAAACAAAGTTGTTGCCATAAAAAAGAAAATAAAATAAAATAAAAGCGGAGAAGAATGAACAAAAGTGCTGCACTATAATTGTGCTGATTACAATGTTGCAAAAGCATCATTTCATATAAAACTGTTAAAAACTTTTTCAAATATATGAAGAAGAAAAAAAAATAAAATAAAATCAAAAATAAAATAAAAGAGATGTATAGTAAAGTTTTTTTTATGACATTTTATTTAATATATTACGTACTTATTTTTGTTGTTTAACTTTAGCAGGTTGTAAATCAGAGGTGGGGCAACACAGTCACGCTGCATGTGGTAAATTAGCAAAACTTTTCGTTTTTAGATACTCGTACCATGTGCCGCTGCACTGTCTGTGGAAGCGTCTGCCAGACAACAATCAAAAGTTTATAATGTTTCTTTAAGTAACCAAATATATATATTTTAATGTGGTTTTGTTGTTGTTGTTGTTGGACAGCTGACTCGGCATGTTTAGATATTGATAATTGTGCCATAAAGACACAAGTTTTATGAAAAATTTTAAAATTTACATTTAAATATATAAGCCGGCATGTTCATAAAAACTAAAATGAATTTCAAATCTTTTTTAAGAAAATGTCGTAAGAAATATTTTTAATTAAAGTCTTTTTAAGGAGCTTTTACTCCTTCATATTTTTTTAATGATAACATTTCCATAACAATTTCTGTGCCAGCTCGGGTAAAAAAAGTGCAAAATATTTTTACTTTCTTTTGCTTATTATTAATTAGAAAGCATTTTAAGAACAAAAAAAAAACTACGCCAAAGCTTTTCTGTTTATCACCGTACAAAAGAGTTCTTTGAAAATTAAGCAACAAATTGCTATAAAAGAAATTTAAATATTTTAAATTTATTAAATATTTCTGCATGACACATCAATTACAACTATTTGTTTTAATCGGTTTCTAAATACTTCCTGTTAAAATTAGAACAACTTTTCAGAAATATTTTAATGTTTAAAGAAGGAAATAATTAGTTTGTTCAATGCTCTAGTTTTTCTCGCATCATCTCTAGTTGTCGGTGGCAAAGAAGAGTTTTCACTTTAATTATTATTGTTGTTGTTATTATTTCTATTTTAGTTTTCTAAACCATGAAGTGTAAAATTTGTATGTTATTACCAGGGCAACCAGAAATAGTTTTCAAATTACCTGAAATATCAGGAATGTGTTATTAATATTCGAACTTTATAAATTAAATGACTAAAACTGCTTTAGTAATTAATAAATTAGAGAAAAACTTATAAATTCCTGAGAATATCTCGGAGAAATTTTTTAAATATTTTCGTTAATTTGCTAAGAAGAAAATTATTAGTTCAAATTTGTGAATTCAAAAATCATTTTTATTTTGAAATTTTTTTTTTAAATTCAAATTTTTTTATTAAGACAGGCTATTATTTTCCTTTTAGTGAACTAACAAAAGTATTTTTAA
Organism: Linnaemya tessellans; assembly: GCA_951800035.1. Lineage (NCBI taxonomy): Eukaryota > Metazoa > Arthropoda > Insecta > Diptera > Tachinidae > Linnaemya > Linnaemya tessellans. The sequence continues at coordinate 141,610,044 of OX637532.1, forward strand.
AATTTTTTTCGAGATATTCTCAGGAATTTATAATTTTTCTCTAATTTATTAAGTACTTAGGTTAGTTTTTTTTATATATATTTTTTTCAATATTTTGTTATAATTTCTCGGCGAAATAGTTGAAATGAAAAAAATGTTTCAAGATATTTTTTATAAAATATTGATCGTAGTGCTTAATAAAAAAAGTAATTATAAATCAGGAATTTATGTTGAAAAAATTTATTTATTTTTTAAAAAATTTTTTGTTTAAATTGAATTATTTTCTATTTTCTATATATTTTATAAAAATATTTTTGATGAAAAAAAACTGACCCTAGTGCTTAATAAGAAAGTGATTATAACTCACAAATTTAAGTTGAAAAAAAATTTCGTTTAAATTGAATTATTTTCAATTTTCTATTTTTTTCAAGATATTTTTTTTAAAAAATATTTTTTATAAAAAACTAACCCTGGGGCTTAATAAAAAACTGATTATAACTCAGGAATTTATGTTGAAAAAATTATTTATTTAAAAAAATTGTTTAATTTGAATTATTTTCTAATTTTTTCAAGATATTTTTTATATATATATTTTTTATAAAAAAAACTGACCCTATTGCTTAATAAAAAAAATGATTATAAATCAGGAATTTATGTTGAAAAAAATTATTTATTATTTTGAAAAAAATTTTTGTTTAAATTGAATTATTTTCTATATTTTTTATAAAAATATTTTTTATATAAAAAAACTGACTCTAGTGCTTAATAAAAAAGTGATTATAACTCACAAATTTAAGTTGAAAAAAATTTTCGTTTAAATTGAATTATTTTCAATTTTCTATTTTTTCAAGATATTTTTTATAAAAATATTTTTTATAAAAAACTAACCCTAGGGCTTAATAAAAAACTTATTATAACTCAGGAATTTATGTTGAAAAAATTATTTACAATAATACAATTCTTTAAATTGTATTATTTTTTATTTTTTATAAAAATATTTTTTATAAAAAAACCAACCCTTGGGCTTAATAAAAAACTGATTATAACTCAGGAATTTATGTTGAAAAAAATATTTATTTTTTTAGAAAACAATTTTGTTTAAATTGAACTATTTTAAATTTTCTATTTCTTTAAGATATTTTTTATAAAAAACTGGCCCTACTGATTAGTAAGAAAGTGATTATAACTCACAAATTTAGGTTGAAAAATATTTTCGTTTAAATTGAATTATTTTCTATTTTTTTTCAAGATATATTTTATAAAAAAATTTTCTCTTAAAGCCGTGAACCAGTGATTTATAAAATCGTAGGATCTGCCAAATATGACTTGTTTGCTAGGAACTAAAAATGTAATTGAGTAACAGACTTTTTGGAAAGTTCTTCGATTTGAAAAAATTTATAAATTTTTTTTTTGGTTACGATTTTTGAGCACATCATTTCGAAGTATGAGCGCGTCCCTGAAGAAATAAAATGTGGGTTTCCTTTATATTTCAATAATATTTTCCTCCTTCAAATACTTTTGAAAAAACCCTACTTTTGTTTTAAAGATCCTTTCTATGGCCTTTGTAGCCCCTTGTCAAGGTTAATGCTGGTCACTTCTAGTGCAATGAAAATAAATTTTAAATCACTTGCTTCGCTTCTTTAATGCTGGTGTACACACACATACACATACACACATATTTGCATATGACATTGTTTATAAAAAACTATATGTTTATTTCTGTTGTTCTTATTTGAACGATTGATTTGTGTTATTAACACTTACTCAAATATTCTCTTGTAAACTTTCCATAAATTAACACATAAAAACATGTACATGCAGTGGCCGCCTTTCCATGTATGCACACATCCATACATACACACATCTGTACACTTTACTTTAATTTCTTGACCATTTATAAAAGCCCATGCAGTATGTTTCGTCAACTATTACCATAAACCTCTGGCAGACAGCATACATACACACAGTTGAGCCCGTTGATATGATGCCATTAAGTATTTAATATTCAAAGGATAACACAGTTTCCATCACATGCACAGTGTAAGCATACATACATACATGCATACTCACACATACATATAAATTGTTACAGTCATACAAACAAATAAACATACAAACATATACTGCTCGCTTGTAACGACATGTAAATAGACATGAAGATGAACGAACAGGAATGCAATCATTTATTATCATCATCGGTTAAGTAAAATGTATATGTGTGTATGTATATGTGGCAGGACAAAAAAATGTATACATATTTATATAGAATCAAGGCCAAATATAGAAAGGATGGAGTATTTCATCCCATAATTTGTTTGTGGTCTTTAGTTAAATGATAAATTAATGCCGAAAATGAGTTTGTTGTTGTCTTCTGTTTGCTAAAAACTTCAATCATTTATTTAATACCAAAATGAGTTAAACATTTTAAACATTTACACAGATATTCCAGGATTAATTATGCGAATGATTAACTTGATGGCCAGTAGAAGACAATAAGTGATTCTTTAATTCAGCTGGTAAAAACAGCAGCAAACATTTAAACAATTTTATAAGATAGAGAATTTATACTTCCGCTTATGAAGCGAATTGCCATGGGAATGTTTTTATAAATAGAAATCCTAATTAGGATCACTATAATAAACAAGATATCAGATTCTGTTGGTTTGAAAGTTTTTGCAATACCGGGAGATTCGCTGCGAGCGGTAGGTGTAAGCACTGAAATAATGAATTACAGTAGGGCTTTCCTGCGTTACTTTCTTAGTATAAATGAAATGTTTTTTGCTTGAATTGATAATTGAATTTGAATAAAAAAAAGAAAATTAAAAAAAAAAAAATACTTTGGATGTTAATACGTATTTTTATCAGACTGTACTCGACATATGCCTTCACAGTAGCAACGTAGTTAAGAACGAAAAATTCCTCAGAGAAACCTTAAATCGATACTTTTATAGAAGGCGACGTAAAATTTTCGCTGCGTTGCAATTAAGAATTTGCAATTAAATTTAAAAACATAATTTTCCTGGTACGATGTATCGTGATACTAGGGAATGCAAGGTCTATATGGAGCGATGTTAAAGCCGAGACATATAGAATCCGTTATAAGTCGCTTTTTTCAACTGACAACTGAGTTGAAATACATGCTTTCATATGTAAGATGTCACATTCAACACTTCTGCGTCAACGCAAAGTACGAAAGTTGACCAACTTTTAACTTCTGACGCACGTTGAATACCTTGACGGACATCAATAAGTTTTTCAAATTGTTTTGATTAATTTCTTTGTATTGTGTGTTCAGGAAAAATTAAATAATACATATAAAAAATTATATAAAATAAATAAATAAATGATATAAATCAAATAGAGAACAAACAACTGATTTAATATACGTCAACAAAGCAGTTATTGTGTTACTTTTCTCCGTTGGTACGTTCATCTTAGTTAAAAAGGGTGACCCATAATGGATGACAGACTCTAAGTGTGTCTCGGCCTTAAAATGCTTCCTCTTTATTTTATGAATTGTGAATTTTTTAAAAATTTGATTTTTCTGAACTCTTATATATTTTACTCACTAGATTTTACCCGCGACATATCCAAAACCACCCTATGTTATGCCTCGAATCTCATAATAACTCTATGCCAAATTTTATCTAAATTAGTTCTGTGGTTTGAGCGTGAAAAAGTAACAGACAGATAGAGTTATTTTCATAATTATTATATTAATAAGGAAAAACGTTCAAGACATTATAAAAAGTGCAATTCATCCTAAAAAGTGCAAGTCATTACGAAAAGTGCAAGTCATCATAAAAAGTGCAAGTCATTACAAAAAGTGCAAGTCATTATAAAAAGTACAAGTCATTATAAAAAGTACAATTCATTATAAAAAGTGCAAGCCATCATAAAAAGTGCCAGTCATCATAAAAAGTGCAAGTCATTATAAAAAGTGCAAGTCATCATAAAAAGTGCAAGTCATCATAAAAAGTGCAAGTCATTATAAAATGTGCAAGTTATCATAAAAAGTGCAAGTCATCATAAGAAGAGCAAGTCATTATAAAAAGTGCAAGCCATCATAAAAAGTGCCAGTCATCATAAAAAGTGCAAGTCATTATAAAAAGTGCAAGTCATCATAAAAAGTGCAAGTCATCATAAAAAGTGCAAGTCATTATAAAATGTGCAAGTCATCATAAAATGTGCAAGTCATCATAAAAAGTGCAAGTCATCATAAGAAGAGCAAGTCATCATAAAAATTGCAAGTCATTCTAAAAAGTGCAAGTCGTTATAAAAATTGCAAGTCATTATGAAGAATGCAAGTCATTATAAGTAACTAATATGAAAGGGGCTACGAAGCGGCGTTTATCTGTTTTTTTTTTGAATTGAACATAAAAAAATCAATTGAAATTTCTTACGGGCTACGATGCGTCAACGCATAAAAGAAGGTGTTATCAAGAGCCACTTTATAGCTGCTTAGATGAAAATGTTTATTTCTTTTCAAATAAGTCGATTCGAAAATCGATATCAAATATTGTTTCATAATTATTAGTATATTTTTATACAAAAATTTTTTAAAACTGTACACAAAATTACAAATAATTTTGAATTAAATCAATTAATTAGTTTGATTCAAAATTATTTCTTTTCAAATTCAAGAGTTTAACTGATAATGAAAAGTTTAAACTATTTTTTTCCCTTCAATAAAACAAACTCTTAAACTCATTTTGCCGAATCGTATGTGTTACACAGTGGGTGCAAGCAACTATTCCTTTTGCAGGGTGTTTGCCACAACCATACATTCCCATACAGCATGCAGCAATATGTATGTAATTCTCGTAGCCACGTTATGGCCAACATGCCTTTCGCCGCATGTAGCCTCCGCCATGGCTACGGAGGCCATAGAATTTCATTAATATTAAAGTTGAGCTATTGTGAAACAATTTTTCAAATTACGGGCGCAAAGTATCAATATTAATAAAATAATAGAACAGCATTTTAGGAAGAATAATATTTATTGCTTAATTTCGGCCATTATTATTACTTTCCGACACCATCATTCTACTTAATTTCTTCCACATATTTAAAGTCTTTTTAACCGTCTATTGGTATTTCCTTTTGATTGCACAACTCTTGTCGTCTCAAAGGAACCAAAAACCAAGGCCTTCTATTAAAACAATAATGGCCATTATAATATTCGTAGCACAGCTTGTGTATATTCTTTATGTATTTTCTTAACGTTTTTCTACTGTTTTACTTTTACGAAAAAGGTGCTGCTGCTGACTTTTACACATAATAAGTCCGAAAATACCCATAAGAACCCACGAAAAAGGATTAGTTTACACAGTAGGATGCAGCAGCAGCAGGAACAAGCAGCCAGTGGAACATAAATATGTGTGTATGTATGTACGTGTGTACAAGTATATTAATAAATTATTTTGATAATGCCTAAACAAATAATAAATAACATTTATTTATGAATGAATATAAATGGTCAATAATGACTACAAGGTTGTTATTAAAAAAAAAGTATCATGAACTTTAGTACGAAATTCATTGCCCTGTTTACTTTAGCTGATGGATGGAACTTATGAAAATGTATGGACAGAAACAAACAATTCATAAAAATTTAAAAAAAAAATATTTGTGGTTAATTTAAGGAAAAGAAAATTTTCATCAAGTAAATAAAGCCAAGTTATAGATGTATCCGGGATATATTTTTTTATTTATTTAGTTGCTGATATCTTGAAATTATAAGGGGGTAGGAAATGGGACTAGGACTAATATTTTTTGAACGCTTGCAGGCGGCATATGATTGTGTTAATAGGTGTCTGTTCTGCCCTTAAAGAATAACACAGAACCAAAGATAAAAATTATATTTATAAGTCATTTATTGGCTTACAATTTGTCATCAACAATATTGTTTAAATTTAAATTTATTGAATTTTCAATAAGATTTAAAGTAGAGATGTGCAAATGTCCTGATTTTTTCGTGGCACCCATGAATCACGTGAATTGTTATTACAAATTATTAAAATCATGCGTGCATGCTTGATCATGATTCAAAAAGTTAAGAGCGTGCGTGATAGTGTGTGATTTTTAAGTCGTATAAAATTCACGTATTCAAAACAAAAGATACGTTTTTCTTCTTTTGAATTTTGAGCTCTAAGGAAATATAAAGGGTGTTTTTTACAGAGTGACACAACTTTAAATCATAATAAAACAAGGATATATATTTTTAATATCAATTAAATCGGCTTTAGTGGGAAAACTATTTTATGAAATTAATATTTAAATATGATTTCTGCCATGTGGCTGCCACGACTGGCGTGTAGAAGGCGCAATCTGGACCACCAATTTTCAACAACTAAGAAAATCGCCCATAAAGTGCAAGGATACAACCCCAGTTGCTGAGAACGGCAACGAATTGATTGATTAGGATCATCTTCAACACTTTCCTGTATAGCGACTACAGCTTCTTCAGTGCACACTCTTCGCCGTCTCACGGGATGCACATGATCAGTAACAGTAAATGTGGTCCGAAAATGATCTTTTGTTCTTCGAATTAGCCGCTCTTAAGGATGATTATGTACCCCCATAAAATGGAAGCAGTGCACGATGCGTTTGACGAATGGAATAATTATTTTGATTAAAAATTTCAACAATTTTCACGTGTTGCTCTGGTGTTGTATGCTTTTTATGCACATACATACATATGTATATGTCTATGTGTTATAGAGATACACGCTCTCACACTCAAGAACAATTTTACAATGAGAGTGCGTGATTTTGCGAAATTGTTACCATCGTGCGTGAAAGTGCGTAATCAAAAGTAATGCTTTCGTGAACGCCTTAAATCTTACCGTGCATGCAATAAATTTGAGTTTCGTGATCGTTAGCTTAATTTTACTCACGCTCACATCTCTAATTTAAAGTATGAGTACAACACATATTTAGCAACAAGACATCTTATCCATCATGCGTGACAAGAGTTCTTTTCTGTTCGATTGGTTATCTAGTGCAATTTGCAACATGTGTTGCCATTGAGAAAGTAATTTTGTTAACCTCTTCAAAAGTTTCCAATATTCTATAACGTAGGAAGCAAATACGAAATTGTGAGCCATATGAATATGTAAAATTATCTGCAATGTGTTAATTTTGGGTAGAAATTGACAATTTTGAAATGAATACAATTGATGATTTATTAATAATGGATACTTTAAGCTGAAAACCAAAAATTTCTGAAAAAGATTCTCCTCTACACAAAATACTAAAACATATTAAATGTGTGTGTCTGTTGAAGTAGGTTTGCCCAAGAGGTTTAAGCGTGAGCAACATTTCATTCATGTAAGTCTGCAGTTTTTAAATATTTTTTGGGCTCACGTTCATGTAAGGAAATGAATTATGCAATGCATTGCGCCGGAACTAGAAAGGAGGGCATAGTGTTGAGATGACAGATGAAGAAATTTCATGAAGACTTGAATTTACTTTAAGTTCTGTGATACCCATACTATGCATACCTTATAGAGTCGCATATTAATATTGTGAAAATTACACACGGAATGACAAACATTTCACCATATTTGGCGATTCGTTTAACTTCGAAAATGTCTTATAAACCTTTTTGAAATGGAAAAAAAAACATTAAAAGAAGGCATGTAATATATTTAAATCACTTCAGCCGTGTGTAATTTTCACAATATTAATATGCGACTCTATAAGGTATGCATAGTATGGGTGCTTATGAATAGGGAAGTCGAATAAGCGATGCCCATTAGTGCGTGTCTCCGTCTGTCTGTAAATAAAATTGATTTCTCGAAGTTTCCAGAAAAACTAGACACTTCGTTCTTAGTTTGATGTATCGGAAATAGTTCTAAATAGATTATTATTGAAAGTCAGCAAAATTCAATATACAATTCCAGAGCTGGGTAGTTTAAACTTATTTTTCATATATAAAATTAACTAATCTAAAACATAGTTTTGTTAATACCACGGGAAGAATTTAATTAGTATTAGTTTTTTTCGCGACTTTATCAGAGCTTAAAGTTTTCATGCTTATCAGTTTCACAATTTCATATCTCCCTAAAAATTTTACCATCCTTGACCCCTTCATATGGTCATTGCCATAAACAGATATATTGTTAAGTCAAATGTTTATAGTTATCAGTTTAATAATTTCATTTTTCGACCACCCTTGACCACCTAATAGGATCATTTCCAAAAACAAAAACCTACCTATGTTATTCCTCGGATCTCTAAGCATCTCTATGTCAAATTTCATCTAAATTGGTTCAGCGGATTGAACGTTAAAAGATAACGACAGACAGAGTTAATTTCATATTTACCATATTAGTAAAAAGTGCAAGTCATTATAAAAAGTGCACATCACTATGAAAACAGGAAGTCATTATAAAAAGTGCAAGTCATCATAAAAAGTGCAAGTCATTTGAAAAAGTGCAAGTCATTATGAAAAGTGGAATTCATCATAAAAAGTGCAAGTCATTGTAAAAAGTGCAAGTCATTATAAAAAGTGCAAGTCATTATGAAAAGTGGAGGTCATTATAAAAAGTGCAAGTCATTATAAAGAGTGCAAGTCATCATAAAAAGTGCAAGTCATTATAAAAAGTGCAAATCATTATGAAAAAAGCAAGTCATTATAAAAAGTGCAAGTCATTATGAAAAGTGCAAGTCATCATAAAAAGTGTAGGTCATTGTAAAAAGTGCAAGTCATTATAAAAAGTGCAAGTCATTATGAAAAGTGGAGGTCATTATAAAAAGTGCAAGTCATTATAAAGAGTGCAAGTCATCGTAAAAAGTGCAAGTCATTATAAAAAGTGCAAATCATTATGAAAAAAGCAAGTCATTATAAAAAGTGCAAGTCATCATAAAAAGTGCAAGTCATTTGAAAAAGTGCAAGTCATTATGAAAAGTGGAATTCATCATAAGTGCAAGTCATTGTAAAAAGTGCAAGTCATTATAAAAAGTGCAAGTCATTATAAAGAGTGCAAGTCATCATAAAAAGTGCAAGTCATTATAAAAAGTGCAAATCATTATGAAAAAAGCAAGTCATTATAAAAAGTGCAAGTCACTATGAAAAGTGAAAGTCATCATAAAAAGTGCAAGTCATTATAAAAAGTGCAAGCATACGGTGTTCAGATATGCACCTTAATTGAGTTTTTCGCAATCAATGCCATTATTGAGGTCCATATAAAATGTTAATTAAGTAATTGCTCAATTAATACTTAATTACTATAATATGGAGTAAAATTACAAATGCAGCACGGCTAAAAAGTCTGTCTGTTTAGTTAATCAAATTCAGTGAAAAAAGTTAGCCGAGACATGCACCTAAATTGTAAAAAAAAAGTTATTGTCATTAAATTTAGTATTAATTAGAAAAAAAAACAATACAGAAAATAGGTTCCCAGATTTGGTACTTATGAATATGAACAATTTTTATTTTTAGCTGTCATACTCGTACCATAATTGAATTGACTAAATTTTGTATATGTGAACAGGCAGATAATTATGGCAATAAAGTGAATATTCACTCAATTAAAAATGCATGTCTGAACACCGTATAAGGAGTCATCTGTTCATGTTATAAAACAACATAAAATAGGAAATACAGAGAAATTTTTTAATAGCCTCAGATTGTTTCTTTTATTTGTAGTCGAAAAGTGTAGGGGATAAAATCAGTCGACTGTTAGTTGTATCTAGAGTTGGTACATCCATAAATATATATTTTGATATATTTGGTATCGAAGTCACTGCAATAGGCATTTTTATTAGGAGGGCGGTAAAGTAGTTTGTTTTGCCCTACATTCTTTTACATCTTAACTCGAAACAGTGTCTGTCTGTTTTATAATAATTTTTCGAAAGCAAGTATTTCATCAGGATTAATATAAATATAAGTTATATCTAGCAACTATATGCTTTGAAATGTTATTGTCCTTTACTTACACTTCTCCTTACATGTGAGAGCATATCGAAAATAACTTTTTGCTAGAAAAAACACACACTTGATTGCATGCAGAAAAGAACAGAGTACATACGAGTACGAGTCTATGCATCTTAAAGTGAGTGTGTAATTGTTTCTATTAACATGTTTGACCAACATCGACTTCCAACAATACAAAATGAACTGCCGCAGGATATTGTGTGAGCAGAAAAGTGTGCATGTGTTGTTATCCTCTCGACGTTATTGACTTAAATCTAATGTGCAAATTTTGACAGTTTTTGCATCATTTATCACTTATGGATGTTGTTGTTTGGTATTTAGCAAAAGAAAATGTAATTTATGTACGAGAAGTATGTTTTGTTTTAAACTTGTTTCAATCTTGAGTTCGTTAGTCTGGGAACAGTTTTCTTTTGCTTGCTGTCAAATTTTATGATGATTGAATAGTCAAGATTTGAAATAAGTTGACATGCCATTTAATGAAGATGTTGAAAATGTGTTCTAAGCTTAATAAAGGGTTCTGCTTTGTGAGATTAATTTTTATAATTAAACTGAAAGTATGCTGAAGAGCAAATAAGAAATATTATATCAACTTTCCTTATTTATATTTACTTCATTACAATAGACTTTATGATTATTGTCAAGTTTTGTAAATATTATTAACAATATAAAACGAAGAACAAAAATATGAAAAATTAAATTTTTTTGTTCAAGAGGAAAACGAATAGAATCTAAGATGCATAATAATAATAAAAGATTTTAATTTGTAAATTCCTAAAAATATATATGAAATGAGTTACAATAAATTATATCCCATCCGTAAAAAGATTTTATTCCTATTCTGATATATACTGATCTTTTTTTACATCCTCCAAAAAATAATAGAAAGGCATATTCTCTTTGTCGTTTCATGTGTAACGCAGCGGAATATCCCTCTAAGACGCCCTAAAGTATATATATATATTATTGATCAGTGGTAGAATCTAAGACGATCAGCCACGTCTGCTCATTCGTCTTTGGAAACCACGACACAGTCCACAGAAAAAGAGCCAGACCCTTTGAAATTTGGTATAGATAAATTTTGAAGGCTAGCACAGGTCAAGTTCATAAATGGGGGCTAAATCGCATTAGGGATAAAAAAGTTCCCCTTAGAAGAACTAAAGTAATCTCTAAAAGACAACCTAGTTTTAAATTTTTTTTTGGTAATTTTGTTCAGCAAATGATATATTTTTATGTCAAAGAAGATTGAAATTGGAGCCAGAAAATCATAAAAATCCATTTTTCAACCCCGCCCTCTTTAGCGGGCATTAATGTAAGACATTATATGCTGAAAAATTTAATTTTTACACTTTTACGATGAAGGTAAGACGTTCGCTGATCTTCCTGCCCTACCCCTTCACTAACCTTTGCCCCCTAAATGGCCCTTTGCATTATTTATTGATGATATATATATATATATATATATATATATGTATATATATATATATATATATATATATATATATATATATATATATATATATATATGTATTGAACTGGCTACAAGACCATGGACAATTATTAAAAGATTCAAATAAGAATAAAATTAGAGTTTTTATTTACTAAATATTTGTAGGGTATTTAAGATACGACTCGATCGAATATAACTTTATTGTCCTAGTATGTTAGAATAATAGCATTTACAAAATTTATAAATAATGAAAAACTAGCTCATTTTCACTTATTAAAATTGACAGATAAAAATCAGATTTACTTAACATAAAGACTATTATTTCATATTCACTGAAACTGTGTAAAAAAAAGAACTTCATTCATTAGAAATGATCCAGATTGGCACTACTTCCGGTTCTTATTGACGAAGCTGTGCTGTTCTCTGAACTTCTTTTCAAAAATAATTCTATATAAAGAAATACAAAGAAATTTGTTAAACACTAATGAACTTATTGAATTTCTGAAAAATAAAATGAAAAATATTTGAAATGCTTAAAAACCAATACGATTCATTAGTCTGAATCATTTCTTCGTCATATGTGTGTTAAATTCATTGATGTTAGTCCGCCAGTAAAAATTCCTCGGCGAAGTAAAACGACTAAAACAAATTTTTTAAAATTTTTGTTCTCTATTTCCTCTCAAAAGTATCCCATTTATGCATTCGATCCTGAGTGCCGGTTTAGCAAAGAAATTAAATACTGAACAAGATCACGTTTTGGTTTATGCGGCTCTCCACAACGCGCAGGCATCCACTTAAAATCCAAGTAATTAAATTCCACTTTCTCTTTTTTCGCTGAGTTTTCTAATTATTGGGTAAGTGCCCTCTTTGCTAGGCAACAAAAATTTACTTTCCATAACTCTTTAGCACTTCACCAAATCAATTTCAACAATATCGTTTATAGCAAATAAAAAATTTTTATTTTCACTTTAATTTGCTCAGTATTATTTGTATTGTCTAATTTGTCTTCATGCAAATTGATAAACAATAGTCGCAGGCACCTTTACCTGCTCCAAGTTAAAACGGAATGTAGCAGCAGAATCTACAATCATACACTCGCTACTCACTTAAATACTTAATACAGACAGACAGACAAACAAACAAATGAATTTGCTTTCGGTGGCAAGTTCTGGGTAGAAATTGTGTCTTGCATAAATATGCGTCATTAAGCATTAACACTATTTGTTCACGTCTTTTGTTTATCACGGGACTTAATCAATAGCCAGGACAAAGTGGTGTTACACTTCCTGTTGCTGGAACATGCCACCACAAAAAAGAAAAAAAAAATAAAAAGAGAAGGAACTCGGAATGCCAATAACTAAAAGAGGAAATATAGAAACGCACAAATACAATTTTCTTACAATTATTTATGGAGAATTTCTTTATATTGTGACGAATGAAATCGTAATGTATACCCTGAGTACAGGCAAGGCCGCCAGGAGGGGAGTGAGAGAGCGAGCGAGTGAGTTAGTAAGTGAGTCTTCCAAGATAAGGCTTGTAAAGCATTTATAAGCAACCTCAAAATACCATCACAAACAACAATAAAAGCCATTATTACACTTAAAGCAAGAACAATGACTCTGACGACAACGATTACAAAATTAATGACAATGTAGAATTTTGCCAATCTATAATTACAATCGCACCTTTCGAAATACAAACAATAAAATTAATGCTGGTTCCTCCTTTAAGGCTATCGTGGAAAAGTTGTTGTTGTTATTCACAAGTACAGTCAAGAATTAAAAGGAACTGTTTAACCAGCGACAACAAGGACTTCCACTACGGGGTTTTCCTAAGCAAATAGCAACAATAATGGTAACATTGATTATTCCACTTGTATTATATGTAAAGCATCATGGCTACTTTTACAATTTGTATGGCTGTATATGTCTTATTGAACTTTTGTATAAAATTTATATTTGTGTGTGTGTGCGTGATTTAAGGCAATTGTATGAAGGGTTGTTAAAGAATATATTCATTGCTTTTGAAGGTGGTGTTAGTCAGTAGGAGCATCATATTAATTTTGTAGCTTAACTCACTTTTGGTTAGTATAAAAATTCCCTATCTAATAATCTATATGACTTGCACCTTTTTTTAAACCGATTTGCACTTTTTATGACTTGCACTTTTTATGATGACTTGCACTTTTTGTGATGGCTTGCACTTTTTATGATGACTTACACTTTTCGTAATGACTTGCACTTTTTCTAATGACTTGCACTTTTTTATTATGACTCGCACTTTTCATAATGACTTGCACTTTTTATGACGACTTGCACTTTTTATGATGACTTGCACTTTTTATGATGACTTGCACTTTTTATAATGACTTGCCCTTTTTCTAATGACTTACACTTTTTATTATGATTTGCACTTTTTATAATGACTTTCACTTTTTCTAATGACTTGCACTTTTTATTATGACTCGCACTATTCATAATGACTTGCACTTTTTATGATGACTCGCACTTTTTATAATGACTTGCACTTTTTATAATGATTTGCACTTTTTATAATGACTTGCACATTTTTCAATAACTTGCACTTTTTATAATGACTTGCACTCTTCGTAATGACTTGCTGTTTTTATGATGACTTGCACTTTTTATTATGACTTGCACTTTTTATAATGACTTGCACTTTTTGTAATGACTTGCACTTTTTCGATAACTTGCACTGTTTATAATGATTTGTACTTTTTATAATGACTTGCACATTTTTCAATGACTTGCACTTATTATAATGACTTGCACCTTATATAATGATTTGAACTTTTTACAATGACTTGCACTTTTTACGATAACTTGCACTTTTTACGATGATTTGCACTTTTTATAATGGCTTGAGACAACTTGGTGGTCAGTAACTATGTAATTCCGTTCGAAACTGTTAGAATTTGTATGCTGTTTAATATCAGCAATTGGCATTCGAATCAAATTATGCAAAACCCCCCTTTTCATAGTCCCCTTTTTTTATGGACAAGTTTCTAATAGTGTAAATATGACACTACTGAAGCAAAAAGCAGTTGAAAATATTGCATTCAAAATAATTTACAATAATTCATTCTTTTTGAACTCTGTTTATGCTGAACACTTTAGCCAATGCTCGCCGCATTTTGCCGGTACACTTCTTCGTACAAACGGTCGCGTAAATTGTTGGTGAGGACATGAATATTTGAATTATGATTGTGGTTAAAAAGTAATTTGTCTTCTCTAAACAAAAGACCACAGACAAAGCATTAATATTATGGTGGCATAATTTACAATAACAGGGTTTAGAGTTGGGCAAAAAATGAACAAAATTGCCAAGAAAACACAAATCAAATAGTTGAAAAGGTAAGTTGCAAAAGAAAAGCACAATTCTTAGATACTTAAGGCTTCTGTTGGGAGGGTGGGAGCAGTATTTTTCCATTAATAAGTTTACCTAAAGTTGCAGTGCATACTTAAGCAAACATAATATGTTTGTATGTACTATGTACATAATATTTAAAGACTTGTACAGCAACACTCGCTAATACACGTTTCCCTGGAGCACCATTATAAGAAGGTAATAGACTCGACCGAAGAGAGACTATTGTTTATCATTTTGTAAATACTTTTCAAAGACAACAAGAAAGTATTTTAGCACGTTACACCAGACAGCACTAAATAAAATAAATATTGAAATGTACACACAACTTATAAAAATGGCTCAAAAGATAAGAAAAGCAAACACTAAGAGACTGGATACTTTTGAACAAATACCATAAAATATCCTGCTAACTGCATACAACGGAGAGACTGCAGTTTTTCAATACATTTTAGATTTCAATTGGAGGTATTAAAGGTATATATTTATGTATTTGCCTTTGAAAAAGAAACAGAGTTTGGTTTATAAATGCTTGAAGTGGACAATTCTATTTTTGCACTTCAGCGAATAGTTTATCAATTGGCGATTCAGTGTCATGGTAATTAAAACAGATTTGGGAGGTTGTTGCAGTAGGATGCAGTAGGATTAGGTGTCGGAAAAAGCTACTGGCTGTAGTCTTAGATAGCAAAGTCAAGAACCCTAGTGATGCAATACATTGAGCTGGAAATATAAAAGGAGGGGACTGTATTGAGAGGTCAGATGTCGAAAGATGAGAAGAATCTTTTAACTGTTTAACCTTTTACTTTGCCGGCTTTTACTGGGCAGGCGGAAGAGGGTGTTGTTACTCTACTCTTTAGTGACAGTAATTGTTCAGTGTCCAGTGCTGTGCTTTATTCATCCATCCAGATACGTGCACAGGCGTAGTCGCGTGCAATAGGTCTATAAATTTCAGAATATTTAAGTTTCTATTTATAAAATTTTTTTTTTTAATTTATAAAAGGTTTGTGAATTAGATTTTCATACAAAACTCGTTTTATAAACAGTTTATTAAACAGAAATATTTTTATGAATAAGACAGTTAGTGTAGCTGCAGTTAAAGTTAATTTAGTCGTGTTTATTTTTTAAATTTGCAAATTAAACCAGCTTTCGCAAAGCAGTTGTAAAGCATTTTCGGCTCACTGTGGTCGCCATGAGGGGTAGTTTTCCCGATTCCTTGGCTCCCGATGGAAATTGTAGTTAAAACACTATGTCTATTATCAGGCATTATATTGTACAGTATTGTGTATGGACAAGGATTCATTATGGAGCTGCCAGGATTCTGAAATGGCATCAAGAAATTCACAATAGCATTGTATATTACACTTCAAAATTATATTTCCGAGGAAACCAATTATTCTACTTCCACTAACCGAAGTGACAAAAAATGTGTTCACCGGCAGTTATGAATTTCTATATGGAGGACTTCAATGCCACCGCTCTGTTTAAAGTTCAGGATGGCTTTATTGTCTTATATGTAGAAATTTCTAACATTATCAATAGCAAAGCTGCAAATCACAGTGGGGGATTTTGAGGAAAATGTGAACATTAAGCTATGAGTTCCAGCAGTACGCATTTGACGCGAGGTGTGCGAGTAAAAAAATTTAACAAATAATAATATCATTATTTCTCTCATTTAAAGCCATATTCCCAAATCATTTTCTATTCCGATATATATTTAGACATTTTTTTTCTATATAGAAAGATTTGAATCATGTTGGTATACGTCAAATCATTGTCTCTTTAACTCTCTGGAAAGTAATTAGGACAGTAAATCTTGTGTTTCCATCGGTTCAATACACTTCTCGTATGCAATTTTCTAAAAAAAAATTTTTATAAATAAAAACTGTTATCATATCCAACAAAGCCACCTCATTGTTGACTAATAAAAATACTCAAAAGTACTGTTGATGAAAGTGTAGCGGCTTTCGAAATCAGCTGTTCTGCTCTGCTGTGTAAGTTGAATTATTAAAAAAACTGATGTTGAGTTTCCTTTGTGCTTTGTGATGATGAGAGTGTAGTGGATTTCGAAAACAGCTGTTCTGTTCTCCTGTGTAAATTGAATAATTATTAACTGAAGTTGATTTCCCTTTATTCCTTGAAATTCATTTATCATGTCTTTCAAACAAAATACACATGAGTAGTGGCGATGAAAATGTAGCGGCTTTCGAAAACAGCTGTTCTGCTCTATTGTGTAAGTTTGATAATTAAAAACTGATGTTGATTTTCCTTTGTGCCTTGGAATATTTATCTGAACTTGAAACAAATTCTCGATCAATTAGCCTTACAATCTTAATTATATTTAATACAAAAATTTTCATTTGCAAATATGAAATATTTGGAAGCGAAAAACAACGCCTGAATTGCTATGCATTTGCTTTTGGCGAACAAATTGTATGAAAAACTTAAATTTCTAATTAAAACTATAAATGCGATAACATAAAATGCCATATTGAGTTCTCAGCTCTAGAGTTATCTGTAAGTACAGTGCGAGAGACAGTGGGAACTGAAGAGAGGAATAAACCAAAGAATATATGAAATTGTTTTATGAATGGAAATCCCTACTTTGGAACGATTATTACCCGTCAAATGTAGTTTAACATGCCATTTTCAGTGTCTTCTATCTATAACTAAATTTTATCAGTGCTGACAAACTAATGGCGTTTTCTTTTCTAGAAAACATGTAACATTTTTTCACTTCTAATCCAAAAATTTGCATTTAAGCGGATTTTCAAAACAATAATATATTTGCCTAAGCAATGGTAGTTTAATTTGTAATAGATTTACTATTTCGACATGGCATGATGGTGCAGTTTTTCATCAAAAAGTGTAAAAAATGTAGCATTCTTTTCCAGAAAAGAAATCAACATAAAATGTTACGCCACTCTTGTACTCAGTGTCCCAATTAAATATGTTGTATACACTTCTGTGTGGCAATAGCACTTTTCAATAGAAATAAATTCATTCAAATTGCGAATTCACTCCTCATATATAATTTTTCTTATCGCTGAGACAGCAAAACCTTAATCAGCCGTTAACACTACCGCAATTGAATGGATGCTAAAAAGAACCTGCGCTTTTGGCATTATTAGAAAAATGCTTATCAATGAACCAGAAACCGCGATACTCGCCATTACCAAATGCAATTTGACTTTCGAATTGTATCTTTAAGTGGATAATGGCTTAGGACGTTGTAAAACACATATCGATAAATATTGAGTTGTTCGTGTAGGCATTAACTGTAGATACCGATATGTAATCATATAATTTTAACTTGGCCGTGGATATTGCCAAAAAAAAAAAAAAGAAGAGCAGTGCACGCATACAATCTGCTGCAGATGCTTATGCATCCTTTAGTCTGGTCACCACACATGCACACTCCATCCAAGCCAGGCTCATAAATAAATGTGCCGGCGTGTCTGTGTGCTGTGCTAACAACACCAATAGTAGTTTAATGGTAATGAAAGGGATAATAAACATATGCCTGTACAAGTACTCATGTGTTTGTGTGTATGTATTTTTAATGTGCCTCAAATACGTTTTAATATGTCTGTGTTTCGGCTGTGCGTATGTATGCGTGTATCTTAATGCATGTTTTGTGTAGTTAGATTAGTGAGAACGGATGTTTGGTGTTGCCTTCACCTTAATGATGTCGAAGATAAAAGCAGCAATTGTCCAGCGTTCGATAAATTAAAACTTTGCTTTTAAAAGGCTTTAGATATATTTCACTTCATAAACATTTTCTATTTTTATTTATAGGCTTACGAAATTGAGCTTAATTGATTCAAATGATGTGAATTATTGCCTGCCTGGTCATGAAAAGGATGTAAAAGTTACAATTCTTTATTGAGAGAGAAAATTGTTGTTGCTTCTTAAAACTTAAGGAATATGTGAGAAATGTAAGTCATCTATTAAAGTTTCTTAGCAAGATGTTGGTTCATTCGGAATTTTCATATGAAACATATATGACCTGCTCCACGAAAAGGGACCTCTGCGCCGAAAAAAATTTTTTTTACTTTTTGAGTGATTCTTATAGGAAAAAACGCTCTTTCAAATGCCGCAAACCGCAAGTTTCTATGTCTTTTAGTTTTTTTACAAATCACTTGTAATGCTAGAGTTAATGTCGACGTCGTCGACGGCGTCAAATGTCAAAAAAAAAGTTGAATCGTATGAAATTGTATGAGAGCAGTTAATCTCAACGCGTTGCAACGCCGTAAAAGTTCAATCTATTTCAACTTTTTCGGCGTTGAAACGCCGTCAACGGCGTCGACATTAACTCTAGCATAAAGATGAACATAATTAATTGCGCAAAACACGGAAAAACGAAGCGCTTTTTTTAAACGCGTTTTTTCTCAATAACTTCTTTTCGGCACAGAGGTCCCTTTTCGTGGAGAAGGTCACATATACGCAAATATTTATCACTAAGATGGCTAATTTATTCTGTTTCCCAGTATAAATGCTGGGCTATGAGTTATCAATGAAATCTACTTGCCAACCTCCTTGAACTGATGAAATTGATGGCATACAACATATGCTGTACACACACACACACACACCCATACACACACATACTCGTACCTTGTCTTGTGTACTCCATTTCAAGGTTTTGCAAATGAACATTTAAATGCCATTAAACGTATAGTGTTTGCGTAGCTCCTCAATGCTAAATTCCTGAGTGTCTTGAAATTGATACGACTTACAAAACACCAACTCATACACGTTACACACTTGAAGAATACCCAAAGGACTCTAAGAAACCTGAATGAAATATTTCTTCTTGCTGTTGTAGTTCGTGAAGAAGGTGGCATTAATAGTGTTGCATGCATGTGTATGAACGTGTGTGTGTGTGTGTGGGTAAATTCTTAAAACGACAGTGATTGGACATTTTTATGACTATTTTTTTTTTTTCATTTTAATATTGCCATTGTTTTGTTGCTATTTAATAGCATTAGATTTGGTTTAAATGACAGTAGTTGTTATTTAACGCTATTTGTGGTAGCAGAAGTGGTACTTAAGCACTGAAAGAAATATTTCTTGGTATATTTAACGAAACAAATTTTTTTAAAAAACTATTAATTTCTTTAATTTATCTTATTATTTCACAACTTTATTCGTCCTTTTGTATTATTAATATATTATGTTTAATTTATTTTATTATTTATTAAGCTCGAAGTCGTTTTTTTTACAAGGTGTGCCAAAAGAAATCACCCTATTGTTATTTTTGCAAATGGCGGCCAATGTCAAATCTATTTTGAGATTTGTGAATTAGACAGATGTAGAATACAAGTGAACAAGACATGGAGCGATACACTCCCCAAGAATGCGGAATAATCGTGTCTATTTTTTTTGCGTAACAATTCATCTGTGGTGTTGGCGCAGCACGAACTCCGTCGACGATGCCCCGCTCATCCGGCACCGACTGAACAAACACTGCGCCATTTGGCCACCAACCTTGAAGAGTAGGGGACCACATGAGACGCTGCCAAGAATGGCCTGCCCCGCAGCGCCCGTTCTGCCGAAAATACCGCCGCTGTTGGTGAGGATGTCGAGCTGTCGTCAGAAACATCGACTAGATGCCGTGCCTCACAATTAGCCATCAACCGGTTACCGTCCTTAAGGCGAATTTTGTTTAAAGACCTGCGCATGTTCCCGTGCATCAGCTGCTGCCTGTCGACCGCCAAATGCGTGTAAGCTACGTCCAAGCCATCCTCAATCTCGAGGACGAAGTGAACGATTTTTCGACCAAAATCATAATCAGCGATGAGGCTAATTTCCACTTCAGCGGATACGTGAACAAGCAAAACTATCGCTTCTGGGGCACCGAAAATCCACGAGTAATGCACGAGGAGCCATTACACCCGCTCAAAGTGCGCTGTTGATGGTGCGCTGTTGATGCTGCAGGAGTCATCGGGCTATTTTTTATTTGGAGGACGCCACTGGTCAAACGACAACAGTGGGCGGTGAGCACTATAGGGCCATGTTAATCGAGTTTTTTTCTGCCGCAATTGAACGAATTAAGACTGGAGGATATGTGGTTCCAACAGAACGGAGAAACGGCCAAACGACAACCGATATTGTGAAAGCGGCGTTCCCGGGTCGCCTCATCTCTCGTTTTGGCCCGCAAGATCGCCCGATTTAAACAGACTTTTTTTGTAGGGTTTTTTGAAGTCCCGTGTTTACGTGAATAAACCCTTGAGACCCTGGAAGCTCTCAAGGACAACATTCCACACGAGTTCGAGAATCTGTCGCCCGAAGTTCTCGCCGAAATGCTGAAAAGTGCCATAAAACGAGCCCGCAATTAATTGTGACGGCGTCCGTTTGGCCGGTATCATCTTCTCGGCTTGACCAATAAAATTCTATAGTTTCAAAGAAACATGATCAAAAAACAGAATCGAACTTTTTCATTTAGAAAAAAATTAAAGCCAAACAACATCAGATGACTTCTTTTGGCCCACCTTGAATAAATTTATTTAAATTTTATTTTATTATTCAATATTTCATCAACAATTTGCGAACATCATCTGGAATAAGTAAAACGGCAGTGATTGCACATTTCCTATTACTTAAGGCCGAGACACTTAAGGCCCAACTATAATATGAATAAGCAATTCAGTACGGAATGTGCGTTCAGTTTGGCTCTTTACTTAAACAAATGGCATTTGACGAAACTTGACGAGAAGTTTCTCTCAAGTTTCTCTCAAGTTTCTCTTAAGTACATTATAGTTGCACACATACGTATTGCATGTAATCGCACAGTTGCTTAAGTTTGCTTATTCATATTATAGTTGGGCCTTTAGAATCCGTCATATGTTATACGTCGGCTTTTTCAACTGACAACTGAGTTGAAATACATGCTTTCTTATGTGAGTTGTCACATTCAGTACTTCTGCGTCAATGCAAAGTACGAAAGTTGACCAACTTTTAACTTCTGAAGTACGTTGAATACTTTGACAGACATCAGTAACTTTTTCAGATTGTTTCGATTAATTTTTTTATATAGGGTCCGCCAAATAACTTTTATTTTTTTTGGAAATGCTATAAAATAAACGACTGAATATTTTTTCAAATTTCTTTTTTTATTTGAAAGTATAATCCTTCCGGTTAATAATGGAAAATAATTTTATTCAAATGGCTACGTGCGGGTTTTCTGTGCCCCAAATGCGACAATTTTGCTTGTTTACATACACCCGCCGAGATCAAAATGAGCTTCATCTGAAAATATGATTTTTTTTGGCAAAATCGGCATCTTCTGTAAGTCGATCGCAGGCCCATATTTCCCAGCCTTGTTCAAGCGTATACACAACGATATTCGTTCGGCGGAAGGATAAAACTAATTATCTGTCAAATAAGACATGAGCTAAGAAGTGTTACCATTCACGAAATAAGCACTAGTTGAAAAAAAAAACGTCAGATTGCGGACCCTATAATATGTGTTCAGGAAAAATTAAATAATATATAAAAAATTGTATAAAGTAAATAAAATAAAAGTTAAATAAATGAAATGGAGAACAAATAACTGATTTAATATCCGTCAACAAAGTACTCATTGTGCCAACCTTCTCCGTCAGTACGTTCATGTCAGTTAAAAAAGGCGATGCATAACGTATGACGGATTCTATGTGTCCCGGTCTTTATTCTTGATGATGTTAACAAATTGTTGACGAGATATTGAATAATAAAATAAAATTGAAATAATTTTATATAAAAAACGATTTCGAGCTTAATAAAAAATAAAATAAATTAAACAGATATTGAATCATTATGTCAAGAAATTGATCACTTTGTTGGTATAATTTGACACCGACTACTTTTTGTATGTTTGCATGTAACATTTTTGGTCAGTATTGGCGCTGTAAGCCTGGTTATGCCCGTAAAAGTGGCGCAAAATAGGACTAAAAAGAAGGCTTTCGAAAGACGCATGCCAGCATATGCCCGAAATAGTTTTCACACATTAAATGCCAACATTTTAATCATTCATTTGAATTTATTGTCACTTGTTTCAAAAAAGTTCTCTGCCCCCCCAAAAAAACACTTACATATTTGAGTCTTCGAATCTTCTTCTTTTTCCCAGTGTAACTTTTATTTAATAGGACTTTTAAACGTTCACATGTGCAGTGTGTAGACACAAACACACACACACAAACAATCGTTTACATGTGGACTATGGAGAAAACGTGTCCGAATATAATTTTGTACAAAACAGAAATTTTAATGACTAAACAAGTGTTTGTAATGTGATATTTAAGTTAATATTTTTCTTGGCTCATATATTTTTGTGGCCTTAATGGACTTGAAGAGTTAGAAAAACGAAAAATGCCTACATCCGTTTTATAACTATATGTTTGTTAATAAATTGAATGAGATTTTAATGGTATAAGTACTACTAAGAAAATATTATTGTTATTATTATTATTATTATACCTCTGGTAGCTGCCTCTAACTGGGCTCTCTTACGTTATGAATAAACTCAATTTAAGAACACGACATAAATAATTTGTTTATAAATAAATGTTTGTTTTCGTAAAGGCCATTTAAAAGGCATTTAGTTTAATAGTTTAGGTAGATTAAGTAAAATAGAATAAAAAATTAAATGATATAGAGGAATTTTTGAAAAATCTCTATGTAGATTTCAAAGAGTCCATGGGAATAGGAAAAGCCAAATTTTAATCGGTGTAGTGAAATATTTGGAACACGTGCGAGTTGTTTACTCGCACACGGAAAACAGTGTTCAATTCAGCTCGGGAACGGAATTGATTCCGCATTTTGGTTCCTCAGCAATAAGAAGTAGCAAAAAGTTTTTCAGAATAAAATGTTTTTTAATTGCACTATCGTATACCATTCATGATATTAAAAATGATTTTATTTTGAAAGTTTATTCCCTTCTCTTTATACCCTCCACAAAAGGATTGGAGGGTATATTCACTTTGTGATTCCGTGTGTAACGCTGCGAAATATCCTTCTGAGACCCCATAAAGTATATATATTCTTGATCAGTGATGAAATCTAAGACGATCTGAGCATGTCCGTATGTCCGTCTGTGAAAATCTCGATTCAGCCCAAAAGAAAAGAGCTAGACTCTTGAAATTTGGTATAAATATATCCTGAAGGATAGTACAGGTAAAGTTCGTAAATGAACTGAATCGACCCAGAGGGAAAAAAGTTCCCCTAAAAAGAACTAAAACAACCTCTAAAAAACAATATAATTTTTAAATATTTTTTTTTTAATTTTTGTTAAGCAAATGATATATTTTTATGTCAAAGAAGGTCTAACGCGTTAAACTTGGAGCCATTAAATCAAAGAAAATTAATTTTTGGACCCCGCCTCCTATAGTGGGCGTTATTATATGCAAAAATATTGTAAAAATATTATAAATTGTATGACATAAGCTTGCATTTCTTAAAGATAAAATTTTTAAACCTTTTTGATGAAGCTGAGATGTTTTCTGATCCTCCTCTGCCCTATTCCCCTACTCCCCCTTTCCCACTAAATGACACTATAACATTTTTTTTTTTACACTTAATTATGCTAAAAAATAATTTTTAGTGTTTAATGGCAAAGGTGAAATGTCTACCCCACGGCCCTTGCCAGAGCGGCCCCAACAAAATACAGTTTTAATACCCTCCAAAAAGAATTAGACTCTATAAAGTATATATATTCTTGATCAGTGATGAAGTCTAAGACGGTCTAGCAATTCCCATACGTCCGTTTGTGGAAAACACGATATAGTCTAACATTGGACCCCACCCCCTTTAGTGGGCGTTAAAGTTACATATATGAAAATATAGTGCAAATATTTAACAAATTGTATTCCTTAAAAATTTTATTTATAAGCTTTTACGACGAAGGTAATATGTTCTCTGATCTTCCCCTGCCCTAGGCCTAGAACAGGGAGGAGTAACATATGAGCCGGTTTTTTTGAAAGTGGTATAAGTCCATTTTTTTATATATTGAGATATTTAAGGGTTATCGTTTGAATCAATTTAAAAATATTGGCCAACTTTAATCAATTCAAGTGATGTTTTTTACACTATACCCCTTTTAAATTTTATTATGAAATAATAATTACTAAAATTATTTGAAAGAATAAACAATTTTTTTAAGGGCACATGGACTCATACCACTTTCAAAAATAACATATTATAAGAAATAAAAAACAGGAGCAAATTTAGTTCCATATTTTTATGGAAATAAAAGCTTTACCGAAATGGATTTTTATGTAAAGAGCAATAGTTAAAATTAAGACATTTAAATACACGAATAACCAAGTTTATTAAGAGTTTATTTTAAAAATCTATTAGTATTAGAACCAAATAGTAGGACTTGCGAAGGAGAACTAAACAAAACTTCTCATCATTTCATCAGAACAATAATACCGTTATCTTGTTAACAATGTTGTTTTCAGTACACTAGCGGTGCATAAGTAATATCTGCCAATGAGCAACGTGCACTGAAGTAGCAATAATCAATTGTAATAAGAAAGTTGTTTTAATTATAATTATTTGGAATGGACTTATTCAACTTTCAAAAGAAATATTTGTGCGATAGCAAAACTGTTTTGATTTATTTTATTTCAAAATAGAACTCTATTGAAATTGTGATTGTAACTATAGAGAGAAGGTGTCCGTAGCTCATTAAAATTACCGTTAACTTAGTTTTTTTAAAAGTGGACTTATACCACTTTCAACAAAACCAGCTCATATATTTAACATATATTTTTTGGCAAATGTTCTTTTGCATTTAGAGAAACAGGCAGTTTTTTAATCACATTTTTTTTATTTCTTATTGCTTATTACGAGCACATTTTTACACTGAGAATTATTCCATCAATTTGCTAAGATCTGACATTAAGATCGTTTATATAGATCTCTATATTTTTCATTGCTACCATTTTTTCTACGCACACCATTTAATATATTATGTATTTAAGTTTTTTTCCACTCAACACTTTCTGTTCTGCTTGAGAACATGCCGGTGGATTGCATGCAATTTAAAGTTGTTTACACAGAGGAGCAATGAGCAAAATTATATTTCGAAGTTCGTTCATGCACATGCATTTTAAGGTGAAAAGTGCATTCCACATGGACTAGTTTTCTAAAAGTTTATGCATTTGTTTCATAAATTCATACGCAAACGCCATTTACTCATGCACAAATGCGATTTAAACAAACTGTAAGCCAGCATCTTACAACAATCAATAAATTTGAATATTTTATGAAATAGCAAATACTTATTCATTCATATAAATAAATTCATAAGCATCCATGCTGTTTTACTGTTCAAGGGCATGCAAAGAAATAAATATGTGCATGTATGTGTGTGCATGTGTGTAGGTGGAATGGTTACAGCTGCATAAGCCAAGAAACGTTAAGCTAGAAACTTGTTTGTTATTACAAAGGAAATCTTTAATATTTGAAAAATAAATTATTAAACATTTAGGTTGTTGAATACTGGATACGCTTAGAGCGGTAAGCAGGTTAGTCAAGAAATAAAAAAAAAACATTTGAATAAATCAAGTTTTAAATTGAAAATATTTAAAGGGATTGGTTTTTGGAATTCTCTTCTTTAAGCCAAAATAGTAGGAATAAAATTTGCTTAAAATTTCTTTAAAACAAATTTAATATGATAACGAATTGTTTGGCTGCTGCCATGGACTCGTATGCTGTTTTTAGTTTATGGATGTCAATAATGCCAGCTCCTTGTCGTTTTCGCTTGCTTTTTACAAATGAAAAAAAATGTTAATTTAGTGCCTCGTTAGGATAGGGAGTAGTGTACTTGATTGAAGGTCGGCTCTGTAGCAAAAATTAGCCGGCGAAGTAAAAGGTTGAAATAGCTACAAAAAAAAAACTGTGTATCTTCTCATCTTTCTAATTGTCCCCTCAATACTATCCCCTCGTTTTCAGTTCCGGCGCATATATAGGGGTCACCCCCTGAGTGCTGGTCCAAGATAAAAAAAGGTCGTGAGTTTAATTCCTAACTTAGGATCCTTTCTGTTACACTTCAGGAATAATTAAGTAACTATACAATGAATGTAAATTTTATGTGTCGAAGTTATTAATTTTAAAGGGTCCGCCATCTAAGGTTTTTTTCTTTCAACTAGTGCATATTTCGTGAATAGTAACACTTAGCTCATGTCTGATTTGACAGATGATTAGTTTTATCCTTCCGCTGAACAAATATGTTTGTGTATATGCTTGAACAACGCTGGGATATATTGCGATATTACTTAGAAAATCATGGTAATGTTGCAGAATGTGTGCGAAAATTGCGTACGGATTTTGGAAGAAGAGAAGCACCGTCAGATCCGTATGTTCACTATCTTGTGAAAGAAACTGGCATCCTTATCGATAAGCCAAAGCGTGAAAAGCCAAAAACGGTGCGTACACCCGAGAATATTGCTGCTGTGGCAGAAAGTCCAATTGGAATGAAATTATTTTCCATTATTAACCGGAAGGATCGTACTTTCAAATAAAAAAAGAAATTTGGGAAAATATTCAGTGGTTTTTTTATAGCATTTAAAAAAAATATGTTATTTGGCGGACCCTGTATTATTGCGATAAGAATTCTTATTCGGACTCAACTCCAAATCTGCAAATTATTTCTGCTGGTCATAAAAAAATATTATTTTGGATGATTATTCTAATACTCCACTCTTAATAAAAATAACTTGAATTTAATAAAAATTAAATAAAAAAAAGCAGTGTGAGTCCGATGACAGGGGAGATGTGGAAACATCTAGTAATGAAAACGTAAAGTTAATAAAACGTAATGCATGTAGTTATTTTACAGCAATGGTTTTCGAACTGTACAGCGCTAGTACAATTATATGTTAATGAAAATTAGCGCACTAGATGGTGTTTATATGCAGCTTTTTAGTTTCTCTGTACTTCTTGTTGTCCGTATGAATGGCAATCTCAACGACGAAGAAGACTTTTAGTTTGGCAAGTTTAGTTTTTCTGTTTTCCTCATTTTGCTTTGTTTTAGTAAATTTCTTATTAAAAGTGCAAAAAATTTTTTTAAAAGTTATTGAAATTAAATGTTTTTGTACTCATTTTATTTATTTGTTTTTATATGCCTACGATAACATAATGTACGACTACTACTATTGCAAACCAGACTTGTGTCCAACTAGTTCATTCGCTTAGTTTTGACAAGAACCTTTAATCAAACCTATGCAATTTTAATGGGTTTGATCAGAGGTTCTTGTCAAAACTGATCGAATGAGCTAGTTGGACACAAGTCTAGTTTGTAGTTTTGACAAGAACCTTTGATCAAACCAATGTAATTTAAATGGGTTTGATCAGAGGTTCTTGTCAAAACTGAGCGAATGAACTAGTTGAGTCTATTGCACACTAGATGCTGTTGAGTGTATTTCTATGCAGCTGTTAAGTTTCTCTGTACTTCTTGTTGTCCGTATGATTACACTAAACACTCATATATAGCTCACACCGATTTGATGTTACTCTAAATTTGTGATTGTATTGTGAAAAATATTTTTACTTCCCATTGATGTTTACACATCAAAAAAAATAAATATAAAATAAAATAAATAAATATAATTTCCATATTGCAGATTTGAACTTGAGTCCAAATAAGAAGTCTTATCTTAGTAATTGTACAATTTATAAAAAAAATTTTTATGAAAATTTTGCCTTATTGATACAGAAAATCTTTTTAGAAATTAGTTTTTTATTAAATAAACAAAAAGTTTAAGATCTCCAGCTTTTCCCTCTGTTATTTGAAGCCTCAAACAGTTTTCTTATATATTCAAAGTTCCTGAATCGCATATCACTTCAACACTTAAACACAATAATTTCAGTTTTTTTAATAAAATAAAATTGGCTCCATTCAATGAAAATGAAAGAAAATTGCTAAAAAATTTAAAGCAAATATTGCTTCTACTCTGTGAATAAGAGAAAGCCCAGCCAGCATTTTTGTCGATTATTTAAAACTCTATGGGGAGCAGAACATTAAGCAAACTTTAACAACTTTATAAGATATTCTAAAGAGAATATAAAAGTTTTATTTGAAATATATATTTTTTTCTAATTTCCATCACTAAAAATATTACAGAATATAAGAGAAATTTCATCACTAGTGTAAATGTGTAGTTGTCTTAGAGTAAATAGTGTGTTCGTGTTAATCGAAAAATTTGAATATCAAATAAGTGGTTTCCAGCTAATCGACTTTTCATTAGTTCTATTGGCCAATGCAATTTATGGTCTATCAAATAATATTTACGTTTTAAAATTATTTAATACTTCGCGCTTTAGTAATTGTTTCTTGGTAATAATTCAGGGTTATTTGAAAAAATTTTACATTTTGGGCGAATACCAAAAATAGCATCCCAATCAAATATTTTTGTTATAAAGCAACTTATTTTTTTAAATGAAATATTACACTAAATGTTTTTTATCCATTTTTTTTAACTCGGTGCAGCGCTCGGGAAGAGAGAGACCAGACAAAGAAAGATGAAAAGATAGAGAATTTTTTGAAGCTATTCAACCTTTTACTTCGCCGGCTAATATTTTGCTACAGGGCAGACGAAGAAGGGTGCTATTTCTTAGTGTCCAGTGCTATGCCTTCGTCACTGAAACAGGCTGACAACAACAACTAACACAACCACGCACTAATGCCTAGGAGGCAAATTACAGCAGTCGACATCGACGAAATTTCTATATAATTTGTGTTGAAATTTCGTTTGTTATCAAATGCGGTAATTTGGCTTCTGATCAGAAGAATTCGTCCCAGTATTCGAACTCAGGACAATCCGCTTCATTGTCCTGACAATTTTATTTGTGAAAAAAAGTAATATTTGCCACTATCACTAATTTTTTTTTTATTTTTATGTCTATATATTTTTAACTTCCCGCTAAGAAAATTGAACATTTTCCAAGAATCGGGAAGTTAGTGGATTTACCCCATTTTGAGAAAAAATGGAGTTTTCACCAGATCTGGACGCTTTGAGTTTCAAGAAAGCTTTCCTTACTACTTCGTAGAGGACGTCACTATGTGTCTGTGTGTGTGTGTGTGTTTTTTTTTTGTATAGAACCGGAGGTGGTAATCTTTAAAAGATACTTATGTTCCATCATAAGCATGCACGATTCACCATGACTGGTGCCTACGTACTAAACCCACCACCTGTTTCCTTCGACCACTCTCCCTCCGCGGGACTGCCGCTAGGTATTACTTCGCGGAAGGCTGGTTAGCGATTTCGCTTCATCTTATGAACGCTCGTTCGATCTCTGTCTTTCCAGCTTTCGTAGTTCCTGCATAACTACAGATATATGGCGGGTGCACTTGTTCCATTTAATTTCGGAACCCAAAATCTCGTCTAGAAGCTGACGGGGAGTAATATTCAACTCCCAAGGACCCCGAAATCTCGGACAGCAAAATAAAACGTGCTGAGCGTTCTCATCTTCGTCAACACAATTTGGGCATGTTGGGGATCTATCGTGCCCAAATTTGTACAGATATTTCCTAAAACAACCATGTCCACTCAAGAACTGCGTCATATAAAAGTTTGGCTCGCAGTGTTTCGCCTCCAGCCAGGGAATTATGATGGGCAGAAAATAATAAGTCCATCTGCCCTTCGAACTGCATTCCTATCTAGACTGCCATCTGCAGATAGAAACACTCCTTTCCTCTCTCCTTATTGTAGCAATTTGCCCTGTATCCTCAAGACGACGGAAGTAGATTCGCCTCATTTCATCCGCCAGTATATCTATAGGTATTGCTCTTGCTAATACCATTGCTGCGTCATCGGATATTGTCCTGAACTTATTTGTCTTATCTGTGTGTGTGTGTATGTATGTGTTTGTGTATGTGTGTGTAAGTATTGTGAACTGCTTATAACTTTTCAACGGCTGAACCGAATCGAACCAAATCAGCCACGTTTCAAACGGTTTTTTTGCTGCCGCTGTGGCTGATTGGTAGCGATGCTAGCCTATTAGTACAGAGATCATGTTTTCGACTCCCGCCAAGGACCTTGGGTGTTTGTGATGTTTTCGGGTAACACAAAGGGATCTACTAGGACCCAAGTGTGCTGGATTTGTTAATAAAATAAACTGGCAGCCTGTTAAAAAAAACTGTTTTTTTAAACTTGGATTTCTTGTGAAATTTGTGAAATATCAAAAGAAGAGAAACTAAAAAAATTTGTATGAATTTCTATTTTAATAGAGAACCTTTATTTATGTAAATTGTATTACTGGATGTTAATTTTTCCAACAGGCTATAGGTTCAAATCTGCGAAACTGCAAATTATTTTTTATTTTATTTTTATTTTTTATTTTAATAAATGAACGTGATTACATTCTATTTATTATTTTTGAGAGTGGAATATTAAGAATATTTTTCATAGTCATTAAACCTGCAGAACGGATCAGTAATGATTTCGAGGCCGCTACGCCATCTCATCAGCGTTCTTCGTTCAATTTTTCCACTGTTTCAAGTGGTGCTAGTTAGTAGGAATATCAACTATTTAACCAATGTTTTTAACGAAAATTGAATATGAGAAGTTCCCACATTCATATTTTCAAGTTATTAGCTTTTTGGTTATTACGAAATTCCCCAACCCTGATGATTTAGATATCAGCAGCTGATGGCTCTGGAAAAAACGAAAGAGATACATAGAATATTGGGAATATTAATCGTCAGGGTTGGGGAATTTCGTACTAACCGAAAAGCTAATAATTTAAAAATTTGTTCTGTTTTTTTTTCAACTAATCAGCTGTTAACATTCGAAAACGTCGTCGATCGTCTCTAACCGGGTCGAAATCGGTTGATGTGTTCGTGTGATAACGTGAAAGAAGAAATTCGAAAAAGTGATTTTTTTTGTACTTAAAATTGCTGCAAGTTGCAGAAATGGCCTTTAGTGTCAAACGTTTTCCATATTTAATTTTGTTTAGCAGGACTAGCACTCAGGAAATGATCTCTATATATGCAGTGCATTGCGTTGCTTCTAGAAATCACGGGATAGCATTGAGAGGACAGATGAAAAAAGATGAGGAGATAGAGGATTTCTTGTAGCTTTTTTAATATTTACTTCTTCTTTTATTTTACCTACAGGGGCTGTTTTTCTGCTCTGTCAGAAATTTCTTAGTGATCAGAAAAAAGATGTGTAGTGTCGTGGGACACCGGCTAGAAATGAAGTTCTTTATTATAAAAATATTAATTTTAAGTTCTATTCGAGGTATAAAGAAAATAATTATTCGGGTATACATTTTTTATTATGATTTGTTTTTTCGCCGACCAACGAAAATACAGAAATAATTTTGTTTCCAAACGAAATTGAATTTTGTACCGGCACGGCTGCGTATGATTAATATTTTCTTGTATGGAATCGTATTACTCATACGGCTTAAACATTGATTTAGAAAAAAAAAATCTTACGTTACGGACGTTTTTTCCCGGTGAGAGTGCCTCTCAGCATCGTTCCATAAGGAACAAAAATTCGACACCATATTCATGACTAAGTGCGAAGTTGAACTCGGGCTTTAGATGATGTTTAGGTTTTTTCTATATAAAGAATGTTTGTTAGGGCGGAGTTAATAAAGTTTTCATAAGGAAGAACTGTTTTATCATAAGGATTTATTCTTATATATTACAAAACCTGTTACCCTTTCATTTACATGAATCAGCAGGAAATAATTAACGCCCAGTATTAGGGATTGGTTGGTAACCTCAAGTCATGTGAAAGGATCAATGGCACTGAAACAGCTGGAAAATGACACGAAAACCACTACACTAGTATTATTAATAAAAACTTTGCCTCCAATGCATTTTTTTCCAACTACATACTTGTAATACAGTCGTCGTGTTGTTTAAGAAAACTATTAAAAATTTCCTGTTTCCATAATTGAGGAATTTCGCTTGATTTGACTTACATATGCCGCGATTAATCGTACACAGATTAAGCAAGTGAATACCCTTGCAAGTATGAAAGCAAATAGTTTTGGATGCATGTGTCTGCAAGATGAATGCTTTAAGGGAACCAAACACAAACAAGGAGCAAAAATATTACATGAATTGCTAAAAACGGAAATATTTTGCAAGGGAATCTTGAAATATTTTACTTGTGGCACTAATGCTTTTCGTTGTCCCTGTCTACTAGCACATAACGGTTTCTTTATATAAGTGGCAGTTTACGAGTGTAAAATCACACACACACACACATACACACCCATCATACGATTCATTTACAGCTTCAACATATACGCTATCTAATATTTTACTACTTCTATATGTTTTAGTTATCCAACAAAAACAATTTTTTTTACATTTTCTCTGATTGTTAGAGTTGAGTTTTTCTTGTTTTTTTTTTTGCTTTTCTTGATAGTATTTTTCATGTATTTTAAACATCAAGTGTCAACAAAGACGACAAAGACTAACGACTTATGAATTAGTTTAATCGTTGTTTGTATTTGTAGGGGCATTATACGAGTATGTGTGATTGTATGTGTGTGTGTGCTACGTACTCTAACGACATGTATTGCACTTTATAAATACATATAAAAATAAATAAAAATATATGAAAAAATTTCAAATATATAAAGACGCTGTATAACCTTGGATTTTCCTCAAATATTAAAATATTTTTCATGCGATTTTATATTCCATATTTTAAGTGTAGAGAGTTATTGAATGAAACTTCCACACATGCCATATGATTTTGATAGATTGCTTGAACAGTAAGGAAGCATTAACAAATAAAGGACTTGCAAAGTCCTTGTTAGTTTAACAAAAAGCAGATAGTTAATTTTTTTTTTAAAGTCTTTACTTTTTCAATGGTACTTAGCAGTCCTTAAGGCAGCATTCCAATATAAGACCTCTTAGGGGGGTTTGAAAACACTAATTTAAAATGTCCTCTTTCTGACGATGCCAGTATATGTGGAGCCGAAATTTCGGGAGTAAGGGTTGTGAGCTGGATCTTGGTCGACAGAAAGTCGCTATCTCTGTCGATAGCAAGGCAATATTTCTCTCATTAAGCTGCTGCTGGCTGAAGTTGTTAATAAGAGACTATGAAGTGGAGAGTCCAGAGTTCTCAGTCATGAATATTGTGACGTATTCCTCTGATCAGCATTAGTGCATGATTGTGTTGGTTGTTGTCAGCCTGTTTCAGTGACGAAGTCATACCACTGGTAACTGAATATCATTGGCGGCGATTTTCACTATCATGTACTAAAGAGCAGAGTATTGACAGTTTTCATTTTTCTTTACATTTCCTGATACACAATTTTTTGTTCACTCAAGTACTTAGAATTATCGGCGATCTGTCCAAGTAGCTGCTGGTCCACAGGCTTAAAGACTAGCGCTAAAAATTGTGTTCTTGAAAATTTCAGTAGAGAGGATTGGCTTTAAATAAACATGTTTAAAAATTAAAAAAAAAACATGATAACATCAGGTTGATACAGTTCTCGGATTCTTTTTCACAATAAAATTTGTGTAAATAGGAACTGTTATCAAATTCAACTAAGCCACCTAATAAGTGGTGACAAACACAATACACATGAGCACTGATGATGAAAGGGTTGCGTCTTTTGAAAACAGCTGTTCTGCTCTGCTGTGTAAGTTAAATAAAACTGATGTTGACTTTCCTTTGTGCCTTGGAATATTTATCATGTCTTTCTGAGATTTAAAAAACAAATTTCGAACAATTAGCCTATGAATCTTGATTCAATTTAATATTAAAAAAAATTTTTAAAAATTGTAAAAAATTTTTGAAATATACATTGACAAAAATATTTAAAAAATTTTTTGAAATGTGCACTGACAAAAATTCACAAAATTAAAGAAAAAAATCATCCAAAATTTTTTTAAAATTTTGAAAAGTTTTTGAAAAACTTAAAAATATTTAAAACAATTTTAAAAATTTTTGCCAAAAAAAAATTCCCAAATAAAAAAAAATATGTAAAAACATTGTTTAAAAATTTTAAAAAATATTTGAAAAGTTTTAAAAAATTTTTGAAAAATTTGAAAATATTTAAAAAAAATTTTAAAAAGTTTTAAAGAATTTTTAAAAAATGTAAAAAATATTTTCGAAAAACTTCTTAACTTAATTATAAGAATGATTTTTCACTTATGTATGAATTTTTTATTAGTCGAACTTTGTAATGCAAATTGTTAATTTTTGGGCTTACGTTCGAATCTGCATGACTGCAAATGATTTTTTATTATTTTATTAATAAATGAATTTGTTCAAATTCTATTTATTATTTTTTATATTAAGATTGGAATATTAAGAATATTTTCAATAATGATTTTTCACTCTAATAATGTAACATTTTATAAAGCATTTTATAAGTCTACTTTTTAATTTGCATAGCCAAATAAAAAGTAGATTTTAAAATTTAAACTCAATTGTAATTTTTTTGAAATCATATGACGATCCAACAATTCCAATGATAATTGTTAATAGAATTTCATATACATAAAACTTAAAATGAGTTTTAAAAAGTATTTTATAAAAAAATTTCATAACAAATTTTCTTAAAATAGATTTTAGATTTATAAATATGATGCTTATAATTTAAGCAAACGATTGTGAACTTATTTATATAACAAAAAAAATAGATTTTCTGAAATAACTTTTTGATCATGAAACTATTGCAAAACATTAAGCACTTTATTAATTAAAATATTGAGTGCAATAAATCCAATATTTACATAAAATAATTAAAGAGTAAAAAGTGTTTCATAAATTTCCACTCATCAAGCGACAAACAGAATCTGCCATGTTTTTCATTTCTTGGCTGACAAACAACTACAAATGGAAACTAACCAAATGGCAAAATATTTATGACTTGCAGTGCCAGTGGAGGTCACGTGTAACTAAAATAATAATAAAGTGAAATGAAACAATACAATGCCTGATGCCTGGCTAGACAAAACTGTGGACAACACTCCACAGGCTTTATCAATTTGCCCAGCTTCTACTCGCACCGTTGCACGGCTCAAACACAACACAGACGAGAAAATTGTTCACTTAGAACAGATGATGCACTTAATGATAATAATGGTTTGCAATGCTGCACACAACAGAGAGACCATAGACACAAATCGCCCAGCCAAGAACTAAAAATGAAAATGAACTACATCTAATGCGACTAAAGCAAACATTTCGGAGTCTATGAACGGCCGAAGTTGTGTTTGCATGCCACTCACTACTCGTATGTAGAAAAAGCAGTTGTGCTGCGCACACTTTAATGCTGCTCCACTACCCGTAGGTGTGCTTACATGCAAAAATTGTAATAAAATGCATGAGACGCCACCACATGGGATTTAATACGGCCTCTAATGGAGTGCATGAAATATTCATTAAATCACAAGGGACGATGAAACAATGCCATGCTCTTGCAATCTTACACTCGTACAAGTAGATTTACTTTTTGCATTTTCTGTGACTTATTTTGTTGCAAGTACAATTTCCATTCACATTGCCTTTCTTTAGCTTATGCGTTCGAACATTTCGACTGGTCTTTGTCCAATTTGTGAAGTAGGCAACAACTTATTTCAACCACAATACGAAAAGTTTCTACAAATGAAAACATGTTTGCCGGCTCGAATGTTTGCAACAAAATTTAAAGTGCAAAATCTTTACATTTTCTAACGATTGACAACAGTGCCTTCTTCTATTCTTGCCTCAAAATGAAAGCAGCCACAAGGACAAGAGTTTAATTTAAATTTTATTGTAAATATTGTTGTAGTTCCTTTATGAAGTTTTCAAGTTAAACTTCAACAAAGACTGTTGGAGTTACTTTATTGATCATTTTTTGTAATTTACAATTTACAAAGAAATTTCGTAACTTGAAACTCTTATGACATTTCATTGCTAGTGCATGTTAATGGAAATTTGAATCAAGTTTGCCAGGTTCATAAGAATTGTGTTGTTTTGTTGTTGTAGATGGCAAAAAATTAATTGTAATCAATACAGCAACTACTTTCAGTATTTCTCACAAATTAAAATTTATCGAATCAATGTAAATAGAAATTTGAAGTAATGCATTAAACACATTCACGGCAGCAAGCTACCGACTACAACCTGTCAGAAATAGAATACACATGTTAATACGGGAATGATTATTTTAACGGCTACACGGCAGGTTGTTGTCCGTGCTACTTTTGTGGTTGTAGTCAAATTAAATTCATTTCTATTTTCATAGGCGACAATACATAAATTAGTGCTGCCAACACAGTGAAACATCTTAAATAAATAAGCGTTTAAAAATATTTTCAACCTGGCTAAGAATATGAAAATTGTTAAAAATTAAAAAATGTAATAGCCCCTTCAAGAATAAAAATTTTTTCGCGTTCTGTCTCGGCTTTAATTTTTTTATTTTATGTATTTATATTATTTGGTAATAACTCCTAGAATATAGGTCTCACATAAACGATATGGGTATCATTTCAAAGTACTTCAAAATGTCTTTCTATTATTTTTCAAATTTATTCACATCTTGGAAGTATTATTAAATTGTGAAACTTTGTATCTGACTTTACAAGTAAAAATACCATTATTTTGAATATTCTAATTTTGTATATATTTGATAGCCGCTATCGATAAAAGACGTTAGTTAGGCCACAAATGAATCAATTCATAAACTCCTTGTCATAGTGCCATAACAAAAAAATGACATCAAAATATATTTATTACAAATGCAAAAACAATAAAGGGCTATAAATAAAGTATTTTTTATTAATAATTTTGTTATTAATTTAGATTTAGAATAAGCGTTTTTTTTTTTTTGAAAGTGGCACCACTAAAATGAGATGTTGACAATGTAGCTGCCGTCTCAAAAATAATTAAGTAGCTGACTACGAGTCGACGATTATAGCTAACGGCTTTTGTAGTCGGTGTTCGTGTAGCCTGCTGTCGTTATTGTGTTTAAAGCTTAAGCCTGCAAATTCTTTCTATGAATTGCTGTCGGTGCGTCCTTTCATTTATGTAGCGTAAAGACCGGCATTGAAAAACCTAATGGCCAGTAGAACCCCAAATTAACTCAAGTTCTGTATGAGTCTCCAAAAGAGGATCAACACAGAATTGTTAACCGAACACAGAAGTTCAGGATTACATAAAGCAATTCATTCGGAGGAAATGTGCGCAATTGTCTCGTTCTTTTCCAAACATAAACGATGCCGGGGTGAACGATGCTCTTCTATAAATTAACTAGTAATCAGATATCACTGAAAAAATCCTCCGAGATCCAGCGCATTGTTGTACGCATGCGTAACTTAGCCAGAATGTCATATATTTTGATGAGTGATGTGAACTACTAATTTACGCAAAAACTAGCAAAAACGTTATATCCGAGCGGGTCGAATCTTAAATACCCTCCAAATATTTAGTAAGTAAATTTAAAATGTTTAAATTGGTGGGACAGAATTCCTTTATATAATATCGTACGTCAACGCCCACTAAAGGGGGCGGGGTTCAAAAATAGACAATATCAGACGAACGTATGGGCATTGCTAGACCGTCTAAAAACTTCATCACTGATCAGGAATATATATATATACTTTATGGGGTCCAATTGTTTTTGGAGGGTATTAAAACTGTATTTTGGCGGAGTCGCTCTGGCAAGGGCTGTGGGGGAGACATTTCACCTTTGTCATAAAACTCTAAAAATAAATGTTTGGAATAATTATATAAAAAATTTAATTTTTTTTAATAGGGTCATTTAGGGGGCAAAGGGAAGGGAGGGGTAGGGCAGAGCAGTACCAGATTACGTCTTAGCTTCGTCATTAAGGATTAAAAATATTCTTTTTAAGGAACGTAGGCTTAAGTAAAACAATTTGTTAAATTTTTACACTATTTTTGCATATAATAACGCCCAATAAAGTGGGCGGGGTTAAAAATTTTTTTATTTTATTTTATGGGTCCAACTTTAAGGCGTTGGGCTTCCTTTGACATAAAAATATATCATTTGCTTAACAAAATTACAAAAAAACTTTAAAAATTATGTTGTTTTTTTAGAGGTTGGTTTAGTTCTTTTTAGGGGAACTTTTTTTCTCTTGCCCGATTTAGTCCATCTCCGAACTTAACTTGTGCTATCCTTCAAGATATATTTATACCAAATTTCAAGAGTCTAGCTCTTTTAGTTTGGACTCAATCGTGATTTCCACAGACGGACGGACGGACATGCTCAGATCGTCTTAGATTTCATTACTGATCAAAAATATATATACTTTATGGGGTCTCCGATGGATATTTCGCTGCGTTACAAACGGAATGACAAAGTGAATATACCATTCATATTTTTTTTGGAGGGTATAAAGAGGCCTTGGTCTTAGAAGCGGAGCAGTGGAAGCTTTTCTGTTCAATTATAAAATTTTTTTTGTTATTTTTCTTTAATATTTCGTTATCAACAATAGAGATATAATATTTTGAACAATATTTAAAAATATATATATTTTTTGATAAACATTTGAGGTCGGTAAGTCAAATTGTGTCTCTAGGCAGATATATATATATATATATATATATATATATATATATATATATATATATATATATATATACATATATATATTCACATAGGGTCCAAGGACGCCAAAGAACAACAATTCTTCGTTTTTGAATTCATACATTTATCAGCATAAGCTTCCGTGTTCCTTTCGTCAAGGGCGAGTCTTCTGCTGAGCCCCAGTTCAAGGTTCCTTCTCAGCCTGTTACTTGGAGCAGCTAATAGCTCTCTGCAGAACATTGTACTCCTCATCGATGAGTGCTCATTGCCAATATAACGGCCAGAGATCCCCAGACCGCAGAGTATCTTAAACAAATTTGTGTGGTAGTTAATCCAATTGAGTCTTTAATGGCCTAAAGTAAGAAAGAGTGGCAATTTCTGTAAACTGCAGCGTCTTTTGCCAATTAACTGTATACTCGCCACTGGTTTTATTCACAATTTTATTTGCTTTGCGGAATTCACACGGAATTTTAAAATTAAAATTTAGTTGTGATGACATGTTGTGTATCCCATTTGAATTCAAATTAAGACAGACATTTTACAAGTTGTTTGAACTGCATTTCGAATGACTTAAACAATTATTACTTTTTATTACAATTTCCCTTGTGTCTTTAAAAAAAAACTCTCTCAAACAAAATTAGAGTAAACAAAAAACAATGCCTTTTTAAGGGCAGTTTTCATCACATGCACACTAATTTTATCAGCTTTTTAAATATTTCCATGCTCTCCTTCCAAATACCGAAATGACCCATTTAAAATAAAATTGTTGTCATTCCCATATTAAAAGCTCTGTGTGGTTTATATGCATGAAAATGTGTGTTTGTGTGATGCAAATTTTTCATAAACTTTTACTTATTCATGGCAGTTTGTTTTTGCACTTGTATTTTTATCATTAATTAACAGCAAATGTTGATTGTCACTGCAGTGAAGGAGAAAAAGTAAAACACAACAACAGCGTCATGTGCATTAAAAATAGCAAAAATTAGTTATGGATGTCATTTGGTTTGTTCTCTTTTTCTTCTTTATTATTGTTTATTTGTTAACTGCTAAATGAATGTGAATGTGAAAAGTTCAAAAATTAAGAAATAAAATGAAAAAAAATTAAAACAAAATATTGTGATTTTAAGTCAATTACGTGTGTAAATATTTAATTGTATGTATTTACTCAGAGAATTTATGGATTGGATTGTTTTATTTTTTATTTTTGGAATTTAATTCCCTGCAACACTTAGGTTTACATACACACACATATACTTTTATATACATCTCTTATAGTTTGTGACATTTTCGTTTTTCTTTTGTTTTTCAAGAATAAATTTAGTTTGAATGTTAAACTGTTCAGTGGAATAGAATCTATACCAACACCATAGTTGGACAAGATTTGTATGAAATAATTTCAAGATTGAGGTTTCTTTAGCTGCACTGTTCAAATTAATTTTGTAGTGCTATCATTTTGTTTATTTTTTCTGCATTAAAATATTTTATACCGGCTGTACCTTTTGCTCTTTGCAGAGAGATGATGATGTCGCTATAAACAATTTTATTTGCTAATACAATTTATAGCCCTTTTTACAAATTCCACAGATTAAAAATCAATAGCAAATGCAGCTCTAATGAACTATTTATTTATGTTTTATTTTTTTGTTTTTTTTGCACCAAATGAATAATTATCAATTTAGAAATGGTTGTCATTTCGAAAACATGCTGGGACTGTATTTAAAAAAAGACAAGTATTTAAGTATTTATGGTCTGCGTAGTTGTAATCTATTAATTTGTTATTGATGTCGCTGATAATAATGCATTTAATTATAATAAATAAAAACTTTACTAATGTGGCAACATGTGTTAAATCCGACACGAAACATTGTAGTTGTATTATTGACACCCATGCAGACGCAAATACAACTTAATATCCAAAACAAATACAAGTGCATTTACAAAAACACGGGCGATAGTGTTTAAAGGATTTTAGTTAAAACTCTTTAACACACACGAGTATATAATTATGTGCTATGGGCTTACAAACGAGTTAAAAAAAATTGTAGATGGCCTGCAGAAAATGTCAATAGTGACATACTATTGACACAGTCACCGCTAGTGACTTACAAATTAGCCGGCGAAGTAAGAAAAGTTGAAATAGCTAAAAAAAAACTGTCTATCTTCTCATCTTTCCTAATCTGTCCCCTCAATACTATCCCCTCGTTTTCAGTTCCGGCGCAATGCATTGTATATATAGGGGTCATCCCCTGAGTGCTGGTCCAAGACAAAAAAAAAAAAAAAAAAAATAACCCAGACACTGCTATTTACGATAGACGTTTAACATGTAAGTGTCATTGCAAATCCACTACTGACATTGGCACTAGTGATTCACTAGTACATTTTAGTAATTCTAGTCTACACTTTGGATACTTTTCTGACATACATATTTTAAATTACATATTTTAACTTATGAAGTTTTATATTAAAAAAAAAAAAAATAAATCGTTATATTCGACCGGTTCGAATCTTAAACACCCTCCAAATATTTAGTAAATAAAAATTTTAAATTATGTATGAATTTTTATTAACAAGTAAATAAAAATTTAATTTTAGCGGCATCACTCCAGGAGCGGTCGTGGGAGAGACATCTCTCCTTTGAAATAAAACACTAAAAAGTAAATTTTTGGGGTTATTAAGTATACAAATTTTATTCTTTTTTTTGATAATGTCATTTAGTTGGCAAAGGTGGGAAGGTCAGAGCACATCTCCGCTTCGTCATGAAAGTTTTGAAATTTAATTTTTAAGGAATTCAGGCTTAAATTATACAAAAAATTTTTTTTTTAAGGAGTAGGGCCAGCACTCAGGGGATGGCCCCTACATATGCAGTGTATTGCGCTGGAACTAGGAAAATAGGTTTTGGAATGGAGATAAAGGGTGTAGTATCTGTGGATATTCGATTTGAAGTGGCGGGGAAGACATATGCAGATAGTTTGTTCTTGTTAAATATTTACTTTATTTTTCCATGTTATATGTTACTCCAACGCCCATTAAAAAGAGCCGGGGTCCAAAAATTAATTTTTTTATCAACGCTTTGGATCTTCTTTGACATAAAAAAATATAATTTGCTTAACAAAATTACAAAAAAAAATTTTAATATTATGTTGTTTTATCAGCTTGATTTAGTACTTCTTAGGGGAACTTTATCCCCTCTGACCCGATTCAACCCATTTACTAACCTGACCTGTACTATCTTTCATCATGTATTTATACTAAATTTTTTAAGGGTCTGGCTCCTTTCGTTTGGACTGAATCATGAATATATATACTTTATAGGGCCTTAGAGTGATATTTCGCTGCCTTACACATAAAACGGCTAAGTGAATATACCCTCCAACTTTTTTTGGGAGGGTATAATAATAATGAAGAAACTAATTCCTAAAAGACTTTTTAATATTAAAACAAAATTAGGAACCTAGTTCATTGCATTCACCTGCCGCCTTCACAAAATTTTTTTTTTCTCATCATAATCAGATATGAAAATGTAGTCGCTTTATTGACAATGTCAGCAAACAATCACCAAAATCGTAGACAAAAGTAGTGACTTGTGGATACCCGTCCCCAGATTTCCTTCAGGGTGTACACACCTATGAGAATGTGTTTGTGTATGTATATGTGTGACTAAAAAAATTTACATTTGTGTTGCATTTATATTGTTTGTAATTGATTAAAGATAAACCGGATATATTGAATATTGCATGAATTTGTTCGCGTATTTGTTACACTTACGAGTAGTTGTTACCAGTCAGCATTTCATTAAGTTATTGATTATAATCGAGCCTCTGCTGGATTAAAATAGTTATTTATGTGTTAATTTTTTCGGGAGAAAATGGTACTTTAACCACAACTCCAGTGAAATATGAAAACTGAAAAAGTCATTTTGTCGAGAATATACCGGCCATGAATAGCCCATATAGCGATATCGATATAGGATGCCTGTTAGTAATTGACGATCGATTAATTTTCTTTGTATAACGTCTGCAAACGAAAGGTTAAAGGATCGGGCAATGAAACATTCCATACCATTAACAAAAAATAATTTTCTTTTAAAATTCAGTTGAGATTAATTGTTCTAAAACTTATTTAAATTCAAAAAAGGCATGATAAATATTCCAAAGCATAAAGGAAAGTCAATATCATCTTTTAAATATTCTGCAGAGCAGAACAGCTGTTTTCAAAAGCCGCTACACTTTTATCATCAGTAATCACGTGTATGTACGTGTATGTTGTCACCACTTATTATATACATACATATATATTTTTCCTTTGGTTCAAATTGAAATGGAAGCTAAATATGGACTATATAGGATTGCAGTGGAGTGTAATACTTTTTTAGGAGTAGGACTAGCGCTCAGGGGATGACTCCTACAAAATGCAATGCATTTTTGCATTTTGAACTGAAAAGGGGACAGGTAAGGGGATATTATTGAGGGGACAGATAAGGAAAGATGAGGAGATAGGGACTTTTTTGCAGCTATTTTAAACTTTTACTTCACCGGCTAATTTTTGATACAGCGGCGACGAAGGTGAGCGCTGTTCCTCTGCTCTTTAGTACATGACTGTGTCAGTCGCTGCCAGTTATGTTCAGAGGACAGTGCTATGCCATAATCACTGAAATAGGATGATAACAAACAAAACCAAAATATAATGCAGTAGTTAATAACTGTATGTGCGAGAACAATTAAAATACTCAAATTTCAGCAATTAAATTTTAAAATTTTTAAATTTTAATTGCCAAATTTGTGTTAATGGGTTTTTTTGTAATTTGATACTTTAATGTGTGTGTGTGTATTTTCCCACGGTTAAATAGGGATGTTCACATTGTTGTTGTTTAATTTTTTATGATGTTGGGGTAGGCGTGGGAATTTTTGTCTGTCCATATGAGACCTTGGGAGTTTGTGTCTGTCCGTATGAGACCGTGGGAATTTCTGTCCGTCCATATGTGGGGGGCAGTTTGGTGGAGGGGTGCTGTAGTAACCAAAATGAGTTTGTATAAGTGAGCGTGAGACCGTGAGAATTTTTGTCTGTCCATATGAGAGCTTGGGAGTTTGTGTCTGTCCATATGTGACCTTGGGAATACATGTCCGTCGGTAT
This sequence comes from Linnaemya tessellans, assembly GCA_951800035.1. Classification (NCBI taxonomy): domain Eukaryota; kingdom Metazoa; phylum Arthropoda; class Insecta; order Diptera; family Tachinidae; genus Linnaemya; species Linnaemya tessellans. The sequence goes on from OX637532.1 coordinate 141,654,425, forward strand.
GTGAGCGTGGGAATTTCTGTCTGTCCATATGTGAGCGTAGGAATTCTGTCTCTACATGGGTGCTATGGCCTAATAGAAAATAATAAATTTTTAGTATCTGACACAACATTTTTTAGGAAGTACAATATCTCAAAAGTGTTGTATAAATGGATGGCCCTAATGTTTGTGGTTCGTTTCTTCTTGCTGGAGTGAGATTTCTTCTTTTATTTTTTAGCTTGTTTTTAATTGTGGTGTGTGTTTACTTAAGATATTTTTAATTTTGGTGTGTGTTTACTTAAGATATTTTGTCCAGCAATTCAGTTATTTCTTTTTTGTGTGCAATGCTTGAGTGTGGGGGAATAATTTGATTATTCTGATCTTGAAGACGTTGTGAAAAAATTACTATTGCATAAATATTGAATTTGATATTTTGTTTATTTTATACATGACGATCATCGATGGATTTTATTTGGGGATCTGGATGGTGGTGCGATTTCTGTATTTTGTAGAATATTAATATGTGTGTGTTTTTGTGTTCTGAGTGGCGATTGGAATGTCTGCCTGTCAGACAGGGGGTGTGTGTGTGACGATTGGTGAGTCTGTGTGACAGTCCGCTTTTTTGTTGCTTTCCTGGATTTAGCGCAAGTGGGTCAGTATGAAATGAAATAAATTTGTAGATATTTATGTACGCATATACATACAAACAAATAATAAGCGTTTATTCGTTGTGCCCAAATATTCCCTTGACCATTTGAATGAATGAACCATTGTGTTTATTTGTTTGTGTGTTCTCTGAAATAAATATGTATATAGGTGTTTATTTGAAATAAAAGACATTTATTTTAATTTTTATAAGCATTTATTTAAAAGTTTGTTAACATTTTCATTTTTAAGTAAAATTGCATTCCTTAAGGCACAAACACCATAGTCGTGATAGCTACAATAGAAATATGTTGAATGGTTAGTTTCCATTTGTTTAAAATTAATGCAGCCAATGTCTTCAATGTTATAAACTGTTTGATGAATCATTTTTTCTAGCCATTTTTTCTTCTCTCCCCCCTTAACATATATATGTGAATTTCTTATATTGGATCTTAAAAACTTGCAAACGCTTTGAAATGAGACTGATCCATCATTCCAGTTAATATGATGATAGTTTTTTGTTAACCAAACTGCTTCTCTCTGTTTTTTGACCGATAAACATGCGAAATCAAAAGGAGGTTTTATGATGAAATTGAGGCATTCGTTGTTGCTGAAAACTACAGCTAGTTCTTTTGCGATGAAGTCATTTGAATTATTTTTGAAACCTTGCAAGTCTACAAAAACAATATCACCATCCATGTTATTTAATTTATAAGACCTTCCGGACTTGACCTTTTATTGGTATGTATTCTATTACGCGGTCATGAATAAGAACGCAGTAAGCTGATGTCGTTGCTGGAATATTTGTTGCTGTTTCAAATTCAATTTTTATGTCAATCGGTCCGGTATTGACTGATTCGTTCTGATAGCTTACATCTACTACAATAATTGGAGCGTCGTCTTTAAACTCCTGGGCAGTTAATAATGGTTGAGGCTCATTCATATAGTAGCTTTGTTGAAATCTTACATACATATCATATAGAATTGCATACCGTTCATTTTTAAATTTTATGTTAAGATCATCATATGGGTAAGAGGTTGAATTTAAATGTACTTTTAAATTAGTGAGGTCACAGTGAACAAATTTGTTACCTCGTTGAAATGCGACCAATACAAAACGTGGTCGCTCTTTACTTGCAGCTAATTTAACATTCCAAATATGACTTGTTCCTGTATTCAATTGTGGATTCATATGACAATCCCAGCTACGAAATGCCATCGGTATAGAAGCGCCATTGTTAATAATTTTAATCATATTCAACTTGCTCTGATCAGATAATTGTACGTGTGGAATTCTCCAGGAGATGAGTGAAATTGTAAGTTTCGATTTTTCAGTAGAAACGCTCGAGTGTACAAGAGCTTCATCATTTTTATTGCGCAAGAGTATCAATTCATGCTTTCCATTAAGTATAACTTTGTTGTAGTCTTCAGCAAACCCCAAAAGCATTTTTAGTGGTACATAAAAATTAAAATATCCATTCTTAAGATTCAAATCATCAGTTTTATGCCATCCACCATTTTGCATTACAACGCTTTGAGTTGGTGATAGAGATACCAAATTTTTTATTGTGGTTGTTGTTCCTAAATACCTTGTATGATCGATTTCAATACCATTAAGCTCATAGCGGATTTCATCAAATAGATGTGCAACAAAGTTGTTTTTCAATTTAAAATTTTCTGAAAATTTTCCAGTTTTTTCATCTACAACGAAACCTTCCACATATATATAGCTCTCACTAGGTAACACGTACAAATCTTGATTTTGTATTGAGATTCGAATCTCATCATTATTATTGTACGATTGTAGATATGGTATGTAGGTATGATAGTCCTTTTTTATTATATTTTCGTCAGACAATGGCTTATCCAATACGTTTATTATTGAGCTCATTTTGTTTTCAGTTTGAAATTCAAAGACTTGAGAAAACTTTTGTTTGTTGTTGTAAGTGACCTTTGACGAGCAGATCTTTTCAATTGTGGTTTAGGTTGTAATATCTGTGGATGAGACGTGGCTGCCGTATTTTGTGATATACTTGTATTGTATATTATCATTACTTAGTTGGTCTTAAATGTATTCGTATTGTAATTTCCTCTCCTCTGAAATTAATTAAATCACCGTTCTGATCAACCACGCGCAGTGATAGAGAACTTATCTCTTTGGTGTTTACAGGTAAATAGATGAGATTCCGTGGAATCTCATCTATTTTATAGCCTGCAGGTACATTAATCGGAAACTCATGAAGTGTGTGTGATTTTGAATTGTTCATATATGTGTTAGTAGCGATACTACTTTCAATTCGCAAGAGATTTACTTTAAAAATATTAACTGGAAGATCTGAGTAATGATCTTCGGTCGGTGTTAGGATTTTACTATTGAATCCTAAAAGATTCCCAATTGTATTTTCTTTATTAAAATATATCGGGTCTTTAGAACTATTTATTTTAACTTGCATCGTATTGTTGTTAGCTTCTATAAAAATATGCTCTCCAGGACTGAGTCGTTTGTATTGCTCTTCTATGTAGTCAACTATATCTTTCAATTCATAAGATCCAATTGGTATTTCAATTACATATTCCCCTATATGAAACATATTGTTATATGAGTCTACATTTGGAATACTGTTGTATGAATGAAAATCAGTTAGCGCACACTCATATGAGTCGTTTAAGTCAATGGGAGGAAAATAATTAGCATATAGCGCTGATGAGTTAGAGCTCAGAGTAAGTGTTATTGACATTATAACAGCCTGTTCACAAATAAATAAAGTTTAATACACACCATGGTTTATAAGAATAATTTGCATATATATTTCATAATCTTATTTTAAAATTAACATTAGTTATTAAAAATATTGATGTTATTGTCGTTGTTATCATTGCGGATGACGATTTATTTCGTTTTCGATCTATAGTATTTCATCTTTGCTTATCCAGGAATTGTGTTGATTAGAAAATCCCAACCATTTAACTAATGCTTTGCCCCCTTTCAGTCGAATCACCTTTTCAACTAGATATGTATTTGGAAATCTAGTTCTTGACAGTTCTTCCGTATAGAAGCCACCTTTAATAGGATTTCCAAGATAATCTTCTAATATGTATGTTGTAGGATATGTATTCTGAACTCTTTGGATTGTGAAAATTTCTGTTGTCCAATTCGGAGTATAGCCTTTCTCAAAAATATGTTTATATTTGCTAATACGTACATGGTCTCCTGCATTAAATTTTGACATTTTGTACATCTTTAAATGACTGTATACTGTATTTAGAAGTTGTTTTTCATTTTTTGAGTTGACTTTAATCGGTGGCATTTTAATGGTGCGATGAACTTTTCTATTGTATGCATTAAGTAAATCTTTGTATATATCAAGCCAGTTGTAGGAACCATTAAAACTAAACTCTTTCCACATCATTCCTTTTAATGTTCTATTGAATCGTTCTACTATTGATGCTTTCATGATGCTATACGTTGAGTAGTGTTTGATGTTGTATTTATCCATCAATTGATTAAAGTGTTTGTTGAAGAATTCTTTACCATCATCTGTTTGTAAGTTTTTTGGCACACGCCCCAACTGAAAAATAGTCTCCATTGCCTGCGTTGTGTCAACAGCTGTTTTTCTTCTCAGAGGTACTGCCCAAGCATATTTGGAGAATGTGTCAATTACAGTTAGCAAAAATCTATAATTTTTATTGTATGTAGAATAGTTCCCCATTTCAACTAAATCCGCTTGCCAAAGATCGTCTATTCCTTTCATAACAACTCTACGACGTCCAAACATTTTTCGAGCTTGCTTATGGAGCTCGTTCACTAAATTTCTTTTTGTATCCATGTCTAAGCTTTAAGAAGTCTTTGGGGTGTGTTGTGATCTATCTGATGCGCTTTCACCAATTGACACAAACATGTAATTTTCAAATCTATACATTTTTTCATTTAATCTTTCAATTTCTTCTTCGAAGGATGCTCTGATCTTGGAAATGCTTTCTTGCAATTTTTTATTCTCTTCCAACTGTAATATTATTTCATGTTGTTGCATTTCGATTTGATTTTTTAGAGTATTGTGCATTTTGTTGTTATCTTCTTTAAATTCTTTTATAATTTTGTGTTCTACTTCTTCCATTTGAGTTTGCAAAAACAATTTATTGATAGCATCGTTTTCCTCCAAAGCTTTTGCAACATTTTTGATTCTTTTGTTTTGGACATCAATGTTGTTGTTCGCATCCAAAAATAAGCCCAACAATTTAGGTGCATTTTTCAATGAAATTATACTGCTAGTGTCGTTTAGATAATGTCCGAATTTATCAACAGACATAATTTATATTTAAAATGTGTATCCGTTTATATAGTTTATACTATTATATTAGCTTCACGTAGTTCTTCAATAATTGAAACAATCTCGTTGTTGTGATTAGTATGACCTGCAGACTGTGATGCAAGCAGTAGTCTAAGTCGATCTACCAACTCGTTTGGATCATCCCAGTATATATAGTTTGATTTATGAGGATTTATCTGCATCAATCCCTTACCTAAATAATTAGCCTTTGTTAATTCCGATGAGCTCTTATGATTTTTCTCTTTAAAAAGTTTTCCAATAATATTTTTGTACTTGTACCCTCTAGTCCCCTTGATTTGACCATCGGACTTATAATCTCTTCTGTGTGCATTGGTAGTAAGTAATATTTTTTTATAGATTTCAAGCTCAAATTTATCATAGCTTTTTGGTGTTTTATGAAACATCAAAGAAAACAGTCCTGGGGTGAGAGCCCATATTTGACCACCAATGTATGCATTAAGTAAATCTTTGTATATATCAAGCCAGTTGTAGGAACCATTAAAACTAAACTCTTTCCACATCATTCCTTTTAATGTTCTATTGAATCGTTCTACTATTGATGCTTTCATGATGCTATACGTTGAGTAGTGTTTGATGTTGTATTTATCCATCAATTGATTAAAGTGTTTGTTGAAGAATTCTTTACCATCATCTGTTTGTAAGTTTTTTGGCACACGCCCCAACTGAAAAATAGTCTCCATTGCCTGCGTTGTGTCAACAGCTGTTTTTCTTCTCAGAGGTACTGCCCAAGCATATTTGGAGAATGTGTCAATTACAGTTAGCAAAAATCTATAATTTTTATTGTATGTAGAATAGTTCCCCATTTCAACTAAATCCGCTTGCCAAAGATCGTCTATTCCTTTCATAACAACTCTACGACGTCCAAACATTTTTCGAGCTTGCTTATGGAGCTCGTTCACTAAATTTCTTTTTGTATCCATGTCTAAGCTTTAAGAAGTCTTTGGGGTGTGTTGTGATCTATCTGATGCGCTTTCACCAATTGACACAAACATGTAATTTTCAAATCTATACATTTTTTCATTTAATCTTTCAATTTCTTCTTCGAAGGATGCTCTGATCTTGGAAATGCTTTCTTGCAATTTTTTATTCTCTTCCAACTGTAATATTATTTCATGTTGTTGCATTTCGATTTGATTTTTTAGAGTATTGTGCATTTTGTTGTTATCTTCTTTAAATTCTTTTATAATTTTGTGTTCTACTTCTTCCATTTGAGTTTGCAAAAACAATTTATTGATAGCATCGTTTTCCTCCAAAGCTTTTGCAACATTTTTGATTCTTTTGTTTTGGACATCAATGTTGTTGTTCGCATCCAAAAATAAGCCCAACAATTTAGGTGCATTTTTCAATGAAATTATACTGCTAGTGTCGTTTAGATAATGTCCGAATTTATCAACAGACATAATTTATATTTAAAATGTGTATCCGTTTATATAGTTTATACTATTATATTAGCTTCACGTAGTTCTTCAATAATTGAAACAATCTCGTTGTTGTGATTAGTATGACCTGCAGACTGTGATGCAAGCAGTAGTCTAAGTCGATCTACCAACTCGTTTGGATCATCCCAGTATATATAGTTTGATTTATGAGGATTTATCTGCATCAATCCCTTACCTAAATAATTAGCCTTTGTTAATTCCGATGAGCTCTTATGATTTTTCTCTTTAAAAAGTTTTCCAATAATATTTTTGTACTTGTACCCTCTAGTCCCCTTGATTTGACCATCGGACTTATAATCTCTTCTGTGTGCATTGGTAGTAAGTAATATTTTTTTATAGATTTCAAGCTCAAATTTATCATAGCTTTTTGGTGTTTTATGAAACATCAAAGAAAACAGTCCTGGGGTGAGAGCCCATATTTGACCACCAACTTGTATTTTATCTTGATTTAACTCGATGTTGCTACTACCAAATTTCCATTCGTTATTATAATCTCTATGTGGACCATAGTTAGTATCTAGTTCATTTCTCGATTGCAATAGTGATAAGTCAGGATAACTCTCGTCATGATTAGAATGTTGTGAATAAAAGTCATCTTCATCAAAATCGCTGTTACTTTTACTATTAGACTGTTTAAACATTGATTCTTCAATTAGTTTCTTAGGGGTACTTGCTTCCAACTTCATTGTTGAGTTCTGAGGATGAAAACTGACACTGTCCTCATATTCAGTTTTCTTATCATTCTTTTCTTTTTTATTCGGTATATCAATATATTTAGAGCTATTTATAAATTCTTTTAAAGGTTCTGTTATGGGCTTGAATGTATCACTTAATTGCTGATGTGTATCTATTTCACCATTTTTTATACTACGAAGCTTTTTCTTTAATATATTTCTTGTTGTCACCAAGTCTTTTAGAATTTTTTCATTCATTTTAGCTTTTCAGCTATCAGATCAGCTTATCAAGTATCAGATCAGGTTATCAGATCAGGTATCAGATCAGGTATCAGATCAGTTTATCAGGTATCAGATCAGCTTATCAGGTGTCAGATCAGGTTATCAGATCAGGTATCAGATCAGTTTATCAGGTATCAGATCAGCTTATCAGGTGTCAGATCAGGTTATCAGATCACGTATTAGATGAGTTTATCAGGTTATCAGATCAGTTTATCAGATGAGGTTATCAGATCAGCTTGTTAGGTATCTGATCAGATTATTATGTATCAGATCAAGTTTTTGCTTAGATGACCAGTTATAACAATCACATGTATAAAGTTTAAAGCCAGATTATGTACTAAGCGATACCCTTGATGAACAGTAATTTATATTACGATGAAGTAATCAAATGATTTTCTATAGCGACCATTGTTTAGTTCATTATCTTTACTTATCATCAAAAATCCATATTTATCCTTCCAACATTCTTGACATATATACTGAAACTTTTCAAATTTCATATCGCTGGCAACATGATCATCGTATACATGTCTCATATTTTTCGCATCTTGTTTAAACATTATAATTAAATTGGCATTATCTCTTATTAAATGTTTTGGAATTCTTGTGTAGGTTTGACACAAGTAAAATGAATCTACATTCTTATGACGCCCCATACAAAAATATGCACGTATATTGTTTTGGTTTTCACATGCAACATCATCGAAAATCATAATTGAATTGCTTTTAGCTTCACTAGGAGGAACAACGGACTCATTGTCTGCGAATGTGTAGTATCCCATTCCTTTAATTGGCGAAATTAAATTCTTTAGGTATTCATATTTAGGTTGATACAGAGATTTTGAGTACAAATAGATATTTTCAAACTTGAGACCATTAGGACTTTCTAGCAAACTGATCATTACATTAGTTTTTCCACAATTGGAGGGACCAACTATTAATGCTCGAATAGAATTTGGTAGCAAGGAACTATGTCTTATTTTTGTACTGTCATTTGAAAATACATCCACATTACGAACTAAAATATTTTTGTGTTGTTTTACTAAGCGCATTTCAATAACTACTTGTAAAATTCACAAAACAATATCTTTTATTCTAGAATAAAATAATATGGTTACGTTTTATAAAAAAACATTCAGTCATAAGAAAACTATCGTTGGAGAAGGTTTACTAAATAAAACAATAAATTCTCTACCTTTTGAATTACATCTTCCTGGATATCAGTACTGTGGACCTGGCACAAGATTACAAAAGCGTTTAGATAGAGGAGATAAAGGAATTAATTTATTGGATGCTGCTTGCAAAAATCACGATATAGCTTACTCCAAAAACAAAGAATTAAACAGTAGACACCAAGCTGATAAAATTCTTGAAAATAAAGCTTGGGAAAGAGTTCTTTCAAACAATAGCAGTCTTGCAGAAAAAACATTTGCATATATGGTGACCAATGCAATGAAAGCAAAAACTAAATTTGGTATGGGTATGGAGAAGAAGAGCAGAAATAGGCAAAGACTATCGTTACGAACTCATTTAAATGATAAAAAGCTGTTCAATAGTTCAATTAGAGCAGCAACAAAAACATTACGGGAAGAAAAACCACAAGACATTAACTCGGCCATTAAAATCGCTCGTAAAGTTATCAACAGATCACTTAAGGGGAAAAAGGCACGCGTTGTAATACCACGCATAATCAATGTTCCAAAAATTGGTGGATTTTTACCGCTAATTCCAATTCTAACTGCTCTAGGTGCACTTGGTAGTCTAACAACTGGAGGTGCCGCTATAGCTAAGGCTGTAAATGCAACAAAGGACGCAAAAAAACAACTTGAGGAAGCCACCAGACACAATAAGGCAATGGAGTCTATTGCTGTGGGAGAAGGACTGTACCTTAAACCATATAAAAAGGGTTATGGACTTGTTTGTAAAGATCATTCAAAAAACTATTAGAAATGCTACCCAACAGACCATTATCAGAATTTGATCTAAGAAAATTTTCAAGAAATATTCCACACTTTAGAGGAGTTTATATGTTGGATTCTCTACCAAAACGGCCAAGGACAGTAGAATGTGGAATAATTAATTTAGATTTATCAGCAGGACCAGGTACTCATTGGGTAGCATACTATAGAAACAAGGATGAAAAACAATATTTCGACAGCTTTGGAAATTTACAACCTCCTTTAGAATTAATCAAATATCTAGGTAGAAATATTGAATACAACTACAATACACATCAAAACTTTAATACATTTAATTGTGGCCATTTATGTTTAAAATTTCTTTATGAAGCAACTAAAGAGTTGAAATAAAACACAAGCATATATTTGTATATTTTAAAAAATTCTTCCGTTGTTTTATTGTATTAGTTACAAAATATATGTACATAACATTTTTTTTTTTTTTATTTTTACTGCCAAACAGGGTACTGGGAGTTTGGTATCAAAAACTCGTGCATCTCGCTATCTAAGATCAGGTTTCGCTCTCCTTTTCTTTGTAGTCGATATTTATCATTCGAAAGATCTTCTAATTCTACATTGGTTAATGCATTATATCGGTTCGGGAGAAACATTATATGGTTTTCCAGCTCAAGTTGAATTGTTTCTCCGTACTTTGTTGTTACCCGCTTTGCACGTAGGATGTTGTATTTGATTGAATCATCTAGATCCTTTATATGTATTAAGGTTTTTGTATTGCACGAATTAAATTTTTTCACCAGATCCATTGCGGTAGAAATTTTTCACAACTTATAGCTTTGAACTTTTATTGCAAACTAATCTCGATTTTAGCTTTCTAGACTGTAAGAAGCCTAACAGAAAATCGTTATACAATGATTTTTTTGTTTTATTTTGACAAAAGACAAAGTGAGGAGAAATGAAATTTATATAAGTATTTAAAACTAAGTAGTTGAAAAAAGATAGAGAGATGATACAAATATGTATACATTTTTTTGAGTCGTTCACACAAAATTTTAAATTATTTTTCGGATTAAAAACGATCAGGCTTCGTTTTTTAAATTTCATAACATGCACCTTCGTACTGGTTCGTTGAAATGATCCATTATAGTTGCAAAGTAACAGTAAAACGGAACGCAAGTAAATTTTGCTAATAAAAAGGTTAAATTTAAAATAAAAAACATGAGTCAAATAAGAGACAAGATTGTCCAATTCCTAATCAACTTTGAAGGATGTCAACTACATGAACACCGGGATATGATGAAATATTTCCTAGACATGTTGGATCAAAACGAAGAAATGGGTATAATGGAAGATGAAGACAAGGACGATGGCCATTTCAAATCCTGTCCTTGGAGCCATCCGGATTGTGTGGAGGGACCAGACACCTGCCGGTGTTCGGTATATTATTTAAGAAAAATGGCAATTAGCCATTTAATTAATTCATATTATGCATTATTTCATTAAAAGTAAATAATCAGAATAAAACAAAATCTTTAATGTTTTTTAATATATAATATATTTGTAAAATTCTGGTTTTTTCTCACTCTCTCTTAACAATAAAACAATTTTTAACTTAAAAATAAAACATGTTTTCTTTTATTACTAGATTTAACTACTTACACATAGAAATTATTAGCTAAAAAATTAGTTGCAGTTATTCCATTGCTTCTTCCTTTTCTAATCTTGAAATTTCCCACAATAGCATATCAAGTTCGTAATCGGGATTGGTTTCTTCGATTCGAAAATGATACCATGCATACGTACTTTTATCATCACTTCTTATTTTTCTTTTATCATCTGCATAATTTAATACTACTTTATTTATTTGATTTGAGTAAATTTGATGAATTTTTGATTTAAATGTTAGCATATCATCATACACAGTCGACTTATGGAATAAGCAATTTCTATATGAAGCTATACTATAATTATTAAGAATGCAGTTCTTTACTCCTTTCGATTTTTTAATATCACTTTGATATTGCACACTAAAAGAGTACATTTTTGATCGCAATCCTACAAATTCCTTCATTACCTTTCCACAATTCTCATCCTTCATCATACCCAACACCTTTTTGTTTACCAGAGGAAATCCATATACATTGTCTTTTGGGTAATCTGAAGTATCAAACTTATGGTCGACGTCAGTTTTTATGTCAGCATAGAAATCTTCAGTTTGTACTGTGTAAATGAAAGAGTCTGTGTCCATATAGTTTAATGATAGGTTTGTCTTGAATTTGGGTTGCATGTACCCATAATGGAAATCATACATTTTCCATTTGGAAAGCTCTAATACACAAAATCCTAAATATATGGGTTTATTGTAATAGGTTTTCACTCTTTTCATTTCAATCGCTACCATATCCTCAGAAAATATTGACAAACTATGAAAATTAGGTTTACATATCCAATCTTGAGCTCCTAAATGATTACAGTTTGTCCTATTCCAGTTAGTAACTATTCGTACATCTTTTCTCTTTTCCACATTCTCCATAGTTTTACCATATACTGCATTATTTAACAATTTAAAGAAATTTTTTTCAAAAACATTTTTTGCAGTAGCCCTATGTTTGGTATTCAAGTCTATATAACTTTTCAACCAGGTTGATTGCTTATAGGTGAGAATTCGATGTACTTTCTTTAGAACTAGACCATACTGCAAACATTGTTTAAGAGCTCTATAATGTATGACATATGTTTGTTTTGTAGAAAAATCTGCTAGTAATTTAATGTGCTTTGTTTGCAAAATTTTTTTATTTTCTGGACAGAAAGGAAGGTCATTGTGAGAGTCATGCAAATGAGAAGGATAGTCTAAAGTAACTTCATAGACATATCCATCGCTTGAACTATCCTCTATGGTTGTCGGATCTAGATTTAGCTCTTCAGTTGACATCCATTTGAATCCACCATAAGGTAGATACTCAGACATTGCCCAACCGTAAAGGTTATTTGCGTCTAAGTACACAATAAATTCTGAGGGCTTCTCTCTATCATAATCAGCTAAATATTTATTGTTAGCTTTTGAATAACGATTACTACATTGTACAAGCCCACCACGTATTCCTTTCTTGAAGAAATTGTACATATCTATATCCGTCAAAAGCTCTAATTCTATATTTGTATGCTTCAACATAGCATCCCACGATAGTCCTGGTGCAGTGTAATACTGACATGGATCTAAGTGGTAGATGTTCTTGCAAACCTTTCTAAAACTTTCAAATATATCTGCAAGTAAGAGCACATCCGTTTTTAAATATACTTCCATGTAATCTTGTAAGGTTTTGCAGCTGAAAGCATTCCAAACTTCTTTTGCATGATCATAGTCTTCAATCGAGCACTCCTTATTATTGAGCTGGTTGAAGAAATCTTCCCTTGCTGGAAGTTCACCAACATTCAATTTTTCAAAAGAATTTAGAAAATCATAGGGAAAAACGCCTTTTCTTCTCACAAGATCAAACTCTGTTTTGGTTTTGAATTGTTTTTTAATAATGTTAAAGTCTTGCTCTGAAAGATTATTGGCTAAAGATTCTAAACTATCTGACATAAAACGAATTGTATCTAAAAATCTAATTTCAAGGTTGTAGTTGTCGGTCATTTTTGAAAATGAAGACAGTGATATATATAATTCTTTGTTGAGCGGAAGGACTTTTATATTGTCAGATTTTTTACCCAACTCTTTAACAAAAAGGTGCGAGTCATAGGAAGAATAATTGTGGAAATAAACTGGTATAAATTTAGGAACTTGAAATTTTAAATTGCAAATCTTATGAGCTGCGCCTCTAAATTTACCACTTATGTGACAGTGATCTCGCACTCTATCATTGCCTAGATGTTTGTGACAAATATGACAATTTATTGCATTTTGTAAATTAAAAATTTCGAAAGGAGATAAAGCATCCACTTTCCTCTTGTTTGCTAGATATTCATTATAAATATCTTCACAATCTTCAATCAAATTTTCTACAAACTTTTCTGCTGCATCCCTACCCGTATATAATTTAAATTTATCTAAACTATCATTATGCTTACATTTAATATAATAACTATAAGCACATGGTATGTGCTTCTTAATATAATTACTTTTATCACTTACTCTAATACTAACCTCCTGCAGTATGCATTCAAAGTCTGCATACACAACAAATGGTACATCCATTTGTCGTTGTTGGTCTTTAAACTGCAACACCGCTTTTTCCTCAGAGGGTAGCTCCGCAACAATTTTCCCACATTCTTCTTTATGTTGTTCTAACGTCCTCTCATTGTGGGTATATTGGAGGCAGCTGTTACAAAACAGAAGTTTTCTGCAGTGCTTGGTAGTCTGGGATTTTAAAAGTCTGTGGAAAGAAAAAAGTTATAAGAATACATATTAATATATTTACGTAAATAAATGTATATGTATATTTCTTTACTTACTTTGATATATTTGTTATAAGAATATAATGCTGATATCCTCCAGCATTTTCTAATAATAACAAATTTATATGTGTTGATTTTTCATTTTTGGTGTTATAGAATGGTCCAACAATTTCATTCCTTTCATCGTTGTATCCGAACACATTGACGCTGATATTAGGATTACTTTCTTCAAATATCCTAATACTCTTTAATGCCAACGGAAACTTTAAATTTTTAAAATCAAGCTCATTTCCGTTTTGCATGTATATGATGTCAGCGCTGATGTCTGCAATGTTGTATGAGCTGCAACGTTGTGGTGTTTTAATAACAGAGGTATCCAGTGCAGATATTATAGCCCATTTAAAGCAGTAAATGTCCTTGTTTTCAACATTTATGCAGGCAGCTCTACTTTTTAATTTCTCCGGCGTACTTATCCAGTTCGATCCTCTCACCAAAGATGACTTATTTATGGCGATTTCGAGGCGAACAATTCTAATTAATGTCCATCCTGAATCCCGTTCTTGGAATTCAGACATTTTGTTGTGGATTTCTTGAAATTGCTTTGCCATAACTTCCTCAACATCATCTCCAATGCATAGAAGATCCATCTTTGCCCGGTGGGAAATCGTACACAATTCCATTTCATCGCTTGCAATTTTAATATACTCTCCAATTAGAGTAATATTAAATTTAATGATGTTGTGCACGGCAAGACTATTTTCAAGTCTTTCTTTGATTATAGTTTTATTATCCACAATCACATCTTCAAATAGAATACAATCCTTATTTATTAGAACTCCAAATGTTGTAATATTATTCTTAAAAGCACTATTTATTATATAATATTTGCGTTCATTTGGAGCTTGAGAGAGTAGATCATCCGCAGAATTTGAGATATCCATTTCTACTTCATCATTTTGAGTATTTGCTTGATCATGTGGAATAACTTGACTTATATCCATGTCTTGAGGAGAATTCTCTACGGGCAAATAGCTTGGGTAATTATTATTGGGTCTATTATTTTGCTGCAACTGTATAGGTACACTATATTCAATGGGATATGGAATTTCCATAGGTGCTGTGAATTGGTTGGTTGACACTGGATACGGATACGCTGGAGCCTGCACTGGATACTGATATTGCACTGGATACTGATTCTGCACTGGATACTGATACTGCACTGGATACTGATACTGCACGGGATACTGATTCTGCACTGGATACTGATACTGCACGGGATACTGATTCTGCACTGGATACTGATACTGCACGGGATACTGATTCTGCACTGGATACTGATATTGCACGGGATACTGATATAGCAAATTGTTGTAGACCATTGGGTTATAGGGTTGTATGGAATGATATACATCTTGGGGTTGTACGGACTGCTGCACATCTTGGGGTTGTACGGACTGCTGCACATCTTGGGGTTGAACATGACTTTTGCAATGATTTAAGTAGCACTTTTGGTATCTGAATTGCTTATTACAGATATTACAACGGAAAACTGAAGAACTCATTTTTTTTTTTTTTTTTTAATTTTTTTTTTTATATTTATTTATTGAAAAAACCTTAATATATATATATATATATGTTGAAACAACTTATAAATGCCTTTATATATTGTTTTTAGTTTGTAATATAAAAAAAGTTCTATTTTTTAAAACACAAGGAGTTTAGAAATATTCACGACTTATTGGTTTTATATACAAAAATGTACTGACTTCAATCTTAAAAAATTTGACTTACAGTAATTCGTGAAAATGTTTAGTATGGTCTAGTACGCTACATTTCAAAAAGTAGTTTTCAGTATTTGCATAGTTAGTAACTTGTAGCTACAAAAATCGTTGGTTGTAAAATTTTAAAAAAGTAGTTTTAGAAGTTCAGCGGGTATATGAGATACAGCTTATGCATGCCTCTACAATACAAAATGTTTAAGGGAATGAAACTGCTACGTAGACAATATTTATGTAAACAAACATTTTGATAAGTGATATGTATAGAGTACAGAGACATGCTTGTGCATGCAGATACGTTACAAAGTTTTGAACGGAATGTGATATATACAGAGTACAGGGGCATGCTTATGCATGCCTCTACAATACAAAATGTTTAAGGGAATGAAACTGCTACGTAGACAATATTTATGTAAACAAACATTTTGATAAGTGATATGTATAGAGTACAGAGACATGCTTGTGCATGCAGATACGTTACAAAGTTTTGAACGGAATGTTATGTATACAGAGTACAGAGACATGCTTATGCATGCATATACGATACAAAATGTTAAAGGGAATGAAACTGCTACGTAGACAATATTTATGTAAACAAACATTTTGATAAGTGATATGCACAGAATACATAGGCATGCTTATGCATGTAGAGACGTTCCAAAATTATGTAGCAAAAGAAACTGCTACGTGGACAATATTTATGTAAAAAAACATTTGGATAAGTGATATGCACAGAATACGTTGGCATGCTTATGTATGTAGAGACGCTGCAAAATTTTGTAGCAAAAGAAACTGCTACGTAGACAAAACTTTGTGGTATATGATAAACTACAAAAGTTTTGTAGCTAAAGAAAAAAGAGAACTTTTCAGCGAATCTACTTGTTAACTTATAATGCTATCATTATTTCATTTCAACAATGCCCTCCATTTGGAAGACACCTCTATATAAAAGGGTCATGCGTCAGATTCGAAAAGACTGGGCTAAAGCAGTTATGATGCGGGAATTCGAAAGACACCTGGAAGGGGACGAAGAGTTATTTCTCTCGCTAAATACTCAGCACCGAACTGAAGAAGACGAAGAGTTCGAGACGCTATTGCAAGGTGATGAGGATGCATTACTTGCAATAAACTCTCAACAGCTTGAAGAAACGCATCGCCCACTTGTTGATATAATCAGTGTGGAAATCCTCCCACCAATCGATTTGCCAATATTTTTGGCAATGTATGAAAACTCGGACGATGCAATTTTGGATGAGGCAGCTCGTTCGGTGGAAAACTTACTTTAAAAGTGAAATATCTGAAAAATTTATAAATAAATGCATCTAAAAAATTAAAACAAAAAACTAATGGCTTTTTATTTTAATTGTAATCAAAATACTTATTTCAGCGGAAAAAATGGCTAGAAAAAATGATTCATCAAACAGTTTATAACATTGAAGACATTGGCTGCATTAATTTTAAACAAATGGAAACTAACCATTCAACATATTTCTATTGTAGCTATCACGACTATGGTGTTTGTGCCTTAAGGAATGCAATTTTACTTAAAAATGAAAATGTTAACAAACTTTTAAATAAATGCTTATAAAAATTAAAATAAATGTCTTTTATTTCAAATAAACACCTATATACATATTTATTTCAGAGAACACACAAACAAATAAACACAATGGTTCATTCATTCAAATGGTCAAGGGAATATTTGGGCACAACGAATAAACGCTTATTATTTGTTTGTATGTATATGCGTACATAAATATCTACAAATTTATTTCATTTCATACTGACCCACTTGCGCTAAATCCAGGAAAGCAACAAAAAAGCGGACTGTCACACAGACTCACCAATCGTCACACACACACCCCCTGTCTGACAGGCAGACATTCCAATCGCCACTCAGAACACAAAAACACACACATATTAATATTCTACAAAATACAGAAATCGCACCACCATCCAGATCCCCAAATAAAATCCATCGATGATCGTCATGTATAAAATAAACAAAATATCAAATTCAATATTTATGCAATAGTAATTTTTTCACAACGTCTTCAAGATCAGAATAATCAAATTATTCCCCCACACTCAAGCATTGCACACAAAAAAGAAATAACTGAATTGCTGGACAAAATATCTTAAGTAAACACACACCAAAATTAAAAATATCTTAAGTAAACACACACCACAATTAAAAACAAGCTAAAAAATAAAAGAAGAAATCTCACTCCAGCAAGAAGAAACGAACCACAAACATTAGGGCCATCCATTTATACAACACTTTTGAGATATTGTACTTCCTAAAAAATGTTGTGTCAGATACTAAAAATTTATTATTTTCTATTAGGCCATAGCACCCATGTAGAGACAGAATTCCTACGCTCACATATGGACAGACAGAAATTCCCACGCTCACATACCGACGGACATGTATTCCCAAGGTCACATATGGACAGACACAAACTCCCAAGCTCTCATATGGACAGACAAAAATTCTCACGGTCTCACGCTCACTTATACAAACTCATTTTGGTTACTACAGCACCCCTCCACCAAACTGCCCCCCACATATGGACGGACAGAAATTCCCACGGTCTCATACGGACAGACACAAACTCCCAAGGTCTCATATGGACAGACAAAAATTCCCACGCCTACCCCAACATCATAAAAAATTAAACAACAACAATGTGAACATCCCTATTTAACCGTGGGAAAATACACACACACACATTAAAGTATCAAATTACAAAAAAACCCATTAACACAAATTTGGCAATTAAAATTTAAAAATTTTAAAATTTAATTGCTGAAATTTGAGTATTTTAATTGTTCTCGCACATACAGTTATTAACTACTTAATGCCAACAGTGCCTGATATTATTTTAATAAAAATAATAAAATAATAAAATAATTAATTTCCTGAAGAAGTCACACAAAGGAGTGACGAAATATTGAAATTAAAGTTAAATTAAAATAAAGAGACCTTAAGCTTAAAAATATCAGAATACAATAATATTATTTTAATACATATTTCAAATAAATTTCCTTTAAATTTCCGCTTAAGATATTTTAAAATGTTGTGAAAATCTGCTAATTTAAATAAACAATTTCAAAACTGTTAATTATTGTCCTCAACAAGCTATCCTTTAACTATTTCAATGATATCCTTGCAATTTTTTTGTTACTACATGCTTTTGCTGAAATAGTTTTCCCATTGCTCACTGGGCAACAGTGAGTGTATGTATTTATGTGTGAAACTTGGGTTTGTTTATTTGTTTCTGCGTGTTTGTGTGTGTGTGTGTGTTGTGCTGTTTGCGTGATAATAAATCATTTAATAACAGTTCAATTTTGTTTTTGTAATTAAATCTAATTAAAATGAAAAGCTGTTATCTATGTTTATGCATTTAGTTAACATTATTTGAAAGCAGTTGGATTCGCTTGTATAATAATTTACAAAGTCTTTGCGACCGCAGAATTGGCGAAAGATCAATGGTATTACACAATAAAAGGAATAAATACGACATGCATGCTTATATAAATTTTAGCTAGAAACCAAAGATTATGCTGCAAAATTTAAAGTAATCCCGCTATTAATTGCTAACTTAGGCAAACTTGTATGAGTATGTGTGTGTGTGTGTGCTAAGAATTCTGGCAATTATTACGGCTTTAAAGCTTCATTCAATTAATAGTGCTTTATTGGGCTGCACTAAATGCTGATTATTATCAAATATTTATCTGCACATACTTTCAGTTGATACTTTTATCGAGTGCTGGTTAGCTGTTGGTTGCTTTCTTCCAAAAGGAAAGTGCATACAAATAGTTCAGGCTGAGGGTCAGCGGTATTCATTTGTGAGAATGAGGTCTTTTTGTAAAATAATTGAAATTGATGTGCTATTAACCTTAAAGTTATTCAATGTAATTTGTTAGAGATATTGTCTCAGTCACATTATCAAACATTTGTTTTATTTAAATTGAATTAAGATTTATAGGTTTATAGATTTATTTTATTGTTCTAAATTTTTTGTTTTAAATACAGAAAGACATGGTAAATATTCCAAGGCAAAAAGGAAAGTCAACATCAGTTTTTTGTTATTCAACTTACACAGCAGAGCAGAACAGCTGTTTTCGAAAGCCGCAACGCTTTCATATTATTAGGAAATTGCATACAAGAACTATATCAACCTGATGTTAGCACATTTTTGTTTGATTTGTTGTGAGTCAAGTGCGTCTATATGACTGAATTTCCTTAGTTTTTATATCAAATCGTTAGTAGACTTCAATTTCATGCAAAAATAGCAAAGCCACAACTAATGCTTAAATTTTCAAAAACTAAATGAGAATTACATAAGAAAGAAAGCTTTGAAATTAAAAAAAAATATATATACAACAAACAATTTTATTCTCTATGCATCGATTTTATTCTTCTACTTATGAATTCTTGTAAGAACCAAACATATTTATTAAGTATGTTTTTGGTCTTTTCCCACTATTAAGAAAGAACTGCAACTGAAAGTGATGAACTTTCTTCCAAACACAACGTCACAAGTATATAATTTGTATAGAGTATCTGTGATTGTTAACTTCTATCATGCGAGTAATAAATCAAGTGTAATATTTTCCACAGTAAACAATTTCAGCACGTTTTTTCAATTTTCATCCTGATGACCCGTATCAAATTCCACCCACCTGATGTCATATAACTTCGAAAAAGAAATTGCGTGATTTTTGCTGAATGTTTAATGCCATATGTTGTTCACACGAACACGAACACAAACACAAGCGTACATGCACACACTCACAGTAGACATATAAAGATGATAAATTTATTGTTGTTAATGCGTACCCAGCAAACATTTCGTTTTGCTGGAGAAAGGCAAATGAACGACCGAATATGAAATGAGCAAATAATGATATTAAGACGAGAACACAGGGACTTGTGTGAAATACCGATATACTCTTCAAGGAATTTATTAGTTGCTTCCAGAAAAAATTAATGTTATCGGTTTTAAAATAGTATAAAGTGTGAATGTTTTCTTCGCTAAGTATATTTATACCCTCCAAAAACAAAACAAATTGCAGACTAAATTCACTTTACCATTCCATGTGTAGAGCAGTGAAATATCCCTCTAAGACCCTATAAAGTGATCAGTGATGAAATCTAGCCCCGTCCGTCCGTCCGTCTATGGAAATCATGATATAGTCCATACGAAAAGAGGCAGACTCTTGAAATTCGCTATAGATAAATTTGGAAGGCTAACACAGGTCCAGTATTAAAATGGGCTAAATCGGATTAGGGATGAAAAAGTTCCCCTAAGGAGAACTAAACCAACCTCCAAAAAAACAGCATAATTTTTTATGTTTTTTTTTGTAATTTTGTTAAGCAAACAATATATTTTTAAGTCAAAGAAAGTCCTAAGCGTTGAACGTGGAGCCAGAAAGTCAGAAAGATCCCGCCCTACCCCTTTTAGTGGGCGTGGAAGTAACATATTATATGAAAAAATAGTGTAAATATTTAACAAATTGTATTCCTTAAAAGTTAAATAAAAAAAGATGAGGTAGCCTACCCCACCCTTCCACCCGCCTTTGCCCCCTAAATGACCCTATAAAAAAATATTTTTTTTTTACACTTAATAATCCCAAAAATTTAAAAATTTACCTTTTACGTTTTTACTTTTAAGGTCAGATGTCTCCCCCCCGGCCCTTTCCGGTGTGACCCTGTTAAACTAGAGTCTTAAAATTGGGCACAGAAATGTCTTAAAGCTTAAACATTTTGAATTTATCTTCGTCCCTTTTTATGCTCGTTGATATAAAATATTAACTGCAAAAATAACGTAGATTGCTTTTAGGCTGAGGGAAAAGTTTTTTTTTACTAAATATTTGGAGGGTATTTAATATTCGATCCGGTCGTATATAATTTTCTTACTTGTTGATATTGGCATTTTTTGTCAATAACTAATGCGAAGGTAAACAGTATTTGTGTATTAAAAATATCTCCAGACTATCCATCAGAATACAATAGGGAAGAGCTTGAGGTGAACAACATCTTTGCAAATGTTTAGAGGGAAATATTTGGCAGTCACTTTTCCTATACTGAAGATTCTGTGTGTGTGTGGATGTAAGTGCGTGTTGAAAGTTTCTGTCTAAGTAGAAGTGAGTTTTGTGTTTATCCAATGGCTTAACTGTGATTACTGTTACTTATTGCCACACACATGCATACATGCATCTGTGTATAAAATTAAATTTATCTTTATTCATGTAGTAAATGTTTACAGTTATAAGGAAAAAAAAAATAGAAAAGTTAAATTATTATCGGAAATACTGCCGAAGACTTTCATTTTGATTTCTGAATGTTTAAATGAAAACGGACTCATTGAGGCATAATTTTTATAAGGAGTCTGCTGTATGTCAGTAGCCATAGGCTACTGGGCCTTCATGTGTCAGCCATGTTCAGCTCATGGTTTGTATTGTATTTAATATGATTTCTTACACTATATACATGTGCTGTTACTCGTTAACTTCATGTAACAAATGTTTCACTTAAGTGGATTCATTTTCAATTTTAATTTAATCCAACTAGAGCACTTTTGAGTAAATGATGAAATCATATACATAATTTATTTAATTTATTTCCTGGCTCCAGCTGTAAAGCAGTTCTACTCATGGGTTACGCTAAACAACTTTTTTTTTGCCTATTGAAACGAATCTGTATCACGTTTCTTTATTGCCTGCACTTATGAACCGCCTGCTGTACATTAATTTATATTTTAAAAATACTATTAAGCCTTAAAAATCGTAATCATATCATAAAGTATGATTTTTCTAACCCTCTAAAAATTTATATAAAAAAATCACCAATTGCTTTAGGAGTATTAATTCTGCTAAAATTTTTTTTATTTCATAAGTAGATTATAAGTAAGTGAATTTATTGTTCCTGGCGGTAAATTGACTTATAGAATAGAATCTTTGATGTAGACTGAATACATTTTTAAATTATGTATGAATTTTTTTATTAGTCGAACTTTCTTATGTAAATTGTTAATTTTATCAACGGCCTCAAGTTCGAATCTGCATGACTGCAAATGATTTTTTATTATTTTATTAATAAATGAATTTGTTCAAATGCTATTTTTATTAATTTATATTAAGATTGGAATTTTAAGAATATTTTTCAATAATCATCAAACCAGCAGAACGGATCAGTACTGATTTCGAGGCCGCTGAATACATTTGTTAATGTCAGATTAAGATTTTCGCAGAAGGCGACTTATCTGAATATAAACTGGGTGCTCTTCATTAAAGTTTGACTTTCATTTAACTATAAATATATTTTTTCAAATTAACACAAAAAAAAAAAAAAAAAATATATATATATATATATATATAGTAATAATAAAAAAATGGGACAGGAAGGATATAATCAAATGGCAACACGGGTAGTAAATAAAACTGTGTTGCCTTCGCTTTGATACAGTATGCAATTTCCTAATAAAATATGTACAAATAAAAACTGTTATCATATTCAACTAAGTCACCTTATAAGTGGTGACAAACAAAAATACTCTCAAGAGTACTGATGATAAATATGTAGCGGCTTGCGAAAACAGCTGTTCTGCTCTGCTGTGTAAGTTGGATATTTAATAATTGATGTTGACTTTCCCTTGAAATATTTATTATGGCATTCTGAGTTTAAACAAGTTTTCGAACAATTAGCCTATCAGTCTTTCAATCTTAAATGAATCTAGTAACTCAAAACTTGTTCTCTCGAGACACTTTAAATCTTTTGAAAGCTCAATTGGTTCCTCAGAGGGACAAAGGTTTGGATGGCTTAAACTTTTCAGAGTTGTCTTTTCTCTTTCTATTGCAGAGCTGCACTAATTACTTTAGCAACATTTTCTACAACAAATATCTGAAAAACTTTGATCAAAAACAAACAAACAAATCATTAAGAATACAACAACTTTAATTAAAAAACTTTGAATTTTTGATGAAAACATCACAAATTAAAATTGTTCACCTCAAGCAATTTTTTAAAATATTATCACTTAACTAAAGGGTAGGCAAATTTGAGGTTAGAAAGTAAATTGGCTTAAAAACAAATTTTTTTTATTGAAAAACAATTTTTTTTTTGTTGTAGTGTAAAGTAGAAATTTGGGAATTAATAATTGAATACAATATCGGGCTCTAGTACGTTGGCAGGCGTCCGCTTTTTTCACAAAATGTTGGACGACATTTTGCATAAAAAAACTTCTCCTATCTCGTTAATGCAGCGCCGAATTTATTTTTTAAAAGCGTCAGTTGTTTGTGGTTTGTTCGTGTAAACCCGGCTTTTCAAATAGTCCCAGAAAAAATAATCCAGCGATCTTAAATCATAAGAACGAACGGCCAATTGACATCGCCAAATCGAGAAATTACGCGGGCGAAAAATTTCTCAAGCAATAATTGAATTGTATGGCCAGCTGTGAGGCTTGTGGTGACATCAGTGATGTCAACATAAGCCAATTGTGGCAACAAAAAAATTAAAATTCACGGTGACGAGGTTTCCTGGCTCATTTGCAAAAAAATACGGTCCGATGATGCCGCTTGACCACAAAGCCTCGCCATACGGTCACTCTTTTTGGATATAATAATTTTCGAGGACTGTTTGTGTATCTTGTGAGTCTCATATGCGACAATTTTGTTTGTTTACATCATCGCCTAATTAAAAATGGCCTTCAACACTAGAGATAATTTTGTTGAAAAAATGCGTTGTTTTCTTTCAGTTTTTCAAACAGCCAATTCGCAATCGTTCGATGCAATTAAAAGTCTCTTTTCAAGAGTGTAGTGTTCCATGGTTGAAATTTCCCAACTTTTTACTAAATAAATTTCAAAGGATGGCAATTCTATTCTTGACATTTCATTATTTGGCAGCCAATTTACTTTCTAATCCCATATTTGCCCACCCGTTATTGTGTTAATCTAAGCCGTGATAGGCAAAAATACTCAGGAGTAGCGATTAAAAAGAAAGTGTGGTGGCTTTCGAAAACAGCTGTTCTGCTCTGCTGTGTAAACTGAATAATTAAAAACCGTTCTTGGCTTTCCTTTTAATATTTATTATGTGTCTTTCTGAATATAAAACAAATGTTCGTCAAATTAGCCATAGAATTTAATGTAACTATCGTCCTGCTTTTGTTGGCAAATATTTGGCAACAACTCTTTAATAACTTTAAAACTCAATTTACTTCAATGTAATTTCCATTATTATTATTTTTTTTTGTACAAATTCCTGCACACAATTTGATGTTTGCCCTGCCATTAGATGGTGTATAAATCACGTTTTCGTTTTGGAAAATTTGCCGATCAAATAATTAATATATAAATTGCATTTTATGCTTTACAGCTCCGGCTTGCTTATGCCACTTATTCTAAAAGTTCTATTTGGTGGCATGCCACAACTTGCATTATGCTGTGTTCCATAAAATATTTTTGTGTAAAGGCGTGAAGATTTACACATTGCAAATGTTTCTAAACTGTTTTAATATTAAAATCTATTGTTTTCGATTGTGTACAAATAGAAGTGTTTGCGCTTGAGTTTGCGAGCGCGGTAGTGTTTCAAGTACCATTCTATGATTTTAATTATTAAGCTGCTGTCACTGCCTCGGTTGTGTGCTCTGCAGCTGCTCTTTCTGCCAAAAGCTACAGTTGCCATTCAAATAAATAGTTTTTGTTGCACTTTTCGTTTATTTTCAATACTTGAAATATTAAGTGTTTTCAGGATTGTTGTTGAGTTACGTGCTGCAGCAGTTGCAATTGCAGACGGAAGTATATTTGCAGCAATTTCTTTAATTTGAAATATACGACTTTATTTGCAGGCACATCTGTTGAAAAATGTTCAACTAAAATTAAACAAAAAATATCGAGTCTCTTTCACAGTTTTAATGTAAAAGTGCAATTGTAGCTGGAGCTGCCACATTAGTGACGAATAAAAACAGACTAAAACTGAGGCAGTAAGTGTAGCATCAGAATTTGCATACTCTGTGTATCGTTTAGTTGATGGTCTTGAATAATTGAATAAAGTTTTGTGCAATAAAGAAAAAAAATGTTCACCATTGACAATTCAAACGACAAAAAAAAAAAAAAAGAATAGAAGAATGTTTCAAATTTGATATTCAAACAATTTTTGTAGAAAATGTTTATTCGTTTATAGCACTGCACTGACTGACATCAACAGCTAGTGAGATATGCAGATGGTAGGGTTTAATTTTGTATTGCTCACATGTAAAATCTGTGGCGCACTTGATTTGTAATTGGGAATAAATGATGTTCTAGTTTGATATATGATAGATGCCAATTGATTGCATCTTTTTTATTTGTAGTTAAATAATTTGGCCTAAAACAGGCTGCATCATTTTAAGGGAATAATAAATAAAGGATGCGTAAGCCAAATGAATATATGAATACTTTGGACTAGATCCGTTGATTCTGTTTTAGTAAAAATTAATTGTTCAATTCAATAGCCCTGTTGTATTGTGTAAAGTTGTCTTTGAGAAGATATATTTCTACATTAAGAAGCACAGGGGGAAGGGAACACTACTGCAGTTGAATTCTGGGAGTCACGCGTAGAATAAAAAGGACACTTCAGAACAGATTAACAAAAAAATTTAAATCAATGAATAAACACTGTTTCAGACATTACCAAAACGCAAAGGAAGCTTAAAATAGAACATAATAATAAGTAGCGACAAACAAAATACAAATGAGTACTGATGATATAAATGTAGCGGCTCTCGAAAACACCTCTTCTGCTCTTCGGTGTAAGTTGAATAATTAAAAACTGATATTGATTTTCCTTTGTGCCTGGGAATATTTATCACGTCTTTCTGAATTTAAAACAAAAATTTCAGTTAGCCTATAATTGAATTTAAAATAGATTATGTTTTTTTTTTGTGAAAAAGAAACACTTAGGAATTTAATGTCCACAAGCCAACTAGTGTTGTATTCTTTTGGAAACGGATTGAATATATGCTGAAAATTATGAGGATGATCAATGCGTTTTTGTTGCTCTGCTGCAATGCAGTGCAAGGGCATGAACACTGGAGTTTAACAGGCCGCCAATAATAAGCTAAAGTTTGTCGTCCCAAAGAGGCAGTAGACCTTTTAAACAGACTTAAATTTGCTGTTGCACGTTTTGTTACTTCTCTGGGCAATGTTGATGCTCCTTTGAAGTTGTATACTAGAGGCCCGATTTTTAAATATTTTTTTCCGATTTATATAGGAAAAATTTTCATACAAAAAGTTTTCTTTTGTCTTATTATAAAAAAAAAATATTTTATTAATTAGGCTGTATTTTTTTAAGTTCTTAGTAGATGTTAGTATTAACTGTTGCCAATATTGTTTAGTGATCAGTCATTTAAAACGCTTAATAACAATGGAAATACTCACTTATTACTATACGTGAGCACAATTCATGTTTGCTAACGTATTGAAACCACGACCTTCGACCGAAGAGTCAACGAATGCTTTAACTACCTGTTACATTACCTCCCTACCATCTTCATCCTCACCCGAAGGACTAGAATGTTATGAGAAGCGAACAAAGGCGAAAGAAATTAAAAGAGACTAAAATAGATACTAGAACAAAAATAAGAGAATAATACAATATGGTGATAATGACACACGCAGCGTGGAAAAATACAACAGCACGGGTATTAAACGAAAATGAGTTATCATAGATATAAATAAAAAATGTTATCCTATGTCACCTAATAAGTGGCGTTAAAAAAAAAAAATACTGAACAGTACTGATGATGAATTGTGGCGGCTTTCGAGAACAGCGGTTCTATCCTGCTGTGTCTGTTGTATAATTAAAAACTAAAGTTGATTTTCCTTTGGGCCTTGGAATATTTATCATGTCTTTCTGAACTTAAAAAAAATATCGATCAATTAGCCTATCAATCTTAATTGAATTTAGCAGATTTAAGGTTGTCAAAAATGTAAAACTGAAATGCTACCGAAAGAAACATATATCACTTTTTGGCAGGTCTGGTCTCGTGGCTACATCCTGAGACTTCAATGCAAGACCACTACAAGACATCTAACCTAGATTTGCACTAAATGGTGTTCTTGCATTAGGACAATTGTCGGCCACAACAGAAAAAAAAACTCAACTAGGGGACCGGAAGGTTGCAGGCCACTCAAAACTGTTTGTACTGCTGCAATAATTAATGCACATGTATTAACAACAAGAAAATATTAATTTCACAAACAATAATAAAAAATTATGAATTTAAAAACTCCAAGACTGTAGTGCAACAACAGATATTTAAGACGTTTTCTTAAAAACGTGTAACTTTTTTTCTCTCCCTTTCTAAAAAGCAAAAATTAGCCGGCGAAGTAAAAGGTTGAAATAGCTACAAAAAAACTGTCTATCTTCTCATCTTTCCTACTCTGTCCCCTCGTTTTTCAGTTCCGGCGCAATGCATTGCATATATAGGGGTCATCCCCTGAGTGCTGGTCCAAGATAGAAAAAAAAATTAAAACAAAAATTAATGTTCGTAAGAGATGACAAATTGATTGTAAATTCCCAATTCCGAAATGACATATTTTTTGCATTTTTCGTTAAAAAATTTAAAAAATTTAGCATTTTTTACTAGAAAAGAAAACTAATAAAATGTACTTGCAAAGTTTTTCTTGAAGATGTCAGTTTTAATATTCTAGAGAGTAATTGATGTGCTTGTGTGTTTTTCTTAAATACCCAATATACTTAAGTTGTAAATTAATTGATTAAAATTTTTCTTATAAAATATTAAAGGCGTAATTCAGAAAAAGAAATTTTGTATTTATAAACTGCTTATTTGACAAATTTTTAATGCAAATATGCCAACTAAAAACATTATAAGCACGAAATATTTTTTATAAAATAGGCCTTAAGAAAAATAATTTTGGCTGCAAATAAAAATAATAAACCAAATTTTGGAAAAAAATCTGGATGTCATCAAATTTGCATCGACCATTAGCTTCTATTTCAAAAAATGAGCCATTTATGACAGTAACGTAACAAAAAATTTTATAATATTTGAGCCAAAATTTAATATTGCACATGCCTGCTAATTCTCTTTCATTTGCCTGTCTGCTGTGCGCTATGCATTTTGACTGCAAATATGAATTATTATTTTTTTTTCTTCCTCTTCTGTTTCTGTTATCGTAAATTTATTACTGGATAGTATTTTGTGCTAAATGTCAAATTGTTTATTCATGATGTTTCGTGATGCTATATTTGGCGGTTTAGCCATGTACACGGTTCATCCTATAACACAATCATTAGTTATGGAAAAGTATAAAACTGGAAGTAGACATGTAAAAAATTGGAAAAATAGTTTATTTTTTTTATAATTGATAGCTGTTCATTTGGAAAAATTAGTTTAAAATTGAATCGTAATATGTCGCAAATGTAATAAAAATAAAGTTATTATTGCCATTATCAAGATGAATGTGTATGTGCATGGGAAATTGTAAATTACATGTTATTGCACTATGGGAGAGTTAATAAAACATTTTGTATTGATTTTATGAAATTTTTATATAAACATTTTTCCATATTCGGAATCTAATAAATACATGGTTTATTAATAGCAAAAGAGTTATTTCGGTATTCATGCCTGGGTCATAGTGCATGATACGAAATCTATACTTTTGAATCTGACTTCTACGGTGCCGCAGTAGTTAATATTTACTGCTGTATTCACAAAAATTAATTTGTACTTCAAGTGTGCTTTAAAATAAAAATTTCATAGAAAATTTATTTTAAAGTGTTGATCAAGTCTACTTTATTTTTTGTGAATGCTGCTGTTAGATTTTTCGTGATAAAAACTTTGGGCTTATGGAACTTTTTCGATGCACAAGTACATATCAATTGGGTTTGGTGTCACAGTTTTAAATTCTATTAGTGTTTTCACACTGAAAGGTAAAATCGTTTTAAATTGTTTATTTTCTTCTGCTACACGTCAGTGAAAATATTTTCATTAATTTTTTAGTTCTTCTTTTGACAATGTGTCCATAATATTTCAGGGGTCAGTATATATTCTTATTAACATAAACAAAACCAGCTGATTACTATATTTAACTTGGCAGCACTCAACTTAGCACAGCCAAAAACAGGCCAATAACAACAGAATCTGTGCACAATTTTGTTGTTTAAGTTATTTGTTGGTTGGACTTTATTTCTACGAGCGCAGATAAGGATGTTAATTAAATGTTTACATTTTTTTTTGTGTATGATACGAAATCTATACTGATGAATCTGACTTCTAGGGTGCCGCAGTAGTTAATATTTAGATTTTTCGTGATAAAAACTTTGGGCTTATGGAACTTTTTCGATGCACAAGTATACATCAATTGGGTTACACTGAAAGTTAAAATCGTTTTAAATTGTCTATTTTCTTCTTCTACACGTCAATGAAAATATTTTCATTAACTTTATACTTCTTCTTGTGGCTGCATCCATTTTGACAATGTGTCCATAATATTTCAGGCGTCAGTATATATTCTTATTAACATATATAAAACCAGCTGTTTACTATATTTAACTT
Source organism: Linnaemya tessellans (assembly GCA_951800035.1). Taxonomy (NCBI): domain Eukaryota; kingdom Metazoa; phylum Arthropoda; class Insecta; order Diptera; family Tachinidae; genus Linnaemya; species Linnaemya tessellans. The sequence goes on from OX637532.1 coordinate 141,684,446, forward strand.
GGCAGCACTCAACTTAGCACAGCCAAAAACAGGCAAAGGCAAGGTTGTATTTCATAAAACCTACAATTCAAAAGTGGTTTTAAGTTGGTTTTAACAAAATCATTTTGTTTGGTGAAATCAGGTTTTAACAGTTGGTTTTAACGTTAAAACCAGAATTTATTAAAACCATGTCAGTGTGAAAACATTAAAAAAACTGGTATTTAAAAGCTATTGCCATATTATAATCAATTAAGATTTATGGGCTAATTGTTCGAAAATTTTTTTAAATTCACCAAGACATGATAAATATTCCAAAACAACACAAAGCAAAGTCAACATAAGTTTTTGAATTATCCAGAGCAGAACAGCTGTTTTCAAAAGCCTTCCAGAACCTTCCATTTCCTTAATTAAACTCAGTTAAGATTGATAGGCTAATTGTTCGCAAATTGTTCCATAATATATGATAAATATTCTTAGGCACAAAGAAAGGTCAATATATAAGTTGAATACACAGAAGATCAGAAAAGCTGTTTTCAAAAGCCGCTACACTTTGATCAGCGTATTTTTGTTTTTGTCATCACTTACTACTTGGCTTAGTTGAAAATGCAAGAGTTTTTATTCACAAATTGTATTGGGAAATTACATACGGGAACTTTATCAAACCGATGGTAACACATTTCTGTTTAATACCCGTATTGCTATTGGACTATTTTTCTTCATGTCACATTTTTCTGAATTTTTTGTTCTATTGTATCAAACTTTTTTGCTTTGAATTCTTTTAAAACGTAAGTACATGTGAACGTTTTAACGTGTAAGTTGAATAATTAAAAATTGATGTTGACCTCTCTTTGTGCTTTGAAATATTTATAATTTCTTTCTGCATTCAAACAAATATGCGAACAATTAGCCTATAAATCTTAATTGAATTTGAAAACATTGTACTTTTGATTTGAGTCCATACATTTAAAATATATATATCGGCTGCTTCTCATATCTCTAAATTACTATTTTCATTTTACTCAATGTCTGTTACGCCTCCATATTCATTTGAAGCAATTTACAGAATTTAATTTAAAAAAAAAAACAGACAGTTTTTCATTATTGTTTAATGGCTTTTGAATAATTTAATAGACATGGTCTTCCTTTTACGCTTTTCATAAGCATTAATTGTAAAAATAAACTGGGGAAAAAAGAAACCAACGAAAATTAAAGTTTGTTTATAACAACAGAATCTGTGCACAATTTTGTTGTTTAAGTTATTTGTTGGTTGGACTTTATTTCTGCGAGCGCAGATAAGGATGTTAATTAAATGTTTAAGTTCTTTTTTTTGTGTGCGTCTGTTTTTTTTTTGAATTAAGTAAAAATTTTAGCTTAATTTAAATAAAATAATTTCATTTTAAGATGCTGGATGAATGCAATACAGCGGATGTATGAATAGTATGCCTAATGAGTTGCATTAAACATCAAGTATACGCAGTGGTGCACATATTTTATTCATTCAAAGGAGTTTTGTCAAGTTTTTGTTAAAGTATTATACTCGCGCGATTTTAATTAGTGGTAACTGGAGTTATTATTACGCGTATGATGATCACAATTCGATTTTAGTTGGCCTAGCCCTCCTGTTTTATTAATGTGTTTCGGTATACAAAAGCACTGTGCGTTCGCTTGTTTAAATCAATTGTTTTTTTGCACTTTAGAATTCTAAGAAGCTTATCTTTGCTGTAAATAGAAGCTACAAATTGGAAGCAATTATAAAAATAATTGGACAACCATGTGTCCTGCCGCAGGAGGCCCCATCCAACATCCGGCCGCAGATGCATCCAACTGCCGAATTATCATCATACATTCTCATTGGAAAATCATATTTTCAACCGAGCATCACCACTTTATCCTCTCTAAGACAGGACATATATGGGCAATTCCGAAACTGGTGGTAGTTTTGAAAGGAAACCAGAAGTTGTCCCCAAAAATTTACCGTTTTTACGAGCTACACGCTTATCACCCAGAGAGCATCCATTTGTTGTTGTAGTACCAGAGAATTGCACCACGCATTATAGAGAGAATTTTTTTCTTTAGCGTAACGATTCGTATGTGGAACAGAGTTCCTACAGAGCTCTTTCCTTCTGCGATGAATTTGTAGAAATCTACCCTCCCTGCCATAGCCAAGTTTCCTAGATCTGGCCGAATGCATTGCATATATAGAAGTTCTTTTCTGATTCTAGTCGTTAATGAAAAACCATCATTTAGTACTTGTGTGTTCAATTGATTGGTTGTACTCCACTAGAATAAAATTGCACGATGTTGCTTCCATAGAAGTAATTGTTTTTGAATAAAATAAAATACGTTCACAATATTGAAGAAAAAACTATTGTCGTTATGGGTTCGATTCCTGCTAGAAATCTTGGGTGTTTATGACGTCTTCATGTAATACAATGGTGCCCAAGTGGGCTTGCTATGCTAATCAAAACTGACATCGTGAATATCGTGTTCAGACATGCATTTTTAATTGAGTCAATATTCACTTTATTGTCATAATTATCTTCTTGTTCATATATGCAAAATTTAGTAGATTCAATTAACGCATAACAATTAAAAGTAATAATTTTCCATATTCATGAGGACCCCAAACTCAAATCTCTGATATTTTGTTTTTAATTTTCTAATTAATAAAAAAATTTAATAAATTCTTCTGGTTTCTTGACCTCTTTTTAATTATTATTGTATTCTGATATTTTTAAGCTTAAGGTCTCTTTATTTTAAATTTAAATAATTAATTTCTTGAAGAAGTCACACAAAGGAGTGCCGAAATATTGAAATTAAAAATTAAACTACAATAAAGAGACCTTAAGCTTAAAAATATCAGAATACAATAAAAAATTTAATATCAATAATTTTTCTATAAAATTGCTCGTTATATTTTGTTAATGTTTTCTGCCACTTTTCCCTCAATTTGGGTGCTAAGTCTCTACTAACTTTGTTCAGTGAGTTATATTTTGCTCACTATCACACTTTTTAGCAGCGCTGCATTTGTAATTTTACTCAATATTAAAGCAATTAAGTGCTAATTGAGCAATCGCTTCAATAAAATATTGTATGCTTAATTGTGCTCAATATTGCTATTTATTGCGTAAAGCTCAATTAAGGTGTATGTCTGAACACGGTGTAACCTATTTTTTTTTTTATCTTGGATCAGCACTCAGAGGATGACCCCTATATATGCAATGCATTGCGCCGGAACTGAAAACGAGGGTATAGTATTGAGGGGACAGATTAGGAAAGATGAGAAGATAGACAGTTGTTTTTTTTTTGTAGCTATTTCAACCTTTTACTTCGCCGGCTAATTTTTGCTACAGGGCCGACGAAGGTGGGTGCTGTTACTCTGCTTTTTAGTACATGATAGTGTCAGTCGCCGCCAATTATGTTCAGTGATCAGTGACTATGCCTTCATCACTGAAACAGGCTGGCAACAACTAACACAACCACGCACTAATGCTGATCAGAATAATTCAACACAATATTTCATGACTCAGCGCGGGCTCGAACTCACGACCCTCCGCTTCATAGTCTTGTGTTCTACTACTTCAGCCAACAGCACCCACAATTATAGTGTAAAGAAAGATTTGTAAATAATTAGGATTCAGTATTTTGTGTTTTTAATGTCACCGAAGAATTTTTTTTTAAACTGCTTTATAATCAATATATCAAAGTGACACGTAGACTGATCAGATAGCGAAGTCGATGACAACTTTTCTTCTGACTATAGCGAAAATATAGCGATTTGTTTTTTTTTAATGTCGCGCTGTCTGTTAATTTTGAATTATATCTTCTTTGAGCAATTGAGACGATTGGAGGAGTAAAACCAAAAGACATGAAAACTATATTTTATATGTTCAGTTGAATTTTCCAAGTAAACACAGTCCTACCTAAGAAAATATTTTTGGAATCAATTTAACTATATACAACATATTTGAACCACTTATTTAAAGCTGAACATTTTAAAACCATGCAATTAATAAAATTTTTACCAACTTCAAAATCTATTTGTTGTACTGTGAATTGTATTATTATTGAATCTGGCTCATTCCCCTGTTTATTAATAAACGGTGATTTATTGGAATTTTCATAGCCTTATTAATAGCGAATAAGTTCTGCCACCAATTTGACTTTAAGTATGATTAATGGTAACAATAAATTCGTATAAAATTCAATTTCCTACTAAAAGTTTCTCAATAAATAACTGCGATTTTATAAAAGCAGACACATTTTGAAAAAAAAAATTGTACTTTATTCTTTAAAATAATATATAAAATACAATTTCCATGATATGAATATTACACATTGTAACTGAGGCAAAGCAAAGAAAAACCCCATTAAACTATTAACAGGTGCCAGAACGAAAGCATTAAATTATATATTCAACTTCAGCAGTTGCGTAGCAGTTTGTTTCGTTTTATTTCTCAACTTTTTCTCATCAAAACTTTCAAATGTCTGTTAACATGAAATAATAAAAAAAAGAACTGCTATCAAATTGAAACCCCTGCTAGCGATCAACCTTTGAACATCAGTTTTGCTATGGCAGGAGCTTTGCCAGCTGACCGGACTCTCCAGCCAAGTATTTTGTTTCAAAATGGGAGACTATAAAAAAGTAAAACCTGAAAGGCAAAAAGTTTGGAGGCTCTGCAAGTTTATATAATTGTTGTAATTGAAGCAACAAAGAAAAAAGTTTTGGCCAAGACAAAAATTATCATAAAATATTAATACCATTTAACATACGCACTTAACACTCACAAGAATGGGCGGGCATTGACAGGCAGGCAGTACGTTTGGATGTTGATTGTTATTCTTGCAAAAAGCCATACAAACAAAATGTCCAGACTAAGAATGCATTCTGTTGTGGAACGGCATGAAAGTTAAAGGTAAAGGTGTTTAATAGGAGAATATAAAAAAATCAAAAGTACAAATACATTTACAAAACAAATGCTTTGGCGAAAATAGTAAACAAACTTTTGTTAATTATCCGTATTAATTGATTTTTTTAGGGAATTGCTAATACGAGTTGATAAGTCTTTTAGTTAGAAAACAATTAACAAGTTAAAAATGAAGAAATGGAATGAGATATAGGCCAGTATAAATATTTTGTACATAAATTGGAACATCTTGTGCTTTAACAAAATTCATTTACGGCTGTCATTGTAGTAGAATTTATATGTTCTCTTTAAAAGAAAATATTAGAAACTGCCATTGACTTGACATCAATAAAATTGCACGCAATCGACTTTCCTGTTTTTCCTTTTGAAATAAAAACAAGTAAAAACGTTATATTCGACCGGGTCGAATCTTAAATACCCTCCAAATATTTAGTAAGTGAATTTGAAATGTTTAACTTGGTGGGACAGAGTTCCTTTATATAATATCGTACGTCAACGCCCACTAAAGGGGGCGGGGTTCAAATATATACAATATCATGTTTTCCACAGACGAACGTATGGGCATTGCTAGACCGTCTTAGACTTCATCACAATTCTCTTTGGAGGGTATAAAAACTGTATTTTGGCGGGGTCGCTCTAGCAAGGGCTGTGGGGGAAACATTTCACCTTTGTCATAAAACTCTAAAAATAAATGCTTGGGATAATTATATACAAAATTAAAATTTCTTTTTTTTTGATAGGGTCATTTAGAGGGCAAAGGGGGAGAGGGGGTAGGGCAGAAACAGGTAGACATAAAACTCTAAAAATAAATGCTTGGGATGATTATGCACAAAATTAAAAAAAATTTTTATTTATTTTTAATAGGGTCATTTAGCGGGCAAAGGGGGAGGAGGGGGTAGGGCAGCAACAGGCAGTCATAAAACTCTAAAGATAAATGCTGGGGATGATTATATACAAAATTTAAAAAAAAAAATTTTTTTTTGGTAGGGTCATTTAGGGGGCAAAGGAAGAGGGGGGGGGGGGGTAGGACAGAAATCGGCAGTCATAAAACTCTAAAGATAAATGCTTGGGATGATTATATACAAAATTTAAAAAAAAAAATTTTTTTGGTAGGGTCATTTAGGGGGCAAAGGAAGAGGGGGGGGGGGGGTAGGGCAGAAATCGGCAGTCATAAAACTCTTAAGATAAATGTTTGGAATGATTATATACAAAATTTAAAAAAAATTTTTTTTTTTGTAGGGTCATTTAGGGGGAGAAGGGGAAGGAGGGGGTAGGGCAGAGTAGTACCAGGATTCGTCTCAGCTTCGTCATTAAAGCTTAAAAGTGTTATTTTTAAGGAATGCAGGCATAAGTAAAACAATTTGTTAAATTTTTATGCTATTTTTGCCTATAATAACGCCCACTGAAGTGGGCGGGGTCAAAAAATATTTTTATTTTATTTAATGGCTTCAAGTTTAAGGCGTTGGACCGTATTTGACATAAAAATATATCGTTTGCTTAACAAAATAATCAAAAAACTTTAAAAAGTATGTTGTTTTTTCTGGGTTGGTTTAGTTCTTCTTAGGGGAACTTTTTTCCCCCTTGCCCGATTTAGCCCATCTTCGAACTTAACCTGCTCTAAGTTTTAAAATATATTTATGCCAAATTTCAAGAGTCTAGCTCTTTTCGTTTGGACTGAATCGTGATTTCCACAGACGGACGGACGGACATGCTCAGTTGGTCTTAGATTTCATCACTGATGAAGAATATACATATATACTTTATGGGGTCTGAGATGGATATTTCGATGCGTTACAAACGGAATGACAAAGTGAATATACCCTCCAAATTCTTTTTTGAAGGGTATAAAAAATATTATTGCTGTAATACTTATCAGGGCAGTAAAATACCACATCATATTTAATCGAAATCCTTTTTATAGTTTTGGCGTGATATGTGTTCCGACAATCACATAAAATTTTAAAAAGTTTTGCTTTGTTTTATATTACAAATCAGACCTGGGGTAGATACACTGTAAATATTTCTAAATGTAACTTCTTTAAGGGAAATATTCATATGAAGCAATTGATAAAATTTTCCAAAAAAAAAAACTGTCATGAAATACAAAAAATATCATCCGTATTCCACTTCATAGCCTCGGCTTAACTATTTCAGTTGAAATAGCACTCTAAAAGATGATATTTATTAGCCATTCTTAAGTTCAAATCTGCGACTTTACAAACTAACTATTATTTTGATTGAAAAGTTGATTTAAATTTAAATTTTTTTGTTAAATGATTTCAAATTAAGTCCAACTAATAATTTTTATCTTAATAAAATTACTAAAATATTTACATAATTTCTTCGAGATGATCCCAGGAATTTATAAATTTTTTCTAAATTTAGGTTAGCTATTTACAAAAAATTGTTTATAAAATTTAAAATAATTTTTTTATAACAATTTTTTTTATAAAATTTTTTTTATTAAAATTTTTTTTATAAAAATTTTTATTAAAATTTTTTTTATTACAATTTTTTTTATAAAATTTTTTTTATTACAATTTTTTTTATAAAATTTTTTTTATTAAGATGTTTGTTATTAAAATTTTTTTATAAACATTTTTATTAAAATTTATTTTATAAAAATTTTTTGTTATTATATTATGTATGAATTTTTATTAGTCGAACTTTGTAATGTAAATTGTTAATTTTTTTGGGCTTAAGTTCGAATCTGCATGACTGCAAATGCTTTTTTATTATTTTATTAATAAATGAATTTGTTCAAATTCTATTTATTATTTTTTATATGGTTTGATGATTATTGAAAATATTCTTAATATTCCAATCTTAATATAAAAAATAATAAATAGAATTTGAACAAATTCATTTATTAATAAAATAAAAAAATCATTTGCAGTCATGCAGATTCGAACTTAAGCCCAAAAAAAAATTAACAATTTAATTTTTTTTTATAAATTATTTTTTTTTATAAATTTTTTTTATAGAAATGTTTTTTATACAAAAAAATTTTTAAACATGAATGTAAATTTTATTTTTCGAAATTATTAATTTATTATTAAGATAAGAATTTCAATTCAGACTCAAGTTCAAATCTGAAATCTGCAAATAATTTTTTCAAGAACTGCTGTCAAATGCAAGATATTTTTATTAAAAGTGGAATGTTTAGAACTGATCGGTTTTCTATTTTTATGATTATAAAAAATATTCTAAATATTTAACTCGTAATGAAAATAACTTTAATTGAATAAAAATTCTTAAAAAAATTGCAGTTTGAAGATTTGAACTTGAGTCTTAGTAAAAATTTGTATCTTAATTTTTTCTTATAAAGAATTATATATAAAACAATTTCAATGAATTGCTAACTGATAAAATTTTTTTAAAAAATTATTTAAAACAGTTACACAAAGTGTAACGAAATATTTTAATAAAAATATTTTTTTTATGCAAAAGTGATTACCAGCCATTTTACAAATTTAAATTCCGTTCGCGAACGTTAAACGATATAATTTTTCGAAATGAAATAATTTTCAATATCATGAACAAAATAATTAGTGAGATTAAACAAGATTTCATTGCGAAAATTTTTTTCCTTATTTCGTTTCAGAGGAATCAAAATATGGAATCTATTCTGTTTCTGAACAGAATCGGAGTCTGTGACATGGCTGCATGACGGTATGTATGAGTGTGAGTGTGTGTGTGTTTTGTGTAAGTATGTAAGCCATTTATAATTTTTGAACGATTTGACCGAGTAGATCACAAAAAACTAAGAATATATTTTTTTCTTTTTAACAACCTTTAAACGGCCTTGCCAAACGATTGCACACACTAATAAGCTTTTGACATTAGAAAAAACACGATCGATGCGGTGTTGAGATGTTGTGAATGAAGAAATTCGAGAAAAAATTATTAATTTTTTAAACTTTCTTAATTCTATGTCCGATCAAATAGTGTTTGCAATTCATGTACAGGACTCAATCGCCGCTAATCTCGTGTAAATCGGTTGATTCATGCAAAAGATATAGGAGTTTAAAAATTAAAATAATAGTTCTTTTAAACTGTTGAACTCGGAGAAACTTCTATGGCTTAGAACACCTCAACCACGTTACGATAGCTTTCGGTTAAAATTAGAGGGAAATTGCAAGAATGGCTTATAGGGTCAACCGTTTGCCAAATTTTGTCTGTAGATCTTCTTTCGACCTTGTCTACATAGAATAAAAATCATTATTTGGATCCTATACACGATCTCCCTTTATATTATATTTTAGATAGACTCTAGGGACCATTTGTTCGTTCTACTTTCCCTTATGATAGCCGTGGCTTTATAACCAGCACCACACAAATCCCCCAGCAAGGCATGACTGGTGAAAAAGGTATCGACAGATGACGATGAAGTTCACGTGGTGCAAAATATTTTTTATTTACAAAAATGTTGACCATTTGAGCCAATGGGTTAGTGTTTGCTTCTTGTCCTTTCTTGTCTTTGTAGCCATATGAATGTTTTTATTAAAACTGAAAAAAAAATCATTTGCTTTAAAGACAACTTTTTTCTTTGTGTGTACATAAAATACAAATTTGCGTTTGCAACAGGTGATAGAATTTCGTGTGGCAATTACACATTGTGTGCATGTGCGTTTCTGTTGCCAATGAACCTAAATTCCTTCACGTGTTACACTCCTATATGTTAATTTCCTTCCCACTTCCATTCGCTTGTAATATAATTTTGAATAGAGACATCAGGTGTTCGTGATTCAACAGAAAATTTTTTGAAACAAATAGTGAAAAGGAAACACATTTCAGTATTTGAGGGTTGATGATGATTTTATTTATTAATTTTCGTTTTTTTTTCATTTTCATTTTTCATTTAATGGGGGGCTTTTGCGGATTTCGGTTTTTTGTTTAATGACTTGAATGACTTAGTGGTTTAATAGTTTTGTCCCTGTCCCCAAAAAGAAATTCAATTCACCAGCCGCAACTGGCGTGTTGAAAATTTCAATGAGGGCTGTAAAAGTTTATGTGTTCTTGTTGTGTTGTTGTTCTTGGATGCTTAAATATTACTAAAAGTTTTAATATTCTTGTTAAATGGCAAAAATTTTCTATTTCTTTTTTTGTTCGTTGACATTAACATCAGCATTAGAAATCATTAAATACCCAGCCTCCTTGGCTGCCAGTTTCATTTCGTTTAATGGGCAGGCGACAAGAAGTTGTTGCTGCATCTTCTTATTCTCTTTTTTTTTTTGTTTTTGTTCGCTCTTGAGGTTTCACTTTTCTTTTCATTTGTATTCTTTTGACATTAAGGCATTAGAGCATGTAATTGTTAATCCTATATCGTTTCTTAAGTTAGAAATCGCATGGGGTCATATTTCTGGTTTACGGTTCAGCCAGCATTAAGCTGCATAGCCACAGGTGTCTTGTCTACTGGGCGCGTACTTGGCAAACGAATCACATACATTTTTATCTGTCAATTTAAAGACATTATTTTTATTCGTTTATTGACGTTAATAAATTACCTTGAACGATTGTTTTCTTATTTACGTGATTTTAGCACCATTATTATTGTTATTGTTGCTGTTGTTATTGTTGTTTTACTTTTGCCCTTACTGAAGCTGTTGTTTAATTGTGTTAATTAATATTGATATTAATGACCAGCAGAGAAATAATGAAATAAAACAAATGAATACAAGATGGAAGTGGAAATGTTTTAAATCACTCCCTGTTAAATTTATGGCGAACGCTTAAGGGGGGGTTTGAGAATAAAAGAAACAGGTGACAATGTGATATAATTAATATATAAAATTTAAGTGAAAATATCACTAAAGATTGTAACAAACAGGAGATTACTTTTAAGCGTATTTTAGCAAAAACAGATTTTATTTGTCAAGTAAAACGAAAAGGACACAAGAAAATAATGTCAACATTAACACAATTAGTCATGTCAAACTTGATCCTTAATTTTAGTTTAATAAGACGTTTTTTAGAAAAAAAAAAAACAAAATAGACATGCAATTATGGTTGAAACAAATTGCCAGCATATGCCAGATTATTAGCTATTTAGCCATGCACGACTTCCGAGTATTTCCTAAGAAATAAATTGCCAGCATGGAAACATATTTCACTTTGTACACAAAAATATTCAAGTTAGTAAATTTAGTTCCTTGCAAAGATCACAATACCCTATACACAGACTGAAGAGGTATGCAGCTAAGAAATTTCATATCAAATAAAATTGTAAAATATATTTTTTGTTAGAAAAAAAATTATCTACTGCATAGATTATGTGAATACAAATAAAAACCCATAGAACTTAAAATATATTAATTCACTTATGTACTATAGAGCATGCATGGTCATGTGTGTGCATGTTTAAGTTTGCAGATAGTAAAGGATTCTTCATATTTTATAGTTTATTGACATACATAAGTACTTCATTGTACAAGATTTACTCAGCAGCACAAGGTATAAGAATAAATGCAAACAGAATTCATTTACAAGCACGAACACATACAATTAAATGCACATACTTTCGCATAGGAAAACCTGTATTGGCCGCCTGACTGGCTGGTCAGAGGAAGCTTCTTGAATAGTGTGCTAATGCTGAACTAACCAACCGTATGCCAAAGCATTTACTCATTCACAAATGGTCAACAAGAATCCAATAAAAAGCTTTTTGCTTTCAATATATCTAGATTATACCTTTTCATATGCTCAAGTGTATTATCCTTTGAATAAACTCGTTCAAATTTCTCCCAGTTTAAAGTACTCTAAATCTAATACTGAAATGAATTTGTGTGTTTGCTGTGCACATACAGATCTTTTTCAATATGTTTTATGTACACATGCTTAACATTTACAAGCGTACATTTTTAAAATACTCATGCACTGTCCATCCCAATTTTCAAGTCAGTTAATAAGGAAAAGTTTAGAAATATATTAAGGCTCGTATGGTGTAAATCACTTCGCATTAGTGGAATTTATAACTTAAGAAAGGAAAAAGAAATTCAAAGGTTTTTAATGTTTTTTCAATGCGATTCCCTAGATATTTTATATCTGGTATATTTTCCAAATTATAAATTTAGCTTCTAATTTTACTGAAAACAGTAACATGGCAAGTGCTTTATCATCTTCCTGGCCATCTCACCAGGAATACAGATACATAGTTATATTGCGTTACCTGCGAAAATTTCGGTCCCTCTGCCGACAGTAGAGTTCCATCATGTTTTGAATTAAACGGCTTAGCTTATTCATTGATAAGTCTATTCTCACCGGCTTTTCTGCCTTTTCATTTCCGGCTATTCCTGATTATATCGATATATTCACAATTTCTGGAGGAGTTTTATCTCGATGACATTCCTATTTATATAATTTCTTCGAGATATTCCCAGGATTTTATAAGTTTTCTCTAATTTATTAAGCACTTTTATAAAAAAATTTTTATGAAAGAATTTTTATAAAAAAATTTTTATAAATAATATTTTATAAACAAATTTTTATGAAAGAATTTTTATAAAAAATTTTTATAAAAAAAATTTTATAAACAATTTTTATAAAAAAAATTTTATAAACAATTTTTATAAAAAAAATTTTATAAAAAAACTCTTATAAAAAAATGTTTATAAAAAATTTGTATAAAAAATTTTTATAAAAAATATTATGTTTATACATACATGAGCCATATTCCATAAGTCGCTAAAGTCAAAACTTTATAAAAAAATTTATATAAAAAATTTTTATAAAAAAATTTATATAAAAAAATTTTTATAAAAAAATTTTTATAAAAAATATTTATAAAAAAAAATTATAAAAAAAGTTTAATAAAAATTTTTTATAAAAAAAAATTTTATAAAAAATTTTTATAAAAAAAAGTTTATGAAAAATTTGTATAAAAAAAAATTATTCTTATACATGAGCCATATTCCATAAGTCGTTAAAGTCAAAACTATTTCGCTAAATATCTAAAAAGTAAATGTGATAAGAAACTTCTGCATACTTTTGGGGGCTTGTTGTGCATTTACCTATAACTAAAATAATTATTATTCAAAATAAGCTCCCAATCATATGCAGAAGTTTCTTCAAAATTTTTAAGCCCTGGCCTAGGATGGCATAATTTGGAAAGCGGCAGACATTTCACAACTTCAAAATTCTAGATTCCAAAATATGTAATGAAGTCTAATAAAACAGCACGATGAAGAAATTTTATAAAAAAATTTGTACCCTGAATAATTACGATTATTATATTCCTCACAATAATAGTGCTACCATTTATCGGACATTTAGAATGACTTGGATATCCCCATAATGGAAATTTCTTCGAAACATTTGAGCTTTTTGGTCAATCTGATGTGTCAGCGAAATTCCTTCGGAGGTTACTCTGTAGTACCATCGCTGTCAGTAATTGTTCAGTGATCTTCATAGTCCAGTGTTAACTACTTCAGCCAACAGCAGCCATAAACTATTAATATCAGCAAAGCCTTGATATAACGAAATTTTGAAGAAATACGAAAAAAATTCGTTATAACTATAGTCTTATACACACATTAAGAAATCGTTCTTTTGATAACAGGACTTTACCACTTAAGATTTATTCTGATTTCGTTATATTGAGGCATTTGAAGGAATATTTCGCTATATAGAGGATTTTTTGCTCAGAATTTCTTCATTATAACTATAGTGTATTTTTGTATGAAAAACTTTCCCATAAAGTGGTTTTCTCAAGGTACTCAATAAAATATACGTTAAGTTTTTTGTTATAACGAAGTTCATTATGTAAACGTTTCACTGTAACTATATTAATTGATAAAATATAGAAGATTTAATTAAAAAGAAAATTATTTAAAAAATTAATAATTTTTTCAGTGTAATAAGTTTTTCTGTGGGCAAAAAATTTATATATGTAATTTGTGTCCCGTTTAAAATGTTGTCCATATTTTAAAGAAAAATGCCTATTGGGTTATATTGCACTTAAGCGAACCACATTTGTGTGTGCATGTCAGATATTATCCTCTTTTATATTCTTAAATCTGTACAATTTTAGTTTATCAAAGAAAAAAAATTTTTAAAATTATGCCTGCACATAAAATTTTTATTAATATAAATATGTATTTATGCCCATATGCATTTAATTTTGTTTGTTTATTTCAATATAAAATCATCTGAACTATGCAGCACCTTAAGTGCATGCAAAGGTAAAAAGGAGTTGTTTTAGGAATACAGCACATTGAATTTGTCAGATATTTTTAATATATTCCTGCTGTTAGATTAAAAACAAATATGCGGATCTTGTATTACGAGACCATTTGGTCCAACGTTCATACACACAAATTTAATACTATTTTCGCATGATTGAGTACTTTAATTCAATTTGTAAACGTAATAACAAACCATTGATAATTTTTGCTCAATTCAGAAAGTGACTCTTATATTGAATGTGTTTCAGAAACTGATGATACAGCGATATTGAAAGAGAAAGTGAATCAGATATGGCTTCAATTTTTTTAGTAGGACCAGCACTCAGGGGACAACCCTTACATATGCCGGAACTTCGATGGGAAAAGCATGTAATAAAAGACACGTTCAATAAAATAATATTTTTCTTGTAAATAAACGCAACAAAAGCTTCTTATTTTGTATTCCATTGAATTGAAATATTTATTGGACCAAATGGTCCCTAATGCAACATCAGTAACTTTTTAATTTTTTCCGCACAGCTTTACATTAGAAACCTAATATTTTGAAAACAATATTGTTAAAAAAAGAAACCACGTGAGTCGAAGCCAAAACACAATACATTACACCGTTCAAAAGTTATTGAAATTATAAGAAAAATATTTGGACCAAATGGTCCTAATCTAACAGCAGGGTTAAATAATTCCACCGGGCAATTAAAATTGTGGACAAGCCAGTATCTATTACATTGGACAAAGTTTTTCTTGGAACCTTTTGTTAGCGTGGACATTTATAGTTTAATCAGCAGCGTTAAATAATCATAATAATTTAAAATTTGATTTATTGCAATATATTTTTACAAGCACTAATTTGTTATAAAGATTTTTACTGCTTTAAATATCCACATATAAATTGTAAGAGTTTTTTCTACATTTAAAAATTCCCAAGAAGCCGGTTAATGTTTTTTTTTTATAAATATAAGTAAGTAAATTTTTTATCTAATAATTGTTATTATTTAATTATTTTCCAAAGAACAATTTACAATACACAAACGCCCAAGCCTGCATAAAATATTATTCAATTTTTGTGTATTAAGAGAAAATAAAGAAAAGAATAAAAATATCTGAATTGCACTTGTGGAGAAAAGAACACCAACAGAAAAAAAAATAAAATAAAATAAAAGAGAAAAATTGAAACCAAGAATGTTAAGAAATCGAAGTAATGCGAAAACTTTAGAGAAGTGATAAATCCCTTAAAACTTCCGTTTGAACAACAAATGCAAAAAAAATGCAAGTTATTGGTTAAGAATCTGTAGTAAAAGTTGATGGTTTTGTTTGTCTCTTGTGTTTTTTTTTCTTTCGAGAAAGTGTACAGTGTTTTCAAAACGATGCGGCAACAGAAAATATATCAGGTATTCGGAAATGGTACTAATATTGAACTGAAAAAGGGAGTTGTTGGGTGAAGTAGTACGATTATGGATTTGATTCCGGACTCTATCGTGATTATGGTATCGAATTTTTTTGATCTGCTTTAGTGTATGTTCGAGCTAGTTGTATGTAGTCTGTTTAAAAAATCTCTATCCTCTCTCTCATTTATCTTCAACTGTCCCCTCAATGCTATTCCCTCCTCTTTAGTTCCAGAGCAGTGCACTGCATATGTAGTGATCATCCCCTGAGTGCTGGTCCGAATAAAAAAATAAGTAAAAAGTACGAAGGCACAGTTGACTGAATATCACCGGCAGCAAATTACACTATTATGTAATTGGAAAGACTTAAGGAAGTACATTGAAGAAACTAGGTTTTTGAGGTAATCAGACTCACAGGTTTCCATGGTATCGGTGGAGACTCCCTACCGTAAAATGGGAACTCCTTATTATAGAGCGCACAGCAGGCCTATGAGGCCTAAGTGTAATCCAGGACAGATTGGGATGCTTATGCCCCTCTTTTCAACCTAACCTAACCTATCATATACTAAAGAGTGCACTACAGCAAACTCCTTCGTCTTTACTGTAGCAAAAATTTGCCGGTTAAGTGAAAAATAAAATGACTACAATAAATTCTCTACCTTCTTATCTTTCTTTATCTATCTTCTCAATACTATCCCATCTTTTCTACAAAATCTTCCAGTACTGACTTCCGAATAGTAAATAATGGCCACCTTGTTGAAAAAACATCTGTCAAATTAGTTGTCATTTATTCAGTTTCCTAAGAAGTCACCCATGGGCCGATATTGTTTTTATTATGTAAATAATAAAACCTTTTTTATCAAAGTGGATTTTCTGTTCGGGGCGATGTATCGATGATTTTTTAGCGAAAAGTTATCTCCATTGATGATGTACTTTCTGGACGATATCAATCCCTCCAAGAGATCGAAAAGCGTCTAATGCTTCCCAAAAAAAGTCACTGTTTGGTGTGGATTTTTGGGGTGATGGCGTCATCTGTCCCTATTTCATTCCAAGTTACAGAAGTTATTTAAAGTTGTGAAAAATCCTGTGACATCTGGATTGCCATTGAAAGAACAAGCGGAATAGGGGACTGTATTCACTTAAAGTTAGAGGACATCATGATAAGAGTCAAGGAAGGAATGCTCGAAATGGAGACAACTTTTCTTTTAATCAGTTCATTATTTTAAATTTTGAGGGTGCTTTTGGCTGAAGTATTTAACACAAGACAATGAAGCGGAAGACCCTGAGTTCGACTCCGCGCTCAGGCATGAATATTGTGTCGAATTCTTCTGATCAGCAGCATTGAATGATTGTGTTAGTTGTTGTCAGTCTGTTTCAGTGCTGAAGGCAAAGCACTGGTCACTGAACAATTATTGCCAGTGACTGACACTATCATGTATTAAAGTGCAGAGGAACAGCACCCTGTAGCAAAAAATTAATCCGCGAAATAAAAGTTTCAAACAGCTACAAAAAAATTGTCTATCTTCTCATCCTTTTTCATCAGTCCTCTCGATACTATCCCCTTCTTTCATAGTTCAGGCACAATGCATTGCATGGGTAGAGGTTATGCCCTGGGTGCTGGTGCGAGTTGAAAATTTAAAATTGGGGCATCTTTTCAGTTTATTATTTAAAAAGATAATAATAGATAGGAAGGAGGGAACTCCTCTGTACACCACAACGATCATTTGTCTTTAATTAGAAAGCCTTACGCTGGCCTCAGAAAATAATTTTAATTTTATTAAAACAGATCGCTCAGTCTATGAAAATAATTAATTATTTCGTTCCCTTTGTCCACTTTTTCCAGGGCAGTTAATTATATTCTTTTTATGAATCTATAAAAATTTTAATAAAAAATATGCTCATGTGAAAATCGGGGTATGCACTGCCTATGGGAAATGTTGCACCAATTATAAATTTATATTTTTTTAAATGTAAGTATCTTGCAATCTGATTAAAATAATAATGATTTGTAGCAAAATTTAAGACTTATGCAGTTTGCTCTAAAATGTTTCTATAACAGGGAATTATAAAAAAGTCCCACTGGGACTGGTACTAAGGGTACCAGTACGTAAACGTTACGTCTAGAGCTGGTCACCGAGTAACTTAGTTAAATCAGTTGAGCCCCTGCAATGACAACGCCATGAAAAACTTACTGATGCCTCTGACATAAAGTCCCGGAACTTGAACGGGCTGCTAGTCCCAAAGAACCAGTCACTGATCACTGAACATAATTGGCAGCGACTGACACTATTATGTACTAAAAGCAGAGTAACAGCACCCACCTTCGTCGGCCCTGTAGCAAAAATTAGCCGGCGAAGTAAAAAAGGTTGAAATAGCTACAAAAAACTGTCTATCGTCTCATCTTTCCTAATCTGTCCCCTCAATACTATCCTCTCGTTTTCAGTTCCGGCGCAATGCATTGCATGTGTAGGGGTCATACCCTGAAAAAAATGACAGTTTCCTTTCCTTCTAGGCCTGTTAGAGGTGATTGCATGACTCCACGTGGCAATGTATTTGTAAAATATTTGCATAAAAATAAATCACTGTGCGCAATTGTCTTGTGATATCGGTCTTGGTGAAATAAAATAATTGCAGGCACAAACCAAAGAGGAGTGTCGTTGGTGAAAGCAACACATTGTTATTGAGCTTGTCATTGGTCTTGTCTTTCCCTATTATAAAAGATTATTTATACAAATTTGTCGGTTCTCCTCATGGCTTGTACTTTGAGTTATAGTTTCAAGCAAATTATATTCTAATGAAGCGCCAAGACATAAAAACATTTTAAGAACAAGAACCGGATGAAAGCATGCAAAACGGATATATAATTTGCCTTTTTGGTGGTTATAAAAAAAAAGAAAAAAAAAACACTTAAACGGATTTCATGCAGTTGTTTTTTTTGGTTTTTATTTTCAAATTTGTTGAATTTGTGCTGCACAAAAGTAGTATCGTCAGTTTGGAATATTCATCATAGTTTTACCACACCAACCAACCAACCATCCCCAGCAATTGTTCAGTCATGCAGCCATTCAATACAATCAAACGAGTATGATAAAGTTAAAATGATGTGAAAATACTTTAAAATTTTGTTAAAAGTGTCAATATAAACTAACAACCATTTGCAGTTGGGCAAATAAACATTCATGCGGTACTTTGTTTTATTTTTTGGCAAACAAAATTCAAATTTATAAAGAGCAAGTCAAGGCAAAGAGCAAAATATAAATACAAACATTTTTTGTTTGAGACATTTTTGGAAAACTAATTTTTAATAAGCCAATTTATATTGCATTGACATATTTTTGGATATCAAATCTTGATAATTAATTTTCTCTTTTAGTTTTGCCTAGAAATACTTTTGCAATTCTGTTGTATTTAAAATGAGTTAAAAAGAAACTTTTGCAAAATGAATTTTATTTTGTGTTCAATTCAATAGCATTGTAATGTTTGATAGTGACAAGGGAAATGGGGAAAAGCTAGTGCCTGGTTTTTGTTAGTTAATAAAATTAAAACTATTATTAAGATAAGAATTTGTTTTATTCAGACTCAAGTTTATATCTGCAATCTGCTAATTATTTTTTAAGAATTTTATTAAATTCATATTACTTTTTAGTAAGAGTGGAATATTTAGAATCATTTTTATAATCATCTAATTTGATTAAAAGAATCAGTAACAATGTCGAAACCACTACGCCACACAGTGGGATTTTTTGTGCAATAAGTAATTTTTTCCACACATAAAATTTAAAAATGTAATGATGCAGTTTTGTAGAAAATTGATTCAGTATGAAGAATCCATCAATTGTATCCCAAAAAAACGTGTATTTGTCTTTGTAATAATGAAGTAAAGTCAAATGTAAATTTTGGTCCAATATATTTAAAACTTTTTACGCAATCCTATAGTATTTGTACGTAAGATAATTTTATTGTTGTGATTTAAATAGTGATTTTTTTTTCAAATATAGTCTTTTCTGCGTATTTAAAAAAAAAATTATAAAGTTCGCTTATATGCTTTAAAATATATGATAGCATAAAATTTCTTCGATAATGTGCCGTGATTGCAAACTTCCTTGGGAGAAAAAAAGGGTTACTCGGTCGTGTTTTAAATTAAAGTTGAGACTCCATATTATCAATTAAAAAAAAAAGTTTAAATAATTAATAATCTTTTATAATATCATAAAATTTGTTTCCAAATTCATGAAATGTTCATAAAATAATTATATGTAAAATAATTAGTTTTGGTAAAGAAACAAAACGTTGTGGGAAAAAATATAATATGGGTTATATAGGCGGTGAGTGGTGGGCGTTAACTGAGGTAATAAAGGGTCTGTGCCAAATTTCAAAAACTTTGGGCCAAACGTAAATTTTGGTTTCTATGGGCGGTGGGTAATGGGCGTGGCCAATTTTGATGAAACTTTATTTTATTCTTAAGTGAGGTATTAAAAGGCTCTGTGCCAAATTTAAAAAAAATTTAAGCCAAAAATAAATTTTGGTTTCTATGGGCGGTGGGTAGTGGGCGTGGCCAATTTTGATGAAACTTTGTCTTATTCTTATGTGAGATATTAAAAGGCTCTGTGCCTAATTTAAAAAACTTGGGGCCAAAAATAAATTTTGTTTTCTATGGGCGGTGGGTAGTGGGCGTGGCCAATTTTGATGAAACTTTATTTGATTTTTAATTGAGGTAACGAAAGGCTCTGTGCCAAATTTCAAAAACTTTGGACCAAAAATAAATTTTGGGTTCCATGGGTGGTGGGTAGTGGGCGTGGCCAATTTTGATGAAACTTTATTTTATTCTTAAGTGAGGTAATAAAAGGCTCTGTGCCAAATTTCAAAAAATTTGGGCCAAAAATACATTTTGGGTTCTATGGGCGGTGGGTAGTGGGCGTGGCCAATTTCAATGAAACTTTATATTTTCCTTAATTGAGCTAACTAAAGACTCAGAGCAAAATTTCAACATTCTACGAGCACTCCTTATACCTTTTGCCAAACATTGTATGAACAAATCCCACTGTGCGCCATCTGATCAGCATTTTTTGTTCAACTTCTCCCACTCTTCACGATGGTACTAGTCATTAGGAATATCAGCTATTTAAATAAATATTTTTAACGATTTAGAACATGAGAACTTCTTATATTCTTTTTTTAAGTTAAATCATTTTTGGTTAGTACGAAATTTCCCAACCCTGATGATTATTATTGAACTCGATTCTGAACAAAAACTGCCTCCAAAAATGAGTTGTAGGATATATTCTCTTTGTCATTCCGTATGTATTCTTGATCAGTGATGAAATATCAGACGATCTAGCCATGTCCGTCCGACCGTCCGTTCATCCGTCACGATTCCGTCCAAACGAAAGAGCCAGACTCTTGAAATTTGGTACACATATATTTTAAAAGATAGCGGAGGTCAGGTTTGTAAATGGGTTGAATAGGGCCGGAGAAAGGAAAAGTTCCCCTAAGAAGAACTAAACAAACCTAAGAAAAACAACATAATTTTTAGAGTTTTTTTTTTAAATTGTTAAGGAAATGACATATTTTTATGTCAAAGAAAGTCCAAAAAATTTAACTCGAAGCTAGAAAATTAGAAAAACTCATTTTTGCAGTCCTCCTCGTTTAGTGGGCCCCTCCCGGAGTGACTCCTACAAAATATAGTTTTTATTTTCAAAACGTTTGGAGGGTATTTAAGATTCGACTCGATCGAATATGACTTTCTTATTTGTCCTAATAATAAAATTGAATATAGAATAGAATAATTTCTTTTATTATATTTATATTTTAATATATCGCACTGCTTCCTCTAAATAGAGTCAATTCAAAATTTTTCAATTTTCACTTTCTGCCAGAAATCAATGTACGGTGGTCATATCAACCTATTGTAAAAATCTTACCTCAATATCTGCATTTTTCCTTGTATCCCTGTTTGTAGTATAAAGAATTTTCAGTGTCTTGCCTCTACTGAAAATTTGTAAATTTTGAGTTGACGCTCTTTGGAGGAAACAGTGCGATACATAAAAATTATAATTGATTTGAAAAAAAAAATGTATGATGAAAAAGATTTATATAAAATCTAAGTAACGAAAAAGTAGTTCCTTTTCACTTACAAAAATCAGATTTACTTAATATCAGGACTGTGACTGCGTAATTACTGAAACGTTGCAAAAAAAATTACCTTCTTTCAACAACAACAATAACAACATCATGTAAAAATCATTAGAAACTATCCAAATTGGCTCTACTTCCGGTTCCTATTTACTCCTTAAAATGTTTTTTTTTACTACTGAGATGTCTTAAATAGTTTTAATTAAATATTTCATAGCTTTAGAAAAATTTACTTCACAGTAAGTAAATTTTTTAATTTTAAAGAAAAAAATTTTTCTCTTAATTAAATCTTCTATTTGTTTTGAGTGTAATATTAATGGCGCATTGAAGCCGCAACTTTAACTGGAAAATTACATTTAAATCAACCATAAGTTGTATACAATTTGTAAAAACTGCGCTTAAAAATTTCTGTGAAATCCCTGGGAGTTTTATTATCCCTTGTACAACAAAATTGCTGACGTGCGAATACACATGCACACACACACACACACATCAAATGTGAATGTGTGGGAAATAACTTTGTAATGGGGATAAACTAAACAGAATTGTACTGAAGTGTGTGACCTTTTTGATTCCTGAACTAAAAGTATAGACACACACACACACACAAACATCTATAGGACATTAAATCGTGTTTGTGAGTCTCTGCATATGACAATGAAAACTTTTGTGCGATTTTAATGAGCTGCTGTCGCAAATGCATGTATTTTCGGCTGCCATTTATTTATTTCTATTTTTTGTTACACAGGGAATCCAATAACAATAAAAAGTTTAGCATAAATTAACTTTATATATAAATTTTGTTTTAAAATTTGCATGCAATAAGGACAGGATATTATATGTCAAAGCCCGTGGTGGCAGCGCAAAACGAACGTTTAGTTTTAATAACATGAAGAGATATAAGCGACACACTTCCATATGCATATGGGCTAGTGCTATAATATTTTAGTTTAGAAATGGAGAAAAACTTTTGCGCAACATTTGTTTAAAGAAAACTTTTTTCACTTCTTTTGTAGTGTTTCTGCATAAAAATAAATTTGCGAACAGCATACTTCATTTATGTAATTCTTCTAAGAAAATTAAACTGCAAACTATTCGTACAATGGCTGAATTGTTGTAATTGCTCATTTTCTCGAAAAACTTTCTTCCACATAATTTTATTTTAATTCCCAAATAGATTTTTGAAAAATACTCTACGTTATGTCGCATTATGATTATATTTCCGTTTCCTTTTATTTTGCTCCCTTAAAACATCGAATTTCTTTAGTGTCTTACTGCCTTTATTTTATAGAATTATATATTACAAATTGTGTGCACTATTGGAGAAACTTAGATTGTTGGCCATATTGGACAGTGGAAATTTTTCAGATAATAACGCTGATAATTTTGAAAGGCTTATTTCACAATTTGGGTTAAACGGGTAAGTAAGATGATTGCTTTCTCCTTCCTTGTGGTTCAATAGATTGCTGCCGCCAACTGTATATCTAAGTATTTTAAGTTACGAGTAGTTATTGTAACAGATATTATTCGCGTGACAGGTGGCGACTGAAGAAGGAAGGATTTCTTAAAAGATATAGGATTCCTTTATTGGCTTAAAAATATGTACTTTACATGAGCGTAAAATTTTGTATATTTATGAAAATGGATAGAACTATATCAGCAATAAAAAGATAGGAACTAAGTTCCTTATAATAAAAATATTAATTTTAAGTTCTATTCGAGGTATCAAGAAAATAATTATTCGGGTATAAATTTTTTTTCGCCGACCAACGAAAATACCGAATCAATTTTGTTCCCAAACGAAATTGAATTCTGTCACGGCACGGCTGCGTATGATTAATATTTGATTGTATGGAATCGTATTACTCATACGTCTTAAACATTGATTTAGAAACAAAAAATCTTACGTTGCGGACGTTTTTTCCCGGTTAGGGTACCCCTCCGCATCGTCCTCAAAGGAACTTCGTTCCAACACAATTTTTTTAATACAAATCGTTTTTATTAATATATTTTTTATTTTTTGTTTTTTATGTTCTCCAGAAAAGAACTGAAGGGTATATTCACTTTCTCATTCCGTGTGTAACACAGCGAAATATCCCTCTGAGATCGCATAAACTATATATATTCTTGATCAGTGATAAAATCTAAGACGATCCAACCATGTCCGTCCGTCCGTCTGTGGAAATCACGATTCAGTTCAAACGAAAAGAGACAGACCCTTGAAACTTGGTATAAATATATCTTGAAGAATAGCACAAGTCAAGAGTAAATGGACTGAATTGGGCCAAAGGGAAAAGTAGTTCCCCTAAGAAGAAGTAAATTAACCTCGGAGAAGCAACATAATTTTTAAATTTTTTTAAGCAAATACTATATTTTTATGTCAAACTTGGAGCCATAAAATAAAAAAAAATTATTAATTTGTTCAACGGGCTTAAGTTCGAATCTGCATGACTGCAAATGATTTTTTATTATTTTATTAATAAATGAATTTGTTCAAATTCTATTTATTATTTTTGATGTGTTAACATCTATACGCGCGCCTCTAGGGCAGTAAACTATCAGTTTCAATACATACGCAAGTGTAAGGTGTAAGATGTAAGAGTTTGTTTGTTCGTTGCTTGGCAGTCGGTATTGAAAGTGATTATTGGGCGATTTTCATATAATTTTCCCACACGATTTTCTCCGAAAATTCATAGCCGATTTTATTAATTTTTAGATTAAAACGCTAGTGCGGGTTTCGACGAAGAATTTAGGCCAAAAATTAAGGCGATCCGATATCGGCGAGCGGAGATTTAAGTGTTTTAATTCGGAGTATTAATTTGGAGTAATATTAAAAAAGTGTTTTATGTTGATCTTCGGTTTTGTCTTATGCATAGCAAAGAGAATAGTGACGTGGTTATACGTACATATATAAAAATGAGATAGCAAGACAGCAACGTATGTAGCTCATGTACAAACATAACAATGTATGTATGTACATTTGTCTGTTGCTTTGCATTCTCTTTGTTTTTTGTGGGTTTAATATAAAATAAATAAACAAAAAGGTGTTAACACATCGCCCGTGAGTTCGAACACTCATTGATTTTTTTATATTAAGATTGGAGTATTAAGAATATTTTCAATAATCATCAAACCAGCCGAACGGATCAGTACTGATTTCGAGGCCGCTACGCCATCTCATCAGCGTTCTTTGTTCAATTTTTCCACTTTTGCAAGTGGTGCTAGTCAGTAGGAATATCAACTATTTAACCAATATTTTTTTAACGAAAATTGAATATGAGAAGTTCCCACATTCATATTTTTAAATTATTATTACCTTTTTGGTTAGTACGAAATTCCCCAACCCTGACGATTAATATTCCCAATATTCCATGCATCTCTTTCGTTTTTTCCAGAGCCATCGGCTGCTGATAATTAAAGATTCTTTGTTATTTATGTTCAAGTAATTGAATTTAGTTATCAATTTACAATGAACAAGTGCGCGTGCCCCCGCAATGTTTTAAATTACGCATGTTTGTGGGTGCTGTTGGCTGAAGTAGTAGAACACGAGACTATGAAGCGGAGGGTCGTGAGTTCGAGCCCACGCTGAGTCATGAAATATTGTGTTGAATTCTTCTGATCAGCATTAGTGCGTGGTTGTGTTAGTTGTTGCCAGCCTGTTTCAATGACGAAGGCATAGTCACTGGTCACTGGACATAATTGGCAGCAACTGACACTATCATGTACGAAAAGCAGAGTAACAACACCCACTTTCGTCGGCCCTGTAGCAAAAATTAGCAGGCGAAGTAAAAAGTTGAAATAGCTAAAAAAAAAAAAAAAAAAAAAAACTGTCTATCTTCTCATCTTTCCTAATCTGTCCCATTAATACTATCCCCTCGTTTTCAGTTCCGGCAGAATGCATTGCATATATAGGGGTCATCCCCTGAGTGCCGGTCCAAGATAAAAAAAAAATTATGTATGAATTTTTATTAGTCGAACTTTCTTATGTAAATTGTTAATATTTTCAACTTAAGCCCGTTGAAAATATTAACAATTTACATGAGAAAGTTCGACTAATAAAAATTTATACCTAAAAAAAAAAAATTATTTTTGAGCCCCGCCCTCTTTAGTGGGCGCTATTATTTGCAAGAATTGTGTAAAAATGTAACAAATTGT
Source organism: Linnaemya tessellans (assembly GCA_951800035.1). NCBI lineage: Eukaryota > Metazoa > Arthropoda > Insecta > Diptera > Tachinidae > Linnaemya > Linnaemya tessellans. The sequence goes on from OX637532.1 coordinate 141,710,204, forward strand.
ATTACTTAAGCCAACGTTCCTTAAAAATAAAATTTTTAAGCTTTTATGACGAACCTGAGACGTAACCTGATCCTTATTTGCCCTACACAATCCTTCCTTTTTCCCACCCAAATGATCGTATAAAAAATAATTTTTCCAAATTATTTCAAATATGTATTTTTGGCCTTTTATGGCAATGGTAAAATGTCTCCCCCACGGCCTTTGCCAGGCACACCCCGACAAAATATAGGTTTTATACCCTCCAAAAAGAATTTGACCCCCCTAAAGTATATAAATTCTTGATCAGTGATGAAGTCTGAGACGATCTGGCAATGCCCAAATGTTCGTCTGTGGAAAACACCATGTAGTCTAATTTTGGGCACCGCCCCCATTAGTGGGCGTTGAAAAAAAGTATACATATTTAACAAATTATGTTCATTAAGCCTAAATTCCTTTAATTTAATCTATAAGTTTTTACGACGAAGACAATATGTTTTCTGTTATTCCCTAGCACCTTTGCTCCCTAAATGACGTTTCCATAAAAAAATATATTTTTTTCTATCATGGTTTTTCGTCTGTCTTCGTAATACTATACCCTTTCCTATTTAGTGCCGCGCCAATGTAGTGCATATAAAAGTGTTTGACCTTCTAAAATAAATATCAAAGGGTTTATGTTAACATCAGGTTGATACAGTTCTCGGATTCTAGTTCCTAATAAAATTTATTTAAATAGGAACTGTTATCACATTCAACTAAGCCACCTAATAAATGGTGACAAACACAATACACATGGGCTTTTGAAAACAACTGTTCTGCTCTGCTGTGTAAGTTCAATAACTAAAAACTGATGTTAACTTTCCCTTATGCCTTGGAATATTTATCATGTCTCTCTGAGATTTAAAACAAGTTTCGAACAATTAGCCTATAAATCTTAATTCAATTTAATATATCAAGGAATTTTGTTAAAAATGTCCTAGACGATGCCTCTCGAGAGGCAACATCAATTAACAATAGGACAACATATTGTTAATTGCATATTGCAACAGTAGGCGTTAGTCCTTATAAAGATGCTTTCCAAAATAGTATTGAAAATAAAAATTGGCATTTGTTTTAATTTGCCATGAAACTTTAAGAGCTATTCAAATTCAGACGGACATTACCAAGAGCTGTGTGGTCATTACCACAGTGCAACAGCAGCAGCACTCCAACAATTTCTATCGCAATAGCATGAACATTCTTCGACATTCTGCAACATCATGCTGCAGAAAATTTTCGTTTATATTTCGTTTTCTTTTTCTTCGATTTACATATTTTTTTTTTGGGAAAAATATGTGAAAGTTCATAACAATCATGTGCTCGCTTTCGTTGCACTGCATGTGTAATTATTTGCAATTTTCATGCACTTTCTGGTGATATTTTAATTTGAACCGAGTGCTTGTTCCGTTTTCTGATGACTTTTCCATTTGTTCGTATTTGTCTTCTTCTGTTTTTTTTTTTTTGGTTTATTAATTTTTATATCTATTTTTTCATAGGGACTTATTTCGTAAAATATGGCTTCCTATTTTGCTTTGCATTCTCATATATTTTATAAATTAAATATGAAATAGTTTGAGAGTTATTCGAGTTGTACGTTTGTTTTTTCTTTTTTTCTTATTATTATTAATAATATAATAGGACAATGCACTAGAGAATGCAAAATGAATGCAAAATGTAAAAATTTGTTTGAATCGAGAAAATATAATGCAATTCATTACCCTAATGGTAAATTGCCAAGATGGGAGGAAGTTTGTGGGGCTCTTTCTTTGCTGTTAGAAACTAATTAGGGATTCTTAAGATGTTTTTGTTTAATTAAAACACTCTAAGACATATTAAAGTGTTTGTATAACTTAAGGAAAAATATAGGTTGTCAATAGGTTTTAACCTTTTTTTTTGTTAAAGAAGAATTTATTTTTTTTGTTGCTAAAGTACCCTTCCAAGTCCCAGCCGCATCATCTTAAAATTGGTTTACATATAAGAAAACACTTTCGCCTTTAAAAAACATTTATAAAAAAAAAATTTGCCTTGAATAAAATATGCAAATAGTTTCAAATACTTAGTTAAACGGTCATGTTCAAATAAAATTATCATCAGGCCGGTTGAAGCTGGCATGAGTAGCAGCGGTGACCTTTAAAAGGAAATTCCCTTAATCTCAATTCCTTGAGGTTGTTTAGGTAGAAAATCCTTTTTGTCTATTTGTTTTCTTTTCGCACGCTTGTTTAACTATTAAATAGAGCAGAGTGTAAAAATTTGCATTTATTTGGCATGATTTTAACAATTTATTTTACATTCAAGTTTGAAAAAAATATATTTTTTCTTGCTGGAAGAAAGCAAAAGATGTAAACTTATTTTCTGCACAAATAAGTTTTGAAAGGTTTTTTTTATAAACATTTTGTTTTATTTTTTTTATTTTTTACTTTTTTGTTGCAAAAGTTAAGCTTTTCTTATTTCAACAATCCTTAAGGGATTAAATGATTTTTATTCTACACCTCTTTTTTGTTGCTGTTGTTGTTGTCTGTATGTATTAACATTAAAAGGAAATAAATCTGTAAGTGGGAATAAGGGAATATTTGAATCTTTAGAATTATTTTTGTATATTAATATCTTATCTTTTTAGTTTGCAAAATATTTAAAATTTTTAACTACCAACTGCCGTGTTCATAAAAAATAATTTCGATTGCATACGCATTATAAAGGGTGTTTTTTTTATGGAGTGTCGTAAGTTTAAATCATAATAATATAAGGAAATATATTTTTAATATAAATGAATCGGTCATTATTGAAAAGAACATTTTATGAAATTAATATTTATATATTTAAATATGATGGCTGGCTCGTAGAAGGTGCTATCTGGAACACCAATTTTCATCAACTAAAAAAATATTCCGTAAAATGGGAGGACACAATCCCAGTTGCTGAGAACGGCGACGAATTGATTGATTAGTATCATCTTCAATGCTTTCCTGTACAGCGGGTACAGCTTCTTCAGCCCGTATTCTCCGGCTCCCAAGGGAGGCACATTATCAGTAATAGTAAATGTGTTCTGAAAACGATCTATTGCTCTTCGAATTTGCATATAAGAATCTAAAAGAAGTAGGTTCGCCTACGAGAAACAATGGGTGTAAGGACACCTGACTTTGAGTAAAACAGAAATTGAAGTCAATAGCAAGTTTATAGAACCTACACTGGTTTGGCTTTCGAGGCTTCACCAGTAGTCTAAACTGGTACCATGGGATCCAGTACTGGCCCCGCAGTTTACTGCGACTGGATATTGGTGAGGTCTCCTTCGGGAGTTGACGTGGTGGTTTGTGGTTGACACCAATTGGTGGGGGTTTTGTCAGATAAGGACTGATGACCGATCTCTATGGTTGGGCTTCGGTCCGGCTGATAGTAGCAAAATCTATGGGTTGTTGTGAATCAACAAATGAGGTTCTATTGGGAGACTTTTGTAGCTCATAGGACTAAGATCATCTAGATAGGATCGACACTTTAGCAAGGCGTTAGATCATGAACATAACCCTATCATGTTCTAGAAATTGCCACCAGGGTGACTCAAGGGTCACTAAGGTGTGGCCTCTGAGGTGAACAGGGGTGGTGGTGAATACTCAATTTCACCACCACCCATGAGTTTGACAAATAGAACAATTATATTGATTAAAAATTTCAACAATTTGCCCGGGTTGCTCTGGTGTTGTGACATTCTAAGAAAACACGCTCTAATAGGTGGGCCATCTATCGGTTTAAATTTGAACCACCGATTATTTCGATTGCCATTCTATTCTGTCACAAAATTCATTATATTATTTCCATTAAATGAAATGAATCCATTTGTGCTTGAGCAAGTTTTGGGATTTATTTTCAAAACAATGCCTTTTTTTATCTTGGACCAGCACTCAGGGGATAACCCCTATATATGCAATGCATTGCGCCGGAACTGAAAACGAGGGGTTGGTATTGAGGGGACAGATTAGGAAAGATGAGAAGATAGACAGTTTTTTTGTAGCTGTTTCAACTTTTTAGTTCTCCGGCTAATTTTTGCTACAGGGCCGACGAGGGTGGGTGCTGTTACTCTGCTTTTTAGTGAATGATATTGTCAGTCGCTGCCAATTATGTTCAGTGATCAGTGACTATGCCTTCATCATTGAAACAGACTGACTGTGGGTGCTGTTGGCTGAAGTAGTAGAACACGAGACTATGAAACGGAGGGTCGTGAGTTCGAGCCCGCTCTGAGTCATGAAATATTGTGTTGAATTCTTCTGATCAGCATTAGTGCGTGGTTGTGTTAGTTGTTGCCAGCCTGTTTCAATGATGAAGGCATAGTCACTGGTCACTGAACATAATTGGGAGCGACTGACACTATCATGTACTAAAAAGCAGAGTAACAGCACCCACCTTCGTCGGCCCTGTAGCAAAAATTAGCCGGAGAAGTAAAAAGTTGAAACAGCTACAAAAAAACTGTCTATCTTCTCATCTTTCCTAATCTGTCCCCTCAATACCAACCCCTCGTTTTCAGTTCCGGCGCAATGCATTGCATATATAGGGGTCATCCCCTGAGTGCTGGTCCTACTCCTAAAAAAAAAAAAAAACTAACACAACCACGCACTAATGCTGATCAGAAGAATTCAAGACAATATTTCATGACTCAGCGCGGGCTCGAACTCACGACCCTCCGCTTCATAGTGTCGTGTTCTACTACTTCAGCCAACAGCACCCCCAATTGCTCGCAAATTGCACGAAAATGTCGTACAAAAATTTGGTCGCAGAGAAGGACTAACAGTGCCCGATATACGCAAGTTTATTGCTAAAGTTCGTGAAACAGGTTTCATTGTTGATGCGCCAAGACGTGGGTGTGAAAATTTCGAAGCTGCAACTGAGAGTGTGCATGAAAATCCATCAACGTCAACTCGACATCCTTCTCAAGCATTGAATATTTCACGCACCAGTTTACATCGAATTTTGCGAAAAGATCTCATTATGATGGCTTAAAAATTTTAATTAGCTTAAAAATTAAACTCGCATAACCATCCAGTTGTACTTTACCACAAAAAAATAAATTTGACAAAATTTCAAACCGTTTTTTGCGTTGTATAACATTTTTAAATTTTAACTTTTGAATGGCCCTTGCAGAAGAAATTTTCATACAGAAAAAGACTTTTTAAAATTATTGGTCATGTCACATTCTGATTTCAATTTTAAAAGGATATGGTTCCTTAGAAAACGATAGACTAACAAATTTTTCGTAAAAAAGTCGTTGCATAAAAGTATAAAGGATACGTTGCTTCACGTGTGTATACGTACACACACATGCACTCATATTATTTGCATAAAAGACACACATAAAACAGAAGAAAATATTCAGAACTAGAAAAAGCTACTCTGTCAATAAATCTATCAAATAAATATAAATAATACACCAAATGAAATTCTATTGTTATTTGAGAAATACGCAAAAAAAGGATAAAATAAAATACTCCAGGAAGCATCTATGAGTGCGTGTCTTCCTCAAAAGAAATACAAAAATATATATATCTTTTGTTTATATGACAACATATTGTTGCCGCAGGTGTTTAATACTTTTGATTTTGCTATCAATTTATAACTTCAACGATAACATATTTGCAATTTTCCCGAACAAACATGAAACGATGTTTTGTTTATGCTCCGCAAACTTCTTGCGATTTCATCTTGTTGTCATGTGTATTCTGGTGTGCGAGTGTTGTATAGGAAACGTTGAAAAAAAAGTAATTTTCTCATGAATAAATAAGTTTTATTTCCTGTGTATAAAGCGGAAATCATTATTTATTACAGGAAATGATGGCAAAAAATATAAAGAAAATGCTACTCATATTTGGAGTCTTATTTATAAAATATTGCATCTATTTTTTAGTTTGAAATTTTCAATCGAAAAAGGAAACTACTTGTACTTTACACATATATTTAGTGATATCATATCAATTAAATTAAAAAGGGCTTGTTTTGCGGTCGCCTAATTATCGCCTTGACATGTACAAAAAAAAATCATATACTTCTCTCGCTATGAAATTTTTGAATAACAACTTTTGTAAATTTATTCCAACCTCAACTGGAGAGGTTGTAAAGCAATAACAAGTTTATTAAGTGCGGGTAAATTTAAGGTTAGGAAGTAAAAACACACAAACGGTAACACTGGTATTCTAACAATAACATGTTAACATCAGGTTGATACAGTTCTCGGATTCTTTTTCACAATAAAATTTGTGTAAATAGGAACTGTTATCACATTCAACTAAGCCACCTAATAAGTGGTGACAAACACAATACACATGAGCTCTGATGATGAAGGTGTTGCGGCTTTCGAAAACAACTGTTCTGCCCTGCTGTGCAAGTTGAATAAAACTGATGTTGACTTTCCTTTGTGCCTTGGAATATTTATCATGTCTTTCTGAGATTTAAAAACAAATTTCGAATATGGGAATTAATCATGGAATATGCTGCCAGGCAAATGTCCATCTCTAGCAAATCAATTGTTAATGATTTATCAGTCCAATAGTGTTTTCACACTGAAAGTTAAAACCTGGTGGTAGCGTTAAAACTATAAACAGTTGATTTTGCATTTACACTGCAAATTGTGGTTTTTAACATACAGGCTGTATAATAAATTTGTTCAAAATAAATTAAATAGCTCATAGAAATATGTGAATTTGTTGCTGTACTTGTTCTCTATTTTCACAACACTTAATTGAAAGAAAGGAAAAAAGATTCAATACAATACGTTTATTCTCTCCTCCACACTCCTCATTGAAAATATTTTCATTAATCTTCCTCCATAATTTCCTCTTTCTCTGGCATTTTTTTAATTCTTCTTGTGCCTGCATTCATTTTGACAATGTTTTCATAATATTTCAGGCGTCAGTATATATTCTTATTAACATAAACAATACCAGCTGTTTCCATTATATAACTTGGCAGCACTCAACTTAGCACAGACAAAAACAGGCAAAAACAAAGTTGTATTTCATAAAACCGACTTAAAACCAATTAAAAAGTGGCTTTATGTTTGTTTTAACAAAATCCTTTTTTTTATGGTAAAAGCAGGTTTTAACAGTCGGTTTTAAAGTTAAAATCAGAATTTACTAAAATCATGTCAGTGTGAAAACACTATAAACAAGTGATTTTTTTTTTATCTGGGATCAGCAGTCAGGGGATGACCCCTACATATGCAGTGCATTGTGCCGGAACTAGAAAGGAGAGGATAATATTGAGGGGACAGATGAAGAAAGATTTGAAGATAGAGAATTTTTTTATTCCAACCTTTTACTTCGTCGGCTAATATTTTGTTACAGGGCCGACGAAGGAGGGTGCCGTTACTATGTTCTGCAGTATACGATAGTGTCAGTCGCTGCCAATTATGTTCAGCGACCAGTGACTATGCCTTCATCATTGAAAACAGGCTGACAACAACTAACACAACCACGCACTAATGCTGATCAAAAGAATTCAACACAATATTCCTTGACTCAGCACAGGGATGAACTCAGGACCCTCCGCTTCATAGTCTCGTGTTCTACTACTTCAGCCAACAGCACGCACCCACATTTAAAGTAAGAACAGGCTATAAGCTGAAAGTGCTCAATCGCATGACGTTATAGTCTAACTGGCAGGTCCCTCTTGTGAAATCCACTTGGCACAATATTTCTATTTCGTCTGTAACTCCTACGGAACAAGTGGGAAGGGGCTGCCAAGAAGGGATCAGATTTAACACTTTCATATTCCGCGTAGCTTGAAAGTTAGAATTTTAAGACTTTTAGTGCTTTTGATCAGTAGACAAATTTTAAATTGTTATTCTTTGCTGATTAAATGTTATTTTGGGAAAATTATATTTTTTTAACGGGTTTCTCTTTAACCAAGTCTGTATTGCATGTGTTAATTATTTAATATCATAATGCAAGCAAGAATTTGGTTTCCTTTGCGGGAGTAAAGTCAGTAGGATGTAAAAAATTTAGGACTTTAGTAGACTTGGGTCCAACTAGCTCATTCGCTCAGTTTTGACAAGAACCTCTGATCAAACCTATGTAATATAAATGGGTTTGATCAGAGGTTCTTGTCAAAACTGAGCGAATGAGCTAGTTGGACCCAAGTCTAGACTTTAGTGCATCAAACAGTTTGCTCGGTCATGCGGAGTAAATATTCAAATATATTGCAGCAATAACTTTGCGATTGTATGATATATTTACGTGAATAAGGTTTGTCTGGTGAATACCAAAATTCTTTTTCTTTTATCAAAAGCTAAAACTAATATATACTAAAAATTTTTTATAAAATATTTCAAATAAAAACAAGCACCACTTCAGCCAAAAAACAAAAGAAACAAGTAAAAACGTTATATTCGACCGGGTCGAATCTTAAATACCCTCCAAATATTTAGTAAGTGAATTTGATATGTTTAACTTGGTGGGACAGAGTTCCTTTATATAATATCGTACGTCTACGCCCACTAAAGGGGGCGGGGTTCAAAAATATACAATATCATGTTTTCCACAGACGAACGTATGGGCATTGCTAGACCGTCTTAGACTTCATCACAATTCTCTTTGGAGGCTATAAAAACTGTATTTTGGCGGGGTCGCTCTGGCAAGGGCTGTGTGGGAAACATTTCACCTTTGTCATAAAACTCTAAAAATAAATGCTTGGGATAATTATATACAAAATTAAAATTTCTTTTTTTTTGATAGGGTCATTTAAAGGGCGAAGGGGGAGAGGGGGTAGGGCAGAAACAGGTACAGATAAAACTGTAAAAATAATTGCTTGGGATGATTATACACAAAATAAAAAAAAATTTATATTTATTTTTAATAGGGTCATTTAGCGGGCAAAGGAGGAGGAGGGGGTAGGGCAGCAACAGGCAGTCATAAAACTCTAAAGATAAATGCTTGGGATGATTATATACAAAATTTAAAAAAAAACTTTTTTTGGTAGGGTCATTTAGGTGGCAAAGAAAGAGGGGGGGGGGGGGTGTAGGGCAGAAATCGGAAGTCATAAAACTCTAAAGATAAATGCTTGGGATGATTATATAAGAAATTTAAAAAAACATTTTTTTTTGGTAGGGTCATTTTGGTGGCAAAGAAAGAGGGAGGGGGGGGGGGGGGGGGGGGTAGGGCAGAAATCGGCAGTCATAAAACTCTAAATATAAATGCTTGGGATGATTATATACAAAATTTAAAAAAAAAATGCTTTGGATGATTATATACAAAATTTAAAAAAAAAAAATTTTGGTAGGGTCATTTAGGGGGCAAAGGAATAGGTGGGAGGGGGGGGGGGGTTGGGCAGAAATCGGTAGTCATAAAACTCTAAAGATAAATGCTTGGGATGATTATATACAAAATTTAAAAAAATTTTTTTTTTTTGGTAGGGTCATTTAGGGGGCGAAGGGGAAGGAGGGGGTAGGGCAGAGTAGTACCAGGTTTCGTCTCAGCTTCGTCATTAAAGCTTAAAAGTGTTATTTTTAAGGAATGTAGGCTTAAGTAAAACGATTTGTTAAATTTTTATGCTATTTTTGCCCATAAATTATTTTTTTGGTAGGGTAATTTTAGGGGGCAAAGGAAGAAGGGGTGGGGGGCTAGGGCAGAAATCGGCAGTCAGAAAACTCTAAAGATAAATGCTTGGGATGATTATATACAAAATTTAAAAAAAAAAATTTTTTTGGTAGGGTCATTTAGGGGGCAAAGGAAGAGGGGGGTGGGGGGGTAGGGCAGAAGTCGGCAGTCATAAAACTCTAAAGATAAATGCTTGGGATGATTATATACAAAATTTAAAAAAACATTTTTTTTTTGGTAGGGTCATTTTGGGGGCAAAGGAAAAGGGGGGAGGGGTAGGGCAGAAATCGGCAGTCATAAAACTCTAAAGATAAATGCTTGGGATGATTATATACAAAATTAAAAAAAAATTTTATTTTTTTTGGTAGGGTCATTTAGGGGGCGAAGGGGAAGGAAGGGGTAGGGCAGAGTAGTACCAGGTCTCGTCTCAGCTTCGTCATTAAAGCTTAAAAGTGTTATTTTTAAGGAATATAGGCTTAAGTAAAACAATTTGTTAAATTTTTATGCTATTTTTGCCTATAATAACGCCCACTAAAGTGGGCGGGGTCAAAAAATATTTTTATTTTATTTAATGGCTCCAAGTTTAAGGCGTTGGACCGTATTTGACATAAAAATATATCATTTGCTTAACAAAATAACCAAAAAACTTTAAAAATTATGTTGTTTTTTCTGGGTTGGTTTAGTTCTTCTTAGGGGAACTTTTTTCCCTCTTGCCCGATTTAGCCCATCTTCGAACTTAACCTGCTCTAAGTTTTAAAATATATTTGTGCCAAATTTAAAGAGTCTAGCTCTTTTCGTTTGGACTGAATCGTGATTTCCACAGACGGACGGACGGACGGACGGACGGACGGACGGACGGACATGCTCAGTTCGTCTTAGATTTCATCACTGATCAAGAATATATATACTTTATGGGGTCTGAGATGGATATTTCGATGCGTTACAAACGGAATGACAAAGTGAATATACCCTCCAAATTCTTTTTTGGAGGGTATAAAAAGAAAAAAGAAACCAATGAAGGATAATTCAACTTCATAAGCAACTTTTGCCATAATTTTATTACATTTTATCATCAGCCAGTGTTGCTAGTACATTTTTTTCTTTTTGTTTATTTTTGGGGTGGGACAAGGGGAATAATGTGTGTTGCTGTTGACACTAGCGTATGGCAAGTATGCATATATGTGTGTGTATGTGTAAGCCTTAGAAAATATATATTTTTTTATTATTCCTTAATTCAAGTTGCTTACACTCTTCTGTTGTTCTTGCGTATCTTTATCTCTGTTAGTGTTTTTCTTAAATATTTTTTTTCTCCACTTTTCTTTACTTAATATTTGTTATGAATGTTACTCGTGAGCGTATTTAGTTAATTTTATTTTGCACTAGAGTAGTTAAAAAATGTAAAGCTAGATGGAGTATGAAATAAAAAATAGGAGAAATTATATTTTTAAATTTCCGTTTTCCCAATCTCCGAGGAGTTGAAAATTGTAAATGTAAAAAGTTAAAGATATAAAAGCAGTAGAATTTATTTAGTTTGTTAATAACTGCCAAAGTTGGATGCTTTAATGAAAATAAATTTTACTTGATGAAATGGCTCAGTGACTATTACATAAAATAGAAAATTTGGTTTTTTTATTTAAATTTTGTAAATTATTTAAGAGATCTTTTGTATGGTGTGAATAAATACAATTTTCAAACAACGCACATATTTAAATTTTTATGCCAAGAAGATCCAAAGCATTAAACTTAAACTCAAAAAATTAATTTTTGGACCCCACCCTCCTTAGTGGGCGTTGGCGTAAGATATTATATGCAAAAATAGTGTAAATATTTAACAAAATGTTGTGTTACTTAAGCCTACAGTCCTTAAAAATTTAATTTTTAAGCTTTCATGACAAAACTGAGGTGTTCTCTGCCTCCTCTGCCCTGCCCTCACGTCATGTTTGCTTCCTAAATGACCCGATCAAAAAAAATTTTTTTTATATTTTATAACCCCATAAATAGACTTTTTAGGCAATTTATGTCAAAGGTGAGATGTCTCCTCCACGGCTCCTCCCATAGTGACCCCTACAAAATAGACTTTTTCTATAATAAATATTTGAAGGATATTTCAGATTCGATGCAGTTGAGTGTAACTCTTTATTTATGTTATTTCTCCTTTTATTTGCCGCCTACTTCAAAACTTTGTCCTGGAAGAGAAGATTTATTCAATATTCATCTATTGCAGCCGATATATGCGTTTCTCTTGAAAATACCTTTTCAATAAGAGCTACTAGAATTGTTCGTTGTGAAAATTCCATTTTGATCGCTTATACTGTGATTCTCCCTTAGATTCCACTAATAGTTCCACTTGTAAACTTAATCTTGAAAATAAAAACCCCCAGTTGTGCTTGAAGTTCCTCATTTGTATCTTTAGTATTATTTAAGTTTTTGGATAATAAATGAAAATCTTATTTATTTTGTTTATTATGGGTTTTAATATTTATTTTAATTATAATTTTTGTTTTATTTTTGCTACAAGATTACAGTTGAACAAACTTTACTATCAAAACCATTTGTAAGAACATATTCTCATGTTGGTTATTTTGGAGGCGGAGAAACATAAGAATTGTTCATTTTTAGGTTTTAAAAATAAAGTTAAACATAACGTACGTATTTCTTTAAAAAGAAAATGTTAAAAAAAAATATTCTGTGTTGTATTAGAGACTCCCAGCCTCTAAAGACTGCACCCAATGTAAATGAAGTCCTGCTGTAAAGAAGAGCAATAAAAATCTCAGTTTTAAATGAATAATCGTACAACTGTTGTTGTTTTATAATATCTGGTGAATGTGCATAAAGATATTATTCTGCATGCACATGTGCAAGATGCACAAATACAATTTAAAATGTATATGAACAATCCTGGACATATTTTTAAAATTTCAGGTGATAGACAGCAGTTTTACAAAATTTTACCATATAATTCTAAAATTGGTTGTTAATAATTCATTTATTAATTTAAAGGAGTTTTAAAATTTCCAAATAGTGTATTTATTATGAAAATGAGAATATCCTTAATTATTTGACTACTACCTGTTGTTGTTCTGTTCACATTTACATAAATACTTTTCCAGACAGATTTTGTAAACTTTATTCAAATATTTTGTTTTGTAAAGTGAACACACGTGTGCAAATAGATTAATTATAGTTATTATTTTCATTTCATTAATTATGAAATGTAAACTTTGTATTCCGAATATGACGCAATTCATTTTGAAAGATAATATAAGAGAGATTGTATGTTATTAAATAAAGTTATTTTCAAAGGTTAGGTTACCAGGAAAATCCTACATTATTAAACAAAATTTTCTATACATTTTTTTATTTATGGTCATAGGTTATATTAATTAAGTATGTTATAATATGATTAAAATAATCATTTATACAAGGATTTAAGTAACTATTCTGCGACATAATATTTAGAATTTACTTAATGGTATTTCTATACCAGGCCTTTATAAAACTACTACTTGTGCTAACAGTCGCACTAAGGAAATAGGTCTGCCTCTGGTATCTTAATAATGTCAATTGACCAACTGTACCTCCCATATAAAGTTTCGGAAATTGAACTGGTTTCTTGTGTCTAAGAACCAGTCACGTGACGTGTCCTTGTGACAAGTTATTTTCGATCTAGGGTACTTATTAAATCATTTATAATAAGAAATAAATCTTTATAATCAAGTATAGACGAAAACAATGAATGGATTTTTACAATTTCGAATTATCACTCTGTTGCAGCAGAAGCTCTATATTTTTAAATACTTAAGGCCGACTATGTGAAACTTCAGCTAATGTGTGTCAAGTCAATGATGTGTTGTACTTTTACTGTGCCAAAGCTTAAAAACTTCTTATCACTTTAATAATTTCATATGTCTATACAAATTTTCGACTACCCTTGACCAATCAATAGTATCCTTTCCTAAAATAAAAAGCACCCTACATCATTCTACGGGTCTTATATTATCGCTATGCCAGATTTCATCTAAATCGGTAACAGGCAGATAGAGAAACTTTCATATTTATTATATTAATAACGAAAAAGTGCAAGTCATCATAAAAATTGCAAGTCATCCTAAAAAGTGCAAGTGATTATGAAAAGTGCAAGTCATCCTAAAAAGTGCAAGTCATCATAAAAAATGCAAGTCATCATAAAAAGTGCAAGTCATCATAAAAAATGTAAGTCATTATGAAAAATGCAAGTCATCATAAAAAGGGCAAGTCATCATAAAAAGTGCAAGTCATTATGAAAAGTGCAAGTCATCCTAAAAAGTGCAAGTCATCATAAAAAATGCAAGTCATTATAAAAAGTGCAAGTCATCATAAAAATGCAAGTCATTATGAAAAATGTATGTCATCATAAAAAGAGCAAGTCATCATAAAAAGTGCTAGTCAAAAAAAAATGCAAGTCATCGTAAAAAATGCAAGTCATTATGAAAAGTAAAAGTCATCATTAAAAGTGCAAGTCGTTATGAAAAGTGCAAGTCATCATAAAATGTGCAAGTCATTATAAAAAATGCAAGTCATTATGAAAAATGCAAGTCATAATAAAAACTGCAAGTCATCATAAAAAGTGCAAGTCAGTATAAAAAATGCAAGTCATTATGAAAAATGCAAGTCATTATGAAAAATGCAAGTCATAATAAAAACTGCAAGTCATCCTAAAAAGTGCAAGTCATTATGAAAAGTGCAAGTCATCCTAAAAAGTGCAAGTCATCATAAAAAATGCAAGTCATCATAAAAAGTGCAAGTCATCATAAAAAGTGCAAGTCATCATAAAATGTGCAAGTCATTATAAAATATGCAAGTCATTATGAAAACGGTTTGAGCAATGACATTCTTATTCTTTTTTTTATTTAACTCGGACCAGCAGTCAGGGGATGACCCCTACATATGCACTGCATTGTACTGAAACTGGAAAGTAGGGGATAGTATTGAGGGGCAAATGAAGAAAGATAAGGACAGAGATTTTGTTGCAGTCATTTTACTTCTTAGCTTCATTAGAAATTTGTTTTACTACGGTACCGAAAAGGGAGGGAACTGTACCTGTACTGGGATCTTTACTACATGACAATGTCAATGGTTAGCAGTTATGGCTAGTAACCAGTATTATGCCTCCATCAGTCTTGGCTAAAACAGTCCGGCTAAAACAAGCATGCACTAGTGCAGATCAGAAAAATTCGATATTATATGCATGATTGAGTGCATTCTTAGCCTTCACAGCCTAATTTTCAACTACTTTAATAAAATAAAGTGATGTTAAAATTAAATCAAACTTCCTGTGAAAAACTTTACTCGGAAATGTTATAATTAAGATTTGCTTAACGTTAAAGTTATAATTGAAACTTTTTTCAATTTAAACCAAAACAAAATAACAAAAATAATATTTACTTTAACAGACAGTAATCTGAAACATAAGAGTTTTTTTTATAATTTTCATATAAATGTTTCCATTTTGGTACTATTAACACTTTTATATCAGCAAATTGCATTAACCACAGCTCCCGTAGGACCATTTGACCATAAACGAATTCCCAATGACCCAAAACAATTGTTATGTGTTAACATTAATACGTAATGGAGTTTAACGTACACGTGCTGGGAAATGCGGCCACAGCGTACCATTACTTTTACTGTGACAGTCATACATATGAGTGTGTTATTTATGTGTGTGTGTGTCTGTGTTATAAATCAAACAATGAGAGCCGAGGTCACAGATAATATGTTTTAAATAAGCAAATTTGACGTAATGGGACCATTATGGGAATCGAATTTTATATGTCTGCAATACCAGTTTTTAAAACGTGTCTATCAGCCATTTCACAGCGATGTATTGCGTTCAGAAACGGAAACGATTCCATATTTTGGTTCCTGAGAAAACGATAAGTGAAACATGTTTTAGGAATGAAATCATTTTTAAGAGAATAAATGGAATCTGCTAGTGAAATTAAAAAATATTTCATTTTGAAAAATTTTTTCCTTCTTTTTTTCTGAGGAATCAAAATAGGGAATCAATCCTAATCTGTTTTATGATCGTATGGAATCGAAATCTGTTACATGGTCGTATATATGACGGAATCCATAAGTGATATCATTTAAGCAGAGGGTTTTTGATTACGCATTAGAAAATATTTGCGGTTGTTAACTTAGTCTGTCTGTCTTAGATGCTTTTTTACTACACTTGTGCTGAACTCCTTCAATCGCCAAGAACAAGACAAGAACCTTGGATCAAACCAATGTAATTTGAATGGGTTTGATTATAGATTCTTGCCAAAAACGAGCGAATGAACGAGTTCGACACAAGTCTAATTTTCACACAAAATTCTCTCTTATAGAATATTCCTGTCTCTCTCTAATTTAGGTATTTGTATTGGTCAGCCTTTTTGGGATGTACTGATCAGAAGGCTTCACTTTTACTGTACCCAGAAACACCCAAACATTTTAGAGAGAATTGAGCATGCAACGCTCAGATAGAAAGCCTAGTATGGCAATTACCAGTCTATTGCATTCTTGAGTTATTTGATTTGTTGTAGCTTCTTGTTCATATGATATCTGTTGTATGATGTTGTTAATATGATATAAATTAAAAAATTTTCACTTTAGCGCAAATAAAAACTTTTGTGTGCTTAAAAATTTTGAAACAACAAAATCATACTTGTTTTTTTGGTAAAAAAAAATTAAGCTTTGGCATTTCATCAATTCCCTTTTTTATAGTATCCCAGCAAACAATTGTACTTAGCCCTGAGACAAAAACCATAATTTAATCCGATTACACCGGCACACAAAAAAAAAAAGTTGTCTGTACACCGGGCGCCAACCATATACCGGCATGTTTTTTGACCCGCTGAATACGAATTTGAAGTCCGTTTAGGCCGTCCAGCCTTCAGTTTCGAGTAAATTGCAAAAAACCCCCAAAAATAGCGAAAATTCGATATTTTGGCAAGAAAAAAATTTGAGAATCTAAGAAAAGCATGATTATTATGTATTTTGATCTGTCAAATACTAATTTTGATTGTACCTTAATCATAAGCTGTTTTAAATCGAAAAAAATTGGGAAAAATCCTTAAAAAACCGCAAAAATCGCGAAAAATTGGGTTTATCTTGGTATAAAAAATTTGTGGACGCGGATTGACAAAAATTTGATGTCATTTAAAAGTTGGAAAAATCATTCTTCTTATTCTGTTTATACGTAATTTTTCTAGATTTTACAATTTTTATGCATTTTCAGATTGTTATCTTGTATTTTATAGATAAAAAATACAAGAAGTTTATTTAATTGTGTTTAAAAGATTTTTTTCTATTTTTTCAGTAGCAATTTTCTGCTATTTTATCAATTTTTTGTCGTTTTATGAATGTTTGAGGGCATTATTGGCCAAATTTATTGCAATAATCAGATCAAAAAGATTGAATGACATCAAAATTTTTGTCAATCCGCGTCCACAAATTTTTTATACCAAGATAAACCCAATTTTTCGCGACTTTTGCGGTTTTTTAAGGATTTTTCCCAATTTTTTTCGATTTAAAACAGCTTATGATTAAGGTACAATCAAAATTAGTATTTGACAGATCAAAATACATAATAATCATGCTTTTCTTAGATTCTCAAATTTTTTTCTTGCCAAAATATCGAATTTTCGCTATTTTTGGGGTTTTGTTGCAATTTACTCGAAACTGAAGGCTGGACGGCCTAAACGGACTTCAAATTCGTATTCAGCGGGTCAAAAAACATGCCGGTATATGGGTGGCGCCCGGTGTACAGACAACTTTTTTTTTTGTGTGCCGGTGTTATTAATAAATTTTGTTTATTTCAGCGAAAAGTTTTATACAAAGCTTCGTTTATTCCAATATTTCGCCACTTTTCTCACACAATTTTATATATTCCTGAGGAAGCCACATGAAGAAGTGGCGAAGTATTGGAATAAACAGATTTTTTTTTATAAATAAGCATAATATATCAATAATAAAACATGTAGAATAAATTTTGTGAAATCAGTCTGATAATTACGCATTGTTGTTTAAGAAAGTGAAAGAATACAAATAATTTTTATACCCTCCAAAAGAGAATTTGGAGTGTATATTCACTTTGTCATTCCGTTTGTAACGCATCGAAATATCCATCTCGGACCCCATAAAGTATATATATTTTTGATCAGTGATGAAATCTAAGACGATCTGAGCCTGTCCGTCCGTACGTCTGTGGAAATCACGATTCAGTCCAAACGAAAAGAGCTAGACTCTTGAAATTTGGTACAAATATATTCTGAAGCTTTGAGCAGGTTTACTTCGGAGATGGGCTAAATCGGGCAAGAGCGAAAAAAGTTCCCCCAAGAAGAACTAAACCAACCCAGAAAAAACAACATAATTTGTAAAGTTTTTTGGTTATTTTGTTAAGCAAATGCTATATTTTTATGTCAAATACGGTCCAACGCCTTAAACTTGGACCCATAAAATAAACAAAATTTTATTTTGGACCCCGCCCACTTTAGTGGGCGTTATTATATGCAAAAATAGTGTAAAATTTTAACAAATTGATTAACTTAAGCCTACATTCCTTAAAAATAAAATTTTTAAGCTTTAATGACGAAGCTGAGAACAAACCTGGTACTACTCTGCCCTACCATCTCCTCCCCCTTCACACCCTAAATGATCCTACTAAAAAAAAAAAATTAATTTTGTATACAATTTTCTCAAGCATTTATTTTTAGGATATTTTTACTGCCGATTTCTGCCCTACCCCCTCCTCCCCCTTCAACCCTTAAATGACCCTACAAAAAAAAAATAAATAAAATTTTGTATACAATTATCCCAAGCATTTATTTTTAGGACTTTTTGACTGCCGATTTCTGCCCTACCCCCTCCTCCCCCTTTGCCCCCTAAATGACCCTACCAAAAAAGAAAAAAAGAAAATTTTGTATACAATTATTCCATGCATTAATTTTTAGAGTTTTATGACAGCCTGTTTCTGCCCTATCACCTCCTCCCCCTTTGCCCCCTAAATGACCCTATAAAAATATATAGTTTAGTATGTAATTATCCCAAGCATTTATTTTTAGAGTTTTATGACAAAGGTGAAATGTTTCCCCCACAGCCCTAGACAGAGCGACCCCGCCAAAATACAGTTTTTATACCCTTCAAAGAGAATTGGACCCTATAAAGTAAATATGTATATTCTTGATTTGTGATAAAGTCTAAGACGGTCTAGCAATGCCCATACGTTCGTCTGTGGAAAAAAAGATATACATTTTTGAACGCCGCCCCCTTTAGTGGGCATTGACGTACGATATTATATAAGGGAACTCTGTCCCACCAAGTTAAACATTTTAAATTCACTTACTAAATATTTGGGGGGTATTTAAGATTCGACCCGGTCGAATATAACGTTTTTACTTGTTTATTAATGACTTTTTATAAATGCTGTAGTAATTCATTGCCAATAAATTTAAACTAAAGGAATGAATAAAAAATGCTTTGCAGCTCATTAAAATTTTAATTTTGTAGCAAAATACCAAAACCTAACCTAATCTTGTGGAAATCGTGGGTTCATTTCCCACCTTAAGCCCTTTGTTACTATTCTCGTTTAAAAAAGTTCTTATTCAATTTGTTATATTAAATAAATAAGTAAAATGCGACAAGTATTTGCTGGGTTATATTTTCCTTTTCGCTGCCTTGTCTTTTTGCTCCTTAGAATAGTTTCCTCCAGTAAAAAATAATACTGAAAGTGCCTTTTATTTCGCTTGCAAATGTCTGTTTTTCCGTTCGTTTTTATTTGTAAAGTTGAAGCCTTCTTAATCTTTTATTTTGCGTTTTTTGTGCATTTTATCAGAAAGTATATTGGGCAAAAAAAAAAAAACTCATCCATTTATTCAACAACGTGTGGTTGGATTCGTAATTCGCTTAGTGCCAAACCAGTAAGTATCATAAAATTTTACAACATTAATGTTATTTTGTATTATTTTATACACTCATGCAGTCCGTCGTCGCAAGCTCGTAAATGTTTTACATAAATGGATTGGTTATGGCTACGGCTACGTAGAATGTGAGCTTAAGTGAGGTTGAAGTTTTTATTTTTTTCCTTTGCTTTTGCAAAACTTTTTGCGTGTTTAGTAGGGTCTTATTTAAAAGCCACATACTTAAGCTTAACAAAATAACGTTTTTTCACTCCCTGATAATTGTATACGAGGGAGGAAAACGAAATAAAACTAAAGTTAGAATAGTTATTTTAACTATAAGAAGCACTTAACTTGTGTCTCCTTTACGAATACTTTCTTATATGAAATTGTTGGAGAAAAGTAAAGAGAAATATATTCAAAAAGTTTTCAAATATTATTGCAAATTAGGGTAAAACAGTTATAAAATTGTAACAATCTTGTAAAATGTTGAAATCTTTAGTTTATTTTTATGGTATTGGAAGAAAATCTATTGTAATTTTGTACTGCAGACAGATTTTTTAAACTTGGAAATTTTTAAGTTGCAGAGGAGTGACACAATAGTGCATTTACAAACAGAATATTTCGATAATGAATGAGACGATGATATAGAAAGTTATAAAGATATGATGACCAAATTATCTGTGTGTGTCGCTGATAAGTTTGATGTAAACAAAAAATAAATACTTGGTCTGTTTCAAAAATAAGAAAAAATTTTCAGATAATAATATCAGTGTTTTTGTAGCCTCCAAAAAAAAAATTGGGGGTATATTCACTTTGTCATTCCGTGTGTAACGCAGCGAAATATCCCTCTAAGACCTCATAGAGTATAGATATTCCTGATCAGTGATAAAATCTAAGACGATCTAGCCAGGTCCGTCGTTCGCTTGTGGAAACCAGCATTGAGTGCAAATAAAGAGAGCCAGAGCCTTGAAATTTAATTATAGATAAATTATGAAGGATAGCATAGGTCAAGTTCGTAAATGGGCTGAATAGGCCCAGAGGGAAAAAAGTTCCCCTAAGAAGAACTAAACCCACCTCTAAAACACAACATATTTTAATATTTAAAAAATTTTTTTTTTAATTTTGCTAAGCAAATTATATATTTTCATCCAAAAAAATTAGAAAAATCAGAAATATAAATTTTCGGCCCCGCCCCTTTTAGTGGGCGTTGAAATAACATATTATATGGAAAAATGTGTGAAGACATTCCTTAAACACTTAGTTTTGAAACTTATACAACGATGGTAAAATATTCTGTGATCTTCCTCTACTCTACCCCTCAACCCACCTCAGCCCCTTAAATCACCCCATAAAAAAAAATGTTTTTTCTACACTTAATTGCCCAAAATATGTACTTTTTATACTTTTACAATGAGATGTCTCCCCACAGCCGTTTCCTCAATAAACCTGTCAAAATAGGCTCCTAAAATTGGGCTCAGATATTCTTTAAAGGAAGCAATAGGTTAAACATGTTTAATTTGCCTCCAACCCTTTTTGTACGCGTTGATATAAAACAATAAAAATAGACTTTTTATTTGCTAAATATTTGGAGGGTATTTAAGATTCGACCAGGGGGCAAATTACGGCACTCGATATCGATCGAAAGTTGTATTTAAATCAGTGATGTCAGCCTCATACACAATTGTGGAAGCAAAACTCACATGTACGCTTACGCTCTTTTATTTTGAGAGCGTAAAATATAATTGTTTACTGAAAAACACTCTCATTCAGCGGGAAGTATCTCAAGTCCTGTTTTGAGGCCTCTAAACAGAAATAATATATTTATATAAATATATATATACAATACATATAAGAGGTTTGAAATAAGTTGGATCCACTGTATGTAGGTACATCTTTTCGAAAATTTCTCAAAGAAGCTTTTAAATTAATTCATAATAATTTATAATTTATAATTTATAATTTAAATTTTAAATTGTATGGAATTTTCGTTCGATATCGAATGCCGTAATTTGGCCCCAGGTCGGATATAACGATCTTAATTATTATTTTTTTATTAATTTGTTACAATCGTCTGAGACAACTACATGTTTATTTTATTTCTGGTTTATAAAAGTCAGACCTGTGGCATGACAAAGTAAGGAAATAAATGGGAGAATTGTTGTTTAAACTTCTCAATTATTCTATGAAGGTTTCCTAACGATCTGCTCTGCGGTGAATGAAATGCGCAGGGAAATAAAGTAAAAATAAATTTCAGTTTTCACATTCAATTTTGGAAAATCACTATTAAAATTAAAAATTATATTAAATTATTAAAAGTGTTAAATAACAATTCCTAAATTGCTGTGTTTGTGTACAATTGTTTTAAATTTCAGATTATCATATAAAAATATATTTTTGTAAATAAAAATGGCAATTTGTTCCTTTTGCGATGTCCTAAATAACACGGCTGCTGAAATACAATGTAAATATTTATCGCGTTAAATTCAATTATTTATTGAAACTATATTATTATTATTATTATTATTATTATTATTATTGTTATTATTATTATTATTACTACCATTATTATTTTTGCTATTCTTTTTTGTTTGTGAATAACTGATACTTATTATCGTAATTACTGTTACGAATTTTTCTTAACACACATTTTCAAATGCTCAGCAAATAACCTCTTGTTTAATTTACAGTTTGCTATTTATGACTTCATGCCGTACTACCGCCTACAATCCTTTCTTCTGTATTCTCTTAATATTATAACAAAAGATCTAAAAAAAAAAACTAACAGCAGTCTGAATAATAAATAATTTCCTAAAGTTGTAACAATTTAACTTATAATATCAGACATTAAATATAACCGAACGAAAATCTCACTTTTCCTAAGAAACTTCAAATTCCCACAGGTATTTTATTTCTCAGCTTTCATTTGAATAATGCAAAACTTTGGTAATAAATTCAAAATCAATATACTTAAAATTTATAACCTCATTAATAGTTCAGTTCCAAAGAAAGGAACGCACACGCATGCATCTACATGCTTGTGCATGTCTGCTAACATATATAAACCGTTTTTCGAATAACTTAATGTTTATGAAGTAGTACGTTCCATACAATTCAGTATTTGAAAATACATTCAAACGTATTAACACAAAATGCATGTACATATAGAGACACATACTCGTACAAACAGATTCAGAACATTTTGCTTTTTTTTTGTCCTGCACAAGTAGGTAGACATCATTCAAAAACTTTAAACTGTACAAACTGATTCTCTCTCTCTCTCCCTCTCTATAAGTATGGTTTTTTCTTTATTATATTTTAATTTTAATCTGCATACGTTTTATGAGTGTGTGTTTTGGAGAATATGTGTGTGTGTGTGAGTTTGTATGTGTGTGTTTAAGTGTATTGAAGCTTTTCACTTTATTCATGCATAATAACCACAACAAATGTTTAGCTCTGTTTCGACACACCAACAACACTTGAGAACATTCACCCATACTTATGTACACTCGCATCTATGAACTGGATAGGGAAAAAACGTCAAACACACACACACATACATGCATCATCCATAGAGCAAAAGTAAGTAAATTTGAATGGCAGTCGATTTTATACAGAATAGGGGAGAAGAGCAAAAAAAGACCTATAATTTTTGTACATAAGTTATGGTTATTAAATCAAAGTTTGCAACTTTAAACTTCGCCCTCATGTACAAGCATGGAAACGCATACATGCACGTATATGTGCTCGTATTTTATACAAATAGACTTATAAATGCACACGTAGAAAAAAGTATAAAAACACTTACCAACAATATCGCATATTCTTACTAGTGGCCGTGAAACAGAGTGTTAAAAGAATTTTCACTTGTTATAATTTGTAAATGATATGCAAGAATACCATGTCATATATTATAAATTGTTAAAAACAATTAACAGTATTAATAAATTAATCGGTCATTTTTCGAAAAATAAAATATTACAAAATTTTACATGTTATTCACGGTGTTCACACGGTCCCATGTGAAATTTTATTTTTGATGTGGCTGATTATAAATAAACTGATCATTCCTTTAGTTTTTTAGTGGTTTGTTTTTATCACGAATTGATCTCCCAAAAATATTCATGATAAAAAAAATAATAATGATTAAACGGTAACACGGGTATTGAATAGAAGTTTGCTACCACCGGCTTGATACTATTCTCATACGCAATTTCCTAATAAGATCTGTATAAATAAGAATTGTCATCATATTAAAGTAAGCCACTAATAAGTGGTGACAAACAAAATACACATGAGTACTGCTGACGAAAACTGTAGCGGCTTTCGAAAACAGCCGTTCTGCTGTTCCGTGTAAGTTGAATAATTAAAAACTGATGTTGATTTTCCTTTGTTGCTTGGAATATTTATCATGTCTTTCAAACAAAATACACAGGAGTACTGATGATGAAAGTGTAGCGGCTTTCGAAAACAGCTGTTCTGCTGTTCCGTGTAAGTTGAATAATTAAAAACTGATGTTGATTTTCCTTTCTGCTTGGAATATATATCAAGTCTTCCAAACAAAATACACAGGAGTACTGATGATGAGAGTGTAGCGCCATTCGAAAACATCTATTCTGCTCTCCTCTGTAAGTTTGAATAATTAAAAACTGATGTTGATTTTCCTTTGTTCCTTGGAATATATGCATATCTAGTCTTCCAAACAAAATACACATGAGTATTGATGATGAAAGTGTAGCGGCTTTCGAAAACAGCTATTCTGCTCTCCTGTGTAAGTTTGAATAAATAAAAACTGATGTTGATTTTCCTGTTTCTTGGAATATTTATGGATTCTTATAAACAAACTACACATGAGTATTGATGATGAAAGTGTAGCGGCTTTCGAAAACAGCTATTCTGCTGTCCTGTGTAAGTTTGAATAATTAAAAACTGATTTTTATTTTCCTTTGTTCCTTGTCTTTCAAATAATATACACTGATTATGAAAGTGTAGCGGTTTTCGAAAACAGCTGCTCTGCTCTCCTAATTGAAAACGGATGTTGTTTTGGAATTTTTTTCATGACTTTCTGAATTTAAACGGATTTTAAATTTTAATTGAATTTAATATTTAGCAAAAAAGAATTTATTCATTTAACTTAAATTCCATTGAAATATAGTTAAACATCTTTATTTTGCACTCTTAACTGCTTGTGCTCAGCAAAAAAATAAAAAAATGAAAATGGAAAAAAAGCTGAAACCTTTATGATGCCAAACAAATACCGGGATTTACTCAGTGAGTTTGATATTGGTGCGGCCAAATACAAAAGTTCAATTGAGCGCACGTTTTATGGATAAAGTCAACTTTAGCCATACAAAAAATAGTTAAAAAACATAGACAAAAAAAAAAATCAAATTCAATTTGCTGATAAAGTCTGCTGTATGCACATGGCTATTCGGTAACGTTTTTGGTAAAGTTTACAAAAACTACTTTTTACTAAATTTTTGCATATCAAATTCTACTCAATGTTAGAAAAATAAATATTTAAACAGTTCAGGTTAATAAAAAGATCAACGATTTGTGGAAGCTTAACAAAACTGATGAAATATGGAAAATATCTATTAAATAAAATGTTTATTAAGTTTATTTAGATGATCCTTTAATTAATTGTACTGGAACAGTCTTAAATCATATACATATTGAAATCTCATGCATATAAAATATTTTGCAATGAACATTTTGAAAGGCAAGGTACCACATGAATTTCTGTGCGTTTAATAGGTGAACAAATTGTGTAGAAAATAAGAGCAAATTTTTAAATTTTTTGGCTCCCAATGAATTTCTGCAACGCCTAGTGATTTATAGAATTAGGATTATTATATCTTGGAAAAAGGTATTCCTAAGGAAAATACAGATATGAGAAATAATTTTTAGGTCTTATAAAATTTTTTGTAACATCATCAGTTATGAACACTTAAAGACTTAAAGCTTTTGGCTGAAGACAAATAAGCAAAATTATGAAACTGCACTTTGTAGCACAGTGTTATTAAAATCGTAAAAGCATCATCAAAATGAACACTTTTTAGTTACTCCCTTTATCTTGAGTTATTCCGTGGACTAACAACAATTATTTAAATATTAATTTTAAAATTATTAATCATAAGACCAGCCAGGGCTAGACAGAAATTAGTTTGTACTAAATTTGAATCTAACGGCTGCAACGTTCGGCGCAAGCCAGGCAGTCTTTTTAATAGAAAAATATATGACTTTTATTGTCGCAAATGCCATGGTGTAGCGCTTTTGTTGCATAATGAAAATGCAAATCCAGACAATGCCTGGCCATCATTGAATGACATTAAAAATTCATGCCTTTTAATTTCTTTCTTTTAATTATAAAAAAATCTTCTATAATAGAGAATTTCGCTTTTGATTGATTAATTTAAATGAATTTTTAATCTAATTTATTATATATATATTTTTTTTAGTGTCACTATTGTGGCAAAAGTTGTTCAGTTTTATTGTCTGCTGGTTTTTTGTCAGCCTTTAAAAAATGAATTTCATTTAATTTTTTTTAGCAGTTGTTGTTTTTTTCTTTTCAAATTTAAATAGCACCTGAATCGCTATACAAATTCGTAGAGCAGCATGATTTTCATACAACCAACAATAAAACACAGTCACTCACACGCATGCTGTATGTCTGTACGGTAGTCGTTAGTTTCTTCATTTATTGCTTTCAACAAAACGTCAAATGCCATTCATAACAGAAATTGCTTGAGCAACCGTTCAACACAAATGACATTGTCTTTTCGTTAGCATGTCTATGTGTGAGTGTCTGTTTCCCACTATGATTGTAAATTTTGAAGAATTTTCATAGAGACATTTACTCCTCAACTATAAAACAGACTGAGATCTATATTAAAGTGTGAGTGGGTTTGTACAATAAATAATAATGATGCCATAATCAAAATAGACGAACTTAAACTAGGAATGGGTTCAGATAAAATCTGATAAAAGTGATGGCGCTCTTGAATGACCGTTTAATATTGGAATTTAATTGTAGTAGATGAAAAGTGTTGTATAACATTTCGTCTCCATAGGTGTGACCATAACAAACGAAATTATTGGGTTAGAGTGCGTCTCCCCTCCTCTCTCAAATAGGACTTTCAATGTATTTTCGTCTGTACTACTTCAGGCAACAGCACCCTGTTTCAGTGACGAAGGCAAAGCGCTGGTCACTGAAAATAACTGGCAGATGATATCATGTACTAAAGAAAAGAGGTACAGCATCCTCCTTATTCTGACCTGTAGTACAAAATTAGCCGGAGTAGTAAACGATTAAAATAAATAAAAAAAAATCTATATCTTCTCATCTTCCTTCATCTGTCCTCTTAATATTATCTTATTTCATATCTTTCATTTCGTAGCATATGTAGGGGTCATCTCTTGAGCGCTGGTCCTACTAAAAAAAATTAGGGACTAAAATAAGGAAATTATGTGTCCTGATAAGGATAGATTCAATTTATTTCTCTAAATATATTGTTCCATAATTTTTATGAGCTGAACACTTAATTTGTTTATATGTAAAACGTTTTATAGCCACATATGATTATATAACACACACACACACATTTAGTTGTTTATATATATACATGCATACATACATACATATATACATACACACATTCATTGTTGTCATTTTTATTTTCAGTTCATTGTACGCCATTTACGGGACAATGTTGCACAGTGGGGTAAGTCACAAAATTATATGTTTTATTTACAAACAATTGTTTAATTGACAATCCAGCTAATGTAATATTTAATTGCATTAAATGCTTTAATATGCATTCAATTCAATTTAGATTAATAGACCAATTGTTTGAAATTTTGTTTTAAATTCAAAAAGACCTGATAAATATTCCAAAGCACAAAACGAACATTTAGGATCAGTTTTTATTTATTCAACTTACACAGCAGAACAGAACAGCGGTTTTCGTTAGTCACTACTCTGTCATCATCAGTACTCATTTGTATTTTTGTTTTAATATAAATTTAGTTTTTCGTATTACATTTATCGTGTGCCAATATTATAGGGTCCGCCAAATAACTTTTTTTTTGGAAAATGCTATAAAAAAAACTACTGAATATTATCTCAAATTTCTTTTTATATTTGAAATAGCTACAAAAATAACTTTCTATCTTCTCATCTTTCCTAATCTGTCCCCTCAATACAATCCCCTCGTTCTCAGTTCCAGAGTAATGCATTGCATATATAGGGGTCATCCCCTGAGTGCTGGTCCAAGATAAAAAAAAGTACAATCCTTCCGCTTAATAATGGAAAATAATTTCATTCAAATGGCTGCATGGCCCGACAACGATGGCCGTTGACTGTAACGGCCACTCCTTGTTCATTTTGGAAGAAAAATGGCCCAATTATGCCTCTGGACCAAAATCCGCACTATCCGCTTTTCAATGTATGCATGCGAGTTTTCTGTGTTCCAAATGCGACAATTTTGCTTGTTTACATACCCGCCAAGATCAAAATGAGCTTCATCTGAAAAGATGATTTTTTTTTTGGCAAAATCGGCATCTTCTGTAAATCGATTGCAGGCCCACTTAGCGAAGCGAAGACGCATTGGATGGTCAACCATATTCGTTCAGCAAAAGGATAAAACTAATAATCTGTCAAATCAGACATGAGCTAAGAAGTGTTACCATTCACGAAATAAGCACTAGTTGAAAAAAAAAACTTTAAATTGCGGACCCTATATAAACAGACTCATATGGAATTTCATAAACAAATTGAGAATTATGTAAGAAAAATCATAATACGAGTATTATTTGAAACATTTTTAATAACACAAGTTATACGCCATGAATTTATTTTATTTTCTACGATCTTTATAGAATTGCTTGGCTACAACAAAAGTAGCTAATAAGACTAAAATAAGACTAAAAATAAAATTTTTACTAAAACATTTAAATTTATATATTAGCTCAAGTCTACGTAGGAGTTAGTTTAGGAGGACATGCAGGCATATGAATGCAACAACTAAAGCAGTTTTATTAAAGATAAAGAAATTTACTTTGTTATAGTTATTTTCTATACATGAATTTAATAAACAATTTTTGCAGTATTTCTCATTATTGTTTCCGAAACAGAAATGGAGTTGTCGGCTCTAGTCACAGCATAACTCATAGCAATTTATTAATTGGTTGATGCAAACATATATATTTAAAAGGATATAACAAAAATTAGATACTTGGCCTATAATTAACAGTTTGAATTAATTGCGATTGATGCCAGAAGTTTGACTGAAATCAGAGTCATTGAATTTAAGATCAGTGCCACAGTGTCCTGTAAAGACGATGAAAGGACATCATACATTAACATGCACACTTATAATAAAATTATTCCCAAGAAGCTGTTTTCTATGTGTGTTCTCGCCCACACACTCATGCATTAAGATTCGACGTGAAAGAAGTAACAAACCATAAACGTTTTACGATGTTCACATGCGAGGAACTTTAGCGATGCTGGTGATTTAATATCCCACTTTAAAGTCTTTAGAAAATGTTACGAAATAAGAAACACAAACCCTTTTCCTTAAATCTGCGTGATTATTTTTCATTGCTGTTTTCGTAGTAATAAAACTCTCAGTCTGTGCATTTGCCCCCTTTTCAAATTTGTCCCCCCCCTCCCCCTTCACGCTGCTAGTTATTTTTCATGATAATAAATTATACTAAATGTGAAGCAGAAACCCCTTGTCAAATCACAGGCATTTTGCCTCCTTTATCATTTCTCAAAAACATAATATGACTTTGACATTATTGCGTTGGGTTCTTAGCAAGTGGAAGTTCTAGGAAATTCTTTTTTTCCCCTCAATAAAACATTTTAGAATATATTAAATCAATTTATCTCATTTTAAATTCAATACTCAGCATTGAAAATGTGTTGACGAGAGAGTGTCATACCGTTTGTTGTGTTTTCTGCTTTCACATTTTGTATTTTTACTGAGAAGTAAATCAGATTACTAAAGGTACGTGTCTATCTGATAATAATATTATCCTGTCTCATGTAATTTTCAAATGTTTATTTTTTTTGTGCTGTAGTATATTTTATCAAGAGTATTTAGGGAAATATTGCTTGGTAGTTTAATTTTAATATACAGCGTTTAATAAGAAATCTTTAGGTAGGATTTTAAGCCTTTAAGTATGTTGTAAGCTGCTGTAGTGTTTTGAATTTATGATAATTAATATTACATAAAAACATTCGTATTTTTAAGTTTTAAAATTAAGCTGGAGAATGGCCTAGAGACAAATGTCAGAGTCGTAGCATGGGAATTTTAATCTTTTTTAAGTCTTAAAAGATTGTTTCCTGTTTAATTGTACACCATTAATGAACAGCATGACGACAATATTTTGTTTTTGCTATTTTAAATTTATTAATATTATATTATAGCAATTAATATACAATTCGTAAATTGAAATACTGCAGACGAAAATTTTCATTTTATTTACAAAAACAGGCAGTAAATCTCATTACAAACAAACAACGGTTTTCAGCGGTTGCTACTTTCCTACCAACGAGTTGCTGCTCAGCTTGGCTGCTTGTGGCATAAACAAACCTTTCTGATTTAATACCTGCTCAACACCTTATTAATGGCGGCGTGAAATTTTATTAAATTCTGGCATTCAGATCTATTTACATTTTTTGCTTCCCCTACTGTGAAAAATATAAAGTATGTGGACGTATACGTAATATTTATTTATATGAAGTATACGACCTGTTGCACAGTGGGGGATTTACAAAATAGAAAATGGTAATAACTACGCAGCTACTAAACAGGTAGACCAACCGTAATAAACCTTACTTTTACATAAATTACTAACGAAAAAAAAAACCTAAAAAGTCCTAGACAAAAGGGTGCTACGAAATTAAATACTTTCGGCTGTGCATGGCCCCTGAAGTGGGTTGTGATGTAAATAATGTGGTGGCAAGGAATAGCAGCTGAGGTGTTTCTGAGTTCCACGAAATAACTTTAAAAAACTGCTCTGTTCTAATTTTTTCTGTATTTTATTATATGTTTTTGGAAATATTTAAAAGCACAAAGTCTTAAGGCATTAAAAATAATGTTTTTTTTTTGCAGAATTGCGCTTTGAGGGTATTAGCTTCATATAAAAATAAACCTAAAAAAAATATTCATGGATCTCATGTACCAATTTTATTTTGCTACAGCCCATAGAAAGCGAAAATATAATTTCATTAAAAAAGGTTATAGTCTACTGATAATTTGGTAAAGCACCAATGAAATGCATCTGGACATGGCTTAACCATCAGCAAATAAACTTCATTTAAAATGTTTATATATAAAAAAAATTTATATTGTTTCATTGCCATTGTTTCCAGACATCGTCTCAGTTAATTTATTAAACATAAGGAATTTAGATAGCGGCCCACTTCGAGCACACATTAAAGTATTATCGACTAGACACTTTTTGGTCTTGGTATAAAAGGAAACCTTTTTTTCACGGCGTTTGCCATTACAAAACCACCTCACGAAGTGATTTGTAGAAACTAAACGTAATGTCGTTTTGTATGCTCCATAAGAAAATAAAAATGAGACATGAAAACTGGGGAAAGAGTTTTTGTTCTCAAATGTTGCATAAATTTTTTGTAAAAAAATACATTAATTTTTCTCTTAAAAAAATCATGAAATGGGAAGAATCGACTTATAAAGGGTGTTTTTTTATGAAGTTTTTTTTTATACGAATCACTCTGTTGTCTGACAGCTGTTTTGACAGTTTAAAGTGACGTCTCTACTCAGTATTGTTTGGCAAATTATCATGAACAGCTTAACTCCAGAACAACGCTTCCAAATCGTGGAAATTTATTGTCAAAAACAGTGTTCAATTAAAAATGTTTATCCGCTTTTTTACCGCAAAATTTTCTTCAGTGATGAGGCGCATTTTTGGTTGAATGGATATGTCAACAAGCAAAATTGCCGTATTTGGAGCAAAGATAATCCACACGCCGTTCAAGAATTACCAATGCATCCCGATAAATGTACTGATTGGTGCGGTCTATGGGCTGGTGGAATCATCGGTCCTTATTTCTTTAAAAATGAGGAAGGACGACGGCTTAACGTGAATGGAAATCGATACAGAATCATGATCAATGAATTTTTGGTGCCAAAACTTCAAGATATGGATGTAAACGAAATATGGTTTCAACAGGATGGTGCAACTTGTCATACTGCGGGCGAAACAATGGACTTATTGAAAGAACATTTCAACGACAACATTATCTCGAGAAATGGACGGGTGAATTGGCCTCCGCGTTCGTGTGATTTCACGCCACTCGATTATTTTTTGGTGGGGATACCAAAAATCAGCAACGATTGACGCTTTGGAAACCAGTATTCAACGTGTCATTGCTGAAATACGCCCTCAAATGCTTAAAAAGGTGGTCGAAAATTGGACCTCCAGAATGACTTTTTTGCAAAATAGTCGTGGTGGCCATATGCCCGAAATTATATTTAAATGTTAAATGACAAGAAATTATCTACCAAATAAAAAATTTTTTTTGGCCATTTTATAATTTGGCAT
This sequence comes from Linnaemya tessellans, assembly GCA_951800035.1. Taxonomy (NCBI): domain Eukaryota; kingdom Metazoa; phylum Arthropoda; class Insecta; order Diptera; family Tachinidae; genus Linnaemya; species Linnaemya tessellans. Next base: position 141,742,293 of record OX637532.1, read on the forward strand.
GTGTTTTATTTAAATTTCAAATCAGCAAGCTTTTATAAAAACACCCTTTATATTACTTTTATTTAGAGTATTTATATTTTATTAATTTTTTCATTTTGGATATTCAAATTCTTGATTGTTCTCTACGAAAAACTCTTTAAATATTTTTTTTTGTGTCAAATATCTCCTCAGCTATAGGGTGCAATAAAACAAAAAGGGTTTGAAATTTTGACAAATTCATTTTTTTGTTTTGAAGTGCAATTACATGGATGGTCACGCAGTTTCAACTCTTGAGCCAATTGAAGTTTTTAAGATGTCATAGCGAGATCTTTTCGCAAAATTCGATGCAAACTGTTCAACTCTTGAGAACGATGACGAGTTGATGTTCATGGATTCTCAAACAAAGTCTCACCCACAGCTTCGATATTTTAAAGTTTTTACTTCTAACAAATATGCAATAAATCTCTCAAGCACTAAGATAATAATTGGAAATATGTTACATTGAAAATTATATATAAATTAAATTTTTCTTAATTGTGCCAATGTAAACTTAAAATAAATAGTTGTAACTAGCTTGACTGGATACTTAAAAGAGCACTGAAAAAGTGCCCAAACTGAATAAAATATAATGTATGAATTTCTATCTTAATAGTGAACCTTTATTTATGTAAATTGTATTACAGGATGTTAAAATACTATTTAATTTCGGATTTAAATTGTTTTTTATGTAACTACTTACAAAAATGCTTCCAATGCTTCATTTAGTGATATAGTTATTTTTCACGACAAAAAAAAAAAGAAAACTTTTAATTTACAAAATTAATTTAATTATTATAGAGTTTTCTTCATCATGAAATCTGTATGGAAACTTTAAACATGCAACTCTTTCCACGTTAATGTTTTAGCGCTGCTGTGTAAAGTCTACAACACTCACTCACTCACTCGTTCATTCACGTCTGGAACTGACACTTTTTTCTTTCGTTAAATAAAATGTTTGGGTTTTTTTTAATGAACATTTTAGCCAGTAATTGTGAGTCAGGTCACAGAGAGAAGTATAATAGACACAAAAAAAGTGCAAACTTACATTTTAATTAAATATTAATTTATTGTGACCACAGGATGTGATAGATGGCAGCTGTAAGAACTGCTTTAAAATTGACACAAGGACAATGTTAAATTAATTTAACTATTAATTTAAAGGAGCAAATGATTTTTTTTCCTTGGGTTAGAGAAAGTGTGGGATTTTTTATTAAGAGCTTAAAAGGTTTAGTTTTTTATTTATATTATATATTAATTTATGTTTCATGAAAAGTTATTAGTGTTGAGCTGTTTTTTTTTTTGCTAGATATTTTGGTAATTTTTTGGTATCTGGGAAGAAAATTTAAAATTAAAAGACATTAATAGTAAAAATAATGTAACGGACAAAAATAAAATTTTAGCAAGGTCCTTTTATGTCTTTGAAACAGAATATATATTTAATTTTTTCAATTTGTATTCTGAACTTTTAATTTTTATAAATTTGAAAAGAGTGTAAAATTATCTTTTCGGTAGGGTTTTGTTTAATTTTTCCTCATATAAAAATATGAATACAGTGTAATCTCTTTAATTCGGACAGATAAAGGGTGAAAGTACGCTTCATCCGGATTTCTGGATCTTCCAAATTGCAGTTAAATAAATTTAATAGACTCCATTCGTAGTTGTGATTAGTTTTTATTACCGAAAAATCATTTTGTTGTGCAGCATGAAGAATTTATCGTCACAGGAAATGCAAAAAGCCCTATCTGACATATTAAAAATTTAACAGATGAAGCATTATATTTGTTTATATGAAAATAAATGTGGAATTTATAAACTATCAGAACAATTATATTCTCCAGTTTACTGGATAGTCCGGACTAGCGAGTGTCTGGACTAGGGAGGTTGTATTGTTCTTATATACAACTTAATCAATAATGGACAGAGTAATTTACAGGACTTGATTACTCTTCTGCGAATGACTAAATACCCAGCACTGTGTTTCAGAAGTTCCATACTTATGACTAAAATCCTCGGACTCACTATCGAGAAAATTGTATTGCCGTTGAAGAAATAAAGTCATTAGAAAAATTTTAATGGCAAGAGTTGCCTTCCATTGCTCGATAAAGAACACTTTTGCTAGAATTACATACAGTCATGGACATGATGACTGCTGGCAAGATAAGGGTGCTGTTGGCTGAAGTAGTTAACACAAGATTATGAAGCGGAGGGTCCTGAGTTCGAATCCGTTCTCAGTCATGAATATGGTGTCCAATTTTTGTAATCAGTACTAGTGCTTGGTTGTTTTAGTTGTTGTCATCCTGTTTCAGTGATGAAGGCATAACGCTGGTCACTGAACAATTATTGGCAGCGACTGACACTATTTTGTTCTGAAGAGCACCCTCCTTCCCTGTAGCAAAAAAAAAAAAAATTGCCGTAATGTAAAATTGTCTATCTTTTCTTCTTTTTGCATCTGGACTCTCTATACTAGCACCTCCTTTATAGTTCCGACACCATGCACTGGACATGTGGGGGTCATCCGCTGAGTGCTGGTCCTAGTTTAAAAAAAAAGTTTAGTCGATAGTTTCATAAACTCAATTTTTATGTTGTATTTCGACTAAATATCGGCTTCTTTCTGTGCCATAATCATAAAACTTTAATTTCGTTTTCTAAAGTATTTAAAGACAGTTTCTGCACTACATTTCGAGGCCGATTTAATTTTTATGATTGTGATATTAAATAAATAAAATGAAAAATAAGAGTTTTGTTATGCAACACCCAAGGCATTTTTCGAATTATAAGATGAATTATTTAATTTATTGATGATTCTCTGGAAGCTGTGTGCTCGACAAAAATTGCTCCCATGATATGGTTGCCTCAACATGGCAAAAATTTTTTTCTAAAAACTGACCAATAAATTTATACCCAAAAGACGAATGTTTTTCTTTTTTTGAATTGGCAGTAATTGAACACTTGGGTTATAGTGTACAATTTGGTCTATTCATATTATAAAATTTTTTCACCATATGTTTATACATCGTTGAAGCTTAAATATATTTGCCAGTTTTAATTATATTGGCCTAAATATTTTGTTAATTTGTTAAAGAAAATCCTTAGCATTTAAAGGTCCTTAAGGAATGACCTTCTTTTTATGTTTTCCACTGCAAAGAGGTTTAACAATAAAAATATGTTTCTGTTTTTACCAAAAATTATTGTCTGTGTAAAAATGTATCTAATTACTTGTAAACGTTACCATTTTTTTGCTAACATTTTTCTTTGCAGTACTTTGCACCATAAACAATTTTTTAATCCTTTCACTTTTTTAAAAGTGTATACGTATAAGCAAAAAAAAAAAAAAAGAAAAAGAACAGAACAACAACAAACAACAATAACATGTATTTTGTAGATTCTCGTATGTTTGCACAATTGTTTACAGTTTTCACTTGTTTTCAGATGCAGTTTTATTGGTACCCTACAATTTTAAAATTAAAATCATTTGGGATATCTTTCAGGTTACTTTCAGTTAGTTAAACTATTAAACAACTATTTTATAGTAGTTTAAAATTGAATGAAATTATATGACCTTCACTATGATTTTGCCTAGCAGGAAACTTTTTTTATGTCAAACTTTTAAGCATTTTTGGGGAACTTTTTTCCGCCCTATTTTCTCCTAAATAATAATATTAAAATTGTTCCTCGCTGTTTATAACTTTGATAATTTCACTTCTGTATAAAATACGGATTTCGAAAATAAACGAAATTTGTTGAAAGTATTAGGACCAAACCTGTACTTCTTTCTCCAAATAAGTAAATAAGGTGCGACTAATTTCCGCCACTGAAAATTACTCAAAATTAATTAAACTGGAAACTGCCCATTTGATCACACTATAATCTTTAGCAAAGTTGTTGCGCTTAGAAGGCCGACGAGTGTTTCTAAGTTGATGCGATTCGTTTCCGATAGATGGCGCCACTGAAAATTAATTAAAATGTATTGAATCGTAAACTGCTCATTTAATAATGCTATGATCTTAAACAAAGTTGTTGTGTATGAACCGAGGGAGGTTTCTAAGTTGGTGCGACTAATTTTTGCCAGGTGGCGCCACTGAAAATTAATTAAAATGTATTGAATCGTAAACTGCGCATTTGATCATGCTATGATCTTATACAAAGTTGTTGTGTATGAACCGACGGAGGTTTCTAAGTTAGTGCGACTAATTTTCGCCAGGTGGCACCACTGAAAATTAATTAAAATGTATTGAATCGTAAACTGCGCATTTGATCATGCTATGATCTTTAGCAAAGTAGTTGCGCTTGAGCTGACGAGGGTTTCTAAGTTGGTGCGATTAGTTTCCGATAGATGGCGCCACTGAAAATTAATTAAAATGTATTGAATCGTAAACCGCGCATTTGATCATGCTATGATCTTAAACAAAGTTGTTGTGTATGAATCGACGGAGGTTTCTAAGTTGGTGCGACTAATTTTCGCAAGGTGGCGCCACTGAAAATTAATCAAAATGAATTGAATCGTAAACTATGCATTTGATCATGTATTAAACGGACAAATACCAGATATTTTAGGATTCATCATTTTAGATTCATCATTTCATTAATAACACTTGGTATAACTCATTCCAAAAAAAATAAAATAAAAAATTAATTGCATATTTGTGTAATGTCTTTCCTTCAAATTTAGTTCAGTTGGTGCCGCAGCTACGCGCGCAGGGTAAAATGAAAATATGTGTACAGAAATTTTGTTGAGTACAGAAATGGACATTTCAAGATTCTTTTAAAGATCCCTGGCCCGGTAACACTAAATTTGTAAAGTATGATTTTAGTGCTGGTAGAATTATTGCTAAGTTTGATTCCTAGTCAGGAGCTCTTACTTGCTGTCAAATACAAGAATAGAATGGGCTTGCTTGCCCATACCGCCATATTCATAAAATTTCAAATGAGTTTGAAATGAATTTTAGCTAAAATTTTTCATACAAAATTTTCTTAATTTAAATTTCAAATGCGTTTTACTGTTTTATGGATATGGTAGTTATTATATTAAATAAAAAAAGTGTTCACATTTATTTTCAGATGTTGGCAGTACTGACAGTTCAAAAAATATTTTATTTTAACGAACTTAACAAGAAAATAACCGAACTGCTTATTTTATTCTCATATTTTTCGCTTAGCTTCATAGATGTAATATAAAACTTATTTGACTGTATGCGAAACATTTAAATAATACATTAAAAACTGTATTTTACGTTGTATTTTATATCTGCATTTTCTATGCCAACCGTATATAAATAATAAAATTTTATAGGGTACACAAAACATTTACGCTACATTTACTAACTGGGCTACATGCGTATTTCAGTGAAAAATAAGAACAAGAAAAACTGTTCATAATTTTACGTCTTTTGTTTCTGTAGTTAAACAGCAAAAGAAAAAAAAGTGTGATAAATAGCCTGAAGTAAATGTACATTCCAACACGAAGTGAAAAAAAACCCAAAAAAATGAATGAAATGCAAGAACACGAAATAAACGTATAGTTTATTATACCAAAATGTACGAGGCACTTAATTTTTAATACCAAATAATACTCGTCTAATAAAGAAGAAACCTTTAGTTTGGTCTCAATGTGAAAATAGTTTCACTTCGGTTGGAGTTCATTCCCTTAATTGAATTGTAATTGTTCGAATGGTAGGTAAGTTTACAGAACATGTATTTCTGATGAAAAACACAATTAAATCATATTTGCAATTACATAAAATTATTTTATGAAAGCAAATGCGTGCTTTAAACTTACATATTTACAACTACTTTGACATCCATTTTTTGTTGGCAGTAACTGTTATAAGGCTTTCTTTGTTCTTTTTATGTTGTGTACTTCCCGCCAGTGGCGCCTGAAATTACCCGCTGTACACATATGCTTATGGTAAATACTTGTATAAATATATAATTAAATAAATAAATAAATAAATAAATGTACAAAAAGTAAATGAAAACTCTGAATCATTATGAGCAGCATTTATAATATTTGTATGCCAAAAGATGTCGATCACATATTATGTTTCGTTTCAGGACTTAAATGAATTTATACAAACACACATGTGTACATGCCCACTCATATGAATATTCGTACATATAATTGTATACAAGTTTATTGTATTGCCAGTACGCATATCCGTTTCCGTTTTATATTCATAACTACAATCGTATACATAAATAACCTGCAAGCCAATAAAAATGAGTCGTGCAGACTTTTTTATGTTTATTTTCCAATTCAGTTAAGTATTCTATTTGCATAATTCGCGACATAAAAAAAATTTTTTTTTAAAACATTATTCGAGTGTCGTGATGATTTAATTAAACAAAATTCTGTTAGTGTGAACTCAAAATATTTTTATACCCTCCAAAAAAGAACTAGAGGGTATATTTACTTTGCCATTCCGTGTGTAACATAGAGAAATATCCCTTTAAGACCTCATAAAGTATATAGATACTTGATCAGTGCTGAAATCTAAGACGATCTAACCACGTCCATCCGTCCATCAGTGGAAATCACGATACAATCCGAACGAAAAAAAATACTCTAAGGCACAAAGGCAAGTCAACATCAGTTTTATTCAACTTACACAGCAGAGCAGAACAGCTGTTTTCGAAAGCCGCAACACCTTCATCATCAGTGCTCATGTGTATTGTGTTTATCACCACTTATTAGGTGGCTTAGTTGAATGTGATAACAGTTCCTATTTAAGAATTTATCGTTACAGAAAAGGCAAAAGCCCTATCTGACATATTAAAAATTTAACAGATGAAGCATTTAATTTGTTTATATGAAAATAAATGTAGAATTTATAAACTTTTCGAAGATCCAATTTGGACAGCGCGTAAAGAAGTGAAGTTTGTTGCAAAAGCACTTTTGTTTATGTTTTTGAAGTGTTAAGTGATGTAACTTTAGCTACTTTTAGGTCAATTTAGCGTGTTCATCTCTATTTCTTATTTCTAATTAGAGTTTTTATTAATCAAAGTGAGTAGACATTACTGATTATGGCGCAACGTTAAAGCTCTAATTTAGGTTGCTCATTTCAGCGTAAAAGCTAAGCGCTAAATTACGTTGCGCTTTGCGTCGTCATTTAGGTTGGACTGTAAAGCAATATAAAGTTGAAGAGATTGAAAGTAGTCTTGCTTCACAAGGTCTTGTAATCAGATAAACATATGAAATAAATATTAACAGAAATATGTATGTCTCAAGGTTTAATGTATGTTGGCTGATATATTCAACATACATTTAACTCATTACTCGCCTTTAATGCTATGATCCGATGCACATTTAAGCATATAATCTATGTGGTGTGTTCATTAAACATATTAAAAATAAAAATAAAAAATATTCGAAAGAAAAAAGAAAAAAAGAATATCATCATTTTAACAAAGATTAATGGTACTGCGACTGATGATTCCTTTGGAAAATTAATTAGGCGATGAAATAGCAGATTATGTTTTACAAAAAAAAAAGATAAAAACATAATAAGTGGTAATATATGTACAGTGCTATTGTTTTAGATCATGTGGAGTATGGCAACAAAAAAAGGACGAAACAACTGCACCACAGTCATGTAAGTCTGTTTATTTGAAAGGGAGAAAAAAATAAATAATAAACCAAACATCATACGTGGGGAGACACAACTTAGTACTACATGTACAATTCCATGGTAAAGGGTGCAGATTATAAAATTATTAACCCTGTAGGGAGCCAAGGACCCACAACTTTTATATGTTCCTAAGTGAGTAACTCTTCTTTACAAGTAAAGTTTTAACGAAAAATTCAATTTACGTATCAGAAAGAGTTTCGAATTTGCTTCTGTATTTCATCTATATAAATTGAAATGATCTAGTGTTATCATCAGACAAGTTAAAAATGCGTCAGGACGTGGGTCCATATTTAAATAAAATTTAATTAAAAAACAGTCCCCTAGGTACCACATATGGTCTAGCAGCTTCTAGCCCTTCCACACAAAAAATATGGGATTTTTACCAACACCATTGCAGGGTTAATTAGTAAACCATCTTAAACTGGGTTATTGTAATAAAAACAATAACAACAGGCAACATTAATAATACTGCCATCCTCGTAACAAATGTTGAAAATACGAAGGAATAATTGCTAGCATATGTTAGCAAAATGTGTTTTGCATTTTCAATTAATAAATGAATGAGTGGGTAAAGGATACAAGCAACTGAATGAATTCAAAGTTGTTTTTCTTTTCAAAAAAAAGGGATTTTTTAAGCATATAAACAAATTCTCCTCATAACAACTGAACAAGATTATGTCTTAGAAAGAACAAGCAACATTTATGCCTGTTTGAGGGAAAAATAAATACATAATATTATATATTTAATTAATTAAATAAAAGATAATGATATTTAATTTAATAGATTAAGAGAACAATAAAATACACAAGGCAAACAAATATTGTTTTTAAGACGGTCTATATATTTTTATTATATTTAAAGAATTGCTATTAATTGTTCTATTTAATGGGCTTTCGTTTTAAACTTGTGGCGTTGAATAAAATAAATCATTATTATTTGAAATACTATCTAAGTGTATGTATATTAGGGTGGTTCGTATATTTTGAAGTAATTTTTATTGCTCATAACCCATAAAAAGTTAAAAAAAGGAGCTGAAAATCCACAAAAAAGCACCTATGCCGGCTTGCGGTTTAATTCAATGCTATTGATATGCGTTAGTAAAAATAAGATCATACTATCGTTGCAAATATCAACCATTTTTATCGTGCTACTTCCGCACACATTTCAACAAATTGCAGCTTTGATATTTGTGTGGTCACATTGTCGCATATGGTGGCCATTTTTTAGGCGCATATTGATCAAGACAAAAATTTGCCACTGATCGGAACAATACGTGCGTTATTGTTTATTTTCTGTTTTTGTATGTTTTGAAATACCGATACACCTATACCTCTTATCAGTCCTCGCTGCAAGAACTCAGTTGGAAGATCGTTGTTATTTTATTTTTTGTGTTAAGCAATGTTAGGCCAAGGACACACTATGAGTTTTCATGATGTCCCAAATGTGCCGTCATTTAAAAATTTACAGTTTGAGAGGGATTGCCAGACAAAGAAATAAACAAATAAATGACAAATGTTGCCACTACTACGCTTTAATTTGTTTGCTTGCGATGCCACAAAATGCAATAGTGTTTTTTGGGCTTATTTATTAATTAATAACATATCATTTACTTGGGCTTATTTATTAATTAATAATATTTCATTTACTTACCTTTGAAATTCACGGGAAATTATTTTTAGAAGATCAATTTCATATATTTAACGCCTGTACCGTTAACCGTGTTATTAATAAATTTGAAATCATGGGAAACTCTAAATTTTTTTATTTGCTCTTAAAATTAATCTTTAAGAGAGCCGGCAGAAACAACAACAACATTTAACAAACTTAGGTAAACATACATAGAGATAATTTTGCAACAATTTTAAGAAGCTTCTGCTATTCACCACAATTTATCATCTTTGGCGTACACAGTTTTGCTTTTCTTTACAAAAACTAAAAACATATTGAATATGTATGTTACACATTTTCATACAAACATATGTATTCATATTCATATGCATGTATGCATGCAGGCATGTGTTCACTATGAATAATTTCCACTTTCGCTTTTAGAGAAGTTGATGCAAAAGAATTTTAACTAAGTCCGGGTTTACACTATGCATCTTTTGTTGCAGCAATTCTTATTTTGTGTGAGAGTCCTGAAATAGGAATATATACCATTTGTATTCCTTTCTCGCTCTTCCTCACTAAATATCAAGAATTGCTGCGACAAAAATTGCATGGTGTAAACCGGGACTAACACGGTTTAAAAATTACGATCAACTTGTAGCAACATCTCATCAGTGATTTGAAAGACGCAACAAAATTAGTGGAGAGTATATGACTGTCTCTTTCATATTGTCGCTTACAAATATTGGGTGAACATATGTATGTATGTATATGTGTGATGTTATTGAGTACTTCTTCAACGAGTGGCTTTTTTAGATTCTGTAATTTTAGTACTGAGCTTGTGGGAGCTAATATTTTTTTTTGGCAATTAGAACAGATATACCGTTTACGGTAGGGTTTGCCGCTTTAGTTAGTTTTTGCCTTCGAGGAAGTTATTGTTTCCCCTTTAGAGACACGAATCTACTTATTAATTTTAATTACAATTTCGAAAATATTTAATAGGTATGGTTTTCATATAATATCGTGGGGTTTTGCAGTTTTATAAACTGAAAAAATTATATATAATATTCGCTAAAACTAGTTATTTCGCAATATCCTATATTTCATGCAATTCAAAAGTATACTTGAAACCCAGTAAGCGCTATTTATGAGTTGAAGGTATGTCTTTTGAAAGAACATAAAAACGTTAAGATAGTAATCTGAATATGACTAAAGTGAAGCATTCGTCACGCCCGATTTAAGTGTATGTACATATGTACATATATATGCATATAATATATATAAACTGTGTTTTTCATTTTCGACTTATTGAATAATTTATCTGCATATATACAGTTGTATGCGTTTTATGGCTTTATCCACATATCAGTATAGCGATTCTACAAGTAATCTAAATAAATAGATAAAGTACATATCGATGGCTTAATATAAAAAAGTCCTAACTCGAGTTTTTGTTATTTTACGAGAGAAGGGATTCGTAAAATTTCTAACACAAGAAAAATGTTGATGCAATTATTAAAAAAAAACATTCAACATATACTATTAAAAAGCTATCAAAACTTGTTTTGTATCATAAATTTTACGGATTTTATTAAGTTTTTTCCTTCTCCTGTAAAGTAACAAAAAATCAAGTTAGGCCTTTTTGATATTAAGCCATCGATATATAAGATGTACAATCATTTGTACATATCACTCCTTTAATGTGACATAGTCATATCGCGAAAATGAAATTTTTTAGTTATCTAATCAAAAGTGCTATTTCATACCATATCGATACGTAAAAATATTTCAGCATTATAGCTAAAGCTGAACCGAAGTTATAGGAAAATATATATTTTGTGCAGTCGTATTTGAAAGGGTACATTTTAAAAACTTTAATGGCATTTTTCTAAGTTTTTTTTTTGAGATATGATCACGTTGCAAAAAAGAGGCGTTATATATCTGTTTGTTCACATGGTGACACAATGCCCACTCTTTATAATAGATAACTAACAGCGCAAGTCCTATTGGATCTGGCAACTCCGTGCTGACAAAACAATTTAGTACACCCGGAATCCTCATTAAAATTAGTCGGTGTTCGTTGTCGCTCCACGTAAATTGTGTATTAAGTCAAGTCAAAGTGTGAATTAAAAATTAAAGTGAAGTTATAATTTGTATATTAATGTAATTAAATTAAATCAATTTGTGAAATTTCAATAAAATGTGTTTTAAAGTTTTTGTAAAGAATATAATTGAAATCAAAGATGGGCATACAATGCAATATATATACATACATCTGCACATAAATACCTGAGAATGAATGTATGTATGTATGTAATTACATATCAATACTCATAATTTTATTTGGGTACACATTTACTCAGCGAAAAAGCAGAAGAGTACGCGTGCCTTCTAGAAGGCCTCTGTACCCCTTCTTTTAAGTAGTTGGCAAATAACAAAATAAGAAATAGAACTCTTCTTCTTCCTTCTTACAGAAGGTTATATAGATTGTATATTTTATTCTTTATACAGAAGAGCTGTGGCCTTCTAGAAGGCATTCCCTAACAGCTACCAAAGAGTGTTAATTTAGTGAAATAGATACGTAAACAGGCCTTCAATGAGGCCAGATGTAAAAAGGTGTTGGAAGTATTCGCACTGAGTACTGCTGTTTTAAAAGTTCTTTTTGTTGTTATTGTTAATAGCAGTAGTTTATTGTCAGGGTGTTTAAGACAGATGTACGTATGTATGTTTGTCTGTAGGTATGCATGTGGCTTTGTTTCTATATATGAGACAAGTGCATCATCAGTATTGTTTGTTGTTGTGTTTGGCATAATTGTAAATTTGAGAATCTCTCAAATAAATATGTATGTAAGAAAATAAAAGAAAAAAAGCAGAGCAAAAGTGAATATAAAAAGTGTTTACGATTTTAAGAGTTGCCATTACATAAAATTTAATTAAGAAGTCGGTAATCGGTACGGGCGTTGAATAAAAGATAATAAACTTAATCAATTAAGTTATTTAAAGTGTATTTAAGTGGTAAGTACATAAATAAATAATAACCTACAAAATAAATTGTTCAAAAATTGCCGCATGGAAGAAATTAATTAATTAAGAATTATATTCTTTAATATCTGCATATACATATATTAAAACTTGATAATCCGGACAGCGCTAATCCGGATTATTCGTTTCTCCGGACAGTTCTTTTTTAAATTGATACTTGTTATTCCAATTTAAAAATTATTTTAGATGTAAGACTTTTTCTGCAATATAAAGGGCTCCGTGGGCTACCATTTGTATATAATAGCATATGTGCATCCATTCCCATTTTTCTATAGTGACCACTAATCCTCTCAAGCCAATTTTTTAAAATTCATATTATTCGAATTTCAAAATTATTTTAGATATAAGACTTTTTCTCCAATATAAAGGGCTCAATAGGCCACCATTTTTATACAGTGGCATTTTTCTACAATGTCCGAAATCCTCTGCAGGAAAATATGTTTTTTCAAATTTATGTTTTACAATATTTTATATTTTCAGTACATCCCTTAAATATATATTTATTAAGCATTTCTTAGGCTATAATTTCTTTTCACTAGTTTGGAGAGAACTGGCTCCAGTTCCTAGATTTTGGCTTCCAAATGAGTTTAATCAAATTTTACTCCAAATGTTAAGTGGTTAACATTGTTCTGTTAACTGCAGTATAGGTTTATACAGTTTTTTGGGCGGCAAACTAATTGTATAAAGGAGGAAAAGTGAAATAGATTTAGGTATATCAAATAAAATTTGTTTGAAGTGTTTTCTAAAAATTTCCGCTCACAGTACATTTTCTGGTATAATTCTCAATTGGTTTATGAGAGTTTGCACATAAGCTAAAAGGGTTTGTTATATTTCGAATTAATATGACCTATACTGATGATTTGGTGTAAGCATCAATTTAATACAGGCGTATGGACATACTTAAGCCATTAAAAAACTATATCACATATTTAATAAATTAACTGAAACAATATCTGAAATACTTTACTTTAAATTAATATGTAAAAATATAACTAAATAAACAAATGTTCAATTAAATAATAAAATTTATTGCATATAATATTTTTCTAATTAATATTGGATAAATTTTTATAGCTTGTATTTAGGGCATTATCATATATTTGCACTGCAATGGCGCTTGCAAAATAATATAATACTTTTAGCTTAAACTACGAAATGTTATTTATTTTACGAAAAAAATGTGGAATTTGTTGAGTTTTATACAAATATATTAATTCCTGGTGAGTTTTGTTATTCGTGTGGAATTTAATTATAATTGAATTCTGATCTCCATCTGCAATTACATCCTCAACTTCCTTTACGTTTTTCACACAAGTGTCCAGTAGCATTTATTGTAGGGGTTTTTTTTTTATTCCTATATCGTTTTTGCATTTACAATTAAGAGCAACAAAACATGAAATTTTTATTGTAGCCACTGTCGTTTGTCATGTTCCTTTGCTGATGTAGTAACACACAGAGTGTAGTAAAGTAACAACTATTTTCCGTGAACCGAGTATAACGACAATGTTACCTGGCATATTCTTATACTAACACACACACACAGACACACAGGAGTACACAGGACATTGATATACACAAAGCAAGAAACACGCATACATGGGGCATATCACGGTTAAATGCGGTTGTTACGTGAAGCATTTTTCAACTCAAAATACTGTTTGCGAGACTGCAAAAAGGACATTCGTTCACTTGCTGATTCATTCATTTATTTATTCATTTATAAATTCTTTTGTAGTATGCAATGAATTTATGCAAGTGTTTCCTCTGTAACTACGACTACTGGCAAAAAAAAAGAACAAAAATTAAAAAATTATATTACAATTTCTGGTGTTCTTTGCCATTTTCCTATTTTTTGTGTCTTTTTTTTTTGCGAAATCGTTGGGTTATAAAATTGTAGTGCCGCTTTGCTTGTTTTATGCTTTATAACCACTGGTGTTGCCTCTAGTAAAGGTGCGAAATACATTTTGGTTACAAGTAATTTCTTGTCAGTTCGTTTTTATTGTCCCTTGGAAACCACTTGTAGTGTGTTATTTGTTAAAGTGTGTGTATATTCAAGTATTTACATAAATGCTGAGTTTACTTATTTTATAATTAAATAAAAAAATAATATTAATAAATACAAGAGAAGTGCTGTGGGAATGAGAATTATTTTTGGCTAAGCAAAATTAATTGTTTTATCTAACGTTTAAATTTTGTTTAGTAGCTCTCAAGCGGCCAGAATCTCCTCATGTCATTAAATATTAAATCCTTTTGTAAAAGGTGCCTTATTAAGAGCTAACTGAATTTAAACGATTTTAATATCTATGCTAAGTTTCGTATTAAGATAGAAGTATTCGTTATCAATATTCCAAGGAAGAAGGGAAAATTATTATCAATTTAATTTTTATGATTAATTATTTTAAATAGTACAGCTTTAGCGAAAGCAAACGACATATTTAAAGCCATAAGCAAACACTCTTAATAGCTGCTTCCTTTAATCCGTGTAGTGTATTTGGCAATTGCAAATTCTTGGAAAAGAAAATATATGAGTAATAAACTTTATGTATCTGCACTTTCTTTGCCATTCACTAGCAAAGAATTTGTGTAAAATGGCATAAAATTTTATTCTCAACTCTTAAGGATGCAGTTTTTTTCGCTTGTATTCTTACTTTCATATTTTATTTATTTGTTTGTTTGCTTTTTTTTAAACATTCTTGGTTACAGACAAATGAATGTTTTTATGAAAATATAAGTATGATTGGTGTTGTGTTTTGTTAGCGGCATTGCGCACATGTGTGATATTAAAGAGCTTTAAAATAATTTATTTTTTTTTTTAAATTACTTTCACTTGTGGTATATTTAATATCAAGTTATATCTGATATATGTATATATTAGTTATAAATAATTTTTTTTTATAAATTCCCTGCAGGAGGATAAGAGTTAATTGTCTTTAAGCTACTGGTACGATTACTAGTATAGCAAGCACTAGTTCAAAAGGTGATTGAACATATACAGAAAAGTACTAGTACTTCAAGTAGTTCATTTGTAGATTGATTTGACTTGCAGAAAATCATATTACTTTTTGATCCTGTTTTAAAGGGAATTGCTGATTCATTTATTTTATGTTTAATTGTTACAATTTTTAAGCAAATTCAAATTTGAAACAAAGAATAGTATTTGAAGACTTTGCTCCCTGCATATGAGTTTATTTATATGATAATTTATGTAAGTGAGCCGCATTTTTCTTGTGTGTTAAAAAAGTGACATTTTAAAAAATAAATAAAACTAAAAGCTAATTCAAAAAATTTTTAAACGTGTTTTTTTATTAATATTTATGTTCATATGTAAATCAGCGATCTTTTTTAAAATAATAAAAACTGATATATGTATTGTATGTTCATTAGTGTTTGGTATATGGTGGAGTACCAAACGTAACTCAAGTTGTACAAGGTGCTAGTGGATTGAGTGTGCCCTGAAAGAACTTTCCATATCCTCTTGTAAACTAAGAATTGATGGATTAAAAATTGCTTGTGAAGACAAAGACTTAACAAATTTCATTGGGTTTAAAAAACCAATAAATTTAGGGATTTTTTTTTCTTAATTCAGAACTGATTGTACTAGTATCCGACTAGAAGAAATTATACTAGTAATCATCTAGTACTAGTAGTACTAGTATCCCCCTAGTTTCCATCTAGTACCAATGGTACTAGTAATTTTCCAAACACACTCAATGTTAATTTGAGCATTAACATGGTATAGGAAAGTTCACAGTTGGGAACTAGTACTGGCGATTTTTGTACTAGTGCAATACTAATTTGATACTAGTTCGATCTCCTGCAGGGTTAGGTCTTAAATATTTTACGGAATTTTATATAAAAAAATTTACGGCCAATACACTTGAATACTTTTTGATGGATTTAACATTATCCAAGCAGTAGATTCATTATTTTAAATATCTGTCTTAATACACACATTAAAATACTTGCATAAAAGCGCATCATTTTAACAATTCTGTTGTTGTAGTTGCTGCGTTTCATTGTGTTATTTAACAAAACATAACTTTATGTTGAATTGTATGTGCTCCTGTTAATGGAAATTAAAAGCGAATTATTTAAAATTCAAGTGATGCTGACTTTCGAATGCAAATATTCTGCATTCTTTATATCCGTTTACTTTTCTTTTCTGTTTTTTCCCCTCTCCTTCCTGTTTGTTTTTCTCTTTCTTTATAAACTTCACATAATAAAACGTTTTACACACTGTTTATTTTAGTTAAATAGTGTATGTATTATATGTGGGGAGATATATTTAAGTACCACGCGTACATTGAATTCGTCTCAATTTGGGACTTTCCCGTGATCACAGTCACGCATGGTCACGATCAGTTTTGTTTTATCTAATTAGAATAGGAATTATTATTCAAAGATGATCACTTTGATTTTAAAAGTTTTCAAAACCGGCCCAATCAATATATAAAATATATATTTTTATCTTTGCCTTTTTTTGTATTTAATTGCCTTTTTTTGTAAAATAAAAATTTTTCGTTTGGGAATTTACATTGAAACAAAGAAATTTAAATTTGAAACAAAGTCTCGGGCGAAAATTTGTATGTTATTAGTAACTTAAGGTTATTCTTAATTTCTCACAGATGTAATTTTCTTTAAAATATAATAAAAATTTATCAGAATAACTTCTGAGTTCTTGTTATAAATTCTGGAAATGCTGCTTCTTTATCGATTTCAATTTATTTCTTTTTATTTACGAAAACTGTTTTATAGTGCCAATTGAATTGAAAACTCATGGCACTTAAGAAGCGCTAAAAGTTTTACATAATATGGTGTTCAGACATGCATGTTTAATTGAGTCAATAATAAGTTAATTCAAAAGTGTTCACTGATACTCAATTAGCGTTTGACAGCAGCTGACAAACGGTGTTATTTACATTTTGCTTGTGATAATTTGTGGTTAAAATTTTGCGAAAATGGAACAAAGTTTGGCTTTTAAAAAGACTTTGCTTCTGTTGTACGTAATAAATTTTTTATTTTTCATTTATTTTAATTGTTAGTTAATTAAAAACTCACCCTCAACTTGACTCGCCACTTTTTTCTGTGACTTTTTTATTTTTTTTTATCTTGGACCAGCACTCAGGGGATGACACATGATGGTGTCAGTCGTTGCCAATTATGTTCAGTGGCCAGTGACTATGACTTCATCATTGAAACAGGCTGACAACAACTAACACAACCACGAACTAATGCTGATCAGAAGAATTCAACACAATATTTCATGACTCAGCGCGGGCTCGAACTCACGACCCTCCGCTTCATAGTCTCGTGTTCGACTACTTCAGCCAACAGCACCCACAATTTGTTTACATATGAGTTGTCAAATAAAAGTTTGTTTAGTAGGCATTAAAGTTTGTTTAGTAGGCATTATGGTGCTCACTAAACAAACTTTTACAGTGCTGCATTTAAAGCTTTGCTGAATTTTATAGACAATTAAACGTTAAATGATCCATTAGCTAATTGAAATTTTGTATGGGTAATTGATCTCAATAATGCTGTTAATTGCGATAAACTCAATTAAGGCGTATGTCTGAACACCATATAAAGCGATCAGTAGCGATGTGATCAATATGGCGTTCTTCTACCATAGCATAAACTATTATCGCTTCCATCTTCGATCGGCCAATAGAATGTTTAAGCTGAGTCTGAGGGTCTTCCACACGCTGAGGAGTACAGATTGAATATCTGAAAACACTCGTCCCTCTATCATTCCTGCCACAAACCAATCTTCTTGCAGCTGCTGTGGAGCATTGCATGTGCATGGGACCAGTTCCTCTTTGTTAGTTTTTTTTTTCCCAAAACTAAACCCTGCTGTGATTTTCTTCAAATCAAAAGCATCAAAAGCAAAGGAGTCCCACGCAAGTGTCACGTAGAGAAGAGCGATAGAAACATGACACTTGGACACATCTAGACTATATAATGCTCCCTTTCAAGACGTATTTCAGTACTTTTGAAACAATGAACGCTTCCGTTGTGCTCGTATATATAAGAGAAAACATATTTTTTATAGTTCAAAAGGGAACTTTTTTTTTCCCACACTCTTACATTATCATATGCAGAAATTATTTTCTATATACATGTTTATGTACATAAGAGTGTAAATGTATGCAATTGTTGTGTTCATATTTATGTTTGTGTTAAACACGCTTACATATGCTTTTGTTTAAACTTTATTTGTTAACACATTTGGTGTGCAAGTGTGTTTAGCAGTTGTTTATTGGGGGGAGAATTTCTCTTACGTGATCATGAAGCTTATTATATGCACACATATTTTGTTATATAGTCCCTTAATATTTTAAAAGTTGTTATTGTATAAAAAACCAAACGAGACTACATTTGAAAAATCATATTTTGCTTGAATCTTACTTGCAGAACATTTTTTTGTTTGCTTATGGCAATTTTGTATTAGAAAAGAAGGGGCAGACAATAGAGTAAAATTTATTGAATCCGTTGCTAATTTTGTCACCTACTACTTTTTTTAGAGCACTAGCTTCCTTAGCCATTCTATTGGCAAATAATAGAAGTTAGATGTAGCTAATTTCAGAAAATATTTATTAATGGTTTCTAACTGAAAATTCAAATGTTCAAAGTAATAAAATTATTCGTATAAAGAAATCCAATTATTATTTTATTTCACAGATTTCTAAGTTTTCAGTAAACAATTGAGTTTATAAACTGGATATAATTACCTGAATATTAACGTCTTAAAATGTTACTTCTACAAAAAAAAAAAAAAAATCAATGAGTGTTCGAACTCACGGGCGATGTGTTAACACCTTTTTGTTTATTTATTTTATTTTAAACCCAGAAAAAACAAAGAGAATGCAAAGCAACAGACAAATGTACATACATACATTGTTATGTTTGTACATAAGCTACATACGTTGCTGTCTTGCTATCTCATTTTTATATATATATATATATATATATATATATATATATATATATACGTATAACCACGTCACTATTCTCTTTGCTATGCATAAGACAAAACCGAAGATCAACATAAAACACTTTTTTAATATCACTCCAAATTAATACTCCGAATTAAAACACTTAAATCTCCGCTCGCCGATATCGGATCGCCTTAATTTTTGGCCTAAACTCTTCGTCGAAACCCGCACTAGCGTTTTAATCTAAAAATTAATAAAATCGGCTATGAATTTCCGGAGAAAATCGCGTGGGAAAATTATATGAAAATCGCCCAATAATCACTTTCAATACCGACTGCCAAGCAACGAACAAACAAACTCTTACACTTACACTTGCTTATGTATTGAAACTGATAGTTTACTGCCCTAGAGGCGCGCATATAGATGTTAACACATCAAAAAAAAAAAATAAAAAATTATGAGGTACATCAGTTCACCTTATGTCTTTCATTCGTTTGGCTTTACTAATATTACACACTTGAAATAGGCAGGGAATATTCACATATACCATATCAATACTGCTATAGATAATAATAGTTTTATTTTATAAACTGATATGATCAGTTTCTAAAAATTTTAAGTTTGTAGAAATATTTCTTCTACAAGTTGGGAAACAAATTTCCATACTTAATAAATTTAATTAAAATTTATAGGCTATTTCGTAAGTGTTTTAGTTGAGAAAGGTTTGATAAATATTCCAAGGCGCAAAAGAAAGTTAACATCAATTTAATTACCCATCTTGAATGGCAGAGCAGAACAGCTGTTTTCGAAAGCCGCTACATTTTCATCATCAGTACCAATGTGTACTTTTGTTTATCTCCATTTATTAAGTGGCTTAGTTTTGTGGGTGCTGTTGGCTGAAGTAGTAGAACACGAGACTATGAAGCGGAGCGTTGAATTCTTCTGAACAGCATTAGTGTGTGCTTGTGTTAGTTGTTGCCAGCCTGTTTCAATGATGAAGGCATAGTCACTGGTCACTGAACATAATTGGCAGCGACTGACACTATCATGTACTAAAAGCAGAGGAACAGCACACTCCTTCGCCGGCACTGTAGCAAAATATTAGCCGGCGAAGTAAAAGGGTTGAAATAGCTACAAAAACATCTTGTCTATCTTCTCATCTTTTCTAATCTGTCCCCTCAATACTATCCCCTCGTTTTCAGTTCCGGCGCAATGCATTGCATATATAGGGGCCATCCCCTGAGTGCTGGTCCAAGATTAAAAATAAAAATGTGGTAACAGTTTTTATATGTGATTTAAAGTCGTGTAATTCATTTCTAAATTTCAATGGCTCCGTCGCTAACTGTTAACTTATCCTTATAATTTCCTCTTGAATTTTCAATTTCTACGCATATGACTTTTCTATAGATACTAATGGCGATTTATTTTGTGGAAAATATGCAACATTTTGTCACTTTTTATTCTAAAAAAACACAATTAGGCACAATTTTAAACTTAAGTACATATTCATAAGTGATGGTAGATCAATTTCCAATAAATTCACTATTTTCAAATGCCATAATGTTAGCATTTTCCATTGAAAAATGCAAAAAATGTAGCATTATTTTTTAGAAAAGAAATCGCCATAAGTTTTCCAAAACAACAGCTGCAAATAGCCGAGGGTTTTTAAATATTTAGTTATTTAATCAAATTGCCTAAAATACAGAAAATATTAAAAACTATTTTTAATTAAATAATTTTACCTGCAATAAGTGCGATCAATATTAATTTTTAAAAGGTCAAACGAACTTTTTGTTTCCTTTATGTCACTTTAAAAGCAGGAAATAAGCTTGTGTGTACAGTTGTGTCTATTTATAAAATCTCATTAAAAATCATTGAATTTAATGTTTTATGTCAATGTACGGCAATTGTCTGTTTAGTATTTAGATAATGCGGTTACGCTCGTTGTTACAAAATATTGTGTACAGAAATTTATAGTTGCATACCTGCAAAGAGTATGCAGTTTATTCAATAATTCAAAAAAGCTGCTGTACGAGGGTGCAACAAAAAAATATGGGAAACATTTTTATGTGCAAAAAATACAATGGATTTACTAAAAATTCGGCAAATTATGGCATAATAATTCGTCTAATAC
Organism: Linnaemya tessellans; assembly: GCA_951800035.1. NCBI lineage: Eukaryota > Metazoa > Arthropoda > Insecta > Diptera > Tachinidae > Linnaemya > Linnaemya tessellans. Next base: position 141,763,656 of record OX637532.1, read on the forward strand.
ATTTTGTATTTTTTATTTTATTATTTTGTAAAATGTTATGAAATTTTTTATTTGACACATTGTTGTCACAATCCAATGGATTTCTGATTGTATAAAGGTGTAGAAAAATAAAATAGATTCATATCGAATATAATTTGTTTGTTGGTTTAGTTTTGTATGAGTTTCAAGGCCTACTATTCTTGTTCTGTTGTTATTTTTGAAAATAATTTGTAATTTACAAGTTGTGAATTCTCAGATGGTTTTCGGAAGTATATGCATAAGATAAGAGGTTTTTAACTTTTCAAAACTGTGGTTAAAGTCTACTGACGATTTGGTAAAGCACCAATGAAATGCATATAGACATTGCTTAACCACCAACAAATAAATTTCATTTATATATTATTTTTTAAATTTACACACGACTAGAGTCTGACGGGATAAGTCAAGGGAATGAATCAATAATACTATGGCACCGATAAAAGTACCTGAGAAATATTATCACTTTGTTGTGGTAAGTGTTGAATAACGATGAAGTCTGTTATTGAATTTTCTGAAAAACCTTGTGCGAGCATTATCTTCTTAAGGCTGAAGATAAGTGATGGAACGTAAACACATGTAAGACATCTGAGAAAATATAACCATCTACAATGATTGGCAGGCAAATAGAGTCTGTAGGAACGTCTCGAAGTTTGTTGCAGCCCTAACGTAATGCTGGCCGATCGGCATTAGTATTAATTAGTCCAGTAATAAATGCGGTCAAGCACAAAGGGATGGTCAGATGGCTTTTTCACTTTCTCTGCGAGTGCAAAGCTTTGCATCCTTGTTGACGTATGTAATTTTCTAAGCAACTGTGCACTACAGAACATATCGGAGTTATCACAGATCAAAATTCAATGCAATGGATAGGATGTAGTACCAATCACCGGATCTGTCTAATTGGACACAGCCCTAGCTATATTGACGAGAGCACTGGCTTATCTGTAAAGAAACACCTAGTGACTAAAAATGTAAAGTTTCCATCCTTTCATATTGAAAAGAATTTTTAGGAAACTTAAACGAAATTGATAGTCTTTTTTTTAGTAGAAAAATATTTGGCTGTTATTGGCTGAAACAGTTAACACGAGACTATGAAGCGGAGGGTCCTGAGTTCGACTCCGCGCTCCGTCATGAATATTGTGTCGAAGTAAGAACGTTATATTCGACCGCGTCGAATCTTAAATACCCTCCAAATGTTTAGTGAATTAAAACTCAATTTCAAAGCGGTCATTCCGGAAGGGACCTGCGGGCTAGACATCTCACTTTGTCATTAAACACAAAAAAGGTGAATTTTTGGGGTTAATAAGTGAAAAATATTTTTTTTTGATAGGATCATTTAGGTTGCAAAGGATCATTTAGGGGGACGGGGACGGTAGTGCGGAGGAAGATCAGAGAATATCTCAGCTTCGTCAAAAAAACTCTAACATTTAATTGTTAAGGAATGTAGGCTTAAATTATAGAATTTGTTAAATATTTTTTTTATTTTTATATCTTGGACCAGCACTCAGGGGATGACCCCTATATATGCAATGCATTGCGCCGGAACTGAAAACGAGGGGATAGTATTGAGGGGACAGATTAGGAAATATGAAAAGATAGACAGTTTTTTTTTGTAGCTATTTCAACATTTTACTTCGCCGGGTAGTTTTTGCGACAGGGCCGACGAAGGTGGGTGCGGTTACTCAGCTTTTTTTTTAGTACATTATAGTGTCACTCGCTGCCAATTATGTTCAGTGATCAGTGACTATGCCTTCATCATTGAAACAGGCTGGCAACAAATAACACAACCACGCACTAATGCTGATCAGAAGAATTCAACACAATATTTCATGACTCAGCGCGGGCTCGAACTCACGACTATCCGCTTCATAGTCTCGTGTTCTATTACTTCAGCCAACAGCACCCACATTATTTTTGCATATAATGTCCAACGTCAACGCCCAGTAAAGGAGGCGGGGTCCAAAAATAGATGTTTTTGATTTTCTGGCTTCAAATTCATTGCTTTCAACCTCCTTTGACACAAGAATATATCATGTGCTTAACCAACTTACAAAAAAAAAACTAAAAATTATATTAGCCCTATTCACAATCTTGTGCAAATGGTCGTACATCATTGCATTTGCAAAATAATTGCACTCTACACCAACAAAATACATTGAAAATGCTCTCAGCCCATTTACAAACTTGACCTGTGCTATACTTTTAAATATATTTATACCAAATTTTAAGGGTGGGGATTTTTTCATTTTTTTTGAATCGTGATTTCGTCAGACGGACGGACGGAAGGACATGGCTAGATCGTCTTAGATTTCATCACTGATCAAAAATATATATATATATATATGCTTTATTATTGGGTCTTAGAGGGATATTTCGCTGCGTTACACACGGAATGACAAAGTGAATATACCCTCCAATTCTTTTTTTTATAAATGTTATCGTAACTTATAAAATATTAATTATTAATGATTGCAAAATGGCTGAGATATCTAACTTCAGAAGGAAACACATAAGAATTTGGAATCAGGCAGCAAACGTAAGGGAAATACTTACTGTAAATTTTATACCGGATTGTAGGGTGCCAAAATACTCAGTAGGTCGCAATATTTTTAAATTACTTTATAAATTATTCATACATCAGCTTATTGCCCACATAACATTCATGCTCATGTGTGTGTGTGTGTGTGTGTAGAATTCATGCTCTGCACTTTCGAAATAAACGCAAAAACATTTGAAATATAGTAAAGAGTTGTCATCTGTTACAAGTCATGACTCTGTATTTGTATGTGTATTTTTATATGTATTTTGCTGTTTTAATTTTAAGCAACTATAAAATCATGCATTTACATATACATTTAAGTAAGAGCATCTATGTACTTGCCTGGCTCTGTTTGGGAGTGTGTGCTTCTGACACTGCAACTGAATGTATTTACACAATTAATACATCATTACTGATGTTCTAGTTTCCAAAATATAAACCACATAATTATAGACTGACAGAAATGAAATGGTAGTAAAATTATCCAGCAAATAATTCACTAAATCATTTATGTGTTAATGTGTTGCCCTTTTAAATTGGTTTTAACGGCCCATTTACTTCCATTATAATTTTACAATAACATCGACAATATGTCTAGCGAATTAAAAGTTTTTACAATATATTTGAAAAATGCTCTTGATTTTTATTGCATATCCGAAAAAGAAAATTTATTATTTTGATTATTATTTGTTTTTTGGTCAGAGCATTGCCCAACACTCCTTTGAAGTGATCAAATGATAGCGATTTTAATCAGGTTGCAGGCGCTAACCTCTGTGTGGATAATTTTTATATCCTCCAAAAGAGAATTTGAGGGCGTATTCACTTTGTCAGTCCGCATGTAACACAGCGAAATATCCCTCTGAGATCCCATAAAATATATATATATATATATATATATATATATATATATATATATATATATATTCTTGATCAGTCATGAAATCTAAGACCATCTAACCATGGCCGCTCGTTCGTCCGTCCGTCTGTGGAAATCACGATTCAGTCCAAATGAACAGACCCTTGAAATTTAATACAAGTACACGTTGAAGGATAGCACAGGTCAAGTTCGTAAATGGGGTGAATTGGGCTTGAGGGGAAAAAGTTCCCCTAAAAAGTACTAAACCAACCTCTAAACAGCAACATAGTTTTTAAAGTTTTTTTTTGTAATTTTGTTCAGCAAATGATATATTTTTATGTCAAAGAAGCGTAGATGTTGCAGCTAAAAAATCAGAAAAATCTATTTTTGGACCCCGCCCTCGTTAGTGGGGTTTGAAGGGACTTATTACATGAAAAAATAGTATAATTTAAGCCTACATTCCTTAAAAATTACATTTTAAAGCTTTTATGTCGAAGCAAAGATGTGCTCTGATCTTGCTTTGCCCCACCCTCCCTCTGCTGTTGCCCCCTAAATGACTCTATCAAAAAATTTTTTTTACTTAATAATCCCAAAAGTTTACTTCTTAGTGTTTTATGGCAAAGGTGAGATGTTTCCCTCACGGCGCCTCCCGGAGTGAGCCCTACAAAATATATTTTTTATTTATTAAACATTTGGAGGGTATTTAAGATTCAACCTGGTCGAATATAACGTTCTGACTTGTTAGTGATTCAACTTTAACAGCAGAGCAGAACAGCTGTTTTCGAAAGTAGCTACACTTTCATCATCAGTACTCATTCATATATTTTGTTTCTCACCTCATATCAGTTTTTAATTATTAAACTTAAACAGCAGAGCAGAACAGCTGTTTTTATTGCTGTTCCTCGAAAGATATTTAACATGTTGTGGGTAATGTGAATACAATTGAAGAAATCTGAAAATATATTTAAATAGAATATTTATATGAATAACACAGCTTTACAAATTTTTAATTTGGAAAAATACCAAGAACGGCACATGTCTAGATAAGTTAATTGGGACCTCCTGAACACGAAAATCGCTGTAATTTTTTTTTCCTAAGTACCGTTTTTTAGATAACAGTACTTTTGTGTTTTTCGGTGCATGGTCCCACTCAAACCCTTGTGGAGCCCAACCAAAAAGTCCGATCAAAATAAATGGCATATCGTTGGAAAGGTACTTGCATGTCTTTTCCGTCGATATGCTGGAAATTTCTATCTGACATGAAATGGCTCAGTTATGGCACCTCAAAGTTCAAAATTTGCCTATTTTTTACGTTTGTTTCAAAATTTTTCATTTTTATTTCGTTTTTTTTTTCTACGTTATAGTAAAGATCTGGAATGTTTTATTTTTTTACTAAATAGTTTATTTAATTACCAACATTTTAAGCGTAATTTAAAAAAAAATTGATGAATAATACAGTTTTTATTAAGGATTTTGTGGAACGACAATATATTCATTTTCATTGCTCACACACTATATTCGGCGTCCAACAGTAAAAATTTAAATTAAAATGTCGAGCGACTTGAACTTTTGCGTTTTTTTTCTGATGGATCTTCGCGAATGAGGAACCAACAATAGTCCGCCATCATTTGTTCATCCCACCAGCCTTTGTAACGTCTCTCGATTTCTTCCATTTCCTGGTGAAATCTTTCACATTGTTTATCACTTTCGGAGCCCAAGTTCGTGGGGAAAATATCCAAATGACTGAATAAGAAGTGTAATTTAGGTGTCATATTTGAACCTAAAAGTTAAAAAGAATAAATTTTCAAATGATAACATGGATATACATGCTTTCACTCAACGCTTACCAATGGCATTGAATTTTTGCAGTAATATATCGATCTTCTCAGCGTAATCAAGATTTCTGTAATTTCCCAAAAAGTTGTGAACGATGTCCTGGAATGCTTCCCATGCCTCCAAATGAGCTGGACCTAAACACTCATTAAATGCTTGGTCACCACACAGAGCCCGAATTTGAGGTCCATCAAATATACCTGCTTCAATTTTGCACGCTGTGGCTCTCGGAAATTTTTGTTTAAGGTAATTCATGGCAAGACCGTCTTTTGGCAACTTTTGTAAATAACCCAAGCTTAATATGTAATGGAGGAAGTATTATCTTCTCCTGAGGAATGAGTGGGTCATTTTTGATATTTTTTTGATATTGTACTCTCCGTGCGTACGTCCACTTCGCTCAGGCTAAACTTTTCGGGTGTAGTGATTCTGACTGTCACGGCTGTCCCATAGACATAGAAAGCAGGGAAACTTCGTATTGCCCCCTTGCAATCCAGATAGTATGGCAACTAATTTAAAATCAGAGCAACATATGATGGCGGACTATTGTTGGTTCCTCATTCGCGAAGATCCATCAGAAAAAAACGCAAAAGTTCAAGTCGCTCGACATTTTAATTTAAATTTTTACTGTTGGACGCCGAATATAGTGTGTGAGCAATGAAAATGAAAATATTGTCGTTCCACAAAATCCTTAATAAAAACTTTATTTTTCATCAGTTCTTTTTTAAATTACGCTTAAAATTTTGGTAATTAAATAAACTATTTCGTAAAAAAATAAAACATTCCAGATCTTTACTATAACGTAGAAAAAAAACGAAATAAAAATGAAAAATTTTGAAACAAACGTAAAAAATAGGCAAATTTTGAATTTTGAGGTGCTATAAGTCAGCCATTTCATGTCAGATAGAAATTTCCAGCATATCGAGGGAAAGGACATGCAAGTACCTTTCCAACGATATGCCATTTATTTTGATCGGACTTTTTGGTTGGGCTCCACAAGGGTTTGAGTGGGACCATGCACCGAAAAACACAAAAGTACCGTTATCTAAAAAACGGTACTTAGGAAAAAAAATTACAGCGATTTTCGTGTTCAGGAGGTCCCAATTAACTTATCTAGACATGTGGCGCTCTTGGTATTTTTTGGCTGTAAACCAGTGTAATTAATGTGCCGGTATCTTGACACTCATTTTACAGCTCCTTAAATAACATTTTCTAATAACTCAAACTTAAAATTGTAGAACAGCACCAACGCAGCTTTCCCCGTTTTTTCTTTTCACACTCAAGTTCCCATTTTGATTACATGTGCAAGCAAAATAAATAGTCTGTTTGAGAAATATGAAAACATAAAGTTATTAAGTTTCTATGTTTGTATGTCTGTCTTGTTGATGTTTTTAAGTTTTCTGTAAAACCATTAAAGTGCATTAAACTTTTAATTGCTCACGCATATGCTTCAACAATCTAAACGACAGCAGTTGTGGAAAAATCAGCAACACCCAGCAAAACAGTAACAACAAGAAAATTAAGAAGTTAGAACAGGAACGAAAGAGATGTCAAAAGCATGCAGACTAGCAAACACATCGCATGGAAATTCTATGCGTTGCACATATTTCTCACCTTAAATATGCATCAAAAGTCGGCTGCATGCCACCCGTCAGAAAGTTTTGGATTTTTTGTTTGTGCTTGTCGAGAATGATGAGGGTAAATAAAATATAAAAACAGAATACTCCCTCGCAAAGAAATGTGAATGTTATGAAAGGAGTACAATATGGGGTTTTCCATCTTGGCTTTTGTACGCTGGAGAAAAGGCTTCACGATTAGGCTTGGGCATGAGTAAAAAGTCGTCATGTCAAGTTTGTCTAAGTTTTATTTAAGCAAATTTCGTTTCTGGTTTGGGTTCCGTTGTTTTTTGGGTTTTGTTTTTTGCTTGTGGGTATGTGTGCGTGTGTGCATGAATGTTGTAATAATAAAGTTATTAAAAGTGTCATAACAACTCAAGTTGGGGTTCTTTTGTTTCTCAGCTTGAGTCAAAATGAAGCAATAAAACAAAATTAAAGTTAATGGCACTTGGTAACTCTTTACATTATAAACATTGGCAAAACTAAGAAATTATATTACAGTTTTTTTGTTTGTTTTTTGTTGTTTTATTAAATACACGTTTGTGTATATTTTCAAGTGTTGCCTACGATTATTTTTATGTAAATTTGTTATTTATTTGAAGGCAAGTTGTTTGTAATATCTCTGGGTTTTAGATGAAAGCTAGTTGGTCATGGGAAAATGTATATGGAATTCTTATTTTTGAGAAATCATTATTCGTGGAATTTATATTTTGTTTATGACAGATTCATGACAATTTTTTTGTGGTGAAATTTCATTTTGTGAACAGTCTGTCCATTCATGCAAGTGATTGTGCATCTGTTGCTGGTGATTTAAATTTATAATTTTTCTACAATATTTTAAAAGAACTTTTTGGCTTTTCTAAAGTGCAAACGATTTTTGTGAACTTTGTGGAATATTTTAAGAATTTTTAAGATTTTGTAGGCATTTATCTGTGCAAAGAAATTTTGTGAAATTATTTAACTGAATGCTACATCTCCCAATTGGAGAATTTTTATATCCTCCAAAAAAGAATTTGAGGGTATATTCACTTTGTCATTTCCTGTGTAACGCAACGAAATATCCCTCTAAGGCTAGTGATGGCACGATTAATCGAAAAATTTGTAATAATCGATTATTTTCCTTCAATTAACGATTTAATTGTATCGTGAATTCTCCTTCGATTAATTGAATTAATCGATTATTCCAAATAATAATCGCTAGACATCCAGGAACAAAAAAGATTCTTCGCCAGCCGCCAAGTGTATTCATTGAGCATTGACGGGTGATGACGAAATACCTAAAACTGCAACGCTAGTTACCATCAGAGCGGCTTTTTTCCAAAGCGGGTGCAATAATAACGGAAAAACCGATCAGATTAACCACGAAACGGCTATAAAAGCTCCTATTTTTAAATTCTGTACTAAACAAATAAATTCTTTTTCATAAATTGAATAAACAGAAAATTTTGTAATTAATTAAATAATATTTTTTTTTATATATGATAATTTTCAATTTTAGCTGAAAATATCGATTAATCGATTAATTGTTTCCAATTAATCGCGATTAATTATTTGTCGTTTCGATTAATCATATGATTCATTAATCGATTATTCTTTTTTTTTGCCATCACTATCTAAGGCCCCACAATTTATATATATTCCTGATCAGTGATGAAATCTAATAACATCCAGCCATGTCCAACCATCCGTCTGTGGAAATTACGATTCAGTGTAAATGAAAAGAATCAGACGCTTGAAATTCGTTACAGATAAATTTTGAAGGACAGCATAGAGGAAGTTCGTAAATTTGCTGAATCGGGCCAGAGGGGAAAATATTCCCCTAAGAAGAACTAAACTAACCTCTAAAACCACATAATATTTTGTAAAACAAATGATAAATTTTTATGTAAAAGAAGGTCCAAAGCGCTGAACTTGGAGTTAGAAAATCCATTTTTGGACCCCGCCCAATTTAGTAGGGGTTGGCGTAAGATATTATATGCCAAAAAAAGGTGTAAATATTTAACAGATTGTATAATTTACGCCTACATTCCTGAAAAATTTAATTTTAAAGCTTTTATGACGAAACTAAAATATTCTCTGATCTTCCTCTGCTCTACCCTCCCCATATGTTAGCCCCCTAAATGACCCTATAACAAAAAAAAGATAGTTTCACCTAAATATCGCAAAAATGGAATTTTTAGTGTTTTATAGCAAAGGTGAGATGCCTCTCCCACAGCCCCTCACGGAGTGACCCCGACAAAATGGAGATTTTATTAACAAAATATTTAGAGGGTATATAACCCTGGAACGTCATCTTTATTTTACATACACTAACGTCAGCCTTCGTCATTTTGACTACGGCATACTTCAAGAGACTATAAAACACTTCGTGAGCAAAAATGAATACTAAAATAGATTTCTTATGTATTAACAGACACTTTTTAATGAATATTTAAAGAAATTCATTTATTTATTTTTTAATCTTTAATAAAAACTTAACATTTCATAGCCTTCCTTCAATTGATTTTAATTTGAAAATAAAATCTTGCGTCGTCATTTTGATGAAGGGTGATGTTCTAGGGTTAACATTCGACACGGTCAAATATAGCGTTCTCACTTGTTTATTTATGATTTAGTATGCGATATTTAAAGCGTGTTTTTGTGTAGAGTGTCCCATCACCAGAGCAACGCGTGCTAATTGTTGAAATTTTTAATCAAAATAATTGTTCTATTCGCCAAACTCATCGTGCGCTTCTTCTATTTAATGGCGTACATAATCTTCCTTCAGAGCGCGGCTAATTCGAAGAACAATTGACCGTTTTCGCACTACACTTTTTGTTACTCATAATATGCATCCCGTGAGACGACCAACAGTGCGCACTGTAGAAGCTGTAGCTGCTGTACCGGAAAGCATTGAATATGATCCTAATCAATCAATTAGTCGTCGTTCTCAACGACTGGGATTGTGTCCTTCCACTTTATGGAAGATTTTTTTACTTGTTGAAAATTGGTGTTCCTGATTGCGCCTTCTACGAGCCAGCCATGGTGGCCACATGACAGAAATCATATTTAAATACTAATTTGATAAAAGTTTCTTTTATTTTGGTGTTCCAGATTGCGCCTTCTACGCGCCAGTCGTGGCGGCCTCTTGGCAGATATCATATTTAATCATTAATTTCATAAAATTTTCTTTCCATTAAAATCCGTTTTATTGATATTAAAAATATATTTCCTTGTTTTATTATGATTTAAACTTGTGACACTCTATAAAAAACACCCTGTAAATGTATTGTTCTAACTTTAACTTGGAATATTTCCAAATTAATGTACTATAATATTATTTACATCGATGTGAAGGCTAAATTTCTACTTGGTAAATTTATATTCTTCATTTGTTACATAATCATAATTAATACGCTGGGCCATAAAATGTTAACTTCTCTAATAAAATGGGCCCCAAACAATTTATCAACAAAAAAATATCTAGCAGGCGAACAATAAAAAAATATTATGAAAAATTTTCGCATTTCAACGCATGGTTAGAAATTAACAAAGCGGAACCAAACTCGTATTGTTGTGTAACTGAGAATGAGCCAGTGTAAGAGCACAAATTAAAAAAAAAAAAAAAGAAAAAGTATATATAGACTCGTATATAAATAAAAAAACAATAGATGAAAATAATGGATCATATTGACGATAAAAAAAGGCCTAGCGCTGGTGCCGGGGCACATGTGTAGCAAAGGAAGTGTGTGCGTGTATGTCCATGAATTTAATGGTTAAGTGAGTCCTAGATGAATGAGGGAAGCGCTCGTGTATATGTGAGATGTGAAAGTTTATAGAGAATAAAACAATAAGAAACATAAAACACCTTATTCATTATACATACATGCGAGTGTATGAGTACAAGTTGAATGAGTTATTTGCAGTGCCGTAACGAATCATTTTCCGTTTATATGAAAAAAAAATGCTAAGCGAACGTCGCTGCTTAAACAACTACACAGTGGCACGCACCTACAGCCAGAAATACTTTATCTTAAAAATATTCTTAAGGAATTAATGAAACATGATTTTCGCCTGGCATGATTTAAACAATAACAGCGAGGCAGTAACAGGAATTATAACAATTTAATGGCTGAAATATGTTTTTTACTGCAAAGAATTATTAAACATTAAAACGTATAAAAAGTAGCACTGAACCCAATTGTTAAAGACTGTACTATTTTATTTAAATAACTTTATGTAAATAAGTTTTATTGCAGCAACTTTAATATTTATGGTTGTTGTACTGAGGCCCAGCTGTCAATCTGCCACATTTGTTAGTGTAGGGTGAAGTTTTGCTGTTAATCATATAATCGTGAAAATTTTGTTGGCAATAACTCATTTTCAGCGAAAAGGTAATATATGATGATTTTCTGGGCGATGATGAATTATAATATGTTAAGCATACATGATGCACTTTGTGCGACTTTTAGTTCTGCAACGATCAGCTGTAGAGGTCTGTGACCCTTATTTTGCAAAATTTGGATTTGTTTTCAGACATCGAGTGACATATTCGTTTTAGTTACTGTCGACCGATTTAAAAATATTTATACATAATGCCTACTTTATTATTCTAATAATCTCCGGAAAAAATATTACCGCTTGTTGATTTGCAGGAGTGTACAGGACCTTCTCTGAAAGGCACAAATAATAGTTATTAGTAGCGGACTTATTAATTAGTATTAAAAATAAATAATTGTAATTTAATAAAAATGCTGATTTATATTCCTAAACATTAATGTGTGACAAATAAAGTGCTAAAAGTACAACTAAAATGTAAACTAATGCAAATTAAAACAAGTAAGAACATTATATTCGACCAGGTCGAATCTTAAATACCCTCTAAATATTTAGTAAATAAATAAAAAATTTTCAACCTGCTGGTTCAGAGTTCCTCTAAGACATTTTTGTGGCCAATTTAAAAACTCTATTTTGTCAGGATTACTGCGGTATGGGACGTGGGGGAGACATCTCCGTTGTAAAAATTCAAAAACTAAATTTTTGGGGTAATTAAGATAGAGTCATTTAAGAGGTTGGGGCAGGCGAATACATCTCAGCTTGGTCATGAAAGCCTAAAAATTTAATTTTTCAAAGAATGTAGGCCTGAGCAATACAATTTGTTAAATACTTACACAATATATTTGCATATAATATTTTACGTTAGAGGGCGGGATCTAAAAGTGGATTTATCTGATTTTCTGACTCCAAGTTCAAGGCTTTGGACCTTCTTTGACATGGAAATATATCATTTGCTTAACAAAATTAAAAAAAAAAAAAAACTTTAACAAGTAAAAGTTTATATTCGGCTTGTATTTTTCCTCTCTTTCTAAAACATAAAATATGTATTTGGGGTATTCACACTTCGTGCTATTTAGTCATATTGTCATAAAGTCATAATATTTAGACCAGTTTAAAAAAGTTGTTGTTGTGCTGCATACAAAAAAAGTCATAAAATAATAGCACTCTTTCAGGTATGGTTTTGTTTTGTCATAAAATAGCTCTAGAGATCTGAGTCGAACGGTTGAAAATCTTTAGGTGAGACGGCGATAGTATATGTTTGCCGCCGTCACTGATATATGATTCACAACTAAAAAACTACTAAAAAATTAGTAATACCTATTTGTCTGTACATTAAATCACATTTTTATAACTTAAAAGAAATTAAAAGAGAACTAAATCGCAAAAACTAAATATATACAAGTGAAAAATCTTTCTCTTTTAACTTACGTAGCTGGCAGCCACTGAACGTTTTTCCGTATGCCGCCGCGAAAAAAATGTATTCAGCTCATATCAAAGCAGCAGCTGTTTTACAAATTTAATACAATTTTAATAATTTTAAATAGAAATGGAGTTTTTAGACTTTTTGTCATTTTCAAACAACTTTATTACAATTATCTTAATTATCTTTTGCTTTGATAACATCTTATTACAAATGTGTTATTTTCTTATCAGCTGATTGATGTTTGAAATAGCATAATAAGTTATGACGGGTTGTTCACACTAGTCATATTTTTCGTGCTATTATTTTATGACTTATGACTTTATGACTACAGGGTGAATCCCCCAATTATTCACTAAACAAATCAAAATTGGGAACTTAATGGTTACTTTTACGTACTAAAAAAATCCGATTTTCCAACCCTGGGATCGAATATAATTTTTTTTTTTGGTTTTTAGTGACAACTTAATTCTTCCTGAGGTATAACATAGGTTTAGTTCACTGAAAACACTATATTAGGAATTTATATGCCTATTTTTATATAACGAACATATATCGATTTTTAAACTCTGGAATAGAATTTTTAATTTTATTTATTACACGAATATAATTCTTCCGGAAGCATAAAATAAGTTTAATTCACGGAAAAAGCAAAATTAGCAACTTATATGGCTGTTTTTATGTACTAAAAGAATTTCAATTTCCGAACCCTGGCAGCGAAATTTTAATTCTTTTACTTTCTTTTTACCAATGACACTCTTAATGAGTTATAAAATAGTTTTGTATAAGAGAAACTTAAAACGTGGTGTCCAATTTGGTCACTTTCATGTACTACAAAATATTGCATTTGTCCAACCCTGGAATCGAAATTTTGATTTTTTTTTTAAGTTTGATACCAATTTAATTTTTTCTAAATTCCAAAATAATTTTTATTAGCAAAAAAAAATTCTACTATGTATTAAAAAAAATTGCAATTTCCTAGCCCTGGAAATTTTTTTTAGTTTTTAATACAAATTTTGTTCTTCCCAAACTCTGAAATAGTTTTAATTAACAAACAAATAATTGGTTTTTACTAGTTAATTTTGCGCCTTGAACTAGCTGTAAGCTTCCCAGCTCTGGAACCGTATTTCGAATTTTTCTGAATTTCAATAAAACTCTGTTTAAATTTAAAATTCCAATCCATCAGTCCAGGAATGACTGACAGTCCTTCTGGAGGCTTGGGAAAACCGATTTCATGTACAGACAGACGGACATCGTTATTTATAAGGATCTAGAAAATATTTACGTTATGGGGTCCCATATTAATATTGAGGAAATTACACACGGAATGACAAAGCCGTATAAATATACCTTTTCACTTTTCTGTGAAGGGTGTAAAAATTATGTTGTTTTTATGGAGTTTGATTTAGTTCTTCTTAGGGGAACTTTTTTCCTTCTGGCCCGATTCGGCTTATATACTAACTTGACCTGTGCTGTCCTTTTGAATTAATTTATGCTACATTTCAAGATTATGACTATTTTCGTTTCGACTGTTTTGCGATTTCCAAAGACGGACGGACGGAAATAGGTGGATGGTATTAGATTTCATCAGTGATCAAAAATATATATACTTTATGGGGCTTAAAGGGACATTTCGCTGCGTTACATACGGAATGACTAAGTGAATATACCCTCCTATGTTTTTTTGTAGGGGGTATTAAAAAAACTGCAAATAAATGTCAACTACGGTCAAGCTGTAACAGAACAAAAAAGTATCATCAACTCTAATACTTAAAACCCAAATCGAAATAAAAATGCTTAAATGTGGAAAAATACTTATTCAACACAAATCCCAAGTGACAAATTCACAGAAGGTTTAATGTTTGTGCAAAACTGTTGTCGAATAAAATGGAAACCAATATAAACTAAAACTCAAACGCCCTCTTTGCTTGCTGTTCACATCAAAGATGGAAACGGAAAATATGTAAAGTGTGAAAATGTATGACAACAATTTAAAACATACACCCATAAAACCGAAATCAGTATCTGACTTTGCTAATTTATTTATGACCACCAAACCATCAGTTACATGAACAAAAAGCAAAAATTAACTATAAAAAGAAATGAACCAACTAAAATAAAGGAGGGATATTAAACAAATGAATAAATAAATATTCAATACAACAATATAACTTTACTTTTTACTCTAGTAAAACATTGTGTAACCACTACATGAGCATTAGACTGGTATATACAGTAGGGCGGCCCCCAAAAACTGTTTTATGTTTTTATATATATATTATTTTTATACAACAAAGAAGAAGGAACCTTAATGTACATTTATGTATGTATTTGTGTTAGTGGGTATAAATGTTTTATAAATACTCAAGTAGGTTTCTTACAGTTCAATGATTGTTAGCTGGAATATTTTGGTGGCTGACTGTCTGGTGCGATTATTTGTCAGCAATAGCAATAGCATAAGCAATATCTATCTAGCTTGCAATATATAAGCTTATTGCTGACAACATAAAGATATGACTTGAAACGTATAAATGTGTATTAATTCCCTTTGGATGATGCTAAGCAATAGTTGGCTTTTCCCATTTATTTCAGCAATTGTATTTCTATGCACATCCTCTAGCACTCGAACGTGTTTTTGTTTCAAAGACCTGATACAAACATGCATGCACACATGTAATTTTGTTCGTTCGTGTTAAACTGATGCGATAATCGTTTATATGTTAATAGACTTTATTGATATGCTGCTTATATTTAAGCCAACAATTTGGAATCGAATTTATACGGGTTAACACATGTCCACTATTGTGAACTTGAATAATATTCTGTGACATGTGAAAGTGTTCACAAGATAAATTTATGTGAGTGTATATAAAATATGTTCTTGTTTTTTTTATAATATATTTATCAATATATGATGAAGTTAATTCCTTTGCTGCTACATATTGGCAGTAATATATTTAAGGTTATATATGATAGAAGTATCCATCACAGGTCTGCTAAGTCGCGTCAAAAGAAAATAAGTAATAAAGCAAATAAAAGTCTTATATTCGCCTGTAACGAATCTTTTTTTTTTAGGAGTAGGACGACCCCTACATATGCAATGCATTGCGCCGGAACTGAAAAGGAGGAAAGATGAGAAGATGGAGAATTTTTTTGTAGCAATTTAAACCTTTTTACTTGGCCGGCTAATTTTTTTGTTACATGGCCGACGAAGGAGAGTGCTGTTCCTTTGCTCTTTAGTACATGATTGTGTCAGTCGCTCTCAGTTGATGTTCAGTGACCAGTGAATGCTATGCCTTCATCACTGAATCAGGATGACAACAACTAACACAATCATCAGAAAAATTCGACACAATATTCATGGCTGAGCACGAGGTTGAACTCAGTACCCTCCGCTTCATAGCCTCGTGTTCAGCCAACAGCACCCTGTTGGATGTACTTCGCTGTACCCTTCAGCTACGTACATCTGCAGTATATATTACCATACTTGCCAACACTGGAATCCTCTTTTTGAAACTCTTGATTAATTTAATTCTTTTCAAAATAAAAGGATGGGCAAATTTGAGGTTAGGAAGTAAATTGGCTATTAAATTTAAAAAATTTCATGAACTGAGCTGTCATTCTTGAACATTTATTTAGTAAAAAGTTGGGAAATTTTAACCGTATAACATTACACTGTTGAACAAAGAATTTCAACTGCGAAATCTTACTATTTAAAAAACTGAATAATAACATCATCTTTAGTGATGAAACCCATTTTCAATTAGGCGCTTATGTAAATAAACAAAATTGTCGCATAGGCGGCTAACAAAATCCACAAAGAGTCCTCAAAAAACCATAATATACAAAAAAAAAAAAAATAACACTGTACAACAAAATCAAATTTTTTCCAAAATTACAAGGTATGATAATGAAGTGAAATTGCCTAGAGCTAAAAAATATGTAAATAATGAATACTTCCCATTCAAATTTGCTATCGACGGTAAAATAATAGAGATATTAGTGATTTTTAGTTAAATTTGCTCATTTTTAAAAGAAGGACAAAAAAGACCCATACTTTGAGGAGTTAAAGGTTTAACATATTCTACAAAAATGTTCTCCGTAACATTTTACATAAATTTGCTGAACATATTTTGTACCCAAAATGTAAGGATCATATGGATTCTTATGCCGATTAACAATAAGAATGTGCCAGAGCTGGGAAATTTTAATGCACCCTCAAATGAAATTCAGATGTAAACTTTCAAAACGCCGATACACGTGTCTTTTTTTTTTTGTCTCCTCTATCAAAATTTTTAGGTCGAACCTTGTAATTTTTTTTTGTGTTGTACAGTGTAATTTAGCGTATGATGCGGTTTGTGGTCATCGGCAGGGAAACGTCTATTAAGCGATTTTTTTAACCAAAATTTGCTAATGTTGACATCAGTGACCTTTGGTTTCAGTAAGATGGCGCCACAAGCCATACAGGTGGCCAAACAACTCACTTATTGCCTGAGAGATTTCACGGCCGGTCGCGTGATTTCTCGATTTGGCGAAGTCAATTGGTCTCCACGTTCTTGTGATTTAAGCCCGCTGGATTATTTTCTCTGAAGCCATTTGAAAAAGCGGAGCAACCAATGGAAGCTCCGAAAACAGATAAGCGGAGCTTTGTTGCAACATGTGGTTCAAAGTTTTGTGAAAAGAAGTCCTCTCTTCTGCCGACGTTCTAGAAGTAGACATTTATCCGATATCATATGTAGTTATTATTTCCCATATTTGTACTTTACATTAACATAAAATTAAAATTCAATTTGTCAAAAAAGTGTTTTTTGAAGACCGATTTACTTCCTAACCTCAAATTTGATCATTCTTCACAAAATATGTTTGTTTACCAAAGAAAAATAATTTATTATTACTTAGTCATTTTAATATTCCAGCAAAAAAAAAATTGTCAGGTCTGGAGCTGTCTTTTTAGCTGTTCTGATTTCTAGTGCAAATGAATTTCTTGCAAAAACATTAAATATAATTAATAAAAAGAAATTAATAATAAAAAAATTAATAATAAAATTAAATTAAAAAAATTAAATTGTCCAACCTTGGAATGGTATTTTTGGTTTTGTTTGGTTTTTAATACCAATTTAGTTCTTCCTAAAGAGTAAAATAGGTTTAATTAACAAAAAAAACTAATTTAAGATAATTACTTTTATATACCAAAAATAACTTTCAAATATCCAGCTCTGGACTATTTACAATACATCAATCCAAGACTGAATTCTCTAACTTATCTAAGGGCTTCCGAAACACCATTTCACATACACTCTGACAGATAGACGGACATAAGGACCCAGAATATAAATCTATATGTAACCACTCATCAATTTTGGGGCGGGTTATAATAAATAACGCATACAATTTGGAAAGTGTATATCCTTGTGTACTCAGTTAACTAAAACAAATATCGAGATATCCTTATGATTGCTAGCAAGCATGGAAAACAGGGGTAGTAAAATAATATCCTTTTAATTGCTTCTTTCCAATATTCAGTTTTTTAATGATTCATTTTACATGCTGAAAGGGTCGAATATTTATGTAATTAATTTGAGAAACAAGCAAAAATATAATATTAAAAAAATAAAGGCATTTGTAATTTAAACATTATATTTTGACAAGTTTATAAGGATATAAAATTTATTTATTTATTTTTTTTTTTTGACAAGGCAAACTTTGTGTGCAAGTGTATGTGAGCCGACACTAACCGCAAATTTGTTTATATTTTAGGGTAATTTTTTCATGAGACAAAAATGTATCCTTTTGTCGTTTCTTTTTTATTATTATTTATTTCACCCCAAATGACTATACAAATTAATATTAAATTCTTATATATCAACGTTTAAAGCTCTTTTTTCCTTTTTTTTATTTTTGCTTTGCTGTATTATAAAACTGAGAACTTGTGTTTAGTGTGTCGTTGTGCATTAACATGCGTTTGCCAGGCAAATCAATTAAATTTAAATTATGCCTGCCATTAAAATGGCAGAGCTGTACTGTAAGGGAAATAAAAAAAAACTCGAAGGGAAGTGCGTAAGCAGGCTACATGCGGCAGAGTCAAGGAACTAGATGTTGGTTGCATGGTTACAACAATAATATTAGGCCAGCTAACAGAATAACATAAAAAAAAACAAAAAACAATTTCTATTTGGCACGAGTCCATTTTATTTTTTTAAACTTTTTTTATGTAATTCTCAAATGGTTTTTAATAATCTGAGAGGTTTTTATAATAGATTTTATTTTTCCTTTTGCACTATTGAACATTTTTATTGCTTGCAAACTGTATACAAATGGTGTATAGATAGAAAAATGCAATAGATTCGTATTAAAAAAACCATTAAACATATAAAAAAAAGTTTAATTTAAAAACACCCTACGTTATTCCTCGAATCTCAAAATATGTCTTTGCCAAATTTCATCTAAATCGATTCAGCGATGAAATGGTAACAGACGCACAGACAGACAGAGTAACTTTCACATATGTTATATTATTCTTGAAGTGCTTTTTTTATCTTGGACCAGCAGCACTCAGGGGATGACCCCTATATATGCAATGCATTGCGCCGGAGCTGAAAACGAGAGGATAGTATTGAGGGGACAGATTAGGAAAGATGAGAAGATAGACAGTTTTTTTTAGCTATTTCAACCTTTTACTTCGCCGGCTAATTTTTTGCTACAGTGCCGGCGAAGTAGGGTGCTGTTACTCTGCTTTTTAGTGAATGATATTGTCAGTCGCTGCCAATTATGTTCAGTGATCAGTGATTATGCCTTCATCATTGAAACAGACTGGCAACAACTAACACAACCACGCACTAATGCTGATCAGAAGAATTCAACACAATATTTCATGACAGCGCGGGCTCGAACTCAGTACCATCCGCCTCATAGTCTCGTGTTCTACTACTTTTTTGTTTGTTATGTGGTCCAGTATGTCCAGTATGTAAGCATTTTATTGCTTCTCACACCAAATCATCAATAGACTTTAACCTAATTTCAAAATAACAAAATAATAAAATTATTAAGGAAGTAAGGATAGCAAGGATAGCAAGGACTACAAGTGCAATTACAGTGTATATCATTGAAACGAGAGTAGGAACTGAACCGAGTGTAGGAACAAAGATATTCACTTGTTGCAGTGAAACCAATTAGAGTTTAAGGTGGATCCCACGAACTATATATATATATATATATATATATATATATATATATATATATATATATATATATATATATATTTATTTTTATGCAAACCTTTTTCTTGTTTTGAAAGAACAACAATTAATTTCAAATGCATTAAAAGTCTATTCTTTTGCCCTCATTACAGGTGATAAGTGGGAATGCTTGTGAAGAGTATCAATTCATAACAAGAATAAAACTCCAGAAGAACTATAATTCGCGTTTGGAATGTAAGTACAAACAGTAGACATGTAGAGTACAAAATGCAAAACTTCATGAAGTTGGTGTAATAAAAGTAAATAACATTTTGTGCCTATATGAACGGAAAAATATATATTTTCATATTGAAGTATTTATACGTTCAAGGTCACCCTTTGAAATAATAAAAAACAAAAACAAAAAAAAAGGGGGATAACCCATTGTGCCACACAATAGCCCTTACTGTAGAGTGTTGCAAATGACTGGTGTTTCTCTAAGTTAATGTGCTTTAAAAAATGAGTTTAATGCCGGCACAATTAGAAACGTTCCCCACGCGTCAAAATTCCACATACAGGAATTAATGAAAAAAAATTTTTTTGTCCCTCTGCTTTTTATCTCTTCTTGTTTATGGTATTTCATTTTTAGTTTTTTTTCGGTTTGTTTTATTTTCTGACTCAAAGGCTAAATGCTATAAAGCCGCAGCCATTCAAAATATTAAAAAAAGAGCGGTTGCAAAACAAAAGGTTCTAAATTTTGGGTTTAGTAAGCCAAAGCAATTGCTAAATGGTACAAGAATGAAGTGTGTGTCTTTTTTTTTTTTTTAATTATGGAAAACATTTATAAATGCTTTCATTCATTATGGTGTCCATTAGATAGAAGAAAAAAAGTTAAGAAGCCAACAGTTTTAATTAAATGCAAAACAAAAGTTTGTGCCACAGCAACGCAAAACGTATTAGGGGATGAATGGAATTCATTTTCCCCAGCACAAATTTGACGAATGTGTTGTATTTTATGGTCAAATTGTGTTTTAATTGGGGGATAAACAGAATAGTATAAACTTTAAAAGTGTTTGATAAAAAAAAAATCATGGTAAATAAATAATAGCTGAAAAAAAGACAATTTATTGCCCAAGGATTCCACATACTGAAAGTGACGGTCAAGGACATTTATAATTTACTTATGGAGTTTAGAAGACAAACACAAAAATAGGGCTTTAGTTTTGGCCTAACAAATATTTAATTTTTTTGGGAAGGAATAGCTTAAGTTAATTACTTTGTAACTTTTAAAGGAAAACTACTACGCAGGCTGGGTATTGATAAAAAATATAGTCTGTCTGAGCAGGAAAAAAACCATTAGGTGACATTTCCTAGAGATATTTGTAGCCTTTGGTATATAGTGCAAAACTATATCTAGATATTTACTTTAGGAGTAATGGATATGAACAACATATGTGCAACAGTGGGTTACAACTGTGAGTGCTCTGCAATACCAGGTCACGTTTGCAGTCAGGCAAAAGAAGTTAATAGGCATGCACCCATACATATTTCCACAAGGCATGTTATAGTAATTAATTTTAATGATTTCAGTGATTCGAAAGAAATAATATTCCAGCCAAACACTTTAATATATGAAAGCTTTGAAGTAACCCAATGCTTTTTGTTCTCTATGGTTGTAATAAATTTGATTGCATTAAACAAGACAAATAAAACAATTATATATTTTTTTAACAAAAGAAAAAACTAAAAAGAAAATATATTTCTAATTTGCAGTATTCTAGCGTTAGTTTGCTGCCTGCTTGTAAAATATATTTTCTGTATTACTGTGTCGTCTACAGCAAATGTCAGCATAAAAGAGGAAGAATTAAAAATGTTGTCTCTAATATATTATAAAACAAAAAGTGTTGTCAGTGAGGCCAAACAAAACCTGAAACATCACAGACAGTAATAAGAATGAGCTGCATCTAGGGTATTCATAAAAGCTCTTATACCCAGTAAACATTTTGTAAAGGATTTGAACAATTATTGTTCGCTTTTTTTTTAAATCATCCTTTCTCTTACAAAGTCTGCATTTAAAGCAAAACAAATCTTAATGGGGTATAATATTTTTATTTTGTTGTAGTAAAAAAATTAAAATAGTTAATAATTAAAAAATTATTTGAAAAAATTATATTGGCTGAAGAGGTTGGCCAAAGTCAGTAACTAATTTTATGGTTAACTTGAGGGTGCTGTTGGTTGAAGTAGTTAACATGAGACTATTAGGCCCAGAGTTCGGCTCCGCGCTAAGTCATGAATATTGTGTCAGCAGTAGTGCATAATTGTTTTAGTTGTTGTCAGCCTGTTGCATTGATGAAGGCATAGCACTGTCCATTGAACATAACTGGCAGCCATATTTTGCTGCGGGACCTTTTTCGGTCCCGTAGCAAAAAGTTTGTAGGCGAAGTAAAAGGTTGAAATAGCTACAAAAAAAGTCTCTATCCGTTCATCGTTCTTCATATGTCCTCTCAATACTTTTCCTTTTCTGCTTAGTTCCGGCGCAATGCACTGCATATGTAGGGGTCATCCCCTGAGTGCTGGTCTGAGTTATGAAAAAAAGCTTATAAAGGATAAATTCTCCCTCAGTAACTAATTTTTTTGTAAATTTGGTAAAGAAATAGCACGAAAAAGATAATAATTTAGTAAATAACAATTTTTTTTTTAATAACTTTTTTGTATGAAAATAAATAATTAAATATTAAATATTAAATAATTTTTTTTTTGTGTAGTAAAAAATTAAAAAATTATTTAAAAAAATGTATATTGGCTGAAGAGGTTGGCGCGAGTCAGTAACTAATTTTATGGTTAATTTGAGGGTGCTGTTAGTTAACACAACACAATGAAGCGGAGGGTACTGAGTTCGATTCCGCATTAAGTCATGAATATGGTGTCGAATTCTTCTGATAAGCATAAGTGCATGGTTGTGTTAGATGTTGTCAGTCTGTTTCAGTGATGAATGAAGGCTGGTACTGAACATAACTGTCAGGGATTGAGACTGTCGTATACTAAAAAGCAGAGGAACAACATTCTAATTCGTCGGTCCTATAGCAAAAAATTAGCCAGCGGAGTAAAAATTTGAAATAGCTACAAAAAAAAATTCTATCTTCTCATCTTTCTTCATCAGTCCTCTCAATACTACCCCCTCCTTTCTAGTTCCGGCTGAATGCACTGCATATGTAGGGGTCATCCCCTGAGTGCTGGTCGGAGGTACAAAAAAAAAAGAGCCTGTAAAGGATAAAGGCTCCTTAGTAACTAATTTTAAAACTTTTTTGGAAATTTGGGAAAAGAAATAGCACGAAAAAGATAATAATTTAGTTATGAAATTTTTATTTGACATATTGTTGTCACAATACTATTTTAAATGAAATTTATTTGTTGGTGGTCAAGTAAAACAGTATTATGACAACATTATGTCAAATAAAAATTTCATAACAGTTTAATTTAGATTTTATTTTTCAATTTGCCTTATAAATAATTTTCTTGTTATCCAATGGATTTCTAATTTTATAAATGTGTAGAAAAATAAAATAGATTCATATCGAATATAATTTGTTTGTTGGTTTAGTTTTGTATGAGTTTCAAGGCCTGCTATGCTTATTCTGTTGTGATTTTTGAAAATAGTTTGTAATTTACAAATTGTGAATTCTCAGATGGTTTTCAGAAGTATATGCATAAGATAAGAGGTTTTTAACTTTTCAAAACTGTGGTTAAAGTCTACTGACGATTTGGTAAAGCACCAATGAAATGCATATAGAAATTGCTTAAACATCAACAAATAAATTTCATTTAAGATAATAATGTAGTAAATACAGTAGTCGCTTGGTTATATGAACTAATTCAAACAGAGCCTGTTCACTAAATGTAGAAGTTCACTAAATCGAAAGAATAAAAAAATAAGTAATTCATATGACTTTTATTAAATTAAGTTTTTATTTTTAATGTTTTTTAATAATTAATGAACATGAAAGAAGTCGGTTATATTTTTTTGTACGTTTTTTGCTTTAAGAGATTTTGCCTTGTCCCTGAATTTGCGCAATACCAAAATATCATTAATATCAGAAATAATATTTTCACTCCAAGCAATAACTTTATTGAATGTTTCGATTGCCTCCGTTTTGCCTTCCCTATCACCAGAAGCATTTGTACAGGACAGGAATGTAAGACGTGCTTTTTCGGTTTTTCTTCTAGGTGCACTTTTTCACTTCTTAAAACGTATGTTTTGTCTGGAAGCTGTTTCCAAAATATGGCAGTTTCGTCCGCTTTGTAAATTTCATCATGCATTAAATTGTGTTCTACTATTAAAGAATGGAGTTCCGGACGATAATTTTTCACCGGATATCTATAAAAACCGTATACCAAATCGTCGCTTAAATTTCTGCAGCCACCCATCACTTGCAGTAATAGAACCTTTTTCTTTCAATTGGTCGTTTAAATATTTTGATTTTGTTGATTGAACCAATGATATAGCTTCGCCTCCTCCAACGACATTTCAGCTTCTCTCAATGTTTTCTTTTTAACTTTTTCTTTACTTTTTGCAGTCACTTCCAAAATCGGATTTTTATTTTTCTTAATAGCACAAATTGTTGACTTGGCCACTTCATATCTGTGTGCAAGAGAAATAACGCTTGCACATTTTTCCAAAATGTCACTTTTTTCAGATAACGTTAACACCTTGCGCTTCATCTTCGATGCACTATGTAACAAACACTAAGGACTTCTAAAAGCTTTTTTGTATTCGTTCGCACACGCTTATCTCGGGGAAGAACCGATTTTTAGTATGTAAGATAATCACTCAACAACTCAAAACATTAACAATATCAACAGTTTGAGGGTTTTCACTTATTTCGGGGAAGAACATACTTCCAACAAGACAAACATTTAAAAAAAATTAACGGTTGCAAGCTGTTCACATAGTAGAGATAGGCTGTGTTCACTCTTTAGAACCCCATGTGTTTAAATTTTGTTGTTCACTATTCTGGATGTTCACTATTCTGGATGTTCATATAACCGAGCGGCTACTGTAATAATTGTTTTTTAATAACTTTTTTGTATGAAAACATATTAAATAAATACCTTTACAAAAAAATTTCTAACGGGCGTTGCCTGATCTGGTATAATATAGATGTTTCCGAGACGTGAAATTAGACGCTGTGGAAACTTCTCACGCATTACAGTTCAAATCAATTGCATTATGTGGTTCGTGACACTGTTTTTTGGAGTCACATATCATCGTCCAGCTCATAGTCTTCAATTCGGAAGAAGGAATAAAACTCCCAAGGAATAGACTTTAAGTACGAATATAGTAGCCATCATGTAGGGTACCCAATACAAAAATTCCTGAAGTTGACGTAAATAAAATTTTGTGCCCATTTCATTGATATTAAAAATATATTTCCTTGTTTTATTGTAATTTAAACTCTATAATAAAAAACACCCTATATTAGTAAATTCAGTATAATGCCAACCACCATTGACTCGTTTACTGGGTTTTTGTAAAATATGCAAACATATTAATATTGTTGCATCTTATGTACTTCGTGTCCTTTTAAATATTGTCATCTACACCACACTCTGTCTCATGTTGTTGGATGTGCGTACGGATCTTATTTAAGGCACCTTTTCTTTTTCTTTGTTTCCCATATACAACATTAGAAATGCTCCTTTTTGCTATTGTTCTAATTCTCTAATGATTCATATTACTTTACCTGCAGTAGTATGTGTATGTATGTGCGCGTAAATTTATACTTTACCTGCTCTGATGTTTTATTTAAGCTTATTTGTTATACAAACTTATCATATGCTGCCACCTGGTCTAATAAGAAGTACAACATGAGACTGCTGATGATGACTGTCGGCGAAGTTGCTTTCTCTGTTGCTTGTGTTGTGAGATAATTGTGCTTGTATGCATTTTAGCACACACACACACACCTTCCTCCTCTTCTTTGGCTCCAACACATGTATAAAATTCACTTCGAGCAGCAGCAGTAATTTTAGTGCTGGTGAAGTTGATTGAAACAATCGGGACATGACTTGTTAACTTTGAACCATGTTTCTAAATGGAAACGTGTGTTAATGGAGACACATACACAGATTGCCTATATTCAGTTGAAATATTATAAAATTTTGCTGCTAAGTGTAAGTGTATGAGTGTGACTAACACAAAAACGTTGACTTCTCAAAGTATTTAGATAGTTTCTCTTAATTACGTTTATTAAATCGCAATAATTATTAATTAACAGATTAATTGCTCAATACACAAGAATTGTTGTATCTCTTAAAGTTAAATTTGGAAATTTAAAACAAAGTTAATAAAAATTAAAAAAATAAATATAATCTCCCAGAGGAAAAATGCTATAGGCCGTATTTATAAGAAATATGTTCAGCCTATTTGTCATTGTCGAATGAATTCTTTCCTTCGTATTTCATTTCATTTGAAACAAAAACAATTTATAAAATTTTGTTTTTGTTTTAAGTATATTTGTACGAAAGAAAGAATTCGTTCGACAATGAGAAAGAGGCAGTTTATGATTATAAACTGATTATTTGACAAAATTATGCTCAAAATCTGTCACTTAAGCATTTTATTTATATAAAATATTTCTTGTAAATTATCCCTTTTATAATTAATATATAAATTTGATAAACGTATTTATAAGCAAAACATATTAATAAATTTTTAAAATCGTTTATTCGACATATTGTCTCAATTAAATTAGTGATTTTTGTTTGTTATGTGTTCAAATATGTCTATATGCCTGCATTTCAAAAAACACTAATTTAATTGAGACAATATGTCGAATAAACGATTTTAAAAACGTTTTGTGTAGATTTTGTTTTTCATTGTGCCTTTTTTATATACTTTTATTGTTTGTCAACGGGAGACTAATTGTATGAAGGTGGAAAAACAAAATAGATTTATATCGAATAAAATTTGTTTGTTGTGTTTTCTTGAATTTCAAATCCTATGGTTTTGTTTGTGTAATTCTCAATTAATTTTTGGGAGTTTATGTATAAGCTAAAAGGTTTTGTTATTTTGGAATTAGGTTAAAGTCTACTGATGATTTGGTGTAAGAAACAATGAAATGCAGTCATATAGGCATACTTGACCACATAACAAACAAAAAGCACATATTAATTAATTTATTAATTAAATAAGCATTATGCACACTAATATGATCCACCTCTATAATATCGTCTGCAGAATCACTACTTCTGAATGGATTTATTTTAATGAAGATCTTAGTCCATTTCAAGAAAAAATAAGTAAGTATGTTATATTCAACCGATCCAAATATTTAGTAAATAAAAACTTTAATTTTATTTCTACTCAAATTTAAGTTTTCGTGGTTTCTATGGGTGGTGTAAGTATTATGGAGTCAGGGGCTCTTGATGTTCTGATGAAAGTGCAGTGTGATGTCAGATGGACGGAACATGTCTTTCAGGTCGCAAAAGAAGCATTCAAGTGCCTTGGCTTCTTAAGACGGTGCAAGAGATACTTCACCCCTTCCGATCTTCTTAATATTTACACCACTTACATCCGACCGAAAATGGAATACAACTCTCATGTTTGGGCCGGTGCTTCAAAGTCTATTTTGAAGTTACTCGACCGCGTACAGGAGAGGGCGATGAAATTCATCGGAGACAGTAGGGTAGCCAACTCTATTGACTCTCTTGAGCATCGTCGCAACGTGGGGTGCGTATCGTTGTTACTATAATGGCAGGTGCTCTGGTGAAATTAGGGAACTTGTTCCTGAAACCCATTCTTTCTTACGCTCAACGCGTTTTTCATCAAGAGCGCATGCGTTTGTGGTCGATATTCCACTATTCGATATTCGCACTACGCATTACAGAGAAAATTCGTTTTTTGGCCGAACAGTTCGTATGTGGAACAAACTACCTGCAGATGTCTTCCTCGCCACTTACAATTTGAGGGTGTTCAATTCGAATATCCACAGACACTACTCCCTTTATCCTCCTTCCCAAAACCTATTTTCCTAGTTCCAGCGCAATGCACTGCATATGTAGAGGTTATCCCCTGAGTGCTGGTCCTACTTTTAAAATAAAAAGTTTTTGTGGTATTTGGTTTAAGTAATCAAAGAAAAAAATTTATTTTAATACGGTCGCTTCTTGTGAGGTGGGAGCAGCATGGCTAAGTTACCTTTCCTGGCAGCATAAAAGCAGAATTTCTTTAACACATTTCTGTGCCCTATTTTATAACTCTATTTTGATAGAGTCACTCTAGGAAGGGCATTGGGGGGCAGACATCTCATCTCCGTTGTAAAAGCGTAAAAAGTAAATTTTTGGGATAATTAAAGGTAGAAACAAAATTTTTTTATTGGATTATTTAGGTGGATAGAGGGAAGGGCAAGTGAAGATAAGAGAATATCTCAGCTTCGTCATGAAAAGGTTAATATATTAATTTTTAAGAAATGTTGACTTAAATAATACAATTTGTTAAATATTTGCGCAATTTTTCCATGTAATATACTACTTCAACGCCCACTAAGAGGGGGGGGGGCTCCAAAAATGAATTTTTACAATGTTCTGGCTCCAAGTTTAATGGTTTGCATCTTTTTGGCTTAACGAAATTACAAAAAAACTTTAAAAATTGCGTTGTTTTTTAGAGGTTGGTTTATTTCTTCTTAGGCGAACTATTTTCCATCTGACCCGATTCAGCCCTTTTATCTATAATTAAATTTCAAGGCTCTGGCTCTCTTTGTTTGTAATGTATCCCGATTTCCATAGGCGGACGGGCGGACATGGCTAGATCGTCTTACATTCCATCGTTGATCATGGTGTCTTAGAGGGATATATCACTGCATTACACACGGAATGACGAAGTGAATGTACCCTCCTCCAATTCTTTTTTAGAGGGTATAAAAACTGCATAAAAATCTTAAGGCCATTATTACAACTTACAAATACTTAACAATAGGATGCTATCTGGCAGATAAATTTTATTTGATTATTACACGTTAAAATTAAACTAAATGATAACTGATAAGCTAAGATGTTTATCCTCATGATAACTTTAAGTTATACTATGTACACACGGACAGAAATTACCGGGGTTCGCGCTCTCATTCGTGTTTCGCGCTCCAAACATGCTTGAAACATCATGGTTCACCATACAAAATTTTGAGAGCGAAACATCATGTTTCATTATGAAACTTGCTGCCAAACACTATAAACTTAGTATCATCTCCAATTTTGATAACAAATTATCGCAAGTTTATCTGAACTAGCTGTCACAAAATATATAAACAAAGAAAAAGAGAAAATTAATGTGTGCTAAAATATATATAAAAATATTAAATTAAAAAAGGTGTATATATACATATTGAAATAATTTTTTAAGTCAACCACAAAAACAAAAAAGCCGCGAAAAATGTTTGTACAAAATATGTAAACGTCAAAATGAAACAAGAACCATCGTCTGAACACCAGGGTCCGCAATCGTGTTTCAGAGAACGAAACAAGTGTTTCACTTTGCCATGTGAACATAGTATTAACTTTAAGCAAATGAAGCCGCCATATTTTCTTCTGAAAATATGGCAACTTTAACAACATTTTTATGTCAAATTAAACAATTTAAACTTTTGAGCTAAAAAATGGACAACGTTTATTTTATCAAATTGAATTAAAATTCATTGGCTAATTGTTCGAAATTTATTTTTAAATCTTAGAGAGACATAATAAATATTCCAAGGCACAAAGGAAAGTCAACATCAGTTTTATTCAACTTACACAGCAGGGCAGAACAGTTGTTTTCGAAAGCCGCAACACCATCATCAGTGCTCATGTGTATTGTGTTTATCACTTCTTATTAGGTGGCTTAGTTGAATGTGATAACAGTTCCTATTTACACAAATTTTTTTGTGAAAAGAATCCGTTTATTTTATTTGAATGATTTAGAATATATTTTCGCTCTCTTTCTTTCCGATTCAGTCACATTACGCAACGCATTACGCAACGTAGGTCGCATTCCACCAACTGCCAGGTTGGCTCATACATGTATACTTTTTTTTAGTTGACGGTCAGCTGTCTCTGGCAACGTTCAATCGTGAACTGAGAGGAAATCATAAACAACATGCGAATTCCAGCTACTGAGAAATTTGGCTACAGCGCAAAACGTTGAATAAAAAGTGTATGAGTCCTAATGGCCCAGTCTTCATGATGCCGGAATAATTTTGAACTGATCTTTAGCTTTATTGAATTGCTGAAATTTTATTCGTTATTTTTACTGGGACATGAACAAATTTTAAAGGTAGAATTTTTTACCCAAAGGTATGAAATATTTATTACATTATTTTATATATAGAGTGCTTTTTCTAAATTAGTATTAAATTTTAAGCTATAACGTCGCTTAATACCATCATATTTCGTCTGTTTTTATGTACATAAATATGCTTACGAAAATATTACATTAATATTACACACACACACACACACATACATACATATTTTATATCTCCAGCACTCAAAGCAGCCGTCATGTCAATTTTAGATGGAATCAATCAAAAACATCAAAGTACTAAGTATCTAATCAGATCATTATTATACACTATTAGTTGATACAACAAATGTAGCAAGCGGTAGATGTATTTTGTATTCAGTGAGATAAAAGAAAAATGTATCCACTCGGCTATGCATGAAAAAAGTAAATGCTTAGGGTTTGCAAAGTTTTATTAAAACAATATCTCTAAGGAGGTAATAATCATGAAACGGAACCACAGAATTGCTTAAATTTTATTTTTAACAACGCAATATTTATAAAGTATGCGAGGGCTGTTTCATAACTATGTGACTTTTTGAATTTGCCTCGCAGTAACTTTGAGTGCAACACTGCTGACGGCAGTCACCTATTATTAGACTACTGCAATATTTTGAGTAAGCAGAAAACTGGCTTAATTTAAAAAAATAGCAAAAAGTGAATTTAGAATATATTGATTATTCTTTATATTTTGCATAACGAACTCTCACGAGAATCAAGAAAAGACTTAATGAATACTATGAGAATATTAACCGAAGTTCAGGCCCAAAAAATGTCATCACGCCAGAAATGGGTAAAAAAAAATTTATGGAATGATAAGCGACTATTTTTTTTCCAAACCTAAAGAAATGGCTGGCTTTTAAAATATTGGGTTAAAATAAGAGGTCATAACGGAAAGCCTATTATTTGAAAGTAAAAAAAATATTGTATACAAAAAATTAGCTGGACTAAATTTATTGATCTAACAGAAAATTAAGTTAGAAATTAAATCCTCTGTGTTGTATAGTCAACACTGAATGAAAAGCGTTTTTCTGATCAATGCGTTGACATGACCGATTCATTAACAAGATGGCACTTCTTCTGGTTCTGACTGTCATCGTATCAACAGGAAAAATTATCTTACTCGTATACAATTTATTTTACTAATTGCATTTATTACTTGCGATCGCTTATTGAAAGTTTCTATTAAATCTATTTAATAAATATTATCGCATTAAATAAAAACTAACGTGAAATCTAATAACTTCGTTCCTTTTGTTAATGGACATAAAAGATACAACCAAACAACGGGAGGTAATACTCTGCAAATTCGTTTATTGAAATAATCACTGCAGTTATAAAACAGCCCTCGTATTTTACGCATTTTAAAGGTTAAAATGATTTCTCTCCCCCCCGAAACAGGGTTGCAACTCCTACTGATTCATCAAGAATATCTTAACTAAATTTAATAATAATTTAACAAAATTCCCTTCTCTCGAAGAACCCTTATAAATCACGTTTACTCTTACAAATGCTCTGCTGTACATACATTTACGTCTACGGAAATACGTTTTTAGTTGTCTTATTTGAATGGTAGACAATTTGATTGAGTACAAAATTTGTTAAGCTTTAACAATTTTTATTTTGTTATCTAAAAATACGGGCACAATAAAAATGCTGTTGTGAAATTGTGTGATTTTATTGGGAGTAAAAAAAATGGCTTATGGGGGAAAAGTGTATAACAAAACTATGATAAACTACTTTAATTTTAAAGGGTGGCCAACATGGAACTTGAGGTCTTCTAATAAGATTAAAATAATCACATTCATCTCAATGGATTTTAGATGCTGTAAATCAAACTGATTGATTTTGGTTATTTTTTCCAAAAGGAATATATAATTTTCTCAAGATGTTACTTGGTGAATTGGTAACACAAAATAATATTATTTAATGTGTGTGTATGTATGTATGTATGTATGTATGTATGTATGTATGTATGTATGTACCCTGCAGGAGGATAAGCGTTAATGGTCTTTAAGCTGCTGGTACGATTACTAGTATAGCAAGCACTAGTTCAAAAGGTGATTGAACATATATAGAAAAGCACTAGTACTTCAAGTAGTTCATTTGTAGATTGATTTGACTTGTAGAATTTCATATTACTTTTTGATCATGTTTTCAAGCGAATTGCTAATTCGCATTTTCATTTATTTTATTTTTAAATGTTACAATTTTTAAACAAATTCAAATTTTAAACAAAGAATAGTTTTAGAAGACGTTTCCACCTGCATATCAGTTTATTTATTCGATAATTTATGTAAGTAAGCCGCAGTTTTCTTGTGTTAAAAAAGTGACGTCTAAAAAATAAATAAAATTAAAAACTAATTTTACAATTTTTTAAACGTGTTTTTTTTGTTAATATTTATGTTCATATGTAAAATCAGCGATCTTTTTTAAAATAATAAAAACTGATATATATACATATATGTATATATATATATATATATATATATATATATATATATATATATATATATATATACATATATATATATATATATATATATATATATATATATATATATTGTATGTTCATTAGTGTTTGGTATATGGTGAAGTACCAAACGTAACTCAAGTTGTACAAGGTGCTAGTGGATTGAGTGCGCCCTGAAGGAACTTTCCATTTCCTCTTATAAACTAAGAATTGATGAACCAAAAATTGCTTGTGAAGACAGACTTAACAAATTTCATTGGGTTTAAAAAACCTGAAAATTTAGGGATTTTTTTTTTTTATATATAAAACAGTTCTTAATGCAGAACTGATTGTACTAGTATATATCCGACTAGAAGAAATTATACTAGTACTCATCTAGTACTAATAGTACTAGTATCCCCCTAGTGTCCATCTAGTACCAATGGTACTAGTAATTTTCCAAACACACTCAATGTTAATTTGAGCATTAACATGTTATAGGAAAGTTCACAGTTGGGAACTAGTACTGGTGATTTTTGTACTAGTGCAATACTAATTTGATACTAGTTTGATCTCCTGCACGGTATGTTTGTATGTATATATGTATGTATGTATCTGTGTTTGTAAGTTTGTGTATGACTCACATGACTCTGTTATCAAGAAGCCTAAAAAAATAACTGGTTTGTTTGATGAAAGAAAAATAATAATAATAATTATTATTATTAAGATAACAATTTTTATTCATACTAAGGTTCAAATCTGCAATCCGAGAATTATTTTTTAAGGCTTGTTTATTAAAATCAAGTTATTTTGTTGCTTTTGATATCAGCAGCCGATGGCTTTGGAAAAAACAAAGAGAAAAAGCAATTTTTGGAAGAATAATCGTCGGGATTGGATAAGTTCGTGTTAACCAAAAGTGAGTTAGCTGAAAAATTAATATAAAATGTTCTCTTCTGTTCCGTCACAACATTTATTTAAATAGCTGATGTTTCTAATTTGAAAAAAAAAATTGAACAAAGAACGGTTTTGAGATGACGTAGGGCTCTCTGTATTGTGATCCGTTCTGCTAATTTCATGATAATAAAAATATTTTAAATATTACACTGTTAATAAAATTTTTTAAAATTATTTGCAGATTGTAAATTTGAGCTTTAGCCTAAATACAAAATTTCTTATCTCAATATTAAAGTCAATAAGTACGAAAAATAAAAATTGAAAACAAATTAATATTAATTTGTAGACTCTTTAATTAATGAATAAATATTTTTCTAGGAGAAGTAAAAATTCACTTTATTTTGGAACAGACCTCCTATAGCAATCACCGCTGGCACTATTCACAGACTTGATCATTCTTTTTAAATGATTTCGGACAAGCATTCACACAACCATGTGAAGAAGCTGCCATGCCATATGCAAGACAATACGTGATCGAACATCCAAACTCCGGCTTCGTAATCAATGCGTTAACTACTTCAGTCAACAAAACTGTTCCATAGTAGCGAAGAACTATGATTGTTATTATTTGTTATAAAAAATTCTTCTGTTCTATTAAACAAAGAACCGGCTAACGTGGCTTAGCTCTTCAGTTTTCATGTATTCTGTTCGTTACATGTATTTATATCAGCCCTGTAAATAAAAAAAAATACAGCTTCAACTAGTCTTTAAAACGACAAAAGCTATTGCTGACTTTAAGTACTAAAACTAAAAATAAGAAATACTTTTCTGTTGCGAAATCAATACAATGTACTATGATGTTAATACACTTTACCAGTTAGGGAGTGCAGCAACACTTAATAAAAATCCCCCTTATTATGTAACTATTTGTCAACGTCTCGTTAAGACAATGTAAAAAATAGGACAGTTACATTCTTGTTGTGGGCAACAATTGATTACTGCTGACAGACTATCCTCGGAGGCGTAGCAAATAATAACGATATATTAAATGTAATGAAAAGCCGAAGAAAAGGAGTATGCAGATGTTTTAGTTTTGATATTGCCTTGACATGACGTTACCAAATAGTTAAAGAATAAGGGAAATATATACAGTAGCCTGCGTATCCACGTATGCACGAAGTCGCCTTAACAATTAATATTTTGATGTCTTCCAGCTCTCTTCCCATATATATTTCTTAACTCCAGTAAATAGCAACTTTCATTCTTTAAGCATATTTAAACAAACATTTTTACAGTTTTAATACATATTTCTTACAACTTATTAATTTAGTTTTTGTTTTTTGATAGCAAATTTATTACAATGGCAAAAGAGAGAGAGCTGCAAGTTTTTTTTACTTAAATATTTGAATATTATATTTTGTGGCCCTTTTTGCACTTTTACCTTTAAGCAACGTCGTTTGACAGTTTGCTTTGTTCAACTTTTAAAAGCGTTTGCAGCTGTTGTCATAGCAATTAAAAGTTTATTAACTTTGTTCATGTTGTTTCCTTCGACAATTTGTCCGTTTACTTTGTGCTGCTTTTGATAATGTAATGTCAATTAAATAGAAATATAAAAGAATTTTGTTAGCGAAACCTTGATCGATAAAGACTTTGCAAGAAGTGCAGACTATTCGTTTAAGTTTTGCAAGGGCATAAAAAGACTTGGATTTACTAGTTCTTAAAATTTAAAGCAGTACAAATTCAATTTGTAACTTTTTTACTCACACCTTTTCAGTTTGTTATTTCAGTTGCACTTTCAACTAGATTATAAGGCATAAATGTGATTCATTCAGTGTGTATTTTATGTCAGAATTTAAAGGAGGGAAAACTGTTATGGCTGACTAATTCATTGTTGAATTTAGAATCCTATCTAAATGCTGTAGGCTCTTCTCATAAAGCTGCCCGACGTGGTCGCTACATTAATGGATCGGTTCAAGTGTATTTTGTTATGTCATATTTTCCTTCCTTTGCAACTGTGGAAGGAATCCTTTGCAACTGTGGCAAATATTAATCCATCAAATATTTTCTATTCTATTAAATCTTAGGAGATAAGCCAAAATTATAGTTATCTTTAGTCTTGTTTTGTTTGTAATGCTAATTTGCAGTAAAAAAGAGATTCCAAGGAAGTCAATAAAATCCTGTCTGTCTTGTTTTGTTTGTAATGCTAATTTGCAGTAAAAAAGAGATTCCAAGGAAGTCAATAAAATCCTGTCTGAACTTGTGAGCTGGAAGTAGTTCAATTCTGCGCCATTCCCAATGATTATACCCTCCAAAAAAGAATTTGGAGGGTATATTCACTTTGTCATTCCGTTTGTAACGCATCGAAATATCCATCTCAGACCCCATAAAGTATATATATTCTTGATCAGTGAAGAAATCTAAGACGAACTGAGCATGTCCGTCCGTCCGTCCGTCTGTGGAAATCACGATTCAGTCCAAACGAAAAGAGCTAGACTCTTGAAATTTGGCATAAATATATTTTAAAGCTTAGAGCAGGTTAAGTTCGAAGATTGGCTAAATCGGGCAAGAGGGAAAAAAGTTCCCCTAAGAAGAACTAAACGAACCCAGAAAAAACAACATAATTTTTAAAGTTTTTTGGTTATTTTGTTAAGCAAATGATATATTTTTATGTCAAATACGGTCCAACGCCTTAAACTTGGAGCCATTAAATAAAATAAAAATATTTTTTGACCCCGCCCACTTCAGTGGGCGTTATTATAGGCAAAAATAGCATAAAAATAGAATTTTTAAGCTTTAATGACGAAGCTGAGACGAAACCTGGTACTACTCTACCCTACCCCCTCCTTCCCCTTCGCCCCCTAAATGACCCTACCAAAAAAAAATTTGTTTTAAAATTTTGTATATAATCATCCCAAGCATTTATCTTTAGAGTTTTATGACTGCCGATTTCTGCCCTATCCCCCCCCCCCCCTTCTTCCTCTGCCCCCTAAATGACCCTACCAAAAATAAGAAATTTTAATTTGTATATAATTATCCCAAGCATTTATTTTTAGAGTTTTATGACAAAGGTGAAATGTTTCCCCCACAGCCCTTGCCAGAGCGACCCCGCCAAAATACAGTTTTTACAGCCTCCAAAGAGAATTGTGATGAAGTCTAAGACGGGCTAGCAATGCCCATACGTTCGTCTGTGGAAAACATGATATTGTATATTTTTGAACCCCGCCCCCTTTAGTGGGCGTTGACGTACGATATTATATAAAGAAACTCCGTCCCACCAAGTTAAACATTTCAAATTCACTTACTAAATATTTGGAGGGTATTTAAGATTCGACCCGGTCGAATATAACGTTTTTACTTGTTTTTAGTTAGGGTTGCCATTGCGCCAGTTTAATTTTTTGATGCCTTTTTAGTGAATCCCAAGTCATGTTCCAGACGTTAAGTAAATTTGATTTTTATGCCTTTTTTAATAAGTGCTTTTTCTAACTCCATAAAAGTAAGGAAAACCTATTGTGTTTAATTTCGTTACTTCTAAGGTATTAAAAAAATCGCTTACTGTGCTGTAAATATTTATTACTAATTTGTATTTATCAATTTATTTTATAAATACTTCTCTTCAACAATTTTTTTAAAACAATTTTATTTTTATAAATAAAAATATGTTTTAAATATATTATTTGTATGTGCAATTTGCACATACTGGAAATTACTGAATTCAAACCAAAAAAGTTTGGCTTAAGTACAATGCAGCAAAACTATTTAGAAAATGGGGCATGAAGAAAGTAGTCAAATGGCAACACGGGGACTAAATTTGTGTTACCACCTGTTTGTCACAATTCTCGTATGCAATTTCCTAGTAGAATTTTATAAATAAAAACTATTATCATATTCAATTAATCCACCTAATATGTTAGGTTAGGTTAGAAGGGCTGCCCGCAGTAAGCGAGAAAAACAATCGGAGGCCATTAAAGGCCCATTGTGATGCCCAGAGGAATATACCCTACACACTCCTGTCAAAACGAAGTACTGGTTCCTAAGCACCACCCAGAACTTCTCACAAAACCCGCCAGGGCAGCCAGCGGTGCTTCGCTGTGGCAGTCCAGATATCGCAGGAAACGAGAACCTAGATGTCTAAGCCTATGCTCCTACAGGGCCGGACAGTCAGAAAGGAAATGCTGTTCTGACTGTTCTTCTTCTGCATCGAAACAACTCCTGCAGCGACCATCATGGGGACAATCCAAACGCTCCCACATGTGCCTAATTGCACAGTACCCCGTCAAGACCCCTACCAGGAGTGCCAACGACCTTTTCCCAAAAGTTGGAAGCTGACTACTTCTAACTTTGCTAAGGGGAATATAGTTTTGGAGACCCTACAGGTGGTAATACTTGACCACCTGTCTGTCACATTCCTCTCTGCCCCGTCTTGAATTTTGTTCAGCAGTTCAACTGAGGGAATGTCAATATCCCCACGTGAGGCTGCTTCATCCAAGGCCGAACCCACTCTTGCTCATTCGTCCGACATTTCATTTCCCTGAATGCCTTCACCTAATAAGTGGCGATAAACAAATATATAGTACATGAGTATTAATGATGAATGTGTGGCGGCTTTCGAAAACAACCATTCTGCTCTGCCGTGTAAGTTGCATAATTAAAACTGATGTTAACTTTCCCTTTGTGCTTTGAAATAAATATCATATCTTTGGGAATTTAAAACAAATTTTTTGAACAATTAGCGTATCGATATTAATTAAATTGAATTCTGGATTACTTTTTATGTGCAGTTATTAGTGTGTGACGATAAACATCCAACACTTGAAGTATTGAAAGAAAGTATTCAAAAGATCATTGATGCTATACAGCCAGAGTTACGCAACTGATGGAATGGGCCATGTAACTTATAGTCGCGACGAGCAACCTTTATTTAGAAAATAAATGTCAGGAATTTTTCTACAAGATTATGACAAACAACTTTATGTCAACATTATTTCTGTTCCTTATTATCGTTTTAAGTGCCCAAGCAGCTAAAAAAAACACCCGATGTATTTTTTTTATATATATCAAGAAAACTCCATTAAAATTTGAGTACAAGAAAGATGTTGTTCTAGTTAAAAGTATTTTTCTTATTTAACCAGCGATTATCCAATAAAAATGTACCAAAAGTATTTATGTACTTGTTGTTTTTTTTTTTTAATTTTTGTCTTGCTTCAACAGAAAGTTCAGCAGAATTTTTTTAGTTTCTTAACAATTTACTTAGAAAAATACTCAAATATCTGAGTTTTCATTCCATTAATGGTGCCACACTATTGTGGGATTTTTTGTTTTGTTCGATTTCCTTCCATATTTTAGCAGTTTGTTTTCATGTCAGTATGTGTGAGTGTGTTGCCTTTAGTTTGGTGTGACATTGTTGAATTTAAACAATCAGTACTATTTTCACACTTAACTTGGAATTTACATAAAATATTACCGCATACAATACGCATGTAGCAATAATGCCCTGGCACCGCCACAGACGAATGTTTGCAACAATAAAGCCACCGCATTCCCAACATCGAGGCGAGGGCACACATTCCCACTAACTTGTTTTAGTCACACAATAACGCATTAAAAATGTCCTTTTTTGAATGTTAAGTGAACTATTTATACTTTCAAATTTACAAGTTGTGTATGTGTGTGTGTGTACGTGTGTCCTTTACCAATATTGCTGGCATCAGAGGGAGGTGGTCGAAACAATTGCTGGATTTAAAAAAAAAATATATATATAAGGATATTCGCTTGTAACATAATAAAACGTTGAGAAGAAATAAAACGCAAAAACTGCTATTGAATATAAAAAAAAATTTAACTAAATTTCGAGTAGAAAAATAGATTTTTGTTAAAAAAAAACCATAACTTTTTGTAAAGAATTTCAACAAAAGTAAATGTGTTGCAAAAGTTTTTCGTTGTGTTTTTTTTTTTTGGTTCATTCTTAAGAATTTTTTCTTATTCCATTCGTATTCTAAAATTGGATTTTTGCTGAAGAGGCAAAATATTTGAATTAGAATTAGAAAGGAAATCACTTTTATGGCAACTTATCTTTTAGTGTTAGATATTTTTCTACCATTTACTTCTCTTTAGCTTTCAATAGCTTGCTATTTTATTTCTATTTTCAAACTTATACGACTTCTGGTATATACATGTGTGCGTGTTTGTGTGTGTGTGTGCGTATTGTGCAATTTTTCTTCTTCTTGTTGTTGTGTAAATTTAAATGCAAACGGAAGCTTTAAATTTGGTTGAAAATTTTTATCTGTTATTATCTGTATTCTATAGATATTCCAAGTGCTGCACCCAGTACGCAGCATAACAGAGAAACGTCACTATTGTTGTCAGATTTTTAGTCGTGATTTGTAATTCAATTTACATTTAATATACATTTGCGATAATAGTACCAGTTAGTTTAATGAATATTTAGGGTAAAAGAAATGCATTTGTGTGTATTTGTAAGTCGACAGAGAATTTCATTGGCTCCCATATATATTAAAAAATGTATCTGAAAATTGTCGCTTGGCGTTTGGATTTTTAATTAAGTTAATAGTGTAAAAGTACAGTTTTTGGAGTTAAAGACTGTTATCCCCAAAAACTCTTGGATTAATACAAAATCGCCGCTTTAATCAGCAAATAAAGGGTGCAGTTAAACTGGTTGAATAGGATTTAATTTTCTTTTGGGATTAGTGTTCAATATAAAAATTCATTAACAGTGATAGGCTAATTTTTTATTTTTTTTTAAATTCAAAAAGACATGGTAAATATTCCAAGATTTACAGGAAAGTCAATATCAGATTTAATTATCCAACTTACACAGTAGAGCAGAACAACTGTTTTCGAAAGCCGCTACACTTTCATTATCAGTACTCTTGTGTATTATTGTTTGTCATTCTTTATTCGGTGGCTCAGTTTAATATGATAAGCCCTAAAGTCGATTAGAATGTTCATAAAGAAATTGTTAGGGGAAATATTAGTGGGAGGTTGGTCATACATTTTACCCATCTAGTGGGCATACATGGTTAATTAATAATTTTTTTATGCATATGATTTTTAAATAGTTTTTTCCTATTTTTTATCCCGATTAGGAGCCATTTACCCCCTGCATACAAAATTAGAGGTATTATCGTGTCGAATTATTAGTCGTGCACTTTTCCACCCCTATTTAATATATAGGTTTTTACTCCCAAATTTAATTTTTTAGATCAAATTAAAATTTTTTTACTTCAAACTCAATTTTTTCCAAAACAAATTAACATTTATTTCAAACAAATTAAATTATTTTTCAAATATATTAAAATTTTTGCATATCAAATTCAACATTTTTCATATTAAATTCACTTATTTTAATTTAAAATTAAGTATTTTCATTTTAAAATTCAATTGTTTTGAAAGTTTGTTTAATTGTTGTTTAAAACTAAGTTGTTTTATTTAAAATTTATATAGATTTAAAATTAACAAAATTTTTATACATTAACTCGCTTTTTTTGACTTCAAACTGATTTGTTTTTTAAATTAACTTAATTTTTTATATATGTTTAGTTTTCTTTAATATTGTTTAAAAAAATACAACTGCCTGCCCACTGGAATATCTTCCAATCCTGTACAGTAAAAACTTTTGAATTACATTTACTACCAAATCTAAAAAATAAGTTCATTCGAATGTAATGAAATTTTAAAAAAAGGAAGAAACCTTAAAAATTAAGTTAATTTATATTTTTATATTTATTCTATTAAATTTTAAAACTTAACTCAAATCCAGTTCATAGTGGTACTAATCGAAAAGTTTAAAAATTAAACTACGACCCATAGAAATACGTTAAATAAGAGCTTAATACACATAAATTATTTTTTATAAAGAAGGCCTTTATTTTTTAAGCTTTTAATATTGAATTAAAAAACAAATGAATTTGTATTTCAATAATTTGAATTTGAAAAGAAAAACATTGAATTATAAATAAAAAAATTAATTGAAAAAGGAAAATGTTTTATTCGTGTAAATTGCTTTGAAAAAAAGTTAATTTGTTTTGAAAATATTTAATTTAATTTGAAAAAAGTTGAAATTGTTCCGAAAATGGGTTAATTTGAGAGTAAAAACTTATAAATACATTAACACGGATAGTACGACATGAGGACGTATGAGTAATATTTTTCGGTTTGATAAATATAAATATTACTCATACGGCTGTTGCCTATACAGTTGACTCCTAAACAATGCCTTGTGAATTTAAATTTTTTTCTATTTCCCTCTTGATGATTTGAATTCTTTTTTAATTGGACTATTATTTAAAACTTTTCCTAAGTATAAGAATTATTCTTGTACACACATACAAACTTCCAAATATGAAAAGCCAAGTTCTTAAATGTTGCAGCAAAATAATATTTACTACCAAAAAGCATAGATACGCTTGAAATAGTTTTCTACTGCATTGCACTTAATCGTATGCAAATAATGTGAAATAAACATTAACAAGCATTTATGATTAAACAAAAGTGTTGAAAATTTATGAGCAAAATAAATTAACAAATATGTATTTATTATGTTCACTTAATTACTTATTAATTATAATGTTGCCAAATTATAATATCATTTTATGCAGAAATAGCTACGAGCACAATGGCTGCACTCATATGTGATTCAGCCATACGGACAATCATGCATTTATAGTTTTGTTTAATCGTAGTAATGTTGTGTAAGTGTGCGTGTATGCACAATCATTTGGTATTAAACTATAAATTAAACATTAACTACAATTAAAATAAAAGCACTAAATACACACTCATAACCAAAAGAAAAATAAAAACATGACCGTATATAATGTTTATTACAGCAATTTTAATTACAAATACAAATGGACATATGGTTTGCAGATATTACATAAGTACGCTTGTGTGTGCGTGCATTATATATAAATTATATTCGCATATATTGCTGTTCATTGGTTCACATTACGTTTTTATTTATAGGTCTAGTCCGAACAAAATACTGCTATACTTATGGTAGTGGAATAATAAAAACATTTACTTGATAAATGTATTTCTTATTGCAGTTACTTGTGCGGCTATTAAAAGATTGGTTAATTTATTAAAACGAATATATGATTGTATATTTTTATTCGTTTAAGAAGCAAATTTGCTGACTTAATTTAAAAAATATGCAATACAAGCAGTCCATTAGTGTCTTCATCTGTAGCAAATACTTTAAATAATTTTTCGCCATTTATTTATTGAAAAGAACATAAAAGAGATACGCAAACTAATAATCAAATGTATCACTTGTGAGGCAGGGCTATCCTTATTGGAAGAATTTTTATTTAAAGATAAATTTATATTTGTTTATAAATACTCGTATGCAATTGCAAAACTAACATCTTAGCAAGTATTCATTAATTAATTTTCGGTGGAAAATTGGGCTCAAATAGGTGTAATACTTGCCCTCATCGGCTCTGTAGCAAAAATTAGCCCCCCAAGTAAAGCTGCAAAAAAATTTCTCTCTTATCTCTTTTCATCTGTCTTCTCAATGCCTCTTCTAATTATTTAAATGAAACCAAACTAATTTCAACTCATAACCTTTATGATGTTACTTCTAGGCAGACCCAATTTACCTTAACAGAATTGTCTGAGGAAGACTTATATGGAAAAATTATTAAATTCTTGTGAAGTCTTATGAGAGCTTAAATATATATTTTAAATTATATATACTTTTATCATTTTAAAACTTTGTTTTTGGCTAAAATGCATTTCATTTTCAATTCAATTAAGATTTTATAATACATTCCGAAATATTGCCTTGTGATCAATATTCCAAGGACAATGGAAAATCAACAACAATATTATTTTCAAATGACGCAGCAGAGCAGCATAGTGCTACTTCCGAAAGCAGTACTCATGTGTAAGTGTATTGTTTTATGCTCAAGTTAAATGTGGTTACAGCGTTTTTGTTTATACAAGTTTTGTGAGGAAGTAGTATACGAGAATTGTATAAAATTAAAGTAAAGTTAACATAAATTAAATCTGTTTGCTGACATTTGATTAGTTTCTTCATGCCATTTTTTTCAGAAATATTTTTTTAAATTTTATTTTAGCCGATCCTTTTTGGTTGGAATTTAATACTTAAGAATATGTGGCCCATTATTATTTTTATATAGAGATCTAGCCAGTAATTTGATTTTTAGCAATAAAACTTTAAATTTTTTTTTGGCTACATTCTAAATTCAATAAAAATTTATTTTAGTCGCAATATTAAATTCAGACGGACCTGCTCAATTTCTATCACATTTGTTGATTCAATAACAATACAAAATTAACTGTCTTCCAAACAACCAGGTATTACATGCAATATCCAAAATCTAGCTGCGATATCGCAAC
Organism: Linnaemya tessellans; assembly: GCA_951800035.1. Classification (NCBI taxonomy): domain Eukaryota; kingdom Metazoa; phylum Arthropoda; class Insecta; order Diptera; family Tachinidae; genus Linnaemya; species Linnaemya tessellans. The sequence goes on from OX637532.1 coordinate 141,807,462, forward strand.
CACAAATATTATTTAAGAGAAGAGAAGTTTTAAAAATTTTGTTCTGTTCTAAATGTAATTTGTGCGACAGTTTACGACATTGTTGCACACTAAGCAAGATTCCACATAATTTCTTTTAACTTTAAATGAAATACTGTTTTGCTTTTTCGACACGTATTTTCATTTGCCAAATATCGTTTTATACAAACTATTCAGTTTATATAATAAAACTATTTGTTGCGATATAAAGCTCTCGCCTTCCTTTAGCACTAAAAAACTTATGAAAGAAAAAAGGGAAATTCTTTAAAGTAGCGCAAAACATAAAGAAAGTAATTTAAGCAAAGTGCTTATAAGAATTTTAAAATTACTATCCTCAGAGTACGAGGTCGGTTTAAGAATTACAAAATTTTTCTATACTAGTATAATTTTCGAAAAAAAAAATCAAGGGCTTAGGCTGCTGGGAGATGCAAGTACATTTTTTAAATTTAAGGAGAACTAATAGTCCGAATTAATTATACGAGATATTGTTTGCGGATCCGAAGAGTTCGACACAATATCCATAACAGGGCGCGTAGTCGTAGTCTGAACCCTCCTCTTCATGTCTTAAATATATTAATATAAAAAGTAACGGATTATTCACTAAATTAAGCTTAATTTTATTTTCTATTACTCTGTTTCTGCTAATATTCTGTGGTATTCGCTCAATTGTGGCAACACCCAACAACACGACATTTAGTTTTTTGACGTATTCGTAGTAGATGGAATGGCAATTTTTACAATGAATTAAATGTTGCTTCATAATCGCCTTAAAATGAAAATGGTGTTTCTGTTATTGTTATATTTCGTAAAAATGTCGCTTTCTCGACGTTCTCAACAATTGGGGTTTTCCAAAATCACTACAAGGCGAATTTTGCGTAAGGTTTTGGCTTCGAAGTCTTACAAGGATCAACAGGTACAGGAATTGAAAACATTCCGAGCATTTATATCGCCGTAGATTCGCTCATATCATTCAGGAACACGACGCTGGTTTTTCGGAAAAAATCAATTTTTATGACGAAGCCCATTTTTACTTGTCAGGGTATGTCAACAAGCAAAACTGACACATCCGTCAGCGTGGTCGTGGTGGACATTTGCCAGATACAATATTTGGCTCATACTTGTTGAACTTTTCTTTTGGTCATACCATAAAAATTTGAAACATTTTGATCTAAATTTGTTGTTTTATTTTGTTTTAGAAAACCAAGTTGTTGCTGAAACTCTCTTTATAATAGGCATCCGTACTATAGTATACAACTATAAAACTACCCTCGAATTAATACGTTTTTTTTATATAATAAATAAAAGCATTACAGGTATCAATATAAAAAAAACCAAACATTAACGCCCAAAGACATTTGCTTAAACATAAATTTATATCACAGAAGAATTCAGGACACAAGCATAAAAAAACTTGCTTCGAACATGTTATTTAAAACAAAAATTAATAAAAGGCAAAACTATATATGAAACAACAAAAAAGGAGAACAACACACAACAACAACAGCAGTAATATTATACAACATTATTATCGAGAAATATTAACAAAAGAAAATGATCTGGATCCAGATCCCTAAGAACAGCGACAACTATTACACCAACCAACAAAAGATGAAATAATGAAAGGATATGCGACTAATACACACGCATACACACACACATACACACCCACAAACCCTTGTGCTCGCAAATGGACAATAAACTCTAAAGAAAATGGAAAAGAAGCAAAGGAAAGGGAACAACGCTTAAAGAATGTTGATTATAATGATGACGACAACTATAATAAAAAGTATAAAGGACGAATATGCTCATGCAAGTATGTTGGAGCGTTCGTATAAAATACTAAGTATCAGCAACTGCTACTAATATTAATACCACAACTACAACTATAACAATCTATACAATGGCAAATGCAATAACAAAAACAACCAGCAGTAGAACGAAACAAAGCTGATGACAGTACATGCCACCTACAACAACAAAACACAAAAACGATACCACAAAAAAAAAGAAATACCTGAGCTAAATAACAGACCATCATATAAATACATATTTATAATAAAGCATGCTTGACTTAGCTGGCAAATGTTGCATGTTAAAGTCAAACACACATCTGCAAATATGTTCTTGTGTGTGTGGTGTAATACAAAACATCTTCTGCACACACGTACACAGTAATTGTATATATTCTGCAGGATACATATTCAGGACTGAAAATTATATTTAAACACGAATTTGCTTTAAAGCTTTTAAGTTTATGAAATAGATTATTTTGAGAAATTTCCAAAAATCAAGCTAATTTTTTTTTTAAAACCTTTTATATTCAATGCAATTTTTTATTTAGTTTTTCAAAGCAATAAGTATATAGCGGTATATTTCGATACAAATATTTCTAGATACTTTTAGCCGCGACTTTGTCCATAAAGAATATGTGAAACTTCAGCTAATGTGTATGTCATGTCAATGATGTGCTATATTTTTACTGTATAAAAGTTTTAAACGTTCTTAGTTATAAGTTTCATAATTTCATATGTCCATACAAATTTTGCACCAACCTTGCCCACGTAATAGGACCATTTCCACAGACAAAGATCACCCCATGTTATTCCCCGGGTATCAAAATATCTCTATGCCAAACTTCAGCTAAATTGGTTCAGAAGTTTGAGGAACGTAACATACAGACAGTGTTACTTTCATATTTATTATAATAGTAAGGAAAAAAGTATAAGTCATTGTAAAAAGTGCAAGTCATTATAAAAAGTGCAAGTCGTTACAGGAAGTGCAAGCCATAACATAAAGTGCAAGTCATTAGGAAAAGTGCAAGTCATTATTAAAAAGTGCAAGTCATTATGAAAAGTGCAAGTCATTATAAAAAGTGCAAGTCATCATAAAAAGTACAAGCCATTATAAAAGGTGCAAGTCATCATAAAAAGTACAAGTCATTATAAAAAGTGCAAGTCATTATAAAAAGTGCAAGCCATTATAAAAAGTGCAAGTCATTATAAAAAGTGCAAGTCGTTATAAAAAGTGCAAGTCATTATAAAAAGTGCAAGTCATTATAAAAAGTGCAAGTCATTATAAAAAGTGCAAGTCATTATGAAAAGTGCAAGTCATTATAAAAAGTGCAAGTCATTATAGAAAGTGCAAGTCATCATAAAAAGTGCAAGTCATTATAAAAAGTGGAAGTCATTATAAAAAGTGCAAGTCATTATAAAAAGTGCAAGTCATTATAAAAAGTGCAAGTCATCATAAAAAGTGCAAGTCATTATAAAAAGTGCAAGTCATCATAAAAAGTGCAAGCCATTATAAAAAGTGCAAGTCATTATAAAAAGTGCAAGTCATTATAAAAAGTGCAAGTCATTATAAAAAGTGCAAGTCATCATAAAAAGTGCAAGTCATTATAAAAAGTGCAAGTCATCATAAAAAGTGCAAGCCATTATAAAAAGTGCAAGTCATTATAAAAAGTGCAAGTCATCATAAAAAGTGCAAGCCATTATAAAAAGTGCAAGTCATCATAAAAAGTGCAAGTCATTATAAAAAGTGCAAGTCATTATAAAAAGTTCAAGTCATCATAAAAAGTGCAAGTCATTATAAAAAGCCGATCAGTTCGGTTTCCATTAGACCTGTGACTCTTATTATCTACCTGTTACATCCTCCCCCTTTTTTATATTTAGAAAATTGGTTTTATCCTTATCCTTACCTAAGAATTATGCAACTTATTTTAAGGCAAAAATATATGAGTTTATTTAATTTGAAAATAGATTTTAGAAGTAAATAATTTTTGTAAAAATGTCTCTTTCTAAATAATATAATCTTCTTAAGTACTTTTAAAAAATTTCTTTACAAAATATCTTGAATTATTCTTATTTTGTTTGTCTGTTTGTTTTGAGCCTCATGTATCCTAAATTATTTTTAGCTTTAAAAGTAATTGAAATGTAACTGAAAACCACAGTTTGTCGAAAGTTAATTGAAAGTTTTGTCAGTGAAATTTTGCAACCGTAAATATTTCAATACACATACAAGAAATAACCGCAATTTTCATGCATCAATATGTGGGCTAAAAAATACTACAAAACTGTGCAATATATATCGAACCAGGCCAACAACGGCTAAAATATAGAAACACAACGTCAAACAATCTCTCTCTATTGGTGTTTTTTTTTAGGTTCTAGTTGTAATTAAAGTCATGATTAGAAATCAAATAGTAAATACTGCTAAATAATATCTTGAAAAATGTTTTAAGTGAAATTTATTTAATATTCACTTTGTCATTCCATGTCTAATGCAGTGAAATATCCCTCAGGACATCATAAAATATATATATTCTTGATTAGTGATGAGATCTAAGACAATTTAGCCAGTCCTAAGGAAAAGAGCCAGACCCCTGAAATTTAACTATAGATAAATTATGAAGGATATCACAGGCCAAGTTTGTAAATGGGCTGAATCGGGCCAGAGGGAAAAAACTTCCCCTAAGAAGAACTAAATCAACCTCTGAAAAAACAACATAATTTTTAAAACTTTATCTAGTCGTATTTTTATCTCAAAGAAGGTCCAAAGCGTTGATCCAGAAAATCGGAAAAATCATTTTTTTGGACCCTGCCTCTTTTAAGGGGCGTTGACGTAAGATAAGTATTTCTTTTTATTCTGTATCTATTTGCCAACATCACTTCAAGACAACATTAAAAATAGAAAACTTATGTACTCATTTTCTTCTGCAATTGGCAATTTCGAGCAGCATCTTGTTAGAGCCAGGAAGCAATTAATAGTTGTCCATAAGGGGTAGGTAAGTGTCCTGTTTTTGATATTATTGTGACATCAACGTCACAATTAGTTACAGAATAAGGGAGATTATGTGCAAAAATAGTGTAAATATTTAACAAATTGTATTCGTCAAATCAAGATTCCTTAAAATTTAAATTTTTAAGTTTTTAGGACGATGGTAAGATTTTGTCTGATCTTTCAGTGCCCCAGCCCTCCGCCCGCTTTTGCCCCTTAAATGATCCTATAAAAAAAACTTTTTTTTTTACGCTTAATAACCCAAAAAAATTAAAATGTTTCCTTTTAGGTTTTTTTTCTTGGACCAGCACTCAAGGGATGACCCCTACATATACAGTGCATTGCGCCGGAACTTGAAAGGAGGGGATAGTATTGAGGGGACAGATGTAGAAAGATGAGAAGATAGAGAATTTTTTGTAGCTATTTCAACCTTTTTTACTTCGCCGGTTAATTTTTGCTACAGTACCGACGAAGGGGGTGCTGCTGTTACTCTGCTTTTTTAGTACATGATTGTGTTAGTCGGCCAGATGTTTCCCCCCGGCCCTTCCCGAAGTGACCCTGTTAAAATGGAGTTTTAAAATAGAGCACAGAACTTTCTTAAAGGAACTCTAGCCCAGAAAGTTAAATATTTTTACTTGCTTTTTTTTCAAAAACAAAATTTTTTAACAATGAAAACTTAATAACCCTTGACTTTTTTTTGTAAAATTTGAGAAAAACTAAACATTAAACACATTCAAGACAGCAGGCTACCGACTCTAACCTGTCAAAAATAGAATACATGTGTTTATACGGGAGTGAATATTTTCACGGCTACACGGCAGGTTGTTGTCCGTGCTACTTTTGTGGTTGTAGTCAAATTAAACTAATTTCCATTTTCATAGGCGACAATAAACAGATTAGTGCTGCCAATATAATGAAAAGTTTTAAATAAATAAACGTTTAAAAAATTTTTTCATCTAGTCAAGAATATGAAAATTGTTGAAAATAAGATATTCAATAGCCCTTTCGAGAATAAAAATTATTTTGTAATTTTTATTTATTTATTTGTTTTGCGTTCTCTATAGGCTTTTAGTTTTAATTTCATTTATTTTTTATTATTTTTATTTTTTTTGGTAATAACTCCTAGAATATAGGCCCCATAGAAACGATATGGGTATCATTTCAAAGTACTCCAAAATGTCTTTCTATTGTTAGACATATTTTTCAAATTTATTCACATATTGCGAGTATTATTAAATTTTGAAATTTTGTATCTGACTTTTGAAGTAGAAATTCTATTATTTTGAATACCCTACTTTTGTATATATATGATAGACGTTAGTTAGGCCACAAATGAATTAACTCATAAGCTCATTTTCATAGTGCCATAACACAAAAGGACATCAAAATGTATTTATTACAAATGCAAAAACAATAAACAGCTATAAACAAATAAAATGTTTTTATTATTAATGTTGCTTCGGTATAAGCTGAAAATTAATATTATATAAAAAAAATTTAACTATTTCGCCGGATTCCCGTGGTGGCGTGATTGTATATGATCCAACATTATTTGGCTCTAAATATTTGCTTTAATTCACGCCTTGGTTACAATTTTTTACTCTATTTACAAGATATGAATATTTCTTGTAAAAGAAAAGGACTTGAAGCCTTTCGTATCTGTATGATATTCAACTTGTAGTTGAAGTTTTTCAAATAAATTCAAATTGCATAAATTTGCAAAATATCAATTTGGATTTCACCATAGAGAATCAATAGTTGTACTCTGGTATTTACTGGCAACACTAGCAAAGCATAAATGCTTCCAATAAATGAATGATGGCATGTGGTGAGGAATGAATTGCAGCAATTCTAACGAAAAACATGCCAACCATATGCACAATTTTTTTTTTGTAGAATGCGTACACACGTTTAGAATGCATCTGATGGGTTTTCAACAATATAATTTTTTTGTATGATTACCGATTGCCATTGTGGGTGAAAACAAATTTTTTTTCCTGCTCGCTTTTAGAAATTCTTTTCTATATCATGTCAAATGTGAAAGGTATTTTGAAGCTGTCATGGTGGTGACGAAAATGAGAATTTCATACTTTTATGTCATGGCTGTAGCCAGTTTTTGTATGTACATGCACACCTATTGCGTATATATCCACACACACACACACACACACACACATATAGGCAAGTGTATGGTGCCTGCTGTGAAAGCCAACAATATTTTTTTTTTTTTTGTGATGAGCTCCTAAAAGTGAAAAGGTAGTATTACAAAATCCAGCTGATAGTCAAATGTTATACCAACAATTATAACAGTGATACACACACACACACATACAGCCATCAATACAACATTATAATTTTCCTTGATATTCCTTTTTGTTTTGCAAACACACTTTCACACAAACTGATGTATATGCGAGCATGTAATGCCTTAATTTTCAAACACATTTATGACGGTTCGTTTCCTAACACATCCAAGTTAATTGTAATTACCGCTCGGCATGTATGAACTATGAATTCATGAAAACCAATTAGAACATTTCTGTGGCTACAAAAGAAAGGATATAAATAAATACATGTATATGAATACATACACACTCGTGTGTACTTATTCTTATGTATGTGTATTAGGAATGCTAGGAAGTTTCGGCATACATGCTTTTATCTATATTGTCTAATTATTAAAATAAAAAAATGTGTTATGCTTCTGGCAAATAAATAAAAAATAAATTCATAGAGATAGACATGCGGCTGCTGTTAGCTGAAGCAGTTAAGTTGTTGACTAGGAATCTAAAGTTTGTAGTTTGAATCCTGCACTCAGTCATGAATATTGTTTTTGTGGTTAAAAAAGCCGACGAAGTAAAATAGTTAATAAAATGTCTACTACAATTTCTCTCTCAGTCTTTCTCTGTCCCTCTATGGCTCTTTTGTTAATTTGCATATGTCCTTTTACATCATTTCCTCGTTTTTATAGTTCAATCACCATGCATTGCATAAATAGGGCTTGGCCCCTGGCTCTGTACTTCTTTTTACTTAGAATGAAAACAGCTTGTGCAGGGCTGTTTACAAAAAAATGCGAATAGCACAGATTTGCTCAACAAAGGTGAAAATAAGTAAATGATTTTGATATGTTCTATGCAGAACATGGGATCTCCTTAAGTTTATCAAGTTTCGGATGCATCAACTGATGCCTGTTATAACAGGACACTGGGGCTTTGGAAGATGAATGGGACTGGTATATCATGATTTCCGAACAAGCTGTACTGATGAAGGCCAGAACGAAACAGTGCTGCCTGACTTGAGGCAACACACTACTGGGCACGCCAGACGAACACGGCCTGTTGAGTACAGAGCCTACCCAGTTACCATTTTCCTTAAGGAAGACAAAATGGTATGACGAGACGGAGGGCAGTCAGTAGGATGCCCACTACTCCAGGGTTTCGCAGAGTGACCAAATCAACGGCCCAAGTGTTTTATATGTAGAAGATAATAGCTCCTCAACCTAACCTTGACCAAACGTGACCGAAAATTCTCTCAAATCTAAAGCGTGTTTTTTTAGAGTGTCACTAAATAATTTTTCTATTGGTCAAACTCATCGTGCACTTTTTCCATTTCATGGCGTACATATTCATCCTTCAGAGCGTCTAATTCGAAGAACAATAGATCGTTTTCGGACCACATTTACTGTTACTGATCATGTGCATCCCGTGAGACGCCGAACAGTGTGCACTGAAGAAGCTGCAGACGATGTGCAGGAAAGCATTGAGGATGATCCTATTCAATCAATTCATTGCCGTTCTCAGCAACTGGGGTTGAGTCCTACCATTTTATTAAAGATTCCTTTAGTTGTTGTAAATTGGTCTGCCATGTTGCGCCTGCTACGCGGCAGCCCTGGCTGCCACATGGCAGAAATCATACATGAGCATCAATTTCATACAATTTTTTTGCAATAAATCCCGTTTTATTGATATTAAACATATTTTTCCTAGTTTTATTTTGATTTAAACTTGTGTCACTCTATAAAAACACCCTTTATATCCTTCTGAGGTAATGGAAAAAATACACAACACTGGAAAAGTATTTCCGATTTTAATGGAAATCAACAAGACAAAATTTGCATGATTTCTTGGTGGTTTTATTAAAAGATATCGATATATTTTTAATGGCATTTGCACAGAATAACGATCATTTCTATTGTAACAGTTTGGCTTCAATATGTCCTTATTTTACATTCCTGAAGTACTTGTTTTTTTTTACCTCTGCACATATTCCTTGCAATAACATCCCCGTATATTTAATTTTTGATATTTTTCCTTTTATGTTAAATAATATAAAATTTTCAGATGTGGTATGAAATTAAGCTGCTTGTGCAACTCTTTAGTGTATAAATATGCAAGCACAGAGATTTAAATGTGTGAGTAACATAGACAACCATAACAGACAGACATTTAACATAAATACCTGGTAGAAGCAATTAACCCAAATTTCATTACTTTTACTTTAACAAAATTTTATATATATTTTTTATTTTTGCTTTCGACTTTAGGTGATAGTGACTGCACACGTACACTTCTGTTTAGGCAGGTACTTGTTTAATTTTGTTATCAGCACTGCCACCTCCACTGCTAGTGAGAACTTTATATGTTCCATTCAATAACAAAAAAAAAGGTCTATAGTATAGTAGAGTACATGGGGCATGTTATGCCTTGAGCGGTTAAAGACGTACTGATGTGGCAGTTAATATTTAAAAAATCTATCAGTAAATTACCTTTATTTAAATTACTTTAATTAAAAAATTGAGTATAATCTTACAAATTAAAATGAAACAATTTTACAATGGGATATATTTTTGGTGTAACTATTTGGTTCGATTTATTTATTGCTGTATTAAATTCAATTGTTTCGAATTGTTCGAAAATATGTTTTCAAATTCAGAAAGATATAATGACCATTCCAAGGCACAAAAGGATAGTCTACATCAGTTTTAATTATCCAACTTACACACCACAGCAGAACAGCTGTTTTCGAAAGCCGCTACACTTTGATCATCAGTACCCATGTGCACTTTAGTGTGTCCCCACCACTTAGTAGCTGCCTCAGTTAAGTGTAATGTGCCTGCTGTTGGCTGAAGTAGTAAAACACAAGACTATGAAGCGGAGGATCATGAGTTCGATCCCGCGCTGAGTCATGAAATATTGTGTTGAATTCTTTCGATCAGCAGTAGTGCCCTCCTTCATCGGTCCTGTAGCAAAATTAGCCGTCGAAGTAAAAAATTTTAAAATAGCTACAAAAACTTCTCTATCTTCTCATCTTTTTCATCTGTCCTCTCAATACTAGGTTACAATAGGTCAGGTTGAAAAGAGGGGCATAAGCAAGGGCTATCCCAATCCGTTCAGGATTACATGTAGGCCTCATACACCTGTTGTGCGCTCTACTGTAAGGAGTTCCCATTCTATTATAGGGAGCCTCCATTAAAATCATGGAAAACCTCTGGATTTGATTACGATAAGAACCTAGTTTCTTTAATGTATTTTCTTAAGTGTCTCCAACTAGAGCCCCTAAGAACTTCCACCTCCAGTATAATCTCCAACATTTCTCGTTTGCGTAATCCACTCTATTTAACTATGTTCTGATCTAATGCATTCTATTCTATTCTATTCTATTCTATTCTATTCTATTCTATTCTATTCTATTCTTTTCTATTCTATTCTATTCTATTCTATTCTATTCTATTCTATTCTATTCTATTCTATTCTATTCTATTCTATTCTATTCTATTCTATTCTATTCTATTCTATTCTATTCTATTCTATTCTATTCTATTCTATTCTATTCTATTCTATTCTATTCTATCCTACTATTATCTTCTCTGGTCTGATACCTTCTGCACTCTACTCTATACTATTTTCATCTACTATTCGCTCATTAAATTTGAGCCACTCAATTGTACTCTACACTACCGTAACATTAGAATTGAAATTTTCTACAGCTGCATTTCTCAGACACGCTTGGCATGTTAAAAAAGAAAAACTATAAAAATCATAAAACGTATGCAAAAAGCCCATAGTAAACTTATTACGCTATATCTTTAGCAATTTGAATATATAATGACAACAATTACCAAAAATGTTTTAAAGCTTAAGAACTTACCATACTTCATCACGTTATAATGTTCGAGTGAATGAAAACAAGGCATTATTTTGGGGAGGTATTTCAGTGTTAAAGTGGCTGTGCTTGGGCTTATTTACACATACACATACAAAGCCTAATTGATAAATTTTATACAGTTTATTTTAATTTACCTAATTTCCACAGCGCAGAGAATAAAAAAAATATATATCTAACACAAAATTCGTACCTAAAATGTAGTTAAACATCATTAGCGTAATTAAATCATTAAGCAATAGTAAAAACAGAAAAACCAAAATAAACCAACACGATTACTAGCAAATAGAACAAATTAACGTGTGTAAATCCTCGTTAAAAGCTCAATTGAAAATGGCTAAAAAAAGCAACTATTAAGCAAATACACTTACACCACTGTAGACACACAAATACAGCAACACATATCTGTTCCAATATATAATCATGATTATCAGCAAAACCACAGCAGAAGTAAATCGTTTGTATATATCAATTACAAAAAGTAGAATGAATGAGAAAAAAAAATCAACCTGGCAAAAGATATCGTTGGTATTAACATTTAAGCCAAAATATATATTTCAACACATACTTACGCATCAGAGCACTTCCGTTGAAAACAAAACACCAATACTCACTCGTGACATACACAAACACACGCAGGACTCTCAAAAAACCAAAAACCGATTAAACGAACATGTCGCGAAAAATAGAAACATGGTGTATAACAACACGTCCTTGCACACACGCACGCACACATACACCCCAATTTAAGCCCGGAGTTGGAAGGTGCAGAAACTGGTACTTATCCCGAAACACGGCAAGCCTCCGGGTGAACCATCTTCGTACCGCCCAATCTGTCTCCTTGACACGATGGGTAAAGTTCTCGAGCGAATTATATACAATAGACTTCTAGCCTGCGCTGAAGCCAGAGGAGCTCTCTCCGACCTGCAGTATGGATTTAGGAAAGGCCGTTCCACTGTAGATGCGATTAGGAGAATAGTAGACATAGCAGAAGACGCAATAGAAGGTGGAAGATGGAGATTTGGTTCCAAGGAATACTGCTCGGTGGTCACCCTGGATATTCAAAACGCATTTAATTCCGTGAATTGGGGGAATATTGCCAAGGCCCTTTTCATTATGGGTACGCCGCCGTACCTAATGAATTTGGTGAACGACTACTTTCGGGATCGGAAACTTTTGTATGTGACCGATGATGGCGAAGTAGAATATGAAGTCACTGCAGGTGTACCGCAAGGTTCTATTCTTGGCCCTCTGCTCTGGAACATAATGTATGATGGAATACTGCGACTATCCTTACCAGATAGGACTTCCATTATTGGCTTTGCGGACGACATTGCCATAGTCTCAGTGGCAAAAACCGTAGAGGAGGTGGAGGTGAAGGCAAATGCGGCAGTCGAAAGGATTGAAATGTGGCTTAATGGGGCTGGGTTGACACTAGCTGCCCATAAAACAGAGGCTGTCTTAATAAGTAGCAGAAAAACAGTAGAAAAGATGACTGTAACAGTTGGCGATGCAAGAATAGAATCGAAAAGGGCCATAAAATACCTAGGCGTAATGATCGATGACAGGCTAAATTTCAAGGAACATGTAAGGTTCATTGTCAAAAAGGCATCCGGCGCACAAGCAGCTCTGGCAAGAATAATGCCAAATATTGGAGGACCAACGTCATTTAAAAGAAGGGTAATATCGTCGGTTGTGACCTCGATAATAATATATGCCTGCCCAGTATGGTCTGTAGCACTTTCCGAGGAGACGACAAGAAGAAAACTATCCTCGGTGTACCGTCTAAGTGCAATAAGACAAATAAGTGGTTTCAGGACAATATCCGATGACGCTGCAATGGTATTGGCAAGAGCAATACCTATAGATATACTGGCGGATGAAATGAGGCGAATCTACTTTCGTCGTCTTGAGGATCCAGGGCAGATTGCTACAATAAGGAGAGAGGAGAGGAGTGTTTCTCTCTGCAGTTGGCAGTCTAGATGGGAATGCAGTTCGAAGGGCAGATGGACTTATTATCTTCTGCCCATCATAATTCCCTGGCTGGAGGCACAACACTGCGAGCCCAACTTTTATATGACGCAGTTCTTGAGTGGACATGGTTGTTTCAGGAAATATCTGCACAAATTTGGGCACGATAGATCCCCAACATGTCCAAATTGTGTTGAAGAAGATGAGGACGCTCAGCACGTTTTATTTTGCTGCCCGAGATTTAGGGGGCCTTGGGAGTTGAATATTAATCCCCGCCAGCTTCTAGACGAGATTTTGGGTTCCGAGATTAAATGGAACGAGTGTAACCACCATATATCTGTAGTTATGCAGGAACTACGAAGGCTTGAGAGACAGAGATCGAACGAGCGTACATAAGATGAAGCGAAATCGCTAACCAGCCCTCCGCGAAGTAATACCTAACGGCAGTCCCGCGGAGGGAGAGTGGTCGAAGGAAACAGGGGGTGGGTTTAGTACGTAGGCACCAGTGATGGTGAATCGTGCATGCTTATGAGGGAACATAAGTATCTTTTGAAGATTCCCACCTCCGGTTCTATACAAAAAAAAAAAAAAAAAAAAAAAAAAAACCCCAATTTAAGCCAAGTCACATGTGCACACACACAACAAAACACCATGCAGAAGCTAAAGCCATTATGCTTAAAAACAAACAAAAAAATGCCTACAATATATACATAAATGTAAAACACATTTAAATTACATTTTAAAATTCGCTTAACCACAAATACGTTCGTACTGGCAGCAAACTAAACAAGACTACTACTTCAGTAACAATAAAAAAAAAGAAAGAAAAAGTGGTACAATGACGCCGGAAATAGGGTTGACATCAACAATTTCATTAAAGAATTGCAATTGGTATCGCCAATAACAAATTTCCGTAGAAAAATTTCCCTTCTTTTCTCACAAACTTCAAACGGAAATCATTTTGTTCGATACCTTTTCTGAATTTATGCATTATTTGAGTTTTATGAATGCGTAACGATTGTTTCTTTTTTTCTTCTTCTTATTTTATGCAGTACTTTAAAGGAATGCTGAAATAGTGGACCGCGAGATTGCCATACAATTATATACAAAATTTCGATCAATATCGAGTGCCTTAATTTGCCCTCAGGTTAGAATTTTTAATTTATTTACTCATTTTGAAATTCTTTTAGTAATGAGCTGTAGGTAAATTTTTTTTTGTAACAAAAATTTTCTAAATTTTTTTGTAACAAATCAATTTATAATAAGAAAAAAAATCTCAGCATAATTATTTGTTATATGTTAAAAACAAAAATATTTATAGATTTTTTGTTACAAAAATAGTGATTCCAAGCTCATTATAACCAGAATTTCAAATAACAAACAGAAGATCGAAAAGTCAACAAGAAATTTATTTACTTATTTTAATTCTTTTGTAGGCCACAGTGTGTGCTATACATTAATAAAGTTAAACATTTAATTCCTATTTATTTGTTGTTCAGGCTCTAGGTTATAATATAACTTTCGTATTCCAATTCATTTTATGTATTATTATCAATTGGTATTTTATTTTTCATAATTACTAAAGGACTTCGGGGTTCTTTCTCACGAAAATATTTAGGAAATCCGATCTCTTTAAATCAGAGTGAAATATAAATTTTGTAATGCATTTCATCCACATTTAAAGTGTTTTGAAATATTATGCAAATAAAATAATAACTCTAGTCACACAACAGATCTGAGTCAGTCAACATCAATCCTCTTTGGCAATTATTTTTTAAGTGCAATCAGGCCACTGATCGTTTACTATCTTCCGAGAGTTTTACATTTCACCAGCACTAGTTATTTTCAACAACTCAAATAATTGTATAGGTGTACAGTTCTTCTGGGGAAGTATTCCGTGAATACGTTTGCTACTTTCAGTGTGAAGCCATAGATCGTGTAAATTCTGTTACAGAAAAGCATAAAAATATTGGTTAATAAGATCGCCGACATTCTCGTATGGGCTGTACACCAATATTTTCTTAATTTACTTTGTAAAGTATTTTTCAAATCAATAAATGGTATACTAAATGATAAGTAAACGGAAAAAAGTTACATTTTCAAAGGAACTATAACTACCCGTATGAAGTTTAATTTCGAAATATATAACCCTAGTAACAACCCAAGTGTAATCAATAGCACTATCATTTATAAGACATCTTGTCTTATTGTGCTATGTCGCAATTTAACTAAATAAATAAAATACAGTACGTTAACAGAGCTCTGTTAGCATTTTAACATAGCGCTGTTAAGCATGAAAAAACCGAGTGTTTGGATTCCAAAAGGAATACTGGCCACATTTCTGAACAAACCTTGAAAAATATGAACAGAACAAACAACCAGGTTCATAGCTTTCATAATATATTAATACTTTGGTATAGCTATGCCGATAAGCTTTTACTTTTTGTACACAAAAACTCTGTAAACGTACTTGGTTTGTGTCTAGGGTTCTATATTTCGAAATTTAACTTCACACGGGTACTATAACTTAAGAAACTATACAAATTTTTATGATTTAAAAAACAATTTACATTTTCCTAAAATAAAATAAAAATTTTAATATATAATTTTCTTGTTTCAGGCCTCAACGAAAAGATTGGGCATTTAAACAAGTGATCTTCTTTTGTACATCGTAAGTATTAATTTTCATTTTTCTAAGAATTATTGTAAGTTTACCAAGTCAAATACGAAAATTAACTTAGTAATATTATATCAGCTGTTGGCTGAAGTAGCTAACACTAGACTATGAAGGGGAGGGTCCGGAGTTCGAATCCGCACTCAGTCATAGTGCATGGCACTAATTAATTGTTGCCAGTCTGTTTCTGGGAGGAAGGCAAAGCACTGGTCACTGAACATAATTGGCAGCGAATGACACTGTCAAGTACAAAAGAGTAGAGGAACAGCACCCTCCTTCGTCGGTCCTGTAACACAAAAGGCACAAATAGCTATAAAAAATTATTTATCTCCTCAGCTTTCTTCATCTGTCTCCTCAATACTATATCCTCCTTTCAAGTTCCAAACAAAAATACACATGAAAACTGATGATGAAATTGCGGCGGCTTTTGAAAACCTCTGTTCTGTTTTGTCGTATAAGTTGAATAATTAATAAACTTAAGCTCTAAACACATAGATGACAGCAGACAGCAAGCATCAATATGTCAAAAATAAAATCCATGTGTTTAAATGAAAATGATTATTTTGAGGGCAGCAGGACTGCACAACAGCATTTGCTGCTGCTGCCAAGTTACGCTATTTTCCATTTTGAAGGTCAGCAATAAACAAATATAGTGTTGCCATTATATATGTATATAAATTGGAAAAATAAGAACAACTTTTTTTTTAATATTAAACATAAAAGAACAAAAACAGCATAGTGTGCAAAAAACTATAAAATCTAACAGTTTATTTTCCTAAAACATATTTTGCTGTTTGTTGTTTGTTGATATATGTGATCAATGATTGACAGCATTTACTGAATCAAACAAACATTGTATCAAAATTTTTGAATTAATACCTATGAAAAAAATACATTTAACATTCTCGTATATGTATATGTACCCATATATACCACATATGTATGCATGTACATATGCATCACTGAATATAATCGGTGAAGGCCTTCTTCTTGTACTCGCAAGCATGTTTAATTGTTCAAAGCCTCTAGAAAATATTTAAGCAATCAAAGGCTTAAAAGAAACTACATATTTCAATCGATTCGAAATATTTTGCAATTGCTTGTGCATTTAAAAACATTTAAAGACTTAAGAAAAAAAAATTTTTTTTTAGGTTTACAATATCCTTTTTTTCCTAGTTCTCTGCTGTATACAATATAGAAATAAATTTATGTGTTTTTATAGTTTTTCGTGATATTATTAAATTTTTTATCAATAACCTTAATTTTGTTCAGTATAAAATATATATGCGGCATTCCTGTTGTTATGTTGTTGCTGTCTTCAAAATACTCATGAAGCTGACTTCATAGCAGCATTTGAAGCCGTGAAGTTTTGAAGTCTGCTGTCGTCTATGTGTTTAGAACTTTATGCTGAGTTTCCTTTGTGCCTTGGAATATTTAGCATGTCTTTCTGAATTTAAAGCAAATTTTCGAACGATTGAATTTGATTTTAAATTTCATTACTGCAAAAATGTCCAAGTAAAAAAATCGAAGGCTTAGTATATCCAAATATTCCATGTTGAGCTTAAAACATGTGTATATATAAAACGTATCCTTAGGATCTATTTCTAAGCAGTTTATTAATGAGAGGCATCATAAATAAGGCATAAAAATAGCAACAGTAAAATCTTTATCTGTTGTAAAGGGTGAATGAATACATTGCTTTAAGGCCTGCATGCATGGTTTGCGATGCGACACCTGCTCGTTTGAAAATAATATTTTTTTAACACTATTCTGCCATATACACGAGTAATTTTATAGTGTGTTATATGATGATGTATTCGGTGTGCTGATGGTATAGAGCACCGTGTGAAAGTGTAAGCACATATACGAGCACAACATACCATACATACATGTATTGGTTCAGTTGCTGTGTTGTTTGTGTAAAATGGCATAATGTATGAGGGAATATTAATATTTAAATGCGGCATAGTTTGTGGGGTGCATGCAATTCTTGACTCAACAAGACTATGCGAATTTTTATTTATGTGGTTCAAGTTAATTTAATAGTAGTAAACTGACGAAAATATATTCGTAACCATTTCTCTCTCTATATTGAATTCATTATATAATGAAATACTTTAATATTTACGTATATATTTCGCTAACCTACATTGATTAACAGCAATTACTTATAAATCCTTGACTCTTACTTCATTTTTGTTAGAGATTTTTTTTGCTGAAGTTGAGTGTTTTCTATGAATAAAACAATATAAGAATATTTGAATAATTTTGTATGTGATTTAATTTTTAGTTTTTCTAAATCCTGTAAAACATTTTGTAATTTAGTTAAAAATATTTTAGACCCTTATTAAAGCTCTTTATGTGTAACATGTATAACTCTAGCATTCTCTTTATTTATTTCCATAGGATATTTTCTCTTCAGAGCGATTGTTTTATATATTAATGTACATTCTCTTCGAATATAAGAGTTTTTGCAAGGACAATTCCAATTCAGCAAATAAAGGAAATATTCTCTTAGCAGAGAAGAGAAAGCTCTTTTGTGTTAATAGTGGGAACTTTTAATGTGAAATATCAAGGAATACGGCTTTGTGTCGCAATAAATCTACTACTTTATGTCATTCTCTGCACGGCGTGGAGTCAATAAATAACATTATCATGATATTAAAAGACATGTATTTGAATGAAAAGCTTCAAACTTTTAACTCAACAGATGAAATTATTAATTTAATTGTTTGCACTATTTAATTTGTAGTCAATTGCATATGCTTTAAAAATAAATGCATATTGCAAAGAAATTTCATAATATATTGTGCATAACGTTTTAAAGGAATAATTATCGAGGACACTTTTATATAAGGGAAATTGAAATATTTTATTATACGATATTTCGATATCCTCTAAATATCTCCTTCAGGGCAATAATTATAATTAAAATTAATATAACAATATTTTTTAAAGAATGTATAACAAAAAAGTTTTTTAAAAAATAATTTTTTTTTAAGTTCGAAAAATCAGCTATCAAATCATATTAAATGAATTAAGAGGCATGGAATTTTACATACGGACTTCGGAAAAGGAATTGCAGAAGGAAGTCTAAGTTCAATTTACATAATGGAAAATCTGGCAGCAATAGTTGCCTTAAGGAGAATTTTTAGTATAGAAGATATAAAACCCCTGTGTAAACTATTATTATAAAAAATATCGTAAAAGTGACAAAGCTTTGATTACGAACCCTATTGAATTTTAAAACTTTATGTTGTGGTTTTATTGCCAAAATTCTGTATTGAGTTCAGGTCGATTAAATTATGATGGGAACTGGCTGTCACGATCGTGCGATAAGACTTCGCTAGAGTGCGTCTGTTGTATGCTAATAAGCCACAAACCATTGCAATCTACAGAGCCTACATAAACTATACCATCAGTTAGTCAAATTCAGCCTAATTTATGCGCCAGTTATGGAAAATTGGACATATCCGATGCCCTTTACATAGAAAAGCCTTGGCGGTCTTTTTAACAATGTGGCATACACACACACATAATGGCATCAATAGGTCTTCCAAAGATTTTCTCTACTTAAGTTTAAGTTTCTGAAGCACTTAATGAACGATTTTATATAAGTGACCTTAATCTGTGGAGAAAAAGTTGTCACAATGATGTTAATGAAAGACTGGAAAATAATCATGACTATTTCAATAATATGCTTCCCAAGTAACAGAAAATAATATGTGCAACTAAAGTCTCAGCTGTGTAAAGATGCATAAATAGGCAAAGGAATTTCTTTTAAAATATGCCTTAACTTGACTTCTAATTTTTACTGCTTTTTATACGGTCCAAAAAAGAATATGGAGGGTATACTCACTTTGTCATTCCATTTGTAACGCAGCGAAATATCCATCTGAGACCCTATAAAGTATATATATTCTTGATCAGTGATGAAACCTAAGACGATCTGAGCATGTCCGTCCGTCTGTGGAAATCATGATTCAGGCCAAACGAAAACAGCTAGACTCTTGAAATTTGGTATAAATATATCTTGAAGGATAGCACAGGTTAAGTTTGGAGATGGGCTAAATCGGGCCAGAAGGAAAAAAGTTCCCCTAAGAAGAACTAAAGCAACCTCTATAAAAACAACACAATTTCTAACGGCTTTTTGTAATTTTGTTAAGCAAATGATATATTTTTATATTAAAAAAGATCCCACGCGTTAAACTTGGAGCCACAAAAAAAAAAAAAACTTGGACCCCATTTAGTGGGGGTATACATTTTAACAAATTGTATACTTACTTAAGCCTTAAAAATAAAATTTTTAAGCTTTAATGACGAAGCTGAGACGTAACCTGGTACTACTCTGCCCTACCCCCTCCTCCCCCTTTGCCCCCTAAATTACCCTATAAAAAAAAGGAAAATGCTAATTTTGTATATAATTATCCTTCCTAAGCATTTATTTTTATGAGTTTTATTACAAAGGTGAAATGACTCCCCTACAGCTCTTGCCAGAGTGACCCCCCCCCCCCAAAATACAGTTAAACATTTTAAATTGACTTACTAAATATTTGGAGGGTATTTAAGATTCGACCCGGTCTTTACTTGTTGTTTGTTGTATGGTCAAGTATGTGTGTATGCCTGCATTTCATTGGTTCTTACACCAAATCATCAGTGGACTTTAATCCAATTCCAAAATAACAAAACCTCTCAGCTTATACATAAATTCCCACAAATGAATTGAGAATTACACAAACAAAACCATGATTTGAAATTTTTGGAAAATACAACAAGCAAATTATGTGTTTCTGAATTTAAAACAAATTTTTGAACAATTAGCCTTAATTGAATCTAATATGGCAAAATAGTAAATAAATAAATACTTACCCCCTTATTCATAAAAATTATGAGAGTCTAATAACAGCGTAATAAGACAAAATTTCATAGAAAATTTGCTCTATAACACGCTTATAAACCTCTCATAATTTTTATGAATAAGGGGGTTATAATATAAATTTAAGCTACTGGCTTGAGCTAGCAATAAAAATGAAAAGTTCAAAAGGGTTTGATACTGTTCTTGTATATAATTTCCTGATAAAATTTTTATAAAAAAACCGTTACCATATTCAACTAAGCCACGGCATACGTGGTGACAAACAAAAATACTAAAGGGTATTGATGATGAAATTGTAGCGGTTTTCCAAAACAGCTGTTCTGTTTTTCTGTGTAAATTGAATAATTGAAACTGATGTTGACTTTCCTTCGTATCTTGGAATATGTATAATTGGGGTATTCACACTGTAGTCATAAAGTCATAAGTCATAAAATAATAGCACTAAAAATATGACTAGTGTGAACAACCCGTCATAATTTAGTGTGCTATTTCAAACATCGTTTAGCTGATAAGAAAACAACACATTTGGAATTAGATGTTATCAAAGCAAAAAAATAAAAAAATTAAGGCAATTGTAATAAAGTTGTTTGAATATGAGAAAAAACTCCATTTCTATTTAAAATTATTAAATTTGTCTTCTGGTGCACAGGTATATCTAAATGAAGTTGTATGTATAAACTAAAACAGCTGCTGCCTTGATATGAGCTGAATAAATTTTTTTTTTGCGGCGTCATACGGAAAAACGTTCAGTGGCTGCTAGCTACGTAAGTTAAAAGAGAATTAATTTTCACATCTATATATTTAGTTTTTGCGATTTAGTTCTCTTTTAATATTTTTTATGTTATAAAAATGTGATTTAATGTACAGACAAATAGGTATGACTAATTTTTTAGCCGTTTTTTAGTTTTGAATCATATATCAGTGACGGCGGCAAACATATACTATCGCCGTCTCACCTAAAGATTTTCAACCGTTCGACTCAGATCTCTAGAGCTACTTTATGACAAATCAAAAACATACCTGAAAGAGTGCTATTATCTTATGACTTTTTGTATGCAGCACAACAACAACTTTTTTAAACTGGCTTAAAATATTATGACTTTATCACAATATGACCAAATAGCACGAAGTGTGAGTACCCCAAATATGTTTTTGAATTTAAAACAAATTTTTGAACACTTAGCCTTAACTGAGTTTAATATAGCAACAAGATGGTTCTATAAAAATATTTAAATAAGTAAAAATAATATTGGAAAATTTTTTACCCTGCCTTTCTATATTATTTGCATTTTTAACTTATTTTATTTGTCATCTATATATATTTATCAGTAAAGTGTAATTGGTTTTATATTCCAGAAAACATTCTGTACTATGAAATAAAAAATATAATATAAAAATAATTTAGCAGCTTTACCTCCCCCAGCCAAAGTGTAGCATAACGATAAAAGATCAACAGATTTGTTTTTATATTTATATCTTTTTATATAGTTCTGTTTTGTTGTAGTTGCCAGGGCGTTTAAATTAGAATTGGGATTCAACTATTTGGGAATTTAAAGTCATCACGAATCCTTTTCAAAATCCTTTCGTAACTTTTATTATACACTTAATTAATTTTACTTTTCTTCAAACAAAATTGATTGTATAAGAAGTAGAGAATCTTTGATTGCTGTTCTGCTTTAAGTTAAATTCATGCGTAAATATTGAGTAGTCTTGTGTGTAATAGTATTACGCCAACTTAGGTAAACTACTTTACCGAATACATGTTTCACAGTTAACATCTGACATGTTTAGGACTGTTTACAAGTGTATACATTTCATACTTAACATAATTTAACATACACTCAATAAATGTGTGCTTGTATTTCGATACTTGTGCGTATAAACAAACAGTTTTTATCTGTGCATACGTACGTCGTTCGCAAGAGTACAAAAAGAATTTACTTTAATAAATGTGCACTGAAGCAATGCTAATCAAGTTGACTTTTGTTGTGATCCTTTACGAGACCTTCTTTCGTTTCTCAAGTCATGCAAACTTTTAAATATGTTGCACAGAAAGCAAAGAAAAAACAGTTGAACACTTATAGCCGGAATTAAATTTGTGAATCAGTTTGCGGTAGGACTTGTAAAATTTAGCATCTTCTTTTCTAACTTTAAATGTTGAAATTAGGATACATTTCGCTGAAGAGTTGAAAAGGAAGTGTCAGCCTGCTTTGGCTAAATATAAATTAAACAGGCTATAAGTTCAAATCTGCGAAACTGCAAATTATTTTTTATTTTTATTTTAATAAATGAACGTGATTACATTCCATTTATTTTTGAGAGTGGATGAGATGTCGTAGCGGCCTCGAAATCAGTACTGCTCCGTTCTGCTGGTTTAATGACTATGAAAAATATTCTTAATATTCCACTCTCAAAAATAATTGGAATGTAATCACGTTCATTTATTAAAATAGAAATAAAAAATAATTTGCAGTTTCGCAGATTTGAACTTATAGCCTGTTGAGAAAATTAACATCCAGAGGGGTTATTCTGAATTGCGATGCGAAAGGAATTGCTTTTGCATTTCAATGTTAATAGCATACAAATGCGTTCAGTTTTTCATTCGCATCGCAATTCAGAATAAGCCTCCTGTAATAAAATTTACATCAATAAAGGTTCACTATTAAAATAGAAATTCATACATAATAAATTAAACATAATTGTTAGAAAATGTATTTCATTTTTAGCTCGACAGTAGAGTTCTATGTGTAAGTATTAGCAAACAACTTTTGTACACTCGTATCCTTCTGAAGTGTTTTGTATTAAACGTGCGCCTAAACGTAATATTGCAAATACAGCAGATGAAGGTAGAGAACAAATATTTATTATATGGCTAAATAAAACATAACGAATTATGTTTTTAATGCCTTCCAGCTTAAATACAATACAGATTTAGCAAAGAAATCATGCTAAACGTTTTGTTTAACAAATTCGCAAATGCCAATGTTCTCGTATCGCACACTAATTTATTTTCATTGTAGTGGAAAACAATTTGCAAAAACAAAAAAAAAATAATAATAATAATGAACAAACAAACAATATTGCCGATGTGCTGTTAGATGCGTATGTGCGAGTACTCTGCAACATCAAAAACAATTCACTGCACAGTAATTTGTAGCAAAATCTTTTTTTTTTCTTCTCTGTCGCTATACTTATTTCTCAATGCTTTAAAGGTCACTTGGCTGTGGACAGTTTTTGGTTATTAAAACGGCATCTACTTCATTAATATAATTTTTTGCTTAAACGGAAATCGTATATATTGATTGGTTGAATAATAAGAGAAATAAATCACGTGAACTTGTGTGGGAGGTGAGGGGGGGTGACTTAAATATATTTGAAAATCGGGTTTTTGTGTCAAGTCAAGTGAAATGAGCAGTAGAAAAGTATAAATTAGAGACAAACAATAGTTGTTTTTGGCATAATCATCATGTAAATATATGTTTTTGATTTCATTTCTTAGGTACTTTTTGCCAGTTGATTTAGTTTTCGGTAAATAGTTGAATTAACTTTCCTGATAATAAAAACGTGTATTCTAATACAGCCAATTATTGTTAAGCGGATTGGCGAAAAATAGGTCACTTAGTAACTACTTGTGGACAACAATTAACTACTTGTGACATCTTGTGACTACTCTGTAGGGGCTTGGATATAGCAAGAGGCTGTTCGATATTGTCAACTGCTGAAGAAAAAACGTACAGTTGAGGCATATTTCTGACACTGTCTTTATGTGACACTAACAAGTAAATACAGAATAAGTGGGAACATATTATTTCTTTTCTAGGATACAGAAATTATCCATGGAGCGTTTGTTTTCTAATAAAAGTTAGTTTATTTTAATTTCGTGCACACCGGCATAACAAAGGCAACATTTTTTTAAAATTCTAAGCGAAAAAAAAAAATCTAAAATCTGTTTCACTGATAAATATATTCATATTATATGTTGCTAAAAATGTTGTTTAATTTCGATGCAATGAATAAACATCTCATCCCAAATAGAAAATTTGAGTGCTCTATATGTCACTTCAGCTTAAAGCTTATTAATTGGCCTGGAACATACAGAAAAGTAATTGTTAATTGTTAGAACAATTACTTTTTTTTGACTTTCTGGTCCTCAGTTAGTTTGATGACAAAAGAAAATAAGTATTTTTATTGGTTACGTTAATATTAAAAAAAATTTTACCTTTCCAGCTCTGGAGCTGCCTTTTTGGGTTTTCCGATTTCTAATACCACTAAATATGCTCTAAAAAATAATGTATAATTAAATATGTACAAAGAAAGTAAAAAAATTCGTTTACTTGGTACTTTTTTGTATCAAAGTAAGTTATAATAGTCCAACCCTGGAATCGCCTATTTGAGTTTCTTTGATTTTTAATGCCAATTAAAACCTTCCTGAAATATAAAATTGATTTAAATAGAAAAAAAATATGTTTAACTAGTTACTTTTATATACGCAAATATATATTTACAATATCCAGCTCTGGAACCATATTTTGGATTTTTGCTGGTTTTCTACATAAAATTATTTATGACTATTTCCAAGATATCAATCTAAGACCGAAGTCTCGAAGTTTTTTTTTGGGAACTTCGGAAATCGATTTATCGTGCAGACAGACCGACTTCCATATTCATAAGGACCCACAATATATTTACTCTATTAGATCGCATATTAATGTAGTGGAAATTACGCGCGCAATGGAAAACCTATATACATATATAAGTATACCCTTTCCCCACCAAGCACTTTTCAATTTAGTTTAATGTAATTTTCTTTATAATAGATTTAAAAATAATGATCGAGCTGATAGTCATGGCATTATAAAATATTCATAAGATTAGATAAATAAATAAATAAAAATAATACAGTCGAATCCGCTTTAGCGCAACACACTTATTGAAAAAAATCGGATTACTGAAAGCACTGATTTTAAACGCAGCTAGTCTTATTCACTTCGCTTTAGCGAAACATCGCTTTACTGAAAATATCGTATAACTGAAAAACAAAATCAAGCCCACAACTACGTTTTGTATGAAACTTACTTTGCTTTAGTGAAAAAATAAACAATGACAAATTTATTTATTAGAAATCGATTGCATAAATTAAGGCTGAAAAAATTTTGCATGTTTTGTCCGTTAAATAATTAAATGACATAATGTATTTGTCCTTTTCGCTCTTTTGTATTGTATTTTTCTTTATATATTATCGATGCAAGTGGCTAGACATTTTCGAGGAATTCGTGAAAATTTTCAACAACAAAATGTGCACATATGCATGTGTATGGTGTGCATTATTGATATAAAAAATATTGTTTTACTGATTTTAAGCAGTACGCTTAACTGTAACAAATTTCAATCATCCGAACCACGTTTTAGAAAAAAAACCGGATAACTGAAAAAAATTGGGCGGAATCGACTGTAATAATAATAATTTAGTTACAGCAGTTTAGGCCGAATTTTTGGGATCTCAGTTAAACTAGGTTTAGTTAATCTGAAAACAGATTTTTGCCACTATTATCATGTTTTTATACAAAATTTTGACGGAACAGCTTAGTTTTGCTTAAAATGTGTGTCCTTAATGAAATAATAAAAAAAAATCACAGTTGGCTGGAAAGAGCAGAGTTGCAGACATCGTTAAACTAGGTTTAAACTTAAACCACCTCTCAAAAACCCGACCTTAGTGTACATCTATGCGTATTAGTAACAAATTACCGCATTTGAGTAATAAGTATACGGTATTTAGTTGTTAAGTACAAAACATAGCATACTTTAAGGATGAAATATTTGTGTTTCATGCTCCATTTGGGTTAACGTTACTTTCCAAGAGTTTACTCAAAATAATTTATATCATTGCAATAATTACAGGTTAAGTGTTCTTTCTTGAATATCAGTTCCAAGAAGAATATGTGAGTTTGTGCAAAACTCAATATAATTCTTGCAAATCTTAACAATTTGTTTCAATTTAATTCTTACATATTGCTACTGTGCAATTTTTTAATAAAAATTTAAATTAATTGAAAACTCCATCGTACATCAAATATCTTTCGTTTTACTTTTCAAATACTCAATTGTCCTGTTTCTCTCTCAGTCTAAATCTCAAAGTAACAATTTCTAAATATTTGTTGTGTTGCCAATCAACTAAGTTTTGCAGAAAAAATGTTACTACGCAAAAAAAAAAAACAAGAAGAAAGAATTGATTTTAATGAAAACTCAGTATCTTTTAGAACCACAAGCACTTGTATAATGGTGGTCAACCTTAAACAAAGGCCAACAAATTAACAAAAAAAAAAAGAGACAAATAAATAAAAATAGAATAATAAAAAACTAAACAAGTGAAAAACAACCTGCAATGAAATCTAAAAACTACTGAAAAGAAAGCAATTTAACATGAAGGCGAGTGGGTGTATGAGAAAAAAAACTTACATTCCATTGTTGATTCTACTTCATTTACGAAAGAATTTGTTTCATTGTAAGATAAACTTTGGGGTAATGCGAAACGCAAGAGAAGGGCTGCTCAATACAAACAACTGGCAATAGTAGTATGACCATTATTCTGTTAAAAAAAAGAAGATTTCATATTATTTATTTCAACGTATTCTGTTTTTCTCTCTCAGATCTCCACATACATTTCTTTTGTTAGTTTGCATTTTTATAAACTTGCAATTTTTTATGATTATTTTCTATGAATCTTGTTTTTTTTTCATAAGAAAAAATATAAGAGTATTAGTTATAAAAAAAATGTGAGGGAACAAATATGTTCACTATTGTTATAAAAACGCATGTGGGAGAATGTGATTTTTACAAATACCGTTTGTGTTAGTTGTTTTTAAAAATGTGTAAATGGTTTGGGGGCCCCTTTTGGTTAATATAGGTTATGGATCAAGCCAGCCCTGTATTTAAACACATTTAATTGTAGTTCATAGAAGAATATGAATTTATCTAAACATTATTATTGAGATCATATTCCAAGAGGTGGCGACCAGATCTAGTCTTAGAAGAAACTTTACACTTTCGCATATTGACATTTTTGTTACAAAATTTTTTTTAAGAAAAACTTTTGCCAAAGCTAATGTAAATTACGTTTTTTTTTGTTACTTGAACCGGTTATTAGAACCTTATTGAAGCTACGCATTGTCCTGGATTTATCCAAGGAGGAAATAGTGGTACGAGGACAGATAAAGAAAGATCAGAAGATAGAGAATTTCTTGTAGTAATTCGAGTCTTTACTTCTCCGAAGAAAGAGGGTGCTGTATGGCACTCTTTAGCATGTGATACTCTCAATCTCTGGCGGTTAATTTCAGCCAACTCCGCCGCTGAAATAGGCCGACAAAAACCTACGCAACCATGCACTAGTACATGTCAAAAAAAATAAATAAAATATTCGATACCATATTCATATTTGTGTAGGGAGTCGAACCCGAGATCTTACACTTCGTAGTTTAAGTGTTCACCATTTCAGCCAACGGCAGCCTTAATATTAATAGTCTGCGATATTTAACTTATTTTTTCTTAAATTAATGGTCAACATATTGCACTAAAAAGCATTATTAAGTAATAAATTTCCTGCAGTAGAAATATTCCCTAATTCGCTAAAGCTAAAACTTCTGCATATTTTTGAGGGCTTATTTTGTATAATATTTATTTGTTCGCTAGCAAATAGAAAAATACAAAATAAATGCCCAAAAATATGCAGAAGTTTCTTATAACGATTATTATCCTAAAAATATTTTTTTTTATTTTTAGCGAGTTAGGGAATATGACTGCAGCGCGATCATTGACTAAATACGTATCGCGTGTAGCATGTAGGATACTCGTGCGTCGACAGATCGCAAAACTTTCGACAAAAACAATTTAAAAGGTTTACTGGGAGTGATTTCAATATTTATTCAATACTTTTTTGCAGCTGCATAAAAGGCCACTTTGTTTTATTCGCCTGCACTGCAGTAACACTCGTAATTGTATATTCATCTTACATGTCATTGTAAAATTGTTATATATTGTTTGCTTTGTATAACTGCGTGTATGTGGCCGTGTATAAAAATATAAATGGGTGTGTAGTTAAGATTATTTATATATGTACGAGAACATACACTATGTGCATGTATGCGTTCTCTCCTTAATATGTTGCGTATAAAAGCAAGTATGTCATTTGGGTGTTGTTTTTATGATATTCGCCATTGAACTTTGAAAGTCATGAACATAAATTATACTTTAGTCCATAAAAATGTACTGTGCTTTTTATTTTCATTATAATCAGCTCATGGAATTTACCAATAAATACTTTGTTTTTCAAAGAAAACAATTCATATAAGGAAACATGTGAAAAAAAATAAAAAATAATAAAAAATAATAATAAACGGAAGGAATATTGGACAACGGCAATAGTTTCAATATATATTTTTTGCAAGTGGTTACAAGTCCTCAGTCTCTGATATGTGTATGGTTACCTGATTTTAATGCACAGATACATATAAATTTATACACAAACATACTACCCTGAAATATTAATAGTGAGTGAGTATATGATAACAAAACACGGAGTAAATCTTGTATCATAAATGAAGGATACCTAAAGTATGGAGTCCTGTTCATATTTTGGAAAGTGTTTTCGTTTGATTTAACTGCAACTTTTAGTGCAAAAAGCCAATATTGATGACGAATTTTATTTGAAAAAGGATGAAAAATTTTTTTTATTATTATTATTTTATTTAATCTATCGGAAGTAAATTCCAGGATTAAATTAAACAAACGAGCACTGGCTACAAAGTTCATCAGTTCAAATACCAAAAAACTAATTTTCCAAAATATTATTATCTAAAATTATTATAAAAATTTTAAATTAAGCTTTAAACCAACTTACACTCGCGTTAAATATTGACGATTAATTCAAGCTTGACACATATTCTGAAATTTTTATGGAGAATGTCCTTATATCTTCTCAGGATTTCTCAACTTAAACATCTAACGATGACTGTTTTTCATTACCTTGTCTTATTTTTCATAAATCTTAGCAAATAACTGCTGTGTACATTTCAAAATTTGCAAGTGACCACACCATTGCTGTTTTATATAAACAATATTGAGAGTCGTAGGCATTCCGCACATAGAGAAGAAGGCAGTGGGTAAAATAATAAAGTGGGTTGCATAATAAAACAAAAAATTCAACTTTAATACTTCATACACGCTGATATGAGCGCATAAGATTTCGCCTTTTATAATGAGTTGCAGTTTTTATAATACCTCGCACTTTTTATAATGACTTGCACTATTCATAATGACTTGCACTTTTTATGATGCACTTTTTATAATGATTTGCACTTTTTAGAATGACTTGTATTTTTTAGAATGACTTGAATTTTTTAGAATGACTTGCACTTTTTATGATGACTTGCACTTTTTGTAATGACTTGCATTTTTTGTAGTGACTTGCACTTTTTAGAATGACCTGCATTTTTTTTAGTGACTTGCAATTTTTATGATGACTTGTACTTTTTAAAATGACTTGTATTTTTTGTAGTAACTTGCACTTTTTTGAATGACTTGCACTTTTTATGATGGCTTTCACTCTTTAGAATGACTTGCACTTGTTCTAATAAGTTGAATGTTTTGTAGGGACTTGCACTTTTTAGAATGACTTGCATTTTTTAGAATGACTTGCACTTTTTAGAATAACTTGCACTTTTTATGATGACTTTCACTTTTTAGAATGACTTGCACTTTTTATAATGACTTGCATTTTTTATTGCGACTTTCACTATTCATAATGACTTGCACTTGTTCTAATAACTTGAA
Source organism: Linnaemya tessellans (assembly GCA_951800035.1). Taxonomy (NCBI): domain Eukaryota; kingdom Metazoa; phylum Arthropoda; class Insecta; order Diptera; family Tachinidae; genus Linnaemya; species Linnaemya tessellans. Next base: position 141,837,764 of record OX637532.1, read on the forward strand.
TTTTTTGTAGTGATTTGCACTTTTTAGAATGACTTGCAATTTTTATGATGGCTTTCACTTTTTAGAATGACTTGCACTTGTTATAATAACTTGCACTTTTTATAATGACTTGCACTTTTTATAATGACTTGCAATTTTTATAATGACCTGCACTTTTTGTAATCACTTGCACTTTTTATAATGAGTTGCACTTGTCATAATAACTTGCACTTTTTATAATGACTTGCACTTTTTATAATGACTTGCACTTTTTATAATGTCTTGCACTTTTTATAATAACTTGCACTTTTTTCACGCGCTCAAACCACTGAACCGTTTTAAATTAAGTTTGGCGTAGACATATTTTGTGATCCAAGGAATAAAAATGGGTGGTTTTTGTTTTTGGAAATGATCTCACTAATTGGTCAAGGGTCGACGAAAATTTGTATGTACTAAACTGATAATTATGAACCTTTTAAACTTTCATACAGTTGAATTAACAATGTATTTATTTTTGGCAATGACTTCATGAGGTTACTCTGAAGTTTCTAGGGATATATGAAATTATGACTCTGCGAGAAAGAAAGAACGTTTTAAACTTTGGTAGAGTAAAAATACAACACATCATACACATAACATACAAATTAGCTGAAGTTTCTCATATTCTTTGCGGACAAAGTCACGATTAAAAGCCAGTAATTTAAATAAATATTTAACCACGTTTGAGATGAACTTTACTCCCCATTGAAAAAAATATGCCACTAAGCTACTGATTTTAAGACCACAACAATAAGAAATCATAACCAATCGAAGTATTCACAATTCATTGTTGTGCTACGTAATTGCATTTCAGTATCGCATAGATATTTATGGCTCCACTCGGTCAAGTAATGCGTTGGTAACAGATTTTGCTGCAAATGCGGTCAACCGCATAAGCTCACAGACCTTCAACTGTGTGTGTGTAATACAAATAAATACAATACAAATGTAGAACCTTCATCGAAATGTATTAAATTCAAACTCAAAGATATAAAACTTCTACTACAAATGCATACAGCAACTGTAAGAATACGGTGGCATAAAAAGAGTGTTGCAAAAAAATAAAAACGAGTTCACCAATGCAGCCACCAGCAAAGCTGACAGCAAAAACACCTTGATATTTTTTCCTTTCTCCATAATTTTGCACACAAACTCCTACACATCTGATCGGTTACAGCGATATGCTTCTAGAGTAGGAGTTCCATTTTTTTGTTGAACTGTTCATTTCATTTAAAAATGTTTTTCCTACTCTCGATTTTTCAAGCCAAGAGATTTCTTATATATATTTTATGGCATTAACATTTACCATTATTGCTGTTATTCCACTTTGCTGGTGCAGAAGAAATTAAAATTTTTATTGAACTTCACAGCTGCTTTTGTATTGTGCTATAAAAAGGGTTTTATGATTTTCGTTTCACTTGGTTATTAATATTGATAAAAGAACATAAAATAACTCTTAGAAGTGCCAACGAGTGCAGATTTAATCTTCAGCATCTAATTGAATATGAAGTGAGTATTTTTGAAATATTCTTATCACAACACATACACACGTAATAAGTTTTGCTAAAATACATAAAATAGATGTTAGTTTCTTTTTCTAAACGCATGTAGTTTGCCTGCGTTTAATTAATTATTAATATATTACAAGTCGTTAGCTCTTTTACATATCACTAAACAATAATAACTGAATTTACTACTACTTTATTTAATTTTTTTTTGCTACTGAAAATATTTGTTGTTAGTGTTGGTATTGTTATATCGCTTTGTCCATCTATTTTTTTAAATTTGAACCACCGGTTATTTCGATTCTGGTAATAAGTATTGCCATCATTTTCTGTTACAAAATTCTGCACTAAACGAAATGAATCGATTTGCGCTTGAGCAACCTTGAGATATATTGGAAATTTATTTCCAAAACAAACACAATTGGTCGGAAATAGATTTTTCTATTTTAGTAAAAAAATCATGTCTTCGGATGAAGCTCATTTTCATTTTGATGTGTACGTTAATAGACAAAATTGCAGTATTTGGGGTTCAGAAAATACACACGTAGTCTTACAGAAGCCAAGGCACCCTTTAAGACTGACTTTTTGGTGCGGCTTGTGAAACGGAGGCATCATTGGCCCAAATTTCTTTGAAAATAAGGTCAATGGAGACTTAACGCATTATGATAAGCGACTTTTTTGTGTCCCCTCTTCATGGCATTGATGTGAACGTTGTTTGTTATTAACAGGATAGTGCAACTTGTTACACATCTAATGCCTTAATCGATTTATTGCGTCAAACGTTTGATGACCGTTTAATTATCCGAAATGGTGATACCAATTGGCCGTCACGAAGCTTATTATATATTATAAATGGCTCACCTTATATAAAAGATTGCATTTAAAATTCTTTTTGCACAATAACCCATAAAAATTTTTGTTCTAGAGTATCACATACTCCTTTAGTTAGAGAGTATATTGGGGTAACAGATATTGCTTTATGCTACTAATATTTCAGACAAGAAATATCAATTATAATACTTAAGCTACTGGCACAAAATAAACCTTTTAGCTAAATTTTTTTTCCTATTAAATATTTAAGAATATTGGGAACAATTTTTATAAAATTCATATGTGCATACGAAGCACACAAATAAAATTGCGCTCATAACTGAGATAGGAAATTGTGTGTGTCTGTTGTCTTACAGTGATCTTCTAGTTTATAACTTATATGGCATGCTGTTGTTCATAATTTTTAGTCTAGACCAAATATTGTTGTAAATTATTACATAATAATAACTAATGTTTCTGCTTGCCATGCTTTTAAATACTACATGGTGCGATAGGAAGAAAAATTAAAAAAAAAAACACAACATTGACAATGAAAAAATATGCATACGACAACGATGTTTTAGCATGTGTGACAATATTTATAATATTTTATACATTCCTGTTGGCTGTTTTGGGACTACGGCCAAGAAAAAACAACTCAATTTGAATATGAAAAATTTAATAAATAAGAATCGCAAAGCAGGCAACTAATAAATAGTGGGTGCTGTTGGCTGAAGTATATAGAACACGAGACTATGAAGCGGAGGGTAGTGAGTTCGAGCCCCCGCTGAGTTATGAAATATTGTGTTGAGTTCTTCTGATCATCATTAGTGCGTGGTCGTGTTAGTTGTTGCCAACCTGTTTCAATGATGAAGGCATAGTCACTGGTCACTGAACATAATTGGCAACGACCGACACTATCTTGCACTAAAAAGCAGAGTAACAGCACAGACCTTCGTCGGCCCTGTAGCAAAAATTAGCCGGCGAAGTAAAAAGGTTGAAATAGCTACAAAAACAACTGTCTATCTTCTCATCTTTTCTAATCTGTCCCCTCAATACTATTCCCTCGTTTTCAGTTCCGGCGCAATGCATTGCATATATAGGGGTCATCCCCTGAGTGCTGGTCCAAGATAGACTTGGGTCCAACTAGCTCATTCGCTCAGTTTTGACAAGAACCTCTGATCAAACCTATGTAATTTAAATGGGTTTGATCAGAGGTTCTTGTCAAAACTGAGCGAATGAGCTAGTTGGACCCAAGTCTAGTCCAAGATACAAAAAAATAAATAAATAAATAGCCGTGTGTATGAGAGGACATCATGGCTTTTGAAATCATTGTTGTACCTAAAATACTCTAAAAGTAGATCTGGTGCGTTTTAATTATTGACTGTGTTTAATATATATATATATTACGGACTTCTGTTCGTATAACTTCGACTTATTTTCTAATAAGAGAAAACATGAAAATAGTTGGACTGAAAGCAATTTAAGACAGCTTTTAATACAAATTTTTACTCTACTTCCTTGTGCATATTTTAATGGCAAACCTACCAAAAACAAGTAACAACTTTATATTCGACCGGGTCAAATCCTAAATACTCTCCAAATATTTGGTAAATAAAAACTTTCATTTTATTCTTATTAAAGTTTCAGTTTTCGTTATATTTGGTTTAAGTGAACAAAGAAAAAAAATTATTAAGATTCTATAGGCTAATTGTTCGAAATTTTTAATTTAAATCTCAGAAAGACATGATAAATATTCCAAGGCACAAAGGCTTTGATGTTGACTTGCCTTTGTGCCTTGGAATATTTATCATGTCTTTCTGAGATTTAAATTAAAATTTCGAAAAATTAGCCTATAGAATTTTAATTCAATTTAATATAGCAATAAAAAATGTTCATTAAAATTCTTACTACATGAAAAAAAATCATTTTAATACGGTCGTTTCCAATTTGGCAGCAGCATGGCTAAGGCAGCTTTCCATCATCATAAAAGCAGAGTTCCTTTCTGTGCCCAATTTAGAAACTTTTGACAGGGTCATTCCGGGAAGGGCCATAGACATCTCATCTCCGTTGTAAAAACTTAAAAAGTAAATTTTTGGGATAATTAAGTGTAGAAAAAAATTTTTTATATGGTCATATAAGGGGCAAAGGAAGACAGAGGGAATTAGAGAATATCTCAGGTTCGTCATAAGGTTAATACTTGAATTTTTTAGGAATCTAGGCTTAAGTAATACAAATTGTTAAATATTTATGCACCTTTTCGATGTAATATATTACTTAAACGTCCACTAAAGGAGGCGGAGTTTAAAAATGGATATTCAATGCTTTGAACCTTCTTTGATATAAAAATATATCATTTGATTTACAAAATAATAAAAAAACGTTAAAAATTATTTTGTTTTTTAGAGGTTGATATAGTTCTTCTTAGGGGACCCTTTTTCCTCTGGCCCGATTCAGCCCTTTTACGAACTTGGTCTGTCTCCTTTCGTTTGAACTGAATCGTGATCCACAGATGGACGAACGAACATGAATAAAACGTCTTAGATTTCATCACTGATGAGGAATATATATACTTTATGCGATCTTAGAGGGATATTGCGCTGCGTTACACACAGAATGACAAAGTGAATATACCCTCCAATTCTTTTTTGGAGAGTATAAAAAGCAAAGCGTGGAAAAACTTTTTGTATCACCAATACTTAGGGTATGGCGCCTACAAATGCAGTACATTGCGCCGGAGCTAGAAAAAAGGAGATACTGTAGCGAATACAGAAGACGGTGCTGTCGGCTGAAGTAGTTAACAGGAGACTATGAAGCGAAGGATCCAGGCATAAAATTTGGACAGAAATTTTATTAAAAATTTTCAAAGTTGTTGTGATTCATGGAATATAAAACTGAGTTTGTGGCTGCTGTTGACTGAAGTAGAGACTATCAAGATGAAGGTATTTTTCTTTAACTGAAAATTATTCTAATATTTGAGTTATTATATTGCCTTTACAATATTTTTTTTTGTTTTTTTATATACAATTAGCCGATTAATAAAATTAATCACTACCACCAGAAGTGGACAACTTTGGCTACATATCTTTTATTTTGCACTTAAGATCGTTTGTTTAATAATATTATATATCAAGCTCATTTAAAACACTAGTTATTCCCATAATTTAAAAGAAACCCGATCTATTTGCCCAATTTTTTTAACACGACCCACTGTGCCACTGATAACAAAAAATAAAAAAAAAAACATTGTGGTATTTCAAAACATTTACATGATGTGTAAAACATTTTAATTGTGATAAAATGATTTTCCATATGATAAATTCTTACTGCATGCCATCTAAACGCGCTTAAAGTAGTCGCTAAAAATATACTAACACATTGACAACAATAGCAAAATACACTGTACATACCGCAACAGTTCTGCATCAGCAGTGGTGACAACTTGATTATGCGAGCACTAAAATGTTTGTTAAATTCAATGTTGCGGTATAACTTACAGACATATAAACAATCACATTGACGTTACAAAATGGTCAGGGTTTAATATATCCATTCATTCCCTAGCAAAATGTTAAGTTTACTCTGGTTTTGTATTTATTAGCAGAAGTTAACGCGTATTGTACGTACAATAGTCGAAGAACAGACAGTGACTTTAAATAAAATAAAATTAGTAATTACAAAAACCTGCTGATGCTCTAACTAAATATGATTTTAATATTCCACTCTTTATTGCATGATATTCTATATTCAGTATTTGGAAAACAACTGAAAATATGTTAATGGCTGCGGATATATATATATATATATATATATATATATATATATATATATATATATATATATATATATATATATATATATTAAATCAAATCACTACCCTAACGAAACTGAATTAAATAGTGGATGTAATTTACGTAAAGTAAAAATTATAAAATTTGAAAACCTTGAGTCGAGTGAAATTGAACATTTATTAAAATAGGACGCCCACCCTACAAAAACAGTGTCGGTCATCTTACCGGTAATATGCGTGTCACTGGTGAAGACGTTTCTATCAGCACGTAGAACAAAGTTTCTATCACTTTATTAAGGCCAATGTGAGAAATGTGATAGAAACCTTTGTGTATGTGTTTGCATTCCTCTCTAACCTATGAATTTTATCGCCCACAAAACATATATCCGAACTACTCACTCTAATGTTATTACTATATATGCCTGTATGGCACTGGTGATAGGGTATGTTGGCACTGCTGACAATCACGCATGATAGAATATGCTGGCACTGGTGACAGTTACTCATGATAGAATATAGTGGCACTGGTGACAGTCACCCATGAAATTGATACCTTTCAAATTTATGAAATAAAACACGTTTATTCCAATTCAATTCTTTATTTTTATTAAATATTAAAAAAAAATATTACATACACATTTATTTATGTACATACCAAATTAAAAATCATGTAAGCTTCTATCCACTGTTTTGTTGTAATGTTCCATCATCCGTGTTTTTGATGCGACCTAGTAAATATCAAATATTTCAGTACAAGGAAGATTTTTAGGTACTTACAATTGCTTCCAACTTGTTGGAATTAAAGATTTCCTGCTCTTCACCCAACGTTTCCTGTTGCAACCAGATTTTTTGATAACTGGTGTTGACTTTCCCTTGTGATTTCAAACGTTTATCACATATTTGAACTATAATCCTATGCGTTGATTTAATTTAATATAGCAAATACAATAATGAATAGATCACTATACTTACATATATTATTTAACTAAATTGAATATTAAATATGCATTTAAAAATAAAAACTATTTAATTTTTGTTATACTTCCGCTGACACAGATATAAAATGAAAACTGGAATGACAAATGTCAAAAGTTAAACTACTACATAGACATTTGTCACTGATGATATTTGTCTCCATCAAAAGTGACAGTCATATGTTCGGTAATACGAAAAATTGTTGCATATGTATTAGTACAAATTATATGTGTGTATTAGTTTTGGTCACCCATTTCTTGTAGGGCAGTGTGAGGGTCATGATATGCTCGTTTTTGTTTAAAAAAGTTTTTTTATAGAAATTTTAATTTTATGAAAAACATTGTTTCCATATATTGTTTGGTTTGTCAATTTTTTTTATTATTGTTTTTAAAAGAGAAAAGATATGCAATATTTTTTAACTTTGCCATTACGTGTGTAACGCAGCGAAATATCCCTCTTAAACCCCATAAAGTATATATATTCTAGATCAGTGATGAAATCCAAATGAACAGAGCCAGCCCAAGTTCGTAAAAGGGCGCAATGAGGCCAGAAGGAAAAAGGTTCTCTAAGAAGAACTATATTAACCTCTAAAAAACAAACTAATTTTTAAAGTTTTTTTTTATAATTTTGTTACGCAAATGATATATTTTTATATCAAAGAAGTTTCGAAGCGTGGAACTTGGAACCAGGAAATCAATTTTTAGACCCCGCCTCCTTTAGTGGGCGTTGAAGTTATATATTACACGGAAAAATTGCATAAATATTTATCGAATTGTATTACATTCCTAAAAAATTAAAATATTAACCTTCTTATGACGAAGCTGAGATGTTCTCTAATCTTCCCTTGCCCTTTGCCTTTTAAATGAGTCTATAAGAAAAAAATTTTTTCTACACTTAATTATCCAAAAAATTTACTTTTTAAGTTTTTACAACGGAGATGAGATGTCTCCCCCACTGCCCTTCCTAGAGTGACTCTGTCAAGCCTTTCAAAATTGGGCACAGCAATATCTTAAAGGAACTCTGCTTTTATGCTGATGGAATGGTGCCTTATTTTAAAACTTTTTATATAAAAAGTTCTCAAGCTTAACAAATTATTACTGAAATAATTGGCTTAGTTTAATTAGTCACTCTGCATATGTTGCTCGATATTTATTGCAGAAGTACATTAATAGAACGATGCAAATAATTGTGACAAATGTGACATGCTATGTGATTCAGTTGTAATCCCAAGATCTCGTGATTCCTAATAAAACAAAAAAGTTCTAAATTAATAACTTGCTTTACTTATTAACGTTACAGATTTAGGGGCCAAAAGCTGGTCATGATCCCATCTCATAAAATTGTCATGCTCGGTAAATATTTCTTTCCAGTACAATGAACACTTATTGATTTCAATTAACAAATAAGTATGAAAGCAAATGTTTGATAATATAATACAAAAGCTAATGCTACATTTGTTTATAAACATGTACGAGTGTAATACGTAGTATACTCACATGTTCATAAAATCTGTTCATATTACACACTCACACACACATACACCGATATAAATGTACAGTTACTGTATATGATTTCAGATTATGTGTGTAAGAGATTTGAAAGTGCATTTGAATGTTGAACAGTTGCTGTTTGTTGTAAATTTAAACTAAGCAAACAGAATAAATGTTACTTTTATTTAAAGTAAACTGGAATGTACGAGTGCATGTGTGTGTGTGTGAATATGAGCTTGTAAGTGTGGCCAGACACATATTGTCGTTTCTAGACGATACCAATCTAAAAAGTGCTGTAAGTAATAATGTCTTATATTTGTACTATACGAAAGTTGTTCCTGGGACAGCTTTTGTATTGATGGTGCTAACAATTTCAATAAATTTCTTAAATTTTTCACATATTTGTTTTTACTACCCTGCAGGAGGATAAGCGTCAATTGTTTCTAAGCTACTGGTACGATTACTAGTATAGCAAGCACTAGTTCAAAAGGTGATTGAACATATACAGAAAAGTACTAGTACTTCAAGTAGTTCATATGTAGATTGATTTGACTTGTATAATTTCATATTAGCTACTTTTGGATCATGTTTTAAAGCGAGTTGCTAATTCGCATTTTCATTTATTTTATTTTTAATTGTTACAATTTGTAAACAAATTCAAATTTGAAACAAAGAATAGTATTAGAAGACTTTGCCACCTGCATATCAGTTTTTTTCGATAATTTATGTAAGTAAGCCGCAGTTTTCTTGTGTGTTAAAAAAGTGACATTTTAAAAAATAAATAAAGATCATTTGCAGTCATGCAGATTCGAACTTAAGCCCGTTGAAAAAGTTAACAAATTAACAAAATAAACAAAGTTAAAAGCTAATTTTAAATTTTTTTTAACGTGCTTTTTTGTTAATATTTATGTTCATATGTAAAATCAGCGATCTTTTTTAAAATAATAAAAACGTGAGATTTGTATAATATGTTTACAGTTTGGTATATAGTGGAGTACCAAACGTAACTCAAGTTGTACAAGGTGCTAGTGGATTGTGTGTGCCTTGAAGGAACTTTTCATTTCCTCTTATAAACTAAGAATTGATAAACCAAAAATTGCTTGTGAAGACAACAAATTTCATTGGGTTTAAAAAACCAATAAATTTAGGGATTTTTTTACATATAGTATAAAGCAGTTTTTAATGCAGAACTGATTGTACTAGTATCTGACAAAAAGAAATTATACTAGTACTCATCTAGTACTAATAGTACTAGTATCCCCCTAGTTTCCATCTAGTAACAATGGTACTAGTAATTTTCCAAACACACTCAATGTTAATTTGAGCATTAAAATGGTACAGGAAAGTTCACAGTTGGGAACTAGTACTGGTGATTTTTGTACTAGTGCAATACTAATTTGATACTAGTTCGATCTCCTGCAGGGTAGGGACTGGTCCCCGTATTCGTTTACGAACAGCTGAAACGCAGAAACTTGTTGCATCTATTTTTGTTTATTATTTCGAATTCCTCGGCGCCATTGGGGCTACATTATGGACGAAGGAGCTATAATTTTCTCTTTAGGATATGCTAGTGTCAATCTTTGTCGATGCTTATTTACTAGCCATTGCTGGGCCTTTGGCTTTTAAGCTGCCTAACAATAATCAATCAACTTTTTGAGCAATACTAATATGGGAATGAATATTTTCGCGGCTACACACTAGGTTATTGTCTGTGCTACTTTTGTGATTGTAGTCAAATTATGCTAATTTCTTTTTCATAGCGGAAACAGGTTAATGCTGACAACAGAATGAAACGTCTTTGACAAATAAGGGTTTAAACATTTTGTTTTTAAACTTGTCAAGAATATGAAAGTAGTTGAAGAAAAGTGAAAAATAAAGAGGATTGTGTAATATTTTTTTTAGGCAAACTCTCTTGGCTCCGGACTTACGAAGCTCAAAACTATTATATTTTATTGGTTATAACTCCTAGCATATCGAACACATATAAACGACATGCGTATCACTCTAAAGTGCTCTCCAATGGTTTTCTATTAGTATATAAATTTTTAAAATCTATTCATACATTACAAATGTTATTAAATTCTAAAAATTTGTATCTGACTTTTCAAGTACAAATTTCATTATTTTTAAAAGTATCCGATAGTTAAGCATTAATTCGTTACCGACGAAAAACGTATGTTGGGATATTTTAAAAATGAGAGGAAATACATTAGCTCATAATGTACTTTCTCTCATGAGATCACAATGTACAAGTATTTATTAAAACTGAAAGACAATAAAGAAATAAATTGATTTGTTTTTAATTTTGTGTCTATATTTAAACAGATTTATAATAAACGTTTTTATTTTTATATATGAAAGTGGAAACACTAAAATTAAATGTTTACAAAACTTGTCGCCGTCCAATTTTGTTTAATATGAATGTAGGTCTAAGCATTTATAATTTTAATATGATACTATTTCAAAAGTAGAAACAATTAAGAGAATGCCCATGATTTTATTATCCAAATATTATATTGCTCTTCAAAACTGTGAGGAAAAATAGTTAATTCGTAAAAATTAAAATTATTTTTGGAATTGCTTTCGCAAAAGTTTGTGAGCATATATATTTACAAATACCTCCACAACATCCGCAAACACTCGTATCAACATACACGTATTATAAAATATGCAAATTTATTAAGCATGTATTTGTTTAAATGCATGCTACTTGTTATTAAGGGTTTTATGGTGTCGCACCAATAGACTGTAGTTTTCGACCACTTGGTTTTTGTGCGTTTGCATGTGAGCAACTAATGACAAAATATGTAAAATATAATGGACTAAAATTTCAGGAGGTTAGATTTTTTTTGTTGTCGTCGAATTTTTCTTATATCAGTTTCATGAAATGCACAGTGGGATCGAAAGTTTATTAATTAGTAGGTAATCAAAAGATTTTATATAAGTATTTTGTATTAAACTTTTTTATTAGAAAATCGCTGATTAAATGAGAAAAATACTTTTAACTAAAATCATATCTTTGTTGTACTCAAATTTTTAGTGGAGTTTTCTTGGTATATGAAAAATATATTGGACTATTTTTTAGCTCCTTGGAAACTTAAAATGATAATAAGGGACAGAAATATTGTTGGCATACAATATTGTATTATAATCTTGTAGAATATTTCATGGCATGTCTTTTTTTTAAATAATGGTTGTCTGGCGCGGCTATTAGTTGAATGATCCATTTAATAAAATTTATAAGTTAATCGTTGGAAAATTTGTTTTTTTTAAATTCAGAAAGATATGATTATAATCATTTTAAGACCAAATGGAAAGTCAACATCTGTTTTTAATTATTCAACTTACACAGCAGAGCATAACAGCTGTTTTCGAAAGCCGCTACACTTTTATCACGAGTACTAATGTGTATTTTTTGGGTTGTCACCATTTGTTAGGTGACTTTTTTATTTATAAAAATTTTATAAGGAATTTTCATACGAAATTGTATCAAACCGAGGGTAACATACTTTTAATACCCGAGTTGCCATTTCATTTTTTTCATGTCCCATTTTTGTGAATTTTCGGTTTGTTTTTATAAAGTTCTTTGTTTCCTATAAATTTTGTATACCTTCAACGATTCCAAACTGTCTTTTATTCATGCAATCCTTGTAATAGTTTCATATAATACACCCAAAAACACTGTGTTAATAAACCCTTATTGAAGCTGTCGCATGCCACAATAGGAAAGTAAATACAAGCAAAGACCTTGAAGATAATGAAAATTGTTAAACATATTTTCCTGGCAGCCCGGTTTTTAATTCTGAGCACTTCACGCTGGTATTCATGTTATTTACTTTCGTAAAAATTATTAACCTTGAAATATAATCTGACCGCACTTTAGCGCATCCATGGTGTGTAACTATTTATCAAAGCAGTTGCCCTGGATGTTGTATTAAATACCATAGACCCAAAGCTTTTGCAAACTTTAACCGAACTCCTTGATATATAATTTAACAATCGGTCATACTGTGCAATGTAATAGAAATGTGTACTTAAATATGTCTAGTATTTGGTTTTGTTCGTTCATTTTATCAATAATTAACATTTTGTTATCTTTTTTATGCGTCTGTGCTTTCTTGTCTACATATTTGTAAATACTAACACATACACGCACTCACATACGCATACTTACTTGCATTCGTAACATACATATAAAGTTTCTGTTCAGTGCTTGAGCTTGCAATGATTGTTCTTTTAAATTGTGCAACAGAAATTGTCAACAATATGTGAAAACTCATACCCAGCAGATATGAACGAACACATTGTCTTTGTTTATTAATTCTGATGTAAAAAGATTTCAAATTTGCCTCTTTCTCTCTGTTGTAAATTTTCGTTTCGTTTTTGCAATTTTCTGTAGAGAACTATTAGCTGAAAGCAAATTTTAATCTTTGAGTTACAAAGTCTATTGAAAATATTTTCCATATATTGTTATGCAGCCTACAAATACAACTTTTACAGCAGAGAACTAGGAAAAAAATAGATATTGTAAACCTAAAAAAAATTTTTTTTTTCTTAAGTCTTTAAATGTTTTTAAATGCACAAGCAAGCTTTGCAATTGCTTGTGCATTTCGAATCGATTGAAATATGTAGTTTCTTTTAAGCCTTTGATTGCTTAAATATTTTCTAGAGGCTTTGAACAATTAAACATGCTTGCGTGTACAAGAAGAAGGCCTTCACCGATTATATTCAGTGATGCATATGTACATGCATACATATGTGGAATATATGGGTACATATATACGAGAATGTTAAATGTTTTTTTTTTTATAGATATTAATTCAAAAATTTTGATACAATGTTTGTTTGATTCAGTAAATGCTGTCAATCATTGATCACATATATCAACAAACAGCAAAATATGTTTTAGGAAAATAAACTGTTAGATTTTATAGTTTTTTTGCACACTATGCTATTTTTGTTTGTCTTTACATGCAGGCCTTAGGCTATAGCTGTCGTGAGAATTGCGGAGTAAGAGAGAAGTCCCTAATGAATCAGGGGATTTTCGACCTTTCCCTGTGTCTGTGTTGTATATTTAATTGTATCAAATTTAGAAAATCATGAAAGTTGTTATATAAATTAAAAGAGAATTGCCAAAATAAGTCACGTTCAAAAGTCATAGTTTATTACGGGCACATATCTGGGTTTTAAATGTATTTTTGTTTAGATTTGCACAACATATATATTTTTTCTAAATACTTTGCATAAGAATGTTGAGAAAATGATTTAAGTTTTCCTGAAAAGCAACAACAACTTTCAAATGCACATGTATACTTGTATAGTATTTTGAATGCGTTTCATTGGCAGAATAACAAAAAAAATCTCTGTTTGTTTCTTAATTTGTGCTCGGTAACAATTAAAGAAAATATTAAAAAGCCTTAACTGGAAACAGTATCACATAATTAAATATATATTTTAGTTACAAATTTCAAGTTGTCGAATTTCGATCACCGGCCGTTGCTAATTATTTTAAGTGTATTAAAAGGAAATGTGTTTGATTGAAAGTTGCTAACCAAAATGATGTCAATTATTAAATTTACACAGCAGAGCACAACATCTGTTTTCGAAAGCCGCTACACTTTCATCAACAGTACTCATGCTCAGTCTATTTTGTTTGTCACCACTTGGCTTAGTATGATAAGAGTTTGTATTACAAACAAACAAAAATATATATATACACAAGATGATGAAATTGTGGCGGCTTTCGAAAACAGCTACTCTGCTCTGCTGCATAAGTTGAATAATTAAAAACTGTTGTCGACATTCCTTTATGTCTTGCAATATTTAACATGTCTTTCTGAATTTAAAATTTCGAACAATTAACAAACAAATTTTCGACAAAAATACTCACATACAAAATAATTTTATTTTACTCTATCATTTCGACAATTTCCAACTGTGCTGGTGTGGTCTTTCTACCTATGGAAATGAATTGTCATACACTTGTAGTATAAGTATATCGATGGTAACAAGTAGAAAGGCCATAACTCATATAATTGCAGCTTTAGGCGGAAAAATAACAGAAACTGTACTGATCATAATATAAACTGTAATTGTAATTTGCTTATAAATTCGTTATATTTGATACCATGGCACTAAATTTTTGTGACGAAGTGTACTTGTGTGAAATATGTAGGAGTCAATAGAAAAGGGCACTTCGTAAAAATACGAGTTAGGGCCTTTCGACTTGTAACCATCGATATGTAATATATATAGGATTTGCTAAAGGTGGCTAAATAAAAAAATAAAAATGCCTAATTTCTAAACTAGTTATATTCCATCCCTAAAGGAAAGAGAAATTCCTAGTTCCTAGAGAAATTACTAGTTGATTGTAACTATCAAATATATATATATATATATATATATATATATATATATACGTATATACGTATATATATATATATATATATATATATATATATATATATATATATATATATATATACGTTCGTTATACGGAGAAGATCGCTTTAAACTTTAACTAGGATTAGGCACAAAAAGGAGCCTTTAACTTTTTTTTAACAGTGAAAGTATTACAAACTTTAAAGTACTGGCAACCGATTTCAAATGAAATATTTGCGGTTGCTGACAAAAACTTTTCATGGACCTCAATTTAATTTTTTTTTATTAATTATGCACTAGTCTATGGGCAAATGTTAAGTTTTTCAATTTGTTGTTGAACTAAATTGGTTTTTTTTATGAAATAAATTCCCTTGTGTCATTGTGCCAGATCAACAAAATAAAAAATAAAAAACTTTTTAGTTCACCACATAAATTTATTATTTATAGCTTTTATTTAGTTATTCGTATTATTGGCAATACAAACCAATTTACAAATTGTTGTTTAATAGCTTCCTTTGCAGCAACAAAATTCAGTACTGCCAGCAACACAAGACGCGTAGAGAATTGTAGTTGTATGAGAAAAAGTTCTAATTGGAAATCTAACTAAATTTGCTACAATAGCTGGTAGAATGTATAAGTAAAATACAAACATAATTGTGGGCTAGATTACCTTGCTGCTGCTGATACAAGTCTTCCTTTCTCTGTGTGTTGGATATAATTATTATATTCTGTGCCACTAATAACAACACAAACATGTTTATTTAGTTATACTTTTATTTGATAATTTATATATTGAATTCAATTAGATTAAATTTAATACCTTGACTTAATCTACAACATTGGTATATAAATGCTACGTATTAAATTACTTTCATATTCAACAAATGTTTATTGGTACAATATTTACAAACACTAATAAATTATCTGGTTGTCGTATAAAGCAAAAAAATCTTAAAGAGAATATAAACTAGATATTAAGATGTATTAAAAGTTCTTAGTATACGAGTAATTTGAATAGGTAGACAATTCATGTGTTTGGTTAATATGAAATGCAATAAGTCTTACAAATAGATTAGAAGATTTGGTTGGCTTCAAGTGGATGTCCACTATAGAACTATTCGTAAAGATTATTTAGAGTTGAGTCAAACTGCTTACTACTTATATTATACGTCACAGTAGTATATAGTAAATATTAGAGATGTGCAAATGTCGTGATGTTTTCGTGTCAGGCGTGAATTGTGATTATAAATTATTTAAAACACGCGTGTATAATATTCACGCACTCCAAATGGATGATAGCTTTTTTCTATTAAATTGTTAATACTAAGAGAAATGTGTATATATACTTTCACATACAAGAATAATTTTAAAGTGAGCGCGGTCGATTTGGAAAAAAAATTTTGGCATCCTGTGTGAAAGTAAAAGGTCCGCCATGTAACGTTTTTTTTTCAACTAGTGCTTATTTCGTGAATGGTAACACTTCTTAGCTCATGTCTGATTTGACAGATAATTAGTTTTATCCTTCCGCTGAACGAATATGGTTGACCATCCAATGCGTTTTTGCTTCGTTAAGTGGGCCTGCGATCGACTTACAGAAGATGCCGATTTTGCCAAAAAAAATCATCTTTTCAGATGAAGCTCATTTTGATCTTGGCGGGTATGTAAACAAGCAAAATTGTCGCATTTGGGGCACAGAAAACCCGCACGCATATTTAGGAAAGCCCACGCACACAAAACGAGTCACTCTTTGGTGCGGATTTTGGTCCAGAGGCATAATTTGGCCATTTTTCTTTGAAAATGTTATCGGGCCATGCAGACATTTTAATGAAATTATTTTCCATTATTAACCGGAAGGATTGTACTTCCAAAGAAAAATAGAAATTTGAGAAAACATTCAGTAGTTTTTTTATAGCATTTAAAAAAAAGTTATTTGGCGGTCCCTATATATGATTAAAAATAAAGACTTCGTGAGCGTCTTAAATAATGTCGTGCGTGAAAAAATTTGAGTTTCGTGGTCGTGAGCTGAATTGTACTCACGAGCACATCTCTAGTAAATATTGAAGTAACTTAAGAAATGGAAGTCATAATACCTAAGCTGCTTTTTGTTTTCGCTCAGGGGATGACCCATACATATGCATTGTGCATTGTGCCGGAACTGGAAAGATAGTAAATATTGAAGTTGTTTCTAAATGTGCGTGTAGGTCTGCTAAAATATACATGTTTGCTGTCAAAAGTATTGCCTGTAACTTGCGCTAATGACAACAAGTACTTGAATGTTTTCAGACTACGGATCTGGCTGCATGGAAAATGACCAGGTAGCTGACCAGCCGAAAGTTACAAGATCAAATAGCTACTTTTGGCGCTAGCCCAGTGGCACTCTTACCATTAAGATCACATGTCACTTACTGTATTCTAGCTGCAACCTATTTTTATCTTGAGGGTTTAAAAAATCCTTATTACTTAAAACGTGAGTGTGCACGTTGACTTTTGTAAGTTCTTTATTGTTTTAGTATTATACTTTTACGATATAAATATCTATAGTGTATATAACATTTCTATGTATTGGTAAGGTTAGAGAAGAAGTTGACACACATCTATAAAATATTATTAGTTTCATGCTCGAATTCTGTTTTACCAATTTGTATTATTTAGTTTATTTGTCCCAAAATATTTGAATAAATATAAAAATGTGTGTATATAGTATGTAGAAAAGTTATTTGTAAACATATTTAGTTTTCATTTCAGAAGGCATAATAACAGAAGAAAAGGTTGCAAAATAAAAGATTAAAATATATTTACTTAGAATAAAAAGCTTTTCTGTTTATTTCTTGTTATTTCAAATGTGTTTGTATGCACCAGCAAACAAGCAATTGAAGAGTTATTTTATTCTCCTCTGTTATTACCATATATATTAAAAATGGTGTGATAAGATCGGCCTAGCAGCGATCATAAGCCTTGTCTCTAAGTTAGACAATATAAAAGCAAATTACAAACGTACAGGTAGAACTAAAAAAGGATTATAAGTTGTGCTTATTTGAAGAATGTAAGACTATTTACGTTAGTTGAGCTTTCTAGCCGCGGTAGACCTTTCGAATAATATTAAATATATATATTTCAATGTTTGCTGGGCATGTACATGTTCGGGTTACTGTGCGTATGAGAAATATTTATTTAATTTAAATATTGAATATATTTGTTTGATACTTTATGGAGCAGATATAATTTATTATAGAACACATTAAATTAATTTATATTTTTTTTATATTCTATTCTCTTTATGATTTCAATTAAACCTGTAGCAAAGAGTATGTTTTAGTTTAAGGATTTGATAAGGTTTAAAAGCATTTTACCACATGGAAGTTCATGTAAAATTTGCATAAACACATGTAAGCTTTTCTATTATAGAAAGTGAATTTTTTTATAAACAATTTTCCTTAAGTTACTTATCAGTTTTCTTAAAACTTTTAATATTATCTATCGTTGTTTTATATTAAGTTAGTTAAAGACATTAACTGTCTATGTGTATCTATTAGTAGCCCAGTTTTTTCAGAGCCTTTAAGTCGACATCGCCATAGTAGTCCTCGCTAAAAGTGATGGAAAAAAGAAAATTTTTATTAAAGTAGCTAGAAAAAACGTTAATAAAAAAATTTTTTTTTAGCAATAAATTGAGGATATAAAATTAAAAACGACCTTCCTGATTATGTGTGCTAAATACTTAATATCAGCATAGGTTTTCGATATATTGAAAATTTTTGAACCTCCTTAAGGTTTTTGTTTATTGTGATATCATACGATCACAAAGAACAAATGAAGTATTGCTGAAATATGAAAGGTAAAGTATTCGCTTTTAGCTGCGATATTAGCGGTTATGCACAATGGGTTGTATAAGTAAAAACTGCTAATAAATCCTTGATAGAGTAATCATCTGCATTAATCAGAGTGGTCATTACAAGCGAGAAAAGCAATTTTATTTCTTATTGTAATTTTTCAGTATTTTACAAATGCCTTTGGAAAACATTATAAATTCTAACGATAAGTTTTTCATGTCAGTTAATATTTTCAATACAATTTTCCAAAGGTAAAGGACAAGTCAACATTTCTATTATATATTTCTGGGTATCCATTCCCAAAATCTTCGTAATTAATACACACTTCTGTAGTTTTTGTTACTTTCTTTTATTTTTTACCACCTTTTACCCGAGACTTTGTCCAAACTTGAGCGCTCATAAAGTTATTGCCAAAAACAATTACGTTGTTAAGTGAACTGTATCAAATTTTAAAATTTTCATAGTTATCAGCTTAATAATTTCATATGTCCATACAAATTTTTGACCACCCTTGACCTCTTAATAGGACAATTTCCAAAGACAAACACTGCCCTATGTTATTCCTCGGATTTCAGAAGAAGCTTTAGCGTGAAAAGGCAAAAGACAGACAGATAGAATTATTTATTATATTAGTAAGGAAAAAAGTGCAAGTCATTATAAAAAGTGCGAGTCGTTATAAAAAGTGCATGTCATCGTAAAAAGTGCAAGGCACTATGAAAAGTGCAAGTCTTTATAAAAAGTGCAAATCATTATAAAAAGAGCAAGTCATTATGAAAAGTGCAAGTCATTATAAAAAGTGCAAGTCATCATGGAAAATGCTGGTAATTATAAAAAGTGCAAGTCATTATGAAAAGTGCAAGTCATCATAAAAAGTGCAAGTCATTATGAAAAGTGCAAGTCATTATAAAAAATGCAAGTCATCACAAAAAGTGCAAGTCATTATGAAAAGTGCAAGTCATTATAAAAAATGCAAGTCATCATAAAAAGTGCAAGGCATTATGAAAACTGCAAGTCTTTATAAAAATTGCAAATCATTATAAAAAGAGCAAGTCATTATGAAAAGTGCAAGTCATTATAAAAAGTGCAAGTCATCATGGAAAATGCTGGTCATTATAAAAAGTGCAAGACATCATAAAAAGTGCAATTCATCATGGAAAATGCTGGTCATTATAAAAAGTGCAAGTCATTATGAAAAGCGCAAGTCATCACGAAAATTGCAAGTATTGTAAAAAGTGCAAGTCATTATATTATTAAACATTTATTTCATCTAAATGTTCGAGTTAACATCAATATATATTTTATGAGATATTTTTGTTATCCCTTAAATTTGTTGGCTTAAAAAATTTTTCGGTCCTGCACGAAAATATTAGCCGACGTAGTAAAATGTTAAAATAGCTACAAAAAAATTCAGCTGTCTCCTTAATACTATCCCCTCCTTTCCAGTTCCGGCCCAATGCATTGCATATGTTAGGGGATATTTTTTTGTAAACTGCAAGATGGGCCAAAACCTAAAAATCTCTGTACTATGATCCAAAATATGTAAAATTATTTGTAAAAAATTTTAGCTTCCAACTTTAACCGTCATAAATGAAGTCAGTAGAAATACTGAATCATCAAATTATGGGATTAGATTTTAATAAACGTTGTCTACATTTTTTTATTTTAATTGGGTTTTTTCCTATGGGCTGTTAGTGGTCAACAATTTATCTCGAAATGTAAATAAAAATTAGGTAATTTTTATTTACTATTCTTAGGATATATAGAGACTACGAGTTAATCTTATAATATTTTTCTTAACGGGTATTCCCCATATAAATTGCAATTTATCTCTAAAATATCAATCGAAATTATTCATAATAGAATATTTTGCATCGTTAACAAAAATATTTAATTACTTATCTTTTATGTATGTGTGTATGATAATTCAACATGACGTAATATACCTGACGATTGCCTGGATCAACTGAACTGTTGGCAATGCTAACTTTTTAAATTACAATTTATTATCAGTTTGCTGCACGAGTAGCATTCTTTTCTTTCAGATTATGGTTCGTGTACTTTAATTTTAGCTTTGTGTCATATTTCATTTGTTATATGTCTTTGTTATATATTTAGTTCATCTTATTTTGTTGTGGCAAGACTGAAATAATTTAATTCTAGTTTCAATTAGTATTTTATGTTGTTGTTATGTACAATATAGAAATGGTTAAGAGAGAATAAAATAAAACAAGCGAACAAACAACCACATACCAAAGCACAGCTGTACATATACAGATTATGTAAGAATATGTGTGCAACAGTAGCAGCACCTGCTTTTGGCAATTGTTGTCGGTTGCTTAGATCAACAATAATCTAATAATGTGGGGCCATAAGTAAACATACGGCTTGTGTCTGAAATAAACGTGCATCCATTTTCATTCACGGTAGTCTGAGGACCTGCTTAACCGATTTAAAAAAAGTTTTGTGACTGCATATTTCACGTTCATTTAGCAGTTACAAAAGTTTTGAATATCATATATAATAATGTTGAAGGCGTACTTGCGTTGATAACATCTCAGGATATTTATTAACTTGAAGAAAAATTTTAAGTACTTGAATGATTTTAGTAACAATCCTTCTGGGGTAGGTGTCTTGTCGATTTTCTAAACCTATTTGACACTGAATTTTGAAAATTTCATATTCCCTTTTTCATGCTTTAAGAACTTTTTTCGGGTTATTGTAGTATATTTCTACCCACATTCTCGTGCTAATTATTTCAATCTAGAATACAACCTTTCTAGAGTTTTCATTATTGTTTTTATATTTCTAACTACAAAAAAGGTTTCTGAGAAATAAACATTAACGCGTACAGGCAAGGAAACGTAGAAAAATTTCTTTTAAATTTTTTGGAAAAAATCTTTGCACTTGTACAGTTGTCCATGCATACAAAGTGTCCAATTACTTCAGCTGCCACTGTGTATGCTGTGTTTTTACTTTCCATTTATTTCAGCTTTATGTAAGACAATTCTAAAGTAAAATCCATAAGAATTGTAATACAAGAAATATTACACAAAGATCGTTAAGAAAAACGTGATTTAATTAATAAAAACTAAAATTTATATTAAATATTATTTACAAAATACGAAAACAAAGTAACAACTTTTGTTTGAATTTTTATGTGTTCAGTTCTTTATAAAGGGTGTTTTTTTATGAAGTTTTTTTTTATACGAATCACTCTGTTGTCTGACAGCTGTTTTGACAGTTTAAAGTGGCGTCTCTACTCAGTATTATTTGGCAAATCATCATGAACAGGTTAACTCCAGAACAACGCTTCCAAATCGTGGAAATTTATTTTCAAAAAGAGTGTTCAATTAAAAATGTTTATCCGCTTTTTTACCGCAAAATTCTCTTCAGTGATGAGGCGCATTTTTGGTTGAATGGATATGTCAACAAGCAAAATTGCCGTATTTGGAGCAAAGATAATTCACACGCCGTTAAAGAATTACCAGTGCATCCCGATAAATGTACTGTTTGGTGCGGTCTATGGGCTGGTGGAATCATCGGTCCTTATTTCTTTAAAAATTATGAAGGACGTCGCGTTACCGTGAATGGAAATCGATACAGAATCATGATCAATGAATTTTTGGTGCCAAAACTTCAAGATATGGATGTAAATGAAATGTGGTTTCAACAGGATGGTGCCACTTTTCATACTGCGGGCGAAACAATGGACTTATTGAAAGAACATTTCAACGACAACATTATCTCGAGAAATGGACGGGTGAATTGGCCTCCGCGTTCGTGTGATTTGACCATTGATTTACGTGGATAAACCAGCAACGATTGACGCTTTGGAAACCAGTATTCAATGTGTCATTGCTGAAATACGCCCTCAAATGCTTGAAAAGGTGGTCGAAAATTGGACCTCTAGAATGACCTTTGTGCAAAATAGTCGTGGTGGCCATATGCCCGAAATTATATTTAAATGTTAAATGACAAGAAATTATCTACCAAATAAAAAATTTTTTTTGGCCATTTCATAATCTGGAATGTGTTTTATTTAAATTTCAAATCAGCAAGCTCTTATAAAAACACCCTTTAGAACTTTAGTTACATTAAATTGTTTTTTTTTTTCAATTTCCATAGACAGGGAATCTAATATTGTTTTTTTTTATAAATAATAAGTTATAAATGTAAAAATTTGCTGATTTTCAATAACTTGTGTGTTTTGCAGTTGTGCTGTTGTTGTCTGTTGGCAACATTTGATGAATATGTTGGCCTACACAAATGCGCATGCACATGTGCACGTATTTAAGCAAGAAGCTTTTATTTTTACTTATATTTTGTTAACACTTAATCTCCTTTTATACACTTTTGAACGTTTTATTTAATTGCGTGTACTTAAGTTTGTTAAAATTTTCATTTCCTTTTTTATTGTTTGCTTACTTCTACTTTTGCTTTGTGCGGTTGAGTGCACACAACATGCTCACACTTGTAATCTTCAACCATAAATTTTTTTATATATTTTTTTTGGAAGAAAATCTATTATTTGTTTTCATTTCTAATACAGAATTTGTTCTACTTATCGTCATTAAAATTAATTAAAGTCAGTATAGCTAAGGAGATTATATTTTTGCGGTTTTTATTTATATACTTTGAAACAGTTTCCACTTTTCTCCATACGTATGAATGTGAGTATGCGTGTGTGTCTATTGTAGTATTATTCTGGTCGGTAAACGGATAAGCCAAATGCACGTATTTTACCAGCATCTTATTTTATTTTGCATATTTTCTTAATTGGTCTCCAGCTTGTTCTATTATTACCGAATTTTTCCCAAACCATTTCAACAATTATATGGCATGCCTTCGTATATGCATGTAAGTACCCAGAAGGAAACCTGAGGACGAGTGTCCCCAAGTCAACACGTTTGTCTACTATTCTGGTGACATTGTCAATAATAAGAAAACAAATTGTGGGGTTGGCAGAAGACTGAAATGAATTAGATTCTTATATTTATTCCTTTTTATAGTTTTAATGTTTAAAAAATTTTTTTTTCGGAATTAGTATCTTTTAGTCTTTTAACACTTTTTAATGAAATTCCAAGAGATTACAAACTATGCATTTCCATTACTGACATCCATATCAGAAAGGTATCAAATGTTTAGACTAGAATTAATAAAATGTACTAGTAAATCACTAGTCCCAATTTCAGTAGTAGACTGTCTGGGGTGTTATAAGTCACTAGTATTGGTGACTACTATTGTTAGTAAGTCAGTACAGTTTCTTAGTTAAGCTTTCCTACAGGGTATGTCTGACTGTGCAAACACATATACAAATGCATGTTAAAATCATATGTGTATATGCCAAGAACAAGCACTGGTAATAGGAAAAAAAGCTTTTAATATGAATTTGTTTTCTTAGCCAGGTACGGGCATACACATGAATACATATTTGAAGTGTATGTGTCTAGAACAATACGACATGAATTTGTTTTCTTGAGAATTGGAATTATAGTTTGTATTTCATTCTAGATGATTATTTGTTGAATTTAATGTTTTGTATGCAAGTTGTTCGACTTCACAGACCGATAAGAACGGCTTTGGAAAGTGATTTTTGCGTGTACCATTCTTATTGCGTGTTTATGTTGTGGTGTTAGTGGAAGAAATATACATGCATACATGCATACATATATTGTACGTATAATAGCCTAAGCACGATAGATGCTGTATATTTTGTTTCATCTTAGCCACAACATTATTGAATTAACAAATATTTGTATTAGTCATTTTTATTTGTGTTATTAAATAAAGCAAATATTTTCTCAAGGCAAAGCCTTTGATAGCAAGTTGTGGCATTAACTTATTTGTTTTTTACTATTTGATACATTCAATGCTAGGAAACGAGAGAACAAATCAATATTCTTAGCATTTGCTTAGTATAAATAAAAATCTGTATTATTTCGTTGAATTTATTTCTGTTGGTTTTGGCAAATGTATTCTTAATTATATATAAGACGCACTAGTTTCCAAATTTCTTACTAACAATAAAGTAATCTCTGTCGGCCTAAATCAAGAAAATAATCCCCTTTAATATAAAATCCGCTGTCAACGTCACATCAACGCAACAGCAAATAATGGCCACCTGTCTACTCCTCGTCGACAGCCATGGGGCTACCATTAATATGCACCAAGATTTTGTCAAAATTTACAGAATTTTAATAAATCGTAAATAGTTGCCAATAGTTTTCGGCATCGAGTAGGTCATGGCAAATTTTTTTTTACTGTCGTGTTAAGGGTACATCGCCATTCAAAATAGGGGGAAATACTATATGTTTGTTAATTGTTTATAAGACAAATTTTGTATAAAAACAAAGAGTAAGACGGAAAATTAATTGAAAAAAGCCTTCGCAAATAAAATAAATAAATAGCTGGAGCCGTTACCTTTTCCCAACTGAACTTGTATAAATGGATGGTTGCAATTCTTAAAAAAAAATTTTTTGTCATAACTTGGAGATACTCTATACAGCAAATTTAGTAGTGACATTATTCATATTCAAAACATATAGATGATCCAGTAAAACGAAAAACCAACTAGTTAGAAAAAACTAACGAAAAAAATAATAATAATATTATTGTATTCTGATATTTTTAAGCTTAAGGTCTCTTTATTTTAGTTTAATTTTTAGTTTCAATATTTCGTCACTCCTTTGTGTGACTTCTTCAGGAAATTAATTATTTTATTAAAAAAAAAGAGGTCAAGAAACCAGAAAAATTTAATAATAATAATAACTGCCTGTTTTGGTAAATAAAATAATTCGTTTAGGATTTGATTAGAAAATAAAAAAAAAATTTTTTGGACTTCATTTACTGTTGTTTTGATAACAATTTCTAAATGAAAAAAATTATATTCTCTTTTATTCTGTAACTATTGGCACAATTACCGACTCCTTGTGGGCAACAAAAAAACTACTTCTCAGAAACAGTGGCCACTTTCTTAGTGCCTGCATATAATTCGAGGCAGCTAGAAATTGTTAATTGCTGAAAAATGAGTACACAAGTGTCCTCTCTTTAATATTGTCATCACAAGACGTTGACAAACAGTTAGAGAATTGGAACGAAGTTCCTTATGCGACGATGCGGAGGGGTACCCTAACCGGGGAAAAACGTCCATAACGTAAAGCGCCCCCACCCACTTGCAATATAACTGTGCAATTTTTCGTATTGTACAATCATATCGCCAATCTGTATGTCATATTCAAAGGTGGCACAATATATTGGCAGAAATCAAAAGACTTTAGATTTTTATTGTACAAACCAAAAGAAATGCAATATACTGTGAAATGTGTTGGCAACATTGTACAATATTGTTTTTGTTTTGCTTGTAGGTTGTGTTTACTTTTTATTGTAAGAAAGTTGTGCCATATTTTATTTGAAACTATTGCGCCACTTATTGAATAATGGAGGCCAAAATGGAAATATTATGGCCAATAACACGTACAATAATATTGTGTAATGAATGGTCCGCTTAAGTTTTTTTTGTTTCTAAATCAACGTTTAAGACGTATGAGTAATACGATTCCATAAAAACAAATATTAATCATACGCAGCCGTGCCGTGGCAGAATTCAATTTCGTTTGGGATCAAAATTTTTTCTGTATTTTCGTTGGTCGTCGAAAAAAAAATCATAATAAAAAATGTATACCCGAATAACACTGTGCAACAAATTCAGGTTAGCAAAAGTTAGGTCGATCGGGTCTCCTAATTTAGCCTCTATTTCCGCCCCTCATTCTCAGAATCGACCTAACTTTTGCTAACCTGAATTTGTTCCACAGTGTTATTTTACCGTCAGCAAATACTATGCTTTTGGTTGTATAATTCTCAATTAGTTTTTGAGAGTTTATATGTATATAAGCTTCAGCAGAACCGTGTAAGGACGAATTTAAAATTTTACTTCTCTATTTTAAATTAAATTTATTTGTTGGTGGTCAAGCAATGTCTATATGCATTTCATTGATGCTTTACCAAATCATCAGTAGACTTTAACCACAGTTTTGAAAAGTTAAAAACCTCCTATCTTATGCAAATACTTCTGAAAACCATCAAAGAAGTATTTGCATATGATAGGAGGTTTTTAACTTTTCAAAACTGTGGTTAAAGTCTACTGATGATTTGGTAAAGCACCAATGAAATGCATATAGACATTGCTTGACAACCAACAAATAAATTTCATTTAAAATAGTATTGTGACAACAATGTGTCAAATAAAAATTTCATAACAGTTTTATTTCTTTATATAATTTTTTTTTTTATAAACCAACATAAGTCTAAAAGAGATAGGTCAATTTGCCGAAAATCTGTATTCTCTGACGAAATGGGCTCTGAAGCCGTGACTGCTAAGAGGTTAACAGTGTCCACACGTTCTGCCTAACACTAGCAGCAATTGAAAAAAAAATGTTTGAATAGGCCGCTGGAAGTAATTAACATATTCGAGGACACTTTAATTTAGCTGCTAGCTGCCAGAGGATCACTTAATTTTATATCAATTGAAGAGTTTTAAAACTGTATCGATAAAACGCCGGAGATTGCTGTCACTAGTAGTATTCTTTCAGGCCTATTTCCACTCTAATTGTGGGTAATGTAAAGCTAAAGGTTTGGCGACTGAAAACCTTGATATGAACTTTAGCAGGAACTGGCGTCATTAGCTTATTTAGAGCCAAGTGAGTGACAGCAGTGTCCGCTATTCAGCCCCAAGGTGGTCAATAGCTAAAATGCCGATTACAGAATCAATGAGCGAAGCACACAAGAAAGACACTTTATCTCATATAAGAAGATACTGTACATTTTTGTAGGGGGGGGGGGGTATGACCAGCGCTCAGGGGATGACCCCTAAATATGCAATGCATTGCGCCGGAATTGGCAAGGAGGTGATATTATTAGATGAGGAAAGATGAGAAGATAGAGAATTGTTTGTAGCAATTTGAACCTTTTTAATTCGCCGGCAGCGAATTTGTGGAGTGAACGCCTTCCGCTTGCACACAAAGTAAACAAGTGAAGTGATCCTCCAATGAACATGAAGGATCAGTGTTGGTTAGCATACAGTGTAAGCTGACGGTAAGTATCTCTTACTTTGTGTGGAGGCAGAAAACACCTTGGACAGTACTTTGCACGTGTTCTGGAATTCAGTGAACACACTATTGTGGTGTACATCGCTAAGGAGATGCAATGGCAATGGCAGTGGCAGTTGAGTTTTCTCTTAGGTGGCATGAGTGACAAAAGAGATATGGCATAGACGATAGTCGTCGAGCATACAAACAAGTCGGCTATCAAAAATTACAATTTTTAAACGCAGAAACTCGAAAGGAAACCATCATAATTCGCTAGCATATTGTCAGTAAGTTAATAATCTTGTAATAACCTGAAGCAAGATGCTTTCATCCACTTTTAGTAAATAAACTTGAAAAAGGTAATGACGTTAAGTTTCAAGCAGAAAATAATATTTTCTTGTTATTTAGTGTGTTTTCATTCTACTTTTCTTTGTGCTGACTGAGATCTGTGAAGATGTGTTTATTTAATTCAAACAAGTTTTAATTGGATAATCTTACTTTATTTCTCTAGCTTTATTAAACTATTTTAGTTTTTATGTACAAACGCATTTACACAAATTAAAACACAAACACAATGACAGAGACATTCTAACAGATGTAATTAAACAAACTGCAAGAAAAAAGAAACTTTCTGCTCTTATTTTAAATGAAATGCGGGCATTTGTTTGTGTGTATGAGTGTGTTTGTGTGTATTTTGTGTTTAAATATGAAGGATTGTATGTAATTATAATTGTATTTATAACATAAATACAAGAGTCACTGAGAAACTATTAACTTGAAACCACCAAGGACCTGCATTTCTTTACAAATAAATCTTTTTTTATTTTATTTTTTTTTTGTTTTTTCTTTCTCAGAAAACTCTTTAGCACTTAAAGAGTTGTTTTAGCTTGTATTGCGTTAGAATATATATTCAGATCTTAGTAAAGGATGTTTGTGTTGAACATTTATTAAACTTGGTTTTGTGGAAAAATTTTATTTGGTGTTTTATTAAAATAAAATTTAAATTTTTTTAAAATCGTTTATTCGACATATTGTCTCAATTGAATTAGTGCTTTTTGTTTGTTATGTGGTCAAGTATGTCTATATGCCTGCAAAAATCAAAATAGATTTATATCGAATAAAATTTTTGTTGTTGTGTTTTCTTGAATTTCAAATCCTATGTTTTTGCTTGTGCAATTCTCAATTCATTTTTGGGAGTTTATGTATAAGCTGAGAGGTTTTGTTATTTTCGAATTAGGTTAAAGTCTACTGATGATTTGGTGTAAGAACCAATGAAATGCAGGCATATAGACATACTTGACCACATAACAAACAAAAAGCACTAATAAAATTTTAATTATTTATTCGATTTGCTGCGTGTTATGTAAATAATTTCAAAGTTATAAGTTATTGACTCGCAGAACGATGTATAATGATCAGGATGGGAATAATATACATTGGGGTAAAATGGAAAGTCCTGTTCTCTTTTGTAAAAAAAAGAAACGCAAGTAAAAGTGCTTTAACGAATCTTATATACCCTTCACCAGTGTACATCTGTAGTATTCGCCTACATTCATTTTAACCCTCGAACCACGTTTTAGTCCATTTGGGTCCATCTTTCGAATTGATGGGAATAATTTGCATTGGGTTAAAATTGAAACTTCTGTACTCTTTGCCATAGTCGGCTTTGCCGAATCTTATATACCCTTCACCAGTGTACATCTGTAGTATTCGTCTACATTCATTTTAACCCTGGAACCATCTTTTGCTTTTTGATAATGAAAATATTGCTGCACGAAAGCACCTAATATTCAACAAATATTTATTTAAATAACAGAATTTAAATAATATACCAATTTTGGCTGATTTGCAGTACTAATTTAGTTATTTCTAAAATATAAAATTTTTGATAACGAAAAAAAAAGATTTTATTTAGTTGCTTTAATTCAAAAAAAGAATTTAAATTTTCCAGCTCTGGTAAAGTTTTTTTTGCTTGTTCTGATTTGTTTCAGAAACATCAAATACGTTCAATATATTAAGAAAAAGAAAAATAAATTAGTTGGTTATTTTTATGTACCAACAAAATTTTAATTATCCAACCCTGGCACCAATTAACCCTGGTACCAATTAAATTCTTCCGGATGTAGTTAATCGGATTAATAAAAAAAAATAATCTTTACTTGTTATTTTCATGAACCAAAAATAAATTCCAGTTCTGGAATCATATTTGGATTTTGCTGTTTTTCAGTAGGAATCTATTTAGGATTATATCCAATACATTAATCAATCCAAGAGCGCAGTCTCTAACTTTTCTGGGGAATTTGAAAAGCAGATTTCACGTACAGGCAGGCGGACAGACAGATGTTGATTATTCGACTTCGATATTCATAAGGAACCGATATGATCGTGGGGTTGCATAATTAATATTGTGAAAATATTGTTTTACTGACATGATTACGACTTTGTAGGCGGGAGGGGAGAAGGGAAAAGTAACGAGTACTCATGCGCATGTACTGTCAGTACGTTTTGCTTTCTCATTCGTAAAGCACACAACTATATGTACATGAATACAACTATATGTACATGTCGTCAACAAGACATGAATTGTGTGAACACGTATGCAAGTTTAAAGAAGAAAAAGTAAGAATCTTGTCAATAAGACATGAATCGTGTGAACACAGACTTATGACAAGCCTATAAATTACCATTTACCATTTTTGGTGAAGGTTATAAAAAATCTTCGAGAAGAAAAATCTTATTTCAATCTGTGCCTTTTAAAGCATAGTTTTTTTCCTAACTTAGATTCTTTGCATGATTTAGGGTTAAGAATTTTCCATGACAAAAATAGCAAAAATTTTTTTAAAACATGTCATCTCAGTAGCTGGTGCATCTTACAGGCTTCCCAATAAAACATTAAATTGCCGATGTTCTTCAAAGTCTAATCGAGTAATGGCTCATAAGGATGTTAAGGATACATGAATATTAATGATGACTGTATGATGAAAAGATGCCATGAGTTGTTAATTGTACAGAATCTATTGATCGTTAGTAAAGTTTTAAGACAACAAATCAAACTAATGTTTTTTTTTATTTTTAAATTATTTTTTTTATATTTTTTTTTCGTAATTTTTTTTTTATTTTTTAATAAAATTATAAACTTAAAATCAAAAATCACTTAAATTAAAAACAAATGTCTATTGATAAGTATTTAAGACATTTCTATAAAAAAAAATTTTGATAAATTTACTCATTTTTCACTCAGCAAAATTTAATTATTTGTTTATTTATTTATTTTTATTTTCTTTTAAATTTATGTCTCTGTTGACTAAACTTTTGCCATATTTTATTATTGAATGTACTTTGACAAGTAGTAGATAGTGTAGAATTTTTAATAAAAAAAATAATAATAAGCGAAACAAAAAGTTGTGTAAATTAAACCAAAAATAAAGCACAAACAGAGAATAAAAAACAAAAATTAAAAAAAAAAATTAATATAAAATTAATTGGGTTTCTTTCATAATTTCTGTCAAAAAACAGAAAAACCTACACAAACATTCTTGATTTTCTTCACTTTTCTTTTTTTTTTGTTTTGTTTAACTTCAATATTTTTACAGGAGTATTGTTTAAGGATAACTTTTGCAGCTGTTGTTGTTTTAGTACAAAAGTGTAAAAATTTTCTGTTGTCTACTCGCAAATTTTGTGTTCATTGAGAGTGTGTTGTTATAGTGATTGTTGGTGGTGTTATCAGTTGAGAGAGTGTTGTGATGTTTTTATGTATTTGTATAGAATTGTTTTTTGTGTGAGTGTGAGTGTGTGTGTGTGTGTGTGTGGCTATGTATTGGTAGAGCTATGATGTATGAGTTTATGAGGAGGAGGGGACAGCTTTGGCTTTGTTCTTGTTGCGACCTTCACTATTCAGACCAGCTAAAAGTTCACTTTTACGGATGCTCTTCAAATCCAAATCGCCGTAGTAGTCTTCGCTGTAATGTAAAGGGATTTTTTTTATGTGAGCGGCTAAGGATATGTAAGGTAGATATTTCTATTCTTTGCTATAAAATTTATGTATATTATTAGCTCAAAGGTGATTTGCTTAACACAAAAGGCATACAGTGTGACTTAAATATGCAATTTTACAAGCATTTCGAAATTAAATTATAAGAAACAAGCAGCTGATATTTATAACAGAAAAACACAAAAATAAAACAGACGCCGGCATATTTCAGTGTAAGCCTACTAAATAGTTTACTTTGAAAGCGTTTTCAGTAACCAGCACCTTAGCTAAACTACTTTGAAGAAAGTGTGCATGTATCACTTACCATCCGGGAACATCCTCGGGATCTTCACAGTTGCCAGTACCATCACCATCACCAATTTTGAATACTGTACCGATGGGGCAACCATATTCACGGGCAACACCTTCCAAGCAAATGTAGTATTTACGGCAATCCTCAGGATGGGCGTGTCTGGAGAAGGAACCAGCATTGGCCAATTCACCGGCAGCGGGACAAGCGAAACCATTGGCCACTTCTGCAAGCAACAAGCATTTTGATAATTTAATAGATATTAGAAGAATTAGAAATATAGTGAAAAATTACCTTCGTTTTTACATTCTGGTACTTGATCGGCCCACATGCACACACGAGCATCACGGTCATAGGCCAAGCCGGGGGAACATTGATATCTAGAGGGTTCACCGTTCCAACAGTTCCAGAAAACGTCACATTTGTTCTCATCGGGGAAAATACCATACAAACGGGAACAGTGGGGTGTAGAAATTGGTGGTTCTAAGGAAAATAAATTTTACATTAGTTTTTTTGTTTGTTATTTCTTTACCTCAAATAAATTTTTAACTTACCCAAATGAGAGCGATCGCCACAATCGACATTGTGCAGGTAGTCACAGTTTTCGGTCAAGTATTTTGGATCGGAGGCATCAAAGGCCAAACCATTGCCGCAGGTCTTTAATTCAGCAACATTATTATCACATTTCCAATATTTGTCGCAGGATGAATCATGTGGATAGAAACCGAAATCATCTGGACATTTAAATGAGTCCTGGGCAACAGCTAAAACAACAAAGATTTATATATTTATTATTAAATGCTACAATAATTAAATTTGCCATAATAGTATATGGATTAATAAAAACAAATAAATAAAAATTAAGTCAACAAACTACAGAGAGCAAAAAAAAAATATATATATAATATAATATGTAACAAACACATGTGTCAAAACTAATTAAAAATTATATTATAAACGGCCTACAATTAATTAACAGCTCAAAGCTTTACAACAAGTTGCAGGGGGAAAAAATGTTTTTATTGTCGTAGACAATAAAAAATGCAAACATAACAATACGAGCGGCAACTGCTAATTCATTTGAAAACTGCCAGCGCCTAAATGTAGGCAAATGTTTTATGTCATAACATGAATAACTAGTTAATTGTAATCTTAAATACCTGTATGAGTTGAAAATTTGAATTGAATAACAAACAAAAAATATTTCAAAGGCCTGAATTTGACAACATTTTTATTTGAACTCTGGCTGCTGTTTTCCTAAAGTTACAAAATCTTTGTGGACTACTGTGTCATGTGCTCTACATGTTAAAAAATTTAATTAAACAGTTTGAAATAGTGTGTAAAAACCACAAATAACTGACAGTTTTAACAATAATAAGTAAAGAATCTGTTTACAAATTAATAATATGCAGATATTTTTTGTTTGCTTTGCTAAAGCATCCTGCTTGCAGCTTCGAGGATTTTTATGCCTACAAAAATTTCATATACAACAGCATTTATAATTCATGATATCGAAATTTAATAAACAACATTTTGACACGGCTTTTTAAATAGCCAATATTTACAATATTAAATAGGCATATCATTGCTGAATACCACTGTTCATACGTTCTGGTCTATAACAATGACGGCAACAAAAACAACTATTAAATTATGACACCAGCAGCCAGAGTAACAAAAACGACTACATAAAAACAATTATGAAAGTCATATCTATTCTTAGATACTCATTAAGCATAACATAAATTTAGGTTTGCACAAATGTAATTGCATATTCAAATGTATGTTTGTATGTGAATTGAAAAAAATAAAATAAAAAAATTTTAAAGTGTAAAACTAAAATAACGGGGTCGTATACAAAATTTTAGAATGTATTAATCTCGTGCTCTAGAAGGTCTATCATTGGATCTATGATACAAAACTGTGGAGGACACTGAAGAGCATATGGTAAATAAAAATAAAGGGTCTTTCATTAAGCGCTCCCTGTCTGTAAATTTAAATAAAATAAAGTGTGTGTGTGGGATATTGTCGAAATAATTCATTCGTTTGAAAGCCCTATTGAAGCCAACCAAAATGTAAAATTTGCCATGACTCTGTGATAGAAATCGGTGGAATTTTGCTCCATGGCATAGAATATATTGGCTTTGTGGACCGCTGTGTTTTGTGGCTTATTCCTCTAGACCTGCTACTTAAGAAAACACCATCTCAGTGGCTGCTAGATCACATGAGTTCAATATGAGCAGATCATCCTCTCAAATCACTCGTACAGAATATGGACTGTGGCATGAAATGTGTGCCACGTAGTGCCATTCCGTTGAAAACGCATGCCCTTTTCTATGCACTTATCAAACAATTCGGGCTTCTCGTTTACGCCTCTAGCCCAAAAACAACACCAATCCTTTAATTTTTTTGGGAGCATTCTTCGATCCCATATCGATGGGCTCTTTAATCTCATGTGAATGGGCGTCGTCTCAAATTTGATCATATTGTTTATTCACTTACCCATTCATCGAGAAATGGGTCTCATAGCTGAAAATGAATTTTCGGGCGGTACGTTGTTCGACCAGAACACCCAATTTCGATAAATCGATTTTGTTATTTGCACGTATTATGGGTGCTGTTGACTGAAGTAGTAGAACACGAGACTGTGAAGTGGAGGGTCCTGAGTTCAACCCCGCGCTGAGTCATGAAATATTGTGTTGAATTCTTCTGATCAGCATTAGTGCGTGGTTGTGTTAGTTCTTGCCAGCCTATTTCAATGGTGAAGGCATTGCACTAGTCACTGAACATAATGGCAGCGACTGACACAGTCATGTACTAAAGAGCAGAGGAACAGCCCTGTAGCAAAGTAAAAAAATGTAAATACTTTAAAAAATTCTCTATCTTCTCATCTTTCATTATCTGTCCCCTCAATACTATCCCCTCCTTTTTAGTTCCGGAGCAATGCACTGCATATATAGGGGTCATCGCCTGAGTGCTGGTCCAAGATAAAAAAGTATTATTTAACGCTCAAAAAAGTATTATTTAACGCTATATTCTTCCATAAAGAGTTGGCAAAAAAGGTTTCAATAAATGACAATTGCCAAAATTCGAAAGTCCCTGTTGGTAGAACCTTTATAAAAAATTAAATGCCTACTTATTTGATTTCTATTAGTATTCCTCAACCGTGAAGGTCATAAATAGTTTAGAATATTTTAGGATTTCATACAAATTTAAATCGAACAATGAGAATTGAAATGTTAATATTTATTCAGGGCAATAATAAGAATTTAGGTTTCCAGTTGCTATTGGTGAGTAATGAAAATCTTATTTTTGTTGTCGGCAAATAAATATAAATAATATTGCTAAAAGTCTTGTTAACAATTTTCTAAAATCATATTATTTTATTTTTAGATACGAGTACGAGTAGTAAGCAAGTGTTTTTACAGAGAAGTTCATATTTAAATTAATAATAGATGGTAGTGACAGATCTAATGGAATTTTTTAATGTCACATAAATAGTATTTTTTTCATGAGCAATTCTTACGAAATATATTTTGCATACACAGATGTCATCCCCTGAGTGGTGGTCCGAATTAAAAAAAAAAATCCTTTAGTATATGTGACCTTCTTCGAGAAAAGGGACATAGTGTGTGAAAATGAAGTTTTGAGAAAAACGCATTTAAAGTTTCATAACGCATTATCACTTTGAACACACCTTCAGCTGGGAGATGCGATTTGGTATGGTTAGTTATGTTTGGGTGCCGACTTTGGTGACGTCATGCCTATGTGGTGACGTAAAATAATTATAAGAAAGGAAAAGAATAAAGTGACGCTTCAGTCTTGTGCCACCTGCTCTTTTGTACGTTTTTAAGGGGTAAATACACTTTTATCAGAAATCTAAATCATTTCATCTTATTCTACACCCTTTTAGGTAGCACAATCCACTCTTAAGTCCAACCACGTTTTTTGGCACACTAGGACCTTGTTCACGGAGAAGGTCACATATAAAAATGAAATAATGTTCCAACAATATGTTTTTGCGTCGAGTTAGTCTGTGTTCATACGAGTCATGTCTTATTGACAAGATTTTTACTTTTTCTTCTTTGGACTTGCATTCGTGTTCACACAATTCATGTCTTGTTGACGACATGTACATATAGTTGTATTCATGTATATATAGTTGTGTGCTTTACGAATGAGAAAGCAAAACGTACTGACAGTACATGCGCATGAGTACTCGTTACTTTTCCCTTCTCCCCTCTCGCTAACAAAGTCGCAATCATGTCAGTAAAACATGACTCGTATGAACACAGACTTAAGGCAATTAATTACTCGGAACATTCTTGATAACTCAAAAATACTTATGAAACAGAAACGATGCGAAAACGTTTTAGGGACTTAAAAATATTTAAATAATAAAAATAATAATATATACGTTATAGCTGCCGAACGAAAAATTTCATTTCAATTTGTGACATAAAATATCACCATTTCGTTTTTAAAATTTAAGGGAAAATTTACTAAAGTTGAAGTTAACAAACAAAAAATTCTAACAGTAAAGCCTTTAAGGAATAATTTAAAAAAAGTTGCTTATGATTATATGACAAATTTCTATACAAAATTCGTAAATTAAACGTTTTATCAACATCAATTATTCATTTGTGATATAACAAGAATCAAATTATCTTTATAGATCGAATAATTTCCAACATATAATAATTATCATAATGAATATCATAATGATATTTTTTGTATATATGTTTATTTATCAGCTATGTGCTAGCAAAAACTCTATGATATTTCATGTAAAATATTTATTATTTTAACTTTTAGTAAAATTAAAAGTTGGCAAAGCAATCTGTAAACAAAACAGTGCAAAAAAAAAATCTTGCAAATAAACCACAGTACACTGTGACCATATATTGGATAAAAAAAAATCTTTTGTATGAAATTTTACAAACACGTTACAACGACATCAAATACAAAAGCAACAACATATAGACCACAAAATTTTGAAACTAACTAAATTACCAACTGCATAAAGTTAAAATCAGTTGTAAATAACGACTAACAACAACAAAAAGCAATCACGTTTTTAGTTGTTCTCATCCCACACACACACACACACGCACACACACAATCAGCTCTTAAAATATATAGAGAGGCAAACATATTCACTTGTATGGATGTGTGAATTATAAAACAGCTTACAATATGCTACAGTTTTCATGAAATTTCATGTGTCATAGTTGAACGACAGTGACGGACGATAATCAAACTACCAAATGTCAAAGAATTGCTTAATTAATGCTATGGAACTCTTATTGAATTATATTAATTTAATTTCAAGTTTAATTTAGTTTCGTTATTCAAAACTTTCATTTTTCCTGCCAAAGCTTAATATCGTAATCATTTGACAACAAATTTTAAATTAATTTTAGCAAAACTGCACAATAATCTAATTGCACAACCACAAAAATGAGGTAAATACTGTAAAACAAACAAATCCTTTTTATGGCGGAACTTGGAACTGAACAACAAAAAAACAAACAAAATATTTTAGAAAATGTATTTAGAATGTTAAAATACTTTGCACAGAAAAAAAAATCTTTAACAAACTGTTTGTTTGAGCAAATAAAATAAATATTGTTTAAAAAAAATATAAAATAAAATAACTGAAATACCACAAACAAATTAAATCAATTATATTACACCTTTAATAAAATCATTTAGAATTACAGCACCAAAAGCAAATTATATTTTACAATAATTTCATGTACAAATTAAAATAAAAAAGCTGAATAATTAAGAAAATAGTGTGTTAACATTAAAGCAAATACAGCCAAGAAATATTTGTGAGCACCAGCAATCAAGTAAAATTAATTGTATACATGGTGTAAAATAAAATACTGGCAATCACTTGAGTTATTTGTGGTGCACTAAATACCAATCTGTAGCAAGTGCAAACGTCAATGGCCGTTATATAGCAACTGCTGCCGGCCAATGCTACACAACAGCCAGCAACAATTTGCTGCAAAGTCTTCAATATTTAATGCAAAATGTATACAATACGAGTGCATTGATTTATTTGTATCTGTACGATAATGACTAAAAGACATTGAACGTATGGCAAAGAGTAAAATTGGTTAATTGCTTTTCGGTATTTTTATTATATTTCGATTAATGACTGCCATTTACTCATATTAACAGTTCAATTTTGAAAATAATTAAAAGCGATTTTATATATATTTTGTGTACAACAACAAAAAGCCAACAATTACATATGAGCTGTATAATTTTTTAATGACTTGGTTAAACGTTTTATTTGTGTGTAATATATGAAAGTAAACAAATAAAGTCTAATTGCACGCTCTAAACAAATTAGTGGCTTGTTAAAACTGTTGTTATCTGCGTTATACGAACCATGAAATTGTAGATGAAAATTTGAAAAGTTTTGCGGGGATTATAAATGGCCAAACTCTTGCAGCGCCTACAAGACTTTAAATCTTAATTAAACTTCCCACTTAAAGCATTTGCAATTAATCAGAAAATAAATAACTTAACAAAAATAAAATCATGCTATTAACAAACTCTTATATATATATATATATATATATATATATATATATATATATATTTATTTATTAATTTAATGTAATATATTTAAAGGCTTATATTATTTCAATATGATGCAATTTGTATTAATATGAAATTTATTTTTTCTTTCTATATTTTATGGTTTTTTGTTTGGTAAAGCCTTTTGATATTTTTTTAAGAGTGAACTGCCTAAGAGGACATCAGTTCTTTGAATTTTCTGTTTTTCATACGAAAAAGCGCCATAAATGTTTAAATATAAATTTGATTGACATTGACATCGATTACTTTAATATTTTGTTACGTGAAAAACTATAGCACAATGGGAAATGTCAGTAAATATCTTCCGGTAATTTTTACACTAGAAAAATTCCCTTTTTATATATTTCATGTTTTGGGGTTGCTGTTTTTTTTTTATCTCGGACTCAGTACTCAGGGGATGAACCCTACATATGCAGTGTATTGCGCCGGAACTAGCAAGGAGGGTATAGTATTGAGGGGACAGATGAAGAAAGATGAGAAGTTAGAGAATTTTTTATAGCTATATCAAGCTTTTTACTGCGCCGGCTAATTGTTGCTACAGAACGTATGAAGGCAGCCGTAGTTGACACGAGACTATAAAGCGAAGGGTCCTGAGTTCGACTCCCCACTCACTCATAAATATTGTGCCGAATTCTTCTGATCAGTAGTAGTGCTTGATTGTGTTGCTGTCAGCCTTTTTTAGTGATGATGGCAAATAATTGGCAGCTACTGACACAATCATGTACTAAAGAGGAGCGGAACAGCCCTGTAACAAAAAATTAGTCAGCGAAGTAAAACGTTCAAATAATTACTATCATGTTGTCGTTCTTCATCTGCCCTCCTTTCTAGTTCCGGGACAAAGTACTGCGCGTGACGAGTTAAAAAAATAATATATACATATATTAAAATGCAATAAAAATATATAAACAAAAATATAAATGAAATTTATTTGTTGGTGGTTAGGCAATGTCTATATGCATTTCATTGGTGCTTTAGGAGTACTACTGACGATTTGGTAAAGCACCAATGAAATGCATATAGACATTGCATAACCACCAACAAATAAATTTCATTTATATATAATAGTATTGTGACAACAATGTGTCAAATAAAAAATTTCATAGTAAACAAAAATATATTTTCTCATCTTTCTTTATCTGTCCTCTAAATACTATCCTCTCCTTTCTAGTTCAATGTACTGCATATGTAGGGGTAATCACATTTTTAATAAAACCGCTTAAAGGACCTCGTGATATGCTGCTGTTCGCCTGAAATTATTATTAATCTGTTCATGCTAAGAATTA
Source organism: Linnaemya tessellans (assembly GCA_951800035.1). Classification (NCBI taxonomy): domain Eukaryota; kingdom Metazoa; phylum Arthropoda; class Insecta; order Diptera; family Tachinidae; genus Linnaemya; species Linnaemya tessellans. The sequence goes on from OX637532.1 coordinate 141,877,824, forward strand.
TAACAGCCGCCTTACATACGATTATGTTATTGAATATCATCTGAATATTTTGCAAGTACAAATAATTATTCCGCTTGTATGTTAACCACCTTCTAATATTTTTCTAGCCTGAAAAAAAGCTCTCAGGAGCAACTCTTATGTCATATATTGTTGGACTTATTCTGGCAATCAAATAACGTTATAATAAAAACCTATACAGTGCGCGGTAAAAATGATCTCAGTTGAGATTCAAATGACAAGATAATTAAACTAGTGCTAATCTCTTATGGATCGCACTTTATTGATGTGTTAACATTTATACGCGCGCCTCTAGTGCAGTAAACTATCAGTTTCAATACATACGCAAGTGTAAGATGTAAAATGTAAGAGTTTGTTTGTTCGTTGCTTGGCAGTCGGTATTGAAAGTGATTATTGGGCGATTTTCATATAATTTTCCCACGCGATTTTCTCCGGAAATTCATAGCCGATTTTATTAATTTTTGGATTAAAACGCTAGTGCGGGTTTCGACGAAGAGTTTAGGCCAAAAATTAAGGCGATCCGATATCGGCGAGCGGAGATTTAAGTGTTTTAATTCGGAGTATTAATTTGGAGTAATATTAAAAAAGTGTTTTATGTTGATCTTCGGTTTTGTCTTATGCATAGCAAAGAGAATAGTGACGTGGTTATACGTACATATATAAAAATTAGATATCAAAACAGCAACGTATGTAGCTTATGTACAAACATAACAATGTATGTATGTACATTTGTCTGTTGCTTTGCATTCTCTTTGTTGCACGTGAGTTCGAACATTGATTTTTTTATTAAATATTGTTTATCTAATTTAGGCGAAAGCATCCCAGTGGCACAACTTAAAATTGTTTATTATAAAAAATTTAAATGATTTAGCTCCTTAATTCTCCGTCATCTATTGTTTTTTTTTATTCAACCACTGTGTTTTTCTCTGCCATTCATTGCAAATAATAGTTGTAAAATAATTACGTTTTTAAGAATCACATTTCATTTCATATTGTCTTCTTTCCATCGGTCGTACAGAGTGTAAATAAAATTTCTCATAATAAATAATTAACCTGGGGCTGCCATGGCAACCTTGACAACTAGTACATATTTGCTGCTTTTGTCTACCAGCATAAGTGTATGTAAAACTAATTAAAATTTCTAAGTAATAATGAAAAAAAAAAATGAAAAGGAAAAAAAAAAACAAAGCGTTAAAAATTCATAGGTAATTATTAGCAGTCGGGCAAAACAATACCTGCGCTATTGCATAAGTTTTAATTTGTAAAACAATAATTGTTTAGGTTTCCCTTCATTATGAGCATCCGTATTGGCTCTTTTGTCAACACCGACTGGATTATAATAAAGCAAACAATATGCGCTCGTTATTCTTAGCGCTACACAAGAGTTACCTTTTTTTTGCCTTTCAATATCTTACAGATATTTCACTACTTTGTGACATTTATCTCAGCTAACGGTTAAATTATTGTCATTTGTGTTTATCAGCAAAATCGACACACACACACACACATACACACACAAAAGAAAAAAATGTAAATAAGTTCAAAATTGTATCATTTCATCAATAGCAATTGACTTTCACTTTTGTTATTTTACATTTGCCTGTGCGGTGCGGTGCGGTACGGCTGTTGTAAGTGGAGCACGTTTAGATAGATTGCAATTGCTGTCGTATTTTCAATTATTGCCACACACATTCACACACATACAGCCGCATACAAATACAACTATCATACACACCACTGTTAGCAATAATACCATTTACATAATCTTGAATTTTACGTTCATACCAGATACACATTTATAAATTTACACATACACACGTATACGCCATATAGATTTGATGTTAGATGTAAACAAAATAAATTGAATTCAGTTCAATTTGAAGAAATAAAATTGGTAAATTTTTTTCACTAAAGGGTTGTATGCTGGATGAGTCTTCCAAAAACTGTGTACCGAAATTTTTGTACTTTGAAAGATTTGAAAGCTTCCAGCTGTTATGCGGCCAAACCTTCTAATTGAAACTGTAGGCTCTCTAGGAAATATTAAAATATTTGTAAGGCTTTTGATTTTCCTACTATAAATTTATTAATATTTTATTTCTTTTTATCAGATTACAATTATGGGAAAAAAAATTAAATTGTATAAATCAAAGTATATCTATATCAAGTAGTCGCAAGAGTACAACAACATAAAATTACAAAAACCAACGTAAATTTTTATGTAGTAAGAATTTTAACGAACATTTTATATTGCTATATTAAATTAAATTAAGATTCTATAGGCTAATTGTTCGAAATTTTTAATTTAAATCTCAGAAAGACATGATAAATATTCCAAGGCACAAAGGCAAGTCAACATCAGTTTTTGTTATTCAACTTACACAGCAGAGCAGAACAGCTGTTTTCGAAAGACGCAACCCTTTCATCATCAGTGCTCATGTGTATTGTGTTTGTCAACACTTATTAGGTGGCTTAGTTGAATGTGATAACAGTTCCTATTTACACAAATTTTATTGTGAAAAAGAATACGAGAACTGTATCAAGCTGATGTTAACATGTTATTGTTATAATACCCGTGTTACCGTTTGATTATTTTTCTTCATGTCCCATTTTTCTGAATTTTTTTGTTCCATCATACCTAAGTCAAACTTTTTTGGTTTGAATTTTCTTTTTCACAATAAAATTTGTGTAAATATTAACTGTTATCACATTCAACTAAGCCACCTAATAAGTGGTGACAAACACAATACACATGAGCACTGATGATGAAAGGGTTGCGTCTTTCGAAAACAGCTGTTCTGCTCTGCTGTGTAAGTTGAATAAAACTGATGTTGACTTGCATTTGTGCCTTGGAATATTTGTCATGTCTCTCTGAGATTTAAATTAAAAATTTGGAACAATTAGCCTATAGAATCTTAATTCAACGTAAATTTTGTTTGTGTAAAATTCTAATCTTATGTCAGAAATTTTCGTTTATAATATAGATATATTGTTCACAATTATTTCCAAAAATTTAAATACTTTTCGTTTAAAACAATTTTTGTTTAAAACAATTTCTTTTTGTTACTTTTCGTAAACAATACACTTTCTCACAAAAATCTTTACCACAACAATTCTTTTTTGCTACTTTTGTTGAATTAATAATGTTTTTCACAATTTTACAAATGTATTTTTTCAACGGAATAAACAAATATGAAGGATCGCTACAAAAGTAAACAAATTTTGACATACGTTCAGGTAAAAACTAAAAAAAAATTTAGTCAACTGCGCTCTTGCATATACTTGATATAGATATACTTTGGTATAAATATTTAAAACAATGACAGCTATGCAGAAAAATTCTATGCATGAATATATAAAAAAAGAATGTCCTGAAACATCTGCGTATAGTAGGCGGAGGATATAAAATCGCCAGTAAATGATGAACATATCCTCATGAATTATGATATTTTATTTTTTAATAGAACACAGAATTAAAAGCGATTTCCTTGTCTGTGGAAAACACCAAAAATCTACGTTGGCAATAGAGTCTGCGACCATTGGCCTGACAGGTTATCAGTGCTATCTCTCAGCCGAAATAGTACCCTACAAATGTCATTGAAACTTTGAGGCGAGAATAGTAGTGATGCCATCGTAAGCAGTCCACTTAGTTTGAATAAACAAATAACGTACAGAAGTCTTAAAAGTTTATTTATGAAGCCTCTATAATCATGGTAAACAATCAAAATACGAATTCAGAGCTGGAAAATTCACACTTCTGTTTTGTATATAGAAGCAACTACCTAAAAATAAATTTAATTTTATCAATTGCATTTATTTCATACTTCAAGATGAATTTATTTGATGTTAAAAATCAAACAAAATCAAAACACGATTGCAGGGGTAGCGACTTTTTTTGGTACATAAAAGTAAAGAATTAAAGCTGCGTTCACATCTATCAAATATTTGACGAAATAATTTGACGAAATAAGTACATACTATTTTTTGACAAACGTTTGTTTGATAATTCGTTTGTATGCTTGACAAATGAAACGGTAAAGGACAATATTGATTGTGTATTGAATTTTTTTTTTACCAAATGAACATATGCTCATGTTAAAAATATTTTCCTAAAATTATAAAGTAAAAAAAAAACTAGAAATTCATCAAACAATTGATAGATGTGAGCAATTATTTTCTTTTTCCTTATATTTCAAATATACTTGGTATTTCAAAAAAAGTTCGTTGGAGTTAGAAATCAGAAAAATCAAACAGAATCAAACTTGATGTTGGTATATAAAAGTAACTGAATAAAACCGTATTATTTTTTTCTTCGGTAAACAAACATTTTTAAATTTTAGAAAGAAATAAATTAGTATTGAAAATCAGAAAGATGAAAAAGATGGTTCCAGGGATATGTGATGTACGTCGATAAGATTCGGCATCACCAAATGCAAAACTTATACTTGATTTTCAAAAGTAATTTTTATTCCATACTGAAAAATATCGCACGTGGCAACGCTGGTCCAGAGATGGAAACGTACATACATATATCCCCCTGTATTTAAAGTTAATTATGAGCTATTAAGCAACTACGCAGCGAAAATCTAATGATGCCAAATTGTAGCCCTTTTCATGCCCTTTAAGGTGGTATAGGTCATTTGGTGGGTGGCACAAATTCTGGTTCGGGAAATATACGTGTATGTGCTGTGAATCGCACGATTGTCGAATCACATGCGACTTGAAAAACGCCAATTTCTTTTGAACGATTTTGAGCGATTGCGAACTCCAGCACACCAATTTTGTGACTTCAAACCGAAAACGCTTTATTTCATGCGATAAGCGATTTCCATCACATGGCCGATAGTTAAAACAGTGAGCGATTTGTGGGTTAATACCAAAAATAATTTGAATAAAAATAAAATACAAGATTCTCTATCTTCTCATCTTTCTTCATCTGTCTCCTCAATACTATCTACTCCTTTCTAGTTCCGGCACAATGCACTGCATATGTATTGGTCATCCCCTGAGTGCTGGCTCACGATAACAAAAAATTAAAAATATAGCAAATCGCGCAATATTTTGCTAAAATGTTTGAGACCAATATAAAGTATTTCGCCACCAATAAATAAATACTGCAACAAAAAACAAACACTTACTAAGTTAATCTTATAACTCTATAAAAAATATGCTTTCAATAAAGATAAAATATATAAAAACTGACAACAAAAGAGAACCCTATAACTTTAGCATTAATTCTACAGCCCCAGAGAAATAGTACAACAAGCACACAATATTTCCATCATATATACATTTTTGTAACTGTGCAAATATATAACAAAATTTTTGCTGACATAATGCGCTTCAAATATTGTAACAAACCAAAACCCTTCCTTCACAATCAAAGCTTCCATTATGAAATCAAAACGTGTATTTCCTAGAAAGTGTTATAAACATGATGTAACTAATACTCGCACACACACACAGACACACACGAGTATGTACATGCATAACCCCTTTTAACATATCAAAACTGTGTACCTTGGCAAGATGTTATTCAAATGAATTATTCAAACATGCAACATAAACGTGAAGCAGCAACTTTTAACAATTGAATATACAAATGGAAAAAGTGATGGTAATTGTTGTTAATTATAAGAAATCGTTTTAACAATTTAGCAAGAGCTTTACGAGTGCAAATTCAACATAATCATCACCGTGCCATCTTAGCACTCAGGGTCAACTCCTTTCATTTTTCATTTTGTACCGCTGCACAGACCCAAATTACAATTAAATTTTATGAAAGATAAAGAGTAAAGATAACAAAAAATAGCAAAATAAACAAAACAAAAAAAAAATTAACTACATTAATTTGTGTGTTTCTTTGGCAAGAAAAATAAAAATAAATATGGAGAAGGGAAACCGAATACGTCAGGTACATCTTTATCCTTTCAAAAGAAGTGTAAAAAAAGAAGCTGCAGTACACTCAAGGTTATTTCAAGCACTTTTTTCTCATTTTGGACAAAAAAAAAGATAACAAAAGGAAAAAAGATGAAAAACACTATCCAGTAATTGCACGCAATAGTTGTTCGTTTGGAAGGTAAATTGTAATGTGGTGAGATATTTTGGTATAGAGTTTTTATCTTGTTTTTCTGTAGAAAAGCAGTGGTGCTTGTGTACTGTGTCTTGCCACTGCTGCAGTGTTTAAAGTGTGTCACATATCAAGCTTCATTTACAGAGGTTTCCTCTTTGTTGCAGTTTCAAACAAAAAAGGAGTTGAATCTTTAGGTTGGTTGCAAGAGTTTCTTTTTTGTTTTTTTTTTCTTGTTAATATTTTTTCTTTCTTATTTGTGCTACCAGTTTCATCTTTAAATAATGTGGTATGTGGTTGTTACATAATAACTTTGGCTTTGTTTTTTTAGGTCAAATTAAGCAAATACTGGTTTAAAACCAACCACTAGATTTATGTGTTTGTTGTGAGTGTGTGAGTGAGTGTTTATTACAAACTTAAAAGGAATTGTTTTCAAAGAAGCTAAATTAAAAATGGTTTTCTTAACATGTTTTGTTTTGTTTAAAGAATATATGAATATTTTCTTTAATGACTAGTTGTTTTGCTCAACTTTTGTATTGTACAGCACTCGGCGTGTCTTCTTCGCAGGTAAATATCTGAAAACAGATATGTGAATGTGATAAACTGTGTATCTTATAACTGGTACAAATAGCAATCGGTGACATTTACATTTTTATGGAAATGTGTTACAACAGATTTATTTATTTTTTTATTTAATATTTTTTAAGCTGTCGCAACGATCATAATGTCAAATTTTTATACACATTATTTCAATAATCATCATCATATTTAAAAATATTATGAGAAAATCTCTAACTGCAGCTGACCACATATCGTTCTGTCTAACATTTATATTTATAATAAAAATAAAAATATAAAATTTTTGTTTTTGTTTGCAATTATGTGATAGATCGATATCTAGTGGCATTATGGAACAGGTTCTAAGTTTTTGGGGCAACTTTTTAAGTCATGGCATGAGTTTAATTGTCGTTTTCTCCATGTCAATAGAAGAGTTTGTAAATCAACATATAGAAGATGACACAGCAAAAACATTATAGGCAGTAAAGCAGGTAGGCTGGCTGCAATTCAGAGTTCTTTGAGTGCAAGAAGACGATATTCACACAAATATTTTGCATAAATTATTAAACTAAATAACAGGGAAGAAAGGATTTGTATTAAGCAGTATTTTGTATTAAAAGAAAACTTTTAAAAATATTATAGCACATGCAGGCGTACTAACTTCAAACTGTAATATATATCGTGGACTGAAATGCAAAATGCTATTTGTAAATATTTAGAAGAGATGGAAAAGAAACATGATAAACATTGAGGAGTTATACGAAAACTCTTTCCAGTTCATTAATATAAAAGATGTCGTTATTTTTGTTTATGTAAATTTGATTTTCTTCTGTGGTGAATGTGTTGATGAAATAACACGAAATTTATGAAAAGGTCGATTCAGAATTATTTATACTTATTTTTAGGTAGCGCTCCTAAGGTGAAAATTAGTTAGACTCTAGTTCAAATCCGCGAAATTAGATATTTTTTCTAACTATAGGGTTCGGCAAATAACTGAAATGGATCGACTGCTGCAACCAATCCAGAGGCGGTCATATAAATGGCATTATATTTCATATATTTTGTTATTTTCAATGCGGATCAGTACCAGAGTTCGAAATAGTGTACATATTTTATCCTCGGTGCACACAGGTTTACATCAACGACATTGAAAAATGTATGCATGCCTCACTAAATACACAAATAAATCTTGAGTGTACAGGACTGTGCATCGTACCTCAAGTGTATACATTGAAGACATTGAATTCACTTTATGTATGCACATTTGCGTAGATGTTAACATTGTATTTGTTTTGTAACTTCATAAAATTAATGTGTGTGTGTGTGTGCAGTAAAAGCAAACACTGAAAATATTATACATACAAACCAGTTTCAAATTAAAAAAGTGTATGCACTAGATGTACACGAGTACACTGATAGTTATACACAAGTAGAAGGTGTACACGATGAAAGAACGACAATGTCTATAGTATATTCAAGGTGTACATTGTATTAAAGGTGTACGTTAAATTTTGTTGTACATTTCTGAGATCTCTGATCAGTACTCACGGGATGAGCTATATATATAAAGAGTGTATTGCGTCGGAAGTAGAAAGGAGGGCATTTCATTGAAGGGACGGAGGAAGGAAGATAAGAAGTTAGAGAATCTTGTGTGGCTATTTAAAAGCCTTTAATTCGCCGGCTAATTTTTTGATACAGAGCCGACGAGGTGGGTGCTGTTACACTGCACCCTGTTATTTAGTTTAACAATTTACGCAAAATATTTATGTGAATATCGTCCTTTTGCACTCAAAGAACTCTGAATTGCAGCATGTGCAACTATTTCAACCTTTTACTTCGCCGGCTGACTTTTTGCTACAGGGCCGACGAGGAGGGTGCTGTTACTCTGCTCTGTGTCAATCGCTTCAGTGACAACTAACACAACCATGCACTACTGCTGATCAGAAGAATTCGAGACAATTTTCCGTACTGAGTGCGGAGAAGAACTCTAGGTCCTCCGCTTTATAGTCCAGACTTTATAATGAAATAAAACTTTTACCGAATTCATAGTTTAATAACTTTAAATTTTATTCTTGAAAGCCTAACTTTAATTTAACTTTATTTTTTAAACCCTAAAATGGATCATCTGTAATGAAACGCGTAAAATTTGAGTGAGTGCTATTATTTCTAATCTATAATACGATAGTGTAACAAATATCACTTTGAAATAAATGAAAATCTTTTGTCTCCGCTCTATATAAAGGATGAAAAGAAATCTGCATGTTAAATGAATAACAATTGGAAAATATTTAAGCATGGATTTCATCATATTCATATTTGGAATGAAAACTGGATTCAGTTCACTTACTTACACCTGCAGTAAAATGAGGCATTAAAATTTTACGAATAAATAAGTATTTTGCCAGCCGGCCAACAGTCGATGACCAGACACCATAAGAAAATAAAAACGAAACAGGCAATCAATATGTATGTTGCAAAAAAATTAAAAAAAAAATTTAAACAAAATTTAAAAAAAAAGAAGAGGCTGACAACAAGTTGCTGAGTAAATTGAAGAGAGCAAAGAAAAAAATAAATAAATACTGCATAAGAAAATTTAAGCCCATAAAGAAGGAAAAAAGTGAAAAAAGAAATACCGCACGGTTGAATGAAATTTCAATATGGGTGTGGTTGCAACAACTTGCTGTTCAGTTTAGTTGGGGGATATTGTGAAATATTTTGTTTTTGTCAGATGTTGCATAATCGATTTTTACTTTTTATTTTTCGAAATTTATTTCTTTATATTTCAGTTAAAGTTGAATGAATATTTATTCTAATGAAAATGAAAGCAATCAAATGTGATAACAAAAAAAAAAAAACAAAAAAACTGTAGTAAATTATAAAAATATAAACAAAAGGCGTCATGGTTGTTTTTTGTAGGCAGTTTAATTCAACCGGGTGTCTCTTCTTTGTGTTAACAACAAACACGAAATTAAATAGTGTATTACACAAACAAATCAAGAAAATAATCAAAACTCCAACAAACCAGTTCGTTAACATTACGGCTTACTAACCTAGAAAATGGTCAAAAACATCACGACACCTTTACACTAACTACAAAAAAAAAAAAAAAAAAAAAAAATACTAATAATAAAAAAACGTGCACACATATTTGAAATAAAAATTGCTGCGGTGAATTGTCATGGACTGACTCTTTCAATGCACATGAGTGTGTGTGGCTGGACACTGCAGGCAGCTTCAAGACATTAAAACGCATGTGTTTGTTTCCAATGACGCATTATAAATGATTGTTGTATGTTGCTGTGCACTTTATGGCTGCTGCTGTAACATTGATGGTAATCGGCCAACGCAATTAAGGCGAATAATTTAAATTCACTTTGTTTCAAACAAAAAGTATGTAAAACATAAAACAAGCTGAGAGGGAAAGACGACAATTTTTCTTAAGCTAATATTCACGCCTAAGCTGAAGCTCACTGTATGCATGTACGCGCAGGCATATGCATGCATGTGTGCCTATGCTTTTATAAGCTTTAAAGTCTTTTAGCATTATATCATTTATTTTTATATGCTTTTGAGTGCAATGCGCCTTGGTGGCTCATTTTTTCAGCTGGGTGTTAACTTATTTCATTTTGTATACGTGCGTCTCTCACTTGAACAACTATTTTAGTTTTTGAAGTGTAAACAAATCATTTGATTAATGATTATTTTTATAGCGCAAGTAGTTTTTAGCTTCAGTCTCCACTTGACTGGAATTTTTTAAGAAAAAATTAAACTTGTTTTATGGATATTAAGCTTTCCAAAGATTTTGGGTTCTCTTTTGAATTTCATTTTGCTTTTCTTTTCTTTTCATTTCAAATTCATTGAAAAATCACACTTTTATTTACATTTCATTAAGCATTTATGCAAGCATATTTCAATGGACTTATTTTTATGTCCATTATGAATTATGTGCTGCATTATACAATATAACTTAATTGGAAGTTTTTAGTATAATTTTTTTTATGGAAAATTTTTTTATTAATATTAATTTAAAATTGGAACTTGATTATATAATTATATTGAAAGGTTAATAATACTTTTGTTTGAATACAAATTGAAATTTTATGTACAATATGCAATATTGTAAATAAATATAGTGTATATGCATTCAGATTACGTTTTAAACGGCAAACTGTTTGAAGGACAACAGTCTGAGTATAAGATAAGTCAATGTAATGGCTGATGTCGCAGTAAAATCTGTATAGGTAACACAGTATCAAGATAAAGGGTCCGCTATCTAACGTTTTTTTTTTCAACTAGTGCTTATTTCGTGAATGGTAACACTTAACTCAGGTCTGATTTGACAGATAATTAGTTGTATCCTTCCGCTGAACGAATATGGTTGTGTATACGCTTGAACAACGCTTCGCTAAGTGGGCCAGCGATCGACTTACGGAAGATGCCGACTTTGTCAAAAAAAAATTATTTTTTCAGATGAAGCTCATTTTGATCGTGGCGGGTATGTAAACGAGCCAAATTGTCGTATTTGAGGCACAGAAAACCCGCACGCATATATTGAAAAGCCGACGCACCCAAAACGAGTCACTCTTTGGTGCGGATTTTGGTCCAGAGGCATAATTGGGCCATTTTTCTTCGAAAATGAGCAAGGAGTGGTCGTTACAGTCAATGGTGATCGTTAGCGGGCCATGTTGAATGAATTTTTGTTCACAAAAATTGAAGAGGAGGATATTGGCAACATTTGGTTTCAACAGGACGGCGCTACGTGCCACACAGCCGAAGCTACGCTCGATGTTTTGGCCGCCCTGATCTTGAAGTTTTTTGCATTATCAGCCGCAGAGCTGATGTCGTTTGGCCACCTCGAAGCTGCGATTTGACACCGTTGGACTATTATTTGTGGGGAGACATCAAATATAAGTGTTACGCCGACAAGCCGGAGACAATTGACGCTTTAAACGATAATATTCGTGAAGCCATTGGTGAAATACAGCTGCACACAATCGATAATGTGCTTAAAAATTGGACCGATCGTGTAGGCTACTGCATGGCCAGCCGAGGCAGCCATTTGAATGAAATTGTTTTCCATTATTAACCGGAAGGATTGTACTTTCAAATAAAAAAAGAAATTTGAGAAAATATTCAGTAGTTTTTTTCTTATAACATTTAATAAAAAAGGTATTTGGCGGACCCTGTAGAAGGCTAATACAATTTTTTAACTGTTTCCGCTTAACTGGTTATTTCCCCCTACAATACGCTCGTAGCATAAAAATGGCTTTAACTATTTGTTAATAACTTTGACTTCCCATGAGAATACAAAAGTACTGATTGCGAACTTGTATATTTCTTCCAACTTTGGATTTTCTTTGAAATCGGAACAATCCTCCTTTAGCCTTGTGCCATCTCCACTTTTCTCTTTCTCTGAAGCAGTGGGAAAAAGGGAGATTTATGGAGATATATTCAAAATTGAAATCGGCTCAGCTTTTAAAATTTCTTTAATTTTAAAGTGAAAATCGAAAATTTAGAATAAAACATATTTGTTTTACTGCCTGGTTTTGTTAGGTTAGGTTAGGTTGAAAAAGAGGGGCATAAGCATCCCAATCCGTCCTGGATTACACTTAGGCCTCATAGGCCTGTTGTGCGCTCTATAATAAGGAGTTCCCATTCCCCTGTAGGGAGCCTCCACCGATACCATGGAAACCTCTGAGTTTGATTACGTCAAGAACCTAGTTTCTTCAATGTACTTCCTTAAGTCTTTCCAATTAGAGCCCCTAAGAAATTCCATCTCCTGTATAATCTCCTGATTGAATGTTTGTCTTCGGACTTGGCTAAAAGCTGGACAGTAGCACAAGTAGTGCTCCAGTATCTCGTCCTCTTCCTGGCAGGCCCTGCATGTTATATCGCCAACGATTCCCATTCGTGCCAGGTGAGTCCTTAACTCTGTATGTCCTTTTATTAAATAAACCAACCTCCGTAGTGTTGGCCTACTGAATGTTAGGACCTCCTTTGTCCTACTACCATCTGGGTCCCCCCATAGAATTCTAGTCACCCTACCTACGGTAGAGTGCTGCCAATCTCTTGTATGTAATTCTATAGCACATCGCTTTAGTTCGTTCTTAAAAACCTGAAATGGCTTCGGACTATCTAGTGTGATGTTCGCCATTAATGCTCCCATTAATGCCTGGTTTTGTTAGTAAAATAAATATTTTCGCTTTGCATTTCATAACAAACTTTAAAATTGAAAACAAACTTTAAATTTCAGCTGGTTTATTTTTATTTTAAATAAAAATTTTTTATATAAATTACAGAATCAAGCAGTAAATTATAATCCAAAATTTAAAAAAATTTTCAGCCGTTAAATCATGCATATCAAGAATGCATAACTATTGATGAGTATTTTTTACCTTCACGTTCAATGTTTCTCTCATATGAAAAATAATATCAATTTTGCAATGGAACGTTGATACTCGTATCTTATAAATCTGGTAGCAATCTAACTGCCAGGATCACAATGTCACTCGATATGCAGTATAAATACTTAAACAAAAACTAGAATTTAAAATTTCTAGTAACATCGTTTACCAGACAGTAGCTGTTTCTTCCCTATAACATTTTTTATAAACTTTTATAACATATTGAATAATCAATTTTATTTCTTTTCATTATTCTGCAATTTAATTGCCTGTTTTTGTTAACAAAATAAAAATCCTCATATAGTTATTTACATTAAAAAAAAACAATAAAAAAAATTAAATTGGTTTTGTTTCAATATAAAATCCCAAACGAATATTTTTATTTTATTTAACGAAAATCAGACCTAAATAAAATATTCATAGTAGCTTTTTTGCATAATCCCATATACAAAAACATACGTATTCATATTTCTACATCACATTTTATTTAATATTTAAAAATTCTTCAAATATTCTTGTTATAACATCAAAGTGTTGGAATATATATATTATTTTTTGCAACATGAACTGGTATAAGTTTATGTAAATTAAATTGAGTGGATTATATAATATGAGAAAAAAAAGTTTCATTGACCAATATTTTCATAGATGGTTTATTCATAAACTTTTTGTTTATAAAAGTCGTTTAAATGACATTTAGAAAACTGGCTATTTATGTTAAAATTATACTTTGAAGTTGATATGAATATTCCTATGCTCAACGGCACAAGTGTGAATAATTTGATATCTGTTAATGATATTTAAAAAAATATGCCCAGATGGCCATTTAGTCTTAAACGACATTGCCTTTTATGATTTGATTTAGATTTGTCTTTGGTCGGTTGGAAATTCAAAATAAAAAGGACCTAGTCACTAAAAACAATTTAATCGTCATATTCATACGTTTTGTCTTGAACTAAACGAGGACGTCTCCACGCTCTGTCATTAATATAGTGTCGAATTCTTCTTATCAGGATAAGTGCATGGTTGTGTTAGTGACGAAGGCATAGAAGTGGTTACTGAACATAATTGGCAGCGACTGACACTATCAGTCCTACCTAAACGCAGTACTAAAGAGCGACCTCCTTCATCGGACTTGTATCTAAAAATTAGCCGGCGAAGTAAAAGGTTCAAATAGAAAAAAAATTCTCTATCTGCTCATCTTCCATCGGCGCAATCACTGCATATGTAGGGGTGCTGGTCCGAATTAAAAAAAAGTGAGACTGCCTTAGATTTTGTCTTCAAATACACCTTGTTGAGTTCAATACAATTGACAATGTGTAGCATATTGTATGTGTGTAGTTAAACTATTGTCCACGTAGTCATATTATGTAGACGACAAGCTGAGCGACGTTGTCGCGCAATAAATCGTCTACGATTTTTGTGACATTTGTTTGAAAATGTCCTTGATAATTTTGTTCTTGTCCTTCATATATCTTTGAGTAATTGTTGTTGCGCAGTTATTAAGGATGTTTTAAAGGCGCTGCCAATTGGTTAGTTGAGTATGCGTGTGTGTGTTCATAAAGCTTTTAATCATATACAAAATATAATGGTTTGCAATTTAAATTTATCGATGTTTTGTTCGAAGGGCATTTTTTAAGGTCTAACATTTTTTGAAAGAACTATAAAAAACTTTACAATTTACATAAGAAAGTTCGACTAATAAAAATTCATACATAATTTAAAACATTGCGGGGGCACGCACACTTGTTCATTGTAAATTGACAACTAAATTCAATTACTTGAACATAAATAACAAAGAAGATTTAGCTATCAGCAGCCGATGGCTCTGGAAAAAGCGAAAGAGATACATGGAATATTGGGAATATTAATCGTCAGGGTTGGAGAATTTCGTACTAATCAGAAAGGTAATAATAATTTAAAAATATGAATGTGGGAACTTCTCATATTCAATTTTCGTTAAAATATTGGTTAAATAGTTGATATTCCTACTAACTAGCACCACTTGCAAAAGTGGAAAAATTTAACAAAGAACGCTGTTAAGAGGGCGTAGCGGCCTCGAAATCAGTACTGATCCGTTCTGCTGGTTTGATGATTATTGAAAATATTCTTAATATAACAATCTTAATATAAAATAATAAATAGAATTTGAACAAATTCATTTATTTATAAAATAATAATAAATGATTTGCAGTCTTGCAGATTCGAACTTGAGCCCGTTGAAAAAATTAACAAATTAATTAAATTTTAAATTTTTTCAATATCACCCCATAATATGTTGTGAGATAAAATCTATTCTTTTTTTATTATTTGAACCCGGCACACAGTGTGAATCCTACCGATACAGAGCCATTTTCCAGATATATGAAAGGAAGAAATGGAGTTCAGAAGACAGATGAAAAAAGATGTAACGTTTATTTAAGAAATTAATAAAAATTGTTGAACGTTAAATAATTAATTTAATTTTAATAGTAAGTAGTCGGTGTTTTTCCCGTACAACTGTTCCTCTCGCTCAGCTAATGCCAACTTTATATTTTAAATGCTAAACACTTATTTCATTCACAAAGACTTTTTAAAGCAATTACAGTTTGTTTGCTTGCATTCTTTACTCATTCCATAGAAGTGGTCATATAATTAATTTAAGCAAACGATATATTAATCATTACGAAATAGAATTTTTTTTATTCCCTAAAGGAGAGAAAATAAAATCCACTCACCATTAACTGCAAGAATGATGGGTTGGGTATTTGATTGACTGATACATCTGAGCGTCTCTACGACTTCGAAATTTAATATTTATTACCTAAATCTTCTTTATATAAAGCAAATTTGAGAAATTTAAATATGAGGTATAAACTACACCATTCATTCCTGGCAATTGAAATTTTTTTATGAAAGCAGTTCATTTTAAAAAAAACATTTTACATCCTTAATCTACAATCTGCACATACTACAGGTTAAATGTTCAACTACCTACACAATACAAAGTGTGCAATTGCCCACAAACCTCACTCACTCACTGTACTCAGACTCAGGTGTTCATATCACGAAAATGTCAAAAATTTACATTTTCTTCTTAAGTTATCTCAAATTGTTGTTGGTGTATGTATTTTTATTTACACAATAAAAAGCCAGGAAAAAGTTTTTTACATAACACTTCATAAAATTGCACACTATGATTATGAACAAAAATGGAGACTTTTTTCAATTTCCTTGAAATTTGACATATAATAATAGTATTAAGGAAAAAAAATAGCTAAACAATAAAGCAAAAAAAAAAAAAAAAGACTAAATAGAAAAACTAACACTTAGGTAGACATTTGTGACATTTCCAAGAGTTTAGCAAATATTTAAATACCATTTGCCACAGCTTAAGCATTTAACACAGAGAAATTCCAAGACAAAAGCCACAAAAATACAAAATACGATATTGTTAAATTGCTGGATGTAGTGAAATATTTACAAGAAACAAATAAAATAAAAATAAAAACAGAGTGTTAAAATGTCAGTAAATAAAATTATTTGCACAATTTATTGGATTTTAATGTGATGTTACCAGCGCGGCAGACTGCAGTTTAGAAATTACCAGCATATAAATCACTTATGATACATAAGCCGTAATAGCTGATATTGATATGCCAGAGACAAAAAACTGGCAAAACACGTACTTTTAGTTACTCGTAACAATTTTAAATTGCAGAAGATTTAAAAAAATCATTTTAAAGTGTAAACTGCTGCGGCAAAACAAATATCTTTATGAATGGATGATGCTAAAATATGGAAAAGTGTTAAAGAAACTTTTTTAATTAAAAATATTGCACATTTTTCTGCAACACAAAAGGCTGCACATGTAGTCTGCAGTGCTTTAAGTTTCTCACCATGCAATTAATATTGTTAATATTTTTACTTTTTAATTAAATAAATGCATAGAAACAATTCACAGCAGTGAAATGCTTTGATTGATTATGTTTAAAGAGAAGTTGCAGTTTTTAATATGAATAACAAAGAAATTAAAATTATTTTAACACCGATCGCATTGTGTTTCATTAAGTAATAATGTTTTATGTGCTGAGGTAAACAAATAAATCAAGTGTTTGTATTTTTGTGGAGGATGCAGCGAAAATTCAATGGCAAATAAAATGCCTCAGCCATAATACTTCTTGCTGCCTAACACAACAGAAGAAAAAGTTATACGAATAGTTGTTTTCATTTCTTTTCATATAAAGGGTTCCAAAGCATTTGAATTTACCTATATAAATAAACTGCTCAAACAAAAATATTTTAAATATTGCGACTGTTATATATATTTTGTATAAACTAAATTAGAGAATAAAAAATACATATTCTTTGAATTTGTGTTTAAAGAAATATGAATAGTTTTTCTGTAAAATGTATCACTTATAAATTTATATTAATATTAATATGTAATAATACCCTGCAGGAGGATAAGCGTTAATTGTCTTTAAGCTACTGGTACAATTACTAGTATAGAAAGCACTAGTTCAAAAGGTGATTAGACATATATAGAAAAGTTCTAGTACTTCAAGTAGTTCATTTATAGACTGATTTGACTTGTAGAATTTCTTATTACTTTTTGATAATGTTTTAAAGCGAATTGCTCATTTTCATTTATTTTATTTTTAATTGTTACAATTTTAAACAAATTCAAATTTGAAACAAAGAATAGTATTAGAAGACTTTCTCACCTGTATATCAGTTTATTTATTCGATAATTTATGTAATTAAGTCGCAGTTTGCTTGTGTGTTAAAAAAGTGACATTTTAAAAATTAAATAAGAGGAACTTTCCATTTCCTCTTATAAACTAAGAATTGATGAACCAAAAATTGCTTGTGAAAACAAAGACTTAACAAATTTCATTGAGTTTAAAAAACCAACAATTTTAGCGATTTTTTTATATATGAACCAGTTCTTAATGCAGAACTGATTATACTAGTATCCGACTAGAAGAAGTTATACTAGTGCTCATCTAGTACTAATAGTACTAGTACCCCCTAGTTTCCATGTAGTACCAATTGTACTAGTAATTTTCCAAACACACCCGATGTTAATTTATACCATGTTAAACATGGTATAGGAAAGTTCACAGTTGGGAACTAGTACTGGTGATTTTTGTACTAGTGCAATACTAATTTGATACTAGTTCGATCTCCTGCAGGGTAGTTAAACATAATTAACTGGCAACAAACAAAGCATATGTTTCATAAATTGACTGAGACAATATCTCAAGAAAATTTCATTTAATATGTAATAATAATATTATTAATATGTCTTTGTTTTTCATGTGTCCGCAATGCGTGGCGTCTGCAAGTTTAAAATTCATTTAAGATTTGTAGGCTATTGTTCGCAACGTGTTTTCAATTCAGAAATATATAATAGGAGAAAGTCGGCATCAATTTAATTATTTAGCTTACACAGCAGAGCAGCTGTTTTCGAAAGCCGCTACATTTTCATCACCTGAATACTGATGATTATTTTAATGCTTATTTTTGCTTATCACCACTTATTTGGTATGACCGACCAGTTTCTTCATTCGTCGGCCCTGTAGCAAAAAATTGGTCGTCAAAGTATAAAATTCAATCAATTACAAAAAATTCTCTATCTTCTCATCTTTCTTCATCTGTCCTCTCAATATTATCCCCTCCTTTCCAGTTCTGGCGCAATGCACTGCATATGTAGAGGTCATCCTCTAAGTGATGGTCCTAGTTAAAAAAAAAACTACAGAAAAAAAAATAATACTAATGATGATAGTGAACTAGTCTATTAGTTTGAAGGCCATGGATTCGATTCCCAACTTAGACTCTTTTGTGTTTACTACAACAAGGTCTCTGTTACCATTCTCGGTTAATTAAGTCATAATTTGTTATTTTATTTGTTATATTTAACAAATAAATAAAGAGATTTTTCATGACTCGGGCTTGAATGACAAGATAATATTTATGACGCATAATTAAGATGTTGTGATGGGCCAATAATTATGAATAAAACTTTAAACACGTTCGGCAGTTTTGGAAAGAACTTGAAACAATTTTATAAGATAAGCTAACCAATAAGCGGACATCATCAGCAACTTCTTAACCCTAGAACGTTATCCTTATTTTACATACACTAACGTCAGACTTCGTCATTTTGACTATGGCATACTTCAAGAGACTATAAAACACTTCGTGACCAAAAATGGATACCAAAATAGATTTTGTATGAATATTGAAAGAAATTCATTTATTTATTTTTTAATCTTTAATAAAAGCTTAACATTTCATAGCCTTCCTTCAATTGGTTTTAATTTGAAAATAAAATCTTCCGTCGTCATTTTAACACAAGGAATGACGTTGTAGGGTTAATAGTGATTTTCTATAAAAATTTTCTTTTCTCTCTTATCATTTTCAAACGTTGTTCACGTGTTGGTGTCTGAAGGACGATCGTCTTTGAAAAGCTTGTGGCAATTGTAGAAATTTTTCCAACTCATAGTAGAATCATCGTATAATATTTCAAGTGGTTTTTGAGCAATTTGAGGGTGCTGTTGGCTGAAGTAATAGAACACGATACTATGAAGCGGAGGGTCCTGGGTTTAATCCCGCGCTCAGTCATGAATATTGTGTCGAATTCTTCTGATCACCTTTAGCCCCCGGGGGTGCTGCCGTTGTGCATGATTGTGTTAGTTGTTGCCAGTCTGTTTCAGTGATGAAGGCATAGCACTGGCCATTGAATATAATTGGCAGCCACTGACACAATCATGCACTGAAGAGCAAAAGCACAGCACTCTCCTTCTTCGGCCTTTTAGCAAGAAAGTAGTCGGTGAAGTAAAACGGTTCAAATAGTTACAAAATAGTCCCTATCTTCTTAGCTTTCTTCATCTGTCTGTTCATCAACACTATCCCCTCCTTTCAAGTTCCGGCGCAATGCATTGCATATGTAGCGGTCATAGTCATAGTATTTAATATTTGAAAAACAAATTTATGCAAATTCTTTGATCTATGCTTTTTTCGATAGCAGAAAATACTTCTAACTTTTAAGACTCTCACAAAAAAGACTAAATATGCTAAACAGCTAAAATTTCGACACAAGTGTGTCACATTAAAAACGTCAGTCAAATTCAACTAATTTTGTGAACAGACCATGCCTATATGAATATACAGGGTGGCGCGAAAGTAATCCTCCTATCAGCTATATGCTATAAATTTTGCGACAAATGACAATCAACTGTGGCGGCGGCCAGGCCATTTACTTGACATCATATTCTCGACTTGATGTAAAAAAATTCAAAGACCAAATAAAAGTAATCCACAAGAAGAATGAAAGTTTTTCATTTTTTTTAAAGCCAAAAAACATCGGAAGGTTATTTTTGCGCCATTTTCTGATAGGAGGATTACTTTGCGCCACCCTGTATATAATATATTTATATGAAATATATTGAAGATTATATTAACTTATTTTCTTTAACCTGTTTATTTAACTTTTTAATTAGAAGATTTCACAAATTATTTTTGTGCCAATTCAATTAACAGGAATTTTATAATCTAAAAATCAACTGCATTTCCTGCCCATCAACTAACTTATCATATGTTTAATACGCCATTATTTTTGATGTCACTTATATTTTTATAACAAATAGATTAATTAAAATTTCTCTCTTGAAAAAAAAATCAAAAGTCTAACACAAAACACTGTATACACTCGCCACTACTGATAATTAACACAGATTCAATTTTAGTCTATGGTAAAACAGGAAATTTTTACAAAATGCCATGTCAAGCAATGGAAATAATTGTGAACAGCTTTAAGCTAAATGCCAAGATGATTTACCACAAAGTTTTGCCACACACTACCACGACCACCACACCACTAATCAAACGTATGACAGTCACGGAATAGTCTTTGGTATTTACATTTGCAAAATACCATTAACATGTATTCAATGTCAACTTGTTTCCAGTACATAAATACATTGGCAAAGGTAGATACGAGTACATATGTGAATATACGATATATGTATGCGAAGCATGTATAAGAAATATAACAAAAAAAAAAGAGACCGGCGAGATTATACCGCATTAAACGATTATTATATACCACTTTCAATAAATAATTAACGTATAAATACTGACCACTTTAACAAAGTGTTTGTGAGTGTGCTTGTGCTTGTTTAACGCAAAGTAACAATAATATTCTGTTGATTATTATTTTCAAAGAAAATATGAGCAATAATACAGATATATAAAGGAATGTATTGCTAGCAAAAATATAAAAAAAAGTTACAATAAATGCAGCTTAATATTCCCAGAAGTATTTCTGCCATTCG
Organism: Linnaemya tessellans; assembly: GCA_951800035.1. Classification (NCBI taxonomy): domain Eukaryota; kingdom Metazoa; phylum Arthropoda; class Insecta; order Diptera; family Tachinidae; genus Linnaemya; species Linnaemya tessellans. The sequence goes on from OX637532.1 coordinate 141,899,192, forward strand.
GTTTGTGTTTATATCCATAAATTATTTAACAAAGTTAATTGTTTTAAACTATTATTTGACTATATTGTGTTTAACATTTCAACTGCATCTTTATGTTTGTGTGATTGTTAATAAATCTGTATGGACAAAAGTAAACATTTATGTGTACAACTGTTTGCTTGTTGTACATTTCATTAAGGTTTGCTGCCATTTTTTTTGTGCAACAAATTATAAGGCATTTATTATGCTTTTTATTATTTATAATTTACATGCAATTAATTGAGTTAAATTAATACTGTTTATAACATTTGTTATGCTTGATTTAATATCATACAATACGAGTACAACATGCTTGGCCAGTAAGTAAATGTATCTACGATTGCTAATATAGGATTGTGTAATTTTTCATATACATTTTCTAATAGCCCACATAACATGCGACACAGGATGAAGAAATTAAATAAACATCTAAGTGACAAAATGCACATCTTTTATTGCAACTCTTGATATTGCAAATCCCGCTAGGAGCTAGAAATAAAAATTTACACAATTTTTATTTCTAGTTGTGTCAATTTTTATTGTCATATTAAAACTGCATATCGAACTTTTGCTGCAAATTTTGAAAAATATAAGATAGATACGAAAAAATTTGCTTCAGAGGCATTTCTATGTTGTAACGTAAAATTATGCATCTATCTAAATTCTTGTTAATTCTAGAAAAATAAATATATCTCTAGACTACACTGAGTTCAAGGCAAATTGAATTTTTAAATACATTTTTCACAATTTCTGGGTTTTTTTTTTTTGGGAGTAGGACCAGCGCTCAGGGGATGGCCCCTACATATACAACGCATTGCGCCGGAACTAGAAAGGAGGGGATAGTATTGAGGTAACAGATGAGGAAAGAAGAAAATATAGAAAGTTGTTTGTAGCAATTTTAAATTTGTTACCTTGCCGGCTAGCTTTCTGCTACAAGGCCGACAAAGGAGAGTGCTGTTCCTCTGCTCTTTAGTACATCATTATGTCAGCCGTCATCACTGAAACAGGCTGACAACAACTAACACAATGGACTGGTTCGGGAATGCAACACTGCGCTGCATCTGATGTGTCCTGCATTCTGAAAACCAACAGATGGCAACACTTCAAATGTGGTGAATTCTAAAATGCATCACTGAAGTATATGATGAGCAAAATAACCTCAAAAACTAAACACAAAAATGGCTGATGCAATAGATTAGTAAATATTTGATTTGGTATTTATTTGTTTTATTTTGTTAATTTACTGTTTCTTATAAATTTTTGGAATAGATATTGATAATGAGCAATTTCAAGCCATTTTTCTATTCATCCAAGTCAAAAATAAGTTAATTATTAATTTTTCCATTTTTAATGTTCTCAGGTTCGAAATTGCAATCAAATGAAATTTTTTGTCTGCGCTTCATTTAAACATCTGCATCAGCTGTTTTGTATCAGCTGTGCAAATTTATCACACAGACGCATTAGGTGCAGCGCATAGATGCAATCATGCACTACTGCTGATTAGCAGAATTCGACACAATATTCATGACTGAGCTCGGGGTTGAACTCAGAACCCTTTGCTTCATAGTCTCATGTTAATTGCTTCAGCTTCAATTTATGACACTATTGCAGCAAAGGCTCGATGATGACACTTTTTATTATTGGCACTTGAACTCGCCGTATAAAATTTTAGTTCCAAAAACATGATTGTATAAAATTATTAGAATTTTTTTTGCCAGATATCTCCAGTGGTTCTATTCAAATGTAAAACTAAAAACATTTCGTCCGTTATAAAAGAAAAACATGTCAAACCTTAATAAACCTGACCTTACGCTACCAATTTGTTGGCTGGGTTATGTATGCAAGTTATGCATTTAAACTTTCATATATAAATAAGTATAGTGTTGCTATATTGTAAATGAATGTTGTTGCTACTGTAAACATTCATTTACACAAAAACAGATAAAAATTCATTCACAAGTGGAAATTGTTCATTTAATTGAAAATTAATTTAATATGCATTACAATACTTTCATTTCAAATTAAAGTGTGTTGTGTTGTTTTTTTCTCGTTAATACTACATATAAAAAGAGAAATGGTAAAATAATTTATAAACATAAATTTTGTACATATTAATAATGTCAAGAGTCATTGGACTTTAAACATATGTATTATTTGCATTCATTGTTGTTGTTATTGTTGGTTTTTTTTTTAAATAATAATAATAATAATTAAAAATTGCAGTAAACAACAGATAATATCAATTGATGTGCTCATGAGAAGAAAAACAGAAAACAGAAAAAAATCGTATATGACATTTTAAAAGTTTTGATTTTACTTTTAAATCATTGAAATTTAATTTCAACAATTTTAGTTGCTTTAATTAAAAAAGAGCTGAAATTGATGTTTCAAACAGTTTTTCATTGGCTGTGTTATTTTTTATGCTACAAAATTTAAATTAATTTCCGATGAGCCATAGTTTATTGACTTGATTTTTGTTTTCTTTTATTATTTCAGTAATCTAATGTTTTTCATATTTAATATATTGAAATTTTGATGGTTGTTTGTAACTTTTTAATGAGAGTCATCAAATTGCAAATATTATTTTCTGATTTAGAATTTTATTTTATGGTATTTGGCTCATTTGCATGTATTTAAATGAAAAATTTCCATTAAAAAAATATTTGCTTTTTCATATGAAAATATGTTTTAGTCAATGGCAGCAGAGATGTTACATAAAAATTTTTCGAATTAAATTTTTCATAATTTGCTGTTGTGTTTTAGTATACAAAAATATATTTTTTAATTAAATACTATATATACTTTTTTCAAAGAATTACAAAGTTATTTTTTTGTTGTATATTTTTCTTAGAAGGCTTAGGTGCGTAGGCAACAATTTTCCATTACTACTCGTGCGGATTCTGAGCAAAAGGCATTTAAAAGTGTTACATAAATAGCAAGAACCAAATTTCAAGTAAGGGATATTTAAATATTAACCTCTTGTCTTTAGATCAGAGAAGCTTTTCGATACTACTATGTTGCCAGCTATTCCAATTACATAATTTTATGTGCCAATAAATCATTTCTGCCCTAATATGTATAAACCATAGACAACTAATTGCAGGGAGTGACTAGTGAAATATGAGCGAATCTTCCGATAGTATTAAAAAATTTGCAAAAGCGGTGGGAGCTTCATCAAATAAATAAATATGTATATTTTTTGTTCAAATATATCAATTTATTTAGGTTTTTGTTATTTTTTGTTATTTTTTGTTTAACAAGTCTTTGCTGTAATATGACCCTGACACCCAATTCTCTGTCATGATTAATACAAAACATATTGTTTTTTACACCTTAAAACTAACATTCCACCAGCAGTCAACTAACCCACGCATTATGTAGGTGGGAGAATAAAAAGTTCTCAACAATCAATGTAATCCTAAGCATATATTAAACACGTGTTACAAATTTTAAATAGTTTTTTTTTCTATAACAAAAGATTTTGGCATTAGCAAAACTTGTCATAAAAAAATGTTCCCAAGCTAATGAACTCGAGATCCGGATGTGGTATTTTAATATTATTGCTGGCATACCATAAAGAAAAGTTTAAGGGTCATGAATTCATAAAAAATATATTTGGCATATAAAAGTTGTAAAATAGATTTCCATACAAAAATTTGCTTTATAAACTCTTTATAACGCAGACATATTTTTTATGTATAAGGCTGTAACTGTTTTATTTGTTAATATTCTGTCTTTCCTTACTTCCAACACCTAGCCGCTTATAAGAAAATAAATGCAATCGCTATTTTCAGTATTTTTAAGTGAATTTAAATAAATAATTCATGAAAAAAAACACGCGTTTAAATAGAAGATATAAAGCACTCAGGAGATGACCCCTACATATGCAGTGCATTGCTCCGGAACTAGAAAGGAGGGGACAGTATTGAGAGAACAGATTAAGAAAAATGAGAAAATAGAAATTTTTTTAAAGGCTTTTTAACCCTCTACTTCGTCGCTTAATTTTATGCTACAGGGCCGACGAAGGAGGGCGCTTTTATCTTGCTCTTTACAACATTATTGTGTCAATCGCAGTCCGTAATGTCCAGTGGCCAGTGCAATGCCTTCATCACTGAAATACACTGACAACAATTAACACAACCATGCGCTAATGCTGATCAGAAGAATTCGACACAATATTTATGACTGGGCGTAGAGTCGAACTCACGACCCTCCACTTCACTGTCGCGTGTTAACTACTTCAGCCAACAGCACTCATGCAGACAATAGGCCTAATTAAAAAATATATATATCGAATTTATAACAGGTTAATAGGAAAAATTTGCATACAAAAAGTTGTTTTATAACATTTAATGATGTTTATAACACTATTTCAATTTTTATTCTTTTGTTATTAATAACATTTTTTTAAATAAATTTTTATTAGCATCATTATGCTACTAAACTTTTAGTTATTGATATAAACATCATTAATCTGTTAGACATTGTATTCAGCCTAAACTATAAAAAATATTTTGATTAATAAGAGACTTGTAACATGAATTTTTGTATGAAAATTTGTTTTATTAACCTGTTATAAATCAGAATATTTTATAAATTAGGTACATTGTCTATACGTTTGAGTTTGCAAAAATCTTGCCGAACAACAAAATTTGTTACAATAACAAAAATCTTTTACTCTTTCGTTTTGATTGCAAAGTATTTTAAAATATCTGCTTGATATGATAGTGTGCAAAATTTGTTTTCTTACACGGTAATAGTAAAAAAATTAAACTTGATTGAAATTGCCTCGAAATCAATACTGATCTGCTCCGCTGGCTTAATGATTATAAAAAAAGAAATATTCTAAATATTCCACTATTAATGAAAATTGGAATTTAATACAAATTTGTATATAAAACAATAGCGGATTTGAGCTTGAGTGTGCATAATACTAAAGCAACGGTCATACTTGACAAATATTTGCCCAAAAATGTGTAACCACTAAATACTAGTGAAAAACCATATGTGTTATACAAGTGTTCAGTGAGTTTTCAATACTATTGGATTTTTTACTTATTAAACAAGTATCTGAATTAATATATTTATCATTAATATTTAGTGGTTACGCTTTTTTGGACACTTATATGACAGGTGTGACCGCACCTTAATAAATTAAATAAATATATTATTATTAACTAGTAAAATTCTTCTGGTTTCTTGACCTCTTATTAATTATTATTGTATTCTGATATTTTTAAGCTTAAGGTCTCTTTATTTTAGTTTAATTTTTAATTTCAATATTTCGTCACTCCTTTGTGTGACTTCTTCAGGAAATTAATTTTATTAATTTCCTGAAGAAGTCACACAAAGGAGTGACGAAATATTGAAATTAAAAATTAAACTAAAATAAAGAGACCTTAAGCTTAAAAATATCAGAATACAATAATAATTATTAACTAGTTATTAAAAGCTTTTATGGTTCAATTTATTACTACTACAAACGCACTAGGCAAAAAATTTAAGAAAAAATTAAATCATATCAATTGTTCAAGATAAGCGTTTATTTTAAGGTGTGTAGCATTACTATTTCGTAAAGTTTTTTATGTAGTAAATTTGTGTATGCAAAAAATAAATGCGGTGAAATATATATGGGTGTCTAAATTAGGGCGCCACCTTTTTGCTTTAACTATTATATATTAATTGGTGTGGAATTTATTAAAAAATAAAAATTTCTTTTAAATATTTCCTCCATAACACCGATGAAGTTTTGCATAGAGGACAAGTATATTTTGTTAAAGCAATAGGGAAAACAAAAACTTTAAGCCGAATTTCAAATGTGTAACAACATATTTCTTAAGGTACGTTCACACTTATCAAATATTCGGCCAAAAAAGCGTAACCACTAAACACTAATAAAAAACTTTTTAATTCAAAAAAGTATTTATTGAGTTAAATAGTCTCCAATAATATTGGATTCATGACACTGTCTATTAGTTTTGTATGAAATTGTTTTACTAAATAAACACGTATCTGAACAAAAATATTTTTCATTAGCATTTAGTGGTTACGCTTTTCGGAGCAAATATTTGGATAAGTGTGAACGTACCTTTAATGTTATAATTCTGTAAAACATTCGCCCCTACTATGAATGATGACATCAACGTCGCATCAAGACGACAGCAAAAACTTATCTTTATGTACTCTTTGGTGACAGCACCTGACTACTATTGACGTGTTTTATCAATATTATATGTCTTAGGCCGGATTTTTGGGATCTCAGTTAAACTAGGTTTAGTTAATCTGAAAACAGATGTTTGCCGCTATTATCAAGTTTTTATACAAAATTTTGATGGAACAGCTTAGTTTTGCTTAAAATGTGTGTCCTTAATGAAATAATAAAAAGAAAATCGAAGTTTGCTGGAAAGATCAGAATTTCAGACTTCGTTAAACTAGGTTTAAACTTAAACCACCTCTCAAAAACCCAACCTTAGAGAATACTAAGAGATTGCCAAGAGTAATTAATTGTTATCGACAACTAGTAGACAAGTGGTAACTTTTTGCTATCGAGTTGATGTGACGTCGATGTCGTCATTCATAATAGGGGCGATTGTCACTCATAGTAAAAATAATTTGGAGTCTTAGTTTTAAGAAATTCAAAATATAGCAGAAAATCAAGTAATTTTTTTCAACAAATTATTATGCCAATACTTATTACCATACATTTTTAAGGCCTTTGTGGAATTTCATCCAAAATCTATTAAAAGTACAATAATTCAAGATTTTGCCATAATTTCGCCATGCATTTCGTAAATATGTTCTTTGTTATTTTGTGATCATATAAATGTCAATTAGAAAATACAGATTTGCTTAACATAATAAATACCTTTTGAAAACTATATATATTAATTACTAAAAAATGCATTCCTTTGAAGCACTGCTGGTCAAGCAGATATAATTGTTAACTCGTTAACTGCTAAGAAAAAACATGTTTTGAAATTAATGCAAAATATAACAGAATTTTTAACGAAAATATCAAATGAACTGTATATCGAACTAGAATTCAATAATTATTTATGACAAACCAAATACACGTACTGAAAGTTGTCGCAAGTCCAGTTAGAAGCAATTGATTAAAGTCGAAGGAGAGAGAGGAAAAAAACTTTAAAATCGAGTTTGTAATAGAGAAGTTTTTTAGGTTAAAACAAATAAGACTAGTTATCTATCTATACTTTCAAAATAATGTGTGTTTTGTTGTTTTTTGGTTTTTTATTTTTAAATTTATTTAATGAGAAAAGGCAAGGCCTTTAAAAATCTTTAGCAGTTAAAGGCGATTCTCTTTATTTATGCTGCCGCCGAAGTGGTCTAACATGAATGCAAGTTGAAAAGTAACTGTGGCATGATTTTAAATTCAGATTAGACAGAGATAGTTGAGACAGATATCTGAATAAAAAACAAATGCAGCAAATGAAATTAATGTTATTCACTTGTGGCCTTTCAAATTTTTTGAAGTCTTCGGAATAATTAAATTTAATTATGTAAATTTTGTGAATTACTTTTTTGATAAAAACTTTTTTTTTCAACATAATACAACGATAAATTCACTCGAACAATAAATGATTTTGTAACTCACAAGAGTTAAATATTCTTGAAACTTTGAAGTATAGAGAACTGAAAAATTAATTCAATATCCTTAAACACATGCAATTTCTTTTTTTTCTTATTTTTTTATAAATTTTCAAAACATTTTCCTTTACATGCGATTTATTTTCCATATTAAAACTTTCTTTAATCCATTTATTAAAAAATATATAATTTTTCAATTTCAATCAAACTGTCCTAATTTTCAATTTCACCACAAAAGTTTTCAGACACAATTTTTATAAAATAAATTATTTAATGTCCTACTGGGAAGGATAAATTAAATACAACAAATTTTTCTTTCTTCCTCAGATTATATGAAAAAAATATATGAAAAAATTAAAACACTTTCATTAAATATTTGATTACATTTTGAAGGCCATTTTTATTTAAATTATAGTATCTGCTGGTCGGTCCTTCAGTTTATACATTTTCAATAGACACATTTTTCACACTCGTGTAATTAATATTTTATATTTTTCTGCTCCATATATAGTAGTTTGTTGTTAATTTTTATCAAAAATCATTTGGTCTTTTCAATACATACCGGCTCCAAAAAGTGCAATAAATACAATCATAAACTTCTTCATTTTTATTAAATTGAAATAGTCTCTAGTATCTTTAGTTTATCCAAATAAATTAAAATGCTAATCGTATGTGTATTTTTAAACGAAAAAAAATTTTTTTTATTAAATATCGTCTAAAAATTACTTGCGACAACGAACTACTTGTACCGACTGTGTGTGGTTGGCGGTCTTACATTCGCTTTTTATACCGCTGCGAATGTGCGCACGCGTGCATGAGCTGTAAAAAAATGTCGCTCGCGTTGAATTGTGATTATTTTCGTGCTTTTTTTTTCGTTACCTTTTAGTGCTATAAAACATGTTGACTTAAACAACAACAGCAACAACAACGAAATAGTATTAACTACTGCAGAAAAATAGCTAAAAGAAAATAGTAATAGTAGTGAAATAATAAAAAGTAGAGAAGAAAAACGCAATGAAAATACCTTCAAACTATGAATTTAGTCAATGGTGTGGTGTGCTGGTATAAGTAGCAGAACAAGAAAATATTAAAACACACTCGAACATAAAACTGAACTCAGTTCAGTGAGAAATGGAATAATTTTCATAAAACTCATTGTGAGATTATGCTTAAAATCAGCTATTGTCAGCAAGCGAAGCTTCGAATAAGAGCTCAAGAAAATAAGAAAATATTGCACATTTTGAATTAAATATTTATTTATTTTGCAGTGTTTCACAAATAGATTTTTTTCTAAGAAAAATTATTTTTAGCGCTATTGTGCTACAGATTGCTTGTACAGAAATTTGAATTTCTTACACACGAAAGTCAGATCTGCTAATTGCTCCCTAAGATTGCATATTTATTATCATTAGAATAAAATGACGAGGCCCTAGAAATTTTAATTCTATTGCATTGTAAAAAATTCCTACTCTCGATAGAGGCCTATAAGGTGTCCAAAATTGAGGTGTCATTTTAACTTAAAAAAATGTTTTTTTTATATTATTTCAGTTTATTACAACTAGGTTCGGCTTAAAAGTCGAAAAGTCCCAATCTTCTACCAAAATATTTTATATACCTTGCCAACTAGCCTCAAAAATGTCCCAATGGACGCAGAGCCAAAGCCATTTTTTGTAATAATCAACTTTTTGAAAATATATATGAAAAAAATTGTCAATCACTTCTTTCAATAAACTGTTTGCCAATGGCTGATATCTGCTGAATATTCTTGGTCTTAAGCTCTGGGACTGTTGTGGGGTTATTGCTGGGGATTTAAAAATCCCCACAAACAAAATTTAAAGATTTCAAATTGCACGATCTTGATATCTCATTCACTCCTTTTCCATTAGAAATAATGCATTTTTCGAACGAGATATAATATGTTTTTTATTGAACCAGGGGATGTCCCCTACATAAACAGTTAATTGCGCCGGAACTAGATATAAGAGGATAGTATTGAGGGGACAGATGAAGATAGATGAGGAGATAGAGAATTTTTTGTAGCTATTTCAACATTTTACTTCGCTGACTAATTTTTTCAATACTTCGATATCCTCTGGATATCTTCTTCAGGGTAATAATTATAATTAAAAAATTAATATCAAAAAATTTTCAAAAATGTTTAAAAAGAAAAATTATTTTTTGCTTTTTCTTTTTTATTTTTGTTTTTTATATAAAAATTAAATGAGACTTAATATAATTTTCATTAACTTTCTTGATCTTTATTTCGGTCATTTATTTTATTATTTTTTAAGGTCGAGGTCGCTTTTTTTACAACAGCAAATTATTAAAAATCTTCTTTTTTTATTCAATATTTCGTCAACAATTTGTTAACATCAACAGGAATAAGTGACAGGAAATTGAATTTTAAAAATATAAAAATAGCCCTTGTTTATACTATAGTTTTTTATGTTTTATTAATTTTAAGAAAAAAAAAACAAAAAAAAGCATTTTTTGTCATATTTTTGTTTATATTTTTAAAATACAATTTCCTATTACTTATTCATAATGGTATTATAAAATTGTTGACGAAATACTGAATAATAACAGAAATTTGAAATAATTTCATATAATATAAAAACGACCTCGAGCTTAATAAATAATAAAATAAAAACAATAAAGCAAAAAATTATTTTTCTTTTAAATAATTCCTCAAGTTATGGTTTTTGATAAAACATTTTATTCCTTACGCTGCACAGTTTAAGGGATAAAATAAGCTATTGTTCTATTTATAATGCTGTATTTGTATGAAATGGATTGGAATCACAAAAAATAAAATTTCGGAAAAATCTGCATTAGGGCCTTTTTAACTGAGACCATCTGTAAATTCTGGCTTCAAATTAATTCTGTTTTTATTTATTTGGATAGGGAGAAACTTTAACACTTTATAACTGATTCGCTTAATATTCCCCTTTTTTTAGTTTTATTTCTGCAAAAGCATATTCAGCAAAGCCATTTTTTTTTGAGTTGCATTTAATAAGAAGAGAAGTGTGAATAATTAGTTTAAAGTCATATTACTACTAAAGCAGTAAACCGATCTAAATAAAATTAAAATTGTGCATATCTGCTTTAAAAAGTCTTTTAAGCCGTATATACTTTTTTTTTAAAATCGGCATAGATGTACTGACGTAAAAGGGTGTACAAAAAACGTGTTTGCCAATTAATTATATCGATTATTAGCATCATATTACCTCGTGAGTCTCATGTAAGAATTTATATGTTTCTTTCGGAAGCTTTTTTTCATTTGATTTGAATAAAGTTTATACCATTTAGCAAAGTTTTTGTAAAATATATTTACATATGAAAATTATAAACCTTTATATTGGAAAACTGTGTTCTTGAAATCTATTATAATAAATACTTTACAATGGCTTAGATACTAAATTTGTTTGAAATAAAAGCTTAAAAATTGAAAACTGCTCAATGCCACAAGTTTAAGAATCTCTGTTGAGGCATACGTACTAGAGTTAATGTTAGTGCTCCTGTATGAGACTTTCAGTCTTCAGTCAGTCGAAGTAGTTGACGTTAAGTAGCTGTTAGTAGTGGACTAGCAACAACAGTTGTTGTTGTTGTTGTTGCTGCTGGTTTTCGTTTTCTGTTTTACATGTTATTATTTTTTTACTAACTTTTCTGTTCAACTGTTTGTATTAGAGTTTAATGGTTTTAACTTAAAAGTAAAATACCAAAACAATACAAAAAATGCCAAGTTTCTGGTCGTTTCTTGTATACGAGTACAATATTTTTGTATGCAAGTTGCGCATGCGTCATAAAACTTTTAGCCAACGTCGTCTATCACTGCTATTATTCTCTGCTTTGTTTTGTCGGCGTTTTCATTTCATACAAATACAAAAATAAATATTCAAAATAGATTTGGAATTAAATAAAATTTTTGCGGTATTTTTATTAGTATTTGTTTTTCCTACTATTTGAGGTGGGGGTTGAATTTGCTTAATACCTGTTATTGTTTTAGATATGAGTACAAATTTGTACCTTCACTGCTTTGAAGATTTAAAATTAACTTAGGAGGTGATCTACTTTGCATGCAAAAATTCAACATTGCGAATATTATTGAAATATTTAGCAAGTGTTATAAAATTCAAAGGTAGAATGGAATGTTGTTTTTTAGACATTTGAAAAGTTTAAAATATGTTGTTTGTTTAAAAATTATTTTATAAATCAACTGAATTTTAGTTAAAACTATAGAGCGTGTTTAGTGCTATATTTTTAACTTAAGAATAAATAATATTTAAATTTTATTTTTAAATATTTAAATTTTATTTTTAAAGTAAAGGTTTGTTGAAAACATTTTTCCTCAGACACAATCTGTTAAAAGTAATTAAAATTACAAGAAACATATAGTGCTTTTATTTAAAACAGTCGCTTAATTTTCCCTATTAATTCAACATGATTGCCAACAACTACATTTAACATTTTCGATTGAATTGTCTGCTATTCAGATTGATATTTCTCAATAATTATTTATTTGTCATGATTTATGGCAAAATATGCAAGCAGACACATAAAAGTATAAAATAAAAAGAAATTATCATAAAAACAGCAATTGCAATTAAAATAATAATACTGGCAATGATAAGTGTAATGATCCTCAATAAATAACAATAAACTAATCAACACCATAAAATCATAATCGCTTTTAATTGCACAATGGCTGGCCTAGAAAAGTGGGAAAATCAAATGTAATGCATTTGCTAAGGACGGACGTACAAATGGCTGGATGGATGGACGAATGGATGGATGGATAACTGCATGGATGATACTTTAAATGACAGTTTTTAAATTAATGGCATTTCAATGGTTGCAACTCACTTTTGTTACATGCCATTTTGTATGCTTGCAAATGTAAGTACGAGTATGTGTGTGTCTGTGTGTTGTAACTGAAGCAAATAAACGACCAAGTCAACGACAACTATTCAAAGTGATGGTCAACAAGAAAAAAGTTGAAGGAAAGATAAATGACTTAATATAGACATTTTTATTTGTTATATATATTTTTAACTTGATTCTGTGAATGTTTTGCATACAAAAATAACAAGAATCGAAACGAAAATTACAAACAGTCATTTCGTAAATATTTTATTTAACCTTTTCCAAAGATCAAACCAATCTGCTCAGCATACAACTACAGGCTGTTGTTGGAAAAGAATTTTCACACTGAATTAAACAACTGAAATAACTTGGTTCATAAATATTACTATTTTCGATACTGAAGTAGTGTCTTTATAGTGGAATATTAAATTAGTCCTTTAAATAATTTAAAAGAATTGTTCGCAGACTCATGTTATTAAGTTGAACGGAATTTACTACTCAATTCTGCCGCATGTGCAGAGAAAGATATTAGGCATTGAATTTCACTCTCTTCAGTTTTCACTAAAAGAATATTTGAATTTAACAGACAAACAATTTGGACAGAAATGTTCATGAAAAATTGTTACGATTCATGGCATATAAAACTGAGTTTGTGCCTGCTGTTATGAAAACAAAAGTCCAGAGTTCGACTCAGCGCTCAGTCATGATTATAGTGTATAGTTCATCTGATCAGCATTAATGCATAGTTGAGTTAATTGCTGGCAGTCTGTTTTATTGGCTAAGGTTTCCCACTGGCCACAGATCATAAGTTTGGATCATCCCCTGAATCCCCTTTACTATTGAAAAAAGTGCAACCACATATATGTCGATGCTCAAACTATACCTATTTTTACCCCGGACCAGCATTCAGGGGATGACCCCTTCACACGTAGAGCATTTCGTCGAAACTAGAAACTAGATGAGAGTATTGGGAGGACAGAAAGAGAAGATAAAGATTTTTGTATCTTTTTTTAGTTCTTTACTTCGCTGGCTAATATTTTGTTACAAAGCCGACTGTTATTCTGCTCTATAGTACACAATAGTGTCAATCGTTACCAGTGATGTTTAGAGACCAGTGCTATGCCTTCATCACTGCAACAGGCTGACACAATTAACACAACCATGCACTTATGCTGATCAGAACAATTCGAACTCAGGACCCTCCTCTTCATAGTTTCGTGTTAACTACTTCAACCAACAGCACCTCCACTTGGACCAGTTTAGTTAAAGAGTAGACAATGTTTCCACACAACAGCAAATCTCCTTCATTTATTTATATGCGTAAATCATAATGCGTAATTAATATTTATATGGAATCAATAACATGTTTTCTTGTTTCTATAATCTGGATGCTTAACGTTTACATGATAAAGAAAAAAAAATGCTTTTATCTTTCGAATTATAATTATACTCAATTCTGATTAAATCGAATGGGTACTTATTTTGCAATATGCCCAGATTTATGATATTTCCCTCGTATATGATTTATTTTAATAAACATGATTATAGTATATCTTGCTACCAATTCTTAAAACTCAAAAAAAAAGAACTGATCACAAAGATTGACATGCTAGCAATATAGTCTGTTGCTTAGCTTTTTAAATGAAAAAGAATATTTTGGACTGAAAGCTTTCTTCTTAAATTTCTGTTGAGAACTCGAGATTATGGTTGTAACTGGGTCCAAGACTGAAATAATTACAAATATATAGAGTTTTCGTAACGTTTTGTCCTTTTGACTACCAAGTGCTTGTAAATACTCAATCCATGTGGTTTATTATCCTCCCTAGGACCTGCATTTGTGTGGTTTGTACTACATCGATATCACGTATTAAATTATTTGAACGACTAATTTGGCTGATATGTATTTGTTACAAATGCTAAAGGGTATTCAGTCTTACACCAGTAATTGCAAGACTTGTTCACTAGAGTTGTAAGGACAAGACAAATGATCTATGCAACTAGAATGCTCGGATCACAGTATGTCTACTGTAAGTTGAAGAGCTGAGGCCGCAATCTAATTTTTTTTTGTAAAAGTTCTTTTACACTCATAGGAAACTCAAAAGGTCCTGTTTTTCGTTTTACTATGCCATGTAACCGTTGAATCCTGCTTTACGTGTTTTAAGACTAAAATATGCTTGGAAATATTTTTTTATAACTACGATTTCCTGCGATTAGAAAGATCTCGAGTCTATTAAAAAAATTCATTTACCAAAATAGGCTACAAAAATGTAGTTAAAAACAAAATAATGATTTTCAATTAGTGGAAAATACTTCCAGGACAACCTTTAGACAAATACAGTCGGCCTACCATAAAGGTCATTTTTACGGCTGTTCGTGATGTTATTTCTAGATGGTGTTGTGGTTGTTGCCATTTCAATTAGTGTTGCTGTTGTTGTTGTTGTTATTGTTATTGTGTTTTAATCGAAAATAAAGGAGTTCCTATGATTCAGTTAAATAATTGCAACATGTTTTCTTTGCACTTTTTGCTCAAATTGAAACGTAATCTGGAACACGAATAAAAAACTTTATAACAGCATGGAAAGAGTACAAAATCATGCTGATTAAATTACGTCCGCTGTTGTTGTTGTTGCTGTGGTGGTTCTTGTCTGTTGGCTGGTTATTGTTGCTGCAGCAAGTTGGCAGCCAGTTTTGTATAAAATATGATTCAAGGTTTCGGAATGCAGGAAGAGTATTGAATTCGAATAAGTACACAGAATGCATTCACACACACAAACACACACACACACACTTACACACGTACTTATGCGAGTATAAATAGTTGTGTTTTCTTTTCAACTTTTTACTGATTATGCACCCAGAAGCTGGTGATTTAATTTTGTTTTCTTATTATTTCTTATTCATTTCTTATGCAGTGTTTTATTTTCCAAACAATAACACACACAATCCGTGTAAGTACTTCAACGATAAGTAATTGTAAGTTTGTAGGGTTGTGTTTTCATATAAAATTCATTTGTTAACAAGCGGTTCGATAGAGAAAATTGTTATTGTAATTGTATTTTTATGCTGGTGCGATGTGTTGAATTTGGGTTTTTCAGGTTTAGATAAATTCTACTTTAAAATAAATACCCAACCCAGTGGTCGGTTATCTATCACTGAGTTATTTTATTGGGACCAAAAACATATGCTGCATGAGTATGTACATGAATTTTTTGTTTTTGTTTTTATATAATATTTTATTGCATTTCATTGTATATGTATGAGTGTATTTATTTTAACATAGTCCGGGCTTGTGGCATGTTACACGTACAACAGACTAGTCGTTGTTGCTATTACTGGTATTTTTTAATTTATTTTATTTTTTGTTCTTTAATATTTATTGCCTTTTATTTTGCTAGGACTTTGTATGGGACGTCGGTAAATAAAGTTTTATTTTGGGCTCCTTTTCCGCTCAACGTTAATTTTTAAAATATTTCATTTTTACTCCATATGCCTGCTGTATTGTCTCCTAGTGCTTTTGACCATTTTGCTGTTGGTCTTGCAGCACAATTGTTTTTATTGTTTGTTTAATGTATCACCCAGTTGGCATCTCAGCTTGTGTATCTGTAAAGTCTGAATGACTTTCAGTTTCGCTGACATTCATTCGTTTGTTTGAGTGTATTTCAATATAATTTGAGTCAGTTGAAAGAGTAGTTTTTGATTTTGTTAGTTTATTTGTTGTTTTATAAAAGATTATTACAATAACATGTATGACACTTAATTGGTGTATGTGTATGTGTGTGTGTATGCATATATTTTTTGTATTGTTAAAATATGTAGCAAAAAACCCACCTACCTTGTGGATGTGGCTGGCTTTCGCTTTCATTATTCACATTGAATATAAAAATTTTGAGTTTTTTATTATGAATTTTTGATTTAGTTCTTTGTGTCTTATGTGCACTCTACAGAGGTTTCAATTTATTTACGTGAAGAAATTCTTAAGAAAATATTTTAAAATGCATTCACTTACTTTTGAAAACCTCTCCACGAAATGTGTTGTTTCTAATTGATTGGTAGACTCTATATTATCTTCTTTAATTCATTATTTCAATCTTAAGCCCATATAACTAGAAAATTCTATTTTATTTATTTTTACTTGTACTTGTGCACGAAAAAAAAATATATTGTGTATTAAGATTCAATAAATTACTGATATGTTATGGAATTGCTTAATTTACACAACAAGTGATCTGCTACAGTGTCATTGATGAGTATGTAGTTTTTTGAATCCGTAGTTCTCTTAATTGAGTCCTTGTGAAGGACTTCAAATTTACAAAAACACATGCAAATTTAAAAAAGAAAGATATATTGATTGGGCTATTAAACATAAACTGTATTCACAAAAATTAATGTGTACTTCAAGTGTGCTTTAAAGTAAAAATTGCATAGAAAATGTATTTTAAAATATCTATCAAGTCTACTTTATTTTTTGTGAATACTGCTGAAAAGCTTTTACCCAATTGGGATAAAATGCAGAGAAATGGAAACATTTTTACATTACCAAAAATTTTTTGTGAAGAACCACTTAAGTCCATATTTAACATTGTGCCAATATGTCGTGTCCTCTAAAGGAGTTCTGAATAATCTCATAGTACTGCTCTTGGAATACTATTTCGCTTATACAGGGTGTCCGCCGGGAAGGTATACTACTTTGTTATATTTTATAATTAAATGAAAGAGAATGAATCTTATATTGATAAATGTCTTATTTAATGTCGGCAATTATGTATGGAATACAATATCAGATAAATGTCCGCCACTGTTAGCCTCCAAAATGAGAACCCTTCGGAGCACATTTTTCATCACATTCTCACACATTTCACGCGCTATTTCATTAATTTTAATTAAACATAACCTGTGGGTGCTGTTGGCTGAAGTAGTAGAACACGAGACTATGAAGCGGAAGGTCGTGAGCTCGAGCCCCCGCTGAGTCATGAAATATTGTGTTGAATTCTTCTGATCAGCATTAGTACGTGGTTGTGTTAGTTGTTGCCAGCCTGTTTCAATGATGAAGGCATAGTCACTGATCACTGAACATAATTTGCAGCGACTGACACTATCATGTACTAAAAAGCAGAGTAACAGCCGTGTAGCAAAAATTCGTCGGCCGTGTAGCAAAAATTAGCCGACGAAGTAAAATGTTGAAATAGCTACAAAAACAACTATCTATCTTCAAAAAACAACTATCTATCTTCTCATCTTTCCTAATCTGTCCCCTCAATACTATCCCCTCGTTTTCAGTTCCGGCGCAATGCATTGCATATATAGGGGTCATCCCCTGAGTGCTGGTCCAAGATAAAAAAAAAAAAAAATTCATCACGAATATTTTGCTTGAACTGCTCAAGCGTTTCTGGTTTGTTTGCAACAACAAGAAGTCCGGAACAATCAAATCCGGCGACCGTGGAGGCCTATCAACATCACCATTTCTTGAAATAACTTGTTGTGGAAAGAGGTCTCGCAGTAAGTCCATTGTAATCCTGGCTGTATGCGATGTGGCATCGAATGTTTTTCCGTAATAAATTTGTCACGTGTCTACTTCACGACTGCCAAATGTGAACTATCAAGACTAATGTTTACTAATATGGCGGCAAAACAAAGTAGTATACCTTCCTGGCGGATTTATTTTGTTCAGATTTGAATCCAAATAAAAACTTTTCCGAATATAGAATACCATCCTCGCGGGGTCTAAAATCAATATCCTTCTTAAAAATTTCTTATCCTTAACATATTTATAAATTTATTTATTTTTTTATTTCAGCTTTAATTTGGCCATTTGTCCTGCTTATCATTAAACAACAATATGGTGCAACACTTGATACGCTTCGATGTCCCTTGTATCGGAAATGGGAAAAACACTTCTTTTCATTAAGAGTTTATCGAAACAACGTCTACGTTTTATTTACTATAAATCATTGGTAAGTAGAATACATTTCTTGCCAACATTTTGTAGGGAACATACAAGTCTATACATGGATAATTATTATTTTATTTAAAGTCCAGCAAAAGAAAAAAAAATCATGTCATTAACTCTATGAATAGCCGTAATCTGGCTAGTTTGACCACTTGGAAATGTTAATTTGCAACAACAAATAATAATCCAAATCAATATAAAATAACTTACTTCGCCAGCAGCCCAGTTTTGATCGGCTTTAAATGGAAAATAAAAAAAAAATTAAATATAGAAAATTTAGTTGATTGTATTTGGAACTTTGCCTAGTGGTAAAAATGTGTATCACTGTCACTCTAATAAAATTGATTAACCAACCGTCAGCAGCTCATTGCAAAACTGACAAAAAAATAGGTGACTGCAGGAATATACAGACAGACATATTATGAACGTACGAATTGTATTTAAATTGCATTATAGTTTTCTAACTCTCGTGAAACGTGTAAAACTAAATGCCTGCCTTTTACAGTTTTTTTTGCTTTTCTTGTTTCAATAAAAAGTCATATAAAAAAATGTTGATTGCATTTGCAACACACACACACAGAGAGAAAGACACATTCATAATGATATTCATATTTATGTTTATTTTTTATTAAAAATAAATATGTGGCTTGACAACTCTGTAAATAACTAAATTATTTCCAAATACACTTACCATAAAGAGAGATTTGGAAGCTGTCCACTATTATGTTTTCGCCCAGCAAGGTGTAAATTTGTTTATTATTATTTAATTTTTTTTGTCATTTCAACTTAATATTTAAATGGCAATAAAATTATTACCTGGGCTAATCAAGCTAAACTCAGTTGAGTAATATCATCTTGCTGAGCGAATTACAGAGACAAAATTTACATATTAACGTGGTGGGCTTAAAAATTAACTACAAATTTAGAAATTTCCATATTCAATGGGATACACACTATCGTGCATGGGCAACAAATTTTGTTCAAATTTCGCTTTACAGTGCGATAGAAATCATAATCTTGTTTGTCAGTCAACTGCAACACAATTTTGCCTCAGTTCGATTTGGTTGTTTATTGAAAGCTCTTCAAAACCAAAAACTTTTATTCAACAATTTTATTTTACGGTATAAAAATCATGGCATTCCACATACTGAAATAGTTTTCTAATTTCCACTATTCTAAGTTATTTAACTTCAGGCTATCCATCGCTTTCAATTAATATTATTATTATTTTTTTAATTTATTTATTAAGCTAAAAGTTGTTATTCAGGCTCAAGTTCAAATCTGCTACTTATTTTAAAAAAGTTCTATTAAATAAAAATGTAAATTAAATTTTTAGTGGAGAGCGGAATATTTAGAATATTTTTTATAATCATCAAACTGGCACAATGGATGAGTATTGACTTCCAGACCAGTACATCATTTCATTACTGTTCTTTGTGCACTTTTTACACTTTTCCCTGTGGCACTAGTAATAAGGAATAGCAACTATTTAACGATACACAAGTGAGTTTAATAGAGTTTACTAATCTAAGGCCCCCTAGGAGTTTCTTCGGCCTATCCTGTATGCGTACGAGTAATTTTGAAATAGACTTTGAACCACTGCCTCATACCTACAAGTTGAATTGCATTTTCGACCGGGTGTAATTTATCTAAACAGTAGGATAATCAGATGTAGTGTGTGCCAGTTTCCCAGAACCTTAAAAGCTTCTGATTTGTCAATATTTATACCATCCATTTTCGATCACTAATATCAATTTCGAAGCTTCACTCAGCTATATTCTATAGGTCGTTGTTTAATGCATCATTCTGACATTGTCGGCCTATAATTCAATGCATATGAGCGTCAAATATTCATTTATTGGAATCATGCTTCAGTTAGTCCAGCATGTGGGTGCTGTTGGATGTAGCAGCTAACATGGGAGTATAAAGCGGAAAATCCCAAGCTCCACTCATGGTTTTACTAGTTCTTGTCGGCCTGTGTCAGTGACGAAGGTATGCCAAGGGACACTGAACTTTACTGACAGCAATCGAAACTAATATGTACCAGAGAGCAGAGTAACAGCACCTCCCTTTGTCTGCCCTGTAGCAAATTATTAGTCGGCGAAATTAAAGGTTAACACATCTTTCTTAATTTGTCTGCTCAATACTATCCCATCCTTTCTAGTTCCGGAGCAATGCACTGCATACGTAAGGGTTATAGCCTGAGAGCTAGGTGAGTACTAAGCAGGTAGAACATTAAAGAGTCCGGTCCACTTGGGCCCAATATGATCCCTTTGTGTTACCTGCATAGAAAGAAGAGGATAGTGTGAGTGGAGAAGGGGGGAATAGGTCAAAAAATTTGTTTGTTTGGTGTACGCACGCCTCAAGGGAGACGGTAGCCGAACCAACCGCTGCTCCTGATACAGAGAAACAGGTTTTTTAGTCCTATTCCGAATATTTCAAACATGCCACTGAAGGGTATTCTATCTAGAGATTTTAGACGTTGCTCCTCCAGACGATGGCAGGGGAAGTGTCAAATGCTCTCTTCCTCCTCCTCCTCCCCGTCGTTGCAAATGAAGGTCTATGGGAGACCCATGCTCTTGGCATGGACCCCAAAAACAACTGTCTATCTTCTCATCTTTCCTAATCTGTCCCCTCAATACTATCCCCTCGTTTTCAGTTCCAGCGCAATGCATTGCATATATAGGGGACATCCCCTGAGTGTTGGTCCTACTCCTAAAAAAAAAAAAAAAATGCAGTGTCCAGTGAGAGTGGCCAGATGATCTTTTGCAAAATTCAAAAGATCCCCCCGGAGTGCTGGTCCTCCTACTTAAAAAAATAGACTGTCGCAAAGTTTTTCCTGGTAGATGATTACAGAACCCTTTTTGCCAATCAACACTAACACGGATATTTTCAAAGATTTAATTTGTATTATATTTCTTTCCAAAAACAAAATGCATAAAATTAAAAATGCTAAAAATATTTGACATTCAAATAAGAATTATATTATGTTGATAAATTAAACCAGAAGCATACAATCAAAAAAGACACAAAAACAATAAAATAAATATATGAAACGTGTTTTCTTAAAGAATGTATTGAAATATTGCTGACAATAACTTCAATGGGGACAAAACGGGAATTTGAAATATATTTCTTAATGCTATTGTTATTTAATATTAATGACTTGTCTAACTAGATGTTTTTCTAAAACTAAAAGTTGTATACATTTTATTAGTTTTTTTTTATTTATTTTGCATTTCAATTTAGACCAGTTGAAAGTGAAATGTGAATAACAGCTAGAATGTTCTGATATTTGAAATGTATTTGAAATATTCAATTATGCTAATTAGTTATAGAATTTGAAAGAGGTTTTGGAATTTGAGAGGCAGCAACACTAGCGATGACTGAATGTTATATGTTTAACTTTATGAGTTGTTTAATGGCCACTAAAATGCCGCATGTTTTTAAAGCATAGAGCAACTTTCAGTTTTTTTTAATTCTAAAATTATCTAATCAATGCAGTATCATACGAACTTTTCAATTAGTCTCCCTTGCTTTGTAACTATTAGAGAGTGCACAGTGGGATACCATCCAATTGTATAAAAACTTTTTTATATCAAGAATTTAATTTTTTTGTTATTTATTAAGCAATTAGGTCAGTTTTCTTATAAAAAGCATTTTTAGTCTAATAATATAAAAAGCATTTTTAATATTCTTGGGAAAATATTTAAAAAAATGTTTCCTTGAAGAAGTACTTGTTTTGCGGAAGCAATTAAAATCCATCTCATTTGATCATTGATTAAACTGTTAAAAATCAATTTTGTTTTAAAATTGTTTCAACTCAAAAAAAACACTTAAGGCAGAACCAATACAAGCTACCAAATGAATTTCCTAATAGTGAAAGAAAAAAAGAATACTTTGGATTCGCTGTAATATGAGGCGGCTGAGTTGGTTCCAAAGATTCTAGCACACAACAACTTTGTAATTTTTACATTGCCAGCAATCAATGTACAGGAGAATATATATTTAAAATTGGAGAAAATAAAATTATTGTGAATATATATTAGTTAAAGAAAGCAGGAATATTTTTTAATAAGTCTCTTCACTTGTAAATACTAAATAAATACCAAGAACCACTAGATAGATGGAATTTTTTCATATAAACATGCATGTGCATTTTTGTTGTTGTTGTACAAGTTTTGTATTAATAAATATCATATATGTATTACATTTTCTTTATAATATTTTGTAAAATATTTTTACAACAATTACGTTTAACTCAAAAAACCGGATTTTCTTTGAATTTTTGTTCTCTTGACGTGATATTAAAGCTTACAAAGCCCAACCTTTTATGGCTAAGAAAAGGAAAACATAAATAAAACTCGTACGTTTATAAGAATTCTTGAAGCATTGCTAAGCAATGCAGATTAATGCAGTTAAACTGTGAGTAATAAGAGAAACAAAGATTTTGATACACATATAAATAAAGCCATTCCTATGCAGGCAAGCAAGCACGTACACGGGCATTTGTAAGTGTATAGGTGTTTTATATTTATTTATAGTTGGATAGGAAAACAAATGCAGTAGTCAATCTATCTCGTGTTAGCAAAATAAACACCACAAAATGGCATGAAAGCTTAAACAATTGAACTTTTCTTATTTCAATGATTATAGGGAAGTTTTGTGCAGGCAGTTTTTAAAACTCTATATCAATTTTTAAATTTTAATATACAATACTTACCAGCATTTACAAAGAAAATTATGAAATAGCTATACATTTTTTACTAAGAAATATAGAAGGAGATAGAGTTGAGAAATGTAAATATTTTGTAATGAAATATTTATTACATTCTCCAAAATATAATTGGAAGGTATATTCCGTATGTAATGCAGCGAAATATTCCTCTAAGACCCCATAAAGTATATATATTCTTGATCAGTGATGAAAGAGTTCCCCTAAGAAGAATTAAACCAACCTGTAAACAACAACATAATTTTTAATTTTTTTTTTAAATTATCCTGCATGAGATCGAACTAGTATCAAACTAGTATTGGACTAGTACAAAAATCACCAGTACTAGTTCACAACTGTGAACTTTCCTATACCATGTTAATGCTCAAATTAACATTGAGTGTGTTTGGAAAATTACTAGTACCATTGGTACTAGATGGGAACTAGGCGGATACTAGTACTATTAGTACTAGATGAGTACTAGTATACTTTCTTCTAGTCGTATACTAGTACAATCAGTTTTGCATTAAGAACTGGTTTATATATAACAAAATCCCTAAATTGATTGGTTTTTTAAACTCAATGAAATTTGTTAAATCTTTGTTTTCAGAAGCAATTTTTGGTTCATCAATTCTTAGTTTATAAGAGGAAATGGAAAGTTCCTTCAGGGCACACTCAATCCACTAGCACTTTTGTACAACTTGAGTTACGTTTGGAATAAATAAACTGATATGCAGGTGGCAACGTCTTCTAAAACTATTCTTTGTTTCAAATTTGAATTTGTTTAAAAATTTTAACAATTAAAAATAAAATAAATGAAAATGCGAATTAGCAATTCGCTTTAAAACATGATCAAAAAGTAATATGAAATTCTACAAGTCAAATAAATCTACAAATGAACTACTTGAAGTACTGGTACTTTTCTGAATATGTTCAACCACCGTTTGAACTAGTGCTTGCTATACTAGTAATTGTACCAGTAGCTTAAAGACAATTAATGCTTATCCTCCTGTTCAGCAAATGAAATTTGTTTACGTCCAAAAAGGTGCAAAGCGTTAATCTTGCAGCCAGAAAATCAGAAAAATCCATTTTTGAACCCCGCTTTCTTTAGTGGGCGTTGAAGTGTGAATTATTACATGGCAAAATAGTGTCAGTATTTAACAAATTGTCTTATTTAAATCTGCATTTCTTAAAAATTAAATTTTAAAGTTTTTATAACGAAGCTGAAATGTTGTCTGATCTTCCTCTGGCGTAGTCACCCTCCCATTCTTTGCCCCCTTAAGACCTTATCATAAAATTTTTCTTTACTCTCAATAAGCCCAAAAAATTACTTTTTAGTGTTTTCTGGCAAAGGTGAGATGTCGCTCCTACTGCCTCTCCTGGAGTGACACCGACAAAATAGAATTTTTATTTACTAAATATTAGGAGGTTATTTAAGAGTCGACCCCGTCGAATATAACGTTCTTACTTGTTACATTATTAAATTCTATTTTTCGGAAAGTACAAAGATTTTCAAACTCATGCGACGGAGCAGAACAGCTGTTTTCGAAAGCCGCTACAAGTTGATCATCAGTATTAATTTTTTATGATTAAAATACGTTACAAACAATATCTTATAACTCCTAATTGAGTTCAGAATTGTGATAATAACAAAAGTTAGTTAAATTAAATATAAGAGCTTCTCATTTTCAATTTTCATTAAAGCTTTGGTAAAATTTTTGATAACCTTAATGACTAATGCCACCTTCACTTGTTCAAAAATTGAACAAAGAACTGTGACGAGATGGCGCGAAATGGGGTAGCGGCCTCGAAATCAGTACTAATCCATTCAGCTAGTTTCATGATTACAAATCTGTCCGATCAATACTATCCCCTGGTTTTCAGTTCCGGCGCAATGCATTGCATATATAGGGGCCATCGCCTGACTGCTGGTCCAAGATAAAAAAAGAAAAAAGAAATAAATATAAGTCTACTCTTATTAGAAATAAGAATTTGACAAAATGCATAAAAAAGTTTGAACTTATTAATTTTTTTTTAATTCTGATTTTTCAAGCAAATTGGCTCAAAAATTAAACGAGTTTTTAAATGGTTGTAATAATATCTGCTTTGACAATACTGAAAACTTTTTGGTTTTAAATTTGAGCTCGCAATTTTTCATATTTAAAAATTCCGAATGGAATATGTGGCCATATTAAAAATATTTTCTTATATTAAAAAAAAACATAATATATTATTCCAAATGAAACTCCCCTTAACTATGCAATTAATAAAAATTGGTGTAAACAAAAAATGTATATATAAATATATAATTTCGATTCTTTGGAATAAAACACGATTAGATTTTTTCTGCTCTTTCAGCAATCAGCATTGTGTTATTGTTTGCTGTTTCTTTTTTGTTTTTTGTTCAGCTGAACAACAAACAAGAAAACAATTTGAAATATTCAGTGAATTACATCAGTGGAAACTAGTGATCAAAAGTGCAATAAATACCAGTTTAATGCTGCTGCTGCTGCTGCTGTCTGAAAATTCGTTGTTGCTGTTGTTGGTTGTGTTGTTCCGTCTACAGCATTGGGCGGGTGTGTCTATTGTTATGTTACTAACTATGAGCACATACTTGAGTTCAAGTAAGCAGTTTAAAAAAAATAGAAATTGAATACAAACAATGTTTACTACGATACCAATACTGATACTGAATAGTACTCGTACCATAGTAAAATTGTAAATGTGAAGAAAGTTGTTTTCATAGAGCTTGTCTGGTATTAAAATATTTCTTTTTCTATAAACTTACTAAAGTTTTTGTTTGATTTCAAGTTTCAATAAACTATGCAAAGATTTTTTTTGTTCATGTTTTTGTTTCGTTGCTGGTAAATCTATTTGTTGTAACAAAGTGGGAGTTAATTAAAACAAGTATGTGTCTTAAGTCTTTTGTTTTGCATCACTGGCTGCTGATCAATAATTGTTTTTTATAATTGAAATTATGTTAGAGGTGTCAGGGTATTAACTAATTTGCCATATTTACTAAAAATTATTATGACATTTAGTGTTGTTTTTTTTCGTTTTCGTTTTACTTTGACTTTAAGATAAAACGAAAAAATTTCAAACTTTTGTGGAAATATTTTATTGTAGGCTTAAATGTAAATAAATTGGTGATATTGATGGTGATATAGTAAAATATAAAATAGTTACATTTACATAGATTTGTATAAAGCTATTAAAATCTTAAGATAAAAAAATTAATTTTCTGTAAGATAAGTATTTCTTTATTGGACTCAAGTTCAAATCTGCAGTTTATTTTTTTATAGTGCTTCTGAATCAGCTGTACGATTCATAAGGGCAAATGCTTTTTAATAAATTTTAATTTAATCATCCCAACCGGCTAATAGATGCATTGATGTGGAGTTTGATTGCAGTAGGGTCTCAAATAAAATATATGGAACAAGTAGAAATATTGAAAGTTATTTAAAAAGAAGTAGTCAATAATGACCAGAAATACCGGAAAAATGGAAAAATGTTCGGCAATATAAGTTCCAAAAAGGACATGCTATCTATCTGTGCTATTAGTTCAAGCCTCCTCCTTAAAACACTTTCAGTCAGGTAAACTCAAATGAAGCCAGAAACCCAATTCTGTAAATTCCAGTCATAAATTTAATTACTCTAAGTTTAACATCTATTCTAGATTTAATATATTAGTCATTATTCTAAAATTTCCAAACTATTTTGAATTTGAAGGAGAATCAGTCTGCAGTCGTATGTCATATGATGCCACTCCCTGCATATCATTGATGTATCACGTAATTCTATTGCCAATGGATGTCAGTAGGATCACGGATGTCACGATTCGAGCCTAGATTTTATTTACTTTAGTTATCAGATGCAATCAAAAATATATTACTTATTATATATTTGTAAAAGACGGCAAATGATTTTCAAAATTTGTTAATGTGTATGTAATTATTTTTTCCCTCTTTTAATCCATTAATAACTATTACTGTTGACTAAAAAAAAATTATACATGGCATTCATTTGCATTCTAAACATTTAAGGCTCATTAATATTTGATTCATCTGCTGTATATTATTTAAACGTGTTTGAATTTAATCTAGTGTTTGTTTTTCTATTCATTTATAAAGTATTTGCGTGGCACGTATGCACCTCTTTGGCAAACCCAAATGAAGCAACTATTTTTGGCAATGACAGATTGTGCCTAAAAAAAAAAACAAAAATTAAGTCTATTAAGCTTCTTCAAAAAATAAATAAAAATAACATTAATTTTTATTAAACGTCCTCCTCAACAATAGAGTGATAAGTGAATTGCGTCAAAGATTTTACTTCAAAAAAAAAAAAATATAATAAAATAAACAACATGTGTCTTCAAATTGCATTTGTCGCAAATGATATTTAAGTGTTTACAAAACAATAGTTGTATTTAAATTTTCATAAGATACTCGTTATCTACTTCCCACTGCCGAAAATAGTATTTTGATTGAGGCTGTATCTTTCTATGTGATTGCAGATAAGCAAAACAATACAAAAACCAAAATTGAAAGCAAAGTATTTTCCATAAGTACCCAGAGTTTGTTTATTTTGAAGGAAACATAAAATTGTATCTCAGGTTATTGACTTCAGCTGGCTGCCAGTGTTTAAGATAATTTTCGTTTTCATTTTATAATGAATTATGTTTCAACTGTTAATATTGCATTTGAAGTGAAATGCTTAGCTACAGATTTTCAGCAGATTAAAATGTAATTTAATATTTTTTTTTTAATTAATTCATAAAAGTCTTTATGATATGCTTTCACGTCAGTTCAATATTAGTGGAATACGAATTAAAATTGTTAAATAATATTAAACAATAACCAAATTGCTTAATATTTTAAGTGAAGTATTTGGTTTAATGCATTAAGATATTAAAAAAATAATAATATTGAAGCGGTAAAGAAAAAGGAAAAAATAATAAATATGCAAATCATAGTATTTAACAATCTGTATTTGGGTATCATATAGACCGTTTTTGTAGAGTATTAAATTTCGTATAAGACGGTAATTTGGTTTTGTTTATAAAAAGATTATTGTGTCTAATTTTTTTAACCTTTTTTCTTTTAATAGTAAATAGATTTGTTTAAGCTTTTAGGTTATTTTATATTAATAATAATTGTTCGATATTTCGCTAACCATCGGTTTGCTTCTTCAGGAAATTATTTAGTTTTTTTATAAAGTTCGAGTAATAAATTATTTAAACGGGTAATAGAATATTTTGAATCCCCACGTATAAATATTAATACCCTTTATTTTCACTAAAATTTTTTTTTTGTTCGATGGATTTTCTAACGATATCTTAATGTGCTTTGAAAAACAGGAAATCGTGTTTTTTTCTTGAGCAACTCTAATGTTTTAAAAATAATTCCAGAGAACTTTTCTAAGAAAATTGTAGACATTGCAGTGTAAAACAAATGAACTCAGTAATTATGCCAGTATCCTGAGTCATTATGGCTCCACCTGATGATGCTCTTAAAGTTAAAGTTAATTTGCACCGACTGAGCAGCAGTCCGTACCGGACATTTCCATCAGCAAGTTGGTAAAGAATCACAAGCACCATGTCAACGTTCGAAGAATGCCTTAAACAGAGTTTTTTAAAGCATTTCTGTGGTCAATTTTAAAACTATATTTTTAAAATCTTCAATTCGACATATTGTTTCAATTAAATTAAATAAATTAGGCATTTAGACATACTTGACCACATCACAAACAAACAGCAAAACCATATTTTGACAGGCTCACTCCGGGAGTAGCCGTTGGAGATAAATTTGTCGGAAAATTTTTAAAATTAAATTTAAAATTAATTAGGAGACAAGAATAGAGCAGGGGAAGGTCAGGGAATATTTCGGCTTTTTCATAAAAGTTTAAAAAGTTAATTTCTAAGGATTTTTTTTTTTTAAGAGTAGGACCAGCACTCAGGGGATGACCCCTATATATGCAATGCATTGCGCCAAAGCTGAAAACGAGGGGATAGTATTTAGGGTACAGATTAGGAAAGATGAGAAGATAGACAGTTTTTTTTTTTTTTTTAGCTATTTCAACTTTTTACTTCGCCTGCTAACTTTTGCTACAGGGCCGACGAAGATGGGTGCTGATACTCTGCTTTTTTAGTACATGATGGTGTCAGCCGCTGCCAATTATGTTCAGTGATGAGTGACTATGCCTTCATCATTGAAACAGACTGGCAACAACTAACACAACCATGCACTAATGCTGATCAGAAGAATTCAACACAACATTTCATGACTCAGCGCGGGCTGGAACCCACGACCTTCCGCTTCATAGTCTTGTGTTCTACTACTTCAGCCAACAGCACCCACAATTTAGGCTTAAGTAAGACAATTTGTTAAATATTTACACTATTTTTCCATGTACATAATATCTTATATCAACACACACTAAAAAAGGCGGGGTAAAAAGAGGGATTTTTCTGATTTTCTGGCTCCAAGTTTAACGCCTTGGATCTTCTTTTACATAAAAATATATCATTTGCTTAACAAAATTACAACAACAACAAAATTTATTTTATGTTATTGTTTAGAGGTTTTTCAGTCCATTTACGAGCTTTACCTAAGCCATCGTTCAAAATTTATTTGTACCAAATTTCAAGGGTCTGTGGCTCTCTTCGTTTGGACTGAATCGCGATTTCCACAGACAGACGAAGAGACGTGGTTAGATCGTCTTGTATTTTATCACTGATCAAGAACAGATATAATCTATGGGATCTCAGAGGAATATTTCGCTACGTTATATATGGAATTTTAAAATGGATATATCCATAGCATATATGCTCTCCAATTCTTTAGTGTAGGGTATAAATTTTTGAAAGTAGATTCCAAGACTTAGACAACATTTTTATAAGTATTCGCATTGGACAAAATTTATACTTAAAAACTCTGATTTAAATTCACTGAACACTGCATGCGTGATTTATAATATCAACGTGTGAGAAATATTTTAATATATCTTCTAGGCTAGATATTGTCATCTTCTCAATGTCAATGTGTTTATGTTCTGCAAAATTAAGTGCTCTAACGTCTATATTTAGTTTCTTAAAATAATTATAGAATAATATTTTATATAAACTTTTTTTATATAAAATAATACAGCAAACATATAAAATTTTGCTTCGCACTATATTCATTAATGGAAATCAAGCGATACTGGGCAACAATATTGAGTTTCACTCATTTGTTCAATCGTTATATTCCTTCTAATTGAATTTTAATTATATTTGGTTTTTTCCAAAAACGTTTTTTCTTTTTTGTATGTGTTTTTAAATGTTTTTAATTCTAAAAGCTTCCATACAAAATTTACTTGTGTGCGCTGATGAAATTTTTAAAAATAAGTTAAAAAAAAAGACAAATAAATAAATATTTAAGTGGTTTAAATTTTGCCATTAATATGCATCGTATGCCCTTTAACGTTAAAATAACCGCTGTAACAGTTGGCAATTTATAACGTTTTACACATGTATTATGTTACACACATTCATATCGTTGTATTATGTTAACATTTAATAAATATTTTGCCGTTTACATTTACAAATATTTCTTTCGTTACTTTAAATATTTACCTTCGATGACAGACGTGTAGTCACATTAACACTTTTGCAGACAGACACCAGTTTTATTGATATGTTTAAACATTTATGCATATTTTTTTTCATTATTTTTTTTCTCAAGCGTATTGCATTGATTAATTTTCCTTAACTTAGTATACAATATATTTTTAATAGTTTTTTTTTCTAAATGCTTTTGGTTAGAGAAATAGGGTTATTAACTTTTGTTCCAAAAAAGGCAAAGGTGTGCTGCCATATGGGGAATATACCGGGAAGAAATAGCTTAAACGTGTTATTAAATTCTTTAAGAAATCAACTTAGTCGTGTGTATTAATAGTCTTGGCTGGTTTAAGTTTCAGTGTTTGTGGCTTTAAGGCAATAAATAATTTCTGCATCGAGAAATGCTCATACATACAAATTTAATTGTGGCAACGTTTTGTTCTGCGAGTGCAACTAGAAATTTTTAAGTTAAAAATTTTTGCGTTACAATGTAATCAAATGATATAAAAAAAAATTAAATTTTGCTGGCTAATGATACAAGAGTGAAAAATGGTGCCCCTTTTGTAAAAAAAAATATTTTGCATCTGAAAAATAATTGTTTTTCCATTCACCGAGATATTCTTATTGAAATATAACAACGAAAACACACGTGCGAAATATTTATTTAATTTATGTTACAAAATTTTGATTTGCGATTTTATTTTATCAAATAAAAATAAACAACTTTTTTTAAATAAATTTTTTTAATAAATTCTTCTAAAAACCTGCTTCTAATTCAGAAAGCAGAAGTCGTTTAAGAAAAATGAAGCTTTTTCCTTAAATCTCTAAAATCATCTTTTGCCACTTGATACGTTTTAAACAAAATGTTTAGTGCTCCATATTATAAAGAGTTTTTCACTAAGAGCTTCCAATCTTTAAAATTAAATAGAACGAAGTGTGTGTAAGATATTATCGACATTTTTTATTGATTTGAAAGACCTTTTGCTGACATCATGTGGGAAGTATAATAACGTTGAAATGTCCCCCATGGATTTTGTGCAGGTGGAGCACGTCCGAAAGGGCCTAATTATTCTTGACTCTGGCGCATAAATCAGACAGAATTCACCTGATAATATGTATTATGCTGGCTTTGAAGATCGCCATAGTTCGTGGCATATTCGCACAATCCTGGGACTTAAGAAGACCCCACAACAAAAAGGTGAAAGGACTCAAATCCTGTAGCCAGTTAATGGCCAGTTCACATAACCTACACATTAGATGACCATGACTTCAAATAGCTTGTGCAGAATAAACAATTTGGCATGAGGTGTATGGCATGTAGAGTCGTACTATTGAAACCCAGAGGCATTGATGTCCACTCATCATCCAATTCAGGCCAAAAGGAGTAGTAATCATCGATCCTTAGAGCTCGCCGTTGATATTGATGACCTGGCCCACGTTGTTCTCATGGTTCATTGACACCGTCACACCAAAAAACCGACTTTTTTGATGCTTTGGAATCTTTTGGATTTCATGTGGATTAGTATCGCCACAAATTCGACAATTTGGTTGTTCACATATCCATTCATTCCAAAATGGGACTCATCGCATAAGATGATTTTTATTATTTGAGCTGGCACGTGGAAATCTATATCTATTCGTTTTTATATTTTATTTTTTTTTCATCTTGGACCAGGGGATGGCCCCTATATCTGCATTGTGCCGGAACTGAAAACGAGGGGTTAGTATTGAAGGGACAGATTAGGAAAGATGAGAAGATAGACCGTTTTTTTCTTTTTAACTATTTCAATCTTTGACTTCGCCGGCTAATTTTTGCTGCAGGGCCGACGAAGGTGGGTGCTGTTACTCTGCTTTTTAGTGAATGATATTGTCAGTCGCTGCCAATTATGTTCAGTGACCAGTGACTAGCCTTCATCATTGAAACAGGCTGGCAACAACTAACACAACCACGGACTAATGCTGATCAGAAGAATTCAACACAATATTTCATGACTCAGCGCGGGATCGAACTCAGGACCTTCCGCTTCATAGTCTCGTGTTCTACTACTTCAGCCAACAGCACCCACAAAATAGCCGCTATCAACTGTCAGAGTTCGTAAGTCCCTATTGGAAGACCCTTTACTTATTATGTGACGTACAATAGTGAAGGGAACTTAATGGCCGAAGCAGAACAATTGCTTATTTTACAATTTATTTTTTGCTGTTTTTGGCAGGTGATGGTGTGTAAAAAATTTCGTTGAATTTTTTTCAACAACAAGACTAAACATTCACCAAATTATTGGATAACACGTTTACAATTCCATTTTGATGTTGTCTTCAAAGATGTTCAACATGCTTTTGTAGTCGTACGTTATTTTTGCCTCCTGTTAAAAGAATTTTTTGTTTCTTTCATTTTGTCATAGTAACAACATCTTCATTAGGTGAATGCTAAATGTTTTTTTAACGATATTTTTTTTTTGTTAGCAAAACATGAACGGTGCGTTTGGATACAATTTAAGCACAAGAAATGTATATAAAAACCTTTTTTTCATATTTCACACACTCATATCAGTTAAGAGCTTCGTTTATTAGGCTCGAATTGTTTTTCTTATTTCGCCTTGTTAAGTTCAAGTTTTGGCTTCATCTAATAAGTATCTGTCTATCAGTTGCTTTATGGTCTTCTGAGAATTATTTTATTAACACACATTCTACGTATTATCATAGGCAGAAATGTCTAAACATTAGTACACCTATACATTTGCATTTGCACATACAAAACTACATGAATAAATTTGTTAACACAAGAGAACTTGTATTGCCACATAAATATTTTAAACTTTTTCTTCTGAGATTTCCTACAAAGATATTTCTTTATTATTTGCTTTTTGTAAAAGAATTTCAATTATGTGAAATGTCAAAGTAGCAATATAACGATAAAAATCATATTCTGCATGCTTAAAGTATAAATAAACATCAGAAACAAGTTTTTGATGAAATTGTGTGTGTTTGCTTTATTGTCAATCGATTTTTTTTTAAGGAAGTATTAATGGCATAATAGATTCAATACGAAGCGAAACCAAAAAGTCTTTTAACATTTAAAATTACTAACTTTTTTATACCCTTCAAAATAGAATTGAAGGGTATATTCACTTTGTCATTCCGTGTGTAATGTAGCGAAATATCCATCTGAGACCCCATAAAGTATATATATTCTTGATCAGTGATAAAATCTAAGACGATCTGAGCCATCCGCCCACACGTCTGTGGAAATCACGATTCAGTTCAAACCAAAAGAGACAGACTCTTGAAATTTCGTGTAGGAAAGTTTTGAAGGATAGCAAAGGTCAAGTTCATAAATGGGCTGAATCGGGCCTGAGGGAAAAAAGTTCCCCACAGAAGAACTAAACCAACCTCTAAAAAACAACATAATTTTTTAAGTTTTTTTTTCGTAATTTTGTTAAACAAGTGATATATTTTTATGTCAAAGAAGGTTCAACGCGTTAAACTTGAAGCCATGAAATAAATAAATTAATTTTTGAACCCCGCCCCCTTTGGTGGGCGTTATTACATATATGTAAACATTGTGTAAAAATTTAACAAATTGTATTAATTGTATAAATTAACAATTTACAAATTGTATTACTTAAGTCTACATTCCTTAAAAATAACATTTTTAAACTTCCTCTGTCCTAACCTCTCCTCCACCTTTGCCCACCAAATGACCCTATAAAAAAAAATGCTTATTCCAAAAATGTTTGAATATCCCAAAAAATTTATTTTAACTGTTTTATGGCAAAGGTGAAATATCTCCCCCACGGTCCTTGCCAGAGTGACCCCGACAAAATGCAGTTGCAGTACCCTCCAAGAAGAACTGGACCCCATAAGGTATATATATTCTTGATCAGTGAAGTCTAAGACTACCTAGCAATGGCCATACGTCTGTCTGTGGAAAACACGATATAGTCTATTTTTGAACCCCGCCCTTTTTAGTGGGCGTTAAAGTTACATATTACATGAAAAAATACAGTAAATAGTTAACAAATTGTATTCCTTAAGCCTACATTTAAAAAAAAATTATTTATGAGCTTTTACGACGAAAGGAATATATTCTCTGATCAATCACTTGCGATTTGGGAGAGTTGAGAAAGAATATACACAGACACCACTCCCACTATTCGCCTTTCTAAACAAATATTCTTAATTGCATTGCAATAACCTGCATATGTAGAGTCCGGTCCCATTAAAATTTACAGCAAAATATGTTCCAGAAAAGAAATAATAATTTTGCTACAATTAAATCAAATTTAAAATTACTTAAAAATTAAAAAGTTTTTCTGCAAAAAAATAAAAAATTCAATTGGCTCAACTTAAATTGCCAATTATTTATCGACAAAGTTACTGCCACTTGAGCAGTAATAGGTGGGCAAATACAATAAACGAACTCATTATTTGGTAATAAATTTTCTGTTAACTAGCAAAGAAATTATATGAAACCAAAAAAATCTATATGTATAATTTATTAACAACAATATGCCAACTGCATAAAAATACTTGGGTCTTTACCCACCCAAATTTGTGTAACGTATTGCAGAAGTCAATCAATAAATCAACTTTTAAATATCATCTGCTTAACACCACAACGCTGCAATTTTCGCTGCTTATAAATTATTTACACAAAGTTTTAAATATGTTAATTAAATTTTTGATTAGAAAAAAAAGATCAAAATTATTGTAACAAAATCCATTAATAAATATTAAAAAAGAAAAAAATAACGAATATATTTGGCCACATATTGTGCGGTCTTGTGTTTTTTTCACAGTCTTTGGTGCATAATATTTAACCTTGACGCCAATAAAAAATATATCCCAAAATTTGTTTTGAATATATAATTTGACACAAAAGCAAACAGAAGATAACGGTAAGAGTGGGTTAAATTGGCAATTTTTGCTGCAACAAAAGCAATTTTCTGAAGTGCCAGCTTCAGCCAGACAGGAGTGGAATATATGATATGAGTATAATGAAAATTTGATTGAAATTCCTATGGGTTTTCCCAAAACCCCTCAAGTAAAGCTTTGTGTCTTTCATGCAAAGAAAAGGCTATTGTAAAAATTGGAATTTTAAAAAATTTTCAAATCACTATTTTTTACTACTAAAAGGCATACAAACAAATTAACATGTTTTTTAACCATACAACAACTATTGCAAAACCTCTTCATTAAACAACGACCAAAATAAGTTTAAAAAAAAATGAAATGTAAAAAATTAAAGACGACAGTCAAATCTTTTTCAAACATCAACTAGAACAAGTTTTAAAGGTTTTGACTGCTTTGAGTTTAATTGAGTGTGTTTTTGCTTTAAAGATTTGACCATATTCATGAAAGATAAACGAAAATAGCTTCAATTTTCGATGACTGACAACTGGAGTGGTCAGTTTTCATAATTACCATTTTTGCTTTGGTCTTAAAGACAAAACTCTGTTGAGAAACAACATTTATTACAGAGATTTGCTCTTCTTTGCTTTACAATTGCCATAGGTCAGTTTAATTTTTGTTTTTCTTTTTGGTGCAACGTTTGTCATTGCTGTATCATTCGTTTGAACTTGTTTAAAATCAACATTACCAATGATTTTTGACTGAAATAAAACTGTATTGGTACAAATATATATATGGCTATCAAATAGTTTTAAAAATTCATCAAACGAAAACGGGTTCTAATTTTAAATTCCAAAAATTTATATCTGGGATTGCTTAGCAGCATCGTGTTAAAATAAAAACCCGCTTGCTTTAATATTTAATTTAGGTTGTTGGTGTACTTGAGTATAAGCTCATCAGTAAGTATTTTTGTATACCCTCAAAAAAAGAATTGGAGGGTATATTCACTTTGTCATTCCGTTTGTAATGCAGCGAAATATCCATCTGATGCCCCATAAAGTATATATATTCTTGATCAGTGATGAAATCTAAAACGATCTGAGCATGTGCGTCCATCCGTTCGTCTGTGGAAATCATGATTCAGTCGAAACGAAAAAAGCTAGACCCTTGAAACTTGGTATAAACATATTTTGAAGGATAGCAAAGGTCAAGTTCGTAAATGGGCTGAATCGGGGCAGAGGGAAAAGCAGTTCCCCTAAGAAGAACTAGACCCACCTTTAAAAAACAACATGATTTTTAAATTTTTTTTGTCATAAATTCTTATTCGTCGAACTTTCTTATGTGAATTGTTAATATTCTCAACGGGCTTAAGTTCAAATCTGCATGACTGCAAATGATTTTTTATTATTTTATAAATAAATTAATTTGTTCAAATTCTATTTATTATTTTTTTATATTAAGATTGGAATATTAAGAATATTTTCAATAATCATCAAACCAGCAGAACGGATCAGTACTGATTTCGAGGCCGCTACGCCATCTCATCAGCGTTCTTTGTTCAATTTTTCCACTTTTGCAAGTGGTGCTAGTTAATAGGAATATCAATTATTTAACCAATGTTTTTAACGAAAATTGAATATGAGAAGTTCCCACATTCATAGTTTTAAATTATTATTACCTTTCTGATTAGTACGAAATTCCCCAACCCTGACGATTAATATTCCCAATATTCCATGTATCTCTTTCGCTTTTTCCAGAGCCATCGCCTGCTGATAGCTAACAAAGAAGCTTTAGCTATCAGCAGCCGGTGGCTCTGGAAAAAGCAAAAGAGATACATGGAATATAGGGAATATTAGTCGTCAGGGTTGGGGAATTTCGTACTAACCAAAAAGGTAATAACTTTTTATGTCAAAGAAGGTCCAACGCGTTAAACTGGGAGTCATAAAATTAAAAAAAAATTATTTTTGGACTCCGCCCTTTTTAGTGGGAGTTATTATATGCAAAAATTAGTTAAAAAATTTAACAAATTGTTTTACTTTAAAAATAACATGGTACTGCTCTGCCCTACACCCTCCTCCCCCTTTGCGCTCTAAATGACCCTATAAAAAAAAAGTTATTTAAACAAAAAATTTTTACATTTAATTATCGCAAACATTTATTTTTAGAGTTTTATGGCAAAGATGAAATGCCTCTCCCACGGCCCTTTCCAGAGAGACCCCGGCAAAATACAGTGTTAATATCCACCAAAAAGAATTAGACCCCATAAAGATATCATCACTGATCAATATTCTGGATCAGCGATGAAATCTAAGACGATCTAGCAATGCCCATACGTTCGCCTGTAGACACATATTATAGTCTATTTTTGGATCCCGCCTCCTTTAGTGGACGTTGACGTACGATACTATATGCAAAAATAGTGTAAATATTGAAACATTTTTATTCCTTAAGCCTATAAAAAAGCTAAAATGTTTTCTGCTCTTGCAGAGGTGAAACGTCTCCCCCACGGCCTTTCGCGGAATGACTCTATCAAAATTGAGATTTCAAAAGTGGGTACAGAGATGTCTTAAAGAAACTCTGTCCCACCAAATAAAACATTTTAAATTTATTTACTAAATATTGGGAGAGTATTCAGGATTCGACCCGGTCGAATATAACATTTTTTACTTGTTAATTTTTTGATGTAGGCTCAAATATCTGAAATTATTCATGGACAGATTTTCTACAGAGTTTTTTCCACTAGTGTTAATTTTTAAAAGGATTTTAATACTTTTTACAGTGTTCATGTAATAGTGAACGATCTTTTAGGAATGGCTTTCTAGTTTTAATTTAAGTTAAGCAAAGTTTGTGTGAGTTATCATGAAAATTGTTATTCACTTGGAAAGCCTATTTATACATTATTTATAAAATAGAACTTCATATATTTCTACCCGAACAGATGAGGGGCTATGATATTTCCTTTGTCAGCAAAGTTCAAGGATATGAAGTGCAGATGATGCAGTAATTTTGTGTTATAAATAAAAAAATCTTGAGGAAAATTTTCCTTCGACTGAGGTATTTCTAAAGTTGTAACTTTGCATTAACAAAACTTTACCACTGTTTCAATGTCTGTGCAAGTCATTGGAATTTTATTAAAATTTTACTTTTAATAATTATAACTGAATTAAAAATTATCTACTTTTATAAGATTAACGTTCATTCACTTTGCTTTTGCAACTGCGAGGATGAAATGAAATTTTATTTAAAAAATAAAATTACATACATACACACATATACAAGAGCACGTATGTATTGTATGTGCATAATATTACCTCTTCGTGAGAAAAAATGGTTTTACGGCTTTCTTTTTTTTTTAATTTTGTAATGACCTTGGTTGTATTTCTTGCATGATGAAATTATATTTTTTTACACTCGTTTACGAGTATAAATTTATTTATAAATCAGGTTTTATTTTCTTTGCTTTTTCGTACAATTTTGCATTGAGATAAAAAATATGTACTCACTCACTCACTCCATAGAAGGTGATTCAGTTTTACGAACATGCATACATTTTTATAAAATCTTAGTTTCTTGTAAAAAAATTTATTTGTTATTCTAAAGTTTTGGATTTCGTAGTAGGCCGTATGCAAAACAATAAGCCTCATTGTGTATCATGGACTAGGTTCCATCCATGACCACGTTACAACACCACTAACCAAAACGTAGATAAACAACACATATTTTTAAGCAATACAACGAAAATAACAAATCGATAATACACTAATTTCATGGCTTAAATATAATTATTACAATTACATCATATTTAATACTTTTGGCTCATGTGAATACCTGCAACTATTTAGTATTCTACATGAGAATAAAAAAAAATTTACAACTAAATAAATGTATGCCTTGCAAAATTTTTATTTTACAGTATATTTTACTGCAGTTACTGGTTTGTCTTAAGACTTTGTGTTTTATTTGATTTTATTTTATGAATATTTGTTACAAGGGATAATACTGCGGTTTGGAGACAGTTTAGGGAAAAGTCCTTAGCCTCCGCAAAAACTACTTGCTCAACACTATTGAATTGGAACAGTATTAAGCCCCACTGCATTTGAAAATTGGAAATATATTTCGCATACGTTCTTAGCGAACTACGACTGCATATCTTTTGATTGCTTTCATTTTATGCCACCAATTAAGTGCATTTATTGAAAAGAATTTTAGCAATGAAATTATTGAAAATAAGTTTAGCAATGAGGGCGCCGCTGAAGCCCAAGGTGTCCAAGTGAATTAGTGAAATATAAAATTGTAATTTTTTTGTAATGAGAACTGCTGTAATTCGCTACCGCATGGAAAACTTCTCTCTGATCACATATATGCTCTAAATTTTCCTGAGCTTCAACGAATACTTCCGTGTGTAAACCCAATTTTGAAAAAAAAACACATAGACCCCTGAGTTATATATTCTTTAAGATCTCTTAATTACCTGTTCGCATTCAAAACATATAATGTTTCTATTTCATTTTTCTATTCATATACTTGTTTGGTTATTATTTTAGTTAGAAAAATTATTGATATAGAAACATTGAAAATGTAAAAATATTATTTTTTCTAATCAATTTTAAAATATAATTTTCTTGAATACTCATACAATAAAAATTTGAAAAAGAAAACTTATAAAATAATATTTTGTTATATAAAAAGTTAAAAAAATTAGAATATAAATTAAACATACTGAATAAGTTTATTGGCACAGTCGTTTAGCGGACTAAATTGAATTAAACTACAAACGTGTTAAAAGTTTTTCCATAAAAATTAAAGTTTTTAAGTTCTTCCATAAAATTAAGAAGCATCAAATTCTTCTTGTATGCAAGTCAAGATTAAAATCAATTCTAAAGCATCAAGATTTATAATTGATATTTTCTAAAACATTTAACATTTATTTAAATACACTAAATAATATTATTCCTGGTGCTTAAAGCCCCTCGTATATCAGAAAATTTTTTTATTGCGTTAAGCTAAGACTTGGCTTAGCTTAGCACAATCTTGAACCATCATATAAGTACAATTTTAAACTCGCATGATTATGTAAAAGCTAAGCAAAGAAACAGGCAAAGAACTTTTATTTCATTGTTACATTCTTTATACAATACGTCAACCTCAGGTGGACAGTAAATGTATGTGTGAAGCACAAAAAAAACACTTTATGACCTTCGTCGGTCCTGTAGCAACAATTAGCCGGCGAAGTAAAAACTCTCTACCTCCTCATCTTCATCTGTCCCCTAAATACTATCCCCTCCTTTCTAGTTCCGGCGCAATGCAGTGCATATGTAGGGGTCACCACCTGAGTGCTGGCCCGAGATAAAAAAATAAATAAATAAATATTTTAATTTGTGCGATATATAATATTAATTATTATTTTATTAATTGATATTATTGTTTTAACACTTACATTCCCGTAGCATCAGAAACTTTTTACTATATGTGCAGTATAACAAAACTACTTGG
Source organism: Linnaemya tessellans (assembly GCA_951800035.1). Taxonomy (NCBI): domain Eukaryota; kingdom Metazoa; phylum Arthropoda; class Insecta; order Diptera; family Tachinidae; genus Linnaemya; species Linnaemya tessellans. The sequence goes on from OX637532.1 coordinate 141,940,280, forward strand.
GAGTATGTAGCACATACTTAAACAAATTAATTTCCTTACAGCTTTTTCCATTTAAAAAATATTTGACGAAATGAGCATTACCCCAATTTCTTGATAAACGTTTCTTTTAGATTTTGTGTGTATGCCCGACAAATCTGTTTCTTGTATTAAATCTTTTTCCAAATCGACACATGCTCATGTAAAAAATATTTTCCTAAGATTATAAAAAATATTAAACTGTTAGGAAATTTTTTCTACAACATATTGTCATAAAGAAATGAAATTTATTTGTTGATATAAATTTCATTTCAAATAGAATTATGACAATATGTCGAACAAAAAATTTCATAGCATATAAATTTAGATTTTATTTTTCAATTTGCCTTATAAATAATTTTCTTGTTATCCAATGGACTTCTAATTTTATAAATGTGTAGAAAAATAAAATAGATTCATATCGAATATAATATGTTTGTTGGTTTAGTTTTGTATGAGTTTCAAAGCCTACTATGCTTATTCTGTTGTGATTTTTGAAAATAGTTTGTAATTTACAAATTGTGAACTCTCAGATGGTTTTCGGAAGTATATGCATAAGATAAGAGGTTTTCAACTTTTCAATACTGTGGTTAAAGTCTACTGATGATTTGGTAAAGCACCAATGAAATGCATGCAGAGATTGCTTAAACATCAATAAATAAATTTCATTTAAAATAAAAAAATTAAGCAAGGTTTTTTCTTCAAATACATATTTGAACGTGACTTTATTAGTTACAATTATATATAATTTTCAATTCTGTTTATTTAGACTATATCCAGAAATATTTATTCAGTTCTTTATATTATATTGTTTATGTTCTTCTTAAAAGCTTGTAAATTACACCAATCAGTCATATACATAACATTTTGTTTATATTGTTCAAAAATTTATAAAATATTCATTTGCATTTAGTTTATGACCAATTAAGTTTTTTTATATTTTCTTATACCATTAACACTTTTATATTATTATTAACACATAAAGTGACCATAATTAGCCTGATCAGAAATAAAAAAAAGTTTTAATTTTTCTCATAGCACAACATCCGTTTTGCTCGTGCCAATCATATTTAATAAAGGGGTCATGTAAAGTTTTCTGCAACACCTCCCTTCAATTTGGCAACATTGTCAAAAAAAGAAGGCAAACAAAAAACAAGTTTCGTTAATATAATGACTTGATTGCATTTTATTTTTAATTTAAATAATACCTTCCACATAATTTCAGTCAAATTATAATTATTGTTTTTGCCAATACTGTTTCAAATATAAATTTGTTAGTTATTTGTGATGTAGTGTTTTGCTGCTTAACACGCTCATATGAATTAAACGCTCTTATGATTAAAAGTTTTTGTGGCCACTGCTCCTTCGCAATGCCTTGCGATATCCCACTGAGCCATTTGTATTGTAATTGAAACGTTCCCAACAGTTATACTCTTCATACATCCAAGCACACACATTCATAATTTTTCTTCTCTCATCGGATACACGACATATTGCAACATTTGCCATATTCATATCTCTGGCTGGACCAAATGCCTTTAGCCAATTTTTTGTTAACCATTCAAAATTTTTATCATACAGTTCGGCTCTAATGGCGAAACAGTTAAAGAGACAGGGTATACGTTCACCTTGGGGAAAATGGTAATATTCCAGCAGCTGTGACATGCTGGTGGCCTTTTCATTAATACAATCCAACAGATGGGAATAGGTGACAACAACGTTTAGTTCAGCCTAAAAAACAAATACTAATTATTATAATATTCTGTTTAAAAATCAAGCGTGTGGCGACTTACATCTTTCAAGCATTTAAGGCCCTTGAAGGCATAGGAGCAGACATTATCGAACGGGCGGCTGAACTCGTAACGACAATAGTTGTACAAATTTTCACCCAAATCATCAACGATTTTCTGTTTATTCCAACGATGCTGATCAATATCGAACCAGCCTTTTTCAGCTGCCACACACCGTGCAAAACAGGGTATTTCTTCATCAGTCCAATTGGCATAATTTTTAAATTTCTCTATTAGCTCCGCTGCTTCGATTTCCGGATTTTGATTGTTGTCTTGCAGACACTGGCGCAGTATATCATTATTTTTGTCATTTTCTCTATTACAAAAAGACTAAAAATTGTTTTTTTTTTAAATTATTAAAATTATTTCAATTAAACAAATTTTTTGCCGCCAAACTCACTTGTTTCAAAACACACAATAATATAACGAAAATTCTATACAGTTTCATGGTAAATATTCTGATGTATGTAATACTTCTCCTCGGCAGTGTTCAATTTAAACTGTGTGTATATTTCGAGTCTGTGCAACATTTGCCACTTCTCACGCAGACACAGTTTATTTAAGAAATCTTCTTAACTGCGTTATCACTTCGAAGCGCCACACCACATACATTTCATGTAAAATATTTTATACAATTCAAAAGGTTATCTCTTATGGAAATATAAGAAAACTCAATTCATTGTAAGTCACTGACTGCAAGTAATACTTCCTAGAACATCGATTTCAAGTATCATTAAACATTCTTTACAATAATTAAAGAACGGCTAAAGCAGACTCGTTTATACATGAATGACATCAAATACAATAATGGGATTCAGAAGGTGTACTAAGTGTTGTATCTGCCGTTTAAGCTCATATATATTTTTTAATATAAAATTTTATTTATTGATATATGAAAGAATCGATGCTAAATACGAGCAACAACTTAATAAAATTTTATGTGCACCCATGTAACTCTTTTAATGTTTTACTTACTGATAATTTGAATATATAAATGAAAATTGATATCAAATACATATGCAATTCTAAAAGCGACTTTTAAACAAAATTAATAGAAATAATATAAATGATATTTTGGAGGTTCAATATTTAGTTAAAATTTTGTTCACTCATGGCTACGAGTTTTCACCTCTAATTCTCCGCATGACTCTTCGAAATTGTAAACATTAAATACAAAAAACATTCTTAACCTTTATTAAAAGATCATTAAGGCTACACCCTCGTTGCAACTTTCTCTCATTGCTTTATTTATTTTTCCAAGATGGATTTTATTGCCATCTAGTTTTCCAGACTTTTCACATTTTTAGTCATTAAATAGCAAACGAACTCCCTGTACATCCAGGCACACGAGTGTCGACTGCGCCGCTGGCCCATTGCCCGGCAGCCAGAAATATTAGCATCGGCAATTGGAAAGCCCATTTTTTCGCGCATATCATCAACATTCCATTTGCGTAAACGATAATTAAATAATTGTAATTTGTCCACAAAGCAGCGAGTGTAGCAGGGTATGGGTTCCCTAACCGGATAACTACTGTACTCTTCAAATTTTTGCCACTCAAACTGATCGAATTTGTGTAGGCAATCCTTCATGGCCAACTTGGCATCATAATCCAAACCCTTCATACTTTCTATCATTACAAAGGGATCGCTTTCAAGCTGAAGAAGATTTCAATAATAAAAAAAAATTATAAAAGTGTGTATTTGGCTCGCACAGCTTCTTGAAACGTACATTGACCATACAATGGAAGCCATTATAGGCAACCTCGCACTTACTATTGCCCTCAGTCAGTTTGTTCTTACAGGCCTCGTAGATGACACTGCCGAATTGTTTGACAACATTTGCGCCAATAAATCCCGCCGTTTCATTATACACATCGAACATTTTACTCAAGTAGCAATTCGTAAAGCAGGGAATTTCCTCGTATGTATCGGACCACTGCTTAAAGCGCTGCAAACGTTGCACATTATCCAAAGTTGGACCACCGAACTTATCTAAGCATTCAGCAATGGCCCGAGCCTCCTTAGCACCAATATCTGCTGATACCAAAGACTGTAAGTATGTTTAACACAAGAAGATATTAACACTTTATTAGCATTTCTATTCTATTTAATATTTCATACCGCTATTGCAATCAGCATTAAACTGAGCGATTTCATTGTGATCCGTTTAATGAATTAAAATATGTTGTCATATGGGCAGAAAATCGGAAACTGACATAATTATGCTAAAATATGTTTTAAGCTTTTGATGGATTCTTTTATTATTTCGCAAAGTATCCCAGCAAAAAGTATTAATAGAACTGGCAAATAATAAAAAGTCGAAAGCTTGAATTTTAATTTAGGAAATTAATTTGATAATATACTCGTATTTTCTGCAAAACTCTTACGAGTCTCTCACTTTTTCCATTACCGGAAATGTAAATAGGTTCCGCTTGATTTTCGTTATATGATTAATATCTGTGATGATTATATTTATCGATTTATTTTAAATACTATTAAGACACCTAACTGTAACCCACAAGCATTCAAGTAGGATCTCTGAGATCCCGTTTTGAAAGACCACTCCACTCGTCAGTGTCAACCCGTGTAGAACCGAATCCAGATCTCGGATACGGTGATGGATGCTAGGTCCAACCTGTCGCATCGAGGAATCTAATAAGATCACCTAAACCTTTACCTGTTAGCTCCGAAAGGTCGGATATTACACTGTTGCCTAGGATTCTGAGTCTCGTATGGTGCAATTCCGGGCATTCACAAAGGAAGTGATAAACTGTCCCCTGATCCCGGCAGCTGCGACAGAAAGCATTATAGGAGAGACCTATCCTACCAGCATGTCTGCCTATTGCCCAGTGCCCCGTCACTACTGCGACGAGTCTTGAGATGTCCCTACGGTTCCTGTTGATCAGCTGTGCTGTCCTCCTGTCGTTGTAGCAGGGCCACATACTTCTGGCCACCCTACACGTGTCCAACTTGCGCCATCTGTCTGCATCCTTCTGCCGATAATGGCTCTGAATGCCGCATCTTATAGCGCCATACTGCATGGCTACCGCTACAGCGGTGGAGACATCCATAGCAGATCCAGCCTTAGCTAGCTCGTCCGCCTGTTCGTTGCCAGGGAAGTTACAATGTGCAGGAACCCAGATGAGGGTTGTGTCAGTCTGATATCCCAATCTGGATAGAAGCTCCCTGCATTGAGTTACCAAGGTAGAAGAAGTAGTGAACAATTGTCACGATTGTCACAGAAAAATGTTAACACCCACGAAATAGTTCAATAATTGGATACTATTAAATTAACTTTTTGAATAGTCAAAAATGTAGAAATACTCATAATCTAACAGCCAAGCAATTGTTTTCTTTAAAATACTTATTTTATTTGCTGGGCTGTCATTAAACTTATTACCTACAACTTAATTTGAAAAAAGAGCAAATTATGCTGATAACAAACAACAAACAGAATTGACATTTTGTCTAGTTTTACACAACTTAAAAGCAAATGTTTAGAGATAAGCTTAAGCTTGCATGATACTGAAGAAACAAAATTACTCAAGTGCTCATCAAACATATTTTTTCATATTTGATTTGGCAGAAAACGCGGAGTGATCTGTACAAGGTACAGTGGGCCGCTTCTTAAAATACGCGAAATATTGAAGCTAATAATCGAAATGATGGCAGCTGCAAATGAAAAGTTAATGGATGGAACTGAATAATGCATTTTTAATATTAAATTTTGGAAGGATATGGTTTTCAAACAAACTTTTTTAATCTGTGTGGCATATTTAGTATTCGCTTTCTTAAAAAGCGTGTATTATTTTGGAAGTTATTGTTTTAGAAAAGGAAGACAGTAAATTAATTTGTAAAAGGAGTGGCACTTTTTTCATTTCTGCTGTATTTTCAAGGGGAGCAATAACAAGTGGGTTGATATGCTGCCTAAGACTTTCTATGAGATCACTGTTTATTATATTATGGAGTGTGCCTTTGCAATAATTTGTTATTTGAGTTGTGTTCCATAAAGCCAAATAGCTTCTCAAATAGTTTTGTACGTTATTCTGATTTATTTAACAGTTTTTCCAAGGAGGCAATATATCCTTCTAGTCTTGGTGGTCAATTGTTAGCTCTTCATATTAATATGAGCCTTCTATGTGTCTCAGTAGGAATGCACTCCTTAAATGTATGGTTAATTTTTTTATTTTATTTGTTCTTTTTTGGTTTATTTTTAGTTTCTTTTTTTAAGATAAGCACGTTTTATTCAGACTCAAGTTCAAATCTGCAATCTACATATTATTTTTTATGATTTTTTTATTAAATTCAAGTTATTTTATTAAGAGTGGTATATTTAATTTTTTTTTTTTTTAATTTTTTTCGCGACTAGCAACTATTAACTTTGACAGCTGTAACATATTTTTCTTTCGATTATTAAAAACGAAGTGCTTTAGAAACGAAACCACATGATCACGGTTAATGGAGAAAAATGAAGTCAATGCAAAGTTTATTGAATAAATCTGAATGGCATGAGTACAAAAAAATTGTCGAATTAGGGGATCAGAAAATCCCCATTCAATTTATTAACTTTAAGGCCGGTTTTTGTAAATAAAATAAAAATATTTTATTATGTTTATTAAACTCGAGGTATTTTTATAAAATTGTTCAAAAAAATTTTTTTTATTAAAATTTAATACCAAAATATTGAATTTTAATTAAAAAAAAGAGTTTTAGTAATTTTATAAAAATATCTCGAGCTAAATAAATATTAATAATTTTATAATAAGACCACGAGCTTAAGAAAAATAATAACATAAAGGCCAATAAAAGTTAACTAAAATAAAGTATTTAGGATTTCATTTTATTGTTATTTCAAAATAATAATTCAGACGCAAAATTTTTATTTACAAAAAGAGGCAGTAAGTCCGTGCTTCAACGCGTCATAAACCCAAAAGTCATACAACCGCATGGAAATATTAATAGCCTGCCCACATGGCCGTGGGGTCCTTTAACCTTTAGAACATGTCCTTTTACAATCCAATTAAAAAATCACTATTTAAAAAAATTCGCTTTTTTATATGCATTCCTAATTATTTCCCAACGATCCGCAGTTTAGTTTTCCTTGTTTTCTTTGGAAGTCGAAACCTTAAACACAACTTTATTTCGAAAAATTATTTTAGCTCAACAAATATTTAGTTGCTACAAAACTACTTTTTCAATACAGTTACTATTTCAAAAACCTTCCGCTAAAAATTTATCCTGGCACTTCAAAGATTATATAGAAAATAATATTTTATCCGTAACTTGAAAAATATGGAAGTCAAAATATATGTCGCTTATAAGGTGGAATATTAAAACGGTTTGCGATGTACCCTATTAATATAATAAAAATAAAAATAATACAAAAGAAAGTTGTAAAAAAATTAGATGGAGCCTTCATTAGTTTTTAATAATTTTTATAACAAAATTACAAATGATCACAATTTTTATTCAATATTAATTTTAAAAAATCTTCCGTGGCACTTAATCACCCACATTTAATTGCTGCCAAAAACTTTGCGGATAGCATGACGATTGTTTTTCAACCAACAGGAGAACACCCGATCAGCAAATGTGCAAACATCCGATTCAGATTCATTGTGATCGATACATTTTTCCAATCCATGTCTTACATTTGCCAAATGGTTGGGATAGTCGTGAGTAAACTGATGGACAATATTCTTCTCATTAAATCCCTTTCTTTCGGTGAATAGTTCCATCTTTTCAACCCAACATTTCACATAGCACTTGGTATGTCTGTGATCTGGGAATTCATAGTTAAGAAATTTTTCATAAATGTCATCGGGCACATAATTATCCTCGCGACATTCTTCATGGGCCCTCAATGCATCCTCTCTATTACGCAGTTCAAATTTGCCCCAGACCTATAAAGCATTAAACACTTATAGGGCACCACAAAAAAATTTAAAAAATATATTTTATATGTTTCGTCTTACCAATGCCAACGACACTAAAATTAAAGTCACTTGCAATTTCATTTCAATCGATTCGTTGTAGTTTTCTTGAAGGTTTATTTAAGACTGTTTGCTTGAGATGTTAAAATATTTCGATATAAAAGATATTTCTTGTTTTCCATAAAGTCATTAAACTGGTTTCTTGGTTTCTGTTTGCGGTCCCCATGCAAATGGTCGTAAACAGAAGTTAATACGAGCACCTCCAACTGGTTAGCAAAAAAAAAAATTGTTATACAAAAAAAACTTGCATAATATTTTTATTTCATATTAGATTAAAAAAATTAAATACATTTTGTTATTGTTTTTTGCTTGATTATTCAAACGATCATTTATACGAGGGTTGCGCGATACCTTTGCATTTATCAAAATATTTTTTAATAAGTTTTAAATTTTAAAAATATTTTGTTTGTTATTTGAAGCTCTTGGTAGGACAACAATTAGTTAGACTTTTTCATTTCATTAAATTGGACCTACGAAGGGCTATTATATAACAAAAGCTTTTGATCTCATCAAACGATCGGGCTTCAAAAGGCACAGAGAAAATGAAATATTTTAGAATAATAGTCATCAGGAATGGGGAATTAACTTCAAAATTAATACATAAAGTTATCATATATTAAGAAATTTACACTAACCCTCAAGTACGCTCTTTTAGGAAGTACCATGGAAAAGTACCAAAAATAACACCAACAAAATTTAAAGCATTACAATAGGCATCGAAAAATAATTCTAGGTAAACAGTCTACAAGTCGGTCATACGCTGGCTAACGTCTTATAACCATGACTTTTAAAAAAAGTTAATATAATTATATATATACATAGTTCACATTTTTTAAAGCACAAATAAAAACTAAATGATTACCAAATCATCACTCGTACTAAATACTGCTGCTAGCAGAAACCTTCAAAAACTTGCAATCTAGTCTACTCAGACGTCATTTAATTTATTTTTATTCTAATTTAAATGCCACTGGATCAACGCGTTTGCTTGTATGTTAGTATTTTAAGAAACTACTTGACCTTGAAGAAATTATTTCTATTCATTCTTTCGGAAACCTACAGGTCATTCAATTTACCTTATTTGATAACAAATTTTAAATTTATTAAATTTTTTTGTTTGCTGAACTATTTGGCTGATAAAGTTATTATGGCCACATTTCATCTAATAATAAATAATTAAGCAGAATGTTAATATAGAAAACTCAAACAATACAATTAAAATGCAATATTATGTAAAAGTAGATGCAAGACGAGCTCAAGCAATAATCATGGCATGCCATAGAGTGAAACAATTGTCATGTCTGCATTTATATTTAAATAATTGTTAAGTTATTTAGCAAGCAAACCGTGTGCCAGCTAAAAAGAAACCGTTCGTGATTAAGTGTTTGACTGTGAAGAAAAAAATCGTTTGTAAAATAGTTTTTGTTGCAGAACTTAGAAATTTTTTAACCCAAACACGTCTTTAATAATAGTTTCGGAGCACTTGCATCTTCATTCTTCTACCATCAATTAAGACTCAACTCATGTTATAAATCAACTAAGTTTATCGTATATCGGTAGGTTTTTTAACTGCATGAGATTCATCGATATGGAAAACTATCATTTAAGAGTTGTTCCTTACAGCTTGGCAAGTGAACATTAATCGTTTAACTTCGGAATAGCGCTTCCACATTTTAAGGTCTAATCCATATTTATAACTTTCTTATTTCACATATTTCTGTTAAATAGGCTTGAAGTATTTTTTATGAATTATTCTTCAAAACTTTAATTTGAAAGATATAAATTTGGTCGTCAAGTTCACTTATGTACATCCCACCAAAAATGGCATACAACTCCCATGTATGGGACAGTGCTTCAAAGTCTATTTTGAAGCTACTTGATTGTGTACAGGAGAGGACGAAAAGACTCGTAAGTGAGAGAAGGGTAGCCAACTCTATTGAGTCACTTAAGCAGCATCACAATGTGGAATGCATTTCGTTGTTTTATCGTAATTATGACGGCATGTACTTAAATGGAAGCAGGGATGTCTTTCGCAAAACGTGTTCTTCATTCCGATCACACTCATTTTTTGTTGACTTATTAAAGAATCGAGCTCCACATACAGAAAAAAATATATATAAATTTTTTTAATTTTTTTTTTAATTTTCTTTTTTATTTTTTGAAATAGAAATTTTATGAAATTAATGTTTAAATATGATTTCTGCCATGTGGCCAACATGGGTGGCTCGTAGGAGGCGCAATCTGGAACACCAATTTTCAACAACTAAAAAAATCTTCTATAGAGTGGAAGGGCTCAGTCCCAGTTGCTGAGGACAGAGACTGAGAATTGATTGATTAGGATCATCTTCAATGCTGTTCAGCATCTCACGGGATGCACATGATCAGTAACAGTAAATGTGGTCCGAAAACGATCTATTGTTGTTCGAATTAGCCGCTCTGAAGGACGATTATGTACCCCATAAAGTGGAAGAAGTGCACGATGAGTTTGACGAATAGAACAACTATTTTGTGACACTAAAAAAACACGCTTTAGATTTGAGAAAATTTCCGCTCACTCCTAGTCAAGGTTAGGTTGAGGAGCTATTATCTTCTACATACAAAACACTTGGGCCGTTGATTTGCTCACTCTGCGAAACCCTGGAGTAGTGGGCATCCTACTGACTGCCCTCCGTCTCGTCATACCATTTTGTCTCCCTTAAGAAAAATTATAACTGGGTAAGCTCTGTACTCAACAGGCCGTGTTCGTCTGGCGAGCCCCGTAGTGTTGTCTCAGGTCAGGCAGCACTGTTTCGTTCTGGTCTTCATCAGTACAGCTTCGTCGGAAATATATAATGATATACCAGCCCCATTCATTTTCCAAAGTCTCAGTGTCCTGTTATAACAGGCATCAGTTGATGCATCCGAAACTTGTTAACAACCGTGTACAAGCTGTTTTCATTCTAAGTAAAAAGAAGTACAGAGTCAGGGGGCAATCCCTATTTATGCATTGCATGGTGATTGAACTATAAAAACGAGGAAATGATGTAAAAAGACATATGCAAATTAACAAAAGAGCGATAGAGGGACAGAGAAATACTCAGAGAGAAATTGTAGTAGACATTTTATTAACTATTTTACTTCGTCGGCTTTTTTAACCACAAAAATAATATTCATGACTGAGTGCAGGATTCAAACCACAAACTTTAGATTCCTAGTCAGAAACTTAACTGCTTCAGCTAACAGCAGCCGCATGTCTATCTCTATGAATTTATTTTTTTATTTTTTTGCCAGAAGCATAACACATTTTTTTATTTTAATAATTAGACAATATAGATAAAAGCATGTATGCCGAAACTTCCTAGCATTCCTAATACACATACATAAGAATAAGTACAGACGAGTGTGTGTGTGTATTTTAGGAGTCATCTCCTTAGTGTCGGTCTTAATAAAATTATAAAAAATATATGACACTTTTCTCAAGGGATTGTGAGTACTGATGAATGGATACGTCAATGAGCCAAAATACCGTCTTTGGAATGAAGACAACCCTCATTAAAATTAACTGTTTGGTGAGGTTTATGCTCTACCGGTATAATCGGTTCTTGAATAATTAACAGCTGCTACGGTAAATGTTGAGCGCAATCGAGCCATGGCAATTGAATTTTTAATTTCAAGCAATATTTCTTTTATTTACTGCATAAATCTTGCAATTCCTTGTCGCGTTTTGTTATTATTCTAATAGTCTTTATTTAAGTAGTTTATAATAATTTTTTATTTCATTCATATTTCGTATATATTTATAAGAAACTGCATTCAGTGGAGTTTAGGATTTGACTTCTCCGACATGTTGCTCGCAGTTTAAAACTGTTTACTGCAATGCAATTTAGTTGCTGTAAAGTTGTTTAGCTTGCTCTTCCATTTAACTTTATAATTAAGTGATGCATGTTAGAAATTTTTTGAGATTAACGTTTTTATTTACCATGTGTTAAATTTATTATAAAACTTAATCTCATAAACTTTAAGTGCCCAACAATAAACGCAAACAAATTTATATTCATGTCAAATTATAAATATCAGCAATAACGAAATGAATGCAAGCTAAGTTGCACAAACAATGAATATCTTAAGAATTTTGCCAACTTCTATAAGGCACATGCACTCTTTAAAACAAATTATTTTGATAGCAAACATAAACATTTTTGGACATGAATAGCATAAGTTTTTAGCGGACTTATATTACTTTTAATAACCCCTTTTTCCTGTACCAAATTAAAAGTCCGCCTTGTGCGTTTTTTAAATTAATTTTGTTAATGCTTTAAGCTGCATAAATTCCGAATATTAAGGAATAATAATTTCCAAACCGACAAAGCAGATGGACTTCATCTATGCAGACAGCAGGGTGTACGCAACAGTAACATCAAAAGAAAATTCATTAAAATTAATGAGATGGTGCATTCAAAATTCTCCTGGCAAATACTATAAATTTGAAACAAAATTTATTCAAGTGAAAAATGAATTTACTTTCATTTTTGTTAAAAATTAGTTAACATGCAATCTTGTAAACGTAATAATCATAATATTGATGTTAAAAAAAAAAGCGAAACAAAATCAGATTTCATTAACATTCGAAACCAAAAAAAGAAAGCACAAGACTAAATCGAATCAATACTTAGTTTTTAAGAGTCTGTTTACATAAAAATTTAAACACTCATTGAACATATAAAACTTACAAATTAAAATGTGTTAAACATCAATTATGTAAAAGTCAATAAACTATAGAAAACAAATAATATTAAATATTGTAAAATAATTTTTTAACTAAAAACGATGATGTGGGCAATATGATGTCGACGGTCGAATTGGCACTTTTAGGCTGGCTTGAGGTCTTTAGTTTGGCAGCAGAGCTGCGAGAACGCTTGAATTCACATATTCGCTTAATTTTTATATTCTCGTTGCAATAATTTCTTAAACGACACACAATAAATCACTTTGAAGACTAAAATTATTTCATTACAGAAAAATTGGTTTCAAACTCTCTCAGAAATCGTAACTTCACTTACAAAATTTTCTATGTTTTTACAGCATTTCACTTTAATTTGCTTATTAAATTTTAAATAAAACAAAATTTTATTTATGTGAAATTGTTTTTATTTATTTATTTATTTTTTTTTTTGCTAGAATGAATATGGCCTGAAACTTAATTTTGCAATAAATATTAATTTTACTTTATATTTCTGTTATTTGAATAATAATTTTACTGCGATTTATATTGTACGAAATAATCAATGGAAAGTATTGATTGCTGAACCATTAGCGAGTCTTTAGAATCGACTTGAATTTTGAAATAACTTAGGGCAGATTTAACCAGTGAAACTATTTAGGGCAGCCGGTCATTAGTTAAACTGATTATTAAAAATTGTAGTAAAATTTCATTAAATAATTCATTATAGAAATATTTTTGAAACAATTTTAATTGGAAGTTCAACTCCTTAAACTCCAACTATCCTCCACTTAACTGTGGAAAGTAGGATATACTGCTGCAGCGACAAATGGTGAAACCTTTGAAGGAGTAATGATTTAATTTTTTTAGACGGCGAATTTTTGCTACAATGGGAAGGACCTTGGGTGTCCTGTGGTGCCCTTTAGTACACTATGGTTTCAATTGCTTTTGGTATTCTCCAGTGACCAGTGATATGCCTTCGTCATTTGAACAAGCCGACAACAGCTAACCATTAGATTAGAAAAAAAACTCATGATTGAATACATAATGGATCACATGATCCTCGACTTTATCGCACAAGCCTTAAATATTTTAGCCAAGAGTATCCACCAAATATCGTTCGCTTGTAGTTATCTTAAGAAAAAATAAATAGCTATTAATTCATTTATATTTTTGTTCACCTTTTTGAAACTTTGTTATAATTTTTATAACTTCTCACAAAAACTGAAACAAATATTTCTTATTTTTTATGAAAAAAATTTAACTTATAACTTAACTTAGTAGTTAATTGTACACTTCAGGCGTTATATTCTAAAAAAAAAAAAAAAAAAAAAATTGCTGACTGTATATATGAGTTGCATCACAAACTTTTGGTAATTACAGTACGAAATATCAGAAGTACATTTATTTGAATGTTTTATTTTTTTTCACGGAAAAAAATCACATTTAAAATCACAGCGATCTCTCAACTTCCGTTTTTTTTTTTGCAAAGTCTTATTTTTGTCCATTTGCATTCATTTAATGTTATCGACAAAATAACAGAATAATTTAACTGTCTTTAAATAGTAAAAAAAAATCATAGCAGCAAAACAAACCAACAAAAAATACACCATTTTTAAAATCCTCAATGCTTATACAACGGCACACATCCACATACACACACACACACTCAAACACTCGGATGAAGTAATTTTGTATGTACAGTTAATGTATACGTGCATACTTGCAGAAAATCATTTGCCATGTGATAGGGTTTTTATACTCACGTGTGTCGAATTGGTAAACAAATTAAATAAATTATTCAATTGAATTTATTTATTACCAACCACTCACTCGCATCAGGCTTCTGCATTTGTGTAATTATCGTGCAAATACAGCCGTTACTCATACGTTCTGTATGTCCGTTTGTTTGGCTGTATAAAACTATAAACGAAATTACATATCAACATGCAGCCACACACATACAAAATACAAACACATCTGAGAACTATTTGCATACACAATGAAACAACATTACATTGTAGCGGCAAACGTTGCTGACTGCACTACCCAATATATAATTTGCATACCGTTTTCATAATTGGATACAAACTTGTACATATTAAGATGCCACTGAAGCAGACGAACACAAGATATTGGATTTCAAAGTGTCGGAAATGCAAGTTATTAAAACTTCTAAGCAAGTGCATATGAATATCGAAATTATTTAAAGGTCAACTCTGTTTGTTTTAATAAGTAATTAATACGAACATCAGTTTCTAATATACATTTTGTATATTTCATAAGCTGTTTTTCTTGTCAAGTTAACAGACTAGTTCGTGCGTAAATACATCTGCTTGGCAGTTTGGGGACTATATTTGCTATGAAAGAAATAATCAGACTAAACTTAAAATGAAAAATAAAAGAACGTTTGAAATTTTTTAAATAAAACTTTCCCAATTTACAAAAATCATACTATTCTGACAAATAGCAAAGAACAAGTTTTAACTATCATATTAGTCAGCTCTATGTAGTTAAATTTAAATATATCATCGTTTCATTTATTTTTTCCATTACATTTTTACAATGAATTAATTTAAATATATCAAAAAGAAATATTTCCTTGTATTTTTTTTTCTTGAAATACTCACATATACGATTGAATTTGAATCCTTTCAAATTAAAATGAATTTTTAAATTGAGAAGAGTGAAGATAGTTTTTTGCAAATGGTGAAAATTTTTTTAATTATCGACCTTCTTATTATATATGATATCTATGGTTCTTTTCCAGAACTTTAGGCTTTCAAGGTCATACAAAATGTGTAAAAACAAAACAAAGATCACTTATTGTTGATTTATTTTTATTGACCTTATCAGGTTATTGTAATATTAATCAAGCTAGTGGTCGGTTTTTATAATATATTAATTCTTATAATTTTTATTATAAAAATTATAAGAATTAATATATTATAAAAAACAACCACAAGCTTGATTAATATTACAACAAAGATCATTTAGTATCTTATTTTCGACTTCTCGTTGGGATTTTTCCAAATTCCTCAGGGATGTTTATTTATAAAATCTGGCAACATATTTTTATAAAAGATAGTTTCGTTAGATATCATTTTCCATTTCTGACATTAATAGCTTATACGATGTCTGTTTAAAAAAGGGAAGAAAGTTCGACTGGGGTAAAATGCAACAAAAAAACAGGAAAAATATGACATGAATACATAATAATGCGACGTCACAGAGATTTGATGTTTGGATCTTACATCGGATTAGCTTTTAAGCAGTTCTCATATGCAATTTCCTCATAAAATTTTTTGAATATAAACCGTTTTCGCATGCAACTAAACTATGAAACAATTGGTGAGAACAACAAATATATCTGAGTACTGATGATGAAAATGTAATGGCTTTCTTTTTTTTCGTAATTTCTCAGGAACACAAACCTGTCAAAAATGATTGAATGTCTTAAAGATGAATTTTAATTTTTTTTTTTAAATATATATTTTTATTCATCAATTTCTATTTTACCCCATATCAAGTAGTGCCGCTCAGATAAAATACACGAAGCAGTTCAGATATGCAGTTCTTGGTATGTCCTACAGCAGTCCTTTTATGGTTCTCTTCAATCTTGGGAAAAAGTCGCTGGGGGCCAAAATATGGTGAATGCGGTGGCTAGAGCATAATTACGCTGCTGTTTTTGAACAAAAAACAAGTATTTATTTTTTAATAAAAATTCATAAATTTTAGAACGAACATCGCATACTTAAAATCTGTGAAGAAATTGCATGCCATGAGCCAAACAATTTTCCGGCATCCTCTGCAACCTCTATAATAGTATTGGGACGATTCTTCATTACAATTTTCTGCACTTTTTAAACATATCGCTTGTTTGTGTGCTTGAGCGACCACGATGAGCTTCATTGACATCTTCTAGACTCTTTTTTTTTTAAACTTGTACCACTTATAATTATTATTTTTTTTTTGGATCGGATTACAATTATTTCATAGCACCGTCAATATTTCAAGTGTTCTTAAGCACTTTATTTTATTTTATTTCCTTCTGTGATCTATTATTTTTTCGACAGCAGAGAGCGTCCGGAAACGAAAAACATTTCTAAGTTTTATTACTCTCATATACAAATTAAACATGCTGAATAGCTGAAACTGTTAATGCATGTTCCAGACCAGTGTGCAGTTGAATGTTTGTAGTCCATGCAATTTAAAAATTCACCTTAATTTTTGAGTACACCTCGTATATAGTAAGAACATTAAAGGGTTACCCTACTGTACAGCTACCACGAGCAGCAGAAACATTTCAAAATCAAAATAGTATAAAAAATTCGTAAAACAGACAGTGAATTAATCAGTAATGAGGAGAAAATTACTCGTTCGATCGAAGAAGTATGCAAAAATAGAAAACACGAATCTAACAATCGAACACATGTCAACAATGTCTTCTGGTGTCAAGACACTTTCAAAAAGCTGAATTAATGCCCTGAAGCTCTCTTATTAAAGATAAAAGGAAGAGAAACTTCTATTATTTATCTGCGGCCATAGAGTTGGGAATTTTTTGCATCGAAAAGTATCGTTATTCACATTAAAAACATGTTACATATTAAAACATGTTATTATTCGCGATCTTTATTTACTTACCTGGAATAAACTAATACATTAAATCTACTTAGTATTGCTGTTAATGAGCTATTCAGGCTATTAATACTTCACTTATTACATATATCCTTCCGCTTATCCTGTATAATTTGATAGAATGAATAACGCCAGTTTTGCATACCGGGCAATGCAAACACACAAGCTAATACACTTATTATATTTATATATGGCTAATACATACTATTGATTAAACTGGATGCAACCAGCTAATAATAAAACTGTGTGTGTGTGTGTGTGTGTGTGAATGTACGTGTTAATGTTCAACCATAAAAATCGCGTGCAACACTTTTTCGAAAAGTAAGCAAAATAATTTTTGGCAAATACAAAAATATATAAATCAAAAGAACTATTATTCGTCCTTAACGTTTCCAAATACTACAGCAAGAGTCAAAAGTTTAAAAGCAGTTGGGGATATTTAAAAGTGGGAAAAATAGAAAATTATAATTAATTGCTGCTTTTACACCCTCATTGTAGTAGATCTTTATTTGAAATTTTTACATTTTTCTATATATTGAAAATTATCGCAAAGATGTATTTCTTTGTAATAAATTAATATTGTTTTCTATACTGAACAGTGCGATCAATGCCAGTTTAAAAAATGTGAAAAATTGTACTAAATTTTTTCAAAATTTCTTATAAATATCTTTGTTTAATTCACAAGTTTAAAGATGTATTTGAAATAAAAAAATGAAAAAAATTTACAATTAATTTATTTTTCTGCCAAGAGATTTTGTTTGAAATTGTCCTTACAAACACAGCGGTTGAGCAATTTTAAAATATATGTATTTCATTGAATTAAATCGAATAAAAACAAACCCTAATCGAATTTCCTTGTTTATATTCCTGCAAAAATTTATTAATATATTCAGGTGTATTTCGTGAGTATTTGTTTGCTGTTGAAAGAATTTTTTTTTTTTGTACAATCTCGTGCAATGTGTGCATGTCTAACGAGGTATCGTTGGTGGTAAAAATCATTATAAAATTGTTTTTCTTTTTTATTCAATTTCAAGAGTCCAAATTTATTGAAGGAACTATTGGAATCGTGGTGTATAAGAGCGTTCATGAAATTGTGGTTATATTGGCTTCATGTATGATACTTCCGTGTTTATTTCATTTATTTATCAATTTTTATACATTTTTAAAAAGCATAAGTTTAAGTAGATTTTAATAGACTTATTTTATTTGTAATATTTGAAATTTGAGCAGAGAGTTTAGTGATATTTATTATTCGATTCAAAAAGTGAACTTCTTTGGCTGTTTCGTACCATAAATTAGAGATTGTCAATATAACACAAATCGTGATTCGCAAATTTGCATCAATTTAGTTATCTGATTGCTAATTTTTCGAACTTTAGATATTCAATTAGATTTTTTAACAAGTAAGAATATTATAATCGACCAGGTCGCATCTTAAATACCTTCCAAATATTTAGTAAATAAATTAAAAATGTTTAACCTGCTGGGTCAGAGTTCCCTTAGAACATTTCTGTGCCCAATTTTGAAACTTTACTGCGACAGAGTCATTCCGGGAAGGATTGAAGGAGAAACATTTCACCTTTACCATAAAACACTAAAAACTAAATTTTTTAAATTATTAAGTGTAAAAGAAAAAAAATTTTATAGCGTCATTTAGGTGGCAAAAGTTGGTGGAGGGGTGGGGCAGGGGATTTTAGGGCTCAATGTTCAACGCTTTGGACCTTCTTTGGAATAAACATATATCATTTGCTTAACAAAATTAAAAAAAATATTTAAAAATTATATTGTTTCTTAGATGTTGGAGTAGTTCTTATTTGGGGAATTTTTCTCCCTCGGGTCTGATTCAGTCCATTTACGAGCTTGACTTGTGCTGTCTTTCATAATTTATTTGTACCAAAATTTATGGGTACGGCTCCTTTCGTTTGAACTGAATTGTGATTGCCCCAGACTTACTGACGGATGTGGCTAGATCATCTTAGATCTCATCACTGATCAAGAATATATACACTTTATGCGGTCGTAGAGGGATATTTCGCTGCGCTACACACGGAAGGACAAAGTAAATACACCCTCCAATTCTTTTTTGGAGGTTATGAAAATAAGTTTGAGGTCACTTTTTTATAAATAGCTTTAAGGATTTTATTGTTAATATATCGATATACTCTGGATATATTTTTCAGAAAAATTGAAAAAAACTTATTTTTTGTTTTATATAATTTTTTAAACAATATTTTGTTAAACTTTTTTTAAAAAAAATCAATGAGTGTTCGAACTCACGGGCGATGTGTTAACACCTTTTTGTTTATTTATTTTATATTAAACCCACAAAAAACAAAGAGAATGCAAAGCAACAGACAAATGTACATACATACATTGTTATGTTTGTACATAAGCTACATACGTTGCTGTCTTGCTATCTCATTTTTATATATATACGTATAACCACGTCACTATTCTCTTTGCTATGCATAAGACAAAACCGAAGATCAACATAAAACACTTTTTTAATATTAATCCAAATTAATACTCCGAATTAAAACACATAAATCTCCTTTCGCCGATATCGGGTCGCCTTAATTTTTGGCCTAAACTCTTCGTCGAAACCCGCACTAGCGTTTTAATCCAAAAATTAATAAAATCGGCTATGAATTTCCGGAGAAAATCGGGTGGGAAAATTATATGAAAATCGCCCAATAATCACTTTCAATACCGACTGCCAAGCAACGAACAAACAAACTCTTACACTTACACTTGTGTATGTATTGAAACATAGTTTACTGCCCTAGAGGCGCGCGTATAGATGTTAACACATCAAATATATAATAATTTATTAAATTATTTTTTAATATATTTGGAGTCCTGAAGAAGATATTCCGATATGGGCAATTAAACATGCTTAATAAAAAAAGAGCCCTCCCAAGCTCCCCGTCTTCCTTAGATTTAAAGATCTTGGCAACTTGCCTCACTAATGCCTGTAGGCGCTGAGGCCACTTCTTGTAATGAATTCAATTGAAAATAAAGTAAGTCTTTAGACCTTAAAAAAAGTTTATTCTTAAAGAATTTAATTAGACATAAATGTGGTTTATAAAATTATAAATATATTTGTATTTTCTCTATTTCAAGGAAATTTTTTCCAAACTTTCCAAGAATATCAGCTATTCTCTCCTTCTGAAAATTTTCCTTTCCCATCATCTATCCCCAACACAAAATTAAACTTGCTTTGGATTTCTCGTTCTCCATTTTCAACACATAAATGTGTACCCATATAAGCGCATTTTCCTTATCCTTTACATAATTCTTTTTAAAAAACTAATCACATGATTGTTATTTCTTTTTGTTATCTAAATATTTCTGCTAAGCTGCTTATAAGCATTTTTGCAGCTAATTAAAAACAATTTTATCTTTTTACTTTTGGTTATGAATTTGCATAAATACACAAATATGAAATTGTTTTATATAAAACATCTAACTGCACATACATATAAAACACTTCTATGTAAGCTGTATATTTATTTTTTAATAAAATAAATACGGAGTATTACTTATGTTCAAGTCAAAAATGGAAGAAATGCAAATGTGCGTACATGCAGCATAAATACATGTGTAGGGAGCTGATGTTCAACAAACAAGGGGCTTTTGCAAATTCTAATGAAAATTACAAATATTTGAATCTCATCAACAACAAAGAATCAAAATAAGAACACACTGTAAGATAAAAGCTGCTTATATGCTGACGTGTCGTAATTAGAGTGAGCAAAATAAAAAGTTGTGGGAATTAATTATTGAATCTCCAAAATTTACTGCTTTATAAATCAGGATTATTCCTGTTATTAAATCACATAATATTTTCGTAATTTTCCGTATATGGAAAACATCAAAATGACATAAATTGGCAGAATAAAAATCTAAATTAAGTTCCATGGGAATTTTCCAAATATTGAGAAAAAATAATTGTATAAGTCAAAATATAAATTTATTAATAGAAATTTAAAACCTCCCTAGAGTAGTGAGTATCAGTATCAGTTCCCTAAAATCTGTTTAGTTTTAACAAAATGAGCGAGGGCCTTTGCTACCATTCTAACAACTTCAGCCCACAGTACCCTCCCTGCTGAAATTAATTAATATTATTTCATGGTAAATTTAAGAGTAATCGATTCTACCAATTTTATAGTATCTACTGGAAAAATGTTTCAAAGGCGATAGAAGAGCAATTTTTTCAAGTTGTGTAACGTTAAATTTCGAAATTGATAACCTTAGACACAAACCAAGTACGTTGACAGAACTCTGTTAGCAGGTTAACATAGCTCTGTTAAAAATCCGTATTCCAAATGGAATACTGGCCACATTGCTGGACCAACCTTCAAAGAAATTATCGAAACAGACAGTCAGATCCATAGATTTCATAATAAATTAATACTTTGGTGTAGCTATGCCGATAAGCTTTGATCCAGGGAAAGCGGGAATATGTGGGCGACTAAAAATTGTTTTATTCACAAACGGTGGCCCAGGGAGTCCTTTATATTGCAGAAAAAGTCTTATATTTGAAATAATTTAGGTGTTTTTAGGATTATAGCCATTGGAAGTGATAGCGGACCACAAGAGCTTAAAAAAATAACAATTTTTAGTCGCCCACATATACCCGATTTCCCAGGCTTATCCTCTCTAGAATTTGACAATCTTTTGTGTACAAAAAATCTAAGCTTATGGGCATAGTTACACCAAGATATTAATATATTACGAAAGCTATGGACCTGGTTGTCTGTCCCGTTAACTTATTTCAAGATTGGTCCAGAAATATGGCCAGTATTCTATTTGGAATAAAAACACTCGGATTTTTCATGCTTAACAGCGCTATGTTCACATGCTAACAGAGCTCTGTTAACGTACTTGGTTTGTGTCTACAGTTATAAATATCGAATTTTCAAACACTTGTATTTTTTCACTGGGTTATTTAACTCAGTACGTGTAATACCTTGTGCCACAAAAATGCATGTTATTTGTGCTCGTAACTTAAATTTAAAATTTTCATTTGGCTGTCATCTATATTCCTAGAAACTTCCAACAAGTAACGGAAATCTTCCAAATGTTCCCCACGTTGTTTGCAGCCTTTAACATTATTTAACAGATGATATATGTAAGTATATATGAATCACTTGCCGGATGAGTATTTTGGCTATAAGTAAATATTCATCCATTCAGAAAATTTTACAAACAACATGAATTTATAATATATATATTTTTTTATATTGATTGAAGCGTGAGATTTTCAAAATAATACCACACGCTGTTTACTTGTTTGTGCGATTGTGCAACATTTGGCTAATACTATTATTTCATCAACTTACGGCTCACTGCCAGCATGTCTACCTTCACATGCTACAAGTGTGCGATTTGAGAAGAAAATTAAATTGAATATCAGAATGTATAGAATATTTATGAATGATTTCTGAATATGTCACAACGCGTGTATATTTCCGTTTAAATATTTGCATGCATTTGAAGTATAAACTGTTTTGGATGCCATGTTTATGTTAGTATGTGTGTATGTATGCGATTGTGTGTTATGTTAATGTATGTAAGTAAAGGATTTGCATACAGGAACGTACACATACGTGAAATATTTTGTACAGATATTCCTCTAAAGTACTTGTTCTTTTTTTTCAAATATATTGTAAACAAATGCGTGCGTTGGAGTACAACAGCAGCGTAGCATAGTTACCGTTATCGCTGCCGTTTTATTAAACAGTTACTTACATCAGGTGGAAAAACGTTGTAACATGTAACAAATTTGAATTTAATTTAACTGACAAAGAATACACTTAAAACCAAATCAATGTTAAATAAAAATAAATATTAAATTGTTATGTCGTACGTGTGTTATCTTGTTTTCATGCCACAAGCCACAAACATTTGATATTGAATTCTCTTGTATTCCCAAAGATTAAAATATATACTTACTTGCATGCCATACGTATTAAAAATATATTAATGAATGTTAAAAAAAAAGTAAATTATATTAATTTACATATGTAAAACACGGCAATTACGTTTTTGTATTGTGTTTAATCAACTGTTGTCTTTAATGGTTTTAATAATTAGAAAATAACTGAAAGATTAAATTGATTAAGGTTTTAAATAGCTGTGGGAATGCATTAACATGTCGTGTAAGGGGAGAAAATTATAACGTACCAGAGATTATCGAATTGGCCACACAACAAGCGGCACATAGAGTCAAAGTGGCAAAATCGAATGATTTCATCAAGGCTGCGAAATGTTTATTTAATATTGTTACTCAAAAATTATGGAGGGAAGTTGACGATATTTGTGGCAGCACAGGCCAGATAATCACCCCTATCGTGAATGAAAAGGGGAATTTTTGTTCACATGAAATTTTTATTTCACTCGAAGGGAGAAATGGTATCGTGAATTTCCCGTGAGAAATTATTCCCGCTATCAGTTGTCAGTGAATACAAAAAAAAAAAAGAAGCCGAAAACAACATGAAAAATCAAAGAATTTGTGTAGAAAAATTTAAGTTTATGCAATAATTTAAATATATTTAAAAAAAGTATGGCTAAATAGTTACTCTGATATTCATAAAATTTAAAATGAGTTGGAAATGTATTTTAATTAAATATTTTCATAAAAAATTTTCTTAAAAAAGATTTCAAATACCTCTTATTTTTTTATGAATATGGCGGTTAGTAGTCAAATAATTTGGATATATTTTGAAAACCAGACAAAACAAATTAAAAATATTCTTAATCTTTAGAATTGGAGCTACAAGTTTTACAAAGGCGCAGGCAATGGATTTGTTGTATCTTATTAACGAGTCTTGCTACTAAAAGAAAATTTGAAAACTCTAATATTCAAACTATAGTAGAAAATACTTCTGTACATATTCTACTCTATTCCCCACCAAAAACTAAGTGAATAAATTAAAGGGAAAAGTGAAAAAACTCGCGGGGAAAAAATCATTCACGATCAGGGGAATTTAATTTTAGCGTAAAGTCATTCACGGGGAATTATTTCATGATTGCAATTTTAGGGAAAAGGGAAATATTTCGAGGGAAAAATTATTCATGATAGGGGCGTTTATTTCAACATGTGAAGGGAAGACAGTCATTACCTATGGAAAAACTGAGAATTTAGAAATTCTAGGAAAAATACTGACTGTTATATTGAAAAAATTAAAATCCAAATAAAATATGTATTAAAAGGAACACACTTCAAAATTAAAATACCCGTTTAATCTGCAGGAATAAATGTATTTCTTTTTGTCAATACAATTTAAAGTCCTTATTCATAAAAAATATTTTTTATTTATAAAAGGCCTATAAAGCAGATTTCCATGCAAAATTTGTTTTTTAAACCCTTTATAGAACAGAAATATTTTTTGTGATATGGCCTTAAGTATTTTCCAATGAATTCACACCCCTGCGGCAGTTGTGTTAAAATCTGTTTCGAAAATTTTAGTTCTAAGAATTCGCAATTTCATATATTAAATTTTATACTTCATGATGTATTGAAAAGTAATGGAAAAAATTATTTCCTCGCTTTCTACGAAGAGATCTATCGAATTTAGTAATTTAAAAAATGTGAAATGTTAGTCGGTTGTACCTTTTGTAAAAGTTAAATGGTCATTTGTTGTTTTGTTTTTAACTAGAACCAAGTCTCATACAAGGCCTTGTGGCAGCAATGTGTTAAGAAGGTAATACTGTTGAGTAGTCACATGAAAAAAGATGAGAAAAGAAATAATTTGTCTCCTTTTTTTTACTTAATATTTTACTTTGCCAACAAAGCAGGGCACCATCATGCACTCTTTAGAACATGATAGGATCAATCGCCATGGTCCACGTTGTTCAGAGAATTGTGCTATGCCTTCGCCACTGAAACCGGCAGATTAATACAATCATGCTTTAAAACTGACCAGAAAAATTCGAGGACCGTAACAGTTATAAATTTTATTTTATAAATTGCATTTTATTCCTCATGACCTGTATTTTTCGCTTCGAAAATAAAAGTATTTGCTCAGTTTTATACAATCTTCAGAAAATAAAAAATATTTTTTGATATCCATTTATTCTACAGATAATAAGAGTTACTTTTTTGTTGTTATCTACTCCTCAGAAAATATAAGTTGTTTCTTAAAATTTATTTATTTCTCAGAAAATAAAAGTTATTTCTTAATTTTTATTTATTCCTCAGAAAATAAAAGTTATTTCTTGACTTTTACTTAATCCTCGCAAAATAAAAGTTATTTCTTGATTTTCATTTATTCCTCAGAAAAAAAGTTAATTCTTGATTTTTATTTATCCCTCAGAAAATAAAAGTTATTTTTTGACTTTTATTTATTCCTCGCAAAATAAAAGTTATTTCTTAATTTTTATTTATTCCTCACAAAATAAAAGTTGTTTCTTGATTTTTATTTATTCCTTACAAAATAAAAGTTATTTCTTGATTTTTATTTATTTCTCAGAAAATAAAAGTTATATCTTGATTTTCATTTATTCCTCAGAAAATAAAATTTATTTTTTGACTTTTATTTATTCCTCAGAAAATAAAACTTATTTTTTGATTTTTATTTATTCCTCAGAAAATAAAATTTATTTTTTGACTTTTATTTATTCCTCGCAAAATAAAAGTTATTTCTTAATTTTTATTTATTCCTTACAAAATAAAAGTTATTTCTTGATTTTTATTTATTCCTCAGAAAAAAAAATTATTTCTTGACTTTTATTTATTCCTCACAAAATAAAAGTAGTTCTTTGATTTTTATTTGTTTCTCAGAAAATAAAAGTTATTTCTTGATTTATATTTACTCCCCAAAAAAACAAAATATTTGTAAACAAATAAAAATGAATGCATGTAAAGGTCCATGTAACAAGGATTACTTTAGCGTATTGTTTGTACACGTATATAACATGTTTTTTTTTAATTTCTTAGTTTGAATTTGGAAAATAATCGTTATTTGCGGTCCCTGAAACAATTCGATCTGATATTCAATTTCGGAATGGTTCTATTACACAAATAATGATATTATACATATAAATCAAACGTAGAATGTGATAAGGAAAATAGATCTGTTTTCGAAAAAAAAATTCCTATTAAGAAAACTTTATTCCAACATGTTGCCAGCAATAGCAACTGGAGACTGCTGAAGCTTGCTTCTTTGATATTTTCCAGAGCTATGCCTACCAAATACTTTCAAATCAAATGAAATTTGCAACAATTTAATAATCGTTGATTACATTATCAACTACAACAAAAACAAATGGTCTCATCTAATTTATTGCACATAATGTTTAGGGGTTTTAAAATTAATATTCCAATAAACCATACAATTACAACAACAAATATATACTTCTGAACTCATTTGAATACCAAATAAATTAAAGTTCTTGGCAATTATATAGAAATCAAACGAATTCTCATTGAAACTAAAGCTTGCAGGCAGACAGACGTGTTTATATTATGCATGACTTGAAGCGTATGAGTAAAATGCCAATTGAATTGTTGAACAACTGCTGTGTTCGCTTTGGCCATTAAAACACCGTTAATTTCGAATACCAAAAATCCAACTCTAATAAAATCATCAACGAATTTTACTCATCAAATCAATTGGAAATTAAATATTTTCTGTTCTAATTTCTTTAACGGCACGTACAAAAGCGAATTGCTAAATGTGTAACCAATAACAAAATTAGAAAAAGAACACTCGAAATTTATGCATACAAAACTTTAAATACTTATTTTAAAATAGTACACGTAAGTTCTGGTTGTTAGTAATTTTTTTTTGTTTTTTTTATGTGGCATGTACACGCAGTGGTGCGGGTGTCTAGTGCGAATAATTTCGTTTACGTATAGTTTTCAAGAAGATAAAATAGAAATTATTATTTGTTTTACAATTAAAACTTTTTAACAAACAATGTCACGTAATTACCACAAATAAAATAGAAATGGAATAGTCGAAAAGCATATAACAAAAACCATTAGAAAGAAACAAAATAGTTTTTAAAATTCACATGCTGCAACAGTTTTACTGCTGCCACCAACAACTACAACTAATAGCAGTGGATAGTTTTGTGTTTGTTGTTCTTGTTGTTGTTGTCTTCTCCTCTATCACTTCTATTGGAAATATAGCTGCGGTATTTGTGTTATCACACCAAATTTCCATGAAATGAATTCATATTGAAATACATTCTAAATATTACACTGTGTAACAGTATGAAACTTCTACTTCATGCCGTTAGGCATCAAATAAATATTTTATTTCTACTGAGAAAATTACTTGTTATATTTTCAGCAGCTATATAATAATAAAAAATATGATCTGCAATAAGTACTCAAGATGGATTGAAGGCATTCCATAATGTTCTAGGACAGCTAAAGTCATGCTGCATTTTGCTAGAATGTGCTGTGTGTATCTCGACGTCTTCAGACTTCTAATTTGAATGTTCGTGGATAAACTTACTTTTGCACAACGCTATAAATTTAAATAAGCAACTTACGATCTTAGGGGATTCTAAAAACGTGATTGTCCCCTGAACTGGTCCCAAATTTTACTTATAGGTAATTTCATCCTTAGGAATGGATGACTGCATTGACCCTCAGGCAAGCTAAAAAATTGTTTCTTTATTTGTAGAAGTTTAGCTATTTCTATTAATAATAAGGCCTTATTTTATTAGAATTCAAAGAAAATCATCTACAGACCTCCCCCGACCTAATTGGAAAAAGTTTCAAAAAAACCTCAACTTATGCACCAAGTTTCAAAAACCATCTGAGAATTGTATACGAAAGAGGCTTTCAAATTTGTTTAGATATTCAAAAAATAAATTGTATTGCCATATTATTTTTTTACAACTCTTACGCATGAATGCCTGTTAAGCTTAGATCACACTATCGGCGCAATGTACCGATTTTCGTCGGCTTACTGCAATAAAGTCATAAGTGCTAAACCAAAATTGCATTATTTCTTAATTAATTCTGGAATAAGTCTATATGGCATTATTAACAATGCATTGGGCTGCAATTATTTCCTTATATTTCAATTAGTTGACAAATAAGGCAAATTTTGCTTATTAATTATAACCTTATTTCAGTGAGCCGACGAAAATCGTTACATTGCGCCGATAGTGTGATCTTAGCTTTAGTAGGATACCAATATGAAGTAATAATAATTTTCATCATTTTTTGAAATGTTGTTTTTATTAAAGATTGATTTGTTAACAGAAATTCTCTTACTCATAAATGTAAAAGTACAAAACAGTAATTCTTTAACAAATCTGTCCTTAGCATATACATACATATTTAATATTAGCTTTTTTGTATTCAGAAAAATATATTTTTTTTAGTCCTACTCTTTTTTTTACACTGACTCGTATGAGTTGACGTACACATGTCATCTTCCTTGAATGATGTTTCAGCTGAAATCATCAATGGTAGTTGTGATGTGTTTGACAAATATTTAATATTCTAAACGCACAACGTCAAAACGACAGTTACGCCATTTCCATACAATTTGACATGTTGTGTTTTGTAAAAGCGCAAAATATAAAATAAAATTGAACACAACAACTTCTTGGTGATGGCAGTTTTTGTTTGTGTTTTTTTGTTTTTTTAGTTGAATTGTGATTTTAATCAAAAAATAAAGATTTTACATAAGTTTTTTTATATATTTATACATGTATGTATTTGTATGTAAATATTTAGCAATTTATACGTATATTTCGTACAATAAAAGCTTGCACTGTTTTAGTTGTGATTACGCGGGCTACTTGCAGTGTTTTCGTATTAAATGAAGCAACCATTATTTAACAATATCCAGTAATATGTTTGGTCGTTTGTATGTTTATCTCTAAATGTATGATTTTTCCTAAAAATTAAAACAAAATTGCTATTCATTAGCCGAAGAGATAGTCCAGTGAATCGAAGTTGAAGTAATGAATGCCTATTGAATGAACTATTGTTTTTGCTCATTAGCTGATGCTAGAGTATTAACAATGGAGGGCCATTGAAAGTTAATCTTAAACGAGTCCTTTTTGTGTATTTGAAAATTGACTAAATCACATTTTTAGACATGCACAAGCATGCAGTGTTATGCTAATTTAAAAGCAAATAAAGGAGCATAAATTAATTTCACTTGCTAATTATCTGAAATTGTATGTGGTCTAGATTTAAAAATTTTTAAACTAAAATTTTCCAAAGAAGCCATGATAATCTCGCACTACCCAGTATACGCCGTGTTTATTGAGCCGCTGTTTTTTTTTTCTTTTTTCTAAGTTAGTCCTGAGAGTTTTCTAAGATAAATTTTTAGTGGCTTTTTCATGATATTGGCAATAAATCAAAAACTAATTAAAATAAATTTTTTTGTGTAAAAAATTTTATAAAAAAATTTGTGTAATGAAATTTTATCACATTCAGCCGAGCCACCTAAAAAACGATATTAAACGTCAGAGACTGATGATGGGATTGTAGCATCATCCGAAAACAGCGTTGTTTTGATGATGTTAATTTTATTTTGTTCTTTGGAATATTTATCATATATAATTCTTTATAAACATCACAAACTTAAGCCTAGAAATTATTATTTAAAAAACATATCATTATACCTTTTTTTGAAAAATTATATAATATTTCACCTTGCACTGTTTTCTGGTATATGAGAGATGATAGCCAGCAGCTGTCATAGTGTCCAGCACCTGTCATAGTGTCTTCCCTAAGGTATTGATGTAATTAGAAATTCAAAGCCACCAGTAACAAATAAAGGAACTTCTCTTCTTTTATATGGCACCAGGCTTGAATGCCGTTTTGATAATAAAAGTCTGTCACAGAATAGAATATATAATAATTTTATTATTTGTAATACTTTAATAAAAACTAGTTGCTTTATTATTATTTTATCTATTGAATTCTTTTTGTACGTGTGAATAAAATCTAAAATGTTGGTTGACTTCATCAAAATAGGCACCATGACAAAAATATTATAAACTAATTGATTAAATATTTAAAGTCGAATCACGACATCAGAGCTTTCAAGAACAATTGTTTATTAAGTGCATAATTGATTAATTACTCATTTGTCAGCTAAATACACAAGCCAAGGTGTCCGAAAACAATCAAAAATATGTTTGTTTAAATAAAAATTCTTCAAGAGGTAAATTTTTTAATTTTAACCATTTAGGGCCGAAATTAGTTAGATATGCGAACGCTATGGAACAACTTTGAGATGTAATGCTAAGTGTTGAACTATTTTGAATGTGTTTTATGTGAAATCTCAAAATAATTCTTTGCAAATCCCATTCTAAGCACGTTTAACTCTTAACAAATCAGTCAATTGTAATGCAATAAAATTTCAGAAAATCTTCACATGGCACGATGACAGTTTCACTGTAAAAATCTGCTCATCTGTCAGTCAGTTATTCAGATGTCATTACTGCCATTAATTTTGAGGCAACTCTATTGCAAGGTGTCTAGACATAAAACCTATTAATCACATACATGCAACAAACAGTGGCATATAATACACTTTTTGCAGTCAACAATAATCGCACACTTAACAGTTTAATTTGACTTTTTTGCCAGCCATGCATGCTTTTGTTTATTCATGCATGAGTGTATACATTAATTTTTTTTTTTATTTTTTTTTATTGTTCTTATTTTAACAATGCAACACAGTTCTTCATCCATTCATTGATGCTCGACATTTTAATGCTGTTTTTATATGCTGAATATTACTGCGACTGGAATTGTTTATTTTCCTAGCCGTTTAATTTTCAGCCATTTCCTCCATTCTGTATCTTGTAAATTGTTTAAACAGTTTTTGCACTCAGTAATTTTTTCACTCGTAGGAATATGCACTCTTATACAATTGACTCAAAAAAAATATCATTTGACTGGCATGTGATTTAAACATTGCTGTGACGTGCTATGGAAATGAAACTGTTACACAAATGGCAAAAGAATTTGTGGAAATTATTTAAATTTACTTAAAATATAGATGCGAAAATTTAAATAAAATATGGCATTATGATGAAAAGAAAGATTACAATACTTATTACTTGTTTGTGTTTGTTTAAAAATATGTTGGCAAATGTAAGATTCTGTACGTCGTTGTAAGAACATTTGCCCAGAAAGAAGTTCCTCCAAGCATTAACATCTTTTTCCAATATTGCATAACAATTAGAAGTCGTAGCTATAATTTTCATCTAACCACTAAAAATAAATAGCCAAAAAAATTACCATTAGTGAAAAAAATTAAATTGCTCTCATCGAATGGTAGAGCCGTTTGGGCAGACGTGTCTACATCATGATTACTCCTGACCGTGCATGATCATAAATAAAATATTATGTATGTTTCCGAATAGCATTTAGCAAACGGAGCTGTAACTTAATTCAAATACTATTCACTCGGTATGAATTAATTAAATTCTAAAATATCTCAAATTAAAAAGCATTTGAATTTTAAAACATTATCACTGCATTTTCATATATTCAATAGATTCAATTATATTTGGGCTTCCTTTACTCGAAAACAAATTCAATAAGCACTCAAGTGAAAAATGCCTGTAATTAAATTCAAATGAATACAAATTGAATGTTTCAACATTTAAATAAAAGGGAAAACTGCAAACATGTACAGATGAGCATTAGAAAAAAAAAACCACACACACACACATGCTAATAAATTGAAAATCAAATATTAATTTAAAATCAAACAATAATTGCAATGATTATACAAAATGTTCAGTATAAAAAAATATATAATTTATACCACAACCACACAAAAACATTTGGTGAAAGTCGTACGAAGCTTTTATGTGTGTATGCGTGTGTGTATGTGTGTGTGTATGCAATAGATT